>SNVD02000067.1:0-1284263 GCA_013180625.2 Boswellia sacra | reverse complement strand
TGCTAGCATGACCTAACCTTCTATGCCATAACCAAGCATCATCATTAACAATGAAACAATTTTCTACATGATCATTAACATCAATATCAATTGTATAAATATTACCACATCTATTACCAACAAATAATGTCTTATTGTTACTAACATCCTTAATCACACATCTATTAGTCTCAAAAGCAACAAAATATCCCTTATCACATAATTGACTAATGCTAATCAAATCATGTTTCAAACCATGAACAAGCAAAACATCTTTAATAATAGGTGAAGAAGGGTTACCAATATCACCATGTCCGATTACCCTTCCTTTGGCATTATCACCGAAGGTCACATATCCTCCTTTCTTCATGATTAATCTTGAAAATTTGGAGGCATCTCCGGTCATATGCCTTGAGCATCCACTATCTAAGTATCACTTGTGTTTGCCACTCCTTTGTCTCTACAATCAACATTCAAGGAGTAACTTTTTGGTACCCAAAAGTTTTTGGGTCCTTGGGGGTTAGTTATGATACTTTTTGGAACCCATATTTGTTTTAAATTAGGATTTCTTTTAATGGAGCAAGAATGCACATTGTGTCCTTTTCTTCCACAATAAGTACATGAATTATTAGGATTATTCCTAAAAGATGCATGAGCAAAATAATTTTTAAAATACTTTTGATTTTTATGAGTTTTATATCCTAAGCCTCTTTTATCAAAAACCCACCTTTGGTTTTGTAACATAGAATTCAAATTTTTTGTGCTTTTTGTAAAACTATCAACAATATTTCTTAAGTCATTATTTTCCTTTTTCAAAATAACATTTTCTTTCTCTAATTTATCAAAATCTTTTTGTTTTAAAATCTCATTTTCAGTTTTTTAAAAATATATTTGACTTTCCAAACTTTCAAAATCTTTTTGCTTTAAAATTTCATTTTCATTTTCTAAAGCTTCATTTATTTCTACCAACTCTTCTAATTGAGATAACATGATTTTTGACTTCTTTTTGAAAGCATTGATTTTTGAGTTTTTCTTATCAAGTTGCACATGTAAATTTTGGAATGCTTCAAGTAATTCATCATATGAAAGTTTAGGATCATAGTTTAGAATACTTACCTCATCGTCACTTAAAGCCCTGAAGCACATGTTTGCCACTTCGCAATCTTCTTCTTCGGTAGAGCTAGCTTCACTATCATCCCAATCTGTGGCTTTCATTGCTTTGGATTTCTTGTTTTGACTTTTGAAGTAAGGACAATCCATCTTTACATGTCCCGGTTTCTTGCACTCATAGCAAATGACTTGATTATTTTTCTTATCTTGCTTTGAGCTTTGCCCTTTGTACTCCCTTCTAGAGTTCTTCTTGAATCCTTGGTTTCTTCTAATCATCCTTTTTAGCTTTCTTGTGATGAATGCAAGATCTTCATCATCTCCTTCCTCGTTGGACTCATCATCTTCTTTTGTTGAAGATTTGAAAGCGATATTTTTCTTTTTCTTGAAATCTTCTTCGTGCTCCTTCAAGGTGATTTCATGAGTCATGAGAGAACCCATAAGTTCTTCTAATGGTAGTTTGGTGAGGTCCTTTGCTTCTTGAATTGTCGTCACCTTTGGCTCCCAAGATTTTGGTAGACACCTAAGAATCTTTCTCACCATTTCAACATTAGAAGAAGATTTACCAAGAGATTTCAAACTATTAATAATATCCGTAAATCTAGTAAACATTTCAGAAATTGATTCATCCGATTTCATCTTAAAAAAGCTCATAACTATGAACTAGCATACTAATTTTGGATTCTTTAACTTGACTAGTGCCTTCATGAGTTACTTCAAGTGTGTGCCATATTTCTTGTGCCGTAGAACAAGTAGATATTCTATTAAACTCATTTCTATCTAGAGCACAATACAACACATTCATAGCTTTAGCATTCAAACTCAATTTCTTTTTATCATCTTCACTAAACTCTTTAGGTTCTTTAAGCATGCATTCCCCATTTTCAATTTTGGTAGGAACAAAAGGTCCTTCCAAAACAATAGACCACAAATCATAATCAAAAGATTTCAAGAAAATACTCATTCTAGTTTTCCAATAAGAGTAATCACTTCCATTAAAAAATGGAGGTCTAGAGATAGAAAGTCCCTCAACATAGAAGTGAATTAAAAGTTGTCATAGCTCAAAAATCGATTAAGATTTAAAAAATTGAGCAACCTTGCTCTGATACCACTTGTTGACCCAGGTATGGCAACCCAAGAGGGGGGGGTGAATTGGGTTTTTATTTATCAAAACGAATTTAGAAAACTTTTCTTGAAAGATCAAAATTATTTCACTTTTTCTTTGAGAATAAAGGTGAAGAAGATGAAAATTAGAAGTTATCTAAGATGCAATCAAGAGAATAGCAATAATAAATAATCTCAAGTGCAAGTAAATGTAAAGAGTATAGGGATAGAGAGAGTGCAAACTCAATTTACGTGGTTCGGCAAACCTTGGCCTACGTCCACGGGCTCCTAGCTCCTCCACAAGCTAGGCTTTCCACTAAGTTGTAGAATACTTTACAACTTGCTTGATGAACACTTCACCAAGACTTTTTTCCTTCAACTCTTGATAACACCACACCAAGAGTTCTTCTTGATGAACAACCTCACCAAGGAAAGAGTTCTCTCAAGGATATCTTTTATCCTTTACAAGAAGATCTCACTCTCACACAATATAAGAACAAAGAAAAGTTTTTACAACAAAAGTACAACTCTCTTCAAAGAGTAGATAAAGAATATAAAAGCTCTATAAACTTGATATTTCTCTTGGCTTTTTTGCTTGATAAAATGCTTCTCTTGCACTTGTTGAATGCATGGGAGAATGGCTCCTTTTATAGGCAAATGAGATGAACTTAATCAAGTGAAGACACCATCTCCAAATTTTCTGCCCACCATAAAAACCGTAATCTTGTCTGCCATTTTTGTCAATGTTCCGTTTGAAATTTGAAAATCTGTAAAACATAAAAGATCTGCACATTTGAATAAGCTTTCCAACGCATCAAGAACCAAGTCATTTGGATATCTGTAGCTCAAGATATAGCCAAAACACCATTCGGTGCTCATGTGACTTGATTTTTCCTCCATGTGTCAGTCCACCGATTTGAATGATAATTCTGTCAGCCTTCCGTTTGAAATTTGAATTTCTTCAAAACATAAAAGATCTTCATATTTGAATAAGCTTTCCAAAACATTAAGATTCAAAGAATTTGGATATCTCTATCTTAAGATATGGCCAAAACACCATTCGGTGCTCATGTGAGTTGATTTTTCTTCTCTGTGTCAGTCCACCGAATTGCATGTCAATTATGTCGGCCTTCCATTTGAAATTTGAATTTCTTCAAAACATATGAAATGTGCCCCATTAAGTCATCTTTCTAATGCCACAAGAATCAAGTCATTTTGATTTTTCTAGCTCAAGATATGTCCAAAAGAGTATTCGGTGCTCATGTCAGCTGCTTCCATTTGTCTTTCAACTTGCATGATGATTTGGACAATCTTACACTTAAAATTTGAATTTCTTTAAAACATATGAAATGTTATAAATTGAGTAAGCTTTCCAAAGGCTCAGAATCATGTATTTGGACATTTGTAGAGAAATATATGACCAATTGATTGAACATTGCTCATGTGTCACATTCCTTGAATCAAACCTTGTTCTTAAACTTTGGTGCCTTTAACATGTAGTCTTCTCCTTAGCTTCAACACTTCATTTTAATAAGCCTTTTCTTGATTTGACAATTATTTCAATGATATTACTCTTGCACATAAATAAACATGTTAGTAAATCACAATTAATCAATGTGTATTGTTATCATCAAAATTATCATGTAGCCTTAGGGCTAACATAACTTATCACTTTTTAACGCTTAGGCATATATCTAGGCCTAACATGTGAAAGTATAAAAGTATTACTAAACGTTTCGTCTCGTCTCAGGTTGAAAGTTCTCCTGTTCTTCCTGGATATTTACGCTTAACCATCCACCATTCAAAAGTAAAATCTCTCAGTTGGGTCGCACCACAATCAACCATCATATCTTCTGGAAGATCTACATCATAAAAATATTGCTCCAAGCTATCAAACCAGTGAAAAATCTCTTTAACATAATGACAATGGAAGTTAGGAAGAATAATATTCACATGAGGACGACAACAAATCCCATAAAAATCTAAACTTTTACTGAAGGCAATATCATGTTACTTACGTTTATAGTTGTTTTGATAAGCCCAATAAGCCATCAAGATTAAACTGTAAAAATCAAAGGTATGGAATGCTGCACAAAAACAGGTTAAACTGCCAATTCTGAGACATTAAAGGACTCCACACAACTCTTCAAAGGTTCAGGGGCTGACTGATATTATCCAAGCAAGCCTAAAATCTTTTTTTTTTTTTGAAGACCTTTATGTAGGAATTAGTGGTTGGCCAAGAAGGGAAAGTTGACGGGGAGGGGTCGATCTATGACTTAGTGGTGGAGGTGAGACACCATTCGCCGGTCGGCGGTGATGATCAGTGACAGTGGCAAACGGTGGTTGGGGGTTTTGAGGGGTTTCTGATGGGATTCTGGTGAAAGTGATGAATGAAAACATGATGGGGATGATCCGATCTATGATTTGATGTATTTAATGATAGGTGATTCGTCGGTGGTCGGTGATGAACAGTAACTTCAGTGACGAACAGTGACGAACCGTGGCTAGATAATTTTACTAAATTTGGGATGATTTTGCAGAATCGATGTTAGGCTCTGATACCAATTTAATTCAGAACCAATAACATAAACAAACCAAAACCAAATACACACTCAATAATCACTCACTCAAACAATCAAACAATCAAATCCACACTCTTCCCTGAATAATAACTCCAATATGAAATATCAATATCTAAATAAAGTCTTTATATAGTCTAACAAAATAAAATTGAAAAACTATACTTATACTAATCTAGCCTTATTAGAATTTGACTCAAATTAGGAAAGTCAAAATTCCTATTTTAGTCAAAATACTTAAACTAACAATTTGGGTTTAAATCAAATTAAGAAAAGTCAAAATCTCTAATGCAAAAATAAACCATGCTGTATCAAAAAATAAAAAAATGAAACTGTAAATATATATATTGAGTTACTAGGTATAATACCTTTACAACAATATGATATACTGTGCCCAAACCATATTTAGAATACCATTATAAGATATGCTATGATTTTAGCTAATGATCCCACCAAATTTCTCATATTCATACAAATGATTATTAGGTTGTTTAGTGTTTTATATGTGATGTATGTTATGATTAAGTTTTATCTTTTAACTCTTTTTCCTTTATTATTTTTATTATGTTTCTTTTATTTTTCAAAAATTAACCATTTTTATTATGACTTGCTTTTTTCTTTTAAAATAATTCCCCAAATTTCCAATTACAAAATTTATAAGTTCACCTTAATTTTTTTTTCGTGCGTGCTCTCTTCCATATATAAGATCTACTCATATGCTTAAATAATAAGTTGCTGGATTTATTTTTTTTTATAAAAATGGTGTATTTATGTATCAAGAATTATAGTTTATTATTTTTATTATTATGTTAGGGTTATAAATTTAATCTTTTTTTTCACACTTTTAAATTTCTAAAACTCAAATATATAAAAATGACATTCGGATGAATTCTCCTAAACACAGTTTGAATTTTTTTTTGGCTATATATTATTTGAGTGACATATTGATTTATTATTTTTGTTTTGCGGTTTAGATTAAGTGGCAAATGATTTTTATTACTCTATTTTCGAAATTTATGCAAAAATTTATTTTTGATTAATACTCATTAAATTCAAAAAATAACCAACTTGTAATATAGTTTTATATTTCAGTCCCCAAAATCAAAATCATTGTTCAAGTATCAAAACAAACCATTCCCCAAATCTGAAAGACATGCTTAAACTTGGCGTACATGATACTTCGAATTAAAAACAAAAAAATCTAGTAAATAGTTAGTAGATTCATTCCATAGAGGCAATCCAATTAATGATCATCGATAAAGGCAAATTTATATAATAAGGATTACACTCAGAAGGAGGTTTAATATTACAGAAGCTATATAGCACACAAACACACTACTTACACAGAGTATATAAGGTGGTGCAGAGCGTTAATTTATTCTAATAATCCAGTAGGAAGGAGGGCAACATGCAGCCGATTCTTCTACTTAATTCTGTATCCTAATCCATAAGCATATTTGACGAGTTTGTCCATTTCGTCCTGATCGATATATCCATCATTATTGCCATCGGCGTGGCGCAACCCAAGGTAAGTTCGGATCCCGGGAAAAAGGGCGCCCAGATCCTTGAATGCGGTTCTTAGCTCATCCTTACTGAGAAGACCATCATTATTGACATCATGCCTCTTGAAAATTTCCTTTATTTGAGCCTCTGTTAGCGCCATCGGTGGTTCTTTTTTCTGAAATTTAGCCTGTGTCTTCTCTCTGTCATTTGAGGCAAACCGACCCATGCTTCCTAAAAGTCTACTTGAGATGTAATATAATAAAGCACTATTCAAGACTCTCTACTTGCTATGGTCTTGGTTGTTATGCTAGGTATCAGTTTATATAGAAGTGCGTATACCAGTTTCCCGATATTTCCCCGTTATTTTGGGAATCTGTCAATCTCTTATTTAATATTAAATTAAAATTCATATATAAACTGGAATAAAGAAAAGTTAGATAAATATATATCTGCAGTATAATATAATACAGGATAATTAAATAGGGAAAGTCTATCGAAATAGAGTCAATGGATTGATAAGATTCTGTTTAATTAATTTAGCAAATTATGTTCAAAACTATCAAACATCAGTTTTTTAATATAACATCCCAGTAGGGGCTATATAATTCTGTGAAGATTAAATAAGCCCCCAGATGCTCCATATTCGTTAACTAATTTTACTGCTTAATTTATTTAATTGAATTCTTCTTATATATCATGTTGCGTCGCATCACTTAGAGAACGATGAAAATCGTTAGATATTCATACAGTACTGATCGATCCCGTGATGATCAATAAACATGTGACACATCAAGATTCTGCCATCAGTAGCAAGTTGAAGAATTATAGCTTTCTCCACAAATTTCCGGCATGTTATATAAAAATCAGTAAATATTTGGACCCAAAGTTCATCATATCTGAGGAGATAACGTCTGTCCGTGTATACTTGTATTTGTATGTAGCCTTTTGGTTTTCTATGTTCCAATATTAAATTGTGTTGAATGATGGTTGATTTTTTCAAAATTTGAAAACAAATTAAATACCTTGAACTTGTGAGATGCAATATCTTGCATCGACAGTATAGAAATTAAGCCCCGTACTCAGCTTAGCTCTTAGACTAGGTAGTAAATTATATAATTTGTTATTATCTATTTCATATGAGCTATGAAGGGATAGCCCTGTAATTGTCATCGACTTCATACATAATAAAATTAACTGGATATATAGGATCTAAAATCAGAGTCATATATACCATACATATAACCAAATCTAGACAACCTAATGTGATAAAGTATCATTAGATGGATAAAAAATAATAATAAATAAGAGAATTTATAATGAATGACTTGATAGTTATCTCATCCAATAAGATTACATACTTCATGTTATATGGAGTTAATTGTATAAAGTGGTATATAATTCCATAACCAACTTGTCTTCTATGATGTTTGGATTGTACTATCAGCTCCCACAAAACTTCTTTAGGCGACTCTGCACACTAATTTTCTCTAGTCAGTTGGATTACTCAATCCTGTTCAATTTACCAAGAATCAAAGTTATTATATGGAACTCGAATCCTATCATCTTTGAGAAAAAAAAAATCTCATGATTCTGCGAATGCAATATTATAACTTTTCCAGGTGAAGTTATTCTTTTTAGAAGAGCTTATTGGTGAAAGATGATAAGTGGTGCTGGTATATATGCACGAACACTTCAAATGTTTGGTTTGGATCACCAGAAATTCGCATGTGGGCTAGTGGTACTATTTCTATTCTTTGGGAATTATGGAGAACCGAAAGTTAATTTTTAAACCGAATAATCTTTTGATTTCTGGTTCCCTTGAGAATAAAGGAATACCAACTATTGGTACACAGATCAAGATTCCGAAGGAAGTTTTAGTTAAGTGGCATGACTTGGAACAATAACAAACTAGATCCTTTATTAACATTATGCACTTAATTATAATATAAAGAAACTATTTATTTTAAAGGTTTATTATGGATTATTCTCTTACACCACATGTGATCACATGTTAAAGTTGAACTTCGACATTTGAGTCCATTTAGTCGATTGACGATTAATTTCTATATAGATATGCAAAATTATATAATTTTTTTTTCTCTTTTTTACTTTCTACGAAGCAAGTAAGTCTAATTTAAGATATTTCTCCCCTAAATAATTATCCTATTTTTGTTTAGAACTAAAAAGAAAAATAAAATCACGTAAGTGATATATATATAGATACAAACACACTTACACTTTAAGAGGCAAATGTCTCTTTAAACATTCATGGTAGGTTCTAATATGGTTGCCAATATATTGAAACCTAATGAAGTTCATTCCTTGCCTTAGTCCACCTTTTTTTTTTTTTTTTTTACATTTTACTATTTAATATATTGGAGTTTAGGCTACTTTCTTTTATTTTTATTATCTCACTTAAAAGGAAAAAATGAATAGAAAGGAATGTCCCACCATAAGTGGGGTGTTGCAATCGAATTCTTTTGATGCTCAAATCTGATCAGGGTTTGCTGGAATTGGGAAGGTTTAGTACATGTGTGTGTATCTCTCTCTCTCTCTCTCTCTCTCTCTCTCTCTCTCTCTCTATATATATATATATATATATATATATATATATATATATAATTAACTACTCAAATTGACATACGAGCCAGGGCGTCCCTTCCTTTCTACACTTGTAATCCTAGTGTAGGATTAAATAGACACAAAGAAACCCGATTGAGATTAATTAATATCCAATTAACTAACCAAAATGATTTGATTGTATCTTTTTATATATCATAATTAGTGGGATATGTGATCAATGTACACTATATTGAAAAACCGCGATCAAAGATTTTCACGAAATAAAAAGTAAGGTAAAAAGAAGAATTATTGACCAATTGGAGCAAGAACAAGATAGACAAAATTAATTAGGAATTCTATTTACAAATTATATATGAATTACATGATGAGGGTGAAGTCATCTGTTGTGAAACCAAGATATTTTTCAACCAATTCTACCAAAGAATCAAGCAATAACTAAAGCACAATAAAGAAATCAACCAAAGCAAGCAAGACAACACCAAGATTTAAGTGGTTCGGTTTAAGAAGAATCTACATCCATTAGGAAGGCTGCAAAAGAATTTCACTATGAAGAAAAACGGATTACAAAGTATTACAATATTCTCTTTCACTAAAAACAACAATCTTTCTTAACCCTTTATCTTTTACTCGAAACCTTACAAGAGAATATTCAAAAGTCTTCTTTGGAATAGAAAAGGAAATCTTTAAATAGTGTCTAATTCGTCCTCAGTAATTGCCATTGTGCCGCGCCTTGCACAGAAGCGCAATGCTACTGTGAGGTTTTTTTTTTTTTTTTTTCCAATGACGTGGGGCAACGGTGCAACCCCCTGTGTATAGGAGCGCAACATCTCTAGTTGACTTACGCAGGATTGCAATCCACCTTGTGCAGAAGCGCAACCTCACCAGATTGAAACCGAATTTATGTAGATTTGAGACCCAATTCTAACATCATGCTATCGCCGTCATTATGATTCTAGTAGTTCGCAGATGCCTAAGCATGCATATGATTGAGAAGGAATAAATAACTACAGTACTCGATTATGCTCTTGCATGGATAAATAAAAGAAGGTAAGGAATCGCAACTTGCAAGTCCATTGAAAACATTGTGCTACTTTTACATGCAACCAATCCTCCCTAACGTTGCTTGCGTGCATGTGCACCGTAGACGAAAAACATGATCTGTATTCTTGTCTGCTTCCTATCGCCTCACAACAATTAACAATATTAAATATTATCTCAATTTTATTTCAAAATTTTTATTCTAGATGATATGTTATTTGATATTAATATATAAATTACTTCTAAGTTAATATGGTGAATGATATGTCGACAACAAACACACACAATATTATCCTGATTTTTTTCTTTTGTATCTCAATTAATTTTTATACGTATCTCAAAGTAACACTTCATGATCTGATCGTGGCAGGGGATCGAAAAAAGAAAAAAGAAAAAGGAATTCTTGAAAATATATAGATTCATGAATACATAAATTTAGAGGCAATCAGGCAATCCAGGGATGATCATTAAGATATATTAATAAATGAGTACTCCACTCAGAAAGCCGTACATACACCTGAAGGTTTAAAATCACAGAGGCTACAGCAAACGGTGTAATATGCATATATAATATAAAGTTGGAGACATTTAATTTCTTATAACCAAGTAGGAATTAAAGAGGGTACCATGCAGTAGATTCTTCTACTTAACTTTGTATCCTAATCCATAAACATAATTAATGAGTTTGTCTATTTCGTCCTTGTCGATGTATCCATCATTGTTGCCATCGGCTTGGCGCAACCCAAAGTAAGCTCTGATCCCGGGAAAAAGGGCGCCCAGTTCCTGGAACGCGTTGTTTAGCTCATCCTTGCTGAGAAGACCATTATTATCGGCGTCGTGTTTTTTGAGAACTTCCATTATTTGCTCCTTTGTTAGGGCCGGGTTTGTTTTGTGCTTTCCGTTGTTTCCACCCATGGTATTTGTCCCCAAAAAGACTTGAGTTTATTAAGAAATTTAATAGAAAATAAAAACTGATTACAAGACCATTTATTTGTTATGATAGTGGTTGTTATGCGAGGTATAAATATATGCTACTAAATTAACATTATTTATTAATCCGAATAAAGAAAAATTAGATAAAAGTATACTCTCTAATTAAAATGGAATAATCAATAAGGAGGGAATAAACCTGGGCATCAATCGTATCAAGATTCTCCGCCATCAGTAGCAAGTTGAAGAATATAGATTTCTAAACAAAGTTTCGGCACTTTACTTAAAAATCACTGAAGATTATGACTCAGAGTTCATCATATCTGAGAATTTTTTAGAACACAAATACGTTGATTTTTGTGAGATATACACAATATCTTGTGCCAACAATATAGAGAGCCCACTACTCATCTCTTAGACTACATCACATGCTTTGTTATATCTATTCCACGAGGAACTATGATTACGAATGGAAGCCGTTATGTTCTAGTTTATATACTACACAAATCAAGTGCCTAGAGTATAAACCAAGTTCGCTCTTGAAAACTTCTTTTTATGTGATTAATTTCTTAATTGTTTGTTATAGGCAACTCAACCACACTGACTAGTAATCAGTTGAGTTATCCAATACTGTTTATAACGGAATTAATTATGGACTTATAGTTTTAACATGCACAATCATTTTCTAGGAAGAAATCCAATATGAATTTGATTCTTGAATGCAATATTCTCGGTACAACTTTCCATGTTGCGTTATTCCCTTTTAGCAGAGCTTGTTGGTTTAAGAAAAAATTGATATATATATATATATACGCAATAATTTTCTCGCGAATCGTAATCCATCACTCTTTTTCTTTTGGAAAGCCTCGTAATTAATTTTCAAACGAATCTTTTGAATCCTGGTTCCCTTCAAAATTAAGATAAGAATTAAGGAATATCAGCGTGTGGACAACAAACAAGTTGATATATAACATCTTTGTCTGTGAGAATAAGTTATTTATTTATTTTTTTTAAGTCCTTTTCTGCACTCTTTAAAACAAAAATAAGAAAATTTAATATAACTTCTTTAATATTTGGAAATCTTATCTTGGATCCCTCGAGAGTTTTAGGCCTTAGGTACCACCACATACATTTGATAAAAAAGAAAAAAAATGTTTCCTTTTCTTTTGGAGGATAAAGTGGCTAGAACCACAAAAAACAGTCAAATATCGTATAACCAAATAAAGAAAATAATCCAAAAGAATTTTATAAGAATAATGACCATAATTTTTTTTAGGTTATAGCTATATTTTAAGAAGCAAAATTGTTATTTTATAAAATGTGATTGGCTAGAATGTTTAAGTAATTTATTAATTATCCATTATTGTGATTGAAAAAAAAATTTATGGACAAAAATGTCAATAGAAGAAATAAAACAAGAGGAAGAAACTTAAAAGTGTACATAATAGAATGAAGAAGACTTAAAATGTAGAATAAAATATTTCTAGCGTTTATTTTTTTTATTTTTGTTTTCTTCAATTCCTTTTTTTAATGCATATAGCATATGTAAGTGGCGTGGGATATGTGAGTACTGTTAGATATGCACGAATAAAGTTTTGTACCCAAAAAAAGGTTTAAAAAAAAAATCTTGATTCTGATTGGAAAAGTATAAGAATAAGAATATAAGATGGATAAATTAATTGGAATTCCTTTTACAAATTATTCATCCTGTTGCCGTCATTATAATATTGGTACTGCTGCAGATGTTTTATTATTAAAAGCATGGATCTTCTTGAGAAGTAATAAATTAATAACTACAAATAATCTCTCTCTCTACGTATATACTCTCCTTGTCTACTTTCATGGTGAAGGAAAAAGAAGACAAAAGGATTAAGTGGAGCAAGAATTGCATCTAGCAAGTCGATTGATCAAATAGATTTTCCATCTTTTACTAATACTTGCATGCATATGAACCCTAGACGATAAATACCACCTATATTCATGGCATTCTGCTTCCTGTTAATATTCATGCCATTCTGCTTCTTGTCACGTACCTTTATACTGCTTTACACAAATTGATTTTACTTTTAACAGTATTGCATATATATAATTTATTTTTGTTTTTTGAGGTAAATGAAGATAAGAATATAATAGTAACAATATTTATTATCTATATACAATAGGACTAATTGTACCAATCATCATGCATACCAAGAAATTGATAGTCAAATCTCTCATGCATGAACGCGTTGATCCGCATTTTAACAACATTTTACAGGGAGACTCTTAATTCATGAAATTGACATGAATTTATAAAGTAGATAAATTTGTTAGTTAGTTAAAATGTAAAATCATAGTAATATCTCTTTTTACTACACCTTCTTGGATTACTAATTATTTTATTTGAAATTTTTTTATGAACGTGAGTGTATTGAGTCTTTGTATCCCTTTTTGATCGAACTTTAATGGAAGCAAAGGAAAAACTAACAGCTAGAAACAATAGAAAAAAGAAATGATATATTTTCCCTTTATCTGTTATAGAAAAAAAAAAGACAAATTTTTAATATATGTATTCAAGGTACATCGCTCGGAATTCACCAATATAGCATATAGATTAACTAGAATGGGATTCCAAGAATCTCACAATGGCTAACTCTTGGAGGAAGGTTATGATATAACATTAAAAGAAACAACTCCTAAGTAACAATGGCATTAAGAGCTCCCGCATCGTCAGAAAAAAAAATTTCTAGCAGGAAAAGTATCGATAAAGATGTTCTCAGCAAGGATGAGCTGAAGGACGGTGATATCAAGGCGCTAGGCCCTGTTTATAGCAGGACTGACTTCATTTGGATTCTGCAGTGCCAATCGAAATAATGGACATAAACATAAAACAGGCCAAAACAATTTTAAGCCGTGCTAAAAATTTCAAAAATTTTATTTTATTTATAACTGAGGTATCCAGGTTAGCTTATGCACACATCAACTGATTATTGAGAAAGACTATTGCAGCCACAATTACTGTCGCAATTTCCTACTTAAATCATGAAATATTCTTTTATGAGGAATCGAATCTAGAACCTCACAGTGGCCTTACGACTTCTTAAAAAAGAGCTTCAAAATGATAGACTATAGAACTTTGTAAAAATATAGTGGGGTAATGAATATTTTTCATCACATAATGCATGAAAACGTAGGAGCTATTTTAAAATTTTTCAAATAGCCTCAATATATCTCCGCCCATGCTAAGCCAGGAACCATGAACCAAGGTTTTGATGAAGGCATTGTTAAGCTCCTCTACTCAGAAGGTGATCTCTATTTGCGTCAGAAACACTCATAAGACTGTTTTAATTTCCCAAACTCTCAAACGCTGTGTGATAATTATGAAGAATAATATTACACTTATAAATTTTGTATATAAACTAATGTATCACAAAATGAATAGAAGAATTATGTAAAAAATTAGTCAATTCAATAAATGAACAACAAATGGCGTGGTAATGAATGAGTCACATAACTATCACTTCGTGAAAGTTTATTTATGTAACGTTACTAATACTTAGTGCACTTTAGAAGGACATTTTGAAGTTGTTTAGTGCTGAAATAAGGAAGGTTCAATTACAAATACAGTGGTTATATAGCAATTTATATGTGTGTATATAAACAGTAGATAGCAGTATATAGATTATATGTATTTGTGTTGTATAAGGAATTCTTTTTCCCGTTTCATCTCAGTGGGACAGGGACATGAGACATCTAGTGTGGCAATATACAGCCTTATGAGTAAATGAATTTAGAAAATTGAGCGTGAAGGTAAGGTAACTAAAAAAATCGGGGCATATGTTCTTCTTGATCATCTGCTGTTTTTTTCTCGAAGCTAGCTATCAAGGTCAACGGTTCTCCTCGCTGTTGGTCATTCACGCCTAACTAGAAGACACGTGGGCATCTGTGGAGTGGTTTTTATAAAATTCTTCTTATAGACCTGACTGGAAGTTAAATAATGTGGTTGCCAAAAAGCCAAAACAAATATTTTCAAGTTTCGTACACGTCACGTTGAACCACCACGATGGGTAGATCCTTTCAAGCAAATGATGAGATCAGAATATTTGTATGGTAAATCATGTTGGCTGGAAGACCACGCAAAATTTATACGTAACATGCTTACAATTTGCACCCGGAAAAAGTATTTTGTCTCCAATGAATTGTTAAACGGTTTTGCTAAAGTTTTTGTTGTAGGAAATTCAATCAAAGATCTCTGATATGTTTTTTTAGAGATATTCTTTGCCTCGTTAAAGATCAACTGTATATGAAGCTATATTTTCTGGAAATAAATGTACATATATTAATGCGGAATCAAAGCATGCTAAAATCATCATCATCGCTTAAACTTCTGCAAAATAGAAGGAATCGCAACGCCAAGTCGGTTGGAAAGGGTTTCCCACTTAGCCATCATGTGAAAAACTAGATGATAAACAGGATCGGAAGTTGATTGCCTTCTGCTAGACTAGACACTACTTAATAAACAATGTTACATGTCCCATCTCTATCCCAAAATCTTTATCCTAATGACACACACACACACACACACACACACACACACACACACACACACACACACACATATATATATATATATATATATATCTGTGTGTGTGTGATACTAATAAAAAAAATGAGAAGTTAATAGTGTAAGATCTAGCACCATATATGAAAATATATCGTAAGATTGATTTAATTGCAACTTTTGACAGTAATATTTACTCTTTGTCCAAGTTAAATTTTAGCCTCAAGTCATCTGTTCCATATATTTAGATATGTAAACTAATTGTTTACGTGATGACTCAGTTTTCATTAAAAAATCAGAAAATTTCTATCGTAATATATACTAAAAGACAAATTAGAATGGGCTTCATTCTATTATTTGATATTTTCGGAATCTGTTCTTCATAGCTTAAATAAAGTACATGTGGTTAATTACCCAGCTATGGAAAACAGCAGTGTTTTACAAGAACTATTGACACTATTCTAGTACTCTTGAACAAATTAAACAAGTCTATCTCTTGTGTGGACATTAGCATGCAAATTTTTTTTTTTTTTTAAATTTTCGATACCAATCTTAACACCTTATAGAAAGAAAGTCTTTGTATCCCTTGGATCAGATGCAAGCGCAGCAAGTACTAAGAAAGAAAGGAATCAACTGTAGCTCAGAACAAGGGTTAAAAAAAGAGGAAAGAGAGAGATTAATTTGGCTTTTTGAGATTATATTATTTATAAAAACATATCTGGGGTACATTTCAATAAAGACTTCAGTAATTACAAGTTCTAGGCAGTTTAAATTTAGGACCTGAATATGAAAATCCTTCCTGATCTGATCATGGCATAATTATTGGATCAAATAGCAATGAATTTCCTAGAACTAGTTGATTGCATTGATTCATAAAGAAAAAAAAAGTGTACAAACTCCTGGTTTAACATCATGAAATTAAATTAAAGCTAGCATACACAACATACTTCCATATATTAATTAATTAGCAAATATAAGGTGGCATGTAGACCTTTTTACTCTAGTAATGTACGTATTTAATTTGGTAACATATATATGCAGCCTCAGCAAGACCTTCTACCTCAACTTGTATCCCAGACGAGAAGCATATTTGGCAAGATCATTTATTTTGTCGAGTTCGATGTATCCATCCTTGTTGACGTCGACGTATAACAATGCCCTGTAAGCTCGGAACCTGGGGAATGGGTCGCCCAGACTCTCGAAGGCCTTCTTTAGCTCATTTTTACCGAGAAAACCATCATTGTCGACATCATGCTGCCTGAAGATTTCCGCTAACTGCGCCTCTGTTAAGGACACCGAATTCCTGACTGAGTTATTTGAATTATAGCGAGGCATCCTGCAAACTCAAAGACTTGATTTTGTGTTGGGAATATAAAACAAATTAATAAAAATTCTATCAGTACTCGGAGACTTTTTTTTTTTTTGTATGCTGTGAGCGATCTTGGCTGTTGTGCAGATATATAATACATACCCTCTCCGACGCGTGAATAGTATTAATTGAAATAGAACACAGTTATTAGAAAAATATAATAGACGAAAGGAATATTTATCGATCAAAAAGAGAGGAACCTCTTGTCTAAAAAAGCGAATTTAACTTTAATTTAGTCTTGGCACCGAAGGGCCACCTGCGTCCACTTACCACATTCTTTTTGATATGAGACGGATCTATATTCTACTACGTAGTACTCTTGGTTAATAAATTTTTCTAAAGAAACATAAATACTAATACAAATTGATAATTAATTGAGAAAAGATATAGAAATATTTGTGCGGTTAATTGTACCTCTTAATTAATTTATTAATATTAAATATGGGTATTAATTAGGGATCAACAAAAAGATTACCTAAAATTCCCGAGTAATAGCCTCAACTTGACGAAAGAATCTTACTATCAGAAATATCTCTAGTCATGAACTGACGCGCACTTAGCATCTACGAAGTGGACTACAGACATAAGAAGGGAATAATATGACTGTAGGGGATGCAAACCATGTTCATATCAAGATTCCATCATCGATAACAAAATTAAAGAAGTAGCTTTCTCAACAAAACTTTCAACACGTTAATTACTTGGATAATATACTTACGCAAAAGCACGTCTGGTACAGTATTGCGTTTCTATAACTTTGATCTCATAATTCTTAATTATGAGAAGAAAATCTTGTGTCAGCAAATGAAAATTTATCTTATATATCATATTGTTCAATTTCTTAAACATCAGTTATCTGTTAGGCAACTCTTGAAAACTTTCGTATGTATAGTGCTCAATTTCTAAAATATTAGTCATTTGTTAGACAACTCGTGCCCTTTAATTCACCGAATTATTGTTACTACATGCAATTCGAATCATATCATATCTGGATTTCAACATTAGTGATAGGTATTATAACTTTTCCACTTGGTGTTATTCTCTTTATAGAGGAGAAAGCTTCTTGGTGATGAAAGATTTTTAAAAAGATTGGTTTGAACAGAATGCCGCCAATGGTAGTCCATTATCTTTTTCTTTTGGAAATTGAATAGCAGGTGCAGGTGTTGGAGACTCGAGAATTTATTTAGTTGGAAAATAGTATGTAAAGAAGTTAGTTACAGAGAGAAGATTTTTGGAGAATTCTCATTTCTTTTCTTATTAAAGTGATGTAATTGATTTTCACGTTTATATACTAGAGAAGCTTCTAAGAGAAACTAGAACCTCAGCTTCATATTACTGCTGACCTGGCCTTTCAGTAATTGACTAATACAACTAACACTCAATTTGACTACTTACACGTTTTTAGCTTACACAGCTTACAACTCGCACAAGCTTCCATAACTCCTCCTCTCAAGTTTAACTGTATCATGTTTGATCAGTAAACTTGCTGTTGAGCAACACATTAAGCTTCTCTCTGAGTTCTTCAAATTTAACTCGTGCTAAGGGCTTGTCAAGACATCAGCAATTTGCAAGTTTGAAGAGACATGCCTAACATTAAGTTGTTTGGCAAAAACTTTCTCCCCGATAAAATGAACATCAATTTTTATATGCTTAGTTCGAGTAGGGAACACTAGATTTACTGCTAGTGACTCTGCTCCTTTGTTATCACACCAAATGGTAGGAATTTTAGTTAGCTGAAAACCTAGCTCTATGAATAAACTTTGCAACCAAACTGTTTCAGTTGCTGCTTGAGACAAAGCTCTGTACGCATATTCAGTTGAGGATCGAGCAAAAACTTTCTATTTTTTTGATGACCAGTAAATTAAGTTGCTCCCAAAATAAACACAACATCTTGAAGTTGATCCCCTGTCATTCACTGAACTAGCCCAATCTGCATCATGGTTGCCAGTTAAAACAAAAGAATTCATAGGCTTCAAAATCAATCCATAATCCAATGTGCCTTTGACATATCTTAATAACCTTTTGCATGCTAGCCATTGTTGTAATCCAGGTGACTGTTAAAACTGACTTAGCTTATTCACAGCATAAGAAATATCTAGCCTTGACATAGCTCAATATTGTAAAGCTCCTACTACACTTCTGTGTATTGTAGGCTATGAAAAGACTTCACTATCATTATCTGACAGTTTCAGATTAGCCACCATAGGGGTTTGAATACCATTTGCTTCCAACATATTACATTTTTTCAATAGTTCTGCTGCATATTTACTTTGTGATAGCATTAAGGCATCTTTAGTCCTTTTTATTTCAAAACCAAGGAGATAGCTAACAGTTCCTAAGGTTTTGAGAGCAAATTTTTCAATCAAATAACAAATCACCTGCTTCAACTTGTTAGTATCAGTGCATGTTATCAAGATATCATCCACATAAACAGGCAGGAGAATCAATGTAAGACATGCAAAACCCCCACTAAAGCAGAGCTCCTTTGAGCTTATCAAACCAAGCTCGAGGAGTATGTTTCAAGCCATATAAGGATTTTTTAAGCTTGCAAACATATTGAGGATGAATAGAATTCACAAAACCTGCTGGTTGTTGCATATAAACTTATACCTATATCTCACCATTCAAGAAGGCATTATTAATATCTATTTGCTGGATATCCCAACCAAAAGTTACTGCAAGAGAAAGAATAACTCTAATGGTTTATAGCTTCATAACAGGACTGAAAGTTTTAAAATAATCAACTCCTAGAGCTTGTTGGAAACCTTTTGCTACCAATATGGCTTATATCTTTCTATACTGCCATCGGACTTATATTTGATCCAAAAAATCTACTTACAATCCACTATATTCATGGTTGGAGAAAAAGGAACCAAAGTCCAAGTGTTATTAGCAAGTAAAGCATTATATTCTGCTAGCATAACTGCTTGCCTGTGAGGATTTTTTAAAGCTTAAGAGATAGATTTTGGAATTGAAGTTTTAAGATCAACATTGTAGACTTTTTGTTTAAAAATACCAGCCTTGGACCTTGTCACTATATGATAAGTGTTTTGTGGAATAAGAGGAGATGACATATCAAGATTAGTAAGAGACTGTGATACATGATTAGAATCAACATTAAGTAAGAAGTGTGATGAAATAACTGGTGAAGAAACTGGTGTTGTAAGTGGCATGTAATGATTTGGATTTTGAGGAAGAAGATATAGATGAAGAGGAAATAGACGACACATTTGATAAGGAATGAGAAGAAGTGATTGATGGTCGTTGCCAAAGATGTGACTGAGAAGGATTTGATAACTATGTAGTAGAAGGAGATTTAACAAAATTGCCTTCTTGAAATGGAAATTTGTCTTCATGAAACACAACACTCTTAGATATATAAATTCGACCAGATGGATAGAGACACAAGTAACCTTTATGGCTACTACTATAACCAAGGAAAACACACGCAGAGGTATGAAAAGAAAATTGTGAGATTGGTAAGTTCTAAGATTGGGAAAACATGCACAACCAAACACTTTTAGCATTTTAATATCAGGACGTTTATGAAAAAGAACCTGAAATGGAGAGTTATAATTCAACACTAGAGTAAGGAGTCTATTTAAAAGGAAAACAACAGTATGAAATGAATACCACCTATAATGAAGAGGCAAATAAAGAGATAAACCTTTTTTCAAACAACAGATCTATGCCTTCTCTTAGTGAAACCATTTTGTTGATGAATGTGAGGGCATGTATGTCTGAATGTAATGCCTAAGTTATCAAGTAAAGGTTTCAAAAGTCTTAATTCACCACCCTAGCCTGTTTGGAGACATTTTAGTTTGGCATTGAATTGTCAATCTACTAGTGATAAGAACTGAGGAAATATGGCTCCAAACTATGACTTAGTGTACACACGATATATCTAATAATATCTATTGTGTCTATTAGTAAAAAAAAAGATAATTGCTATAGCCATCCATTTGTTTGATGGGAGCTGGTCCCCAAATATTAGCCCACACAATTTCAAGTGGGAAACTAGCATTATTATTTAATGATGGATAAGAAGAATGGCATTGCTTGCCAAATCTACAAGCTTCACACATCACTTTGCTTACATTGCTAGAGAACAACTTATATTCCTTAGCTACATGTGATAAGATGTTCTCATTAGGATGTCCTAATCTTCTATGCCAAGTAAGTAAAGAGGAAGCAACTACTGAATTAGCAATAGCACAAAAAAGCATAGATGTAGGAGAACTAACTATAGTTGTAGACTGATTTGCAGAAGCTTTATACATAGCAAGGACTGGAGCTGGAAAAGTAACAGTAGTCTCATGGCTTAGAGTTGAAAGCTTGTACAATCCACCTTCAAGTGTGCCTTGTAAAAGAACCTTCCCTATGCTCTTGGCCTTACCAAAACAAATCAAAGGGTGAAACTCAATAAATATATCATTATCAACTGATAGTTTGGAAATGCTCAATAGATTCTTAGTAATTTGAGGTACATGTAGTACTTTTTTAAGAATCAAAACCTCAAATTTTTGTAAATAGTGCAAGAAAGCTTTTCCAGTATGCAAAATAGGTAATGAATTACCATTTCAAACTTGCACACTCTCAGAACCAGTGTTATTTTCTTTAAACTGTTAAGATCATGTGTAATGTGATCAGTTGCTCCTCTGTCAAGATACCAACTAGAATCTGCAATAGTGACAGGGGAAGTAATAAATGCTTGGATGTTGTTGTGAGTATTTGACTGAGAATTATGTGTTGGATTCTATCCTGATGCACCTTGATGTCCCTTAAAACTTACATCAAAATGGTGAAAGCATTCAAGTGCAACATGACCTATCTTATGACACATTTGACACACTGGTTTGTTTGAATTACTTTTTCCTCAATTGCTAACACCAGAACCTTTAAACCCTCCACCTTGTCCTTTGCCTCCTCTTCCTCTAAAATTTTGATTATAAAGAGGCCTTGAGTATTGAGCGAATGAATTTTTACTTTGAAACTGATTTTGTCTTCTAGCTAAATTCATACTATGCTCCACATTTACATTTGGATGGCGAGATGCTAAACCAACCTAAGTTCATAGCTTTGTAGTTGAAATTGTGATTCCTCAAGAGACACATGACCAAACTTAGGTGTAATGTTAACAATAATTGCATCATATTTTAATCCTAGACCATCCAAAATATGAAGCAACAAATCAGAATCAATTATCTCTGTTCCTATAGCAAACAATGTGTTAGAGATTTCTTTCATTTTGAGAAAATAATCACTGACTGATAGTGCTGCTACTTTCCTTGTGGTTTGAAGTTGATGTTTAAGGTGTATGGATTAAGCTTTGGATTCTATTTGAAACAATTTCTCTAAGATTTGCCATATACTTAATGAAGTTTGACATCTAACTATATATCCATACATTCCTTCTATAATTGAAGATAGAAGCCAGCTCAAAATGAACTTATCAATTCTCTTCCAAGCAATGTAATCAGGATTAGTCTATCTAATTGCTTCTGTTTCATTATTTGAGTTAATAGTTAAAGGAAACAAAGAGGAAAGACAGATCTCATCTCCTGTGATGTATCCATCAAGATCGTAGGCTCTTAAGGTTGGAAGAACCTGTGAACACCGGAAGCCATAATTGTTGCGGCTAAGTTTAATTGCAAGTGAAGGCAAGGATGGAGGCAACGAGATCATAGATGTTGTTGATTGGGATCCTAATGATGTTGATGAGCTAGCTCCGATATGATTATTATGAGCTTGATGATGTTGTGATGTTGGATCAACAGAACTGGTAACTCCAACTCTAGATGCATCAAATGAGAAGTTTAGTAGAAAACTATTGTATTATTTCCCGAAAAGTCTGTTAGATTAGCCATGATTCTTGATCGACACTGCTCTGATACCAAGTTGGAAAATAGTGTGCAAAGAAGTTAGTTACAGAGAGAAGATTTTTGGAGAGTTCTCATTTCTTTTCTTATTAAAGTGATGTAACTGATTTACACGTTTATATACTAGAGAAGCTTCTAAGAGAAACTAGAACCTCAGCTTAATATAATTGCTAACCTGGCATCTCAGTAATTGACTAATATAACTAACACACATTATGACCACTAGGGTGGCAATTTTCGACACGACACACGAACACAAATATTTGATACGACACAAGTTTAAATGGGTTTGGGTTTTGGCATATTCGTGTTCGTTTCATGTTCGTGTCGAAGATGTCAACCCGTTTAATAATTGTGTCGTGTTTGGGTTGAAAGTCTTCAACACATGAACACGATTATAACACGACACGATTATGACACGAGTAACACGAATAAATATTATACACGATTGACACGATAACACGAATATTGACATGAACACGATTATGACACGAGTAACACGAATAACACGAATACATATTATATACGATTGATACGATAACACGATTAACATGAATATTGACACGATTACATATTAAATTTAAAAATACTAAACTTTTTAGACATTTTAATCCCTACATGTATCCAAATTTTAAAATAAAAATAGAATTTTTAAAACCTAATAAATTTTAAAACTTAGGATATTTTTGTCATTTAACAAAAGTTGGAAACCTAATTCTGTAACGTGTCATAATCATGTTAACGGGTCATAATCGTGTCAATCAGGTCGTGTCAATAATGTAAATATATCTTAATCGTGTTAGATGGATCGTGTTCGTGTCTAACACGATTACGACCCGTTTATTATTCGTGTTAGCGTGTCGTGTCATGTTACCCGTTTAATAATCGTGTCGTGTTCGTATCGTGTCATAGTGACACGAATAATAAACGGGTCGTGCTCGTGTTGGGTCAATCTTTATCGTATCACAGTTCTACACGACACAAATACGACCCGCGAACACGAATTGCCACCCCTAATGACCACTTACACGTTTTTAACTCACGTAGCTTACAACTCGCACAAGCTTCCTTAACAAATTTTCATACGGTTTCCTTCAAAAGATAATTAAGAATCAAGAAAAATATCATCACGGCCAAGTTGATGTATTCAACAAGTTCTTAATCTATGAGATTCCAGATGAAAGTATGTTGGTTATCGCCGACACGCAGCTAGCAGCCCCCTCCCTCCTGCCGACATAATTGACTCGAGATTCCAACCGCAAGTTCCTGGCGAGAAAGTGTTGGTTACGTCCTGGTCTCGCATGGGCAATGGATAAGAGAGCTAAAGAAAACTTTTCATTTCCATAGCGACATGAATCCTCTGCCCATCTCACTTTAACTAAGATTTTTGAGGATCAAGTGACATGTGATACTTGTAGTTTTTAAGGGTCAAGATTGATTTATTTAAGTTATTCCTTTATTATAGTCCAAACACACCGTTTTTAAGTCTACAAATAGAGGGTCGGTTGTTCGGCTAAATAAGTTGTAAAATAGGGATGAATTAGGAAGAAAAAAAGGGAAAAGATCTTGGCCCTTGAAAACTACAAGTGCCACATAGCATTGGATCTTCAAAATGGGTAGAGAATCCGTGTCCATGTTTCATACTGTTAATGAAATTCATTAAATTAGTTTTACTTTGTAGTTAAAAGTTAAAATAATAGTATTCCATTTGCATTTAATTTTAGTTAAAAGTTAAAAATTATTAGAGTTAAAATTAATTTTAAATTTAATTTTTATGCAAAGATCCCACAATTAATATTTATAACCTCTAATAGATCCTCCCGTGAAACACCTATAGATTTTAGATCACAAACTATAGCACGAAATGCACTCGAATAGCTAAAAATTAAATTCTAGGAGAAACAAAGCTCAAACAGTTCGTTCTTTACAGATAAGGGTGGGAATTCGTGTCATGCGTGTCTACCTATTTAATTATTCGTGTCAAGACATGAAACACGGATCTGACACGGTTATTAAACGTGTTACCCACGTGTTGTAATCGTGTCATATTTAATTCATATAATTTACTTAATTGTTTAACCTAGTTATGCATAATATATTATATTCTATATATTTATATCAATTAAAATTATTTTTAGAATATAAACCATTGTTAGTATAAAATATTATTAAAATTATCATAATTTATTATTTTATAATATAAAAATTTCAGTTTTATAATATATATGTTGTAAGTAGGTAACAATTTATATCATTAAATGAGCTTACATATTAAGGATAGATAAAATATGTTTAACTATTCGTGTTATTAAACGGGTTGACGTGTTAAACACCCTCAACACGAATCCTACCTATTTATTAATCATGTATTGTGTTCGTATCGTATTCATGTCGTGTTCGCGTGTCGTATCACAAATTCTCACCTCTACTTACAGAGGATTCATATAGACGTACTGTCTTAGTATTAATTAATGAAACGCGTACTTGATCAATTAGTTTAATTATAAAATTTCTAATAATCTTGATTTTGATTAGTATACAAATTAATGTATCCAAACACAAATTAGAGTAATTATGAAGTCTTTATTTAAAAAAAAGAAAAAAAATTGAGTAACAACCATATATAAATCAACCTAGCCACTTCATTAATTAATTTTTGAACTTCTATTTATACATATGGAGCTCTATATAATATACTAGACTATAAACATGCGTATTTGTCTATGACACATGCATACATATATGTATTTACTACGAAATATATAATAAGTTACAAACTAGAGATAAATACCTTGCTAAGTTAATTAGTATATATGTTTAGAAACAAAAAGTTTAAGGTGTGTTCGTTTTATGATTTTGTGTTGCTGTTTTCAATTGGATTTAAGAATATATGATTGATTTTAAATTATTTTGAATTTTAAATAGGATATATGATTGATATTGAATGTAAAATACATTGAAAAATGTATAACACATAAAATATAATTTGGATTAAAAAAACGAACACACCCCTAGTATTTCTTGACATAACCGTTTTTGGACATATAGTTCACGGGGCCTCGGAACTCGTCCTCGTTTATGAATCCATCTCCATATGCATCGGCATGGCGCAAGAGTCGCCAAGCTCTCCAAAGCAGGTAAACTTGAACCAAGACTCTGAAAGGCATCCTTAAGCTCTTGATTGCTGAGGCGGCCATCTTGATTGGTGTCATATCGCTTAAACAAACCTTTCAGCTGGCTTTCAGTTATCCTCACTTTCATTACTGGTGCAGGCTTGATTTTATTATCATTGATTTCATTGCTGCAGCTGGTCAGTCTTTCTGCAGCAAGGCTCTTATCGTTGCTCGCGTCCACGCGCTCCATACCCATGTCCTGTCGCAGTGATCATCTACGCCTGTACTTGTATTGGCATCCATGTTGCATTCTGAACTTTGATTGAAGTTCGGAGACTGGTGTGTTTAAAATTTAAATGGAATGGAAAATTTATAAGATTATGGTATGCATGTTGAGGCTATAGCAAGATTTGGTGTGATGTATCCTCGCCGGTATCAGTTATTATATTTGGCCTCCATGTTATCTCAATAGGTCCCACTCCCAATTAAGTATAAATTATAAGTAAAATAGTAACTTTAAAAGTTGTATTTAATTATTAGTAAACTGAGACAACATTATTATTGATAAATATATATTAAGAAATAATAAATACATCACAATTTATTTTTTTTAAGAGGAAAAACTGTATCTCGTCCCATATAAAATTATCACTAACTCTTCACCTCGAATAACATGAATTTGTTACAAAACAATCCAATGGAAATTAACAATGCAATGGTTTTGCATGACAATTATGGGTAGAGGGTGCTGAAAGTATGTAAGAAATGGTGGGCAATGAATCTGTTTATGGCGGCCTATTGGGTGGATATTAGAAGGAGCGAGGGAAGGGGTTTTGGATTGGGCTGTTGAATTGTGAAAGAGGAAGGTAAAGGGGAGGGAGTGGACGAGAACTGCAAGCTGTAAGGGAAAAAAAAAAAAAAAAAAAAGAAGTCGCATGATTGTAATTAAGTGAGCCTAAAATGCCAACAAGGTGTTGTGCTTAACCACTTTTATCGTCTGTTTAGTTTTTCTAACTTTTCTCAAACCTACTTTCCTAGAAGGAGTTTCATTTTAATAACTACCCGTGATGAAATGACCTGTTACATATATATATATATATATAATTGAATATAGACTCATCAAATTAGTAAGTATTTGTCTATAAAGAGAGATACACATTATTCATATCCAATACTGGAATTGAATGATCCGAGAAGAGAGATGCATGAGTCATATTCTGAATTCTGAGAATTGCTAAATTGACAAAGAAGTGATGCATAAAAAATAAATAAATAATAAATTTTAAGTAGTTCTATTCAGTCCCTATTTTTCATCTTATTAGCCCCCACCTCTTATTTAGTAAGCTTAATTAAATTCTCATGTAATCTTCAATTAACTTCCTTTCTTTATGTCATCTATACTTCTTATTTGATATAAGGTTAATTAAATTATCATCCAATTTCTAGTTAAATTATTATTTAATTTTACTAGCCTTTAGTTCTTTTCAATATTTGTTTACTATCAATGATACATAAAAAAAAAGTGATGGTCTTAATATTAATAAATTTTTATCATATGCTATTAAATTCTTCAAGCTCATATAAAAAAATCAAT
This sequence comes from Boswellia sacra, assembly GCA_013180625.2. Classification (NCBI taxonomy): domain Eukaryota; kingdom Viridiplantae; phylum Streptophyta; class Magnoliopsida; order Sapindales; family Burseraceae; genus Boswellia; species Boswellia sacra. The sequence continues at coordinate 1,256,945 of SNVD02000067.1, read as the reverse complement.
CAAATACTTCTTAGGGAGAAAGAAAAATAGATGATTTGATATCCATTAGATCATTGACTGAAATTTCAAAAGAAAGAAAAATAAATCAATTTTAATAAATTTGAGAAGAAAAAATATAAAAATGGAAGAGAGAGAGATGGATGGCGTGTGTGTGAGAGAGAGAGGATGAGATTGATCATTGATTGTATTGGAGAAAAAATAAGAAAAAATGATAGAGATATATAAAGAAGAATTAAGAGTTTTTGTTTAATTCATTAACTCAATATTAATTATCTTATATATTATATTTTTATTATAATTACATCCTTGTTTAATGTTGAGATGGGCTAATAAAATAAAAAATTAGAGCCGAATATAATTACTCTAAATTTTTCATTACAATTTTATCATTCCTTAAATTAAGATGGAGCCTCTTCAGCAACACTGTTAGTTTTATTCCATTATGGCTCGATCAAGCAACTATGGGCCTGAGCCTTTGGACTTTTGCTCCCCCACCCAGATATTACCGTTCCTGTTTCTTTTAACTAGATGGGAGTTTCAAGTTCCTGAACTGGCTGCAGGTGAATCCCCTCAAATTAGTAAAGATGACTTTCTCCTGGATAGATATAATTCTTTTTTGTTGTTAATTCAAAAGCACAAAACATCAATGTCGATAATGAACACGTTCGACCACTATGACCGGTTGATTCAAAAGTAAGATAATTAGAATATGGAATCAAATATTAGCTGTAAGACCACGCAGAAGATTTAAGATGTGCCTGTGGTCGCTCCAACCAAGATCCCAGGCCAAGACTACATCTTCCCCCGCCAACCTTATCTTTCGTATGTTTTGACTCGATCAGGTAATTATTCACTCGTCAAATTGAAATATCCTTTTCCAAAAGGTTAACTTGCAAGTTTGTTTTTATCTACTTCATATTCATAATCATTAACTTCTATCTTCTTAATCCTTTAACAACAATGCTAGTATATAATTAAGTTGTACAATTTAACGTATATAACCTGATATAGTATAAATTTATTAGATATATAGGTCATATTTTATTTATTAAAAATTAGTTAATTCATTTTTTATTTTTACCCATCCAATGAATTTGTGCTATGTCAGATTGTACGAGTGAGGTTATACAATTTAGTTGTATACCTAATATTATCCATTGTTTAAACGTTGCCATCCCTCTATAGGCCTTAATTGATATGATGTTTCTCTTTTCTACATTAATAAAACTTTTCTTCTTGTCTAAGAATATATATTTCTTTTTTGGTACTATTTGGTTACCCCCTTTTTTTTCCTCTTGGTTTGTTCTGGGTTGGGGGGGTGGCGGGGCGGGGCGGCGGTGGTTGAGGAATAAAAGCAAGCATTCTAGGTGGTGGTTGAGGACTAAAAGCAAGCATTCTAAGCTTAACGAGACGAAACATGAAGAAGCCAAGTCAGATTCACTTTAAAGAAAAGACAAGTCGGCTTCCGCATCTGTGAAGTGCTGATCTCCAATTTTATATACACCTGAGTGGAAGAAATGATATGCCTGCCGAAAGCGAAAAACAAGTATCAAATTTGTAACATGATCATGTTGAACCACCAAGTGGATAGATTCTTTCAAGCAAATGATTATCAGAATAAGAATATGTAAATGGCATAGCATGTTGGCTGGGAGGCGATATATGCAAAATTTTGTAACATGCATATGTTTGTCTTTATAGTGTGTCCAAAGAATTTGCTAATTAAACGTTTTCTTCTACTAGAGTTTTTATTGTAGAAAATTTTCAATCAAAGAACTTTTACATTTTTTTTTGTTGCCTTGAAAAAGATCTAGAAACAGGTGTATATTGTATCCAAAGATATTTTTTCTGGAAATACATGTACATATGTTAATATACATTGGAACAAATTGGGAGTTCTAGCGGTGTTATGCTAGGCTTAATTTGGAAAAGTTAAATGAAAATTATGAAAGTTGTCTATTAGTTTCGTGTTTGATTCCAAATATTTATTGAAAAGTGGTTCAATTTCCCTGTTATTGCTGGATTTTTAGAATCTGATCATTATCTTAATTAATCAACAAATGTATAAATCAATTTTAATTATGTTGTCATTTATAACTATCCCATTTTCAGACTCCAGAGCGTAGGGTCAGTATTTTTGTCATCCCGTTTCCAAATAAAATTAATAAAACAGTGGATATATAATAAATAATTTATATGCATATATTGATAATTGTGAGGCAGAAAGGCGAACATGGTTTTTTTTTTTTTTTAAAAAAAAGGCGAACATGGACAAGTAGAAACACATGCACACGCGCGCATGTGCACACACACATACTTAAGTTTGTGTATAAAAATACGATAATAATATTTAACCTCTACTAATTTCCATCAACTTAAAAATTTTAGATTGCAAACACAAAAAACAACTGCACCCTAGCTAAGAGCTAAAAAGAATGACAAGTACAAAAGCCAAACAATTCCTTGCTTTAAGTTACAAGCGATTCAATTTGAGCCATTGTCCTAGTGAATATAAGTAATTAATTTGATCAGCATACATATAATTGTACCCAACAAAATTAGAAGTAATTATGAAGAAACTGATCTTAAGAGGAAAAGGGAAAATAAAAAGGAAAATTAAGGAGCAAACTATCTACAAAATTAACCTAGCTACTTTATTAATTTTTAACCGCAGGCTATAGTTTATACATATCCAGCTCTATACTAGACTAAAAACAAGCTTACCTTCCGGTTTCCAGACAAGAATTGTCTTGTCTGGCGCACACATATATATAGAACTACAAAGGAAAAGAGAGGTACCTAGCTAGCTAAGCTAGTGGTTTAAAAACAAGAAGTCTAGTATTTCTTGACATAACCGTGTTTGGACAAATAGTTCACAAGTTCTTGGAACTCATCCTCGTTTATGAATCCATCTCCATTTTTATCGGCATGGCGTAAGACTCGCCAAGCTCTCCAAGCCGGGAAACTTGAACCAAGACTCTGAAAGGCATTCTTAAGCTCTTGCTTGCTAAGGCGGCCATCCTGATTGATGTCATATCGCTTAAACAAACCTTTCAGCTGGTCTTCCGTTATGCCCACTTTCATTACTGGTCCAGGCTTTTCATTGCTCGACCATGGCCAAGTCCTGGGGCAGCCTTTACCTAAGCTTCTACTGCAGAAAATATCGGCATCCATGTTCTGAACCGAACAATTTCGACTTATAGGACTGTGGTGTGCAGGCTATACATTGCTGTAGTTGGGTGAACACATATATATAGACAAGATTTTACGCGGGATCCTTCTATACAACTCTTTTTGTTTAATTCTATTACTGTTCGTATAGGAGAAGCTTGGGCTTGAGTCTTTGGACCGCACGACAGCCAGATAATATCATTTTTGTTTCTGTTAGTGGAGCTAAGGTTCTTAAATAATAAAAAACTAAAAATAAAAGGGCTACTGTGTTGAAGACTTGAAGAGTAATAAGTTTAAATTTTCATTTTGATTGCCTAATCAAATAGTTCACTCGTTGGTGTATTTTACAGGCCGAATTTGATTATTTTCAAAATTACCTCTTCTCGAGACACATTGCTAATTTGATAAACTTATCTAATTACATTTTGAAATATTATCATAGCAGATTAAGAAAATAGAACTTCAATTGAGAAAATGAGTTGACAAAAAATAAAACAAGTTGTAATTGATAATTCAAAAAAGAATTAAATTTTAGTTTTTAGTTAACATATAACAAACTATAAATTACTAAACATATTAAATCTTTAAAATAGTATTGTATGCCAAAATGTGAGAGAATTTCCTAAAATAAAGATAAGTTGGATGTCCAAATCATTTTATCTTTTCATTGGATAGATGCAGATTTTTGTTACTCCGAAAGTGACCACAAATCAATGTTGATCATGAACACGTTGGACCACGAAGACTGGTTGATTGAAAAAGTGAAAGATTTTTGGAATATGGCATCATATAAATGGGTTGAAGGTTGGTCTAAAAGGAGTTGATTATCGTAGCCCATGTTCAATGAATTTGCTTGCTACACAACTTTACTAGCGTTTATTACGTTTTTTGCCGGACAAGGAAAAAAAAATCATCCAAGAAGTGATCAGGCCATGACGATTCCTTTTATGGAAAAAGTGAAGGAAACTCAGAATAAAAGGGTTGATTTTTTGTACTTCAATTTTTTTTTTTTTTTTTTTGTTTTTAGAATTTAATTAGCGTACCAATACTTCAGAGAGTTTAGACAGAACGACATGCAGTGGTACATCAAGATACAAAGACACCCGTAATGCTAGCTGAGAGATATTTATCATGTTCTGGCATTCAGCACGTCAGTTGAAGTTACAAAGGATCTGCTTTGTTTGCTATGTCGTGAAAATGTAGCCAAAGGCTTGATGCATACAAAGTTACGGAGCATCTGCCGCCTTAATCGTATTAAAACTCCTTTTCTTTTGCTTTATTACTCCATGCATTGGTACTACTGGGTAACTATGGTTCCGGATTTTAATTCGATTCTTTAACTGAAATTAAGGGCGAAGAGGTCCACCACATACAGCGCCTCACTTTTTCTGAACTTGGTCCGAGTACGTGTTCATCAACTATGTCCAGCAAGCACCTAATTATTTCATGCAATATATATATATATTAAGAATAATACTATTCTTACAAATTATATATATAAATTTTTTATATAAACTGGTGTATCATGATTTTATTAGGAGGATAAAATTTAAATTTAAATTATATTAATTAATATAGATGATATGACAACCATTCAATAATATCACATTAATTTATATAAGTATATGCGGATAGTTTATAAAAATGGCACCACTCTATATATTCAATAACTGAATTACGATCCACTAGTCTCACGAGCCTCCAAACCCTCTTTAACTCCTTTTAATGACATTGATGGAGGAGGATCGTATTTTTTATCATTTTAGAGGGAAAGTAAATATTCTCTGGATATTGATGAATTACTTTTATATTTTTGTAATATAACTTTCAAGAGAATAAAGAACTTGCTTGGGTCGAGTATATTATAAGCACATCATCGAAGGCACATGGTAGACTCACACAAACATCTGGACATATGTGACTCTGATATTATTCTTGAATTCCATAATTATTGTTCAATCACATCACTGGTAGATTAAAAGCAAAAGTGTGGAACGATACATAGATTAACTAAGGACCAGAAAAATTAAGTTATCAGAATTATTTTACTTTGGACAATATTGACAGGATAATATGGTCTAATGTAAGTGGATAGATAAGATAATACTTAGGGTGAAATAAGCATCTCATGTACGTCATTAATTAGAATCATATTTTTCTAATTTCTGAAATACCTAAAATTATTTGTTATTACTTAATTGGATGCATAAGTATTACCAAATAAAAAAAAATGATCTAGTAAGCAAAACAATATAATTTGCCCAACATTTTGTAAAATAAAAAATGGCTTCCCTCGTGCACACTTTCAGCAGGTAGAGATTATAAGCATGGTCAAATTACACATTTAAGTTTGGAGTTTGTTTCTCTTTTGCAATGAGAGCGACAGAAGCTTTGCCTAATCCACGATAGTGATTTCAAGAATATATTTGTTGTCTTGAGGTTGTTGCTTAACAAAGATATTTAGCTGAGAAAAGTTTATTCTCTCTCTTTATGCTTAAAATACTAATTAAAAACTTCTCAACTGTAGATATCACAACTCGTAAAATGAATGATATCATTTCTAGTTTATTTGAACAGATATGGTTAGCTTTCCTTCTGGATTTTCTGATAGTGAAAGATTTAGTTTGAGTCCATCATTGAAATTGTTGTTGGTGTTTTTACATGGCATCTCATGCACATGCAATGCACGTGACTTACTTTTTTTTTTGTTATCTTATGATAAAAACATTAATAAGATTTCTTTCCTAAATTCATTTATCTTTTATGGTAGTTTATATTAAGAATGATTGATTGATGGATTAAAGTGCATCTGGAAAGTAGAAAGTTTTATATCTTAATCATCAATCACTTGCATGATTAAGATATTTTTGATATGTGTTTATCTTGATTGCTAATCACATATATGATTGAGATATTTTTTATAAACACATATCTTGATTGACAATCACTTATATTATTAGGATATGCGCTATAATCTAAGTGATTGAGTATGTCTTCCTATATTGAATAATCTTTATCTAAGCTTTTATGGAAATAATTGCAGGATTGAGATAAAGATTGATTTAGTTGTTACATGCTTTATATGGCTATTAACATAGCTTATATAAAGGACACATTCAAGCTGTTGAAGAGAGCAAGAGCCGTGGAGTGCAAAATAAAATGTGTTAATCATTTTGTCTTTCTTTGTAAAAAGCTTTATATTTGAGTGAGTTAAAATTGTGTATGGCTCATGTGTGGTGAGTATGTGCACAAATCTACTTTGTAAGTGTTATTAGAGTTGTGTAAGTTTAAGGAGTTGAATGATTGCAGAGTCTATAATAGTTACATTGGTTATGACTGATTGAAGTGGTTTAGTTAAGTTAGTCATATCTGTGAAGTGCAGTCGTGCAAAGGACAATGGTTGTGATTAAGGTTGATCAAGTTTACATAGATTAGATTAGTGCGTCAGCGGATGTCTACCACTGTAAAGAGTCTTGAGTTGAGTGTACACATATACAGCATAGTGGATATTGCAGCTCTTGCTGCTCATAGATGTAGGCTTTATTATAGTTGAACCACATAAAGTCTTCTATTCTATTTTATATTACTGTCTTCATTTAAGTTATTTTTAATTATCCTAACTGTAAAAACTGACAATTGATATCAGAGAAGATAAACTGACATACTAGTGTAGATCAAACTTCTTTTTGTAGGAATGAAAGGACAACCGAATGGAGGATCAACTATTCAACCACCATTTGCTCAAACATGAAAATTATGCCTTTTGGAAGGTTAAAATGAAGATCTTTATGAAATCCTTGATGATAGAGTATGAATCAGTGTTGTTCATGGTTGGCCACCACCAACAAAGACTAATAAAGCTAGAAAATAGGTTGAAAAACTTGAAAATGAATAGTCTGAAGCTGAATATAGACTTTCCAGTTAGAACACTAAAAGGATCAACGCCATTTTCAATGCTGTTAACATTTAACAGTTTGGGTTGATTTCAAAGTGCACAATCACAAAACAAGGGTGGGATATTCTTCAGGTAAAACATGAAGGTACTGAAAAGATAAAAGATTCTAAATTGATTACCTTGACTTGAAAATTTGAAAATCTTGTTATGCATGAAAAGGAATTTATTAGTGATTTTCTGTAACATCCCATATTGCTTGAGAGTGATATGTGAAATGAGCTTAAATACCCTATGAGCTCTTTAAGCTATTAGAGGCCTTTTGGATTGCAAAGCCAGAAAACAAAACTATGATGGATTGTGTGTTCAAAGTGGACAATATCCAATGGTATGCTGGGGTATTAGGCTATGCGCACGCATGGGGCTACCTCTTAAGACTTTGTGAGGGCCATTTCTCAAAGGCGTGCATGAGGGCTACCATTTGAGACTGTGTGAGGACCACCTCTTGAGGGTTTATAGGGACCACAAAGTACCAAACATAGTACAAAGTGCCACATGTGAGACCATGAAGTTTCACACATAAGTGTAAAGTATCAGGCAAGGATATTACAAATAGTATCAGAGCTTGGCCTAACCGGAAGTGTGGGATGTAAGCTCAGCCCAATCAAGCAAGGACGTTTGATTCCTAAAGGGGGGGGTGAATGTAACATCCCACATCGCTTCAGAATGGTATGTGAAATAAGCTTAAATGCCTTATAAGCTCTTTAAGCTGTTAAAAGTCTTTTGGGTTGCAAAGCTCAAAAACAAAACCATGATAGACTATGTCAAAAGCGAACAATATCTAATAGTGCACTGGGGTGTTAGGCTTCGAGCATGCATGGAGGCCACTTCTTGAGACTTTATGGGGGCCACATCTTGAAGGCGTGAATTAGGGCTACCATTTAAGACTATGTGGGGGCCACCTTTTGAGAGTTTATAAGGATCACAAAGTGTCACACACAGTACAAAGTGTCATATACGGGACCACGAAGTATCACACGCAGTGCAAATTACACATGTAGGCCAGGATGTGAATTTAACATCCCACATAGCTTGGATATGTGAAATGAGCTTAGAAACTTCTTAATCTGTTGAAGGTCTTTTAGGTTGCAAAGCTAAAAAAAAAAAAAACCATGACAGACTGTGTATCCAAAGTGGATAATATCCAATAGTGGGCCATGGTGTTGGGCTTCGTGCACGCATGAGGGCCACCTCTCGAAGGCTTACATGGGGTCTACTACTTGAAACTATATAGGGGCCACCTCTTGAGGATTTATGGGCACCACAAAGTGTCACACACAGTGCAAAGTGCCATATGCGGGATTACGAAGTGCCACACATAAGTGCAAAGTGCCACATGCAGACCAGGATGTCAGATTTTCAAGCCAAACTTTGTTAAGCTACTGACTCTGCTTATATCCTTAGTGAGGAGTATTCTAAGGCTAAAATTGTAGGAAAATTTTTTAGATCTTTACCAGATAAATTTCAACCTAAGGTTACTGCCATTGAAGAAAGTCATAACGTGAAAACCATGAGAGTTAATGAATTACTTGGTTATCTTCAAACTTATAAGATGGTGTTAAAACCAAGAAAGAAAGAAACGAGCATAGATTTTTCATTTCCTTTAGAGACGAAAGAGGATGATGATTCGATGATGAGTAGATTGCATATTTGACAAAGAATTTTGTTAAATACATGAAGAAAAACCTGAAAAAGAAAAATCCTGAGAGGACACAAAAACCAAGGAGCTTTGATGCAAAGAAATCTCTTGAAGAACTAGCCAAGAAAAGCCAAGAAAAACCTAAAAGGAAAGGTCAGGTGCAGTGTTTTGAATGCAAGGGATTTAGGCACATTCAATCTAAGTGTCCAATTACAAGAAAATGACAAACAAGGGCATGCGTATAACTTGGAGTGATGATAACTCAAAAACAGACTCAGATGATGAATATTCTACCAATTTAATAGCATTTTTTGGAAGCATGACTAATAAAAGTAAATTAGTTGTGTCTAATATAACTGAATATGTTAAGTAAGACTGTGATGAATCAGACACTGAAGATGAAGAGAGCTATCATGAGGAATTGCAGGAAGAATATAATAATCCGTATTAGTCATGGGAACTGCAGAAGTCATTGATCAATGTTTGTAAAAATAAAAGAGAAATTCTCAACCGTGAGAAGGCTTATGCTGAAGATTGCATGTCTCAATTGGAGAAGGAAATGAACCTGAAAAATGAAAAAATTGAGAAACTTAGATCTAAACTTGCAGAGGCTCAAAAGTGTCTTGATGAACTTAAAATTGTTTGAGCTTGTCGGATCGAATTTTAAACCTTAGGAGAGAAAGCCCAAAAAAGCGTTGCTTAAGGTTTGATAAAGGTAATGTTGCTCCAACTTCTACAATTTTTGTTAAAGCATTTACTAACATTTTAGATTCAAGCTCAAATGATACAAACATGTGCTTAAAAGGTAAATAAGTTTTTGTGTCACCCATGGGCAGTTTTTCAAGCTTAGAAAAGATAATCATAGACGGAGCCAAGAAGGGGCCAGGAGGGGTAATTGCCCCTCCTTGATTTGAAAATTTTTTTAGATTTGAAATTTTTTTAAAATATATTATTTATTTTGCCCCTCCTTTTTTTAAAAATTATAAATTTAATTAAAGTTGATCTTTTTTTTAATTGTCACCTCAACAAATTTAAAATCATACTTTATCATTTGTGATTCTATTTATTTACATAAAATAAGGGATTATGTCTTCTTTCCCATTTATTTACATAAAATAAAAAATTATTTCTTCTTCTTCTTCTTCTTTTTCTTCTTCACTTCACTTGACACCTTCACCAAATAAAAACATATCTATCTTGTGTGTTTCGTCTATTTACATAATAAGAATTGGAAGTTAGTGTATGCAAAAGTAAAAATTTTCTTCTTGTCTTTTATTTATCGGTTTTTATCATATTAAGCAAATGTACTATGATTTAATATTGTTGAAGCACTTTTTTTTTATTCTTCATCTTGGTTTATAATTTATGACTATTTACTTATTATCATTATATTATCTATGAAAATGAGACAATAGTTCTATGTAGTTGCTATATTTTTTTATCCAATGACTTACTAATTATTTTCATCGTTAATGTGTGTGTCTATATATATATAATTTTTCTAGACTGTGTTAAGGGTCATGATTTTGAATATTTTATATTTGTTATAATATAAATAAAATAAGCATGGACGTTACATGCCTCGTCTAATATTTATTTGCATCGTAAATTAAGAATTGAAACTTTGTTAGATATATTGAATTATTTAAAGTTATCAATATTAGAAAATTTTAGGTTTATTACTCAAAAGTCAACTATTATTTATTTGGATAGTAAATTACTAAGTTGATTATTCTTCTTTAAGAAAGTGTTTTTATTTTTTATTTTTTGAAAATTCATTTACATAACTAAATGAGGATCAATAATTAAATGAAAATTTAGTCAATAATATGATAAATTAGATATTATATCATACTTTCAAAATATTAAATAATCAACTTAGTAATTTGACATGAAATTACTTAGTAATTGAATATATTATTATTAATATGAAAATTTTGAAATTTTACTGTTCATAAACTTACATGACAAAAGTTTCACTGTTCATAAAATTTTGCCACCACAGTCGGCGCCCCCGCCCCCCCTGATGAACTTTCTGGCTCCGTCACTGAAGATAATCAAATTTGTTCTTACTTGTTATTTCTAGGGTGTCAAGGGTCACATTAGACCAAAGTGTTTAAACTGTTGAGTCTCTTGAATAAAAAATCAAAACAGTATAGATAGTTACCTAAGACACAACCAGTTTGGGTTAAAAAACATGTAACCTCATGCAATGTACTACTCTTAAATCCATAACTAATGATGCTTGGTATTTTGACAGTAGGTGTTCAAGATACATGATTGGGAACAATAATTTCTTGAAGAACATCAGATCATGTAAGGAATGTACTGTCACTTTTGGTAATGGAGCAAAAAGCAAGTGCTTGGTAAGGGTACCTTGTGTGTTAATGGTTTAACAGAGTTGAAAAATATGTTGTTCGTTTAAAGGCTTAAAGCTAATCTGATCAGTGTTTGTCAAATGTGTGATGATCAATTTGAGGTAAATTTTACTCAAAGCAAGTGCATGGTCTTAGATAAAAATAGAAATTACATTTTAGAAGACACTAGATCATATGACAATTGTTATTTGTTGACAAACATTAATGCATTTTTTGCTAAGATATTTGATTTAGAGTTATGGCATCAAAAGCTTGGATATATGAACTATAAAGATTTGTTAAGTTAACTAAGACTGGTGTAGTTAAGGGAATTTCTACTCTTGATGAAAAATTAGATGAAATTTGCAGACCATGTTAGTTAGGTAAATAGATAAGAGGATCACATAGTTCAAATACATATCTTAACACTTCTAAGATTTTAGATTTGCTGCATATGGACCTTTTTGGTCTAGGTTTATTTGGTAAAAGATCTGACACCTCTAAAGTTTTTAGGAACTTATGTGTTTAACTTGAGAATGAACCAAACATGAACATTGGTAGAATTATGAGAATTAGAAGTGATGAGAAAGAATTAAAAAATATAAGCTATGCAGACTTTGCAAATTTCATGGCATAGCTCATGAATTCTTAGCTCTAAAGACACTTGAACAAAAAAGAGTGGTAGAGAGGAAGAACATGACTCTACAAGAGATGGCAAGGGTGATATTGAATAGCAAAAGACTAACAAAAAGGTTATGGGTAGAGGCCATTAGCACAGCTTGCTATATATCCGACAGAGTATTCACAAAACTTAGAACAACGAAGACCCCCTTTGAAAATTCTAAAGGGCAAGAAGCTTAACCTCAGATATTTCCATTTTTTTAGTTGCAAGCACTTTATACTCAATGACAGAGAATAGTTGGGCAAGTTTGATGCAAAAAGCGATGAGGGAGTGTTTGTAGGATACTCGACCAACAACAAAGCTTATAGAGTTTATAATTTGAGGACTGAAACCATAATGGAATTTACTAATGTGAATTTTGAGAATATTGATGATTATTCTATTTATTCATAGGAGGAGCGAATAGTCAGTTTCACAAAAGATCAAGAAAATTCGAATTAGTTTCTACAGACAGCAAAAAAAGCTAATTATGACTTATACAACTACTACAGTTAACTCAAACAAGACTGAATCATCAAATAATATCGATATGGACAGGAATCAAATAAGAGATATGATAATCAGAAGAGATTCATCCTCTTGGATACATAAGGCATATCTTACAACTTCAATCATTCGGAGTCGAGAAAGTTCAATGAAAACAAGAAACATGGTAAGCCATTCTTGTTATGTTTCTTTGATAGAACCCAGGAATGTTAATGAAGCTTTGAAAGAGGATATTTGGATTAGTGCAATGTAAGAAGAATTGAATCAGTTTGAGAGAAACGAAGTGTGGATGTTAGTTCCTAGACCAACTGATGCAAACGTTATAAGAACTAAATGGTTTTTTAGAAACAAAATTGATAAAAATAGGCAAGTTGTTAGAAACAAAGCTAGGTTAGTTGCACAAGGTTTACATGTAAATTGAAGGCATTGATTTTGAAGAAACCTTTACACCTGTTGCTCGACTTAAGTATGTTAAGTTGTTGCTTGCCATTCTCTGCTTGTTAGATTTTAAATTGTTTCAAATGGATGTTAAGGCAACCTTTTTGAATTGCTATTTTAATGAAGAGGCTTATGTTGAATAGCCTAAACGAGTTGATTCTAAACATCTAGATTTTGGGTGCAAGAGATTCACAAAGCTTTGTATGGTTTAAAATAAGCTCCCAGAGCTTGGTATTAGAGATTGACTAGCTTCGTAATGCAAAGAGGTTATACTAGAGGAAGCAATGATAAGACTTTGTTTATTAAACATGCTTTTAGTTATTTCATTGTTGCTCAAGTGTATGTTGATGATATTGTCTTTAGTTCTACACATGAAGTCAAAGCTAATGAATTTGTTGAGCTAATACAGAGTAAATAGGAGATGAGCACGATATTGGAGTTGAATTTCTTTCTTGGTTTTCAGGTGAAGCAACTTGAAAGTGGAATTTTTATTTCACAATCAAAGTATGCCAAATATCAACCAAGTAATCATGCCATGACAATTCCTTTTATAGAAAAAGTGAAGGAAACTTCGAATAAAAGGGGTTTATTTTTGTAATTTAATTTAATTTATTTTGTTTTTCAGAATTTAGTTAGCGTATAAATACTTAAAAGAGTTTCGACAGAAGGACATGCAACAGTACATCAAGATACGAAGATACCCCAAATCCTGAGAGATATTGATCATGTTCTGGCATTCAGGACCTCAGTTTAAGTTACAGCACAAAGGATCTGCTTTGTTTGCTATGTCGTGAAAATGTGGCCAAAGGCTTGATGCGTGCAAAGTTATGGAGCATTTACTGCCTTAATTGGTTTTAAAACTCCTTTTCTTTAACTTTTACTCTATTACTCCATGCATTGGCACTACTGGGTAACTGTGGTTCCGGATTTTACCTCGATTCCTTGACTGAAATTAAGGGCAAAGAGATTCACTATGTACAGCGCCAGCACCTTCACTTTTTCTAAAATCGGTCCCACTATGGGTTCCACCGACTCTGCCAAGTAAGCACTTAATTATTTCATCCAGCAAATATATTAACTGAATTATGATCCACTCCAACCCCCCTTTAACGACTTTGAACGAACTTTAACGGAGGAGCATCGTATTTTTTTTAATTTTTAGAAGGAATGTAAATATTCTCTAGATTTTGATGAATTGCTTTTATATTTTTATAAATAACTTTCAAGAGAATAAAGAGCTAAGAGGTTAGTGCGTCTCAAATAATGCCTGGGTTGAGTATAGTATAAGTGCATCATCGAAGGCACATGACAGAATCACACAAACACATCTCGACATATGTGACTTTGATATTATTCTTGAATTCCATAATTATTGCTCAATCACATCACTGGTAGACTGAAAGCAAAAGTGTGGAACCATATATAGATTAACTAAGGATCAGAAAAATTAAAAGTTCCCAGAATTATTTTACTTTAGACAATATTGACAGAATAATATTGTCTAAAGTGGATAGATAAGAAAATATTTACGTGAAATAAGCATATGGTGTCATTATACTGAGGTAATATGTTTAACAATTTATACTTTATCATGCGTTGGAAACAGTTGAAATTATAGTTTATATTCAAGTTTTTCTTCATTTTTCTAACCCACCCATAAGTTTACGTCATCATTTCATTGTATTAAAAAATTAATTGGACTCTTTTTTCTCTAATTTCTTAACTATACCCACAATTATTTGTCATAACTTAATTGGATGGGTATTACCAAATCAACAAAATGATCTGTTAAGCCTTTTCCATGTAAATCTTTCTGGGATGCATGTATAAAATTCGAGCATATCAGGAACTAGTAAAATATTATAATTTGTCCAACTTTTTCGTAGAATAAAAAATGGCTTCCCTCATGCACACCTCGCAGCAGGTAGAGATTATAAGCATGGTGAAATTACACGTTCAAGTTCAGAGTTTGTGGACCAACCAGCCCCAAGGCTTATCTTTTCTCTTTTGCAGTGAGAGCGAAAGATGCTTTGCCTAATCCATGATGTGATTTCAAGAATATATTTGTTATTAAGGTTGTTGCTTAACAAAGATATTTATCTAGAAAATTTTAGTCTCTCTCTTTATGCTTAAAATACTGATTAAAAACTTCTCAGCTTCAGATCAAGATATCATAACTGGTAAAATGAATGATATTATTCATTTCTAGCTATTTGAATAGAGATGGTTAGCTTTCTTTCCGGACTTTCTGATACTGAAAGATTTGTTCTGAGTCCATGACTGAAATTGTATTAATATTATGATATTTAATATTGCTAACACTATAATAGTAGGTACTCCAAATAATGGATTTCTTTTTCTTTCTTTACTAGTTTTTAAGCTTTAAATACTACAATTAAGTTTACATTTAAAATTTTTAAGTTTTAAGGTGAATAATTTCTTAACAACCAGAATTAGTTAAATTGTCCAAGATGTGAGGAAAAAAGGAGGCCAAAGATTGGACAATCTCCAACATATATAAAGCATTTCAATAAGCTAAGCTAGGTTATATATATATATACATAAACATATACATATGTATGTATATGTATATGTATATGTATATATATATGTATATATACATCTATATATATATATATATATATATATATATATATCTATATAGATATGTATATATATATGCATATTGTGGATATTGATAAAGCCTAAGCCACAGTCCCCTGGGGGACCGAATCTTCTATCATGTATGTGGTCTGAT
This sequence comes from Boswellia sacra, assembly GCA_013180625.2. Lineage (NCBI taxonomy): Eukaryota > Viridiplantae > Streptophyta > Magnoliopsida > Sapindales > Burseraceae > Boswellia > Boswellia sacra. The sequence goes on along the minus strand of SNVD02000067.1, from coordinate 1,241,462 downwards.
GCCGAAGGATAAGAACAAATAGTAGTTTTCTTTTCCTTTTCTTAGAAGAACTGCTTCAGGAGAGAGAGAAAGGTATTCAGGACTTTGCATTATTGTGGATATATCGAGCTAAAAGTTATTTATTTATTTGTTTTCTCTAGTGTACTTCTGTTTAAACTTTTAAATTATTATATGTGAATGAAAAATAAAGGTGAAGATGTCCCCACATCTCTCGCGCCTCCACTCTTACTACCATTATGTTTCGAATTTGATATATTAACTCGTCGATTTGCGGTATCTTTTTCCAAATTAAAGGTTAACTAGAACTTCTGTTTTTATATATATACTTCAGATTCATCATGAACTTCCACCTTCTTATCCCTCGCTCCCGGCCTTGAATAGATGTTTTCTCTTTTCTGTATATTAATAAAAATTCTCTTGTCATATATCTTGACAGCAGGAAAAATTTTGTTTGTACTATTTGGTCACCAGGGAATAATTTTATTTTTTCTGTGTGGTACAAGCAAAGCATCCTAAACTTAGAGAGCAAAGACCGAATTTTTCTTTATTTCGGGCTGATGAAGAAGTTAATCAGATTAACTTTACAGATAAGACAAGTGAGCATTCGTATCAGTGAAGTGATGATTCGAAATCCACTTATATATAGACCTCAGTGGAAATGGTATGCCTGCCGAAAGCTGAAAAGAAACATCATGCTGAAACCAATTTGATAGATTCTTTCAACCGAATGATCATCATAATATGTAAATGGTATAGCATGTTGGCCTGCAGAAACATGAACATGTTTGTTGTTATAGTGTCTCCGAAGATCAGAATTTGCCGATTACACTTTTTAATCTACAATAGCTTTTTTTGTAGCTAGAAAATACTCAATCAAAGAACTTTGACATTATTTTGAGAAATAATTTTTTCCCCTTGTTAAATATAAAGATTCAAGTGTCTATATATACACGAAGATATATTTTCTGGAAGTACGTGTGTGTGTGTGTGTATTAATATCAAGATAAAATAAAACTTGCACTAGTGTGGTTATGCAGCTCATCAAGAGACTTTATACTGGGAGAATTTGACCTCTTGCCCAAGCAACCTGATATACACAAGTGTAATAAAATCGGTAGGCTTAATTTGGGAAAGTGAAATCAAAATTATGAAAGTTTGGTATTAGTTTCATATAATTCCAATAAATATTGAAAAACTAGTTTAAATTCCCTCTTATATCACTGGATTTTTAGAATTTGATCATCCTAAAAGCAATGATAGATATAACCAATGTTAGTTGTCAGTCTAGGTAACCACATCGTCAGACTACGAGTCTGGGATACAGTATTGCTGCTCATCCAATTTCCTAGTAAAAATTAATAAAACATATATGTACCCCTATATAAATTGAGGTGAGTGCACATGGTTAATGAGGCAGAAAGGGATCAAAGACATTTCCTTTTCCTCATGATGAACAGTCGCATAGAATTTTAGTTTTATAACGGTTAAGATAGAGATAAAAGGAAAAAAATGTTTATATATCATGTAAATTCATTAGTTCTGTGTATACTGTTAACGTGATATGTAAATACAAATATAATATATCCTCTTTGGAAAGTTAACTTATAATAATCTATTGAAATTTAAATCAAAACTTTCATCAACTGTAGCTTCCAAAAAATACATTTATAGGTGATGAAAAGAAGTCATGTTTTACATATTCAAGAGTTATTTCCTTGACCCTTATGTCTTTTGTCTTCAACAATTAATTTAGGCTGAATCCGGGAACTCAAGCTGGAGTGTCATAAATATTACATGCATACAAATGGAAGATCGAGCTTTAAGAACTCATAATAGTGTGTTGATAGGAATTTAAATGCTAAAACCTTTTTCATTCGATAATCCTGGAATTGAGAGAGGAATAGTACTAATGAGAGGAGGAACTAGCTTGCCTAATCATGCATAATATGCATATATAAAATCAAATAACTAAAATTATCTTTTGATCACTTCAATTCTAATAACATCACATTAAGAAACCACTAAAAATTTAAGTTTTTATATAAAAATCAATAATAATTTTTAACCTTTAATAGTTTCATTAATTAATAAAACTTTTGAGATTTCAAATTGCAGACACAAAAACAATTGCACCTAAGAGCTAAAACATGAATAATGATGGATACAAAGTCCATACAGTTCCTTCCTTTTAGTTTACATGGGATTCAAATAGTCTCATTGTCTTAGTTAGTATAATTAATTAATTGAAACACTTATGCGATCAACTATTTTATTATTGTTTTACTTATAATCATATTTTCATCTTAATATGATCAGTAGCCAAACCAAATCAAAAAGTACTTATGAAACTTGTTTTAAGAAACAAACTATTTACAAAGTTAACCTACTTAATTTATTGATTGTTAACCGCTATTTTTACATATCAAGCTCTACATTAGACTTGCTTACCTTACAGTTCTAGAGTTGTCTATCACGTACATGCATGCATATATGCATCTATTACGCATATAAAAATATCTATAAATAATTACAATACAGAGATATCTAGCTAGCTAAGCTATAGATATAGTGATGAAAATATAGAAACAAAAATAACGTTTAGTCTTTCTTGGCATAGCCGTGTTTCAACATATAGTTCACGAGGCCTTGGAACTCGTCCTCGCTTATGAACCTATCTCCGTTTGAATCGGCGTGATGTAAGGCTCGCCAAGCTCTCCAACCGGGCCACCTGGAACCAAGACTCTGAAAGGCGTTCTTAAGCTCTTGATTGCTAAGGCGGCCATCTCTGTCGGTGTCATATCGCTCAAAAAAACCTTTCAGCTGCTCTTCAGTTAACATTATTCTCACTTGTTCTGCAGGCCTCTTATCCCTGCTCGACCATCCCCGCCTGTTACAGTATTTACCTACGCCTTTACTATCCATGTTGATGTTCTGGACTGACTTTGGAGTTTGGTGTGTTGAAAAGGATTACAATAGTACATGCTGTTGAAGTAAACATGTATTCGTATATATAGAAAACATTTCACGTGGCATATAAAACTCTATTTATTTTGTTCCTACTATCGATGGGACAAGCTAGCTCGATTCGACCTTTGCCTTTGGACCCAGGAGGCGGGTAGGGTAGGGTAGGGATGGACAATGGCAGGACAACCAGATATTGTATGATTTTAGTTACTGTAGTTAGTAGAGCTAAAGCTCTCTGTAAACTTAGTTAAAAGAGAAGAGAATCCCCTGGAGCAAAGATAAGTTTGATCTGCCAAATCATCTTATCTTTTCGACAGATGCAGATTTTGTTAATTATCAAAAAGTAAAAGATAATTAAAATATGCCATCATATATTGGCCGCAAGACCACGCAGAAAGATTTATGATGTGCCTACGGTTGGGGGCAAAAGGATTTAATTAGCGTAGCCCATGTTCAATGAATTTGCTCGCGAGGTACACAACTTAATTTTTAATGTTCATTATGTTTTTTCTCGGACAATACTGAAAAATATATAAATAAATCAACCAAGAAAAGGCCATCACAACTCCTTTTATATATAGAAAAGGTGTCGGAAACTCCGACCAAAGGGTTGAATTTTTTTTTTTGTATTTTAATTCTACTTTTATTTTTTTTATTTATTATAATTATAAGAATATTCTTAGCGCATCAATACTTCTATCTGAGAGTTTCGACAGAAAGACAATCAATCATAAATGCACAAAGATATGTTAAAAGTTAATTTCTGATTAATGATGAGTCTAGATACATCTAGATACATGCCAGACTTTTGATATACATATATGCACCAACTCTTAGATATTAGAGTCAAATTCATGTACCAACTCTTTGATCTATGAGTGGAGATGAGGCTGGAGTAAATTGTTATTAATAATATCATGTAATAGAATAATATAAATATGTACCCATGCTCTATTTTGTAATAAGAAGAATGATATGAAAATCAGTTCTTGAGTCCACAAATTGAGTCTTTCTCATAAAAATTGTTTCTCTTCCTATTTATCTTTTTGATTCAAAACCAAAGCTCCAACAAGATACACCTATGCTGAGAGATTTTTATCATGCTTCCGAGTGCAGAAAGAGATTTACCATGTTCTGGTATTCAGGACCTCGGTTAAAGCTGCAGTGCAAACAACGATCTGCTTTGTTTGCTATGATATATGTAGCGCCTAAACGCTTTATACAAAATTTATCGAGCATCTTCCGCCTAAATTCTCGTTATCGAACTCCTTTTTTCTTTCACTTTTATTCTATTACGCCATGTATGGGTACTATTGGGTAACAATGGCTCCCGATTTCAGTTCGACTATTGAAATGAAATTAAAGGAAGAGAGATTCACAATGTACAGCGCCAGCCGCCAGGACCGAAACTTTTTCTGAGCTTGGTCTCACTCTGTGTGTTCCACAAACTATGCCAAATAAGCACTTTTGTGCAGCTTATTATACATTAACGGAATGATCCACTAATCTCACAAGCCTCCAAATTCTCTTTAATTCCTTTAAAGAACATTAATGGAGAAGAATGGAATCTTTGAACGCTTTTAGAAGGAATATAAATATTCTCTGGATATTGATCAATTACTTATATTTTTACAAATAACTTCTAAGACGTGAAGTGGGTGAAGGCATTTTTGCCTTTCACCCAATCCCACATCGGTGGGAAACCAAATCCAAGGGGGAGGCTAAGGCTATATAATAAAGCCTTCCTCCTCCCCTTAAAAATTGTACCAAGCTTATGTATTAAGCTTTTCACTTCTTCCTCCCACATAATCTCCTCCATTCTAATTGTGAGAGAGATTGTAATATTTTTCTTCATAGTGAAATATTTTCGGTCTTGTCTCGTGGAGGTTTCCCTCAAATTGAGGGTTTTACCACGTTAAATATTTGTGCCTTTATTTTCTTTATTGCCTTTAGTTTATTTATTGTGGAAGGCTGAGCCGCCCAAGTTGTCTATTTTATTTATTGTGGAGGGCAGTGCCACCCAAATTGTTATTTCTAACATAACAATTTGTTTCTTGTCTTTTATTTGAGCTGCGGTAGGAGTGTTCAATCTCCTAACAGTGGTATCAGAGCAAGGTTGCGAAGGCAGAGCCAAGGGTTAGGACAGTGAGTGGTTACTTGTATGGTTATATACATGTCTAGGAAAGCTTTGTCAAAAAGACGATAAGAGTCTAAGGAGACTGGATTTTAAGTGGGACCGCTTGTGACCCCTCCAGTGTTTCCTGGAAGCTTTCCTGGTGTATATTAAATCGTACCGGCACTTACTACTATTCTTGGTTACTGTTTAGCAGTGGTATACGTATACGGATACTGTTACTGTTCACGTATACGATACTATTCAAGGATACTGTTCACATATACGATACTGTTCACTACAAGACAAATGGCAGCCAAATTCAAGATAGAGAAGTTCGATGGAAACAACTTTGGGCTATGAAAAATTAAAATAAAGGCTATCTTGAGAAAAGAAAATTGCCTTGAAGCAATTGATGGAAGACCGGAAAATATGCAAGATGAAAATAAATGGGAGAAGATAGATGGTGATGCGATGGCAAGTCTACATCTAGCAGTTGCAGATGAAGTACTGTCAAGTATTCAAGAATTAAACTCTACAAAGGAGATTTGGGATACTTTGACAAGTTTGTATGAAGCCAAATCTCTACACAACAAAATTTTCTTGAAAAGGAAGCTGTACACTCTTCGTATGTCAGAAACCACTCCGGTGACTGAACATATCAACACTTTGAAGACGTTATTCTCTCAACTCTCAACCATGGAGCATAACATAGAAGAGAAGGAACGTGCTGAGCTTCTACTTCAGAGTCTACCTGATTCATATGATAATCTCATCCTCAACTTGGCAAATGGTTCAATGAAGTCATCTCTAATCTTTAATGATGTTGCGGCTGCTGTCTTAGAAGAAGAAAGCAGACGTAAAAACAAGGAAGACAGAATAATGACTTCTCAACATGCAGAGGCTTTATCCGCCAACAGAGGGAGATCAAGGGAACGTGGTTCCAGTGGGAGTCACAATCAGAACAGGGGAAAGTCTAAAGGAAGGAAGTTTATTAAATGCTACCATTGTGGAAAGCAAGGGCACGTGAAAAACGAGTGTTGGCATCTTAAGAAGAATGGAGAGGGAAACAGCAAAGGAAAAGAATCTGAGTCGTCAGGATCTCAGGGTTGTGTAGCAAGTACTTCAGGGAATGGCGAAATCTTGTGCAGCGAGGCAACAACAGTTGTGGAAGGCAGAAAAAGGTTTGCTGATATATGGTTAATTGATTCAGCAGCAACATGGCATATGACTTCTAGAAGAGATTGGTTCTATCAAAATAAACCTATCTCAGAAGGGTCTATGTACATGGGTGATGATCATGCCTTAAAAATCGTTGGTATTGGAACCATCAAAGTAAAAATGTTTGATGGTACGATTCGCACTATCCAAGATGTACGACATGTGACTGGCTTGAAGAAAAATTTGCTATCGATGGGACAGTTGGATGACCTCGGATGTGAGTTCCATACGAAAAATGGGATCATGAAGGTTGTCAGAGGCGCACTTGTGGTGATGAAGGCAAAAAAGATTGCTGCTAACCTATACATGCTCCATGGAGAAACGGTTCAGGAGGCAGAAATAGCGGTTGCTAGTTCTGGAGAAGAATTGTCTATGATATGACATCAAAGACTTGGCCATATGTCCGAAAAGGGTTTGAAGATTCTCTCTAATCGAAAACTACTTCCTGGAATCAAAACTGTAAGTTTACCATTCTGTGAGCATTGTGTTATTAGCAAGCAGAGTAGACTGAGTTTTAGCAGATCTATTGCTAGGAGTAAAAACATTCTAGACTTGATTCATTCTGATGTTTGGGAATCACCGGTTACGTCCCTAGGAGGAGCAAACTACTTTTTATTGTTTGTGGATGATTATTCTAGGAGATGTTGGGTATATGTCATCAAGAAAAAGTCAGATGTATTTCCTGTATTCAAAGCCTTCAAAACACAAGTGGAACTTGAATCCGGAAAAAGGATCAAGTGTTTGAGGACAGATAATGGGAGAGAATTTTGCAACAAGGAGTTTGACGCATTTTGCAGTCAAGAAGGTATAAAACGGCAGAAGACAGTTGCTTACACACCACAACAAAATGGAGTGGCAGAGCGGACAAATAGAACTCTCGCAGAAAGAATGAGAGCATTACTGAGGACTGCGGGTTTACCCAATACATTTTGGGCAGAAGCAGCCACTACAGCCTGTTACTTGATAAATAGGTCTCCATCAACAGCAATTGAGATGAAGACACCTATGGAGATGTGGACTGGTAAGCCAACTGATTATTCCTCCCTTCATATTTTCGGATGTCCTGCTTATGTGATGTATCATGACCAAGAAAGAACGAAGCTGGATCCAAAATCCAGGAAATGTATCTTCTTGGGATATGCTGATGGAGTAAAGGGGTATCGCTTATGGGATCCTACTGCCCATAAGATTGTCATCAGCAGGGATGTTGTCTTTATAGAAGACATATTTAAATGTGAAGAAAGTGATAGCACGAAGAAAAATGTTGAGACTATATCAATACAGGAAGAAACAGTTTCTTCTGAAGCAATACCAGAACACGATGATCAAGAACTAGTTGAGTCTGAAGCACCTGAAGTCCGTCGATCAACTCGAGAAAGAAGGGAACCTTCTTGGCACTCAGAATATGTGATGGCGAGCAATGTTGCATACTGTCTCCTAACAGAAGATGGGGAGCCTTCCACCTTTCAGGAGGCTATAAAAAGTTCTGATGCATCTCTATGGATGACAGCAATGCATGAAGAGATGGAAGCTTTAGACAAAAACAAGACATGGGATCTTGTGCCACTACCACATGGAAGAAAAGCCATCGGAAACAAATGGGTCTACAAGATCAAACGTGATGGGAATGATCAAGTGGAGCGGTATCGTGCTAGACTGGTGGTCAAAGGATATGCTCAGAAAGAAGGAGTTGATTTCAATGAGATATTCTCTCCTGTGGTAAGACTTACAACAATTCGAGCAGTCTTGGCTATGTGTGCTACTTTTGACTTACACTTAGAGCAGTTAGATGTAAAAACTGCATTTCTTCATGGAGAACTTGAAGAAGAAATTTATATGCTCCAACCGGAAGGTTTTGTTAAAGAAGGAAAAGAAAACTTGGTTTGCAGGTTGACCAAATCTCTGTACGGCTTAAAACAGGCGCCAAGGTGTTGGTACAAGAGATTTGATTCATTCATCATCAGCCTTGGGTACAACAGACTCAGTTCAGATCATTGTACTTATTACAAGAGGTTTGAGGAAGACTTTATCATTTTGCTGTTGTACGTGGACGATATGTTGGTAACAGGCACTAACAAAGATCAGGTCCAAGAATTAAAGGCACAATTGGCTAGGGGATTTGAAATGAAGGATTTAGGACCGGCAAACAAGATTCTAGGGATGCAAATTCACCGAGACAGAAAAAACAGGAAGATTTGGCTATCTCAAAAGAACTACTTGAAGAAAATCTTGCGTCGCTTCAACATGCAAGATTGTAAGCCAATTTCTACCCCATTTCCTGTTAATCATAAATTATCCTCAAGTATGAGTCCTAGCAATGAAGCGGAGAAGATAGAAATGTCTCGAGTACTGTATGCATCAGCAGTAGGGAGCCTATGTATGCTATGATTTGTACAAGACCAGACATTGCACAAGCAGTGGGAGCAGTCAGTAGATTCATGGCTAATCCGGGAAGAGAGCATTGAAATTCTGTTAAGAGGATCCTTAGATACATCAAAGGAACCTCTGATGCTGTACTATGCTATGGAGGATCAGAGTTCATTGTCAAGGGCTATGTTGATTCAGATTTTGCAGGAGATATTGACAAAAGGAAGTCCACTACAGGCTATGTGTTTACACTTGCAGGAGGTGCTGTGAGCTGGGTATCCAAACTTCAAACTGTTGTGGCTTTATCTACAACAAAAGCAGAATATATGGCAGCTACACAAGCTTGCAAGGAAGCTGTCTGGATCAAAAGGTTATTGGAGGAACTCGGGCACAAACAAGAGAAGATTTCTTTGTTTTGTGACAGTCAGAGTGCCTTGCATATCGCAAGAAATCCAGCATTTCATTCAAGAACGAAGCACATAGGAGTTCAATATCATTATGTACGAGAAGTAGTTGAAGATGGAATAGTGGATATGCAGAAAATCCACACGAAGGACAACATAGCAGATGCATTAACTAAACCAATTAATGCTGACAAGTTCATCTGGTGTAGAACGTCTTGTGGCCTATTAAAGACGTGAGCAGCATGTATAGAGACAAGACTGAAAGGAAAAATGCCTTCAAGTGGGAGAATGTGAAGTGGGTGAAGGCATTTTTGCCTTTCACCCAATCCCACATCGGTGGGAAACCAAATCCAATGGGGAGGCTAAGGCTATATAATAAAGCCTTCCTCCTCCCCTTAAAAATTGCACCAAGCTTATGTATTAAGCTTTTCACTTCTTCCTCCCACATAATCTCCTCCATTCTAATTGTGAGAGAGATTGTAATATTTTTCTTCATAGTGAAATATTTTCGGTCTTGTCCCGTGGAGGTTTCCCTCAAATTGAGGGTTTTACCACGTTAAATATTTGTGCCTTTATTTTCTTTATTGCCTTTAGTTTATTTATTGTGGAAGGCTGAGCCGCCCAAGTTGTCTATTTTATTTATTGTGGAGGGCAGTGCCACCCAAATTGTTATTTCTAACATAACAATTTGTTTCTTGTCTTTTATTTGAGCTGCGGTAGGAGTGTTCAATCTCCTAACAGATCAATTACTTATATTTTTACAAATAACTTCTAAGAGAATCAACAGATAAGAGGGCAGTACGTGTTAAACAAGTAATATGCTTGGGTTGAATATCATTACTACCTGCAAACACACACAAACATCTCGATATAGACTTAGCATAAGATTTGTAAAAGCTAAGAGGAAACTAAGATGAGGAGATGATCATAATTACTTTAATATTATTCTTGAAATTCATAATTATTGTTATTCAGTGGCTTGCAACCACATCACTGGTAGATTAAAAGCAAAAGTGGAACTAATTATTGATATGTATATAAAAATTAACTAAGGACCAGAAAATATTCTTATAACTATTTCACTTTTGACAATATATTGACAGACTATAATAACATGTATGGTCTCTAAAGAGTATATATATATAATTCGAGCATATCATGAAATCACCATTAAACAATATTGCCCAACTTTTGGTGGAATAAAATATAGCTCCCCTCATGCTCACTTAATCTCAGGTAAAGATAAGCTTGGTCAAATTATACGCTAAGTTTGGAGTTTGTGAGACCAACCAGCCCCAAGGGGCATTATCTTTTTCTTTTGCAATGAGAGCGAAAGATACTTTGCCTAACCATGTTGTGATTTCAAGAATATATTTATTGTAGAGGTTGTTGCTCAACAAAGATATATTTATGTGGAAAAGTTTATTCTCTCTATCTATGCTTAAAAAACTAATTAAAAAGTTTTCAGCCGCAGATCAAGAGATCATAACTAACAAAATTAGGAATATTATTATTGATTTCAGGACTTTCTGGGCAAACTTCTTAGGAAGATACTTTGCTAATCATGATGTGATATCTTCTGAGTTCATGACCGAAGTCGTATATTAATATAATGATTTTTAAGACTCTTAAAAGGAGTAGGTATTTCAAATAATGGACTTTCTTTTTTTCTCCTTTTATGATCAATTTTAGAAGTTAAATAATATAATTGAGTCTACACTTGCATATTTAAGTTCAGGTGAATAATTTCTTAACAATCAGGATTCTTTAGGAAGCGTTTGACATGGCACATAGTATAGCATAAATTTCTTGAGAATGGATTAGATTGGATAGAATGAGATAAGTTAGGATAAGATATAATATTATTTTGTGTTTAGTACAATATTGTGTTAGAGAAAAAAAAAAGAAAATTATAATATGATAAGTTCAATTTTCTTTACAAACTATTTAAATTAATATAAATAAGTATAAATACTAATTAAAATTAAACTAATATTGAATTATTAAATTTTTATTATTTATTTAGATAATTGATTCTTTTATTCAAATATTTAACAAATTATTAATTAATTATTTTATTAATATATTTTTCTAGTGTTTATCAATGAAAATTGGGACAAGAGGCAAGTTATGCAGTGTTAATCCGTGGGAAGTCTAGGAATAATTTTGCTGCATCTAACGCACTACAATACCCACTACAATATCTTTTTTTTAATGTTTTCCACGATAATTTAAAGGCTGCCCAAAGCCCCAATCATAGGTTAAGTGCTTAATCTTATCCTTAATTGATCCGCACAACAAACGGCTCAATATATGTCCAAATTGTTAGGGAAAATGGGCGTTAAAGAATGGAATCAAATCTCTCCAACACAAAAGATTTCAATAATTAATTAGTCTTTTTTTTTTTGTAATATGGATATTTATAAGGCCACCACACACCTCGAGGGGGACCAATCTTCTACGATGTGGTCTTGATTTTGATTCTTGAAAGTTATGCTGCCTGAGGATATATAAGAAAAAATGATTTTTTTTTTTCTTTTCCTTTTCTAAGAGGAATTGCTTCGGGAGAGGGAGAGGTATCACCGTGTATGTATTATTTCCGGATATATCTAGCTAAAAGTTATTTCTGGATCACCGTTTATTTGCAGGCATATTGTTGGTGCAAAACTAGATTAGGGGCAGTGATTCTATAATTATAATGATATTTGTTCCCGCCGTAATTTTTTAAAAAATAAACATAAATATAAATATAAATAAACACATCGTATCATCTCTCTACACCCATTATATTGACATAGAGATGTTTATTTAAAAAAAAAACAACACCAAATATTTATAAATATGCATGTATATATTACACAAGCTATCATACTAATGAGAGATTTCCAGAATTTGAAGGGCGTACATTTGTGTTTATTTTCGAATGGTGTAAGGATGACTGGACAGCATATTCAACTTTGTAACTTGGAGTTATTTGACCTTGAAATTCAATTTGTCAGCATATTCGACGAGCTTCTCCATTTCATCTTCACTAATATATCCATTTTTATTTCCATCCGCATATTGAAGTGCCTTCGTTGCCCGATACTGAGGGATGCGAGAACCAAGTCTTTTGAAGGCTTCCTGGAGTTCTTTTTTGCTCAGGTGGCAGTCCCTGTTCTTGTCATAACGCCAAAACATACCTTTCAGCTGGTCCTTCGAGTATGGAACAGGATCCGGCCGCCGAGATTCCTTCTTAGGGCAATTTTTCTCTAAACCCCGAGCAGCGGTAGCCATATTCTGGGAGTTGGGGAAATAATACAAGGATATGAGTGTTTAGAAACGGAGAAGAAACTATACTAAGATTTTGCTTAATTATTTGCTTTTTGATGTACTCAAATTAAGTGAAGCAAGCGTTTATTTGAAGTAATTCTGTAAAGTCTTCTTGTGTAAACCATCTAACTCGAATTTGTGTTGCACGTGCATGGAAAAGTATTTTATTTCTTGTGAACATCCATAGTACTGAAGCTATATATGTTACATATGCTGTTATACATATGCGTAATAATTACATTTACTTCAGTACTATTTCTACAGTTAGCTAAAACTTAAATAGGGTCGATTCACCTGATTTTTACTTTGTTGTTCACCCCATTATTATGTTGATCCGGTGAGCCTATTTAATTATATGGCATCAAATTATCATGGATGAGTTTAGAAATGAAGGAAGAAGAGAAAACTTAGTATTCCTATCCAATTAAATAGTTAAAATTATATGGGTGGGTTGGAAAAATAGAAGGAAGAAGGGAGATAACTTAATATTAAAAATGGGAAAAAAATGTATTTATAACTAGAATCACGGCCATGTATATAATATGTTAGACATACTACCTTTGCATAGCGATATGATCTGTTTTTTCAAACAAGTACATTTTTGCATATTTAAATAATGAATTCATATTTAAAAAAAATAACAACACCAATGAGAAATTCTGGGATAATGCATATATAAAATATTAATCAAGAGTTCTGTTCATTGCATTTTATATTTCAATTTCAAAGTTAATCACAAATCTATCACCATCCGCTTTGTGCCATAATCTAACGGGGCTCTAAAGGTTTTTTAACATCAATTCAGCAATCCTATAAGCCACTATCCATTTATTTATTTATTTTTAGCCATAAAGAAGCCAAACCACATATAAATTTGTTCATCAATTTCTTCTTTTTTCTTTTTCAAATATACTGTTTCTTTTATATATGTTCACTTTCTTGTATTTTATGTAAAATATTTAAGGGGATAGATATCAGTCTCGATGATGCACAAATAATTTGCTAGTGTTAGCATAACCAACAAATTGGACATCAAATAGATCTACTCAATAAGATTATGAATTACTGAGAACTTTTGGCCTAAAGAGGTCGGACAAAGGGACCACCCTTATTATTCACTTAAATGTAAGTGATACACCACTACAAGAAAAATGATCATATTTGGCGGTCTTTGACCGTCAAATATGATCATATTTGGCGGTCTTAAAAGCGTCACCAATGGCAACGCCAAATATAATCAGTTTGACTATATTTGGCGGTCGGTCAGAGTGCCAAATATGCATGTGACTATACTTGGCGTTTTTTGACCGCCAAATATAGTAGGTTTAAAAATTAAAAAAAAAAATACTTGACGGTTTTTTACCGCCAAGTATGCACCTAACTATAAAAAAATATATATACTTGACGGTTTTTGTCCGCCAAGTATAATTAGTTTTAAAAATAAAAAAATATATATACTTAACAGTTTTTTACGGCCAAGTATTTAATAAATATACATATATATATATATATATATATATATATATATATTAAATACTTGATCGATTACTAACTGTCAAGTATATATAATAGGTATTTTAAATTTCAGAAATTTATAATTTGTATCATTTGTTACATTAAACAAATTTCTCATAAAACAAGCATCAATCCTCAAATCAATCACACTTTATCATATATCAAAAATCCATATAACAAACAAGTAAGCATACTACACAATACCAAGTAATTAGCAACTTTGTAATTCATGTAGTCAGTAATTTACACCAATAAGAGTAAAGAATAACCAAAGAAGTAGAAAAGAAGATGAACTTGGATTGACGATGTTAAAAACATCAGGACCTAGGAAATTGCAGGCAGGTATGTGGGCCTCAAACTTAACTTCCCCTGCACTTTTGGCTGGGCTTGAGCTGGCCCTGTTAAATTCCTAGTGGCCAAGAGCAGGCCATATCAGAGCTTCTGCTAAAAAGACGTTGCTAAAATGAGCCATTAATGAATGAAGCCTATGGCCCTCCCCACGACTTTGGCATAATGGATGCATGATGCCTAACCATAGTTGAATAAATTAATACCATTTTCTAAAAATTTATCAACAGCCAAGAAAAATGAGGGCAAAAGAACTCGAAAATAGTGGAAAGATTCAACAAAATACCAGTTCCAAGACAGTATTTGCATCTTTTGTGTTCCTGTTGTTCCACATTGTTTACTTCAGCTACCATCAAGACTGAAATCACGCCAACAGCTCCACCAGAGAATGATGCAACTATAGGATCAACTTGACTGCACTTTGCAGCAGTGGAAACTGGTGAGCACATATAACTATAACAACACTTTCAACCCAACACACTATTCTAAAAATCTATTCTAACAGTTATCATGGAAGATCTCATAACATATACCAATTTGACAAGCAAGTTGTGCAAAGGACCACAGGTTCTTTTGACAAATCCTACCAGTGGTACAACTTCCAAGAGGCAATCTATACAAATGAAAAGCAAAATGACGATAACATATTGCATGCATCATACTAATAATAGAAGCAATTCAAACTCAGAAAAAATAAATGTAATAAATATCAACCACAAGCAAAAATATGATCCATACCTCAACTGCATTGGTAGATGCATACTACGGATAAAATCTGCATATGATTTGCCGCCAATCCCCAGCTTCAACTCCAGCTAAGATACAAATACAAATAATTAAAAAAGGGTAAAGCAAATGAAAATTTAGTAGTCCAATTACCCATCTTTAATTATCCTCTTTGGCAGTAATCATATATGACTTTTCACTACCCAAAGTTTAGCTAATTTTAATATTTGAAAATAGAGGTATCACAATTTGGCCTGATACTATTGTATCTCTTATCTTATTTTCTAAGTTTGCACATCTTGCATGTGTCATTTTATATTCTCCATGCTTGTAGCAGTCAACGCCCTAGAATATCTACATCCTCCTACATTTTTTCTCCAGCAAAGATTATTTGCAGTATTTGTCAGTAAAAGCATGTTTTACATTAAATTTCTACTACATTTAAGAATAGATTTTTTTCCCTCTTTTGTTATACCAAGAAATTTGAGAAATTTGATTTAAGTGCCACCGCCTCAAAATGGGAGGTAGATATTCACAATTAGAGGTCAAGAGGGAAATTGTGTTATTTTCAATGAAAGGTATAGTCATTAATCATGGTTTGACTTGATTGTAAAACATAAGACATAAATAACTTACAGTGGATGCCAGGAGGCCGCCAAATAAAATGATCCCCGCATTAATCATGTGCGTGTGTGTGGAGAGAAGAAAGATAATTTTTTTTTTTGAATCAACGTACAACCAAGTGGAGAGAAAAGTTCTGTCACAAATATATGTGGTCTCCACAAAGTGATAAGAAGTTATAACAAAATGCATAGGAGTAAAAGTTAACAAACAAAAGAAACAAAACTATTACCCTGTTTCTTTAAAAGAGAATTCCTTCAATCTTCTAGCCAACTCAATTTCTGTTGCTGCAGCTCCAGGTAAAATGCGGCTGTCCCTACACATTGCCTGACATAAAGATGTATTTAAGAACCACAAGGATTACATCCTCAAATTCAAGTAAAAAAAAATAGGACAAAAAATTAGTTAAGGTTTTTGGATCTAACATTGCTTGTATAGATGAAAAATGAAAAGTATCAGAAATGAAACAAACAAATTCCAAATATTTAACAGAAATCACCTTGCATGTGTTCACTCCATCATCAACAGCTCTTTCAAGGTCATCCAATATACTGTCAGTACTTCCTTGCAGCTGAATAGTGGAAATGGAGTTTCCCCCTTCTTCATTTCGTGCAACTGTTACCTATATGACATTAATCAGAGAGGAGATAAGCAACACAGTCTCTCTCTCTCTCTCTCTCTCTCTCTCTCTCACACACACACACACACACACACACACAAAAACACATAATATGTAAGAAGCATCATTGCATGTGGACGTGGAGTAAGAAGCATTTCTATCCATATTAAAATTAAAAAGACTAATTTTGAAGTGCATGATTTTAAGAACTCAAAAGCATTTCTGTCCATATTATTTCTCATGCATGAATTTTTATATATGTGACAACTTAACATCCTCCAGTTCATAAACTCAAACAAAAAAACAAGACATCAAATGAATTCAAAGAATAAGGCAAGATCTCTGACTAACAAACTAATCAAGTAAATAATTCGTTCTTCAATTTTGTAGGAGGTGTGGAACAATGAAAACAAGATCAAGATCAAGCTCTATGATGTACCAACAATATAATTTCATTGCTTTTAAACAAATGGTGTTAACAAAAAAATTACTTTGAAAGTTCTCAATGTGGTACCAGCAAATCTGTTCATCTACATTCAATTTTGCCCCAACAAGTTCAATTTCATAGCCTGGAAAATAGTTGCAAAATTGTCAAATTATGCGCAAGTGTTATATGCAGAAAAATTCAACAATTGACTTTCTTACCACAAAGCTTTTTTTCCAATTCCACTTCATAGCACTGTATCTGATGGATCTGCTTAATCACAGGAAACACAGCAGACAAGAGGCTGTGCAGATATTGCAACTTGCCTAGGACAGGTATTTCCCGTATCCTTACCTGCAACTCAGTCAAAAATATATTAATAACACGACCATACCTTTTTTAAAATAAAAACCATATCAAATAAAACTGTTATTTCCCTTTAATCCAGGAATAAATACCTTTATCATATTGTCCCCACGTAAGCATGCCTTGCAATTACAAATGCCATGACATGCAGGACAAATCTTCTCAATTTCTTCTGATGAGATATCTGAGTACCTGACAAATGAAGCATAAATACTCAATATTCTTGTGCATTCACAAAAAAGTTGTTTGCCTAAAACTCAACCTCACCATGTTGAGATACAACTATCAAGATAATCACGAGATCATTTGTTTTGACAACCAAGATAACATCACATCTCACATATTTGAAAGTTTAGAGCCCCTGATCAGTACTGGAAATCAAAAATCAAAAACAAGAGAAAGATCAACACAGACAAAAGCTAGACTGTGAGAAATGCATAAAGGACGATTATACGGTTTTATATAAAACGATGAAGCATAAAGGCAGGCATGCAATAATCTGCTTATTTGAGACACCAATTGATATCAAATGATTCTCAACTTTATAAAAGTTTTATGCACCTCCAAATTAATTGAGTTTTCTTCAATAAAAATTGCCAAAAAAAAAACCCAAGAAGTGTGCGACTGGCTAAAGAAAATTAAACCAAGAGCAAAACCCACCATCCATCCACCACAAAATTAAAGAAAAAAAACCACTGTTTGGTGGCCGAGAAAACGCAAGAAAAATTATAAAATAACCACCTGCTCATTGCTGCCTCCTCCAACCACCAAGAACAAAACCCACCATCCATCCACCACAAAATCCAAAGTAGCAAAAAAACAGCACATGAACAACAGCAATAGAAACAAGGTAGCAACAACCCAACACTTGATATCCAAAAATAGATAAATAAGGAACAAGAAAGATCAACAAATCTATTGCAGAACAACGCTTGATACCGAAAAGAAAATTCAATTGAAAATTAATCACTAATCTGTGTTTGATAAAACAACAAATCAAAAGCAGCGTGTCGAGGCGTACCAGAGAGCTAAATTGTTTGTTGATGACTATTAGTCAACCATGTCATGAAGCCTAAATGCCAGACCCAGACAAGTAGACACCTTCGCTGCTCAAAGAGAAATGTCAACAACTAAATCCATAAAAATTTTAGTAATAAAAATAATGAAGTAATTAACATTTTAAACAAACAACAATCAAATACTCTAAATCAGTGCAGGGAAAAGAAGATAAAAACACATATTTGCTGTCCTTAGTATTGTAAGCAAATATTATGGCTCTAAAAACACATAAGAGTAATTTTATAGCTCTAAAAACACATAAGAAGATAAAAATCAGTGTAGGAAAAAGAAGATAAAAACACATAACAACAATCAAATACTCTAAAAAACACTTTAAGAGTAATTTTATAGCTCTTGGGCAAGGTTGAGCTTCATAAGCAAGCCTCACAGAGCTATCTTTAGTATTGTACTACAAACACATACAGTGACATGTCAAGATCTATGGCAAAACAAATTCCAATTAATTAGCAGTTAACCCAAGGTCATTATTTAATTGACCAAGGTCTCAATAAAGGATAACCAACCACAAACCTAAAGGGATAATTAGCCATTATAACTGCACCATTTAGCCAGCTCCAAGACTCATAGAGCCCAAGAAACACACATTATAAAGTCCCTATTTCAGTACAAGGATTATTCTAACTATTCTACTAAAAATCTAATGAATCCCAACAATAAAAGACCATCAAGAGGTTCAAAATAACTAAGGTGAATCGGCAACTATACAAATGAAAACAAACATAAACAAAAGTACAAAATTAATTGGCATATGAAATTTTAGGTAATTAGGCATCCACAACCATGTAACATGGTATGTAACAGAAAACAAACATAAATTCATTGACAAGAATTAAAGGTCTTCTATCAATGTACCTCATTGTCTGTTCCATGCCCAAGCTGACCATACTGTGGAAGACCTGCAATTCTACAAACCACCAAACGCTTTTGCAAATTAGTGAGTGGTCAAGAAAATTGAAAACCATAACACTTGAAAATTATCAGCTAAAGAATCAAGAAACCCAAACAAAACTAATCTACAAACCATACAGTATAGATGCTCCTTCAATTGAAGATAACCATACAGTAAAGTCAGCACCACAAGCAGTGTTTTTAATGTCAGACACAAGACATAGAACAGGAGATGGCTCAAATTCTTCAAACAAAGAACTAAGTATTAACAAAGACTATAATACTATTGAAGTTCTTATTAGCAGAGCAATTGTCTTAGGAAATAATCAAAAGAAAAACAAATTCCTTAATAAAAGAAAATATTTCATCATGATACTTCATACAAAAATGAATTTAAACAAATTGAACTTACCATTTCTTGTTGAACTTGAACCCAGCTGCCCATGTTTTTTCCAACCAAAGGCTAGGGATTGTCCGTCTTCAGTAAACACCACAATATGGTTCCTTCCTGCTCCAACCTTAATAATTTTGTATCTTCAACACAAGCATAGCAAGGATTAGCTAATAGCCATAGAACATTCACAAACTCACTGAGTTTGAAGCTTTAGAACAAGCTCTATTCAGAACTTATAATTAACAGAAAAATGCCAAATTCTTAGACAGTACAAAGTAAAAATAGAAATTTTAATTTTAGTTCACTATAACTCTTCTTTACAGCCATCTTCCAAGTCCCCAACGAGGATGTCTAATTCATTTGATAGTCCAACTTAAGAAAGATGCCAATTATCTCTCCATTCGGTGAATTGGGGAAAGGCATTTTGGAATCTGAAAAGGAACTTTACATATAGGCACAACCAAGTTAATGTTAAAAAATGCACAAAACTTTCTTGGATCAGATTGACAACAGAAAACTATTATATAAACTGAGCCCACCACGTAAGCAAGCATCACTAACGGTTGAGAAGAAACAACAGAGGATCTAGAACATTTTGCCAAAAGATTTTAAGATCCTACTTCCCCACAAATGCAATCTTGAAGAATGAACACTTGTCCAAGAGAATGCAGCTTGAAGTCTGGTTAAAAGCATGATCTTGGAGTCCAAATAGAAGTCGAAACCTAACTCACCATTGTTTCACAATGGATTAACGGACTGGGCAAGGCCATCCTCAATCCACTCAGACTTCACGGCAGTGATTTTTTTTTTCATTCAAGATCCACAGAGGTATTGACTAGGCCCCAACACAAATAACTCTTGTTTGATTACAGGCAACAGATGAGTAGATAAAATACACTACACCACAGAACCGGAGGAACGAGTCATACTGAATGATCCCATGGGATGGATAGCATGCAGAACAGGATGGCCTACTACTACCTCTCCCATGGGAATCCAACTATTATTTACATTTCAGGAGTTCACAAGTGTCATTAGCACTGTTAAAAGAGAGAGTACTTAACTATACTTAACATGAAACAGTGCACACACAGATATTACTAAACCATAACCCACATCACTCAAATGCCCACTGGTTCTCCCGGCGCACCTCTTCCTCCTCCTTTGGGGTGAAGTCATTCTTGATGTTAAAAGTCTTCCGGATCTCTTCCGGTGTCTTTCCCTTGATCATGTCTGCAACAGTATGGCAAGTAAGGTCAAGCAGCACTTGATGTTCAAGTAGTTCACAGCCAGAATGAGGTCAAAGAGAGTGGCCTGGTCAACCTTGACGAACTCAGCGTCCCAAAGTTTGAGCTCTTCGTCAGCAGCGACAGGGTTGTTGGTGCGATCCTCGCTCAAGTGAGACTCGACGTGCTTCTTGCAGTACTCGATGACCTTGGCAAGGATCTTACTAGTGACGTTAGGTAACGGGATGCCGTCATCGGTGCAGTCGTCCTTGATCGTGTGCTTGATGGTCTGGGAATCGAGAGCAACGGGGACGTCAACTTCAAACGACTCGAAGTCAGAGCTCTGCAAAATGATCTTCCTCATCGGAAACGACATCGTATTAGCGTTGTACATTCTAAACCAAGTTAAAAGATTTTGCTTTGCGATTCACGGCAGTGATGCTCTTATTATTGGGACAATTCTCCACTTCCTCTTGAGCTATTAATTCCAAACAAATTAAAATAACTAACAATAAACAAAAAGAAGGTAGAAACAAATAAAAGCAAAAAGAGGGAACTAACTATAACGGTGGTGGAGGCGTTGATTGGTGATGCACCATGAAAGGGTTAAGCAAGATCATGAGGAGGAGGCGTGGATGATCAAAGCGGCGGTAGTGGAAGGGGTTAAGACTTAAGAGAAGAGGAAAGGATTGAGAGATTTTAAGCTTAGGGCAAATGGGCTTCGTTAGCTGTAAAACATATATATGTTTAAAATTTAATAAACCAATAAAAATGTGACATATAAGATATGTTTTTAATATATGAATGTATGTCAAGGCGTTATGTGCTTTTTGGAGTACTAATTGTTTTAATTTAATTTTTAAAATGAATTATAATAATTTTTATTTAAGTACAAAGGTTATATTATTTTAAACTAAAATTTTATATGAGGTTTTTAATTTTTTGATTTTTATTAAAAAAATTAAATAATATTATTTTCAACATTTTAAAATTATAAAGTAATTTTAATTATTTCACACAATTCTACATTTAAAATTTTACTTTTCTAAAATTTAATATTAAATAATTTATTATTTTCATATAGATAATAATATTATCTTTTACTTAGTAATTTTAAAAAATATTTTTTCAATTTTATATTGAAACATAAAATTATATTATTTAATTATTATTTTGATATTTTTAACTTCTTTATTTTATTAAAATTTAAAATATTATATTAACATATTTAAAAGAGAAGATGAAAACATAAGAGGGAAATATGAGAGAGAAGAAGGAAAGATTACATATTTACATACTTATCACACTTTAAAAAATGTGATAAATATGTAATTGAATAAAGACAAAAAGTGACAAATAAGATGAATAGGTAGGTTTGACTTTCAGACAAGTGTTATATTTCTCACTTTTCTAAAAAATTGTCAAGTATAAAAATTTCAAAGTGACAAATATACAAAAAATTCTTGTAGTGCACCTTCTGAGAAAAGTAAAGATTGAAGAATATATTTTTCAGAAAGTTTGGTCACCGACCAAGTTTTTATTCTATAATTTCATATAAAAGAAGACCGAATCTGCTTTTATCTGTAGAAATCATGAATGACGAACGTTTGGAATAAAAAGTTAAGTTGATTTGACCAATATTTATTATCAATAATATAATAGTATTAGGTATTACCATCCAAATTTGAGAGCTATATTTTGTCTTAAAAGCTAGCTGCGTGAGATACTGAGAAGTGAGTATTCATCAGTATGAACTTGCTAGCTGATCTTCTTAAGAAATAGCGTAAATGGTCATAGTACTATTCATTAATCAGGAATAATAATTGCACAAACAATATATGGTATGTAGCAAACAACAAATATTAAACAAATTAATCATGGGTTGAAGAGGGAGAGTATATCCATTAACCATGAAATTAAATATTGATAGATTATGATTGCATATATATATATCGGTAATTGATTCTAATTTCTTTTACTATGTAACAATAGACTCTTTAAAAAAAAAACTCAATTAGAAATCTGTGATGGACTAATGAACCTCTTTACTAAGGCTTAATTTAATACATATCATTCAAAGAAGAAGGCATGCAAAAATAAAAGAAAACGTACGATGTCTAATATCAGGAATTATATTTGGACTGCGGAAACCAATTCTAATAGGTAGCTTTTAATTGCCCTTTTAATGATAAATTTTAATCATAAAGTTATCGCGATGACAGCTCAACACCACCAAGTTTACGGTGATATTATGATTTTGATTGATTTATATATTAATTACATGCTGGTGTAACAGTATTTCCTTTCCGATTTCGTCCGATGGTGTGGTGTGCTTCATATGGTTTGGATGGCTTGTCCGAACCCATATGTAGGTGGTAATTGGCCTGATTCCAATTATTTCAAACCAATCGGCCGAAAAAAAAAGAGTATAACTAATTGCCTCCTATTACACTAATTTCTTGGACCTTGAAGGCAAATAATTTTATTAATCAAAACTTTGCCCTAATACTCGCATTTGTAAATGAAAGCATGATAGAAAACTGATCAAGAATTGAAGATACGAGAAGTTGATATATAGCCCAGTACCATTTTGTAGGGCTTCTTTCCCCTTCAGTTCCTAATACAAAATTACTAATGAAAATATGCTTTCATCGCTGACTAGTCCGATGAATGTAATTAAAATTATACTGCATCTAAATTTAAGATTATTCTTTGAAAAATGAAATAATTAAGATATTAACTTATAAATTTGATTACATTTATGTTATAAGAGGAAGTTTTAAACTTCCAATTATATATACTCTGCGTAAATGAGAATGTTTCACCCAAATTGAAAATTGAAATATTAAGATTGACTGTTTTGATTTTGCAAGGATTTTATAGTTAGTATTTAATTTTGGAAATAATATGTGTCTTGATAATATTTGAATTTAAAATAAAAATATGCAGAAAAAGAAAATGTTTTTGGAATTTAGAAGCAAACACATCCTTACTTTTGGATAATCCCCCATTTCATAGAATAATCGACTAGCTTCATCGCTTTACTATCAACGAAACCAAATCGTCATTTCCGTAGGCTTGCTTGGAGGATACGTTTGGCTCTCACGCGGTCACGCCGCTGAAATCCACGTTGTCCTAAGGCTGTGTAAGCCCTGCCTTCTACTCTCTCTGGGCTTTCGTACTCTGACACCGCCTGTCAGTGTCACCTCTCTTGAGATAACACTTGAGCTGCTCTTCTGCTACGTTAAGCCCGTGCCTCTATAGGGATCCATAACGGCCAAATATATGGTTGATACCCGTTTGCTAAACAATTTTTATTTTTTATTTTGATGAGTTTAGTGTGCAAGAATTAGGTTGTTATATATCCGACTCTCATCTTACATGAAAAAATGACAGGTCATTATCATGCCAAATTATATGCTTAGGTTTTATTAAATCAATCGATTTCTAAAACCTTTATATAATAGGGACAAACAGGCTGTCCGCGTAGTCTTGAGTGAGAAAAGGGACACTAAGATTATGAGGAAATTATATTTATTTAATAATAAGATTACAAGTACAATATCTGCAAGCACATCCAATGTCGGGAGACCTGCTACAAGGCATACGCCAGTTTCTCCTCTGACATAATCGGACCGCTGCAGCTTGCCAAAGACTCAAGAGTACATATAGAAACCTCACAACAAAGAAAGAAAGAAAGTACATAGATGTGTGTGTATTAGATTCTACCGATATTTTTGCACTTTGAAGAAAAACGCAAGTTATATATACAGATAGATAGGTAGGTAGATATTCCAAACAGCTTGGAAGGTGGAATTAAACAACTTTGTAACCGAGTTCGTAGGCATATTTGACAAGCTCTTCCACTTCATCGTCGCTTATGCATCCATCTCCATTTTGATCTGCACGGTGGAGTGCTCTGTGTGCCCTAAACCGAGGGAAGACAGCCCCAAGTTCTTTGAAGGCGTCCCTGAGCTCTTGTCTGCTGAGTTTACCGTCTTTGTTCCTGTCATAGCGCCAAAAGATACCTTTCAGCTGTTCCTTGGTGTAAGGAACAGGTGCCCGCTGGAACTGGATTCGTTCTCTATCTATGCCCCGTGCTGCAAACATGCTGCTGTACGTTTAGAAACAAAGAACAAACTGTTCTCGAGTCTAGGCTTTGCTTATTTGCTTATGATATGAATGTGTAGCCTAGCTCGTCTATTTATAAAGATCCTTTCTCCAGTCTTGCTGTATAAGCTTTTATCAGATTCGATTTTATCTTGCATGCATAGAGGAACATTGAACATGATTAGTGGTGTGATTATGGTATGCATGTCATGACATGTGTAACAATTACTACTACTATTCCTATGCACCGCCATTTTGACCCATTTTTAAAGGATTTAAGTAAAAATAAAATAAATTTTCACATGAGGAAACTCTTGGATTCCTATATTAAATTGTTGTGGAAAACTGTTACATTTGTACAATTTAACTTGATAAAATATCGCCAGATAATTAAATAAAAAATGATAATAAAAATTATAATCAACACTATGGTAATTATTTATCATGGCACGTTAAATTATATAGAATTAATTATATAGATAATTTGTATATCTAAAATTATTTTACATTTATAGTAGTGTATCAAGTATATATGTTAAATGAAATAAATTTATATTGTATTTTCTCATATTAGATACAATTATAATTGATGAATTTTGAAATAAAAATATCTGTAACTAATCAAATTTACTTTATTGAGGTTTCATACATATTAATTATAACTAGTATGGTATTTTTGAGGTTTCATACATATTAATTATAACTAGTATGGTATTTAATGAATTATAGTAAAATCTCGATAAATGAATGTTCGATAATATAATAATCTCGATTAAATGATATAATTTTCTGATCCTTACTCAGGCCTATGTTTAAAATTAATAGATTCTCGTTAAATGGATAACATAATAATTTTTTCCAAATCCTTAGGCCTAACAAAAATATAAATTAATAATTGATCAAATACATAATATAAATAGCATATAAATTCATAATATAAGGTGATTTTCGGTTTAACAGCTTCTAGATTCTCAATTCTGCTTTTTCAAAATATGCATATAAAGTTTTCTTGTTTTTTCATTTTATCTACGCTAAAATCAACCTCATCCTTTTTTTCTACAAAACATGCACCTTATTTTGTTATATGTTTTTCATATTGTGGAAAGTAGTTATTCAAGGTTATAATTACTTGAATAGCCTCTTTCGAAAAATATTTGCTAAAACATAATTATCATTTTGATCATTATTATTATTTGGATCATGATTATCATCAATTGGCTTGTGCATATCTGTTACTCTTTTAATAATCTCTTCAGTAGTAGGCAATTTTATCACTGCATCATTTTTATTATGATAAATTGAGATGTGCTAAACATCTATTGCATTTCTATAGCAGAGTAAAAATGGCTTCATATAATCTATTATCTTTTGACACATATATATTATATTTTTATTTTACAACACATACATATGAATCTTGATAAAAAAATAATACGTTACAAATAATTAAAGCATAAAATCTTCTTAAATTAATAATTATTCATTTATCAATAAATTAATAAATTATACATTTATTTGTAAAATAAATAAACTGAATAAAATAATATTTTTATAATTTTAACAATACTAATTTGTTTTGTTGAGGTTTTACTGTACATTAAAAGTTGTCTCAAAGGTTAAAGATATTAAATTCGTTTCTCTGACGGCAGAGCGCTACACGTCACAGATGCGGATGCCCAGTAGAAATTAAGGTAATAGGTCCAAATTGCAAGTTGATCATGAATCACAAGTGCACCAAAGCGGCTGTGAATTATTCCCATTGAGTATGCATGCATGGATCACCATGGTCGGACCTCCGAGACTTTCATGTTAAGAGATGCCCTCACCTATACATTTATATATATGCCAATGTGTGGACCAATATGAGCTGCATGTTACAATATGTATTGATACTTGTCGGCTTAACATTTTTTTTTTTTTTGTATTTTGATTGGGATAGTGTGCATATGAATAATTAGGATCCCATATATTCTATTGTGATAAATTATGAAATTGTATGGTTAAGATTTTATTTATCCTATCTAAAATCCTGCAGATAAAAGGAAAATATCTAACCGTCAACATAGTCCTGAGATAGAGAAGGGGCATTCCACATCAAACAGAGAATACATATTTATTTAATGAATTAGGAAACTCTCATTATCTTAGTTTTATCTTAGCTTTTATACAGATTTTATGTCACGTAAATTTTATTGACTTTGAGTGATTGAGATCTATTATATTCTCTCTCCTCTCTTATATGTTTTGTATTAACAATCAATTATGTGTTTGCATTGGCTAAGTTGAAGGTCAGATCAAGAAAGAATCTTGGTCAACTTCAGTTTCTCCTCTAATATAATTAGAATGCTGCAGCTAGCTTTTCAGAGTACTAATAGAAATCCCGCAACAAAGAGCAAAGGAAGGTACTTTTACATATTATATTCTGCAGGTTTTTCCATCTCTATGAAAAACGCTAGGTAGATAGATAGATAGATAGATAGATAGATAATCCAAAATAACTTGGAAGGTGGAGTTAAGTAACTTTGTAACCGAATTGGAAAGCATATTGGACGAGCTCTTCCACTTCATCGTCACTTATATATCCATGCCCATTTTCTTCGGTATAATGGAGTGCTCTATGTGCCTTATACCGTGGGATGAAAGCACCAAGGCTTCCGAAGGCGTCCTTGAGCTCTTGTCTGCTGAGTTTGCCGTCTGTGGGATTTGAACTATAGGTTTGATTCTCAATATTGCAACTGTTTAGGTTTGATTGAAGTTTATTCTTGATATTGTGTAATGGACCTGACCTTTGTATTTCAAGGTTCAAGTCTTTTAGTTATATTTTTTTTTATGTAAACCACATTAAAAAAATTTATGCAACTTTAAGTATAACTATTTTGTAGGTTTTTTTCATATGATTTTTATTTTATTTTTGTAAAATTTATATAAATTAAACATAAGGAAGATTATATATTCTTATATTTATAGGTTATAATTTATTTTTATTTAGTATTTAATTTATTTAATTTGTTATAAAAATAATATTTAATTTATTTAATAATATTTTTTAATTTTTGAATTATAAAATAATATAATACAATTAAAAAATATGACAAATATAAATATAATATAATATAACATAAAAAATAATACAATATAATATTTCACCAAACATACATTATATTATGTATAAAATTAATTAATATAATATAATTATTAAAAATAATAATATAAAATATCGCTTTTCAAACATGTCCTGTGTGCCCTATTATGTGGGATGAATGCACCAAGCTCTGAGGGCGTACTTGAGCTCTTGTCTGCTGAGTTTGCCGTCTTTGTTCTTATCATAGCGCAAAAACATACCTTTCAGCTGTTCCTTGGTGTCTGGAACAGGTTGCCCCTTGTCATAGTTTGCTATTCTCCTAATGACGCCTTACCTATGCCCCATGCACATGCCCTATTCATGCCGCTGCTGAAAAGCTAACGAATAACAAACTCCCACGCGTATGAGTTTGGCAGAAAATTTTTATATAGGACAGATATACTATCTCATACAATATTAAAGTAATATACTAAATCACTAATATTAAGTCATAATTTGATACATAATTTTTTTTTTAATTCTTCCAACTACCTATGATCGATTATCATCATTTTATTTGATATGTTATTGAGTTATCATATTTCTTAATTTTTTTTAACCACCCATACACATTCGTTATTTTATAATTAGATGAGTTTACCAAATCAGCAATATAACTTGGTGAGCTTGTCCCATGTAAGTCTTGTGATGTGCAGGTGTAGCCAAGTGCGTTATTTATAATCATCCTCTCTCCGTCCGTCTTGTGTATACGCTTTATCAATATTCCATCTTATCTTGATCAAGAGAATGATATGCAATAGTGTTGTGATAATGTTACGCGTTACAAGTGTAACAACCACAATATACTACTATTCCTACACTTAGCCATTTTTTACCGATATTTAAAGGATCTAATAAAAATAAAGAGCAATGCTATATTATAACATCCCATTTATAACCAATTTTTCTTAACTTGAGTTAATAAAAATTCACTGAAGGAAGAAAAACAAAAATAAATAAGGATAATTATATTTCTTGTAAGATTTTGTCAACTCAAATTATAAGAATAGTTGATTATTAAAGGTTCTAGATGTACTATTATTCTAAAATAAAAAATTTACCGATAAGGAAAAGTTGTTGCATATATATTAAATGATTATTTCAAAATGATAACGGATACATATTAAATAAGTAGAGTATATATCATAATTGGTGTGTTAAATTAATGTTATATTTGATTATATTTCATTTTATATATAATTAAGGGGACAGATGTCATTCTCGATAATGCACAAATAATTTGCCAGTGTTAGCATAACCAATAAAATATCAGAAAGATCCACTTAATAAGATTATGAATTAATTATTGAGAACTTTCGGCCTAAAAAGGTTAGACAAAGGGACCACCCTATTATTCCCTTAAATGTACGCAAGTAATACACCTTGTGAGAAAAGTAAAGATCAAAGAATATATATTTCAGAAAGTTTGGTGACCGCCCAAGTTTGTATTCTATAATTTCAGATAAACCGAATCCGCTTTTCTCTGTGGAAAACTTGAATCACGAACGTTTGGAATAAAAAGTTAAGTTGATTTGACCAAATTTATCATCAATAATATAATAGTACTAGGTGTTACCATCCAAACTTGAGAGCTATATTTTGTCTTAAAAGCTAGCTGCGTGAGATACTGAGAAGTGAGCATTCATCAGTATGAACTTGCTAGCTGATCTTAAGAAAGAGCATAATTGGTCACAGTATTATTCATTAATCAGGAATAATAATTGAACAAACAATATATGGTATGTAGGAAAGAACAAATATTAAACAAATTAATCATGGGTTGTAGATGGAGAGTATATCCATTAACCATGAAATTGAATATTGTTAGATTATGATTGCATATGTATTCTATATTAATTAATTTCGAGTCTTCAACATCTATATATATATCTTTAATTGAATATAATTTCTTTTACTATATGTGTAACAATAATAGACTTTTTTTTTTTAACTCAATTAGAAATCTATGATGGACTAATGAACTTCTTCACTCAAGGCTTAATTTAATATATATCATCCAAAGACGAAGGCATGCAAAAGAGATAAATTAAAGAAAAATTACGATCTCTAATATCTGGCATTATATTTGGACCACAGAAACCAATTCTTATAGATAGCTTTTAATTGCTCTTTTAATGATAAATTTAAATCATAAAGTTATTACGATGACAGCTCAACACCAATTTTTCCTTTCCGATTTCGTCCGATGGTGTGGTGTGCATCACGTGGTTTGGATAGCTTGTCCGAGCCCATATGTAGGTGTTAATTGGCCTGGTTCCAATTAGATCAAACCAATTGGCCGAAAGAAAATGAATATAATTAATTGCTTCCCAGTTTAACAATTTCTTGGATCTTGAAGAGACGAATAATGTTATTAATCAAAACTTTGTCCTAATTAATACTCTCATTTGCAATTGGAAGCATAATAGAAAACTAATCAAGAATTGAAAATACGAGAAGTTGATATATAGCCCAGTACCATTTTGTAGGGCTTCTTTCCCCATCAGTTCCTAAAACAAAATTACCATAGAAAATATACTTTCATCGCTGACTAGTCCAATGAATGTACTTTACATTATACAGCTTCTAAATTTAAGATTATTCTCTGAATAATGAAATGAGATACTAACATATAAATTTACATTTATGTTATAAGAGGAAGTTTTAAACTTCCAATTATATATACCCTTCATAAATGAGAATATTCGTCCAACTGAAAATTGAAATATTAAGATCGACTGTTTTAATTATGCAATGATATATAGTTAGTATTGAATTCTGAAAATGATATGTACTTGATCTTGATAATATTTGAAGTTAAAATAAACATATACAAAATAAGAAAATGTTTTTGGAATTAATAAACAAACACATCCTTACTTTTGGATAAACCCCACTTCATAGCACAATTTGATTCATCTAACCATATCGTCATTTCTGTGGGCTTGGTTGGAGGATTCGTTTGGCTCCCATGCGATCACGCCGCTGAAATTAATATTGGCCTAAGGCTCTGTAAGGCTGCCTTCGATTCTCTCTCTCAGCTTGCGTACTCTGGCACTGCCTGTCAGTGTCATCTCTGTTGAGATAACACTCTAGCTGCTCTGCTGCTTTAAGCACGTGTCTCTATAGGGATCCATAACGGTCAAACATATGGTTGATACTCGTTTTTCTAAACAATTTTTTTGTTGTTCTTTTGATGAGCTTAGTATATATCAGAATCTCATCTTACATGAAAAAAAAAAAAACAGAGGTCATTTACATGTCAAAATAAATAAATAAATATATGTATATATATATATATATATATATATATATATATATATGGTTAAGATTTTATTAAATCAGTCAATTTGTAAGACCTTTATATAAAGGGATAAACTGGCAGTCTGCGTAGTCTTGAGTGAGAAGACATTCAGATTACAAGGAAAATATATTTATTTTAATAATAAAATTTTTAAGTACAATTTCTGCAAGCACATCCAATGTCGGGAGACTTGCTACAAGGCATACTCCAGTTTCTCCTCTGACATAATTGGACTGCTGCAGCTTGCCAAAGATTAAAGAGTACTTATAGAAACCTCACAACAAAGAAAGAAAGTACATATGCATATTAGATTCTACTGATATTTTTGCACTTCGAGGAAAAACGCAAGTTGTATATATAGACCGATAGGTAGATAGATAGCCCAAAAAACTTGGAAGTTGGAGTTAAACAACCTTGTAACCAAGATCGTAAGCATATTTGACAAGCTCTTCCACTTCATCGTCGCTTATGTATCCATCTCCATTTTCATCTGCACGGTGGAGTGCTCTATGTGCCCTAAACCGAGGGACCACGGCCCCAAGTTCTTTGAAGGCGTCCCTGAGCTCTTGTCTGCTAAGTTTGCCGTCTTTGTTCCTGTCATAGCGCCAAAACATACCTTTCAGCTGTTCCTTGGTGTACGGAACAGGTGCCCGCCTGACGCATTCTTTATCTATGCCCTTTGTCGCATACATGCTGCTGTTTAGAAACAAAGAAAAAAAACACTACTCGAGTCTGGGCTTTGCTAATGTGCTTGTGATGTGAATGTGTAGCCTAGCTTGTCTATTTATAAAGATCCTTTCTCCAGTCTTGCTGTTTAAGCTTTTATCAGATTCGATTTTATCTTGCATGCATAAAGGAACATTGAACATGATTAGTGGTGTGATATGGTATGGATGTCATGACATGTGCAACAATTACTACTAATATTCCTACGCAACAGCCATTTTGACCGATATTTAAAGGATTTAAATAAAAATAAAATAAGTTTTCACATAAGGAGAAATTCTTGGATTCCGGTGTTAAATTGTTGTGGAAAATTGTTACATTTGTACAATTTAACTTAATATAATATTACCAAATAAATAAAAAAATGATAATAAAGATTATGACGAATGATGTGGTAATTATTTATCATGCCACATTATATTATGAAGAATTGATTTGAGTAGATAATTTGTATATCTAAAATTATTTTATATAAAATAGGAGTGTACCAAGTATATGTGTTATAGTAATGCTAGACTTACGACCTATATAAAATCTAAACTCTGCAACCTGATGTAGCTGTCTACATAATAAAATCCTATTAGAGATGTAACTTTCATCATTTTTTTTTTACTTTTTCATCCCCTAATGAATTTTCGCTATGTGATTTGCCAGATCAGGTTGTAGAGTTTGGATTGTATGGTGGTGGTAAATTTAGCACTACTACATATGTTAAATGCAACAAATTAATATTATATTTTCTTATATTAAATACAATTATAATTGATGAATTTTATAATAAAAGCATCCGTAACTAATCAAATTTACTTTATTGAGGTTTCATACAAATTAATTATAACTATAGTATGGTATTTACATTAAAAATCGTCTCAAAGGTAAAAGATATTAAATTATTTTCTCTTACGCAAGAGGGCTACACGTCACATATGCGGATGCGCAGCAGAAATTAAGGTGATATGTCTAAATTGCAAGTTGATCATAAATCACAGGTGCACCAAAGCAGCAGTGAATTATTCCTATTGAGTATGCATGTATGGATCACCATGGTCGGCCCTCCGAGACTTACATGTTAAAAGATGATCTTACCTATATATATATATATATGCCAATGCGTGGACCAATATGACTTGCATGTTACAATATGTATTGATACTCGTCGGCTCAACATTTTTTTTATTCTTTTGTGTATTTTGATTAGGTTAGTGTGTACATCAATAATTAGGGATCCTATATATATATTCTATTGTGATAAATTATCAAATTGTATGATTAAGATTTTTATTTATCCTATCAATTTCTAAAACTCTGTAGATAAAAAGGGACATGTCTGGCTGTCGGCATAGGTGCATAGTCCTGAGTGAGAGAAGGGACATTCCACATCATACGGAAAATACATATTTATTTAATAATAAGGTTGCGTACAATCTGCAAGCACATCCAATGTCCGGAGACATGCTACAAGCTACGGGGCATACTTCCGTTTCTCCTCTGATATAATTGGACTGCTGCAGCTAGCTTTTCAGAGTAGAAATCCCACAACAAAGAGCAAAGGAAGGTACATATACATAATATATTCTGCAGATTTTTCATCTAAGAAAAACGCTAGGTACATAGATAGATAGATAATCCAAAATGACTTGGAAGGTGGAGTTAAGTAACTTTGTAACCGAGTTGGAAAGCATATTGGACGAGCTCTTCCACTTCATCGTCACTTATGTATCCGTCCCCATTTTCATCGGCATAATGGAGTGCTCTATGTGCCCTATACTGTGGGATGAAAGCACCAAGGCTTCTGAAGGCGTCCTTGAGCTCTTGTCTGCTGAGTTTGCCGTCTTTGTTCTTGTCATAGCGCAAAAACATACCTTTCAGCTGTTCCTTGGTGTATGGAACAGGTTGCACCTTGTGATGATGACTTCCCATTTGCCTAATGGGGTCTTTACCTATACCCCGTGCGCACTCCCTATTCATGCTCTGTTGAGAGGCTAACGAATAACAAAATCCTAAGCGTATGCGTTTGCTTATTTGCTTGTAATGTGCAAGTGTAGCCAAACGCGTTATTTATAATCATGCTTTCTCCGTTCGTCTTGGGTATACGCTTTATCAGATTCCATCTTATCTTGCACAGGAGAACGATATGCATTAGTGTTGTGATAATGTTATGCCGTGACATGTGTAACAATCACAATATTTTAATACTACTATTCCTTCCTACACTTAGCCATTTTTTACCGATATTTAAAGGATCTAGTTAATAAAATAAAAGAATCTTCCGATAAGATAAGTTCTTGCATAATTGAATAAATTGATGTTATATTTTTTTTATATTGATTACAACATCAATGCTATATATGAGAGAAGGGATCTTTGAATATAAATTTTTGACATAATTTATTAATACAAATTCATAGTTATTGATATCATAAAATTCAATCGTTAAGATTGAAAGTCAACAAATAATATTTAATGCTGCCAACTCATCAATCATCTCAATCAGTAGATTTTGTAGATCAATGATTAGAAATTTGTGTCTAGTCTTGTGTCAAAAAATTTGTGTAATTAAAAAATCCCTATATAAAATTGATGTGGCATGACTATTTTTACTAATACATTATTCGTCTTCTTTTATTTTATTTTACTAATACTTATGTGAAATAAGATACCATGTCAATATACTGAGGTAATATGTCTAAAACTTTATACTTTGTTATGTGTTGAAGATAGTTCAAATTAAAGTTTATTTTCAAGATTCTCTTTATTTTTCTAACCCACCCATGAATTTATATCATCATCTCATTGAATTAAAAAATTAATTAGACTCTCATTTCTCTAATTTCTTAACTACCTTGACTTATTTGTGATTATTTAATTTTATGGGTATTGCCAAATCAACAAAATGATCTAGTAAGTCTTTTCTATGTAAATCTTTCTCGTGTGTGTGTATTATTTGTACCACGATATACATTTTTCTAGCTATTATAAAATTAAAAAATTCGAGCATATCATGAAATACCAAAACAATATTATTTGTCCAACTTTCTTGTGGAATAAAAAATGGCTTCCCTCATGCACACTTCTCAGCAGGTAGAGATTATAAGCATATGTTCAGATTACACGTATAAGTTTGGAGTTTGTGATACCAACCTGCCTCAAGGTTCATCTTTTCTCTTTTGCGATGAGAATGAAAGATGCTTTGACTAATCCATGATGTGATTTCAAGAATACATTTGTTATTGAGGTTGTTGCTCAACAAAGATATTTATCTAGAGAAGTTTACTCTCTCCCTTTATGCTTAAAATACTGATTAATTAAAAACTTCTCAGCTGCAGATCAAGATATTATAACTCGTAAATTAACGAACGATATTATTCATCTGCAGCTATTTGAGTAGAGATGGTTAGCTCTCTTTCTGGATTTTCTGATGCCGAAAGATTTCTTCTGATTCCATGATTGAAATTGTATTAATATTATGATATTTAATGTTGCTAATAATGTAATACTAGGTACTCCAAAAAATGGATTTTTTTTCTTCCTTTATCAGTTTTTAAAAGTTAAATACTGCAATTAAGTTTACACTTAAATTTCTAAGTTTTTAGGTTAATAGTTTCTTAACAACCAGGATTACTTAAATTGTCCAAGATGTGAGGAAATTAAAAAGAAGGCCAAAGATTGGACAGTCTCCAACATATCTAAAAGATTTCAATAAGCTAAGTTTTATTATTATTATTATTATTGTGGATATTGGTAAGGCCTAAGCCACACTCCTCGCGGGGGACCGAATCTTCTGTCATATACATGGTCTGATGCCGAAGGATAAGAACAAATAGTAGTTTTCTTTTCCTTTTCTTAGAAGAATTGATTCGGGAGAGAGAGAGGTATTCAGGACTTTGCATTATTGTGGATATATCTAGCTAAATGTTATTTATTTATTTGTTTTTTCTAGTGTAATTTTGTTTAAACTTTAGAATTATTATTTGTGAATGAATCATTAAGTTAAAGATGTCCCCACATCTCTCGCTCCCCCACTCTTACTACCATTATGTTTCGAATGTAATATATTCACTCGTCAATTTGCGGTATCTTTTTCCATATCAAAGGTTAACTAGAACTTTTGTTTTTATCGACTTCAGATTCATAATCATGAACTTCGACCTTCTTACCCTCGCTCTAGGCCTTGAATATTAATAAAAATTTTCGTGTTATCTTGATAGCACGAAAAATTTTGTTTCTACTGTTTGGTCACCAGGGCATGAGTTTATTTTATTTTCTTATTATTATTATTATTTTTTTTTTGGGTACAAGCAAAGCAATCTAAACTGAAAGAGTAAAGACCAAATTTTTCATTGTTTCGAGAGCTGATGAATAAGGTAATTCAGATTAACTTTACAGATAAGACCAATAAGCATTTGCATCTGTGAAGTGATGATTTGAAATCCACTTATATATAGACCTGGGTGGAAGAAATGATATGCCTGCCGAAAGCTGAAAACGAACATCATGTTGAAACCAATTGGATAGATTCTTTCAACCAATTCAGTGCAGGGGCGCAAAGTCTCTGATTTCAAGAATAAAAACTCCCATAAATCATAGTGTAGGCGCTCATGTACATTGTGCAGATGGACTGTCTATGTTCCAAATTTTTGAAAATTTGTTGCGCAGGCGTGCAGGCTGTTTCCTGTAGGATCGCCAACTTTCTAGAAAAACTTGCGGAGGTGCGCAACTTCAATTTCCTGGATGCCTTATTTGAGCGCACAGGTGCATAAAAACACTTGCATGGGTGCGCAACGTCTCTGTCTGGACCCCGAAACTGACCTCTTGAGCTAGAAAAACACATACAAAGATAGATAAAAAAAAAAAAATTGAATTAATAAAACCTAAAAATAAACAAAAAGCATATAAATTAGTTCAAAACAACAATGAAGTAGAAAAGGGAAAAGATGGCTTGGGTTGCCTCCAAAGTAGTACTTTAGTTAACGTCATCAGCCAGACATCTAGCATTGCATTAAACTTCACTAATCACCGTGGTGGTGCTGTGGCACTCTACCTCACTACCCATATGCGGTTTCAACCTCTGTCCATTGACTTTGCATGTCCGATTCTCTGGATGGCCTATTTCAACCGAGCCATAGGGATACACATTTTTCACCGTAAAGGGACCTAATCACCTTGATTTGAGTTTGCCTAGAAACAACCTCAATCTAGAATTTTGTAACAATACTTGTTGACCAGGAAAGAACTCTTTTTTGACGAGTTGCTTGTCATGCCATGCTTTAGTTCTCTCTTTGTAATCATAGCATTTTCATAGGCCTCATTGCGAAACTCATCTATCTCATTCAGTTGCAAAATCCTCTTCACTCCAAGTTTTGTCAAATCCATGTGGAGTGTCTTCATGGCCTAATATGCAATGTGCAACACTAATTACCTATGTGAGGACATTCCAATGGGTGTTATGAAGGCATCTGATATGCCCAAAATACATCATCAAGCTTGTGCCCAATCAACTTGGCCATAGTCTTCTCAAGAATCAACTTTATCTCTCAATTGGAGATCTCAACTTGACCATTGGTTTGAGGGTGGTACGCAAGTGCTCTTCAATGATGGACTCGACACTTAGCTAATAGAGCTTCAAATGGTTTGTTACAAAAGTGCGTGCCTTCATCACTGATGATTGCTCTTGAAGTACCAAACCTTGTAAAAATGTGCTTCCTCAAGAAATTTAGTACCGCTTTGCCATCATTGTTTTATGTTACTATGGCTTCTACCCACTTGGAGAGATAATCTATCACGAGTATATACTTGTTGTTGAATGATGATGGAAATGGACCCATGAAGTCGATCCACCATCTATCAAATAGTTCCACCTTGAGAATGCTTTCTAGTGGCATCTCATTTCTCTTAGATATGTTTCCAGTGCTTGTCAATCTCGATAATGCACAAATAATTTGCCAATGTGGCATAACCAACAAAACATTAGGTAGATCTACTCAATAAGATTATGAATTATTGAGAACTTTTCGCCTAAAGATGTTGGACAAAGGGACCACCGTTATTATTCCCTCAAATGTAAGTAATACACCTTCTGTAGAAAAGTAAAGATTTGAAGAATATATATTTCAAAAGGTTCGGCGACTAGCCAAGTTTTTATTCTATAGTTTCTAATAAAAGAAGACTGAATCTGCTTTTATCTGTAGAAAACATTAATCACGAACGTTTGGAATAAAAAGTTGAGTTAATTTGACCAATATTCGTCATCAATAACATAATAGTATTAGGTTTTACCATCCAAACTTGACAGCTATATTTTGTCTTACTTGAGCGATACGTACTGAGAGTGGGCTATGAATTGTTGTTCTTTACTTGAGCGATACGCACTGAGAAGTGAGTATTCATCAGCATGAACTTGCTAGTTGATTTTCCTGAGAAAGAGCATAAATGGTCACAGTATTGTTCATTAATCAGGAATAATTGAACAAACAATATATCCTATGTAGGGATTAACAAAAATTCAACAAATTAATCATGGGTTGTAATAACAGATCTAGTATATCCATTAACCATGAGAATTGAATATTGATAGATTATGATTGAATATCTATTCTATATAAATTTCTGGTCTTCAACATCTTTGTATATATACCTGTAATTGATTATAATTTCTTTTACTATGTAACAATAGACTTTTGTTTTTTTAACTCAATTACAAATCTATGATGAACTAGTGAACTTCTTCACTTAAGGATTAATTTAATATATATCATTCGAAGAAGAAGGCATATGCAAAAGCGATAAATAAAAGAAAACGTACAATCTCTAACATTAGGAACTATATTTGGACCACAAAAACCCATTCTTATAGTAATAATAATAGACTTACAAACTTTATATACAAACTTTTGTTTACAAATTAATATGTTATAAGAGTAATGGAAAAGTGAATATACAAAAACTTTTAATAAGAAGTTTTGATATGTCAATAAATAAGTGATATCACATCAGTTTGTATACAAAAATTTACATTTAGAGTTTGTAAAAGTAGCATCATTCTTCTTATAGATCTGGCTTTTAATTGCTCAAATTGCTCTTTTAATGGTAAATTTTAATCATAAAGTTATCATGGTCATAGCACAACACCGGACCAAATTTACGGTGATATTATGATTTTGATTGATTTATATATTAATTGCATCCTCGCGTAACAGTATTTCTTTTCCGATCCCCTCCGATGGTGTGGTGTGCTTCATATGGTTTGGGTGGCTTGTCCGAACCCATTTGTAGGTGGTAATTGGCCTGATTCCAATTAGATCAAACCAATTGGCCAAAAGAAAATGAATATAACTAATTGCTTCCTAGTATACTAATTTCTTGGATCTTGAAGGCAAATAATGTTAATCAAAACTTTGTCCTAATACTCGCATTTGCAAATGAAAGCAGGATAGAAAACTGATCAAGAATTGAAAATACGACATAACAAAATGCCAGTACCATTTTGTAGGGCTTTTTTCCCCATCAGTTTCTAAAACAAAATTGCTATAGAAAATCTACTTTCATCGGTGACTAATGTACTAAATATTATACTGCTTCTAAATTTAAGATTATTCTTTGAATAATGAAATAAGATATTGACATATAAAATTACATTTATGTTATAAGAGGAAGTTTTAAACTTCCAATCATATATACTCACATATATGAGAATATTTCACCCAACTAAAATTGAAATATTAAGATCGACTGTTTTGATTATGCAAGGATATATATAGTTAGGATTGAATTTTGGAAATATTGACTTGGTCTTGATAATATCTGAATGTAAAATAAAAATATGCAGAACAAGAAAATGATTTTGGAATTCATAAACAAACACATCCTTACTTTTGGATAATCCCCCATTTCATAGCACAATCGACTAGCTTCATCGCTTTACCATCAGCGAAACCATATCGTCATTTCTGTAGGCTTGGTTGGAGGATACGTTTGGCTCTCGTGCGTGCGGTCACGCAGCTGAAATTAATGTTGTCCTAAGGCTGTGTAAGGCTGCCTTCGATTCTCTCTCTCAGCTTGCGTACTCTGGCACCGCCTGTGAGTGTCATCTCTCTTGAGAGATAACACTTGAGCTGCTCTTCTGCTGCGTTAAGCCCGTGCCTCTATAGGGATCCATAACGGCCAAATATATGGTTGATACTCGTTAGCTAAACAATTTTTATTTTATTTTATTTTGATGAGGTTAGTGCGAGAAGAATTAGGATCCTAGATATATGTCAAATTATATGGTTAAGGTTCTATTAAATCAATCAGTTTCTAAAACCTTCACATAAACGGGATAAACCGGCTGTTTGCGTAGTCTTGAGTGAGAAAAGGGACATTCAGATTATAAGGGAAATATATTTATTTAAATGATAAGATTTTAATTACAATATCTGCAAGCACATCCAATGTCGGGAGACTTGCTCTCCTCTGACATAATTGGACTGCTGCAGCTCGCCAAAGACTCGAGTAGTTATAGAAATCTCACAAGAAGAAAGAAAGAAAGTACGTATACATATTGGATTCTACCGATATTTTTGCACTTCGAAGAAAAATGCAAGTTATATATAGACCGATAGGTAGATAGATAGTCCAAACAACTTGGAAGATGGAGTTAAACAACTTTGTAACCGAGTTCGTAAGCATATTTGACAAGCTCTTCCACTTCATCGTCGCTTATGCATCCATCTCCATTTTAATCTGCACAGTGGAGTGCTCTATGTGCCCTAAACCGAGGGACGACAGCCCCAAGGTCTTTGAAGGCGTCGCTGAGCTCGTCTGCTAAGTTTGCCGTCTTGGTTCCTGTCATGGTGCCAAAAGATATCTTTCAGCTGTTCCTTGGTGTATGGAACAGGTACCGTCCTGATCTTGCATCCTTTATCTATGCCCCGTGCCGCATACATGGTGCTGTTTTGAAACAAAAAGCAAACTCTACTCGAGTCTAGGCATTGCTTATTTGCTTGTGATGTGAATCTGTAGCCTAGCTTGTCCATTTATAAAGATCCTTTCTCCTGCTTGTTGTGTAAGCTTTTATCAGATCCGATTTTATCTTGCATTCACACAGGAACGTAATATTGAACATGATTACTTGTGTGATTATGTTACGCATGTCATGACATGTGTAACGATTGCTATTATTAATATTCCGAAGCACAGCCATTGTCACCGATATTTAAAGAATTTAAATAAAAATAAAATAACTTTTCACATAAGGGGAAACTCTTCGGAATCTTATATTAAATTGTTGTGGAAACTGATACATTCATACAATTTAACTTGATAAAATATCACCAAATAAATAAAAAATTATAATAAATGATATAGTAATTATTTAGCAATTATATAGAATTGATTATATAGAATTATTTTATATAAATATAAGAGCGTGTCAGGTATATATATGTTAAATGAAATAAATTAATATTGTATTTTCTTGTATTAAATACAATTATAATTGATGAATGTTAAAATAAAAACATC
Source organism: Boswellia sacra (assembly GCA_013180625.2). Taxonomy (NCBI): domain Eukaryota; kingdom Viridiplantae; phylum Streptophyta; class Magnoliopsida; order Sapindales; family Burseraceae; genus Boswellia; species Boswellia sacra. The sequence goes on along the minus strand of SNVD02000067.1, from coordinate 1,200,112 downwards.
TATAACTAATCAAATTTACTTTATTGAGGTTTCGTACAAATTAATCATAAAGATTATGGTATTTAATGAATCACATTAAAAATGAGTCATGCTACAGCTGTACCTATACAGTAGCTTTACTGTAGCATATAAAAATCGTAAATATATGTCTAAAAATCGTAAACGAGTGAAAAAATCATATTTATGACTTTTATATGTTTTGCTTACGACTTTTTTACATACAACTTTTATTCATTCGTTTACGACTTTTACTATATGTTTACATTTTTACACAAAATGCACCATAGCAAAATCCATTAAAAATGGTCAAAGGTAAAAGATATTAAATTGGTTTCCTTGAAGACGGCTACACGTCGCCGATGCAGATGCCCAGTAGAAATTAAGGTGATATGTCTAAATTGCATGGACCAATGTGACTTGCATGCATATTACAATATGCATGTATTGATACTTGTCGTCTCAACAAATTTTTTTAATTCATTTTGATTAGGCTAGTGTGCATATGAACAATAAGGATCCTATATAATTCGTTTGTGATAAATTATCAAATTGTATGGTTAGGATTTTATTTATCCCCTCTCAATTTCTAAAACTCTGTAGATAAAAGGGAAATATCTAGCTGTCTGCATATGAGCGCAAAGTCCAGAGAGGGGACAGAATATAGTATGATACGGAAAATACATATTTAGTTAATAATAAGGTTGCGTACAATCTGCAAGCACGTCCAATGTCGGGAGACATGCTCTACAGCCTACAGAGCATACTTCAGTTTCTCCTCTGACATAATTAGACTGCTGCAGCGAGCTTTTCAGAGTGCTAATAGAAACCCCCGCAGCAAAGAGAAAGGTAAGGTACGTATATATACAAACTATATTCTGCACATTTTTCCACCCCTAAGAAAAACGCTAGTTATATAGAAAGATAATCCAAAATAACTTGGAAGGAGGAGTTAAGTAACTTTGTAACCGAGTTCGTAAGCATATTGGATGAGATCTTCCACTTCGTTGTCACTTATGTATCCATCCCCATTTTCGTCGGCATAATGGAGTGCTTTATGTGCCCTATACTGTGGGATGATGGCACCAAGGCTTCTAAAGGCGTCCTTGAGCTCTTGTCTGCTGAGTTTGCCGTCTTTGTTCTTGTCATAGCGCAAAAATATAACTTTCAGCTGCTCCTTGGTGTATGAAACATGTGCTTCCTTTATTTTCCTGTGATGATTTTCCATTTTCCTAATGACGTCTTTATCTAAACCCTTTGCCGTAATCATGCTGCTTTTAAGAAGCTAACCAATAACAAACTCTCAAGCGTATGCGTTTGCAAGTGTAGCCAAGCGCATTATTTATAATCATCCTCTCACCGCTGGTCTTGTACTGTATACGCTTTTTTCAAAATTCTATCTTATCTCGCACAGGAGAACGATATGCATTAGGAGTGCATTAGTGCTGTGATAATGTTATGCCGTGGCATGTGTAACAATCAGAATGGGTTAATACTACTATTCCTACACTCTAGCCATTTTTTACTGACATTTAAAGGATCTAATAAAATGAAAATTTTGCCGATAAGGAAAAGTTCTTGGATATATATTAAATGATTATTTCAGAAATATAATGGATAGATATTAAATAAGTAGAGTATATATCAGTTAACTGGTGTACGAAATTAATGTTATATTTTCTTATACAGATTATAGCACCGGTGCTACATATATTCTTTTTTCTAAAATTGATGTGGCATAACTATTTTATTAATATACGTTATTCGTCTTCTTTTATTTTGTTTCATTATTCTCTATTCATTTTATGACGCATAAAATAGGATACAATAATTTGTTTATGGGATTATTTAAATATGATTAATGAATTTTAAAACAAATAATTGTGTAATAAATCAAATTTACTTTAGACTTTTTGTAGAAAAATAAAACTATATTTAAGGAATTACATTCTAAAGGATTAAGCTATTATTGTAATTTAACTGTTACTTACAACTTTTACTATTTAATGAATTAAATTTACTTAAATTCTTGCACCATATATTTTGGGTAGAACGATATTAACTTGGTGCTCTGATGCAAGAAGCTAGACGTCATAGATGCCTATGTCGACAAGCCGATTGAGTAGCTAGACAAATGGTATGCCCAAATTGAAAGTTGATATGATTCATGAACCACAACAGCAGAGAATTATTCTTGTTGCAATTATCTATACATAGACCATATGCAACCTTGCATGTTACAATATGCCCTCGCCTATCTGCCTATTTATGGACCATAGAATTTTTGAGGACGGAATCACGGATAAGAACTCACTTAATTTGACTTACAGAATTGTTGCGATATATCTACAATTGCAGGCTGTTTTTTCAATCAAATTAAGGTTCTGATATTTTAAACCAGACATATATCGCAAACGAGGAATATTGCCCACATCCATTTTATTTATCCGGAAAATATATCCCGATCGTATATATTTCCCATACAAGTGGATAGATAAGTCTCGATAACTTAGAAATGATTTTCCAACAGGACTTCACTTCTACATACTCAATAATATCATGAGTTTATCTCCAACTTTTGGGGAAAAGGTTTGGGCTTGGGCAGAAGGATCACCCTTACGCATTTTAGCACACTTTTGTAGAATAGTGAAGAAAATTTTCCACAGTGGGCGGTGAGTCGGTGACACTATTCTAGAACTTTTCAGGTTTAAGTACTTATCTGCAGAAAACATGCATGAAACACGAACATTTTCACGCTTAAGAAAGTTGCAATTTTTATCAGCCATAAGGGCCGCCTCCACTCTATTAACCTGCAATACTACGCTTTATTTTCTACATTCATGAATATTCATGGTATATACTAATTAGGCTATGCTTGTATATCTCCTCCCTCGTAATTTCTAGTTGTCTGTAATTAATGTGTTCGGATTTCTCTTCTTTAAGTCTTTGTAACAGCGATGGACTTCCATTGTTTTTTTTTTTTTTTCAAAATAATAATAATGAAAGTAAATATCTTTTACTTATTAAGTAATTTTTTAGGTGGTCTTTTCCGCTTAAGGCTAAAATTAAAATAGCAAAAGAGAAATTAAATAGAAACCATGAATAGCATAGTCCAAATTCTTATAATTGGATCTGATTTAACGGAATCGAAGACGTGGATGGTTGGGCCGGCCTGATTCCAATAGTTCAATCTAATAATTGCCTAGTACATCAATGGACGGGACCCTCCTATGTCATGCGGTACTGACTTCTTGAGGCCCAAAAAAGCACATAAATTAGGCTGATCTCGTTTTTCTTTTTCTTGTACAATAAAAAATGTTTTTCTCAACCTAAAGATATCGTGACAAATTGCATCGTTAAACTGATAATTCCCAATGTCTCAAAATATTTTATAAAGTACACAATTCTATTTCTCAATTCTTATGCACACTCAAATTTAGAGATTGAAGTTTAAAAGTTTTATAACAAAAGTAATTCAGTGAGTTTGATTAAAAAAGATGACAAGGTGAAATAAAGAAAATAAGGAAAAAAATCATTTATAAAATCAATTGATTAAAAAAATAAATAGATTTTACTCAATTTTCTATTAGGCAAGATGAAGTTGGTGGAGTGTTTATATATAAAGATAAATAGAAAGGGTTAGTTTTTAGATTAAATGAAGTTTGATAAGAGAATTGATAATTTAAAAAATTTTAAATTGGATATAATAAGGAGCGAAGTTGCTTTTAGTTCAATATCGAGGCGGAATTAAAACTACCTTTATTTTATTGAAAGCAGCAGATCAGGCTGGGCAATACATATCTGATAATTCCTGTGTGAGAGAAAGATGAATAGAATTGCCCTTTGTTATGTAGGCTTTAGCCTCCATTTAATAGTAAGTGAATGATTGTTCTTCAATTTTCAAAATAGACTTTCTATGCTATCCATCAAAATAACAAGTAAATGACCTGTTGTTTATCTGAATTGATAATTTAAGACGATACATACCAAGAAGTTATATAGATAGACAAAGCCAGACTTCTACCCAAGGGCTTCTAGCAGTCTCCTGGTGTTGATTACTTTGAGACATTTAGCCTTGTCATCAAACCTTCAACCATCCAAGTAGTCTTCTCTCTTGCAGTTCCATGATGGTGGGATATTCAAAAAATAGACATCAATAATGCCTTCTTGAATGGAGACTTGCAAGAGGATGTTTATATGCATCAACCTGAATGCTTTTATTGATCCTAATTATCCCTCTTTTGTTTGTAAATTGAACAAGTCCCTACATGGATTGAAGCAGGCTAGGAGCCTGATTTGACAAACTTAAAGGAGCTCTGCTTTAGTTGGAGTTTCATGCGTCTGCAACTGACTCTAGTCTTTTCATTCACAGCATAGAAGGTAAGGTAATCCTTCGATTGGCCTATATTAATGACATCCTAATAAGAGGTAGTGATAACACCCGAGTGCAGCGTGTTATAAAAGGTTTAAACAAGCAATTCTCACTCAAGACTCTTAAGGGCTGTGAATTACTTTCTTAGCTTTGAATAAGAAATATGCAGAAAGATTTACTAGGGAAATACAGCATGCTGGAAGCTAGACAAACACAGACTCATATGGTAACTAACCTGAAGTTTTCGTCCAATGATAGTGACTTGTTTAAACATCCAACTGTATATAGAAGTGTCATAGGTTCTTTGCAATACTTGGCTCTATCCAGGCCAGATAGATCCTTTGCTGTGAATAAACTTAGTCAATTTCTTCAATCACCAGCAAGCTTACATTAGCAAGCTTGTAAGAGGGTGCTAAGGTATGTTAAAGGACCCATAGATCATGGCTTATTGTTTAAGCCTATGGAATCACTCAAATTAACAGCCTACAGCAATGCAGATTGGGCAAATTCATTTGATGACAGGCGATCAACTTCAGGTTGTTGTGTATATTTTGATAGCAATTTGGTACATTGGTCATCTAAGAAACAGAAGGTTGTAGCCAGGTCTTCTACTAATTCAAAAGTACAGGTCTTTATCTCAAGCTGCAATTGAATTGAATTGGTTACAAAGGATGCTAAAAGAATTGGTTATGGATTAGTTGAGGTTCCTATCATGTAGTGTGATAATAAGGGAGCTAAGTCATTAGTTGCAAATCCAATGTCTCATGCTGACACGAAACACATTGATGTACATTTCATTAGGGGAAAAGTCTTGGCAGGTAGTAAAGCATGAGTCTACTGATTTTCAGATCACTGATATCTTGACCAAGCCATTGTCAGGTGCACGTTTTGAGCTGCTTAGAGACAAGTTGAGTATATATTCAACCAGCAAGTTAGATAATGACAAATGATATAGTTAAACTTGAGGGGAATTGTTGAGCTGAGAAGTTGTTAGGTATTAGTCATAACACAGTGAGTTAGTGTGGCAGCTCAGATGAAGTAAGTAACATAACCTTCCTCTGTTCTCAGCTTAGTATAAATACACTCAGTTACATAATGTAATCATCACTTGTGAGTAAATGAAATAATCATTTAGCTTCTTCTACAATTCTCTGGAGTTTTCTATTTCTATCAGCCTTTCATTGTATTCAACTTCAAAATGTTTGTAATTATCAAGGAGTCATTCTAGAGATGATTTATCAGTTCATGGAAGAATCCCATCACAATCAACGGAAAAACTACAAATGATTTAGCATAATCGAACAATGATAGAGAAGAAAATTAGAACTGAAAGGTACTAAGAAAACCAGATTTCTACTGCAGGTGCTGTTTTGAAATCCAATCTTTCCCACTTGAATCATAAATATGACTGGGACTAAATATTGTTTCCAAATGGGCAGTCATTTTAAGTATCATTGTTGTCACTCCAGTTAGAAAATCCATAAAACAATAAGAAAATGAGAAGCACGATTCCTACTGTCTATCTGAAACTCACCATAGCTAGTCCTTTCCACATCCTAGAACCAAACCCAAAGAAAATGAAGAAGGAACATTATGAACTCTCAATCTACAAAAGAGAATGCTACTCGAGTACCAGTGATCACTATATTTCATTCCTCTCAAGATTTTGAATGTTGCCTAAGTCTTTTTGGTTTCTATCATGCTGTTCAAGCAAAAACATCCAAATCCCTCCACTCCAATCCTTGGAAGCCAAGATATGAACAACAATCACTGATCCGAATATAAATACAAGCTCTCAAATCTTTATTCATACGCAAAATCATAAAGAGAAAAAAGTCAGTAATTATTTACTGAACATCCATGTGTTTAACAAACAAAAACCTGAACTTCTTTTAACACTGCTCAAATTTCACAATATCTGAAAATCAATTAAAAAAGCACCAAATTTAGACCATTGTATCGCCAACAGCCACAAAGTTGCAGCAATTGAAAAAGAATTGTAGCTCTTCCATAAAATGGAGGCTCCACTCACTTCCTACTTCAATACCTGTGTGACAACTTCTCCTTCTCCTTATAATTCTGGACATACCTGCACCAAACAACAAAATTGCAAGCAAATGAGATGAGCTGGGTGGAACACATGAAAACTAAGAACAAAGTCGATACAAGAATAAGATATCAGAGAGGAAAAAAATGCAAGTAAATTCATTTGTGTATTTCCAAGTTGAATTCAAAATAATTTTCCGTGTTCACTAAAATTTGATCCTTAATGCAGTTCAGACTATACTTGAGTGATTGTTAGCAAATAAGCAAATTGCAGCGCATCAACAATATGGCTTTTAAAAATAAATAAATAAATCAATTGAGGATCCATATGAACTTTTAAAGGCTCCATCTCCATGTCATATTTTAAATTACAAGTGAAATTACATGAAAGCTATGAAACATTGCAAACTCTGGTGTACGCAAAGCGTTCAATTAAAGCGAAGAACAATAATAGTGGGCGTTTAGATTTACGGAAGGTGGTCAAACCCTAGATTTAATCGCATATAAAAGGATAGATATTAATGGGAGATTGATTATATGATGTCAAACGAAATCGACAAGCACAGAAAAAGAGAGATTTTAAGGAAACAAAAACGTACGCGTAGGTGCCGACAAGAGGGCCGAGGAGAAGGATGGTGCTGATCCAGTTCTCGGAAACTTTGTGATGGATCTTACCAGGTATATCCTTCCAAAGGCCGGGCATTATCTTCTGCTGAAACGGCGACAGCGCGTACACAACCGCCTTCATTCTCACCGGCTGCTTCCCCATCGCTTTGCTTTCCAACTCTTTACCACCGGATTACTCGATTTCGGTTTCTAACTCTCGGCAAAGTTTTTCTAAGTAATTATTGGACTTGGAACGGGTGGGCATACACTTATTCCCGTATCCAAACACGACTTTTACTTCCTTCCAGAATTCTCCACTAAGAAATACACCTTTTTTTGCATAAAATTTATAATATCAAAATATTCTTAAATAGAATTGTTTACAAAGGGCATTTCATTCTTCCTAGACTCTTTTTTTTTTTTATCAATTATAAATGTTTGTAGATGTATATTAAAAGCATATGTAATTTAAATTACACTATCACAAATATATAAAGTCGAAGTTTTCGTAATCAATCTTTATTTATTTCTACTTTGATTATTCACGTCAATAAATTGTATTTATTTTCTCTTTAAAATACTCTTCTTCTTTTCCTAAAAACCTTCTCAGATTAAAAATTAATTACGTTTTATTGACAAAATATTAATATTATTATTTTTAATTAGCTTTGGTTTCTTGTAGGTTTAAATAAAACCTAAATAATTCTTCGTGTTGATGTTGTAAAGACTAAAATAAAAATAAATAAATAAACCCCCAAGCCGTGAGCCAAAAATGTTGCAGAGACCGAGTAAATATTGTTGGTGGATTGATTAGACGATCATAAAGTTGATTTGATTAATTTTTCAAAATCGTTTTTTGAATTTGGTTATTTTTATTCTTAACAAAAAGGAAATAAATCGTGAACCAACAGCATCCCTAAACATATTTTCCATTGGGGAAGCTGCTGCAAATTAATGATTTATCATCGCTAATCTTGTTTGTCATTTGTTTAGGTACAAGTTATTATCATACGTTGTTGATCAACTTGTTGTAAACACTGATCAATTCTTTTGTTTGGTACATTGAGGCCCGTGAACAAGAAAAGCAGACAACTTTTCAAGAATCAATGGATCATACGAATTTGTAGAACTGAGAAATTTCTCGTCGTTTTTCCATCCCTCGTTCCACATCTTCCTAGCTAGTATGAAGAAAACTAAAGAAGCTTAATTATTTCTTATATGTTTATTTAACACATAAAATTATTCAGGTGACAATTCCCAATTCATTTCAAGACAATATTTATCACCTCATCTCGTCTGGTTAAACAATGTTTTTTTTTTTTTTGACAATTTTATTGATTGGCATGGAAAATCACATACGTGTACTTATTACATTTAACGTTGATACAAAATGGACAAATTAATTATCAATTACAAGCTCGATCGCCTGGGGTTGCGAATAAAAATTCACAAAGCTGTCAATTAAGCCCCATAATTATTAATTAAACATAGATTAAGATAGATCATGCAGGGATTGCTACCTTCTCTTAGGAAACTAGTTTATGGTAAATCCCCATTTGGCAGCGTATATGACGAGCTGCTTCATCTCGTCGTCGGTGATAAAGCCATCTTCGTCCGCATCAGCATGTCGCATCGCTCGTTTAGCTCTAAATCTACTAAAATGTAAACCCAAGCTGCGGAAGGCACTTTGAAGCTCTGTCCTGCTTAACCGGCCATCCCCATTGGTATCATATCTCTTAAGAAGACCCTTTAACTGCTCTTCTGATATAGGAAAACTTGCATTACGAAGATAAACTGGCATCTTGATCTTAGCACAAATTAATGCACTCTTCCTGTGATCTCTCTCTCTCTCTCTTCTGGGAACTCTCTCTTCTGGGAACACAGCTGAATTTTATTTGTGTAGGCTCGAGCAAGAACCAAGCAAATTGTTCCTTTAATTTATCCTATGATAAAGTACTGAGATCAGCTGATAATGTAGTGTAATATGTGCTTTCTTGCTTTGATTCTATTCCACTTCTCTTAAGAATAATGCTTAAGCGGAACTATGCCCAACCCCAACAAGTAGGCCGGAAAGCGTGTTACAATCCTCGCTATTAATTGCAAGTATCTTTAAAAGAAGAATAAAGCATGTGGTCACTACAGCATGCTTGTCGAATGAAAGACGTCTCCAGTCCATTCACTGTGATAAGGCCAATTGATGCTTTGATTGATCAGGTACATAAAACGCAGTTGGATTCCATTATTAAACAGCATAATTAATTGCTTAGTTTATTTAATAATTCTAAAGGTATTATTCTTCATAACTTTAAGTGAATTAATATTAACTGTGGACTGTATGAGAATTTTCTTTGGATACTTAAAACAATGAACTGGTTTTTCATGTGTTAGTTAATATATTATTAGGCATCTGATCATGACGTTAAAGCTCTAGCCAACAGAACCAAAACCAATTACGCGATTTCAAAAAACAAAAATTCCTTTATTTTATGCCAATTAATTCTATCGTATCTTCATCAATTTAGCTTACACAATACAAATTCAGAAAATATTGATTACAAAGGAAGATTTACATACTGTGGATGACAATTTATCAACCCCTAATAAAAGACCAAACTGCCCTCCCAATTCAACTCAATAGTCATGATTTGATTGGATATTTTCAAGAGTCATCACAAGTCCTCACACATCCGACTTGCGACTTAGGGGGCTAATGTGCGTGACAATTTGTCATCACCAAGAGACAAATCTATCCTCCTAATCCAACTCAAGGACCATGAGACATCAAACACTCTTAGGTCGACTTCTCAATAGGAAAACTTGTCACAAGTCAACAATAGGGAAACCATTAGACTTAATTTACAAACTAACTCATGAGTAGAACCAAGTTTATCTCGAGTTAGTAGCTAACTAAAGAATAGAAGTGGGACTTTCTTTGAGATGGCGGCTAACTAAAGAATAGAGGGGAGACTTTCCCTAAGTTAGGAATGATGACACAGTAAAGATTTGGAAATTGATAAGAGTCCAAATGACTACTCAAGTGATATCATTACCCTAAAATCTACCACCAAGTACTTGAATCACTAGCTGATTGAAGGGTCGGCCTTATTCAATAGTTAACCACCAGGAGCAAGTCACAACTCTAAGGAGGATACTAAGGAATGGTGTCACATTGGATGCCACATGTCATACCCTTCTTGCTTGGAAAATAGGGTTTTAAGGATGCATCTAAAAGCGTGTGGAAAGTTGTATAAACCTTTATGATCATGGCATCTCATAGGAACGAATGGTCGAAATCTAGGTTAAGGGAAATGCATCATGTAAAAGCTTAAGGATAGATCAAAAGGAGGGATCTTAAGTCCTCTGAGGTTTCGTCTCCAAATCCCTAAGAAATACTTCTAGGGTTTCCATTTACTCTCACCAGCCACCATGGTTGCAACCATCCTCACCAGCCATCACGGTTGTGACTGCCTTTGCTAGCCACTGTGGCTATTTCTACTTTCACTAACCATCATGGTTGTTAAAACCCTTATCAACCATCATTATTATTATTGCTCTATTACTCTTATCTCTTAGCCTCTATGAAAATACTTACTTTAAACACTTTTTTCATTCATTTTTCACCATGAAAAGTGAGCCCCAAGTTCACTTGAGCATCAGAGGATTTACGCCAATGAAAAATCTAACAATCCTTAACGCTTCTCTGTGTTACAGCAATTGAGGGAGTTTCCTGTTATAGAAGTTCCAATAGCCATTGTTGATGCACATTGAAGCAACCTTGACACCAGAGGAGGAGGAACCCTAAAGCCAGTTGTCACTTTCAACCCCCTAAGATTTGTTCCCCAACTCTCACAATCATCCCTTTCTTTGTGTTAGATGTTGTCTCATGGTCTCCGGAGGTTTCTCTGTAGCCATCCTTTATTTCCTACAACTACTTCCTCTTTCCTTTATTCTTTAGTTGAACCCCTACTCATTGGTTATCTCTATCCTTGTCTCTGTGTGGAACTTATGATATGTGAATTTAATGACCTACTTAATGCTGCTACTTGTAGTTCATAGTCACTGCCCAACTCCAAGTACCACCATTGGTGTATTTTGCCATCCAGGTATAACCACTTGTTTATTCGGCTCTCCAAGTTACCATCACTTGCTTATTTGGCCATACGCATGCATTTCACTTATTCCTCCACTCTACAGTTATGCCTCTAGTCTCATGTTAATATACACCCAACAATCACCTCTAATATTTCCATCTCTATCCATGAACAAATTCTCCAAGGTTATTTTGGTCTTTTTATCATTCATCTCCTTGTGTACTTAGTCTTGGTTAGAGCCATTTTTTTGTAACAACCCATACATAACCAGATATTTCACTCTTGCGTTATGATAATGAAGAAGTTTGATAAAATAGAGTATTCGAACTAAATCTAACTAGATCAAACTCTGGGTAAAAAGAAAACTTAGAACTTGAGACTCCCCCCATTAAACTTTGGCAATTAGGAGTTTTAAGCCGAAATATATTATCATCAATAGCTTCTTAAAACTGGAAGTCCCAAACCACAACCACAAAGTCGTTTTTGTTTCTGGAAGATAGACCTCATGTCATTTCATTTTTCCGGGGCATTGATGACAAGTCGTTAAAACAAGACTCATATCTTGGAAAGCTCAAAAAGACGGGCCTGGTGGCCCAATGGGCCACACAGTCTCCTTAATTTTTTTAATTTAATTTTTTAAATAGGAAATAGAAACGCAAACTGAGCTCCACTGAAGTGGTAGTTAGCTTGTTCAATCCGGGTCCGGAGTGCAAAGATAGAAATGGAATTCCCAAAACCCCAATTACATACAAACCCTCTCCTATCCCTCTCAACCTTCATCCACCAAAGCTGCCTCCGACTCGGCTCCGAACTCTCCTCCCGCCTCGACGACACCAAGCGCTTAGCTGCAACCTTATCCGCCGGCCTCCACCGTCAATCTTCGCCCCTGTTTGCCTCTCTGTCGCAGCCGAAGCAGGCTGTTGCTGCAACACTCAGCTCCGATTTTGTCGCCAAAACTCTAGCTGGTACGGCAGTGTATACCGTTAGCAATTCAAACAATGAGTTTGTTCTTATCTCCGATCCAAATAGTGCCAAGTCCATTGGCTTACTTTGCTTTCGACAAGAAGATGCCGAGGCATTTCTTGCTCAGGTTAATCTTACAACTCCTAACTTTGAGAGTTTTGTAGTGTTATATTGTACTTTTTTTAATTAAATAACAATTATTGGTAATTTTCAGGTTCGGTTGCGAAGAAGAGAGCTCAAAAGTGCGGCTAAGGTTGTCCCCATTACTCTAGACCAGGTCATGTTTTGATGCTTATTGAGAATTGGGGACATTTTTGGTGTATTCATTAAGCGAAAATTGGTGTATTGAAATTGATGTTTGTGTAGTTTCCATTACTCGATGGCAAATGGATTTTTGACATGATAAAGCTTTTGTATGTCTTACAGGTTTACATGCTGAAGGTGGAAGGAATTGCATTTCGTTTTTTGCCTGATCCAGTTCAAATAAAGAATGCTTTGGAGGTGATGTCATTATATACGTTGATTGTTAAAGTTATTGCTTTCCTGAGAGAGACATTTGTTTGTTAAGTTTCGAGTTGACAGCTTAGCGCTTAGGCTTTGAAATGGAATGACTGAAGCACTTTTACATTCAGCTGAACCATATTACAAGGAGACTAATAATAATTTCGTGGTTATCAGCTAAAAGCTGCTGATGTCAGGAAAGGCTTTGATGGAGTTCCTGTTTTTCAGGTATGCTAACTAATTCTTTTGAATTACTTTAGTCTTCATTGAATGTAGAATCATTTCAAACAACTTCTAGGTCTGTAATTTGGAAGTGTGATCTTTAGTATATAATGTGGCTGATTTCAGTATTTATAGAAACGTGTATTTGCGTGCAAAATACATGCACATGGGGCTTGGCTGACTTGATTATGTTCACATTAATTTGAAAGGAGGCACTGGTCTTGTACATATAAGTGTTTTGTCAACATTTTTATTTCGGTATTTTTTTAATCAGCAAAATCTGTCAAAATGTGGTCTTGATTTGATAAGTTAATTAAGGTATTCTTTTTCGGTAAGACCACCCTTAAAAGTTAACTGTTTTATAGGACATATTTTTAAATAAGAAGAAATATGATGAGATTACCAACCTGTTTTATTATTTGCCTTATGCCACTTCAAATGTAGAAAGGAGAGACACCTGACCAACAGACCAAAAGGATAGGTTTCAATTTCTCTGTTTTAGTATTTCACCAGGTCCTCTTGCTGCCCAAGTTGAAAATATTTCCACTGATGTATTGATTGATAATCTTGTTTGATTTGCCAAAAGAGAGAGAGAGAGAGAGATACACACACACACACACACACACACACACACACACAAAAGGAAGGAACTGTTTCTTTTTGTTTTACATTTCCTTTCAAAATATTTCCACTCTTAAAATGAAACTGATCTGAATGTCCTTGGTGGAAGCTGGGTTGGTCAACTTGATCATACATGCATGTATGAATCTTGGCATCTGAATTTCATTTTCACATTTCCCTGGATGGATTTCTTGTTGTGTCTCTCATTGTCTGGTAAATTCTGTGTGTGCAGTCAGAGCTTCTGGTCATGAGGAAGAAAAACAAGCGTTACTGCCCAGTATATTTCCAAAAGGTTTGTTGACCCTGGATCCCCTGCTTTGTGTTTATTGGAAGTTAATACTTTATACGATGCAATTACAATTGCATGTGTTACCAGTTATTTTGTCACTATTTCCTGTGCAGGAAGATATAGAAAAAGAACTCTCTAAGGTTTCTAGGGTGTCAAAAGGACCTGGTGCTTCACAACATATAATGGTATAAGATTTTCCGATTCTTTTCATTTATTATGTTGATTAGGATACCAGAACAATGGAAGAGCCTCTGAAGTAAGGAACATGTGAGGGGAAAAAGTTTAGTAGATTGCAGAAGTTTGAATAATCAGTGCGACTTTTCAAAATTATCTGGAATTAATTTGTTAGAAACTCTCTCTTGCATTCTATGTAGCTGTCTCACGCCACATGCATGCACAGAGACTTGGAGACATATTTATGTAGAACACTGTTTTGAGTAACAATTACTGTACCTTTCTCTATTTACATGTTTTCTTGTTCACATTATCCATGTCAGGTATTTTCTCTTGTACAATGCTTCAGCAATACTTGACATTTGGCTTCCTATTTTTCAAATAGTTTTTAGCACCTATATTAATTGAACTGTTATTTTGTTGCTATGCTTACTATTGAATTCAACTTTTTGAACAGGTAGGAAGTTTGGAAGATGTTCTAAAGAAAATGGAGGTAAAGGGTCTGATATTGATATCTAATGAATTAAAATTGGATCGTTGTTAAGTTCTTTCTGTCTGATGCAGATGAGTGAGCAGAACTCCGGTTGGGAGGATCTGATTTTCATTCCACCTGGTAAAAGCTACTCCCAACACATCCAAGAGGTTGCAAAAGTATGAGGTATTGGATGCTTTAATCCACTGACAGTATCAAAGGTTCAGAAAGGGGAGAGCAGATTCATGTACCTGGGCTCAGGTCATAAATTATGATTGAGAAGTAAATTTCCTTGTCTCTTCTCACTACCTCCTCTCATGAGTGAAAATTTTCTTCGACAGTCTTGGTGGTAGCTCTAATATGCAAAGAAAGGATACATTATCTATTTAAAAGGAATAAATAAATCAAAGAATGAACCAACTAACGTTCAATTCAGTGAAAGAAGTGAAATTCCAATGTTCCACGGTTGAATTATGGGAACTTGCTGCTGCTTTACCGTGAGATGAATACATGATTTCTCGATGCGATTGGTTCTTTTGAGATTGTGACGAATTTATTATGAATTGACTTCATGACTGTTTATCCTTCTTCATCTTCGACCAATTGATGTTGCCCAAGAAGATGAGAGCGAAGGTTTTATCTTGCCTTTAGAGCTAAATTGCGTCTTCACGCCTGTTTAAAATTAGTTGGAGAATCACGTAAACTGTGGTATTTTATTTGTGAACCATGTTGCTAAGCTCTCACCCCTTTTGACAGCCCAGTTTTGCATTAAGATTAATTTTGCATTAGAAATCTGGATTTTTTTAAGTGAAACGTTGCAATTTCTTTTCGCTGGACTGTTTAGATTTTCTTCACAGTTAATGGGCATCTGGACTTGATGTTGAGAATCAAATAAAACCATTAATCTGTCGGTTTCGAGTATTCCTTTGCAAGGGTTTCAGTTGGCCCTTAACCCTTGATGGTCGGAGTGAACTTAGAAAATACTGAGAAATGGTGAATGGGTCTTGATATTGGGTTGCTTCAAGACTCAAAACGCCTTCAACACGGCAGTTAAATCATTTTCGCAGGCCGTTGCTGCAATCCTTTTTATTATGCATGGGAGAATAGAAAAGCCTCCCTAGTCAAAAACAGACTAAGTTTGTTATCAGGAAATTACAGGTTTCCAATACTAGGAAAGTTGCCTATAGGACTTGCTAGAACAATATTCGACGTTATAAACTGGAAAGATTACTCTTACGTTTATAATATCAAGCTGAGCATCCTGTCGGTGTAAATTTTCAAAATATGTCAAATTTATCATACGTGGGATTTTCTGCTCACAGTCCCCTATTGTGACGTAAAAATGTCCTCGTTTCGAATCCAAGGAAGACATTATGATGTTAGAGGACGATCGATCGGTTCAACATTTGAATTAGACAACTGCAACTGCCAAAATATTTTTACGATGTTATGCTTCTTTTGGCATTGGTGCATTATGTTTTTGTTGATTTTCTGCGACTTATTGGTCGAGCAACAGAGTTCCCATTTTGGGTGCAATTTAAATAAAATGATAATGATAATTGACTTTGATAGTTTTCAATTCCAGCATCGCCTAGTTGGGTTGTATAAAGACAAATGCTTTTATAATTACAAACTACAAAATAATCTTATTAATAATTTACTAAAAGTGTTAGTTATGACAAAGCAATTAGATAAAATGATACAAGGGTATATTAAATTTCAAAACCTTATATCAATAAGCTTCTTTTTGGATGTAATTAAAGAATCTACGGTATTTCAAAATGGTTTTAAATCAATATTAACCGTTATTGTCTTGATACAATGTCAAAAGAAATATAATAACGCTTATTAATAGATTTTGGTTGAAGAACATACAATATCTACATTAAAATATTTTAACACGATGTTTCACATGCACTTAAAACATGAATAACCATAACATGTTCACAATTACACTATCATTATATTTAATAAATGAGTTTGATTAATTTAGCTCTAATACTTTGTTACATTAATATTTAATTTATAGGTAAAGTCAGCATCAATATTTAAGTTTTAATAGAGTGAGTAAAACTATGTACTAGTTTTGTTTGCTTTTTATTAGCGTTATTCATTTAATTTATATAACTTTTTTGCTAATGACAAGAATGTTATGTTAGCATGATCTATATATTTTGTTGGAAATATGCAATAGCCAAGCCAACTGGCCTGAGAAGAGACGCCAGGTGGGTTTAATAATTATAAAGAAGTTGACATTTGGGGTGAAATGATGAGATGATAGTTTACCATACTCTGCCATTATCATGCAAAACATGACCCTGAAATCATTTTTATTTATTTTTGGTTGAGTTGCGATAAGCTGATGTCTAACCTAAACAAACTTTTATTGCCAAATCCGATTTAAATAACATCTGCTGACTAGAAATTAGAAATCGGTGGAGCCTCTACATTTTGTAACGAATGAAAGCGACATGTCATTGTATGCAGAAGTTGACGCTCCAACCGAATGGTTGTTGACGGGCCTGCTCAGCTGCCCACTTCTAGATTCCTAGCGTAGTTACCAATGTTCCTATTCCTTCTATTTATAATTTTACCATTCTACCCCTCATTTTTGCCTTTTTTTTATGATTCAAACTCCTCAAATTGATAATCTAAATTTATGAATATAACTTTTTATGTTAAATTATACAATTTTATAAGCTCTAAAACCACATCTCATTTGTGAGAGCTTCATTTTCAAGTTATAACAAAAAGTGGAATATTAATGGGTCGGTGAAGAATTCGGACCCCGAGAGGGGCATAAACGGAATTTGGAAAAAAATCATGGACAATTGTGTCACCAATAGTATAGGAAAGAAGTAAAGCTTTTACTTGCCCCGACCATTTTGTCTTGAAGGGAAGGAAACCCAAACTCTATAAATGAGGAGACGACACATGGAGCTCTTTAATTGGTCGTTTCTTACATTGTCATTTACTCAAATTTTGCTCTCTAGGACTAACCACTACGGCCAAATCCTTCTTAAACATTGATAATTGTCATACTAATTACCAAATTTTGCTCTCCAAGTCCAACCACTACAGCCAAATCCTTCTTAAATATTGATAATTGTCATTCTTAATTACCATATGGTAAAAACTTCAAAGCTATACAAAGTGGTTACCTTATACATGTGAGCCTACAATTGTTGCACAGAAATTTTGGTTGAGAATATGGGTGAGGGACTTGGTCTTCAAAAGATGATAAAGGCCACTGCTTCAAAGGCTTTGGTTATCAGAATCAACTTGCTGTTCCTCGCTTTATTTCTGATTATCTATGTTGGTCTTTTTCTCCAGCCATCTTCTTCTGTTTACTTTGAGAATGCTGCATCACTTGTTAGGTGCTCATTGCGCGAGTGCCATCACAAGGTAAGGTGAGCCAGCCAATTAATTAGTGTTTAATTATATGGTTGAATTTAGAGATGTTGAATTATGTGTCTTTTTGTCACTCTCATTGGTTAAATTTCTATACAGGTTGAAAAAAGTATGAAGATGGAGGCGATCCTGGAGGAGACTCAAGCCAATGAATCAAAGCCTGAAAGAGATTTGATCAAGATAGAGGCGCCAAGCTTCATGAACGAAACAGGGAGCAGAGGGATGAAGATTGGAATGGTAAATATGGATGACTGTGATATTAGTGAATGGAAACTACATGGAGAAATAACGTCAATCCGTTTTCAACGAGTCTCCAAGTATTTTAAATGGGAAGATTTGTTTCCGGAATGGATTGATGAGGAGGAAGAAAACGATAGTCCCTCATGCCCAGAGATTCCAATGCCTGATTTTAGGATTCACGACAACTTGGACATTATAGTGGCTAAATTGCCATGCAAGTATCCAGAGGAAGGGTGGAGGAGGGAGGTGTTTAGGCTTCAAGTTCATCTTATAGTGGCAAACTTGGCAGTGAAGAAGGGGAAGAGAAACTGGAATCGGAGGACAAAAGTGGTGTTTTGGAGCAAATGCAGGCCAATGTTGGAGCTGTTTCGATGCGATGACCTGGTAAGAAAGGAAGGTGATTGGTGGTACTATGTGCCTGAGATAGCGAACTTAGAACAGAAAGTTTCATTACCTGTTGGCTCTTGTAAATTGGCTTTGCCCTTGTGGGGACAAGGTACGCCTTCAAACTCTACTTCCAAATATTTATGTATATAATTTTCTTTGCATGGTTCATGGTTGCATGAATTTAAAAAAAATTATATAAGTTTAAATCCACGCGCCAGGTAGGGATCGAACCTACGACTTTCTGCTTAGGAAACAGACGCTCTATCCACTGAGCTACAAGCGCACTCAGTTGATAGGCCTTAGGAAATTTGACAATTTTAAGATGGTTCAAATGTCTCTTTCATCATGTTTAAAATCAGTTTTATCTTTTACCTTCTAAGCTGAGAATTTTACCGTATGTGGGAGGCTAGGTACACTAGGAGCTGCTAAGCTTCTTAGAAGCACAAGAGATTAACTATTATATTAAGGAAGACAATTTGAGCAATTATGTGCTGGTTGATGGTTTTAGTGCTTAATTGATGTAGATATTAGAAAATCAATTTGCTTGCTATTAAAGCTTAGTAGCGAGTGGTTACGCGTTAGTTGTCCAACTTGCCAATAGGGAATATGTAGCAATATTATAGAAAACATAAAAATTAGGGATAGGTAGAGACCCCCTCAATCTTCCATATTTTATGCAACGTGAGGGCATATTCATTTTAATGACTAAGAATTACCCAATTGTTTTGTATGTTATAACTCACAATAAGAAAAGTATTTATCAATTTCAGGAAACGACGAAATCTACGATCTCTCCAAGATAAAAATCGCCACAAAGACAGTTAAACGTGAAGCCTATGCCACAGTCCTTCATTCTAAGGAATCATATGTTTGTGGTGCAATAACTCTAGCCCAAAGTCTCCTGAAAACCGGCACCAAACGCGACCTTGTCCTCCTCATTGACAAGTCCATCTCTATGCCCAAGCGTGAGGCCCTCACTGCAGCCGGATGGAAGATCCGAATCATCAAAAGAATCCGTAACCCCAACGCTGAAAGGGACACATACAATGAGTACAATTACAGCAAGTTCAGGCTTTGGCAGCTGACAGACTACGACAAGATCATATTCATAGATGCTGATATTATTGTGTTACGTAATCTTGATCTCCTTTTCCATTTTCCTCAAATGTCAGCCACAGGTAATGACATATGGATCTTCAATTCTGGTATCATGGTCATTGAGCCATCAAAATGCATATTTAAAGCATTAATGAACCAACGTAAAGAAATTATCTCATACAATGGTGGTGACCAAGGCTTCCTTAATGAAGTTTACGTATGGTGGCATCGATTACCAAGAAGAGTAAACTATCTAAAGAATTTCTGGGCCAACACCACATTGGAAGCTAGCATTAAAAACCATCTTTTTGGGGCGGACCCTCCTGAAGTCTATTCAATACATTTCTTGGGTTTGAAGCCTTGGCAATGTTACAGAGATTACGACTGTAACTGGGATATAGATGATCAACGTGTGTACGCTAGCGATGTGGCGCATGAGAGGTGGTGGAAGTTTCACGATGCCATGGATGAGAAGCTACACAAGTTTTGCGGGTTAACAGAGCGGAGAAGGATTGAGTTGGATTGGGATAGAAAGAAAGCTGGAGAGAAGGGGTTGCCTGATGAGCATTGGAAAATCAATGTTACAGATCCTAGACGGCTTCATTTGATCGATTGATTAGAATACGCGCGATTGCTCATTTTTGTTTCTTCTAATTTGTAGAACAATATATGGAATCGATTTTCATTCCATATAATTTATGTGTGAATAGGCAGATTTGCATGAGGAATTGATGAACTTGTATTGCTATTTTCATCAAAGAAATACGATTTGCACCGTTTGTTGCATGCAATTTTCTTCCCATGTTTTGTTATATATAAATAACTATATTACTATACTATTCTCCTTCAGAAGATAACAACCTCATTTTCCTGTGGAGAAATTAATTAGGCCAGATACAATTAAATTTACAACTACTTTAATACTACACGAACTCAAAATTTTAATTCAAATCATACATAAATGAAATTATATTAATTTAAAGTTATAATATAATTTATGGTATAAGCACACCGTCATTTGACAAGTATGAATTAATTTTATCATATGAGCAGTATCATCTCGTCGCATACGTACGTTATGGCAATAACTAAAAAAATAAATTAATAAATAAATTAATAATAATAACAACAACCACTAAGGCGAATTAATCGTTATTAATTCAATAAAATGCATGGCTGCAGTTTAAAATGTTTTCGATTCATTAAGACTATTTTTTTTTTAAAAAAAAAAGAGCTTTCATAATTTATTCTTCCTATTTGATTTAAATAATATATTATTTATATATTATGTCGAATATATTTGTAGCTTTTTTTTGTCGGAATTTTTAACATTCAATAATGACATACACCAAGTATCAGGATAGGAAACAAGCCCCAGGACCGTAGCTATATGTGGTTATTATTCCCCATAAAATTCTTAATTTATTTTTTTGCCTTTGCTTTGTGCATATTAGCTATATTATATTTTGGTGGTGAGTGGTGTGACAAAGATATTCTTGCTGAACAGGCACATCAAAGTTCAGCTAGGGTGTTAAATTTATAAAAGAATCTTCATTAATTATAGCCAGAAGCAAGTCAATGAACATTATATATCTGAATTTGCTGCAAGATGAATTAATTAAGTTGATTTGTTAATTTGTTAACGAATTTCAAAAGCTAATCAAATGTCTGATTGTGTGTCATTATCATCTCAGAACAGGGTTTCAGAAAACAATACCTCTAATAAAGAAAATTAAAAAGGAAAGCAGAGACTGATTGAAGAAGAATTAGATAAAGAATCGTGAAAGTAATGTGAAATCCAATTGTTTGATTTAAGCAAAAATCTTATGTAGGTACACCTAACCATGCAGTATATTTATAGATAATATTGATGTGCAATTATCAAACCCCATTGAAAAATTGATATCAGAGTAGAGTCAATATAAAGTTAAGAAAGTTCAACTGCCCTTTAATCATCTAAAAATCTACATATGTGGTTAGCCTTAAAAGAAAACATTATCTTCCAATAGTGGTTACAGTAGTTGATGACTAATCTTTTTCACACGTATGCACAGGTTGACAGATGTAGACAAAACCTTGTGCTTTTGGCCCCTGTTAAACTTAGCTGCAACAACTTTTTAATTAATTCTTGACAAAACTGTAATTATGTTTTAAGATATTTTATATATAGATCATCTATTAATTTCTTTATAAAGAAAAGATACTTCACATCCCGAAATAAGAAAATCTTTTCAGTGCTGAAAGCCCAACAGGTAAGGGCTGTAGTTTGAATTGGATAAAGCTTTTTTTTTTTTTTTTGGGTCATCGTCGAAAGATCATTGATAATGCTTGTGCTCATGTTGCAGGCCCTTAAGTTGTTATAATCTTGGGCCTTAGCCCCAGATGATAGTGGGTTTGGATGGGCCCAACAAAGAAATGGATTTGAAAGACTTAAGATGATCATCCACATATTTATTTTCACGAAAATTATTGATGTTTTTAATTTTTTATGTGAGAAAATTATTTATTTTCTTGTCTTGAAACTAGCTTTACTGTTAATCAAATACTAGGTATAATTTGAACTTCAAATTAAAAGGGATATTGCACAGGAAATTGGTGACGGTATTATATGGATACTTATCACAAATCATTAAAGGATCAATTGCACCAAATTAAATTTTAATAAATAGAACAAATATATGAATGTAATTAAAAAAAAAAAAAGAAAGCAACTCATTCCTAGTAGCTAGCATTAAACCATATTGGCTTGTGTTATATAGTTGTACAAATGATCTCCATGCATCTCCCTAAACATTCTTCAGACTTATAATAATATGATTTCCTCAAATAATATATAGCAAAAAATATTATTTTTTTATAAGTTTTTATAATTGTATGTAGTTCTCTAACATAGAAATCTATCTAATTTTCTACATGGGTCTCGAGTCATTAGGTTTTAGCCGACGCCTTGAGCCGAGTTGCAGGTGCCGTGGTCATTTCCTGTTTTCAGCAACAAGTCCCAAAATCCACGGGGATTCGTCCTCCTTCCACTCTCCTGTTTGCTTCCACAAAGTTCTTTGGGATTCACCATTCACTTCTTCCAAACTCCCATGCTGGAAAGAAGTAAGGAAATCACAGAAATCTCTATCTACACTCTCCGCCAATCCAATCCAACGGCCTTAATTAGACAACCAGTCGGCGCTCTGACGTCAGATTTCGTTACACTCATCACTTTTGGATACTTTAGTCATTACGTTGTCTTGTCTTTTCTGGTGCTGTCGACCCATACAATTTCTTAATACTACTTTCACATGCAATTTATGACAAAATTAGCCTTTATTACTTTCGCATACTCTTCGTTACTTTCCGCTGTTTTCTTGTGGCTATAACGGTCCTTGCAGAGGTAAATTCCTCCACGCTCCTCGAGGAGAGTGAGAACCGCGGATGCCACTCATCATGTTGGGCGGTGGCTTCGCCTTTGTTTATTTAAAACAACTTTGGTTCAGGCTTCTTGTTATTTTAAGCATTTATTTCTGAAAGAAGAGAAAGTTGCCAATTTCATACGTGGATTATATTTATTGAATTAATTAAAATGAAAATATGAAAATTCTAGCTGAGCTGAGCTGCGGAAGCCTAAGGCTAAGCCACCCTGTCTGAAACCGAGACTCGGACAATGTGGTCAAAACTTAAACAACTTTTTCTCTCCTAGATTCCCTTACGAAATCAAAATAAAACCACTAATTATTTACCATTTTAAAGAGAGAGAGAGAGAAAGGAAAAAAAAAAAAAAAAACACATCTTGAAGGAGAGAAAAAGAGGGGGTACAGGTGGATCTAGTCTGTGAGTGTAAGAGAAAAGGTTGCTTCCACGCACGTTTCGACTACGTCTCTCCGTTATTTCCTTACTTCTAATTTTAACACCAAAATTCCACCTCCAATTCATTTTAAATTTGTAGTTTTGATTTTCCTCCAGTTTCTCTTTAGACTCAAATCTCCATCTCTCTCTGGCTTCTCGTTAATCCCGGTAAGCTCTTCTTTTTATATTACTGCTTCGAATCATTTTTATTATTCTGCTTTTTGAGCAGCTTGAGTTTGTTTAGTTTTTTTTTTAATAAAACTTTTGATGAAAGCTTTAAATTCTTCATGTTATTATTTGTTAAATACAAATGAAATCCTGACTCTGAGCAAATAGGAATACGTCTCGTCATGAAATCCTGACTTGGAGTTGGATAGAATTATGCGTTGACTGCCATAAGTGAGCTTGTAAATTGCTGGATTTATTTCCTATTTATGCCTCGTTAATTGATTGGCTTTGTCTAAGATGCATTAAATAATTAATTTTTTTAGTTAATAATTCTGTTTGTTTTTCTTCTGATAGATTTTCTGGTAGTTAATGTTTAGAGGAAAAAAAATGACTATATTGGTGTTAATCAATTTCTGGTATTTTGTGGATGATGTTTAAGTTGAATGAGTGGATATCTACACTTTGAAAATTTAGAATCGGCTCCATTTATTGTTCCAAAATGTAAATAATCCTAGGAAATTGTCTGCAGATTAATCAATTGATTCACATGGTTGGTAAGCTCTCACAATTTACTTGCAGGACTTGGTAGGCAACGTTTGGAAGGTTTTAAATGTTCTTTCTTAATCATAACAGATACTTATTAAAAGAGAAGCATGTAGTTTTCAATTGCTGAAGCATGTTGATTTAATGATCATAACATCTCTTCTATGTGAAAGTAAATTATGGTTTTATGATGATAAATAACGGATTGTAAAACAATTCTGATTTTCGGGGATTAGCATGATTTGGAGGGTGAATTTCATGTTACATTTTTTTTGGCTCATTTTCTTTTTCTTGTTTTTATTTATTTCAAGGTGCATATCTGATTCATAATTATTTTGAATTCTCAGTATCTTGTTGTACTCCTTAACACGAACACTTTATCAAGATGGAGGCTGTTAAAATGGCCGAAGAGATGCCTCCTCCAGAGTCTTCTTTACCCTGCAAAGTTAACATTGGTTCTTCCAGTGACCCTCCAAAAGCCCCAGCTACAAATGGGAAGGTATCTCAGTTGTCAGATATGGAAAGTACTAAATTGGAATCTGGAGATGCTGATGACCCAGGTTCTGGACAAGATGAATTTCTTTCAACTGAAACTCCTGTGTCAACTTCAACACTTGCAGTTGATCAATCGGAGACAGAGCATAGGAATGCAATGATGGACGATTCTAAAACTGAAGCCAGACAAGATAACTCTGATGGAAATAAGTCTCAAGTTGCTGGCTTTATTGACAGCTCCCATGTTAACATAGTTCCCTTTAAAATACCCTCTTCTTCCGCTCCTCGGGTACAAGATTCTTTAGATGACCAGCATATAGAGCCATCTGATGAGCTTGCTCTGCCCCAAGAAAAGCTTCCCACTATCGCTGTGAGAGCACCAGTAACTGTTGATTCTTTCAAATATTTCGATTCTCCTAAATATTTCGATTCTCCTAGATATGCCAGTTCTCCTAATTCTCTTGTCAATACTCCTAAGAAAGTTTTCGTATCTCCTAAGCAACTTGTTGGTTCTCCTAGATATGTTGTCGGTTCTCCTAAGCTTGGTAAACAGGTCGACAACAGAGGTCTTATTGATACTGCTGCACCTTTTGAGTCTGTCAAAGAAGTTGTTTCAAAGTTTGGAGGAATTGTTGATTGGAAAGCCCATAAAGTGCAAACCGTTGAGGTATATGTGTTTTCATATTGTTATTTGTGTTCACCTGTAATGCTGCAGTTTAGTTGTTATGATGCCTTTAAACAATCACTTAGTTGAGGTTCAGTTTTTATGAGTGCTTTTAATAACTAAAGATAAAAAAGAGTTTTATTTATGACATTTTGTTGGTTCATGCTATAAAGCTAAAGTAATGTGTTTATTTCGAAGATAGGACTGCCATAAGCGAACTGTTATACATAATAGAAGCATCTGTTGTTAATTTTGTGTGTTATTTTGTGGTTTTAGTTGCATTAGTGCTGAAGAAGTTGATATGGCAATTTAAGTGGTTATGCAGTGTTCAGAAGTTGCATTGATGAGATGTGGTAATAAAAATGGGGAAGGTAGCATGGTGCCTGGTACATCATAGTCTTTTTCCTGCTTGGTGTTTGGTAACAACATCTTAGTCATGACATCAACAGTGGTATTGTCGGTTGTCAATGTGGCATTTTAGTCGTGGGAGGCTGTTATGTGTCTTGCTGCTGGTCTGTTTGATGATGGTGATTGTAGTAATCAAGGAAAGGTCTTAACATTTTCTTTTAATATCAATTATCAATTGCACTAGCCAGAGTGAAAAGATTTTGTTTTTCTGCAAATTTCCCTTTCTTTTAACCGTTGAAAGGGATAATACGGTTTCTACCAGACTTGACTCTGAAAGTTGCATCATATTTGGTTTTGTGCTTCACCAATAGATATTGTATTGTCCGCTAAAATTCACTTTAAGCTTCTTTGCTGGCCATGTAGAGACGCAAATTTGTAGAGCAAGAACTTGAAAAGGCGCAAGAGGAGATGCCCGAGTACAAGAAAAGGTCAGAGGCTGCTGAAGTAGCAAAAGGCCAAGTACTTCAAGAGCTGGACCAAACTAAGAGATTAATTGAAGAACTGAAACTTAATCTAGAGAGGGCACAAACAGAAGAGCAGCAGGCAAAGCAAGACTCGGAACTTGCCAAACTTAGGGTGGAAGAGATGGAACAAGGGATTGCTGATGATGCTAGTGTAGCAGCCAAGGCACAGCTTGAAGTTGCTAAAGCAAGGCACGCGGCTGCAGTTTCAGAGCTGAAATCTGTTAAGGATGAGTTGGAATCACTCAAACGGGATTATGCTTCTTTGGTGGCTGAAAAAGACAAAGCTGTACAGAATGCTGAAGAAGCTGTTTTTGCTTCCAAGGAAGTTGAGAAAACAGTGGAGGAGCTGACAATTGAATTAATTGCAACAAAGGAGTCATTAGAGTCTGCACATGCGACTCATATGGAGGCAGAAGAGCAAAGAATAGGAGCGGCAATGGCCAGAGATCAAGATTCCCATCAGTGGGAGAAGGAATTGAAGCAGGCAGAAGAGGAGCTCCAGAGACTTACCCAGCAAATTCTTTCAGCAAAGGATCTAAAATCAAAACTAGACACTGCTTCTGCCTTGCTACTTGATTTGAAAACTGAATTGGCAGCTTACATGGAATCAAAATTGAAAGAGGAAACTAATGAAGAAGGTCATTCTAATGGTGAATTAGAGGAACCAGAGAGGAAATCTCATATTGACATACAAGCAGCAGTTGCTTCAGCAAAGAAGGAACTTGAAGAAGTGAAACTAAACATTGAGAAAGCTACTGCAGAAGTCAATTGCTTGAAGGTGGCTGCCACATCCTTAAAATCAGAGCTTGAAAAAGAAAAAACGGCTCTTGCTGCCATTAGGCAAAGAGAAGGAATGGCTTCAGTAGCAGTTGCGTCTTTGGAAGCTGAGCTGGACAGGACTAGGTCAGAAATAGCCCTTGTTCAGATGAAAGAGAAAGAGGCTCGAGAGAAGATGGTGGAGCTGCCTAAGCAACTACAGCAAGCAGCTCAAGAGGCTGACCAGGCCAAGTCAATTGCGCGCATTGCTCATGAAGAGCTGCATAAGGCAAAGGAAGAAGCAGAGCAGGCAAAGGCTGGAGCAAGTACCGTGGAGAGTAGGTTACTTGCTGCTCAGAAGGAGATAGAGGCTGCCAAGGCTTCAGAAAAATTAGCGTTGGCTGCAATCAAAGCATTGCAGGAGAGTGAATCAGCTCAAAGCACTGATGATGTAAATTCATCTGCTGGTGTTACACTTTCTTTAGAGGAATATTATGAGCTCAGCAAGCGTGCCCATGAGGCCGAGGAGAAGGCCAATATGAGGGTGGCAGCTGCTATCTCTCAAATTGAGGTAGCGAAAGAGTCTGAGTCAAGAAGCTTGGAAAAGTTGGAAGAAGTGAACAAGGAGATGGCTGCAAGAAAAGAAGCACTAAAAATTGCAATGGATAAGGCTGAGAAGGCCAAGGAAGGGAAGCTGGGTATTGAACAGGAGTTGAGAAAGTGGAGGGCTGAACATGAACAACGAAGAAAAGCTGGTGAATCTGGTCAAGGAGTAAGCACCGGCAAAAGCCCAAGGCGAAGTTTTGAGGGGAGGAAAGAATCAAAGAACTATGACCGTGCACCAGATACTTCTGTTCGTCAGGTATCAAGCCCAAAGCCATATGTCCAAGGAAGTAACACTGAAACTGATTCATCTCCAGAAACAAAGGTTCCAAAGAAAAAGAAGAAGTCATTGTTTCCACGTCTTTTCATGTTTTTGGCTAGAAGAAGGTCACATTCATCCAAGTCATCATCATAATGCTTACCAGTATGTGTAATATTTTCTGTTGCGAGTTTCCCTCATCTTTTTTACTTTTGGGGATTTTTTTTTTCTCTTCTCTTCATACTTACCATGAGAGATGGATATACCTGGGCCTGGAGTCAACTTTAGTCGAATGTAAATGCTGGTAATTGTTGTATGTATGATACGTTGATTGTATTATACTTTTGCTTGGGGAAATGATTGTGTAATTTGTGTGGGGGATGGATTCTAAAGGAGGCAATAAGTTTGTGATTCGTACTTGGATGGGGACAGAGAGCAATGTGGTCGTGTGATGTATAGGCTTATGTTTGAACCTCAACTTCTGTAAAACTTCTCCTTGTTTTAATGAAAGAATTGGGGATCTTCGCTCTATACTCTCTTCTAATAAATTGCTTGCTTGGCTTTTATAACATAATTATTTCTCTTCTGAATGGCACTGTATGATTATTTACACGCACTTCAGCGACTAAATTCAAGAAATTTTGAATTTTTACAGTCACGGATTGAATTTGTAAAAGAATTCATCTGTGTAAAAGAATTTGTAATCATCATGGAAATACAACGTTCGTAATCTTTTGGAGCGTTTTAACGCTCGAAATTTCCGTTTGCATACGATTGGATTGCTTTCGTATTATGTCGAAATAACCCCCACCCCCCGCCCCCCCAAAACTTCAATCAAGCATTTCTGGGTTTATTTTTTGCTTTCCACTTTTGCAGTATAGAAATCCATTCTCAATGCATTTGTAAGTGATGCAATTGATGTAGACGAGAATAAATCATTGCAAGCATCATTAAGACAGATTGTGCAAGGAGTTTGGTTCCCATCTAGACAAGCCTGTCAAGTGTCAAACGTGAATCTCCATTTTCGTAATATTGAAATTGGAAGTGAAAAAGGACAATGCGAATTGTAAATTAATTTACATTTCACCAAGTTGACGGAGAGTCGTAAGATAACCAACTTCATATAATATCAGGAACCGGAATTGGCAAGGGTCTGGACAATAGTTTTGTGCCATGGATTGGAAAGATGCTCCAGAAGGTTATCTATTGGCCCTACATGAGTCACGGAAGCTTGGACAAAGATGCCAAGCATTGCTACCATTGCAAGCCGTCCTGCAAAGGGTGAAAAGATTTAGAAACCTGCGAAAGTAATAACCATTCAAATGAAACTAATAATTGAAAAAGAGCCAATAAAACCAAACCGTTTTTAATTTCTTTAAGCTTCCAGTCATGAGCATTTTTTATATCTTTAGCCAGGCCAAGAGGATTTAGCAGAGGACCTCCAGGGTAGCTGCTCACCACAAAACAAAAATGCTTGTTTCAGAGAAGGATCATATTTCTGGTTTAGTTATGACGCAATTGACAACTCTTTCTGTGTTGAGAAAATTACCCAGGTTCCAAACCTTCTAGTGCAGCCTCCAATCCAAAGAAGGATCCTTCCTTGGCTTGAGATCCAGGACTAACAAAATCCATGTATCTTTTGGTTTCGACGAAACTAACGGACAGAAAGGTAAAAGCCAATTTCAATTTGGGAATTTATGTTAAAATTTCTTTGTAATCTATGTATCTTTTAGTTATGTTTAAAATAAAAATTATTTCCTTGTCATTAGTGATGTATATGCCTATTTTTCCTTTATTCATATGGGATAACTAAAGGGAAAAAGAACAGATCTTATTATTTGTAAAAACGATGGGTAAGTAAATAGCAGTACCCCATCAAGAGTAGTTGTATGATGAACAAAGTCCTTGTGCTAGCAAACTCGAATTTCACTGCACCCGCCTCATACCAAACTGGTAAGTTGCTGATCCCTGTTACCCGCAGCAACTGCCAAAACAAAGGAAGAAAACAAAAAAAAAAAAAAAAAAGACACTGATTACCATTAAAAAAAAAAAAAAAAATGCAACGCAGACACCGTAAAAACTCTTGAGCGTAAATAAATTTCTTCCCTCTATGCCTCTATCCCCTAGAGTTAGCGGGGGCCCTTCAACCCCATGATCGTTTAACTCCTATACATAATCCAAAACGAACAAAATTTTGGTTGCATTACTAGTCATACTCATCTTTCACCCTCTCTTGGCTGCCATGTCATCTCAATGTAAGAGTGTTTGATGTGATGAATAGCAATAGGCGTTTAACAATTCATTAATAAGAGAAATGAGAAAATCGAAACGTAATTAACCAGTAACGATAGGACAAAAAGAAAAAAACAGTAACAAGTAAAACTTTCTGTGGCCAAGAGAGTGTTTGATTTCACTCACATCTGTGAAAAGAATTCCGGCAACTCCGGCCATGGCAAAGCGAGCATGTACCAGCTCTGCTTGCACGTACCATTTCAAGCTGTCCGGATCCTCTCCAAGCCCAAGTGGGTCAAATCCGAAATCTCCAGCCAATCTTCAATTATCCAAAAAGAATCCAAATTCAAGCAAGTGTCGTGAATGAATAAAGTTAATAATCGACAAAGGTACAAGAGGCTCACGTTCCATTGAGATAGGGTGGAGGGTCGAGCCCAGGGAGCCATGTAGGTCGCTGCTGGGCTCGAACCACAGTTGGCGAATAAAGTCGAGTAGTTGATGGTTTAGCAGGCCAAAACTTGCTTCTGCAACCCAGTGAAGACTTGCGCACGTCCCTACGACGGACAGATGATGAGGAGCAAGGATGAACGAGGAAACCTCTCCCAACTGCAACGGCCATTTGTCTTGTTTTCTCCTCTATCAACTACTTCATTTGGAGGCATACACCATCCACGCAATAATATAATCACTCTACCGGCACGATTTTTTTTTTTTTTTTAACATCTTAATTCGAAAACATGATAAACTGGGCCCACTTATCTCATAAATCCGAGGCCATTGGATTTGAACGTACAAGAGATCAATCTTTCCTACATTTTACATTTGCCGTTAATTTGACACGTGGCAATCCCGGTAAAACTTAGAGGTTGGCTTTATTCATCTAGATTTCCATCAGAATTTCTTTTACAAAAAGGAATAAAAAAAGCAATATTTCAGCTATGGCAGCAGCTTAGTAATAGAAATCCTCGGAGAATCCCATTCCTTTCGCAGGGGAAGCAATATATGCTAGGTAAGAAATTATACAACAATAATATCACCAAGTCTCATCACTTGCAAGTTGCAACATGACCTAGAAAACTGCCAACAAGAATTCATAGATTACTTCCAAACATGAAAGAAATCAACCAACTTAAACATAACAGAGTTCTACATAAAGCATATCACTACCAGAGTTCTACATAGAGCATATCACTGCTTGCTGGATATGCTAAAGGAGCTGACTTTCATGGGTGTTGCGATGACTAGTGGAGCCTCGGGCAAATCACTAACTGCAAATTTGTCGTGCATGAATCGACTATCAACAATGGAGTCATCCTTGAGAACTATCTTATAGCAGTAGCAGCTCTTCAGGCCTTCCTGATTACGGTAGCATTCATGAGACCCGTTCTTCACCTGTTGAAAGTTCCAAATCACACTAAACTTGCCTACAGTTGCAACCAAATGACGCTCCTGTTTGCCATTCTCAGTGACCTAGGTAATTTTGGAAGACAAAGAGTTAATGTACACCAAAAATTAGGAAAGCATGGCATGTTAGTTCTGAGTTTAATAAAAGAATATATGATGTCTACAACCATATAGATAAACTCATAAACATCAAAGTAAATTGCAGGAGTTTCTTTTCCCCCTTCAGGGTGGGGGTTGTTAAGGGAACTCCTTCACTTCTATGAGAAGAAATAGGCAAAGATATATGGAGATCCAAAAGCATAAACGCAGCATAGTATTTTACAGACTTGTGCAAACCATAACCTCTAAGATAAAGAAAGAAGCAACAAAGTAACTTAACAATAACGAGAAAACTAAAGTGAAGTTAATTCATTGTCACATGATTGGTTAGAATATCCCCAATAGTAGTTTGAATAAATACACAGCTGCATACAATATGTGATGTTAATAATGTATGCATTAGGCAAAGCAGGGTAGGAGACGACTAGCAATAAATACAAAACATAAAAGATATAAAATAAAATAAAATACAATAATAAGATACGTAAATAGGACTCCGCCATTGTGCTAGACACATAGAAACAATTATGGTGCAAAGAGAAAACCAACTTACGGAAATCGAATTGGATTAACTGCAAAAAGTTCATGAGCTCTGAGGAAGTAAAAGAAGCCTAAGAAAATACAAGCCACTACCATGCACCAGCAAGTACCCTCTTATAATAGTGATAATTACAACTAAGCCCCCAGTCAAAATACGATGATCAATTGAGCATAAAAGGAGATATGTGAATCACAGTAATTCACTGCAATGAAACAGCTGTACAAACCAAAACAAGCAGCAGCGTGAGGAAGATAATAAGTAGGCGTACCCAAGAAAACTGAGCATTGCGGAATTTATTATTTACTCCAGCCAAATGTGAATCCAGAGGAGTCAGCTTCAGCAATCTTGGAGCTGCAATCCTATTTCCCATACGACCATTAAAACCAGTCTTTGTCTTCCCATCCTTATCAGTAAAAAGTGTGCAAATAAGGATCAAATAGGTATCACTAGTCGCCAATATCCACTTGCCATCAAAAGTAACATCCACGTGTGTAATAGGCGACCCAAGACCAGGGAAAGCTGTTTTCGCCTGTCTCATCGAATTGGTGGAGTACAACCGAATCTTTCCATCAAGGGAGCCAACAACAATTGAGCCATCACCAGTACTAGCGAAGCACTGAAAGTTAGTCCCTCTGGAAAATTGATGTCCTTGAGTCCAATTCAATACAGGGGTACTAGCATTTGCAAGATCCTGAACAATTCCATTTTTGTCGCGCATATCCCACCTACATAGCCTGTTATTGTCCAATCCCAAAAATGTGGAACCCGAAGGATCTAGCTGTGCTCCTTTACTATCATTTGCAATATCCCTCATCATAATATCAGTCCCATCCTTCTCAAACCTCCACTGTGTTACAATCTTTCCAGTCTCAATATCAAGCTGATGTAACCCACTTGTATGAGGCTTTGCCTCGCTCAATGGACTCATGAGTAACATATTAGTCTCAGCCCTCATAAGAAGAGCCTTTTTAGGCGTGGAATGCACCAAACTAGAGCTGCTTCTGTAATTCCCACCTTCGAAGTTGACAAAAACACCTTTTCCATGAATTCCATCACTATAATTCTTAACAACCTGAATACCAGAATCACCAACCAAGAAACTGTTATCCAGAGCACCCAATGCTAAACTTTGTATCCCTCCATTTGCTGCCTCCTCAAACTCCTCCGTTAAATCTTGATTTGCCCTAATTGGCGTTGCTGACTGTGGGCTTTGCAAGAAAGCATCATCAGCATCTTCCCACATTGAATCATCAGCCACTTCAGGCTTAGCCCACCCGATAAAATCCTTCCCATAAACCTTCATTTTGTTTGCTTCATTTGATTCATACCCATAAGTGTTCTCAAACAAATAATCTTGAAACTTAGCAACAAAAATCTTGTAATCATCATCACTAAAAAACTTCATAGCCCACACACCTCGTGCTACAAAATCAACACGACGTTGATCTTTGAAGGTCTTCAATTGCATCTCCAATGACACTTTAACTCGAATCTTGGACCCAACTTTCAAAACCCAACAAGATTCTTCATTTTCACTCACTTCACCATCATCTGCTTCTTCAATTGTGGAACTTTTAACAAAAACATAATAAGTGAGTTTCTCGGAGGTTACCCATTTGGCTTTAGGTGTATTGCCACCGATGTGAAGGTAGAGCTTGACGGAATTGGAGTTTTGAGCAGCTGAGGGGTACTTGAGTTTCAAGGCTTTAAGCTTGGCTTCCACTTCATCCAGAGACGACGGCGTTTTGGGTCTGATTTTTGCTGAAGAAGAAGACCTATCAGGGGTTTCTTCTTTGCAGTCCTCATAGTTGTCTTCTTCTTCTTGCTCCGTTTCATATTCGTCCGAGTCTGAAATTTCAAGATCTTCGCGACTGTGAGACCCACCCATTCTTGATTTGGTGCTTGATTTTGAGTTTTCTGTTGAAGCTTTGATAATGAGGGAAGATCTGGCTATGTCCAAGGCGCCAACTTCGAAATTTGAATTTAGAGCGTGCGTTTGCCTTCCTTTTTCTTGTTGGGTAGCTTAGGGTTTTCTTTTCAAACTAGTGTCGTCTTGTCTCGTGGAAAATTACGGGTTACTGGCTATTGCCGGTAACCGTCACCTAATTTGAATGCTGTTCTGTTTGGTAGTCAGTACACCCTAGTCTACTAGTCAATGTGGGGCATGGACTTGGACTATGGACCGCGTGGCGTCCCTCTTGAGTATTGTATTGGCAGTTAAAATTCCTCTCAACTCCAAATATTTTTCAATACTTGTACTTTTAATATCAAAATATATTTAATTCTATTTCTAGGGTCAAACTTAATGTTTTATAAAACATTAATTTTATTTTTCAAAATCTATAAAAGATTAAATAGGTATTGAATAATTCTATAATTTGGACTTGAGCTCAATTTCAACATATTGATTTTTTTTTTTAATTTTAAATGATTAACTTAAATTAAATGAACAAGATTAACATTAGTTTAATTTGAGTTTATTTAATTATAAGGTTGGTCGATCTTGCATTTTTGCCAAACTAATTCAATTGAAGCAACAATCAATCCAAACTGAATTATGTGAATTATGTATATCTTTAATGCTTGAAATTTAGATTTGCACCCATTATGATGACAAGGATATTAATTTGTCAAAAGAATAATTAATTTTTATTACTCATTGCAGCTTGGTTTTTTTAAGAAGAGTAAATCATAAGTTAAAATTGGATTTTCCCTATGGAAACTGGAAGTTGAACTCATCTCAATTAGGCTAACTCCTGAACAGCCATCGCCTCCAGTGTCTTTCATCAGCTTCCTCACCCTTTCTACATCTTCCCACATGTCTTTAGCTGCGTACAGATTTGACATCAACACATAAATTCCACCATTTCTATAGTCCAAGAAATACAACTTCCTGGCCAAACATTCCCCAAGCTTTACCTCTTGGTGCATGCAACAAGCACTCAACAATGCTATCCACACTGCAGAATCAGGTTCAACATCCAAGTTCTTTATAGATGATATTGCTTCCTCGAATAAGCCAGCACGACCAAGGAGACTAACCATGTATGCAGCATGTTGCAATGTTGGCACTATACCAAACTCTTCCCTCATGATCTTGAAGTAACTTCTCCCTTCATCAACAAGACTGCCATGGACACAAGCAGCTAAGACTCCCAAGAAAGTAATTTTATCAGGCTTTAGCCCTTGTTGTTGCATTTCAGAATAACAAGCGAGAGCTTTCTGTTCAAACCCATATAAACTATAGCCTGAGATCATTGAGTTCCAAGTTGCAAGACATGGGCTTTTGATGCTTTCGAACATTCTTTCAGCGTGCTCTATACTTCCGCATTTGGTGTACATGTCTATGAGAGCAGTGCCAACAAAATCTTCCACTTCCGTAATGTTTCTAAGGAAATAGCAATGAAGCCTCCTCCCAAACTGCATGTATCCAATTTGAGAACATCCAGACAGTACACTAGCAATAGTAATGGCATCAGGCCTAAGTCCAAATATCTGCATTTGACAGAATAACTCTATGGCATCACTTGCTCTTCCAGCTTGTACACAGCCAGATATTACAGAATTCCAACTGATTAGTGGCTTTTTATTCATCTCAGAAAACAAAGAGAATACAGAATCAATATCAACGAACTTGGAATACATACTAATCAGCCCATTGGCTACCATAGAATCAGTGCACAACCCACTCTTTATACCATAACCATGGAAAGCAAGGCCAATGTCAACATGAACTGGGGTTGTTATACCATGAAGTATGCCAACCATAGCTATTGCGTCTGGTTTCATATTTAACAGCTGCATTTGTTGGAAACACCCCATCACCAAACCTATATTTCCTTTCTCGGCATAGCTTGAAATAATTGCAGTTATTGAAACAATATTAGCCTCAGGGGATAAATTGTAAAGTAGTTCCGCTAACTCTGTCTTCCCATTTTTGGCATATACACAAACCAGTGAAGTAATAACAGAAGCATCATTGACAACACCAGTTTTGATTACATAACAATGTATAGATTCTGGGTAGGCATTGAAAGATAGAAGACTCAGAATTGTAACTGAATTTGGTTCAACATTTTTCTCTCGCATTTGATTGAAGGAAAAAATTGCCTGATCAAACAAACCATTTTGGCCATAAGCACCAATAATGGTATTCCATGAATCTACACTTCTCTCAACCATGTACTCAAACAGAAGTTCTGCCGCTTCCATATCCGACCATTTAGCATACATAGAAGCAAGAGCATTCTTCACCTGAGAATCCAGTTCAAGAAAGGTTTTGATCCCATACCCATGAATCGATTTCCCTTGAAACACTAGCTCTTGCCGCCCACAAGAGGGAATCACACTAATCAACGTTGTCTCAACAGGAACAAAACCTTCTCTAAACATCTGAACAAATAGTTCCAACGCATCAAAATCACACCCCTTTTTTGAATAGCCACAAATCAACGCATTCCAAGCGACAATGTCTCTGTTGGGCATATGATCGAACAATCTTCGTGCACAAATATTGCATCCTAATTTCATGTACCAATCCAGAAGGGATGTACTCACATGAACAAACTGATCAATACCGAACTTTACTAAAAGGGTGTGGATTTGATTGGCTTCTAGTTCTGGATGCAGTGATGATGATGATGAAGAAGCAGAAGTTTTAAGAAGTAAAGAAAAAGTGAGATCATTTGGCTTCAGATTTGATTGTAACAATTGGCCAAGAGAAGCTAGAGCAGATATCGAGTTTTTGGTTTTAATAGAAGATCTAATTACAGAATGGAAGAAGGCAAGATTTTGGCTCCAGCACGCCAAGTTCATACTCTGGACTTTGGCGCGAGCTTTTATTTATACCACGCACGGTGCACGCCATAATTAATCGGTGCCCGTCAAATAGTCATAATCGATCCGTAATGTTTCTATGCTAAAATTTTCTCAAATCAATGTCCATATATTACTGTCAATCATTTGGTTGTGTATTTTTTTTTTAATTTCCATTGTGATACGGGAATACAAAAAATGTTTAAAAATGTTGACATATCTACGAGAAATTAAATAATATAAATATATGTGATTAAATGTATTTTATATTTTCGTTTGAAATGAGTTATGGTTTAAAAAAATTTAAAAAGATATCTCTTGGTTTTAAATATTATAAAATAATTCAAATATAATATATAATTATTAATATAATTTATATTAAAATAATAAAATTATTTCAAAATAAAAAAAGACAAATTATATAAATAAACAGTAAATAAAAATAAAAAATTATTTTTATTTTTAAGGAGAATGACCTAATAATAATACTTAAATAAATATATATTACATATTTTATGATATTTTTATTTGAAAATGAAAACAGAAAAGTGAAAAAATGGGTAAACAAACGAGTTTTACTACAGTATTGTTGTTGTACCGTACAACAATTTTACTGTAGTAAAATAAAAAATGTAAATGCATATATAAAAATCGTAATCCAATTAAAAAAAATCGTTTTTACGATTTTTATATATTTTTTATTTATGATATTTTTATACTTTTTATATATTTTTTTTTTATTTTTTTATAACTTTTATAATATATTTAATTATATCGATATAAGTACTATGTCGTAGCAAACTCGTAAAGAAACACGGGCCGTTTGAGGTTCATGATTCTTATGATAGCCTCAGAAGTCCTACAACTTGTCGTGAATAAATGGTAAGATTCAGACAACTTGACCGCATGTAGCTTTCCGAAGTTGACTTATGTTGCATTTGACGCGACTTTTTTGTTTTTCCAATCATTCTTTAAATTATCTCGTTTAAAGTAGCAAAAATGGTTTTAGTGAAAAATGTTTTTATTAAGAAGTTCACTGGGAATGTGGTACGATAACCAAGATAGCCGCCAGGCATCAGTGCCGCAATTGTAGTATAATAACTAACATTATCTCTTTGTTCAAGGTTTTCACTTCTCCCAGACAGCATAGTCCAGTCCTGTCCTGAGTAAGCAACCTGGCAGTTGGGAGGAAAACTTTCCTTCTTTCCATTGCTGTATCTCCCTCTTGTCTTCTTCATACAAACCAGAGAACTTCTAAATTTTCTTTATTTAACTTTTTAACCTTTTAGTTTAAATTTGTTTTTAGGTTTTAATAAGTATTTTGATGATTTATATAAATTATAAATGATCATTATAACCATTTATATTTAACTTATTTACAATCATTTAACAGTAAAATCAACGGAGCCGTGGTGTATGATGAGTTTCTTAAACATATGAATTAAATTTAGGCAAAACGAGAAAAAATCTATTTATATAATATTATGCTAAAAGATAGAGTTATTCTATGATATTATTTCATTTATATAATAATGATAAACTTTATTTTTATCTTAAAATAAATAAAATGGACAATAAATCTAAAAAATTATAAATTATCTTACTAAACATAATATTCTTTAAGAAAAATTTACTAATGATCATGAGGTTTGGTCTAAAATCTAAGATGGATCCCATTTTTTGACAAAAGGTAGAAATAACCCCCGAGTTACTTCCCTTTCATTAAAGTGAGACAGTTTAGGGGTCTCTGTTTAAAGTGAGACAGTTTAAAGTGAAACAATGTCTCTGTTGGGCATATGATCGAACAATCTTTGTGGACAAAAATTGCATCCTAATTTCATATGCCTATCCAGAAGGAATGCACTCGCATAGACAAACTGATCAATAGCCAACTTTACTAAACGGGTGGATTTGATTGGCTTCTTGTTTTGGATGCAGTGATGATGACGATGAAGAAGCAGAGGTTTTAAGAAGTAAAGAAAAAGTGAGATCATTTGGCTTCAGATTTGATTGTAACAATTGGCAAAAAGGAGCTAGAGCAGATATCGAGTTTTTGGTTTTAATAGAAGATTCAGTTACAGAATGGGAGAAAGCGAGATTTTGGCTCCAGCAAGCCAAGTTCATACTCCGGACTTCGGCGTCAGCTTTTGTTTATACCACGCACAGTGCACACTATAAAATAAATTAATCGGTGCCCCGTCAAGTAGTCATAATTGATCCATTGTGGCTTCTATGCTTAAGTCTTCTCGAATCAAAGTTCATATATTAATGTAATTTTTGAGACTTAATGAATCTTGCGATAGGTTCAAAACTCCTGCAAGTCGTTAGGAATTAATGGTCAAATTCAGCCAACTTCAATCTGAATATGAATGCATGTAGCTTTCGGAAGTTGACTTAAATTACATTCGATTGCGACTTTTTTATTTTTTCCAATAATTCTTTAAATTATCTCGTTTAAAGTAACCCATTGTGTTAGTGAAAAATATTTATTAAGTCACTTGGGCATAGTATAATAAGCAATGCCTCTTAACCAACCAGGATATGCCACATCAGTGCCACGTGCACCCTGGCCGGGGCAATGATAGCCTCCAGGGTATTACTGCTACAATTATGGTAAAGCAACCAACATAATCTCGTTGTTCAATGTTTTCACTTCTTCTCCCAGACAGCATAGTCCTGTCCTGAGGTGGCAACTTGGAAGTTGGAAGGAATAAGATTTCCCAGATCCATCTTAGGTCCAATTTTCACCATGATTTTTCCATCAATTGCAGCTACGTAGAGATCAGAATCAGAAGCTAAAATGTTGACTGTGCTTGTGGTACTGATCCCGTTCTTAATTCTGATAGCCGCCAATTTGGTTATCCCCTCCTTCAGACCCCAGTCAAAGAAGTGATCATAAAACTGCACCACAGGAAAAAAAAACAAAAAACAAAAAAAATTACACGACATGAAACATATTGTACTACTGCATAACTTGAGAAACAGATAAAATGTGAGATAAAGTACTATTGATGGGATGCCAGGGTGCGTGAGAATGTAAGCATATCCCAGCATGACTTTATCGGATGGGAATGGCCAAAGACGTTGAGTTGACCCGGTGTCGTGATTATCAATAAAAGTCACCGCATTTTGTGGCAAAATTCCAATCAATCCTGGTGACTTGCCGTTTGAGTCCTTCAACCTCCACAACTCCCCTTGCACGGCAGCTTGAAGAATTCCCTTTGTTGTGAAATCGAAAGCCATAACAGCCCCACCTGCAGCTTGAATCCAATCTTTGAGCGCACCACGGTGCGCTTCCTGGTTAGAATCAGGTTTTCCATCCTGCCCATACGAAAGAGAATCCCATTTCTCTCCCACAGCAAAATTGGGCGAAGTATTTTTCATATAAATTTTGGTAATCGATGGGGCATAACCTTTTACAAAATCAAATCT
This sequence comes from Boswellia sacra, assembly GCA_013180625.2. Classification (NCBI taxonomy): domain Eukaryota; kingdom Viridiplantae; phylum Streptophyta; class Magnoliopsida; order Sapindales; family Burseraceae; genus Boswellia; species Boswellia sacra. The sequence continues at coordinate 1,159,905 of SNVD02000067.1, read as the reverse complement.
CCATCCATCAAATCCAATTTCAGTCTTTAACCAGTTCATCCAATCGGATAATTCTTTTTGTACCCTTTGATTGAGATGGTCAATATCAGGAGCGCCTTGGAAATCATCTCCAGTGTCAGGATTTCCTTGGCCATCTGAATATGCAGTGTCATCCCGGCATATGAAAGATGGTCCCCAGTCTAGACGGTCATCTGGAGTTCCACCTTCAAAAATGCACCATATGCCCCTCCCATCTTGCTTCTCTGCAGTTCTGTGATTTATTACTATGTCCGCTAGGCATTTGATTCCCTTCTGGTGGAAAGCATCTATCAAGGATTTTAATTCAGCCTGAGATCCATATTTTGATGCGTTGAGGTCATACAGCCTTCCTGGCATGTATCCTGGGCAATATAATTCCAAGTACAAACGATACCCAACAACATGATCAACAAAAGAAGTTTTACTAAGTAAAACAATAATTTAAAAAAAAAAAAAAAACCTTGGGGAGCAGCAGACTGAGATGGTGGAGGAAGCCAGACGTGTGTAATTCCGGCATTAGCAAGGTCAGGGATGGAGTTCTTCAGAAAGTTGTACCATCCTCCCGCCTTGTTACATGATTCCCAGTTGAACCCCTATAATATATATCATCAAACTCTCAAACACATTTGATAGTATAGACGTTCATTTCATGATTTATGGCCATGCATGTTTGGGGAACAGGAAATGCATAATAAAGTAAAAAATAGAAGAGGTAACATATGCCTAACCTGAAATAATATGGCGGCAGATGTGAAGGGCGGGCAGCTAGAGAGCAAAAGAGAGAGGAACCAGAGTGGAGTGAGCAGACTCATTCTCTTTGTTTGCCTTGGGAGGATTGTGAGGGTGTGCTGCCTTTTATAGTATTATTGCGTCATTCGCCACAATGTTGATGCTCCACTTCATACGTTAAACGTGTAATTAATGGATTGTAGTACGACTTGTCTAAACAAAAAATCAAGTATTTTTAGAAAAATGAAAATAAATTACTTCGTTTGATCTTATCATTTTGGGAAGCTTCTGAATAATAGCCACAATATTTGACGTTGCCTCCTGTAATCAGGAATGTTGATTAATCTTTCACATTGAGAGACAGTATTGCCTTTATCCATCCACCATTTGAGATTTGATTAGCCGCAGAATATGCCTATGGCTTACAAGCAACATTCATCCTATTCTTCTTGATCTTTTAGATTTAGAAAATTCCTTATAGAGGCTGCTACTCATCCGGCAATGATTACGATGTGAAACCGGTTTTATACTTGCTCAAACGTCCGACATTGATATTCAGCAAATCGTGTAATTTTCGTTTATCTCCCTGTGGTACAGGACAAGTCTATTGCATTGAGAGCATGGACGATTGAATAAGGAGAATTTCTCTCATTCCTTGAACCTCCTCCTCTCGACATCGGCAAATATCGATTTAATATTTCAACTGCATACCAATTTGTTACTTTATTACCTAAGCTGGAAGGCACTCATTTCAAGAGTCATTAAAAGTCATGTCTGATATCTTACTCAAGTAAGCTTGTTTTCCAGTATGCTCTCACTAATGGGCTATTGACTAGACTGCATAAAATACCAGTGCTATTGGTAAAAATCCAGGCATTGATGGATTTTGGTAAAGAAACATAGATTTAAAGTACTATTGATGGGATGCCAGGGTGCGTGAGAATGTAAGCATATCCCAACATGACTTTATCGGATGGGAATGGTCAAAGACGTTGAGTTGACCCGGCGTTGTGATTGTCAATAAAAGTCACTGCATTTTGTGGCAAAATTCCAATCAATCATGGTGACTTGCCGTTTGAGTCCTTCAACCTCCACAACTCCCCTTGCCCGGCAGCTTGAAGAATTCCCTTTGTTGCGAAACCGACAGCCGTAACAGCCCCACCTGCAGCTTGAATCCAATCTTTTAGCGCACCAATTTGTTACTTTATTACCTATGCTGGAAGGCACTCATTTCAAGAGTCATGCAAAAGTCATGTCTGCTATCTTACTGAAGTAAGCTTGTTTTCCAGTATGCTCTCGCTGATGGGCTACGAACTAGACTGCACAAAATGTCATTGCTATTGGTAAAAATCCGAGTTAAGCTCACTTCTTTGCGGAAGCATCAGCTAAACTCAAGAGTTAAAATTATACTCAAAAGTAAGGTTATCAAGCTTTTATGATGCACCGAAAGATTGTATCGCATTTGGCTGTCGTTGCCCGATTCTATCATAGGGATATAATTTAAGGTTAATCAAGAAAGAAACGTAAATTAGAGACAATGTAGCGTGCAGTGCACGATGACTTACGTCACATACCAGAATTACACGATAAACCCGACGAATGTGTTATTAAGAGACGTCTCAAAGGATAAAATAAGTCTAATGCGCGCATTAAAGGCTTCAGATTTTACCGTTGATTCAATTGACTTGACTCATAAGGTTAATTTTTGCAGTAGCATCAGTATATAATTTTTTTTTAAAGCGAATTGCAAATATCTAATTTCCAAAGGAAATGTATATTATGTCCATGAAAATCTGCAATGTAAAACATCATCTGAAACTGCAGATTAAATTCAACTACGGATTCTACAGGATGGAAGTTTCAGGAATTGGATAGCTTGGTTAATGACTTAGCGCAACAGTTACTCAAGAGTAAAAGAGAGGCAGCAAGAGATGACCTAGGCGATATGCTCTGTTCACAGGCCGATATCGCAAGCCCATCTGCGGCCTCTGGATTCCACCCAAGATAAGAAATGGAGTTGCAAGCATGGCATGTAAGGATCTAAGGGGTCCACTAGCCACAAAACTTTGATTTAGGAACATGAACCTAGAAACTTTATATAACTTTATTGAAATACTATAAATCAATTAAGATTTATATCACTAATCCATCAACACACAAGGTTTTAACCAAGAAACAAGAACATCATTGCTTAAAAAAAGATTTTGAATAGACTAAATGGTTCCAAATTAGCACCATATTCCATAGTACTGATGATATCCGCTATCCGTCTCCAATTTCCATTTTTGAGAACCAATTAAAATAAACATAATTCGGATACCCTCTGCTTAGCTCACATCTTCGAAGGCTTTGGGAAAATGTCAGGGGTGAATTTCTGTGCTGCACTCAGACTACCCTTAATTTTCATTGCACCTCTGTTTTCAACAAGTATCACAAAACAATTAGAACAAATAGATACAAACAACCAACAAAAAGGGTAACATAAGAAAGCTCTATAGTCAGCACCTCATGAAAGCAATCTGAGGATTCATCTTTCCCGTGGCAACCTTGACAAAATCCTCATCCTTAAAGGAGAATGTAGCATCGGGCTTTCCTCCCTCATAGTTACCTAAATTTTTTTAAAGACAAAATGATGGATTACTCAAACTATCCATCCAAAACCACAGCTTTTGACTTGTCTCATCTGTTTTCGCCAAGTTAACAAGACCAAACCAGTTGGCAGTAACATCAATGATAAAATTCAACTGATTCTATACCATGGTTTTATCAGATGAGTAATTACCACATTATACATTATAACTTTATTTTACTATATTTTTTATCAAGTAATACTTTGCTAAGTCAGATTGTACGAAATTGGTTAAATATTGGTTAAATAGGATCATTGTGCAGTTACTCAAAGTAGCCTTTCTTATATTATGGCAAATAAGTTTAGTAGTTCTGTTTTTTCTTCACGAACTCCATCAACAAAATATAATCCAATTCTTAAGAATTGGTTCAGGCAAAATCATACATGCATAACATGTTAAAAGGAAAAACCCAGTTTCCATTTGGTGTGAATCGCATTGCAACAAAACAATAACATGATGGAATAAATCCCTAACCTTTAGTAACCTCTCCTTTCTTAAGATCAACAATATAAGTAACCTCGTCAAACCCAATTTTCTGCAATTCATAAAGACGGATTGGGGCGAATTAGTTAAAGTTTGGATGAGATAAACAAACAAAAACAAGAGAAAGGGGGTTTGAGTTTTGGTTGACCTTGGGGGCGATATTGATCTGATAGACAAGACCAATTTTCTCGGTGAGTTTTTTACCGGCGTCCGTAGAGAGGTGTTGTTTCATCTGCTCCAACAAAGCATCAGACTTTAGCTGAGTTGAGTTTGCCATAGATCTCTTCGCTAAAATTACGCTGCCCTGTTTCACGAAACTATTGTAGATGTTTTTTATGAGTTAAGTTATGACAGGGAGAGCACTCGGGAAGCATCGATTTGGTTTTATAGTTGGTTCGTTCCATCAAGAGAGTGGGAGGTGGGTGACGTGCTGGTCGTATTAACTGCAGGTTGCAGGCATTAGATGGGCAGTGACACGCATCCCAAAGTCTCAACGCCCATGACGTCCACTAGGATTTCAATGGGCCTAACAAAAGCCCAAGTAGTGGAAACCCGTATCGACTAAACCCGTTTGTTTAAATCAAAGTTGGAAAAAACATTTGGATGGTGTATATTGGACGCAAATAGGATATGATATGGTAATGGCGTGAGCGTGGCCTTTTCTCATTCGAAGCTTCACCAGTTCGGATATCACGTTGCAGGCACTTGCTCAACTGCCCTTTGGTAAGCAGCACGAATCACCTTATTCCAATCCATTTGTATGTATTGAATTCCTGGTTGTTTCTCTTGTTCCTATTCTTAGTCGCCATCCATTCTAGTTTCTTTTTCTGCAAACTTCTTCCAAATATCAGTTTTTTTTTTTAATCTTTTATTAAAGGTCAAAATCCCAAGATTACTTGTTTCCCTCCATCTTTGAGAATAAATAGGATTATAAGTCGATAAACTGCTAAGTGCAACTTTTTGGTTGATAGTACTGGTTTTGTCACTGTATTAATACTAATTTGCAGTTCTGACTAGAAACTTGCCTATGATCATGCGGTTCTTGATGTGTTCTCATCGCCTGCTTGCCAAAACTATAGTTTATAGTCTACAGAAGTATGAGAAGAAAACAAAATGACCAACCACTGTACCACTTTTAGTTCTTATGGTCAAAACTATTTAAAGAAAAATGCCCTAGTAATCAAGCATTAGTTTTCAGTTTTCAAGTTGGTCTACAACGCTGTAAATTGCCATGTTTATGGGAATTTTATTTTAATTTTAAAACCTCTGCTGTATGCTTTTTGGCGGTTGTGTTGTTTAACCATCCCGAAGAAAATTGCTACAAGAACTTGTGTATCTTTTTGACTGATCCGTGTGGGACAAGGTTCCTCCTCTTTGGGTGCAAGTATTTGGTACAGAGAAGAGAACACTGTGTATTTTGGGAGTTCGGTTTCAACGATTTTTTCTTTATAATTCTTCTTGCATTGTTTATAAGTAATTTTCTTATTGAAAAATTTGTAAACTTATCGAATGTTTCGACCAGTTTTTAATTTGTTCATTTTTGTTTAGAAATGTCGCGTATTTTTGCAACTTAATGGAGATTGTGATATTTCTGTTTCCTTCGTATCTAATAGTGACAATTATGATGTTACATGTCGCTGAGCACAAGCCAGAGGGAATGAGATAGGAGAGTTAGGAATGATTTGGATATGAATTGCTCCTTCCCACAAGTACTAAGTTACACGTCAACAATTTAGTACAAATTATTCGTATCAAGCGTTTCCATTACGTAGATTTTTCTTGTGAAGGCTTGGCGTATGGTGTCATGCAAAAGCAGTATATTCTTAATGAAAAGGCCTCCTTTAGCGTTCTATGGAATCCAGATCGAAAACTCGATTCTAGAATTTCCTGTATGGCACCCAGCTTGCATCCTGATAGAACTTATGCTAAATATTTTTGCATGAGAGCCAAAATTCCTTCTGTCAGCCGCGTTAAATGTTTGCCCTTCCTAAAAATTAGCCATACATTGCTACCTGGAAAAATTAAAGGTATCGCCAATGATCAGGGGGAATTATCTGATGAAGATGATGATCTCTGTCCGGCTGAATGTGTTAGAGAATTTAAGACTGATGAGGAATTCTTCAAAATTCTTGAAAAGGCCAAAAAAACTGATTCTTTAGTTGTGGTAGATTTTTATAGAACATCTTGCGGAAGCTGCAAGTATATACAGCAGGGGTTTGCAAAATTATGCAAAGGAGCCGGCGACGAGGAAGCTCCAGTAATCTTCTTAAAACATAATGTGAGTATTTTCTAAGCTTGAGTTGTCTAGATTGCATAAAACTTATAACTGTTTACATTTGCATTGTCGAGGATGTGTTATGGACTAATTAGGACTGGATGGAATTATCAGAGTTAAAAAATCTCAACTATCCATCCTGCAACTACTAAAAAAAGACATTATGATCAAGTAGCTTTTTACTTGAATCTGAAAGCGAACTCCAATATTAAACAATGGATGAAGACCACTTTATACTTGAGGGTTTAATCTGAAACTCGAATTTATGGATTTATTTATACATCCCTTTTGAGGGTCTTGTGCTGTCCTAGGTAGTTGGTAATCAGCTCAGCATGGAGATCTCTTACTGATAGTCATCAGAATTTGCATTTCACCTTACCGTTTTCTTTTTCTGGTGAATCCATTTTGCTTTTCTTTCCAGAATTATTAGGAATGGAATTCTTACTGCACACTGTCTTCTGCAGGTAGTTGATGAGTATGATGAACAATCTGAGGTAGCTGAACGACTTAGAATAAAGGTAAGCTTTTTACTTTTATTCATTAATTAAATACATAAACATCTTCTGACGGCAGGGTTTATGTATAGTTAATCACTTTCTTAGAATGAAGAGTAAACATACTAAACTTTTCGTTTTGACTTGGTTGCTGTTGGAAATTTTTATTTTGTCTGATCCAAAATCTTTGATATAAATTGGGATGAGTTTCAGATGGTTTACACTACTGGCTACCTGGCTCTGATCAATTTCTAAATAAATTTCACTTGTAACAACACCTGCTACTGCTAAGATAATTAAAAAAATAAATAAAAAAAAAAGAGTGGAGAGAAAAGGCTTGAGCTTGTTAGGCATATGGAAAACTGTTGAAGTTCTTTTTCTTTCGTAAACTATTGCTACACCTTACATTGAATTAGGAAATATTGGCGTTTCCACCTAATCAATGAAGTATTTTCGAGATCTTTTATCTGCATGATGTTTGATTGACATTAACGAAGAGGCTTCTCGATTAACCGATGCAGACAGTGCCCCTCTTCCACTTCTATAAAAATGGAGTTCTGTTGGAAGCATTCGCTACCAGAGACAAAGAGAGGATTGTTGCAGCCATTCTTAAATACGCATCATCTGCACAATTAAGTTAAATCAATTATGTCTTGCCAACTTTGCTTCTGAAGTAAAATAATAAGCTGCTTGGACTGGTGAAAGATAAGATCAAGTGCCATAGGAACCAGACATCTGTCAATCTAATGTATAATATACATTATAAACATTTTTGCATACGAGTGAACACTAGTTCTATCGTCTTTCTACCTGTTTTTACATTCTCTTTTACATGTCTAATATCAATGTTAATGTGTATTGCATCTCTGTTTGTTCCCCATCTGAAGCATGTGTTATTTAAACAATTTTCATTGACCATGAAACTTTAGAATATAGACAAACACTACAAAATTTTGAGGTGGCTTGCCCAAAATTGCTTGGCCACAAAACAAGGTCCCGCGCTTATGTTGTAGCCTTGTAGGGTTATGGCCTATATGGGTCCTTCAAAATATCGTAGCCAGAGCCACCAGAGAGAGTACAAAGCACCAGTAGCCACATCTCATAGGGCCCATAACTTATAGTTAGCAGAGGCTGTCTTTTGGAGTAGGGTGCTCTCAAGCCGGTGCCACTAATCAGAGGCCGACACGTGGCTTTCTGGCAGTCTCAAATTGCATCAGTGGAATTCAGTTTTGTGAACGAGGATGTAAGATAGTTGGAGGAAAAAAAAAAAAAAAAGAGAACCCATTTTAATTACTTCAACCGTTGAGCAAAAACAAACCCCATCCTTAAGGCAAGAAATTAGAGAATTTGTTCAAATTTACATAAAGCTGGTATCGTGTATATGTCATTAAGTTGTAATATTCTCTTTTCTTTTAGAGTTTGTGGATAAGAAGCAATTGACGTAATATAATAAGCTTAGCTCCTTTGGAACCATTTTAATTACATTACATTACATATAGGAAGTTACAAAGTACACGCTTTTTGCCAAGGTGAAAGAGAAATGACAATGGGATACGATAAAAATGAGGAGAGAAGAAATCATCCATCCCCTGATGCTTGAAGGGGATGGCCAAATCTCTTCAATAAAAATGATAATTGCTTAACAAAAAATGATAGCGTAATCGTAGAGAACAAATCTGGACTTGGTATTGCTCTCAACCCCACGTTATCATCATGCACTATGGTGCCTTTCAGCTTGTAGATTCCTTCCAAAATCTGGCAGGAAGTCCTTGTAGAGGGATTGGGAATGGACCATACTGAATCCCACTTTCGGATCCTATCACTTCCCACCTGCAAAAATCAACGAAGTATCATCGTCAATGTTATGATATCATTTGTTTATGAGGAGTCTCTTTAAGGTCACTTTTATTTGTTTTTAACCATCCTAATTTCAAGAAGAAACTATCAGAAAGATCCTTTCTCTATCAAAATTGCACTCAAACGTCCTAATAGGAATAAATTTTGTCTCATCTGGAATCATCAGGTTATTCGTGGGCTAGAAATGAATTTTGGAAGTTAGTTAATCTGATTGGAGGAAATCATCTAACTGTTAAATGTGATGTGTTTTTGTATGGCAGACAGGAGAGATTATTATAGAGTACGGTGATTTTCAACACTACCTGAACTTGGAGACCAAATGGTGGGTCATGACAAGCATCTCCAGCTTGGCAAGCTCATTGCCAGGACAGGAATGAACTCCACTGCCAAATGGCATAAATGTGTTGGGTTTTCTCGGAACCTGCACACACCATTAAAAAAAATTATTTAGGAAAAACGAGAAACGCATTGGCCAGAAAAACTATGCAAGAATCTCCAAGGGAGATTTAAGAAATAAAAGACAAGCACATGGACATCTTTACTAAGTATTAACTCAAACCTCAAATCTTGAAGGATCGAATTCTTGAGGATCGGTAAAAAATTCTGGATTGTGATGAATGTTCCTAAATAAAGGCATCACCTTCCATCCTTTAGGAATCAGGTACCCTGTGGTCAATACCAGTGTCAGTTCTCTACCTAACTGTCATTTTCTAGGAAAAAAAAAATTCCTCAATCAAAATTTTTGGCTGCCCTAATTTTGTCAACGCCTCAGTTTTTTTCTTTTTTGTGATTCAGACTTTAGCTCTATGCCGAAAGTGCACTGTATGGACCAGAGTAGTCCCAATTATTCCTTCCTGAAGATATTGATTTTCTTTTAATTTACAAATATTTACCGGCGTTTAATTGGATCAACTTACCCTTGTATTCAACATCAGCCACTGCTTCTCTAAAGGTGAAGGATATAATGCTTGCCATTCTCAAGCTCTCCAATATAACCTAAGTGCATGTTCCCCAATCGTTATAAAAAAATGGACAAGATATAAAAAACAGATTGCACGGCAACTAAACAAACATGCTTTCATCTGTTTCTGTATGGGACATTTACCTTGTTAGTGATTGGCATGTTCCTAGTTTGACTCCAGCTTAAGGGCTGGTTACCTTCATTTAGTTTGCGGATCGCCTTCTGTTCAGCCTACAGAGACAGCGTTACAAATAATTAATACATTCACTGTACCCGTGATACAAAATTCAAAGACAAAAGACAATAAATAGATGGTAAGAGAGACTTGTTCTAGAGTCCGCGGATGACTTGGCTTCATATAGACAATACCTTTACAGCCTCCAGAAGTTTCGGGTTGTCATGGAGGTACTTGGCAATCCATGTCATGACACTGGCTGTAGTGTCTTGAGCTGCAAAAAGCACTCCGATTATGTTGTCTGCGACTTTACCATCACTTAGTGCTTCTCCATTTTCATCTTTGGAGTTCAGTAGACAACCCAAGAGATCCTTTTCAAGTAATCCGCTCTCCTTCCTTTCACGAATGATATCACTGAGAATTTGACCCAGTCTCTTTCTTGCCTACAGCAAAAAGGTCGTGACTTAGACTTTGTGAGATAGCATGCCATGATAGAGCTTAGAAATAGAGAAATAAGAGCTTAGTTGAAAAGTGTTTCAAGTGCTAAATACACAGTGTGCTTACCTGTAAGGCCTTTTTGTAAGGAGTTCCCGGGATATTTGTAGGAAAATAATTGTAGCCTTTATCTAGTATGCAGTAGTTCTTCTTCAGCTCATCTCTATATTGGTCCTTCAACTGTCCAAAAATCGCTAGTATACCTACTTCAAAAGAAAACTGCAGTGAACAAAAAGGAAGCAAATGATTACATCAGAATATGAAACTATAAAGGGCAATTAAACCACTGCCAAGAAAGCCAGAAAAGGCTGCATAAAACTAGGTGTTATAAAGTTGGAAAAGCAAATATAAAAAATTGTTTCAATCATTTTATTTTATTTTTTGTCAAGACATTGAACCAAACCAGACCAAACCTTTTTCATTTCTTGAAAGGTGTTAATGACACGCCCGCCGTCCCACGAGGCCAAGGCAGAGGCTGCTGCAGCTTCAATATGTGCGACCAAGTTCCGAACTGCTTCAAGGGACAAGGAGCCCTGAACCAGCTTTCGTAAACGAATATGGTATTCTCCTTGGTGGAAAAAGAGTGCGGAGGGGCCAATCAAACGTTCCTTGCTTCTCGGATACGTAGGCTTGAACAAGTGAGCTTGTGTCACCAACACAAAGCGAGCAGCCTCAGGACTAGCCAGCATAACACATCGGCAGCCAAGAATATGAGTCTTGAAAATTTCCCCGTATCTGAAACCCATGTCCACCACATTTCAGTGTCTATGCACAGAAGAGAACATAAAAGAAACAAAATAGCAGAAGACGAATAGAGAAATGAAACCTTTTTTGCTTTTCAGCAAAGAAGACATTAGGGTCTTGAGAATAGAGTTGAAGAGTCTCTCCTATGAGAGGCCATCCCATTGACCCTGGAGGAAGCTTAGCTCTTTTTTGGTTTTCTCTCTTGTCTCTTCTTAAGAATAAAAAGGATGTTAGAGCTAAGAAAAATATGAAAGCATAAACCAAAATTCCAACCATCTCTCTGCCTCTTTCTTTCGTTAATTATCAGAGCTGGTGAGTTAGCTTATTTTGAGGTTAAATTCAAGATTTGCGCTGTGGTGTAGTCTCGAGTCATTGTTGGAGGGAGAAGCCAATCCTTTATATAGAGGAAAGGGGAGTGCGGACAAGGAGAAGCGACAAAATGTGGCATCCACGAATATGGCATATTGTATAGACAGGGGAGACTCACTACGCATTCTTCTCCGCCAGTATGGCTCAAAGGTCCCGTTCATGTTTCATACATATACAAATCTTTTATGATCCGCTTAGATTTCACAGGATAAACACTACGTCTTCATGAAACAACATTTATTGTTCACTTTTATTTCAAAAATCATTTACTCACATCCAGATAAGAAAAACAGAAAAGTCATTATTCATGTGGACTCTCTGCAGCGCAACTTGCAGGATTTCGAGGATCGAACCAGTGTTTCCTCCCATCGCATTTAATTTTTTGTGTGTCATGGATAGCACAAAACTCTACATTGGTACGATATTGTCTACTTTGGACCCAAACTCTCATGGATTTGCTTTTAGATTCTACCTAAAAGGCCTCATACCAATGGAATATTTGTCCATACTTATATACCCATGATCTTTTCCATGTCTAGTCAATGTAGGACATCCAACAATCCCCTCTCAAACAAAGGACCATACTATTTTGTATGTTTTTTTTCTTTTTTTTTTCCGAGCCTCCCCTCAAATGATCATTCATTCGTTTGCTTCATCGAGGCTGCCTTCCTACCTCGAGAGCTTGCTCTATCTTTGTCCTCTATCTTCGTCCTCAAATAGAGCTTGTAGGGTTTCCATGGACAGCACAAAACTCCACATTGATATGATATTGTTCATTTTGGGCTCAAACCCTCATGGATTTGCTTTTGGATTCTACCAAAAAGGCCTCATACCAATGGAATACTTGTCCACACTTATATACCCATGATCTTCCTCATGTCTAGCCAATATGGAACTTTGATTGCACACACCAACAAATATAAACAGACGATGCTGTGTAGACAACAGGAAATGAGTCTATCATCCGGGACCATTTTCAACTCAAAAATTACTCTCTCCACGAGTAATTTTCACGACCCTGTTAAAAAAATTAGGCCATGTAATAAATGAAGTGCATCTAGATGAAATTAAATTGAAATAAATGATGTTGCAAGAAATCTTGTTCTGTTATTTTCTTGATTATACTAGAAATGAAAGGAAGGACAAAGCTCTGCTCATGGATTGTGAAAGGAATACCTAAACGTTCATTGAAGAGTACACAAATCAAATATGTTAGACATCATTGCTACAAGAGATAAACTCTCCTAGGATTTTGAAGACAAAAATTGATATGATAATCAACCTTTGCTTGGTAGTTCAGAAAGGTAACCAGCATGAGGCCAACCAAACCCGCCGTCCACCTCCCATCATTCACATGCTAATTAGAAACAACTAGCGGTTTCTTAATTGACCATTGACCTCGTTATAACTTGTCTGCCAAGTTATTAATTAAGAGAATTACTTAGCTAGGCCCTAACAACAAAACAAATTAAGATCGGATTAATTCGAAGCATCATTATTGTTCATAGAGCCTCCCCTCCCTCGTTAGATTAACTTGAAGATTCCTGAGCAAATTAATTAACAAAGAATCCAGGAAGTATATACCATGTATATCCCTGGCAAAAGGCAAAACGGTAATGGAAATGTGAATTACATTTATAAATCAAAATCAAAATGGTGTTTGTGCAGTATCATAGAAATAGAAAAGGCGAATCGGGACTTTAATTGTGAGAGATTTGAGTGGAAAGGAGGGAATATTAGAAGAATGGGATCCAGCTAATGAGGGAGTGAGTCAGCCTTAGGATCTCCGAGTCGGAGAGTCAGCAGAGCGTTGGTTGTGGGGTCCGGAGGAGTTGTCGGCGTGTACGGAGAAGCAATGGTTGTGCAGACGTGGAACTCTCCCGATCTTGGGACCCAATCAACTCGGCGCACTCATTTCCACTTTACTACTATTACATACCCTTAATTGCCCCTTTCATCCATTCATTGGCCTTGTCACCATCATGGCTAGCTGGACTTGACACTTGTTTCCATCCTGGTGGTCCATTTCCAGAGCCTTCCGATACGGCGGGCCTCACCCCACTGGCCCCCACTTGTTTTACAGTTGCAAATTGCGGTCCCCTTCATTATTAATGATGCATTGTCATGGTTATATATATGTGGTTTTCTCTATCATATCCTGCTCCCTTATTCTTTTCCCCCCTTTTTATTAAATAAATCTTTTTCAACTATTTTTTTTCCTTTTAGAGATAAGACTACAATTCTAAAGATTATTAATTATGATAATCCTCTCAATTCATGCTCTAGTTTATTTATTTATGTAGCTGTCAACATATTTTTCACATTTTTCAGTCTTTCACAAATTACTTTCGTTTGATAACTTGACTCTTTAATAACACTTATATAAATTCAGTTTTCTTTTACAATTTTCAATAAATTTAAAATCAACTTGTTTCGTGATTAAACCAAAGTACAAATTGATTGTACATATAAAATTATTGATATTAATAACTTTTAAGATGTATCTATATTCTTGATGAAATCGTGAATGCAATTACGCATGTTATATAAAGTTAGCAACTATAATGATGAGAAATAAAGAATGTTAAGTGCCCAAACTGGACAAGGATTTAGAAGATTGTCTTGGACATGTATTGCATTTATAGCTACGTACGCAATCGAACATCAGCATGTTAACAATAGTTTCAGCGGATTACGAGTGTGGGTTCCATTCTAGTCCAATTCTGTAACAGTTTACCTGACATGAGAAGTATGACCACGGAGCAAGTAATGGCCCGCGCAGGTTCGTAGGCCTATCGAATTGTGGCACGATAATTGTTTCCACGTGCATTAGTATACCATATTTTCATTCAAAGTTCAGAAATGATGCTGAGACATTGAAGATCTCTCTCAACCCTTAACCTCATAAAGTAATGCACGAGACAGACAGTACTTCCTGCGCCAATAATCACGAACGTGGACTGCTCCTCCCATAACCCCAACCAACACCCCACCCCGAATTGCTTTTCTGTTAGAGAAACACTAGACATAGATGACCCTTTGAGTCTCTGTACGTTTGGTTTTTGCTTGTTGGAACCAATTATCAAGCCTCTCTTATAAGTTATTCAACAGACAAGAACGTACAAACATAAGGGAAATGCTGCATTTGGTGTTTATCGATGCTAATGCTACCATCTTTCTTACGATCTTTCTCAAAGGGATCGATTACAATACTGCATTCACTTCAGGAAAGGATTGATGTGAAATTAATGAAGTCACATTCATGGATCACTGTGAGGATCCATCTAGCCATTAGAAGATCACCAGATCGACAACATGTTCTATGTTGCAAACTCTAACCACGTGTAAAAGCATTATCTAATGCCGAGGAGTAAAATTGAATCGTGCCCGTGGGGACGGGCCAATGTCTCCAATATCCATCCTAAAAAACTCATAAATTATATACTTGGGCTGTAAACAATCCCATATACAATTAGCTACAAAAGTCGTTAGCAATATTATGATTTGTTTTGGACTTTTTAGGATATGGTATCCTTTTCAACTCAACAATCATACATAGGAGGAAGAGTAAATCCGGGCCACCATTGACGTGTCTCTTTCTCATTTTTCTGCATTCGACCCCTGCTTCATATTGATTCTATTTCCATGTGACGAGAAGATCTTCCAAGATACTTAAGCTATTATTATTGGGACAGATGTCTGCCGCTTACTTGATCCAGGGATGCCAAGGATATCCACCATGCAACAATTGGCATTGTTGAGCACTTAGTGGCCCCAAGCTCCTAGCTGATGTTTTGTGACTAGTTAACCACGAAGCTATAACCCTATAAGCTCCGATCAGTGGGGTGGCTCAATTAGTTAGGAGAGTGTCTGCCATAGCCGGAGGTCTATGGCAATGCCTCCCAGCCAACTAAGAGGCACCACGTCAGTGCCATATCAGCGCTCGTACTTAGCACGCACTCTCTGATTGGCTGGAAAGCATTACATTTGGAGTATGACAGACTCTCTCATTAGTTAGATATACTAGATATATGAAATGCTATGCTAGTTATAGACCTGGAAATGTGTAATTAGTAGAGCGATTTCTTGCTATTTAGTATCCGTGCCAGCTGTTAATTTTTTGGTTTAAATATTGGAACCAAACCTAACTTTTATTTTAATGTGTTGTCCGAATTTTACCTATTTAATCGGTTTTTTATGTCAAAGTTAGACAATAATATATGTGGCACATTTTTTATAAACTTGAAATATAAAAACATAACTAATGTCTATAAATTATAATATCCAAGAAATATACTAAAACAAATATTTTAAAGTATATTGAAATATCCAAATTTAATATAATACGAAAACATAAACAATTATTTTGAAGTCTAGATAATATCAAAATTAATATCTACTGACATGCTCAAAAGTATATTGTTTGATCTCATCAAAATTCCGTATTATTCAATACACTACCCATTAAATTCTCTACTAGCCTACAAATAAAAAAATTTATAAAACATTAAATGGTGAAACAAGACATGAGCACATGGAGTACTAGATAAGGTATTAATAATATAACCCGTAAATAAGCAAAAATAAAGTACAAATAAACCCTAATGTCTAAACAATTTTTTTTTATATAACACCTATGCTAAAGTTATACAAACTAAATTAGGTTAAAAATAATTATAAATTGGTATTTATAATAATATGTTATATTTTTTTATATATCATAAATCAATTTATTAAATTATTATTTATATTAATGCAATAAATGCCCAAAATGAGTTTTTATATGATAAACCTAAAGGTGGTCTAATATCAAACAAATTTTATTATATTAACTGATCCGATAATACTAGAGTCATAACACATTTTTATCAAATAAGTTCGTATTATATTAATGAATCGTGTTTAATTTTGCCAGGCCTGTTGAAATATGATGTTCCTGAAGTTAGATTGAGAGCAAAAATGATTCTTCTCCTTCTAGTTTTTGTTTTTACAAGTCTATTATATATTATTAACAGACATAACAAACTATTAACCACCTTAACAACCATTTAACTAATTGACTAAATTGTCCCTGATCTGCTGATTTACAAAACTACCCTTATTATTGTTAACAGCCCCCCAAGTAGCTAGGCTTTCCGATAGACATCCTAGCTAACTTGTATCAAATTTGCTGCATTCTGTAAGCTTGCTGGAGTTCATGTCTTTACTTCAGGTCTACACATTCTTCAATGTAAATATTCAGTTTGTCCCGAAGGAACTCAAATCTGGTTCCAGTTATAGGCTTTGTAAGAATGTCAGCATTCTGAAATTCTTTAGATACATGCTGCACTTTTAACTTTTCTTCCAACACCTTCTCTCTAAGGAAATGTACATCAATTTTAACATGCTTTGTTCTAGCATGGAACACAGGATTTGAAGCCAGGGACTCTGCTCCTTTGTTGTCACAAAACATGATTGGAATGTCGCTTAGTTTGATCCCAATTTTCAGATAGCAAACGTTGTAACCAAATGACTTCAGTTGCTGCAAGAGACATTGCTCTATACTTTGATTCAGTGGAGGACCTTGCTACCACCTTTTGCTTCTTTGAACACCAGTATATTAGATTATTTCCAAAGTACACATAGCATCCTGAAGTAGATTTTCTGTCATCCAGGGAACTGGCCCAGTCTGCATCACTGTAAGCTCTAAGAGTGAATGACTGCATTTTTCTGAAAATCAAGCCATAATGAGTAGTTCCTTTGATGTATCTGAGTAGTCTCTTGCAGGCCTGCCAGCGTTTGATTGTAGGACACTACAAGAATTTGCTTAGCTTGTTTACTGCGTATGAGATGTCAGGCCTGGTCATTGACAGGTATTGCAATGCACCAATTGTACTTCTGTGTAGACTAGGCTGCTCAAATTCTGCACTATCCTTTAATGAAAGCTTTGAATTGGCTTCCATAGGTGACTGAATTGCCTTTGACTCCAGCATGTTACATTTTTTCATAAGATCAATTGCATACTTCCTTTGTGTCAGTAACATGCAATTCTTAGATCTTTTAACTTCAAATACAAAAAAATAACTGACAGAGCCAAGTGTTTTGAGTGCAAATTGTTGATTCAAATATGCTATAACTTTCTTAATTTGAGCATCATCACTGCCAGTAATCAAAATGTCATCAACATATACTAACAGTAATGTAATTGTGCTGGCAGTTCTAAGAATAAATAGGCTAGTATCTGAAACTGATGATTGAAACCCCCACTGAAGTATAGCACCCTTAATCTTGTCAAACCAAGCTCTAGGTGTCTACTTCAATCCATACAAGGACTTATGAAGATGACAAACAAATGTAGGATGAGAAGCATCTACAAATCCTTCAGGTTGAGTCATATAGACAGTTTCTTGAAGTTCTCCATGAAGGAAAGCATTGTTGACATCTATTTGTTGTATATCCCAATTCAAAGTTATAGCTAATGAGAAAATAACTATGATGGTAGAAGGCTTAATGACAGGACTAAAAGTATCAAAATAATCAAGTCCTGGAGTTTGTCGAAAACCCTTAGCTACCAACCTGGCTTTGTATCTTTGTATTGAGCCATCAGAATTGTATTTCACTCTAAAAATTCACTTGTGATCTATTACTTTCATGTCTTTAGATAGTGGAACCAGTGACCAGGTCTGGTTGGTTTGTAAAGCATGAAATTCAACTTGCATAGTTTCATACCATTTCAGATTGGTTAAAGCTCATTGAACAGTAGTTGGCTCAAGTGAAGAAGAGACAGATTTATCAATGTTATAGACATAGGATTTAGGCTTAAATACACCAACCTTGGATCTAGTGACCATAGGATGAGTATTAGAAGTAGGTAGTGAAACTGGTTTAGATGCCAACTGAGACACAGTAGTGGGAATTTCTGTAGGTAAAACTGAACCTGATGGTTCAGGAGAAAGTGAACCTGAATTTGGTAATTCAGGAGAATGTGATACACCAGAAAATTCTGAAACCTGACTGGAGTCAGTGGAGCCAGTAGATGGGACAAAATCAGAAGAATTGTGAATTGTTTGTTGACAAGGAAGTATCCAAGGTCCTGATATAAGTTCAGAATTTAAAGGAGATGTTGAGTGAAGAAATGAACCTGTTTTAAATGGAAACATATGCTCATTGAATGATACACTTTGAGCAATATATATTCTGCCAGAGGAGTGAAGACAGAGATAACCTTTGTGAGCTGAACTGTAGCCAACAAAAACACATGTAGATGTATGAAATGAAAATTTATGAGACTTATATGGTCTTAGATTAGGATAACATGCACATCCGAATACCCTAAACAATTTATAGTTAGGAGAAACATGAAACAGAACAGAATATGGAAACTTAGACTTTAAAAAAGCTGATGGTAATCTGTTTATAAGAAAGACTGCAGTGTGAAAAGTAAAGCACCAGAATGATAGAGGCAGGGAAGCTTGAGCCAGCAATATAAGACCAGTGTTTACAATGTGTCTATGTCTCCTTTCCACAACTCCATTTTGTTGATGAGTATGTGGACATGGATGTCTAAACATAATTCCAAGTTCTTTGAGGTAAGAATTAAGTGGTCTATATTCACCACCCCAGTCTGAATGCAAACACTTCATTTTGGTATTGAATTGTCTTTCAACTTGTACCAGAAACTGATTAAAGATATTAAACACTTCAGCTTTAGATTTGAGAGGGAATATCCAAGTGTATCTGCTGAAATCATCCACAAAACTCACATAATAAGAATAACATTCAACTGATTTTATTGGAGAAGGACCCCAAAGGTCTGAATATATAATATCCGATTTGCAGCTCTAGATTTTGAACTAGGATAGGTTTCATGACACTGCCATATTTACAGGACTCACAGAAGCATTCAGCTTTTTTTGTACACTTGAACAATTGAGTGGTTGAGGACAGTTTTTAGCATTGTTTGCAAATGTGGATGACCTAACCTCCTATGCCAAAGTATTTGATCATTTACAGTTGAAAAAGTAGAATCAACTAAGTTGACATTATTGATTAAAGAGGCAAACAAAGAAGTAGTAGTTGATAGTTTATTTGCTGTAGCACAGCATGAACTTGGACTTGAATCTGTTGAGATTTGATATAATCCATTACTGAGGCATCCTTCCAGCAAAATCTGTCTGGTATCCTTGTCCTTAATCAAGCAAAATCATGAAATTCAATAGTTATATTGTTGTCTCTAACAAGTTGGGAAACACTCAGTAGACTTTTAGTGATTGCAGGAACAACTAAAATTTTGTGAAGTTTAAAGCATGATGAGGAATTAGAAGACTGTAAATAACCAGAACCAATATAAGCAATGGATAAGGAGGTACCATTACCAACTTGAACTGTCTCAGATCCTGTGTATTTGCCTGCTGATGCAAGTTTGCTCATATCTGATGTTATATGATCAGTGGCACCTGTGTCTAGATACCAAGCAGGATCTTGCACAACTGATGGGGAAGCAATCAATGCTTGAGATGTCTGAGAATTTTGAGATGCTGGTTTTGATGACTGGTTGACATTAAGAGCTTGAGATGGCTGAGGTGCTGGAGGTCCTTGGTAGTTTATGTCAAATCTGTGAAAGCACTTTACTACAATATGGCATGTTTTGCCACAAAGTTGACAAACAGGTCTAGCTGAATTAGAGTTGTTTGAAC
The DNA here is from genome assembly GCA_013180625.2 of Boswellia sacra. Taxonomy (NCBI): domain Eukaryota; kingdom Viridiplantae; phylum Streptophyta; class Magnoliopsida; order Sapindales; family Burseraceae; genus Boswellia; species Boswellia sacra. Next base: position 1,140,000 of record SNVD02000067.1, on the reverse strand, counting down.
CTCTGCCATTAAATTTGTACCTTCCTCGACCCCTGAAGCTTTGATTAAAAGATTGTCTAGAGCTATCAGAGTACTAAGAATTATGGCCAGCAAATGTATTCATTCCAAATTGAGATTGTCTGGCAGCTACATTAACAATATAATCTAGGCTTAGAATTTGTGATGAATTAAATTTTTCCAATCTCATATCATAACTTTGAAGTTGATACTGTGCATCTTCTAAAGTTATATTACCAGATCTTGAAGTGAGATTAACCACAGTAGTATCATATTTTGGTCCAAGACCATCAAGAACATGGAAAAGTAAATCCAGATCTGTAACCTCATGTCCAATAGCAATCAAAGTGTTAGCAGTGTCTTTCAGTTTTGATATATACTGGGATATAGATATAGATCCTTTTCTAGTATTCTGAAGTTGATGCTTTAAATGCAGAGATCTAGCCTTAGATTCAGTATAGAACAATTTTTCAAGAACATTCCAAACCTCCATTGCTGATGTGCATCGAACTACATTGTTGTACATGGACTCTGAGATTGATGACAGTAACCAACTAAGAACAAATTGATCGATTCTCTTCCAATTGAAGAATTCAGAGTTGATTTGAGTCGAAATCTCATCTGGATTTTGAGAGAAACGAATTGAAATCACTTTTGCTGGACATGATTTCTCTCCTGTGATGTAGCCTTCAAGATCGAAAGCTCTCAGTGTAGCAAGAATCTGAGTGTGCCAGAATCCATAATTTATTCTCTGAAGTTTGATCGAAGAGCTTGGAAGTACTGTAGGAAGGATTGAAGATAAGGAACTTATCGAATTTTGATGACTTGATGAATTCGTCACTGGATTTACAACTCCAGGATCAATTCCAGTGTTTGATTGAATATTTTCGAAAGAATTAGGTTGAAAATCTCCCATTGGATCTTAGTGCTCTGATACCATGTTGAAATATGATGTTTTTGGAGTTAGATTGAGAGCAAAAATGATTCTTCTCCTTCTAGTTTTTGTTTTTACAAGTCTGTTATATATTATTAACAGATATAACAAACTATTAACCACCTTAACAACCATTTAACTAATTGACTAAATTGTCCCTGATCTGCTGATTTACAAAACTACCCTTATTATTGTTAACAAGGCCTAGCTCTAGCTAGCTTTTAGTTACTAGAAACTTTTTCTGTTAGTAATTCTGTAATTTAATTTATTTACTTTGTGAGATGATTTTTAACGTCTAATTACCGTAAAATCTGAATCAGAAATACGAGTCCACAGAGGCAGGAACAATATTATTGCACTGAAAAATAATAAATGTACTGTAGGGCAGTTTTTTCTTTTTCTTTCTGTAAGTAATTAGGTGACATATTTGATTGAGGCGGCTTTTGCAATAAATTTGTTAGGGAGTGGGCAGATGTCTATTTAAGCTGGCACAAAGCAGGGGCCAACTCCAATACATGATTTAATTTAATAGCCTGCCGATCACTCGAAGGCTTTAGTAGGTAGGGATGTTAGTTTATAACATTTGTCTAAAGACGAATCAGTCCTCTTCAGACTTAAGAGGTAACGCATGCCAAGTATTTTCCAGGTGAGTCATAATGTTATTACTATGTTCACCATCATCTTCTTGCATAGTCAGTTATCACGTGATCATGACAAAAAATAGCTCAAGTCTTTCATTATTTTTCAAAATATTCTGTTGGATCCTCGATCCATTCTTGTACTTGACATTCAGATTTGATTGAACGTTCGGCATCAAGTTGCTAATGTGGCTGCAAATGGGCAAACTATCTGTTTATAATTTCTTTCATGATTAATGATAATTAATGGAAGTACTATAAGAAGAGGAAACCCCTATCACACATAAATTTATTTTTAAAAATAATAATATTATACTTCTAAAAATTTTTTATATAAATTAATTAGTAACTAATATAGTATCATATAATTAGAGAAATATATATAGAAAATTTAACGTATAATTAATAATTAATTAAGATTGATAACGTGACAATTCGCCCAATAATATCATATTAATTGGTTTATAAAATTAAATTTATATAAAGATTGTGTAAGTGTAACAATATTAAAAAAAAGAAGAAAATAAAATTTAATCATGCTTGAAATTCAGATAACACAAGATTATTAAAAATCTATTAAAAAAACTCATATAAAAAAAATCCTGACTCTAAGGAAACATATATATATATATATATATATGTTTGTGTGTGTGTGAGTACGTATGTATGTAAAAAAGAGGCTGCATTCTCCCGAATGAGCAATATATAACACCCATCCATCATGCATGCAAGTTAACTTACACGTAAGTAATACAAGACCTGACAACCCACATCGTGTCCCCAAAAGTTGAACTCGGTTCACCTTCAGTGAGTCAAATCAGGAAAATGATACTGCAAATTAGGCATACTATGTAGTATGAAATGCAAAAATGCATACCAGCTGGCGTGCGGTATGCTTATGCCAATGGCAGCTTTACGTTTTACGGCTAACGATTGGCGATTTGGATGTTAGTTGCACCGAAGCATTATATAGCTTTCGATGATATTAGACAGTACTTTTACTTGGCTTCCTCCAAGTAAAAATCAGAATCCTAATTAAGGCCAAAATTTGATTATGACGCATCCATATGCATCCATATTGAACAAGTCAATAATACAACACTCGATAGCGTCACTTCGATCTCTGTCATGCAAGCATCTTCCAAATTGAGTTTCCCGAACAAATTTATTATTGTCAGCTCAGGTGGCAACACTAATTGTCACTAATTAACTATGACATCTTCGTCGTTTTGCTAAACTAAAAATATTAAAGCAGAATACGAAGAATATCGTCTGTATGAAATGAACGAGAGAAGATGCTTTAATCGATAAAAGAAAGGCAAAATGACCTAACCACGTTTCACCAGTTACTCTTTTTTCTTTTTTCTGTCATTGACTTCAACCCTACATGAAACCCCTTTTTTGAAATAAAAAAAAGAGCTATAAGGGTTTTACTTCTCGGCTTGGTTTGAAACAAAATATGGTCTATCATATTAAATGTAGCTCCTGCTATAAGCTGCTAGATAACCAGCATTCAGCAAGTCAGCATCCGATTATTTAGTTCATGATGATCTGATCCTTTGAAAGACTGAAAAACTCTGAAAGATCAGTTACCCGATCCAACTATCTAAGCTCATCAATGCATTTGCGAAACGTGGAATATTGGGTTCTTTTTTATTTTATTTTCCAGAAATTTTATTTGAAACAGATAAAAGAGTGCTCATGCAAATATCTTTGTGCATGACAACCAGGCATTAAGATGAACAATCAATGATGAATTTGACAACCTTAAAGACACGCGATCGAGATCACAACAAAATAAGCCTCCCATTCCTTTCGTACAAATCACACGTTTACAACACTGGTGGAGCCAATGGCGCCTTTCTGCTGGGCGATCCCGATCGCAATATCTTCGAATTGACCTGTCATGATGTCAGCCCTACAAACATTGATATAAATGGCTTTCTTGAATTTGATTTGCGGACAAAACTGAGTCAAAAATTATTATATTAATAATAAATAAATAAGACCCACGAATTAAAGTAGAGGAGAAGAGATAAAATATTCACAGTTTCTTTTCTTTTTGACTTGACATTGAATTATTATCCTTTTACGCTGCCATGCATACACGCATTTCGGCGACCCTATCTTCAACAACACCACATGCTACGTGGAACGGATAAGTAATAAACCATGGTAACACCCTCAACTTGTTTGCTTCTGGTTCGAATATATTCTATTAATAATTAATGGCATTATTAAATAACGGGAACTCCATGTAACTAACGTAGCATGGCAGCAGCGATCATATAGTAGAGTTCCGAATCATTAGTGAATAGTGATAGGTTTATTAAAACGACAATAAAACATGATAATAGATGGCAGGCACTATAATACACAGACGATGGAGGTCTAATATTTTTTCAACTGAAAGTAAACGATATACAAATTTATTATTACGACAAAAGTTAAACAAATCTAAAATCATTTCCGCATTCACTGATATCTATCTGCAAAAAAGAGTGAAAATGGATAAAGAGGATGATAAAGAAAAGAAAAGAAAAAGAATAAGAAAAGAAAGTAAATTTATTGGATACTTTAGTTTTGTAGTATATGGTAGATAATGACTGGGATGATTGACTGGCCAAAAAGAGAGAATATATAGCTGTTCGTCATTTGCTTCGCGAAAAATAAAATTGTGTGGTTGAAGGTGAAATCAAGCTAAAATCAGCATCCAAAAAATCGGCGCCAACACGATGAGATGATCTTCAAAGGACCCATCAAATACTTCCAACCTGCCACATCACACAGCTGGAGTATCTCCGAAAGCACTTGAATTATTGATGGCTTGCACATAGATAGTTTCGAGGTGGAGGTGGAGGTGGAGGTGGGAGGTGGATGGGAATATTCTTACCCTAAATCATTTAAAGTGCAAGCCCGAGTTCATGACTGCAGGACTTTAATTAAAAAACCAATCAATAATAATATTGATTGGTCATTACTATTTTTCTTACATTTTCATTCCTTCTTTGGTGGTCTTCAACATGGTCTTCTATATGATAGATTTTTCTATGTTACCAACACGTTAATAAATTTCATTGTGGCAGTGTCTTCCCTTAATTACCATTCTGATGATCCCGTATATATGCATATCAAGATATATTACAAAGCTTTTTGGCCGGGCCTAGATAAATAGCTATATGATTATTCTGAAAATGGTGCATTGTGGGCTGGAGTCGGATGCGAGAGAGATTTTCTACTGTAGGATAATATATAGATCGTCAGGGTGATTGCTACACTTCGACATTGGAAACTCCTCCTCTCGTCTTTATCATCTGTCATGCATTAGCATTACTGCCATTATCTCTTCGGCCGCCTTTCTTTTTTTTTATCTTCAATAGAGAAATGATTCATATTAGAAGGCATTCTCTCATCCTGTCACCTATCAGTCGTCTTCAGGGCGCGTTTGGCGCCTGGGATAGGATAGCATATAAATGGATGGTATAGCATTAAATTTTTGTAAGCCTTGTTTGGGGCAGTTTCGGGATGGAATGGGATAGGAAAATACTGCATGAACCCCGCATAAAACCAGCGGAGGTTATCCCAGCCATATCCACGGGCTTAGGCCGCACTAGAGCACAGAGCCACCGACCGTGTCTTCAATTAATTTTATAAATAAAGTTTTATTTATCAATATCTTAAAATATATTATCTTAAATAACATAATATAAAATATTATATAATTATATTATCATATATAATTAAAATTTTTAATTAAATAATTAAATTATTTACATAAATTTTTAAAAATTAAATATTTAATTAAATGATTTTAGTTGCAAGTTTAAATTTTAATTTTGATAATTAAAGTATTTTTATTTACAATAATTAATTATAAATTTAGTTTTTAAAAATTATTATATATGATACTATCCAGTCAAATACTAATCTTATACAAAACACAGTATATTATCATATCTCTTCCATCGTATCCTATTCAATTCAATACGATCCCATCTTAAATATTTATACAATCAAATGAGATACATCTAACGCACCATTAAAAATCTTACGTGTAACAACCGTAATTTTTTTGATAGGGCTATATAAGTTATTATATGAGTTTGTCAAGGATAATGATAATAATAATAAAAAAAGGAGTTTTAATTAGATTTAAATTGAAAGAGATTAATAGTGGTTGAGTTTTATATCTTTTGAAATACTTTCACCTCATCTAGTATATATATAGACATTATTATGACATCACAATTAGGGTTTTAAACATAAAAGCTAGGTGGAGGCTTTGAAACTCAGAGAATTTCAATGTAAGATCGTACTCCCCTTAGTTAGATAGCATGATTAATTACTAGAAATTATTGTTGCCTAGATATATACTAGGATTTCTGCAGAGGTTTAAGGAACAGTTCATGATTTTTGAATTTATTAAGAGCCTTAAAAATCGAGTTTTAGTCATGTCTTTTTATATGTTGTTATAGACATATCTATGAATGTGCACGATTTTATTTCACAAGAAAATATCAAGATTTCAATTTATTACAAATTTTTGAACTTTCTGTTGAAATCCTGGAAAATACTGTGGTTTCTGGATATTACGAATTTCAGAATTTTTTTTCATATGCTAGAGGAGTGAAAAATTTCTCAAATTTTATATGCTGCTTTTTGAAGATGATATATATGTTTCTGTAAATTTTTGGGATTTATCAACATGTAAAATAATTGTTATGAAATTTTGAATTTGAAATGTCTTAGTCTAGAAATTCTTGACAGAATTTACCGGTAGAAAATGAAAATCATTTGAAAATAGTTTCTGATCGTAAATTCCTTTGAAAAATTTTTAATTGAATACTTTATGTGTCTAGTTTGCCTCTGCAAAATCCTAGGTTAATCGGATTAAGATATAAATTTCTAAAATTTCTAGAATCACCTCTGTTCAGGGATTGAGACTTAGGCAAAACGGTTTGTTTAGAAAATTTTAAGGGAATTTTGTAGCATATTTTAGGTGTTGAGTTTATGACTTTATCAAAATGTTTTTTGGTTGTCTTAGGACAATCATTGGACGAGTAGGAGCTAGGATATTTTTCTTTTTGGATCGATCAAGGTAAGTAACATCATACACGTACTGTGATTAAAGTGTAACGTATTCATAATGAATATCTCGATATGTTAGAAGATATTTTTACGAGATATTATATGAATTATATTTTCTGTTTTAGAATATAAATTATGGAATTAGAGTTTTATCAAATCTTTTAAATTGATTCTCAAAAATCTTTTTTATGTTAAAAACCGTTTTAGTGAAAGGAACTTTTAACAAACTATTTTTACGAAATCAGAATATTTATTAATCCTTTTCTCGACTTTTTTTTTTAGAAGCTTGATATTTTGACGAACTTATTATTATCTACAAAAAGTTATTAGTATATATACTTTAAGTATCGTGTTATTTGCAATAGTTTTTAAAATGTTTTGACTCATTGTCCATAGTATATGAATACTGTTATGAATTCTGAACCCAGCTGTGGTATCAGTGTGCACACAACTTTTTGGGTTGGGTCATCGGGATTACAGGTGACATATTGTCTGATTTCTGGCCGGGTCCCGGGATTACAGATGACATATTTTTGGGCTGGGTCACCGGGATTACAGTGACATATTTCTAGGCTGAGTCACTGGGATTACGGGTGGCACTATGTGACATGAGTCGATAAATGTTTTCTGATCTTTAATGATTATGAATGATTTCTTTGATCTTAAATGTTACAAATGCTTATGACTATGTTTTTGTTAAGATATGATTTTTGGAATTGAAGTATTAAACTATGAATTTTATGATGTTTTTATAATTATTTTAAGATACTAAATGATTGTGTATGATTTTACTTACCGAGTTGACGGCTCACCCCTCGTCTCTGACATTTTATCAGAGTAGCGCAGCGGAAGAGTGGTTGGACTTGATGGTTGATGTCGATGCTTTATTTCATTTTTGGAATTATGCAATAAGAAGATCCCTTTTTATTTTAATAATTGTGTCTGGAACTTTAGATTATTAGACTTTATTTTGATGTAAAGAGATATTAAATTTATTGTTATGTTCCTTATTTCCTAATAAGAAGACTTATTGAAGTTTTTATTTAGACGTTTATTGTTAGTAATGTCCAAGTATATTAGCAATATTTGTGTTTCGGTTTTAGGGCGTTACATTACGAGCTTTATTTATATCGTACTAATTTTATTCATATGCAAAAATTTTTATATAAAACTTGTAATCTAATATATTTGACTCCCAGAGCTGCAAGAACCATTGAATATGATACTAAAGGCTTAAACAGAGCAATTAGATTTTAAAGAAAGATCCCAATACATTTTTAAAAAGAAATCAAAGTGCCAAAATTTCCTGCGACAATGCATCCACACTAGGGATGACAATTGTGCCTGGACGGGTCCGGGTAACCGGCTCCCTGGCACGAAAATGTCCATGGAATTACCCGAAATTTTGAGGATTTAAGCCAGGAACGGAGATGAATTTTTTGGGTATTGCCCGGGGCCGGGAAGCATGATCCCCGACTCGGAATTAATTAAATAAATAATTAGTTATAATTTATACTTCATTTATATATAATTTAGGCCCACATCCACTAATTTCACCGAGCCCAATACCCAACAACTATAAACTAAGCCCAACCCAATTAAATTACTATTTACTAAAAAAATTAAATAACACCAAAGAGATTTGAACCCAAATTCTCAAGGGAGCCAATATATAAACATACCACTAGGCTACACGTGAACATTAAACAAAGATTTAAAATCAACACAAAATACTCTAATTACATACAAAAAATTAAAAAAAAAAAGAAACCAGATACATATCAGAGAATTACCCCGAGATTAAATTCCCCAACCGGACCCCGGGTTTTTGCTATCTCTCTCGCACACAGGTAGGAGCCATTGTTTCATGTATGCCCGTAAAAGTCCTAATCACATTCACAATCACAAATTAGAACTAGCGCTACCCTCAAAGTCAGATACAACCGTAACGGCACAGATAAAAAAGCTTCCAATTTATACAAAGAATCAAGAAAACGGAAATGCAACATATTACATCCACCTTTTTGCTAAACAGCTCCGATTTACCATTTTCTTCTATTTTCCAACTTCTTATACAATTTTGTCGATTGAAGACTGAAAAACTGCCATCTCCCCCGCCTAGCTAGTAGGAACAAAAATGAAAAGGAGCGAACCGTTCAACAAGATATTGGGGTGAACCCATCCAATAAATATTCCAGCAAATTACTCGAGCTGGATGATCTTTCACATCACATAAATGCCGTAATATTTCACAAGCTTAAGCAATAAATTTAAAGTAGCCACCAAAATTTATTACAACAGAGATACCATTTAGCAACCGTACTTTACTATTTTAACCTTTCATCCAATCCAAGATAATGTGGTGGTACCAAAAAATGTGCCATTGCAAAAGGCGTATAGTCAAGTACTACATGAGTGCTAAGGCTAATTAGAAATGGGTGAGAGAACAGGGAAAATAAAATGGCCGATGCAGCTTTTGAGCTTTTTATTACTACTAAAAATTAATAGCTGGGCAGTATACAAAACAAAAACCAGCCAATGGGCATCGTGAGACCACTTATATCTGATCTCGCCAGCATTCAAATGCACTTGACAGATTCATTCAGCAGAATCAGCACCAGTACTGGATAAATCGAAAAGAATACTTTCATGCTCTTTGTTCGCAAGAGTTCTCAAGGACTGGGATTTCTGGCCCATATACCAAACGGCAGCGTTTGGTGAAAGAGCCTACCAATCGAGACACAACCTCCTTGAAGAACATTGATGCTGCCTGCAAACAGAATATTTAGCAAAAGTTACGATACTTCAAGCTGGTCTTCATTGATGAGATAGAAAGTTCAACTGAAAACAAATTTCTAATATCCATTGTAAATAGAGTATAAAATTTTGAAATGAAACAAGAATTACTATAAACGACTTAGCTCATGATATGCAGAACCGCAAGTTACAACCATCCAAATTTCCTAAGCAAAAAAGAAGACTTTACCAAGTTTCTAAAAAGAGGACTATTTCCAAACTCTATAACCTTAGTAGTTAAGAAACTTGTAGAAAGTATAGCATCACGTAAACAAAAACATCAAATATACTCATAGACAACCATATCACATAATAACAAGGTCTAAAATGAGACAATGAGACGGATGTTCAATTGTACATAATGCAGTACAACTCATGTCAAAACACATTAATATTATTATTACTATTAAAGTTTCCCCTTTAAGAATAATGGTGTTTCTATACCATGTAAGATTCATCAACTGACCATAGTGTCAGCAACCAAAAGGCATAAACTTTGTAGTGAGAAATGAACCATAAAATTTCAAATTGCAAATGCCAGTAGGACATACGGCAAAAATTTGAGCCCGACAACCCTTTAATACATAAATGCTTTAAGAAACCTAAGAAGTACAAACCTACAAACTGTCCCAGTAATGACCATTTAATAATGAAAGGCAGCAATAACAAAACTGTGGAATTTTTTTTCCTTTTTTTAATCGTCTGAAGAGAATAGTAGAGGTGAAAATGGTACATCTGAGGGCATATACGTGTAAAGCAGAGTTCATATTACTTCTAACTTTTAATCGAAATGATTATGTGTGAAATCTCCTTCTCTACCATAAATACCTATGACAGAACCATTCACCTATTTATCCTGGAAAAGGTGATTACATATATGTATTAAATGCAACCTTTTAGACAGTCCACAGTTTCCTTCAGTTTCTAGCAAGAACAACATATTTGGCAACATTTGTCCCCGAGGAATTGAAGTTCTCACTCACGTAAAGACTAAATTCATGGTTATGAAAAAAGATACAAAAGAATCATATATAGCATATTAACATGACTTGTAGAGTTGGCAAAGCTATAGAGATGACGGATGTAAATATAAGTAAAGAAATCTACCTGTCGATAAAGTGGCGACTGAAACTTAAAATCCACCAAGAAGTAAAGGTTGCAGGTTCCTGGAATTGGTCCAGGATTGAATTCCCAAATGTTTATCAAATGGTCAAAAAGGGAACTATCCGATGCGGTTGTCTGAAACCAAAGCATGGAAAAATATAAAGATTATCAATTATTCATCATCAGGATTAATAAAAAAGATAAAAATGAATCAGAACCACCAAAGGAAAAAGGCCATCTTTCGGGTAACTGAACCAAAAGATATTTGTACATTAAACCACAAATATGAATAAAGACATAGAGACATTGACCATTCTTTTCTAATATTTTTTAATTTTTTACCTATTTCTTTTACTGCAGAGCCAGTTTCACACGAAAAGTAAACCATCACTAGGATTATCATCTTTATTACAATTCAAAACAGAATACAGGAGCTTTAATGAATACTCAAGTAGCAAGGTCAAGGTCATAGACAACAAGAAGATTGAAGCTACTGCAATAGATATGCAAGAGGCAGTTCTCAATACCTCACTTGAGCACCATGTTGCAGCTCAACTCAGAACATTATGTCCCTATTTGCTTGAAACATGGTACATTTTCTCTAAATACGAGCATGAGGAGCCTATGCATCATAGATGCAACAAGCTTAGGGCCTAATTATAGAACATAACAAAAGTACACAAAATGACAGAGTTAGCTCTTGTAATACTCTGAAATCAGTTTTGAAAAGCCCCTAAACTTTTTCCCAAAGGTGAACATGCACAAAAACACAATAGTGTAAGTTAGATTTCAAATCCACGGTAAAATACATATATTATACCAAACAAATCATTTACAGTTTTTGTTACTTAAAAATTTGAATAGTTAGCTGTTGAGTTAAGTGTCTGCAGCCTGATTCATCTAATTCTCACATCTAAGATAAATAAATGACATGCAATTTTGGGTATCTGCATTTCCAAATTTTCTACCTCAATGTCCTCATATAAGATCAAGATTGCCCAATTTCTTCAATTCTACTTGGTTGAGATCCAAAAAATATAAAAGAATGTACATAAATGATCTTAAAAAAAATAAAATAAAATGATTCTGAATATCCACAAAGGAAGCAAGGGTGCAGATTGCTTCCTTTTTTCATTTGACACATCTACTAGATGCCTATCATTATCATTTTGTAACATATTCCCCACCTATACACAGGTTATTTACCCATCTGTATGTGTGCATGAAACATAGGTCACACCAATAAAAACCTTACCGAACCCTATATCCACAAAAATGGAGAAGATATAGTACCTTGACATACTTGGGTCTTTTTAATTCCACATGCGACACATAACTCTCAACAAGGAATTTAAAACCAATCTCCAGTTCAGCATCAAAAGATCCATCTGGGTACTGTTTCAGTATCTCCGACCGCTGACACCACGGGACAAACCCATGATACAAGTCCACCGCAGCAACCACATCAAATAATTGCTCTGGAGAATATCTGGTAACTAAAAATTGTATCAGCCCATCACAATCTCATCAAATACCCAACTAAAATTATGTAATGCATAAATAAAGAGAAGGTTTTGAGCCAAATTACCCCAAAACAAGGCGCTCCTCGTGAACTTTGGACAGGACATCACCCTCTTCGCCATCTCCGCAGCCAAGAAACCGTCTTCTTTGCAAAATATTAATAGGATTATTATTGTACACACTTGGTAACAAGAAATTAACATTATTGTGAGTAGTCCCAATCAATTTATGGAGCGAGGGGGTCTCGGTTCCTGCTAGGTTACTAAAGGGTCGAATTTGATCAATTTTCCGGAGCTGCCAATTGCTTTTGGGAGAATTCATCAAATGTCTGGTGCCGATTTTACGCGAAACTAAGGAAGCAAATGCTTTCGAGGCTGACATATATGGCGGCATTATTTATTAATCCGAGAGGCTCCAAATAATACTAATCCGCTAAAATTGGAATTGGAGAATCAATCTGATAAAGCAAAGCAAAGAGCAAGCTGATAAAATGCGGAGTCGAGAGAAGTGAATGCAAAAAATTGAAACCCTAGAAAGGAGGAAGAGTACCTTTTGAGGTTACGTTGCGATATCAAATCAGGACAAAGAAGCGAAGACACAGGGTACGCGTTGCCGTCTTTAATCAGGAAATATGAAAGAAAAGAAAGAAAGAACATACAAAATAAAAATGGTCAAAAGAAATAATTTCCTATTCACGTTATGTAATAGTTGGACCCCTGCTTTGGTTTAAGGAGAAATAACAATGAAACACGTGACAATATTAACATAGGTGATCCAGCAGCAGCATTGCGTTCCCTAATCTGTTTGGCTGCTAGTTCTCTCCCACGGAAATGTGGCTATAAATCGCTTCCCAAATATGACTACCAATTTTATATTAAAAAAAACAAAATTACACATCAGGAATTTCCGTTCTTTTTTTTTTTTTTTAAAGTTAGGGATATAGAAATTAGGACATGTCCCCTCCAAGATAACAGAAGATTGATCATTCATATAACCTTTTTCTTGTTACGTAAATCAGCACGAAGATTTCAGGTTTACTTTCTTTTTCTCGAGCTAACTTCTTGTTTAGAGTTTGAATGGCAAAATATACAGAAGACTCTTACCTTTTGTTTGCCTAAAAGAATTCATCAGGCCTCTCAGTGTTACTAAAACGTTAACATTCAACAATCTTTACTGCTCATTCACAGCCCACAGACTTCTAGAAGAAAAATGAAAATCCTCAAAGGCCATAGATTTTCAACTCATTGTATACCGGCACATATCAAATTATATACCCTCTACATTTTAACTCAAAACAATGTATCATTTAAATTTATATGTAAAAATATCACTCATCAAATCATATCATCTATACAAAACTGAAAATAGTCTACTTGATATGAAAATTTTTGAAACAAAATTACAGAAATGTAGCGGTATTCAATATTGCCACAAAGTTTGATTGCCCGAAAAAGACAAAAATAAACAAGAATAATAATTGATACTCCCAAAATACATATATAGAAGACCATTAATATTAGATTTACAATATTCATACAACATAAATTCTACAATATGATGTGACAGCTTAAGTGACACAATTCTATTAGAGATATAACTTCCCAAATTCATTTTTATTTTTTCTTCCTCCAGTGAATTTTCGCCACGTAGAATGTCAAGTCATGTTGTAGAATTTAGGTTGTATAAATATTGTAAGTCTAGCATTTTTCTATAAAAGACTGAAGAGGCAGGTAAGTTCTTCGGCCTATTTGCCTTTCTAGCATACATGCCACAACTATTACTCATGCTGTAACCATATGCACAAAAAGCTCGGTTTGAACTTCAATTAAGTCATCATCACTATTCTGTGCGGAGTCACATTGAATCACGCCGTCGGTTAGAAAGTGAATATGTAAGCCATCTACATTCTTGCTCTGAGGTGCAACTTCTTTATCTGGCAGCAAAAACACGCTACAAGGAACCATTTTCTGTTATGGTAGCTTGGTGTGTGGAACCGGAACAACCTAAAAGAGAAATGGAGGTGGAGATGGCCAAAATTAAACTCAGATTTGATCCTATTCTCTACTCTCATGGATAAGAATGCCAATAAATTAAGTGTACACATTACCTGATCATGGCTTGAACCATCAATTTTCAGAGATTTCATCCTTTTTGCGCTGCACATACTGCTTGTCTTTTCCCCTTCAATTTCTTCACCAACAAAGTTCTGATCCGACACCTCTGCAGAAGTTGTGGCAAATGTCATGAAACCTAGAGAGTCTTCAGTTACGGAATATTAGAATTTCAATTAACTTATTACCCCTATTAAAATTAATAGACACCAAAAGAACTTGACAAGACTTATGATTTCACCAGCTCCTATTTCTTAATTAATTCTATTAGCCACTCAGACTATACTGACTGGGATATCCGACGATCCAAATCTCAAAAGAATATCTGTAACCTCTTTGCAGTACAACCTTCAGACTTACTAATAACTGTAACCTACCCAGAGAGAGTGCATTCAAGGTAAGTTGTGACAACAGTTAAGTTAAAACTATGAACTGAAAGCAAGTGAAAATTAAGAGGAGCCAACTAAGATAAACATGGATAATTAGGATTTTGAATCTCTATTCAATTACAGCCAAAAGGGTGATACAATTTGTTTCACAGATGTGATTTTATCAAACAAGCAAATATACAGGACAGATAGATGAAGAAATATGAATCAATAGCTTCAAAATAATAATGTCACTGCCTAGACTTGAGAAAAGAACTGCAAGAACCTGTGCTGCTGCCAACCATATCATGATGGCACAAATTAGAGGGACACGCATCAAAGTGCCCTGAACTAGTAGCTGCTTGACAACTCATTGGCTTCATCCTACAGGAACTGATTGTACCTTCTGATCCCTCAACACCAGCAGGACTTGGAGCTACCAAAGTTTGGGGCTTGCCTGTATGTTTGAAGTGCCGGATCCATGGACTTACAAGTAGACTACGAGAATCATGTCCTCTATTTGGTTTAAAATCCGGTCTTTGAAAGTTGATCTTCTGCCAGCAACCACCGCGCAAAACCTTAAACTATAATAAACACAGAAGGGAACAATAAAAATAACAACAAAAAAACATTTTGAAGCATTACACATAAACAATAGAATAGGGAAAGCCGCAGTCTTTGAAACTATAAATTATTTTCAACCTGCCCAGAAGAAGTACGCTGCATTTGCCTTAGTGATGTGATATTTGACAAGTTACTTTTTTCGGATCGCCACCCGAGAAAATTCGAAGAATTATATAACTGGTTAATAAACGATGTTTCCATGGATTTAAGGTACAAACTGTGCTTCTCATCTGTCCATTCTGTAGACATTGACTCTGTCACTGGAGAATCCTGATATGCAATTTAACAAAAAAATGAGGAAAACCCTTAAATGGTATAAGTAGAGAAAACTATGAAATTCAGAACAATGGCCACCGGACAGGTTGTGGGAAAGAAAAAAGAAGGAAAATTTAACAAGCACATTCTACCAACTTTCCCAATTTTTTCATATGCAGCTATAAACAATTTAAGAATGTTTAAAAGTTTAAGCAAAACAGAGGCTCTTCCATAAAAATAAATAAATAAATAAAAAGATTAACAAATGATGATGTAGCCATTACCCATGAGGAAGAAAAACTTTTCTAAAACGAAATTGCTATTAGGATCACAATTAACAGGTAGGCAGCAGCAAAAACAATAATCAAGAAAAATCACCAAAATTAAAATAAAATGGGAAAAGAAAAAAGATTGAAAATTATAGGTTTTCATATATTTGTTAAGAAAGCTAGAAATGCATGTATGCTATAAAGGGTCTAAGAATTAGGAAAAGCGAAAGAAACCGATGAAAGGAAGAAAAGAGAGGTTTGCCTACCTGGGGGCTCCTAGTCTCTTTTGGTTGAGCAAACCGGCCTGACTCTTCTTCACCTCTTAACTCGGATGTCTTTGAACTCGTTTGACTTTCATCAGTTTCCCTGACAACGTCCATGCACATACAAGAATTTAAAAATCTTCCCTGCAATTTAGAGGATAAATTTAGAGAATTAACAATTGAGTTTTGAGAGAGAGGGAGAGAGAGGGTAGAGGATGAAATGGAAATGAATTGTACCAAAGGCGGTGTTTGGTTTAGGCATCAAAGAACGATACAGTTGTCATCACTTTTACACGTGTCATGGAACCAGTATTTGCCACGTCATCACCGAAGCTGATTTGAACTCGATTTGTACTAGATATTTATGGGCGAGTCCAAAATATCTCTTTGGATTTTTCATAATTCGCTCTCAGTCCATCGTATTCCTTTCTTCTCATATTACGCCACGCCCGTCCTCGGCGCTTTTTAACTTACAGCTCTGTTTGTAGGCCACAACAGTTTTGTTGTGCAAGATTTTATGTTTCGTATGTGGAGTGGATAATCCGAAAATGAAAAATATTTTTCCAAAATATCTCCGGAGCGAAAAGTTAGAAAGAGTATTTGCTTAAAAAAGGAAAGCAAACTAGACAGGTATAGCCTGATAAAAGCCAGTACCTGCATGTGGATCAATATGACCGGCTCTTTTTACTATCATACCAAAAAGTATCGCACTTAGTCAAAAGTTGTTCAAGATAATAAAAAATATTTAGGGATTCCTGATATTTATTGTTAAGATTGTCGTAATACCTAAAAACTTAAATTATAGATGTAAACTTAATAATAATTTTACTTATTTAATATTTAAAAATCATTTGCATACATTTTTCTAACATAGAAAGCTTGCAAATGTGTGTTCGCATGCAAATTAAGTTAGAGAGATCCTTCTCAGTTGAGCGTGTCGAAAGGATATCAATTACACTGCATTTAATATATAATCAGTTTTATTCTTTCTTGAAGTGCCTTCAAAATACATTATTGTAAGATATATAATAAAATTGTTAGATTTAATGAGACCATATTTTTTTTTACAGATTCATACATTAATTAGTTTCATACACTTTCAACTGTTATCATTCTTAAAATGTATTAATTATATATGTTAAATTTAATATTAGATATACCAGGTGTATTGAATAATTTATAGTTTAGATTTAAATGTGTAAACAATGATCCCATGATCCTTTCCCACAATACATAAATAGGTCTGTATTTAAGCCACAAACATACGTGTATATGCAGTTCACTCTCACAAGAGAGAGCGCGTCATCGTCAAACCAATTAAATCCGCGTCCCCTCCTTGTATATATGAAAACTAGTATTAAAAATATAGGCCTACCACCTACAAGTTGAGCAGACCGGATTACAAGCGGCTGAAGAAAGTTTGAAAGAATGAAGATCCTCAGCTAAAGAAAATCCAGAATCCTAATGTGGCCCAATGTAATGATCAAGATGTTTAGTTTAACAGACAACCCACATGCTGATAGTCGATTTAACATATTATTGTCTGTACACGGAATATTTTCGTGAGAAAAAACTGTTATGCAAAAATTGGGAGTCATTGAGCATAATTTAGGCTTTACAGTAGAGTAGCTCTCATATATCATATTTATCCAAAAAGGAAGATATTTTGGGCTTTACGGTAGCTCTTTATACGTCACATTCGCTGGAAGAAACCAAGAATTGCGCTTGAGATCATATCAACTCCGAAGCTGACCTCCTTATTCTCCTCTTCACCCCGCAATTCTTGTTAAATTCAATTTTTCTATAATAAATCATTTTGGTAAATTATACATGTAATGGGAATAGGAACACATGCTTCAAAAGAAGTAAAACAGAGTGATTGAAGCTCAAGTTTCCGGCTTCTGTTGACCTTCTGAGATGGCAGTTTCTTTCAAGTCAATCTGACCTGCATCATCAGAAAGAAACCAAGACAATAAAAATGCAGAATAGCAGATCATTAATTCATTACCAGGCTCATTATATGCCTCTAGCTCAGAAACGGACGGAATTCTGAGCCACTCCTAAGGAAAAAAGTAGAAGAATAACCAATTGCAGACTTAGGGTACGGACTTAGATTTCTTTGTTTTGATAACTAAATGGTTCGTCATCAGTAAGGCATCTGTTACCCTGAAACAACCAGGTTAGAAGCAAGTCTCCATGCCTCTACCTTCTTATGAAAAGAAATATAAATCATACCTAACAAGGAAATCAGAGATGGGATTTTTGAAGGTCCATTCGATCTCACGTCTGTCCCTGCAATAACCGCATCTAAATTAACAAAGTCTAGCCCCATTGTTTTAACATGACATATGACATTCTATATTTACTATCATCATCATCATCAACATAATCGCTAATAAGCTCAAAAAAAAAAAAAAAAACACACGTTGACAGATGTTAAATCAAGAAAGATGAACCAAATTTAGAAGATAAAAAGCTTCCCCATAATCAGTAGCACATGTGGAAAAATTATGATAAGATGTAAACAGTTTAGAATAGACAAAAGCATCCTCAGATTAGGAGCGCTCATACATGTTACCGCCCTTCCAACTAAAAAGGAAAAGTCAATAACTCATTAATTTACAATTTTTTAATTTATTTTTTTGTCCTTGTTCTGCAAGGTATCACATATAACCAAGTCAGACAAACCTATGGCTCATATGGCACCCATGATGCCAAGGGTAATATAAAACATGCTTGCCCATTGCCAAGGATGAGGCGTGATATTTTTGAGAAGCTGCTCAAATGTCCTAATCTAAAGCTGTGTTTGCAGATTAATACATTCAATTGCATGCTTGCAATTCATCTACTCCATTGATGAAACACAGTACAATTATCTTATTGACATCACCATGTTAAAGATAAACCATAAGACCATAACCTTCACAATGAACTGTGTTTGGAAAATTACAAACAGAAATTTTTATATACATACACTACATGGACATGAATGTTTTACCAGATGAAGTTCATTGGTGCAAGGTCTAATTAGGCAAGTGCAGACTAGAAATATTTTTGTGAAAACCCACAATGTTTTACTGATATACATACTTATTCCTAGATAGCTTCCATAAGATATCTTGAATTCAATATGTTTCCTCCCAATGAATGTCCCAGACTATGCTAATTTCCTGAACTTTCATTGCTTCACTAACTCATTCACAATTTGGACCATGCACAAATATGGTTGACGTAAAAGATTAAGATATGAGACAGAGTTACAAAAGCAAAGCCACTGAACTCCAGAAGCAACATACCTGAATTTTCAAGTGATTTCAGATCAGATTTCTTAAAAGTATATCCTATGAAATGGGTATCTTTCGATGTCAACATCTGAAAAGTAAACATAAAAAACATACAATGTTTAAAATCATACCTAATACAACACAATCATGCAAAAAATTCTAGAAGTATGATGACAGAAACACATTAAAATAAAAAGAAAATTGAGAAAAAAACCCAAATTATGGGCTTCTTTAATAAATGACTGAAAAATTTGTATGCTATGATTATGTTCAACAGGTGCATCGGACAGCGTCCGACAATGTACAACTGTGTCTAATAGTTGCGTCTAATAGTATCTGACACCCAACAGAGGACCATAATATACAAATTTTTAGGGAAATTGTCATTTTTTTCAATCCATATTTAACTTTGGGACATTTTTTGAATTTTTCCTAAAATATGTATATAAGAATACATAAGCTAAGATATTATCTCCCACATTAATACAAGGAATCAGCTACCAGTACAATCTCAATATTACAGTCATAATGTTCAAGAATATTTGAATTTCTTATGAGTTAATTAGATATAAACATATGCAAACTACTACCCAACCTTCAGAGAGAAAAAATGCCAGCCAGACGTAATCACATACTCTGCTTTGTCTAACACATAGGAAATTGACCATCGTGTGTATGCAACTCATCACTGATCAAAACCCCAGATCCCCGACAGACCCACATAAGCAGGAAAATGAGGGAAAAGAATTGATGATGTCACTAAGGAAACATTTATCAGAAATTAGAACTTTTGATAGGCTATTTTATGCGTACAGATTAAGTTAGCTTTCTATGCCTACTTTATACTACAAGAAGTAAATTAGAGAGATTAAGAAGTCATTACCTTCCTCCAAGGTCCTACACTTGGTATTGTGGATGGTGGACCGTCCACCTACCAAAAAGCAAAGACTCATAATTACTTTCATAGTTAAAGAAACAATTAAAAAAAAAAATTTAAAAAAAGAAGTTAAAATAGCGTCTCAATCAACAACTCAAAACCAGCACAATACTGTATTGTTCAAAATATCTGAAAATTAAAATAAAAATCTGCAGCAAGATGCAAAGCCATTGACATTTCTCTAAAGTTTTCCGCTGAAATTTCAGGCAGAAATCAAACTCGTTTATAAAATTTAATCATCCAATACAATTTTTGGACTATTTTTTCCGTATTGAGAAAACCGTTCAACTTCCTAGCAATTTATCATAAGATTTGCTTTATCCAAGTCAAATCTGCATATCATTCAAATTAGATGTTCATGTGCTACAAGAATGGGGCAATGATCAAAGTGGGAACTGTTTGAAACTAAAAGCATTAAGAGATATTAATATAGCAATATGGCATTTAATCAGGAAAAAATTATTAGAATTTGTTTTCATGAAGTTACAACGGGTAGAATAAGATTCAAAATTGCAAGGATATCAGTGACATCATTGTCACCAAGTTAACTCCAAAAGAGAATTCAAAATTGAAATTTGAATGCATAAGTTCTAATTACTCACTTCCGGAAACTTCTCAAAATTTTGAGTATCCAGCTCTCCTGTGACAGTGGGCTTATATGCAGCTTCCATTTCATACAACTTATCCCATTGGATTCCTCTAAACCACAGATGTGCCTGCAAAACATTTGATGTCTGAAAAGAGAGATGAAAACAAAGTATTAAAAAATGAAGTGACATTGAAAAAATGATTACCCTTAATTCTTCAACTCCACGAGTTCCAAGCCTTGTTTCAACATCACAGAGCAAGTGACAGATCAAATCCTTAGCCTCATCTGATATTTTTGGTTCCTCGGGGAATTTCAGGCATGTTTTCCAGTTGATAATCTAATGCAAGATTAGAGCATTATTTAGCAAATATGATAACACTGATCACATAGCTATCAACCTGAACACAAGTATCACCTTACGGCATGTGATCCTTGGATCATCAGAACAGAATGGGGGATAGCCTATCAGCATCTCATACATGATTGCACCCAGAGACCACCAATCACACTCCATTCCGTATCCCTTCTTCAGCAACACTTCAGGTGCCATATAATCAAGAGTTCCAACGGTTGAATAGGCCTACAGAACATAGATGTCAAGTGATAATTGCAAGTTCAGCAGGTAAAAATGATTACTACTCAAGGTTTGCATAACTGCAGAGGTTTTCATACAGAAGTAAGGCATTGCTTGTTAGTCAGACAAACTGTACCCAAAATATAAGATAAGATATTAAATGAGCATAGAAAAAATACCAATGCACGGCGATTGCGTTTCCATTGCAGTAATTGTTCTTTTGGCATCAACCAATGTCCCTCAGCTTCACTAGTTGATTCTTGGTTTATTATATCTTCATCCTCCAACAAAATTGATGAATACTTATCCTCCAACGGCTTGCACAAGCCAAAATCTGATAGCTTCAAATGGCCATATTTGTCTAGAATCAGGTTATCTGGTTTTATATCCCTACAAAACAGAACAACCTCAGAGATAAAAATCAGGAGAAAATGAATATCAAAAGAGGTCTTATCATGTAACAATCTAACTAGATTGCTTCGATCAAGCATATATTTTAACAAGCTTCAATATTGTGTCTCTCCTCACCAAGTTTACCCTTTCTAAATAGAATTTTACTGAGGCAACAGCCAGGCCCAGCCACAGCTTGTTAAAAACTAACATATCCTTATTTTATCCTTCCACAATTTGAAACTGTCCTGCTAGTCTAAATTTCACAATGGTTAATAACTTCAGCCTAGTAAGACTCTGAGGAAAAGAAATAAAATGGAAAAAGAACTTTGGCCTAGCACTATCTAAGGGAATGAAAAAAGAACCAACCATGCCATTTGACAAATCTGAACTAGGCAGGTCACAGAAACTGAGCCAAACTTTGTCACCCTACCAAAACATATACCATCTTTAACCCTGTTTCTCTGCCAGATATTAATCAAATAATTGTAAGAAGGGTGACAATCCCTGCCAACCAACTTTACAATCTGATGATAAATGCTACCCATATAATCATCATACCTACGAAAATAGTTATATTGCTACGCGTATAATCGTCATACCTATGGACATAGTTATGCTGATGAATTGAGTGAATAGCTAGAATGCTCTCTGCTATATAAAAACGTGCAACATCTTCAGAAAGAATATCTTCTCTCATTAGCAATGTCATAATATCACCACCAGGTAAATACTCCATGATGAGGTACAAGAAATCAGAATCTTGAAAAGAGTAGAAAAGCTTCACTATGCACCGACTATCAACCTCTGCAAGTAAGTTCCTCTCAGATCGGACATGCTCAACCTTACATGAGGAAATAAAGAAATAAAACTAAATATTAATAAATACCATTTGCACAAAGAAAGTATACAGGTTCATTTCAGTATTCAAACTGAATTATACACAAAAATTAATTCTCAACTACATATGCATTGATTTTTAAATCAAAATGATGACAGTCCATCCAGTTCTTCTCATTATCTTTTAGCAGATTACGTAGCCTGCTGAGAAAAGCAACCATTTACACTAAACACAAAACGTTATTCAAATGTAGTTAGCACGTCTACTATGATTGTCTCACCTGTCCACGGCTAAGCATCTCTGATTTCTTTAATTTCTTCATGGCAAAAATCTCTCCAGTGCCTTTAGCACGACATAATCTAACCTGTTTATGTTAATCACCATATTAGACATTGTAGCACATATCAAGTTACTTTCCACAGATATGACATAGAAATGGCATTGAGTGAATTATTTGACACTATACCTCACCAAATGCACCTTTGCCAATTAAAGTTAATTGCTCAAAGTCATCAATTCCAATTTTACGTCTCTGCAACCTCATATACTCAGTTTCTCTGCGTTCCAGATTCCTCAGCATCTCCTCTTGCTCCTCACTTGATACAGCAGCTTGTTGAGCTCTCATTTGAAGGGCTCGACGCCTAAAACAGAGTCATATAAAACTTATCATTCTACATTTCCAAACAAGCAAGTCTCTTCTTTATGCATATTCACTCTTCGTTTTTACTAATTCTACGTTGAGCGACCAAAATCGAACCGATTACAAACTTGATGTTAGTGTTACTGATACTGAAGAACAAAATCGACTCAAAATTGAACATTTCATATGTAAAATAAATGCAGCTCTAAGCTCTCACACAGTCACAGAGATCAAACCAAAAAGTAAACTAATTCTTCATTTACAAAGTGACTTATCAACAGTAAATCTGATTTAAGAGCATTGATTTGAACCTTTCTTTACGATCTTGCAATCCTTGCAAGTAGTTCTTGTAATGATTCTCAATAAACTGCTTGGCGGCAGCAGCTTTCTGTCTAGTCACCGGTGAAGAAACGGAGACATCCGGATCCAAATCCAAGCCACGACCGGCCTTCATATTTAACGCACCTAACCTCACTGTATCATCACGACCGTCCATTTTGGCCGGAACCAGATCCGTCTTGAATGATCAAATATCAATCCTCCAAATCAAACTCAGCACATTTGGTTGTGAAGCTTGTAATTCAGATTTTCGAGGAGAGATCTAGGCGGGTGTGTCAGGTCATTGCTTGTGAAAATGACTGGGAGAGATAAATCAACTGGCACATGACAAGCGTTGCGTTGATATTTATATGGTACGCAAAGCCGTCTTATCTATTATCTGTTTTATTTTTGTGACTTTCTATTTGTCCTTTCTTTTCTCTTGCTCTTCTTCTCTTTTTCTTTATAGGGAATGGAGTGCGATCCAAGCCATCGCATTTCTCGCATGAACTGGAATCTTTGAAGAAACTTTTAAATTTTTTTCTTAATCATTTCTGGCTTTTACAACAAAGTTAACGAGTTTGCTTTTGCTCTGCTGTCGGCGGAGATCTATGCAAACAAGTTTGAGCTGGCTTTAAATTTGATGCACAATCCTAATATGCGCGTGGAACGTACGACTCCACGTGGCATGCCAGATGAAACTTTAAGGTGGTCTAGTCACTTTCAAAAGCGTGAGGTGTGGGATTGTTCATTATGAATTGACCAGGGGGTCTCATGGAATTAGCGTGGCTCAGGAGTCAAATCAAAAAGTGGGCGACTGAAGAGCGTGAGGTTTACGAAGCACAAGACACGACTGGGGCTACTGGCGTAGGGAATGGGTATTAGTTCAACAAGATTGGAAGCAGCCACAGCGTGCCACGTTGCTTCTAGATAATGGCCTAGTTATTTCCTAGTTCATGAAATAATTATGTTAACATGTTATGTGTCATGCTGTAAACAAATTAATCATCTTTTATGCAATACTAACCATTTGTTTGAATAGACGTATTTTTTCTTTTAAACGAAGATCAACGATTTGATTATTTACAATACGAGGAGAAGTAGTGACCATTTCGGGGGCCAGAATTTGCAAGTTCAGCTATTAAACGTGAATGAGGCGTCTACAAATTCCTCTATTTATTATTAATGCAGCTTGAATGAAGTTTCGAATGTCAACGTGGAAACGTCTTCGCGCCAGACGCAAAAAGGTAACTAAGTGTTATATGTGTTTTTATCTTATTAGAATATTAGGCAATTAAGATTTGTTTCAATATTAGAATTGAAACAAATTAAAATTTGTATCAAATTAAGAAATTGAGTTTGAATGTAATTTATTTTAATCAAAGCAATTTAGGTTACTCATAGTTGGACAAGAAAACTGAAATAGGAAAAGTTTTGATTGTACTTCTAGTACATGAATTATTGTTAAACTAAGAAAGAAACTTAAAGGCCTATATAAAGAGCCTTGTTCATATGAGTGAAAACTACTTCGAAATACCATATAGTAGTAGAAGAGAAGGCAGTAATAAAAGTTTTAGACCCTTGGGAGATTGTAAGGACGGCAATGTTTTGGTGCTCCTAGAAGCTACGGTTTAGGATTATTAACCGTGAGTATAGATCGAGTATCTGTGAAGTTCCTTCTCTGTTAGTTTTTTCTTAGAAGCATATATCGAAGATTGGTGATTATCTTGGTGTATATGCATAGAAAGGCTATAAGGTTAAATCCTTGTTATTGCTGCTAATATTCTTGTAATTATCTGTCATTGTCTGTTGCTGAGATCTCCAAAGTAGACGTAGGCTTGATTAACTGAACCACTATAAATTTGGTGTTCCTTTCTTCTTTATTTTCTTTTTGTTTTCTTGCTTGTGGTTTCATCATAATTTTGTCAATATCTCGGATTGAATGCTTCCGCAAAAAGCGCAAAATTCACAACAAATTAGTATCAGAGATTTGGTTCTAGAATCTGAGATGGCTAAAATAAAATGCAAGATGGAATGATTTAATGACAAGGATGATTTCAGTATTTGGCGTAGAAGGATGAGAGTCTTGCTAGTTCAGCAAATGGTGGCTCAGGCCTTGGGTGGAGAGATTAAACTACTGGCTACTTGACTGAAGAGAAGAAACAAGAGATGTTAGAGATAGCTTATAGTACCATTGTTCTTCATCTAAGTGACAATATGTTGAGACAGATTTCGAATGAAACAACTGCAGTTGGGATTTGATTGAAGTTAGAGAGCCTTTATATGACGAAATCTTTAACAAACTGACTATATTTGAAGGCAGAGCTGTTTGGGTTCAAAATGCAAGAGAATGAGAGCATTAATAAGAATATTGATGATTTCAATAAAATAGTCATTAATCTATAAAATATTAGGGAAATGATCAACGAAAAAGATCAAGCTATCATCTTGCTGAACTCGTTACCGCCTGCATACAGTCAACTGAAAGATACCTTTAGGTATGGTCATGGGTCTTTAGCCATGGAAGAATTAGAACCTGCGATCAGGTCTAAAGAGATGGAATTAAAGGCTGAAGGGAAGGTATTAAGTACTGGGAGCAGCAATGAAGCACTAACTGTCAAAGGTAACAAAGAGAAGAATCAATTGTCATCAAAGAAGCTTGACAAATCAAAGTCCAAGTGTTTTCACTGTAAGAACTTAGGGCATCTTCGAAAGGAGTGTCCTAAAAGATTGAAACATCAAGGAGATAAAAAGTCTGAGTATGGAGATGTGGCTTTTGGAGGATAATCTAGTGAAGTTTTGGTACATTCGATAATTGAAGATCAAAAGGAATGGATTCTTGACTCCAGTAGTTCATTCCACATGTGTTCGCATAAAGGATGGTTTCAATCCTTGGATGATAAGATGGATGGAATTGTTATCCTTGATAACAACCAAGCTTGCAAGATAGCTGGGGTTGGCTCAATCAAAGTCAAGATTTTTTATGGTTATGATCGTGTTCTCAATAATGTGAGGTATGTCTCTGAATTGAGAAGGAATTTGATATCTCTTGGTGTGCTTGATGATTTAGGATATGTAGTCAAGATAGAGAATGGTTATATGGAAATCATTAAGGATGCAATGACCATTGTGAAGGGCAAACTTCATAATGGTTTGTATTCTTTGATTGAAAGTGAAGAAGCATCCGATGCTAGTAAAGGAAAAGAGCGATTTGAGCTGAAGGTGGATCCTTTGGCAAGTAAATCAGTTCGTGGTCCAAATACTAGTGGAATAGATGAAGCATGTCAAAAGAGGTATGTGAAAAAAGTGTTGGAATGGTTTGGTAGGACAATTAGCAAGTTCAAGCATTGCTTGGACTTGATCTGAATCAAATACATTGGATGGCCTGAGGGGCTGGTAGAGAGCAACAGCAAGAACGAAGAAGGAAAGTTTGGAATCAGATCTGGAGTGATTGCGTGCATGCACAAAGAGAGCTACGTGCCTGTGCGCGTCTGGCAGAAAACTTGTGCTCCTGCGCAATATGGGTTACACTCTTACGCAACGACGTGGACTGAGAATCCTTCTTCATCATGAAATCAACAATGGTTAAAGACAAAAAAAAGGTGGAGATTGTTATGTGTTTTTTGGTCTTATTAGAATATTAGGCAATATAGGATTTGTTTGTAGATTAGAATTAAAATAAACTGAAATTTGTATCAAACTAAAAAATTGAGTTTGATTATAATTTTTTTTAATTATGACAATCTAGGTTACTCATAGTTGAACAAAGAAATTGAAATAGAAAGAGTTTTGATTGTAATTCTAGTCTAGGAATTATTGTTAGACTAGAAAAAAAAAACTCAAAGGCCTATATAAAGAACCTTGTTCATATGAGTGAAAACTACTATGAAATACTACATAGTAGTGGAAGAGAAGATGGTGATAAACGTTTTAGGAGTCTTGGGAGACTGTAAGAACGGTAACATTTTGATGATATTGGAAGCTACAGTTTAGGATTGTTAACCGTGAGTATAAATCGAGTATCCGTGGAAGTTCTTCTCTATTAGTTTTTCCTTAGAAGCATATATCGAAAATTGGTGATTATCTTAGTATATATGCATAAAAAGGCTGTAAGGTTAAATCTTTATTATTGTTGCTGATATTTTTGTAATTCTTTTTTATTGTTAATTGGAATAAAGCTACTGTTGAGATCTTCAAAGTAGACATAAGCTTGATTAGTCAAATCACTGTAAATCTGGTGTTCCTATCTTTTCTATTCTTTTGCTGTTTTCATGCTTGTGGTTTCATCATAATTTTGTCAATATCTCATATTAAACGCTTCCACAAAAAGTCCAAAATTTAAAACACTGAAAATGTGAAGCCTAAAAAGCTACCTGAAATTAAAAAAGGCTAGCGAAAGGCTGATGAGCTAAACTTGTACTATAAATTTTGACGGTCGAAAAGGAGCATTTGAACAAGGAGAGCATGCTTTTCTAATTCCTTAATTTCTCTGCTCTCTGTTACTCTTTAAAGATTGCCTTTCATATGTCAAATGACAAAGGAGAACCCTTTGGAACACAAATCCAAATCCACCCAGCTTGAGCGTTGTTCCTGCTTCGGTAAAGCCCTTGCAGAATTTTGCAAGGAAGACTTTTGCATGTGGAACAACGAAGAAAGCCACTGCAATGTCTCCCCTCTTAAAGGCAATTAGCTAGTCATCAATCGAATGAATTCCCCCGATGTTCTTTATCGTAAACCCCAGAACATTTACTAAATATTTCACAATGAACGAATTTTCGTTGTAACTAACAGGGGCATTAGTTTTTGTTAAGTGTCTCAATATCTGGAACAGATGGTAGGAGACGTGAGACCGTCAACATTGAAGTGATACTTACTGTAAAACCAGCTGATATAATCAGAATCACAAACAACCATGGCGCTAGCACAAATCAAGACAAATTGTTCCGAAGTGGTTCCCCTACATGTAATTACGAATTTTGAGACACAAAACTCAAGCTTTATGCAACCAGAACGATTGCTAGTACTGTCAGCAGGCATACTACGTGCAGAGGCCAAGGTTAATGAGAATCAAAATTTACATAAATATTAATATGATTCCTATTTTAGTTGAGCTTACTTTGTGCAAAGAATA
This sequence comes from Boswellia sacra, assembly GCA_013180625.2. Classification (NCBI taxonomy): domain Eukaryota; kingdom Viridiplantae; phylum Streptophyta; class Magnoliopsida; order Sapindales; family Burseraceae; genus Boswellia; species Boswellia sacra. The sequence continues at coordinate 1,111,328 of SNVD02000067.1, read as the reverse complement.
TGACGGTGACAAAAAACCAAAGCATTGATCCAAATCCCCTAAGCTCAGGGTTGTCTTCATGTTCAATGAACCAGATTTAGCATCGCAAAAACATGCACATTCCTGCCATTAGCAGCCATATTTTCATGGTAAATGTCTTCATGAAGAGCCATGTGTCTTTTATATTTTTTAGTTTGACAGGGACTACCATATCAAGTCCAAATTCAACATGTGGTTGAGAAAATTTTGCAAATTGACATCGATCTGCCATGAAATCTGTATCCCAACAGCTGCCTTCAGGCCCTATATATTGTTATATAACAAGCCATACATGAATCAGTGCCTGCTGAGGGAATAGTGCTCTTTGTTTTAACAATAGAATAAGAAGGCATTCTATAATTAACAATGTTAAAAGGAACTTCATGATGGTAAGTATGAGGATAATTCTACATTACAAACGAAAAGATATTACAGGAGTGGGGCTTTACTAATTTTAGTGCAGATTGGCTAATAAATTAGCGTGGGAGAAGAACAAAAGTACTGACCTTGTAATAGACTTGCTCCACCATTTCATCATATTAGCCCTTGAAGGGAACAAACACGTAAGTCAAATGATAATGTATATGCTTCACTACTGCTTCAAACACCTTAACAGAAAATCCAGAGATAGACGATTCATCATGGTCTTGATCATAACTTACTATGACAAACTGTTTAAAGGCACCCCTGGCAGGAATTGCTATCCACAATGGCTTCTCCGCTTCCCCAAAAGTCCATCCCTTTGGAACTGTTTGCGAACCTCCAGGCTAATAAATCGAATCTAATTCTGTCATAGAACTGTTGCCAAAGCTGTCCCAGATAACCCAATCAATGGTGACCAAAACACTATCTCTCTGTAGCTTTTACGCACCACGTTAATTATCTGAAAGGTTGGACTTTATGCTAATTGGCCATTTCTGAACCCAATCTTTCCACTCAGACCTTCAAGATTGCTGGATAATTTTTTCCTAGAAAACTTTTGTGGCTTAACTCTTGCATGTGATTTCTTCATAGCTTAGCAATCATACAAATTGCATCATAAGCTCGGACGGCAAAAATACTTGGGTTAGAATACTTTTCATCGTTGGGGTATTTTAACTCGTACACTTGCTACGAAAAAATCTAAAAGATTTGCTAGAATCAACAAATTTTGTTCTGAAACCAAGCAAACCTTGCATATTGTTCAAAGTAGAAGAATCAGGGGAATCAGTAAGGCTTGCAATCTCGTCTGAGAAAATCCATACATAGCCTTTTCCCATCATACCCGTTTGCTTTGCCTTCTCAAAAATCATAATAGCTAACTCAAGAGAAGACTATAGAATTATGAAAACCCTATTACTCTTGCTTCTTATCTTCTTTAGCTTTTTTTTTGTTGCAGCTTTTGGATTTTGGATAAAAGATAAGGAAGGAAAAGCTAAATGTTGTTCAATTTGAGAGTTTACAACCCGAAGTGAATCAAAGAGGAGGGTTACAAGTCCAGCATGATCTAAAAAAGCATTTTTACTTTAAAAAATTGCTGTTACTTTTCGCCACCCGAGTCAAAATCGAAAGATTTTGGGAAAATGTAAAAAATAGATAAAATTAGGGGCCTTAAATGAAATTTAGACACATCCTGAAAAATTTTCATGCCATAGACACTTTCTTGAAAAAATGACTAAAATGTCCTTTGAGACTCAAACTTAAAAAAAAACGCGTTTTGTCGTGACGAATAGGACACTCAACATGTTGAGTCCTGTTGGATGCTTCAACCGACACTCGCCATCATCATCGGTGTTCACTCGACACTAGACATAACGTGTTGAGTCTTGTCAGATGAACAGACCTACACTCGACATAACGTGTCGAGTCTTCGAAAACGCCTTGATGGCGAGTGTCGGTCTGTGCATCCGACAGGACTCGACACGTAATATCGAGTGTCGGTCCGTGCATCCGGCAAGACTTGACACGCTATGTCTAGTGTCGAGTGAACACCGACGATGATGGCGAGTGTCGGTTGAAGCATTCGACAGAACTCGACATGTCGAGTGTCCTCTTCGTCACGACAAAACGCGTCGGTTTTCACCATTTTTACACACATCAAACCAAAAAATCAATCAAATAACACTTCGTTTAGCCCTACAAACACAAAATAAATACAAAATATGAGCCCAAACTCAAATCTCCAAATTCAAAATCCCCAAAATTTACTCCAAATCTCCAAATACAGGATAAGTTTCTCATTCTTCTTGCTATGTTTCCGATGGTGTCGAGGGGTATTGGAAGCTAGACAACAACAGACGGCTATGAAAATAGAATACGGTTATGGAAATAGGCAGAGGTAAGTGAAGAAAAGAGGAAAATAAAGACTTTATGAATAAATTGAATTTTAAAGAGTATTTTAGTTATTTTTTGAAGAAGGTGTCTATGATATGAAAATTTTTCAGGATATGTTTAAATTTTACTTATTATTCCTAAAAGTATCTTTTTTTTTTTAATTTTCTCAAAGATTTTATTATTTAAAGAAGTTATTAAGTTATGAAACAGTTACTTATGGAGGTTTTACCGTACTTCTAAGTCAAGACACGTGAAGGGAGGGAAATAATGGAGATACTCTTGGCAGTCTTATTGATCGAGAGTAGAGTTGCTTCTGGTAGTGTTATTGCTCCAACGACGGCCTGCATTTGTTTATTGTCAATAAGCTCCTGAAATGGGTACCGTAAGATATTCATTTATTAATGTTGTCGTTTGTTTGCATGCATTCATACAACAAGTTGGAAATTATATTAGGAAATTATGGTTGGACAGTTTTAGCCTGAATGAAGTGATTATAACATCTTGAGTTTGAAAAAGACGAAGGACGGGTCTGTGTAACAATAAGGTTTCATATGAAAGCGCAATCAATCTTTTTACACATTATATCCTAAATCCAATAACAATAACTTGAAATGTGTACTTCTAGACAGAATTAGAAGAATTTAAGTGAGTAGTTAAAGACTACTCGAGTCAAGATCATTTAAAAAAATGGCCCAACTTATAATGAAATCTCATCAGTTTGCACTTTAGCTTACTGGTTAGATCGCATTGAATCACGATTATTCTTCCGGATTAAGTTGACATCATATATGACACACGTTATTTTAGTTTATACAAGATGTGTATTAAATGCGAATCCCTGGTTACATCAAAATGTCAAGAGTTAAACTGTCTATTTTCAATACAATTTGTTTATCAACCGTCAACTTGTGAATCGAGTTAAAATTATTGAATTTTTAAATATTTTACTTAAAATAGTATTGTTGATTTAGCCACATTATTGCAAGTTGGGTTTTTTTTTATGTAATTCAAACTTTTTTAAATGTAGAAGGAAAAAAAAAAGAAAAAAGAGTTTGCTTATTCGTACAATTAAAAAGGAAGCTTCCGAGTAGTACTATTCAATGTTCAAAAATCTTTGTAGAAATATTTTTCATATCAATTAGATTTAATCAAGCAACTTAAATTTATTGTAGAGTGAAGCAAAGTTAATTAAAATAGTTGTGATGGTAATAATTATAATTCTTTTTTATCACACTTAAATAATTGTACCGATAAAAATATTAAATTAATAAACTTTTTATTGATAATTAAAAAAAGTTTGATTCCTTACGATTCTTCTATGCATCTCCATAGTTGATTTTATGACAGATCCAGTATTAATTCACATTAATACAAATGCAGGTTCCTGGAATGATCATCTAAGCGAGTAGAGTTAACATAAACCAAAATTTAGTGAATCAATTCAATTCAATTCTGTAACTTAAGTTTATAGTTATAAGGCATTTAAGAAAAGAACCAGCCAGTCGTAATTGAGAGGTTTTTTATATCTTGTATTCGTGTGATATCCATCTTGTTAATTACAATATTGTTTCATGGATTGCAGGCTGTGGTATTAAAAATAGTGTATGCCTGAAGGGCCGCAATTAGAGAGTAGAACAAAACTTTACCGACAGAAGCTGCTCCAGCCAAGTGCCCATGAGAATCTTCCAAGTGCAAAACCAGCTGCATACTATTAGAACAGGCAGCGGTTGAGCGATGGAAATCTGCGACTGCCATTTCCATGGCTATTTTCTGCTCCGTCACAGCTTGATGGAGAGCTGAAGTCAATAAAACCACCGATATGCCCTATCATCCCAGCCCCTGGAGTCATTGATGGACATTGGACGATTGTCCTCTCTCATAGTGGCTTTAACGCTATCCAACAATATCAAAACCAATAAAAAAGAGATCAGAAGCTGAGACATTTTGGCTTTCTCTCCCTTGAACGAGGAGAAAATTAGGATGCAGCCATGCAGACGTGTTGAAATGTAGAGTAATTATCATTGTATTGAAAATCAAGAATTGATCAGTGTATATACATGCTTTCAGACCCTCTCACCTTCGTTTCTGTTTTTTTTTATATCAGTTAGTTTGTTAACTGACTTAACAAACTAATAACAACTTTAACAGCTAATTAATCAATTTACTAATCTGTCCCTAATTGACTAATTTACAAAAGTACCCTTATTATTGCTAACAGCCCCCCTCAAGTGTAGCTAGGCTTTCGAACAGACATCCTAGCTAACTTGCATTGACTCTGCAATTTTTCTGAGCTTCATAGCTTTACTTCAGGTCTGCATATTCCTTCTACTTCAGTTTAGCACATTCTTCAATATAGATGTTTAGCTTGTCTCTTAGGAATTCAAACCTTGTTCCTGTTATAGGCTTAGTGAGAATGTCAGCATTCTGAAATTCAGTGGATATATGCTACACTCTAAGTTTTTCCTCCAGTACCTTCTCTCTTAAGAAATGTACATCAATCTCAACATGCTTTGTTCTAGCATGGAACACAGGATTTGAAGCCAAGGATTCTGCTCCTTTGTTGTCACGGAACAGAATAGGAATGTCACTTAATCTTACTCCAATTTCGGATAGCAGGCTTTGTAACCAAATGATTTCAGTTGCTGCAAGAGACATTGCTCTGTATTCTGATTCAGTTGAGGATCTTGCTACCACTTTCTGTTTCTTTGAACTCCAGAATATCAGATTGTTTCCAAAGTACACACAGCATCCTGAAGTGGATTTTCTGTCATCCAGTGAGCTTGCCCAGTCTGCATCACTATAGGCTCTAAGATTAATTGACTCCATTTTCCTGAAAATTAATCCATAGTGTGTTGTTCCTTTGATGTATCTGAGTAATCTCTTACAGGCCTGCCAGTGTTTGATTGTAGGACACTGCAGGAGCTGACTTAGCTTGTTCACTGCATATGAGATGTCAGGTCTGGTCATTGATAAGTATTGCAATGCACCAATTGTACTTCTATACAGGCTAGGTTGCTCAAACTCTTCACTGTCTTTTGAGGAAAGCTTTGAATTAGCTTCCATAGGTGACTGAATAGCCTTTGATTCCAGCATGTTGCATTTTTTCAGTAGATCAGTTGCATACTTCCTTTGTGTGAGTAACATGTGGTTCTCGGATCTTTTAACTTCAAATCCAAGAAAATAGCTGACAGAGCCAAGGGTTTTGAGTGCAAATTTCAGATTTAAATCTGAAATAACTTTCTTAATTTGAGCATCATCACTTCCAGTAACCAGTATGTCATCAACATAAACTAATAACAATGTAATTGTGCTGACAGTTTTAAGAATGAATAGACTTGAATCTGAAATAGATGGTTGGAACCCCCACTGAAGTAGAGCATTCTTGAGCTTGTCAAACCAAGCTCTAGGTGCCTGCTTCAACCCATACAATGATTTGTGAAGATGACAGACATAGGTGGGATGAGATGCATCTACAAATCCTTCAGGTTGTGTCATATAAACTGTCTCTTGAAGTTCTCCATGAAGGAATGCATTGTTGACATCTATTTGTTGAATATCCCAATTCAAAGTGACAGCTAGGGAGAAAATAACTCTGATTGTAAAGGGCTTAATTACAGGACTAAAAGTGTCAACGTAGTCTATTCCTGGGGTCTATTGGAAGCCCTTAGCAACTAACCTGGCCTTGAATCTTTGTACTGATCCATCAAAGTTATATTTCACTCTGAAAACCCATTTGTGATCTACTACTTTCATGTCATTAGAAAATGGAACCAGTGACCAGGTTTGGTTGGTTTGCAAAGCATGAAATTCATCTTTCATTGCTTCATACCATTTCGGATTGTTTATAGCTTGTTTGACAGTGGTTGGTTCAATAGAGGATGAGATGGTTGTATTAATGGTATAGGCATGGAACTTAGGCTTAAAGACACCTGCTTTGGATCTAGTGACCATAGGATGAGTGTTTAGGTTAGTTGGTAATGTTGACAAGGATGTTTGCTGAGATACAGCAGTGGGAATTTCAGTTGGTGAAATTTGAGGAGGTGAACTTGAAGTTTCAGGAGGATATGGATCTGAACTTGGTGTTTCTGGAATCTGACTTGGTGGTATAAAGCTGGAAAGATTGTGATCTGTTTGAGGACTGGGAATTATCCAAGGTCCTGATACAAGTTCAGCATTTGAATGTGATGGTGAATTTAGGAATGAACCAGTTTTAAATGGGAACATGTGCTCATTGAAAGATACACTTTAAGCAATGTATATTCTACCAGAGGAGTGAAGGCAAAGATATCCTTTATGAGCTGAACTGTAACCAACAAAGACACATGTAGATGTGTGAAATGAAAATTTATGAGACTGATATGGTCTCAAATTAGGATAGCAAGCACATCCAAATACCCTGAATAGTTTATAGTTAGGATAAACTTGAAATAGAACAGAATATGGAGACTTAGACTTCAATGCAACTGATGGTAATCTGTTTATGAGATATACTGCTGTGTTAAAGGCAAACCACCAAAATGAAAGGGGCAGAGAGGCTTGTGCTAGCATTGTGAGGCCAATGTTTACAATGTGTCTATGTTTTCTTTCCACAACTCCATTTTGTTGGTGAGTGTGTGGACATGGATGTCTAAATAGAATTCCAAGTTCTTTGAGAAATGAGTCGAGTGGTCTGTATTCCCCACCTCAGTCAGACTGTAGGCATTTCAGTTTTGTATTAAACTGTCTTTCAACTTGTACCAAGAACAGCTTAAAAACATTAAACATTTCAGCCTTGGATTTGAGAGGAAATATCCAAGTGTATCTGTTGAAATCATCCATAAAACTCACATAGTAAGTGTAACCTTCAACTGATTTTATTGGAGATGGACCCCAAAGGTCTGAATATACAATTTCCAGTGGATTTGCAGTTCTAGACTTTGAGCTAGGATAGATTTCATGGCACTGCTTGCCATATCTACAGGATTCACAGAAGCATTCAGCTTTATTTGTACATTTGAACAGGTGAGTGATTGAGGACAATTTTTGCATTATATGAAAGTGTGGATGGCCTAATCTCCTATGCCAAAGTACTTGATTATTTACAATTGACAAATCAGAATCAACTAATTTGACATTATTGACTAAAGCTGCAAACAGAGAAGTGGAGTTTGATAGTTTATTATCTGTAACACAGCATGGACTGGAGCTGGATTTTGTTGCTATTCGATACAATCCATTACTGAGGTATCCTTCCAGCAAGATCTGTCTGGTATCCTTGTCCTTAATCAGGCAACCATAATTATGAAATTCAACAGTTATATTGTTTTCACAAACAAGTTGAGAAACACTCAGTAAATTCTTTGTGATTGCAGGAACTACTAAGATTTTATGAAGTTTAAAGCATGCTGATGAATTAGGAGATTGCAAATAACCATAACCAATATAATTGATAGATAGAAAGGTACCATTACCAACTTGAACAGCCTCAGATCCTGTATATTTTGATGCTGATGCAAGTTTGCTCATATCTGATGTGATATCGTCAGTAGCTCCTGTGTCAAGATACCAAGCAGGATCCTGTAATGCTGATGGAGAAGCAATTAAGGCTTGAGATGCCTGAGAGTTTTGAGTTGTTGTTCTCGATGATTGAGTGACATTAAGAGCTTGAGAGGGCTGAGTTGCTGATGGTGGTCCTTGATAGTTTATGTCAAACCTGTGATAGCATTTCACTACTGTATGGCCTGTCTTTCCACAAAGTTGGCACACAGGTCTGGCTGAATTGAAATTGTTTGAGCCTCTGCCATTGTTCTTATACCTTCCTCTGCCTCTGAAGTTTTGATTGAAAGATTGTCTGGAATTGTTTGAGTATTGAGAATTATGACTACCAAATGTGTTCATTCCGAATTGAGATTGCTTGGCAGTTATATTGGCACTGTGATCAAGACTTAGAGTTTGTGATGAATTGAATCTTTCTAACCTCATCTCATAACTTTGAAGTTGATACTGTGCCTCTTCTAATGTTATATTTCCAGATCTTGAAGTGAGATTAACTACAATTGCATCAAATTCTGGTCCAAGACCATCAAGAACATAGAACAGTAAATCCATATCTGTTACCTCATGTCCAATAGCAATCAAGGTATTAACAATGTCTTTTAATTTTGATATATACTCGGATATAGACATAGATCCTTTCCTGGTGTTTTGAAGTTGATGCTTCAGATGTAGAGATCTAGCCTTAGATTCAGTATAAAACAGCTTTTCAAGAACATTCCAAACCTCCATAGCTGATGTGCATCGAACTACATTGCAATACATGGATTCCGAAATTGATGACAGCAACCAGCTGAGAACAAATTGATCAATCCTCTTCCAATTGAGAAATTCATGGTTGATCTGAGTTGAAATCTCCTCTGGATTTTGTGAGGAACGAATTGAGATCACTCTAGCAAGACATGACTTCTCTCCTGTGATGTAACCTTCAAGATCGAAAGCTCTCAAAGTGGTAAGGATCTGAGTGCGCCAGAAACCATAATTTGTTCTCTGGAGTTTAATCGACAAGCTTGGGAGCACCGAAGGAAGAATTGACGAGAAAGAATTCGGTGAATTCATTGCTGGATTAGCAACTCCAGGATCAATTCCAGTATTGGATTGGAAATTTTGGAAGGAGCTAGGTTGAAATTCTCCTATTCTATCTTAATGCTCTGATACCATGTTGAAATATAGAGTAATTATCATTGTATTGAAAATCAAGAATTGATCACTGTATATACATGCTTTCAGACCCTCTCACCTTCGTTTCTGTTTTTTTTTTATATCAGTTAGTTTGTTAACTGATTTAACAAACTAATAACAACTTTAACAGCTAATTAATCAATTTACTAATCTGTCCCTGATTAACTAATTTACAAAAGTACCCTTATTATTGCTAACAAGATGGAAAAAATGAATGGCTTGGCTGTATGACTTTGTAAGTTGTAGCATTATCGTATACGTATATGTGTGTGTATAATATGTAGAAAAATTAATATTCAGTATTTGCAACTGATTGGAAATTTTCCTGTTAAGAAATGTCTTTAGCTGACTACCTGTTACTACAAGTAGTATCAACGACTAGAACACTCGCTTTAACCATGGATTGTAGTTAAGGTTCTTCTTTTTTGAACTACTGAACGATTTTTTTAAAGAAATATTTTATCAAAATTCAGAAGTCAATGCTTATTTGTTTTCTTATTAGGTAACTTGCGGTCTTCTACAAACGAACCATGGTTTAGATCGATACTCGTTCTTAACCAAATAAAAAGTCTCACCGACCACATAATAATATAGTTGAATAAGCTCTTATTTACGACACACAGAATTTGCAAAGAAATTTCATTGATGCCTAGTATTGCAAAGTATTATTTTGGTGGAGTCAGCCAAATATGTTAGATAGAAATACCATTGGATACAAACCGAATTCTTACACACTTCTGCAACTCTCAGCTTGCCCTCTGTGTACCCGCCAATCTAACAGCGATATGTAACTAATACTCAAAATCCTTCACAATAAACTAAAGAGACTAAAAAAACTGAAATAAGAAGAAAATGTCAGCCTATTATTCTAGGGTTGATTTTAAAATAACCTAAATTAGAGTGGGTTACTAAATACTGATAATTGAACACTAGATCAGATAAGTACGGAACCAACATTGTTTCAAACATTGTCAAATATAACAATATCTAATATTCTATAAAATGTTTCAAGTATCGGACAAGGTCTGAGTATATTTCGTTTTTATGTTTGAACTATTTTTGCAATACACCCTTTAAATTAGGGTGTGTTCTTTTATGAATCCAGTGTTTTTGTTTTCAATTGAATTTAGGAATATGTGGTTAATTTTGAATTATTTTGAATTTTGAAAAGAATATGTAGTTGAGATTGAACGTAAATTGTATTAAAAAATGTACAGTACAGAAAACAGGATTTAGATTTATAAAAGAACATAGCTTTAAATTCTGTGCATTTTTTTGTGGCATTCTTATTTATATTCATAATTCACTCATTTAAACTCCGTGAAACAAAAATTACATGAGACACATGATAAGATTCGTCTAAAAGTTGTGTGGGCCGGCTTAGGCTGAGCCAAGCCCAAGGCCTGGGTAGTAAAGCAAGTAGCAACTAGGTGGACAACCGTGGCTCACTTAACGCAGTATTATCCGGTAAGATTTGCTTTCCATGGAACTTCACTCATGTTCCGCCAACAATACAAAGCTCCCCCCCAACAACCGAAAACAATGTGCCATAACTGACTACTGTAACACACTCCACCACCCTGCTACTTAGACCATGGCCATGGCTTCTATTACTAGACCTCCGCCATTTCTTCACCCTCATTCAAACCCTACCTTACTCAGTTCCTCTCCCGTAGTCTTATCCTTTCCTTTTTGTCCAACGACGTCGCTTCACCTTCGTGTCTCTGCTCTACGATCGGATGGAGACAAAATTGGCAGCCAAGAGCCATATGCTTCCAATATGCTTAGGAAACCGATAATTTCGCCGTCGACCAAGGACATGGATGGAAATTCGGAAGAGGCTGAGCTCAGCGAGGAGCAGAAAGAAGAGGAAGAGGAGGAGTGGATTGATTGGGAGGACCAGATTTTGCAGGACACGGTTCCACTTGTTGGCTTCGTTAGGATGATTCTTCATTCTGGAAAGTAAGACCAGAACCGCTATAATTGAATGATTTTGTTTTGTTATTGGTAACAAATGAGTGTAATTATTATTGTTATTACTATGCTAGTAATTTGATTTGTGTAAAATGGGATATTCTTTTGTAGATATCAAAGTGGAAGTAGATTAAGTCCAGATCATGAGAGAACGATTCTTGATAGGTTGCTTCCGTATCATCCGGAGTTTGAAAAGAAGATTGGCTCTGGAATTGATTACATTACAGTATGTTTCTGTGCTTCTCTAATAGCTGTTGAAATTTCCTAGGCCTAGAGCTGCTATTTTGCTTGATGCACTGAATGCTTGCTATGGATTATTTATGTTCATGCTTTATTATTTTGTTTCTGGCCTTGTTTACTCTTAGCATGTCATGTGACTATTATATTTTGAACTGAAAATTTTGAATATCTATGTAGAACTGAATAATCATCATGATAGACCTTCTATTGAGTTTTTGTGGTGTTGATAGAACTGAGCTGTACATGAATGTGGCTGCCAATCGATGATTGTTGACAATTTTGCTGCTCAGCACCCAGATTGAATTTAATATAATCATTCGAGGAGATCTTTGATATAGTGTGCACTGCCTGTCGTATTATATTAGCTATGTCTATGGATTCCAAACTGTTACTGCTCATTGGACTTAACTTCATGTGTTCCAGTCACCAGTTTGAAAATTTTTTACATATTTATTGTCCTTGAATCATGCAGATTAATATCTGATTTGTATTTCTAGTGTCAAGTGTCTGTACTTGAAGACTTGTTCAAGTGTTTATCCTATATCATTCTTTAGTCAAATGTATTTTATAAAAACTTGGTGGCAATTCTCTTTCTGTTAACGTAAATTCAAACATGCACCACAGTAGCTGAGGAAAATAATCCTAGGGATTGTAGAGTGCTTACTCTTGATCCTGCAATCTCTAACAAAAAGGTTATTGCAAGTATCACTTAATCCCAAGAGTAGCATCACGCTTGTATCCAAATGTAAGAATTTATTCTCGGTCTAAAATCTTAAGCTTCTTTCTCTTAATATGATTGAGGGTTGTGATTCTGATACTTGCCTGTTAATTATATTGGATTTTTAATGTTTCTTGTTTCTGGTTGACAGATTGGATATCATCCCGATTTTGAAGGCTCAAGATGTTTGTTCATTGTTCGAAAAGATGGAGACTTAGTCGATTTTTCATATTGGAAATGCATAAAGGGACTGATCAGGAAGAAATATCCACTATATGCAGATAGTTTTATTGTAAGACATTTCCGGCGGCACAGGCGAAGTTGATGAGGGTATAACTCTGAACTCGCTTACCACCTTCTGTCGTTAGCTCCTTTTGATTGAAGTGTTTCATTTGTATCAACTGAAATAATATTGTAGAGTTTAGAAGCAAAGTCCCAAATTTTTAAAATTGAATTGCCAGGGGAAGTTTCTGGAAATTTATTTCCAGAAGTTTTAAGTGAACACTGCAGAATCTCATGACTGGAAATTGGTCTAGTTTTATTTTAGTATAGACAGAATTCGGGTCGGGTCGGGTTTTTTATTTTTCTTTTTTCTTTTTGAGCACCCTAGTTTTATTCACACTGAATATTATGTACCCTAATTCATAGTTTTTGATTTGTGGCGCGATATATTATTAAGATTCTCGCATTGGTGGGATTGAGCTCTTCCTTTCATGCTTGCCTTCTTTTTGGTTTGTTCAAATTGGTCCTAGTCTAGGTCAAGGTCTAGGTCATGCTTCACTCCAACAATACTGATCATTAGAATGCCTAGAAACGAGAATGCCTGCAGGTCACGCATCCTCGAGTTTCTCATCTGAAAGCCAGAAGTCTGCTCAAACGAATTTGTTCTTATGACTTTGTTAGAAATATATATATGTGTGTGTGTGTGTGTGTGTGTGTGTTTGTGTGTGTGAGAGGTAAAACCATTTACGATTTTTACATTTTGCATTGAAATGGAATATAATGTCATCCCTATGAGTTCCCTTAGTTATTAGGTGGTATATATAGGTTCTGAACAACCTTTGTTATTTACATGATTTTATACTATACTAGGGGTTTTTATTTTTATCATTCTTGTTTGGGAAAAAGATAATTTTTAGGAAGTGATTCTTAGCCAACAAACACCTTCAAGTTTTATACATTTGAACTAGGGTTCTAGCGTGTGCTTCAGTTGAACCATATTGATTTCTATGTGTAACATGGTAGTTGCATTCAGCAAGTCAATAAAGTATCACATAGTTTGCTGCACGTGAGACATTCTGGCCTCCTCTGCAGTTCTACCCACTAATTAACTGTTCCACCTAATAGTTCCGGATCACTAGGTATTAGAATATGAATTGAGATTGCGGGTTGTGAAAGCATTTATTTTGTTGCAGATTCAGTACCAAATTAGAAGGAGGCAAGTCAATCTGCGCAGCCTTCATAGGACTCTGCTTCGCTCGTGCAGAAGTTATAACCCCACCGTGCCCCTTTGCTGTAGTTTGGCAGTGCAGAAAGCTAAGTGTATAATGATTGTTTGAAACGAATCAATAAAGGAAGTTAGTTTTTAGCTTTTCTCTTTCCTTACCATCATATATTCTGACTTGAAAGAAACAGCTATAAACAGAATCTTACCATCGTCTTGGAAGATGTAAGGCCTAACGAAGGTAGCTTTTGCCATATCAGCATCATCTGATTCACTTGTTTATCACGATTATCCTAGACCTAGATTTGTAGTAGTTTATAATCACCTTATCTAGAAAATGTGAGACTAGTCTGGGGTTGTTATTGCTGTGAAAAAAAATGCATAGAAAGAAGCGCTTTTTTCTGCGTTTCTTTTTTTTTTTTTCTTTACAGCAACGCCAACTTAAGGTATTTAGATTACTTCTCAACGTGCATAAAAAAGAGCTCCAAAAGCAAGGGTTTGGCTATTTTTTGGGACCTGCTTTTGCTTTTAAAATACAAAAAGTCTAAAATACCTTTAATAGAAAAATAAAAATACAAAATCATACTTATTGTTAAAGTGTTTTTTTAAATTTATACTTAATTAATAAGAAAAAATTATAAATATTTATATATTTATTTTCATAAATTTTTATTTTTTGAAAATTTTGTAATTATTTAAAAATTTTGATAATAATTTTTTAATTAAACAATTATTTAATGAATATAGTATTTTAAAATATTTTTTTAATTATTACATTTATGAATGAATATATATATATATATATATATATATTCATGGTATTTAAATTTAAAATGCGTGTGTAGATAATTTAAATTATTTCATAAATAAATAAATCTAATTTGATATTTTAAATGTTAATAGTTAAAGGGAATGGATCTTTTAGATACTATTTCATATTATAAATATAATGAAAGAATATTACTTATGTCTATTTTAGTTATTTGAATATAATAAAAGTTATAGTAACAACAATTTTAAATACATCTATCAGATCTATCATGTTATTAAAAAGTAAAATAATTTTTAAAAATTGGTTTATCATAACTTAAACACTCAATAACTTCTTTAGAAGCTTATTGTTTGTACAGTCTAGTCTAAGCGATTTATTTTCATACCAATCCAATCTTAACCTCAAACTGACTCATAGTTAAATCACATTGTTTGAGTATATATCAATTGTAGTTGTTGAAAAATATGATTAAGATCTGACAACTATAACACTGTGGATGTAGATATATAATAATCTTGATTTACTCGTTCCCGTTACATGAGACAAAGATATACCCATTATACACTATACGAGATATTTCGACCAAAGATCTTTTTGACAAGGTCCAGATTTTGTTGGTATTATTTCTTTTTAGGTTGTCTAATAGTGAGGGAATCCTATCGGCTACCACCAAATTAATAATTTTTTTCATGGGCCAAGTTTCATTTCCTTATTGGTCCTGAAATCTAAAAATTGATAACTGAGGTAACCTCATGTTGTAAGCAATTTCGACAGTTCCTATCATTATAGTTAAAAACGTATGGGTTTTTACATTAAAGCCTTTATGATTAATGAAATTTTGATGATAAAAAGTTTTTTTTTTGAAAAAATAAAAAATGAATTAAGAGTTAATCAATTTGCCCAAAAAAATAAAGAGGTGGGCAAGGGGAATCAATCAACGTGTAACGTGAATGATGAATGACAACCAAAAGGTGGTGGCAACTGTGATGTAGAACCCAATAACTTTTTTACCACGTGGGAGGAGCAACACGGTCTTGGACTCATGTGGTGCTCACTATGGCCACTTACTTGGTTTGTGTTGCAGATGCACCATACCCAGACACGTTTTCGCACCACCCACAAAGTTGTTAATTTTCCCATTTCTGGAATCAAATTTGATTCATTTTTAAAGTGTATGCATGTCTCAATATATGCGCAGGGAAAACATTTATGATGGAACAGAATTTAGGTGAAGGGTCACCGAGGCAAGTCATGGGTCCATAAAAGATGCACCATGTATATAAAGTTCTTAGCAGATGAGATATGATCATGAACTACACATCACATATTTCCACTTTCTTTGCATCTAATTTATGAATGCCAGAGCCATGATATGTGTTACCCAAGTCTGTAAAATTTTATAGATGACTAAGAGTGCACACCCATGTGCCTTTCTTACTGACAATGGTAGTTTCTGTTTTGCTTCAGCTTTAGTGCTCTTCCAGATCCTTAATGGGAGGATAGTGAAATTCCTTTTGTCTTTTTGTAAACTTGGCTTAAATCAACAAGCAAGCAAGCTATCAAGCTAACCCCACATCATCCTCATCCTCAATTCAATAATCTCCTTAAGAAGAGATAAAAGATTAGCTCACTTTTTGCCTTTTCAGGACTTGGCTTGTGTGAAAAAGACTAACTTCAATATCCGAGACTTCGTCTGATTGGATTTCTCATTTTCTTTAATGTAATTTAGCAATCACTCCAAAACTCCTAATTTTGACTCGGGCCACAAAAACTAAAGTCTGTTGTACTGCATGCACCGTCTTTTATTATTTTAAAATTTTTAAGCAGACTTCTTGAATTGCAGATACACGAAGCCGCTTCCTCGCCGTTGTGAAACTCAATTTCTTTAGCTTTTTCGTGTTATCGTGTAAAACCCAATTCAATAATTTTTAAAAAATGAACGGTTGACAAACGACTCAATATTAATTTCATCTTTTCACATTTCACTCACTCTATCTAAGACTGACATGTGAAAACAGTTAATAAAAAAAATTTGTTGAAAAAATCGTTTACGATTTAAAGAATCAATAATTATAGGTTTATAATATAAATATAATAAAAAATTTAAAACATAACGTCATGGTCGAAATATTAAAATTCTATTAGAAATTAAATTTTTCATTAATTTTTATTTTTTCAATAAATTTTTATCACATATATTATCACATTATATTATATTTTTTTATTATATTTAAGTCTTAATATAATATCACATTATATTGTTTTTTTTTGTTATATTTAAGTCTTAATAGCACTACTCTTAAAAAGAATTGATGAATTTGACGTTAAAGAACCCAAATAAAAACTTGTTCACCTCAAGGTTTTAAGATAAAAAATCTTTGCGAAAAAAAGATATCGGTTCTGCTTTACATGATAGACATTGATATTTGTTTGGATATTAATGAAACCAAGAAAAAAGTACTTGGCATAATACGTGGAGAAGATGATATTGTGTGATATGTGAAGCTTTGACTAATTATTGGGGAATCCTTATCCTCTTTACCGGTAGAAATTAGGTGAGACATGCACTACTCTATCGCTCTTGTCTATGCAGACTTTTCTAAAGCAAACCCGCCATGATCACCCATTCATCTACTTCAATCAACTTATAAAACCAGAGAAAATTGACTTCAACGAGAAGACACTTATAGAAATGCACGCAACTGCCCATTCCCGTTCCTAATAGGGCAACCATTGATTTCCCTATGCAAAAAACAAGAGATATTTTATTGAGTAAAATATTTGTTGATACTATTACAGGTAATGGTAGTCTGCGATATGTTGTCACTTGTCACGGTCTTGACCAATTAAATATCAATTGGGACAAGAAATAATTTCGTAAATTTTTCTGTAAACCCGTGTACAGGTTTTTTTTTTTTTTTTTTCTGGGGAATATAGGGACACGGAAGCTAGTGGATTATTGTCCATGGATGTCAACGGCAATTCAATTATTAATGTGAAAATAAAATTATAAAATTATATATTTATCAATTCTTGTCTCGGGTGAAACAACAAAAGTGGAGAATTTTCAAGGGCGGTGGATAAACGGCGTTAAAAAGAAAAAGTCCGTTAGAGCTGTATGCAGAAAGTAGGGGTATTTTCGACCAGTGGATCAGGTTACTGTTCTTGTGGGTAACTGTACACCATCTATAATATCTGGAATTTTGTCGTGTTGTCCAATCGTTTTCACGTGAATGATTGAGGGTGGAAACGGATAGACATAACAAAGATACTTTATCTTGACGAAAATGCCCCTACGTGGCCTTTAAGATTGAGTGCGCATAACACCCTCGGCGTACTTTTCGCTCTTGTCGGTACACATGCACGATCCAACCAACAACTACTACAGTACAAAGAGAGCAATCCAACGGCTGGTTGAGCGCAACGTGGAGCGGCTGGATGCTCCCATCTAGCGATCTCTGATTGGGTGGATGTCAATCAAAGCTCCGACCTAATCCTTATTGGTCCACGACTCCAGAAAGCTGGCCCACCAAGAATTATTAAATGATTAAAAATCCAAACTCCATGTCTTAAAAGCGAAAAAAGGGGGAAGAGACATTAGACACTTGGCGCATCGACCAAGCTCTACACGCGAGGAAGAAGGAAGCAATCAGGCAAAGGCAGCCATCGAATAATCTTAAAAAAAAAAAAAAAAAAAACAGACAAACAAAATTACAAAAACATAGAAAACATAAAAAAAGGTGATTAGCCTCCTTCTCTCTCTAGCTTCTCTCCAGTATCATTCCTTCCTCTTTTAGTTTAATCTATTTGATATAAGAATGTTATTAACTGTTTTGATTGATTATATCAGCTGTAAATTTTACTGCTTTTCGATCCTTGGTTTTTATTAAGCATAGTTTTGCTGGTTTTGAAACTCTTGAAGTGGTTTGATTGTGTTTTCAATTCTGTTTTAGTAGTATTGAGAATTAGGGTTTAGAAGTATTTGTTGATATATTAACTGATTAGAAGCTTGATTTTTGTGTCGAACTCTGTTGTTGAATTATCAATTGGATTGGAATGTGGACAGAGCTTTACTGTGTAGTTCATTAGATTGATTTTCGATTGAAGTACAAGATTCTTAGCTTGAATAAGCTTCTGACACTGTTTCATTTAGATTTTTACCAAATGGGGAGTAACATGAACTTGAAGAACTTCAGTAATGAACCGCCAAACGACGGGAATAAGCTGCCGGCGAATTTTCCGTTGACACGACAGCCGTCAATCTATTCATTGACATTTGATGAGTTTCAAAGCACTGTGGGTGGGATAGGGAAGGATTTTGGGTCAATGAACATGGATGAGCTGTTAAAGAATATATGGACTGCTGAAGAGTCACAAACCATGGTAGCCTCGTCTAGCGGCAACCAAGATGGTACGAATGGCTTGCAAAGGCAAGGCTCGTTAACCTTGCCAAGGACTTTGAGTCAAAAAACTGTTGATGAGGTTTGGAAAGATATTTCTAAGGAGTATAATATCAAGGATGCAAGTGGTGGTGGCGGTGGTGGTCAAGGATCTAATAATATGCCGCAAAGGCAGCAGACTTTGGGAGAAATGACATTGGAGGAGTTTTTGGTGAGAGCTGGTGTTGTTAGGGAGGATGTACAGTTGGGTGCTGCTGGTTCTAAGCTCAATAATAATTTTGGACTTTTTGCTGATTTATCACGATCGGGTAATAATGCTGCGCTGGGAATTGGGTTTCAGCAGATGGCCAAGGGTGCCAATTTGATGGGGAATCAGAATTTTGAGAGTGGTAATCAGATTAATATTCAGTCTTCAAATATGCCTTTGAATGTTAACAGGGCTAGGTTGCAGCAGCATCCCCTAACACAGCAGCAGCCACTATCTCAGCAGCAGCCACAAATATTTCCCAAGCAGCCTACGGTGGCCTATGCAACCCAGATGCCTTTACAGAGTAGTCCTGGAATTAAGAGTGGAATTTTGGCGATGGGTGATCAGTGTATGGGTAATACTCTGATTCAGGGTGGCGCACTTCAGGGTGCTGGGATGGGAATGGTAGGTTTAGGTGCTGGGCCTGTTGTCGCTACAGGTTCGCCTGCAAACCAGTTGTCTTCAGATGGAATTGGTAAGAGTAATGGGGATACTTCTTCGGTTTCTCCTGTTCCTTACATGTTTAATGGAGGTTTAAGAGGGAGGAAATTTAATGGGAATGTCGAGAAGGTTGTTGAGAGGAGGCAGAGGAGAATGATAAAGAATAGAGAGTCAGCTGCAAGATCCCGTGCTCGCAAGCAGGTGAACTTATATTTCACATGCTCATCCTCTACTAACTATATGAATTTTTATGGCTTTTGGATTCAAATATCTTATGATTAAATTTCTTGAATGATGAACTTGTCAAAGATTTGCTTTTGCAGTCTTGTGAAGTATCTGATGATTTTCATTTTCAAATTGCTTAATTTCTACTTTGTTATGTTGATACTGGGAATCCATTGTGTGGTGTAGATTGGATTTGTTATAAAAAGGATAGTTCGTCTTCAGTAAAGTTCAATTTTTGATATAATACAACTACCTTAGCTTTACTAACTTGAATAAGAAACTTGTTGACGTGCTTATAGGTTCAGTTTCACGTCAAAATATAAGGGAGATAACTCATGATATTTGAGTTTCTCTGGAGTTATCACTATCTTTGAAATAAATCGTACCATTTTAATGATTCTTCAATTAAAATAAACATAGATATAGAGGTGAAAAGCGCTTAGTGAAAAGATAACAATGAGTTTCCTCTTGTTGTCGCTTAATGAATTGTGCTAGTAAATTGACCTTCTGCTTTATCATATATGGGCATGCTGCATCCAAAATCTCGTGAAAGATTATGCAGCAGAATGGTAATGTGATAGCGACCTGACGTGAGAAGAGATGAAAGATTATGAGAAGTCAAGGTCTTGAGAAGTTGTAAGGATCCAGTTTGTTACAAGGTAATGGAAAGTTGTTTAAGGAACATAACATCTGATAGTAGTTGTATCATGTCATCATCAATAAAAGGATGATTAACTTCAATAAATACCTTTGACCTTGATGCTTCTTTGATTCAAACATATTTTAATGTTAGGAGAAGAAGTACTTCTATTATGTTTTTGTTGATTTGTTTTAGTACTGTTATGATTTTTTTGCGGGCAACTGGTAAACATTTTCTTACTTTCTGTGTTAATTGAGCTAGGCTTATACCATGGAATTGGAAGCTGAAGTTGCAAAGTTAAAAGAGGAGAATGAAGCTTTACGGAAGAAACAAGTATATTTTCTTGTTTTATAAGCACGTGCGTGCACACGCACGCACGCACGCACGCGCACACACACACAAAAAAAGTAACAACTATAATAAGTTTGACATCTCTGTGCTAATTCTTACTGGCCATACTTTGGTTGCTGCAGGCCGAAATGATGGAATTGCAAAAAAATCAGGTAAAACAATTTCACAGCTCGGAAGATTTTGTTCTTGTTGGAAACATATTGATCTAATACTTTTCTAATTACTTAGTCATTATGCATTACATTTTTTAATAAGTTCCATGACTTACTCCTCTACACTACATGACCGATTTCAAGTTTAGCTCTGTTGAATTGAAGGGTGCAAGCCAGATTTTGCTTTATGCTTACTTGTCACTGACTCTCATAAGTAGTTAAATAAATAAAAAATAAAGTGAATTTGCATAGTTCTTTGTGGTTTGAATTTCCCATCTATATTTTGTTAGTTGATGTTTTACCGCATTTATAATATACAAATACTTGCATGTGTTTTTCTGCATGGGTGTTTTTTTCTTTGGCCAAGAGAAAACTGTCATGGGTGTGATATAGAAAGATGAAACAAAAATCATCATCTCAATTTACAAAATATGTATATCAGAACATTGTGAATAAAGTTCTGTCATCAAAGAGCTTTCATCTATGTTTTTTAAATATTGGGTTTTAGATGCTTTAGTACCTTTATTTCTTGACTTCATTCCTACGTGTGGAACTCTTAATTGAATGTCAAAATTTGAAATTAGTTATCGGCTTTTCTAATGTATTTTGATGGCGATAACAGGTCTTGGAGATGAAGAACGTGCAACCGGTATCTAAGAAACGATGCTTGAGACGAACACAGACTGGTCCATGGTAAAGTGATGGTGGATTATGTTTACGTGCTTGAGATTATGTATGGTAGTGGCTGTACATATTTGAGGCAAACATGTATTGAGCTGTAGATTAAGGAGATGAAAAGTTAGTAGGACGTAGATTAGATGTTCCACTGTCTGTTATATCTATCTGCTTCTCGCACGCACGAGTATTATGGTTAGGTAGGGAAAGAGAAGCAAAATAGGTAGTCTTTGGTTACTATTTTGATATACATTTTCAGGGCATCTACGGTTTCCTATCATATTTTTTCTTAAAGCAGTTTTTTACATTACAGCATGCTGTTTGGGTGAAATAGTTGAACATTTTTATTGTTCTTGTTGAACCGCATTTGATTTCTCTAATTCCGCAACTATGGTGTGTATGTAATGACTCAAAATTGGCTTCACTCCTCCTCCCTCTCTGTCACGCACGCACGCACGCACGCGCAGACGTTCCTGCCCCTGCACGGACGTACTCTAGGCACTCAAATCCCAAACCCAAAGGTATGACATGGTTTCTTTTGGATGTCAATGGCAGGAATCTTCATCTTTGTTACGTTGATTTCTGGCCCATTATTTAATAATATTCCTATATATTTGAAAAACTAATCCCAGTCCTGTCATATTTTATAATTTTACATCATCACTTTAATATATTATTTTATTATTTATATATTATTATCATTTAAAAGTAGAAAAAATTAAAATGCGTAGTGTGTTTTTTTTAAAAATTAAAGCACATTCCCAACCCTGCAAATCGGTCAAATATTCATCGCAATAAAATTTTGAATCTCCCGGTTGAAACCTTCACGTATGGCCTACTTGCTGTGATCTCATCCATGGGATGTGTAATACAAATATGTTAGAATTTCATTTTATTTGAAGCTAAGGCGGTGTTTTTTTTTAAGTGTTTAAGTTTAAATATTAAAATTTTTATTTATTTTTTTATTTAACACTTATTTTAAGTGATAAATCAATTAATTAAAAAAATAAATTTATCATTTTTTATAATTATTATTGTCTAAATGAGGTATAAAAAATTTTATGTCAATAATATTTTTATATATTAAAATAACAAAAATTTTATCAAATTTTTTAATCATTATTATCTAAATGAGATATTAAAAATTTTATTTCATAAATATCTTTACATATTAAAATAACATAAATTTTATCAAATTTTTATTTATGAATATTATTTTAATTTATTAAAAGGTACAATTTAAGTATATATGTGATTGTTTTAGTACTTATTATCAAATTGTTATATTATTTATTACTATATTTATAATTATCATATTAAAATATGATAAATATTTTTTATAATTGGTAAACTTTCAATTATTTTTATTAATATTTCAAAATAATTGGTTAATAATATATTGAATAATAACTATTGAAAAATTCGATATCATTATAAATAGCGAGTTTTAAAATAGATAATATATTTGATAGAATTTTATTACATATTATAGAGACGGTTTTATTGAAACTTCAAAAGTTATTTATTAGATTATTAAAAACATTTTATTTTATTTAATAATATAAATTTAAAGTAAAAAATTAATTTTTAATATTGTCAGTTAAAAGATCATATTAGTTTTTTTTCTTTTTAAGTTTATCAAATGAAAAACACTTTAATTAATAGAATTATTATTCTATGATTCAAAATATGATCGTCAAAATGTAATGGATAAAATACTACTCTTACAATTTTTTTTATACAAATTGATATGGCTTAAACTTGATCTAATTGGAGGAATGAATTTTAAAAATTAATAAGATTAATGATACAGTAGTTATACAATAATATCATATGAGTTTATATAATATAATATTAATTATTTAAATGAAAAAGAATTTTTATTTAATTTTAGTTAATAATTATTTTTTAAATAATTGTATAAATATAAATATAAACATTTTACATTTTAACAAGGTTAAAAAAATCATATTAAAGATAAAATATTCTCTTAATACTTTTTTTAAGTGGTATCTAAAAAAGCAAACAAACATCCTATTAAGTGATGTAAATTAAGTTCTAAATAGTGTTTAGATCTAAAACGTGTTAAGTGACTAAAACAAAAACAACCTAAGTATACGCAATAATTAGGGATGGCAAAACCCGGGGCTGGGGCCTGTGGTCTCCAGCCCCAGTCCCGACCATCAATTGCGCACCTTGGTCCCGAAAAATTTTTCAAAATCTTTTTCCCGGGGTCGGGTCCGGGGTACCCCGGGCAGGGTCGGGTTTTCTAATAATCTGAGATTAAAACACGGGTTGCAAAAAAACAAAGTTAAAACAAGCAACCTACCAAAACGTTCGACAAAACTCGACTCGCTCGACAGAGCTCGACATGATCATCCGACACTCGACACTCCCATGTCGAGTCATGTCGGATTCACAACCGACACTCGATATCGGTCTATTTTCGAAAACATCAAGTGTCGGATGATGAATCCGACACTCGACACTTACACATCGAATCGTGTTTGACACTCCATATCAGACTATTTTCGAAGACATCGAGTGTCGGATGATAAATGCAACACTCGACACTCGACACTTGCATGTCGAGTCGTGTCCGACACTCCACATCAGACTATTTTCGAAGACATCGAGTGTTGGATTCATCGACAATATCCACTCGACACTCGACACTTACATGTGAGTCGTGTCGGATTCACAACCGATACTTGATATCAGTCTATTTTCGAAGACATCGAGTGTAGGATGATGCATCCGACTCCTCCGACACTCGACACTTACATGTCGAGTTGTGTTGAGTTTTGTCGACCGTTTTGGCAGGTTACTTGTTTTAGCTTTGTTTTTTTTATCTTTTTACATCATATTTAACTATAACGGCATTGTATTTGCAGGTTGAAGTAAATAGCAAATGAATTGTAGACAATAGAGGATGTCGTTTAAGAGGATATATTTAATAATACAAATTTGATAGATTAAATTGATATAATTTTTTAATTTAATTACGCACCCAGGGTTCAATCCTAGGTCCCTAACCCTAGCCCCGACCGGGCAAAAAATTCCTACCTCAACTCAGGCCAATTACTCCGATTTTTTGAGTAATTCCCTGACCCCGCATGACCAGGTTTTCCAAATCTCCAACCCCGACCGGGTTGGTGTGTCATCCCTAGCAATAATCCGAAGAGCTTATAATGCACTAGCGGGCTACTCCTTTTTCCCTGCGAACAAGATTGTTTCGCCATGAAGGCAATTAGGAGTGAGAAGTGAGTATGAGAACAGCTTTAACTTGAGCAAACGGATGAGAGCAGCTGCTCCCTTTGATTTTGGAAAAACATACCATAAATGTAGCGTATAACAAGGCAAATAGGTCGGCGATGTGTCGTGGGCGCTACCGTCGGTCACCGTCTGCCTGTGAATTTTGGTGGGATTTTCAGATTTTGTTTGTAATGGGTTTGGTCGCACGAAAAAAAATCTCTTCACATAGTTACATGTAAGAACGCTGCCTATAGATTTAGCATGAACGATGGTAGGCTAATACACATTTTACCTCAAGCAACAATGATCCCAAAAAATTAATTGGCCGGTATGTTGAGTCTCGAAGTTCTTTGATACACAGAATGACTTAATAATCATAAGCTCTCTTACCTGGATAGTTTGACTTTTTCCTGTCAAGCACATGATAATACGGCACAAAATACCTAACAGGTGCCCCAAACTGGATACAATGCATGCACCTGCTATTTTAAGACTCTGTGTGCACTCCCCTGCAAAAAATTTACTCCATAAGTCGCAAAATTCCCGCCTGATGTTGAAAAGACCCCTCCAAACACTACAACGATTGGAGGAGGTAAAGTTGTAGATTGACCACTTGAAAAAGTAGAATGGAAGTTCAAATGTTCAGTTGCACAAGGCCATTTCTCAATCTAGCTTGGACAAAATTATATAACATACAATTTCTTCCCTAAAGGTTAACTGATGGCAGCAGAAGCACTAATATCATCACCATCAGCTCTGAAACACTTGTTCTAATATGGATAGCCACTATTGCATTCCATGTCCTTCCAGGATATCATTTTCCTCCTGTCCCTTCCTCTAAATGATCTGGCAAGAAGCCTGCCACTAACAGGCTTACACAAACCAACATCAATCACCGAGGTACTTTGCCTCTGCTCATAAGTTGGAAAAGCCTCATCCAAGCAATAGTCAAACAGCATAGCGAGACAACGAACTTGATGAGCTAATATATAGTTTTCTTGATTTGGAGGTAACATCTTTACAATATGAAGATTGACCTATATGATTGCAGAAGGAGAATGTCAGATTGTAGCTGAACTTTTGCATGGGTTATTAGAAACACAGATGCAAGACCTAAAACGGTGCAAACATCAATCACTTACCTCTCCTTCCATGGCACGAAGTTGATTAAACCACTGAGAACTGTCATTCTCATATTGATTTTCCCCAGGAGATGTGTAAAGGCTCAGAGCAAAAAGAGGAGGTCTTAGAGGATACTCCATGCTGATCTCGATCTGCCACATAACAAAACCTGATTCTAAGTTCCAATCTAGTCTGTGAACCAAATACAAGAGAAAAACTATAATTTACGAACCTTAGCTTCTAACTTCACAATCTTCTCGTTTGCATCCCTCTTCTTGGTTAAAACAAGAGAAAATTCCTTGACCCCAGAATCTACCCATGACATTTTAGTCATCTCATAGTGATTAGAAGTATTATCTTCTGCCTCCACCTCCATTTGTGAAGGGTCATCCAAGTCACTCTCAGCATCCAACAAGAGATCTGAATCACCATCATGTTTTTTGAAACTCTGTGATCTTGCCTTACTAACTGGCGAAATAATGCTCTTTGAAATTAAAGCCAGCTGCCTGGAATGGTCTAAAGTAGATCCTTTAGATGGTGTAATATTAACATCAGTTCTGACAGATGCAACTGGAGCCAAAGATGGAAGCTCCCCATCTTCCCTTATACTCTCCAGTTCTTCTTTTGAAGCACCTGATCTCCCATCCAAATTAACATCTGTATGTTCCTGAATTTGCTCTGAATCAATGGTAGGCAAGGATGAAGCCTCATCAGTTGGAGGTCCTACAGGTGACCAACTATGCAAACTGCACAACAGGGTGTGCAAAGCCCATGGAACACTTTCAAAATTCAAAGCAGGCCATTTAAGCTTCATAAGCAAATCAAGCTGTTCCCTGTAAGCCAACAAAAGATATCCAAATTTTCAACATAAATCTCACCATACCGTTAGGATGACAAGATAGTAAGAGAGATACAGCATAAAATTGAAAAGGGGGTCTCCCATGTAACCAAAAATAAAAAATCATAAAACATGCAGAGAAAACTGTAAAAACCAAAAAGAACCAATATATTAGACACTTCATATCATAAAGGATCCAACAACAGTCCTAGCCAAGTGAATATACTTTGGAATCAACATTCAGACTCGAATGTGATGGTATTCATCTCCTATGAATTTCTAGTCTTTCCTGGACGACACAAACTCCAATTATACAGAACAGTGACTCACACAAGAGCCAGCTGAGCCTTTTTCCGTGAGCGGATTCTTTGCACAACTGTCTGTACTCTATTCTGCTGGCGATATAGTGCTAGGCCAGAAATAACAGCATCACTTTTAGCAGTCTCACTACTTAGAGTTTCACGGATACCAAGCAATGGTGAAACCTCGGGTAAGAAGTCAATTCCAGCCACATGCTGAGCCCACTTATAAGGACGTGAAGTTCTCCTCTCATCAAAGACTAGGGTGTCACCAACAAAGAGTTTGGCAGACTGCATCACCATGAGGGAAAAGATCAAAATATACTTCAGAAACACACAACAAGAGAAATTAGCTCATGGATGGATAAACATAAGATATTTTAACAAAATATCCTACCTGGTGAGGAAGCTCAAGACCAGTGTCATCAGGAAATAGATTGCACAGTATATCTTTCTCACGTCCTTCATGTGACCCTTCTATCCCAACACATACAAGATTTAATTTCAACAAGTATTCAAACTTCAGAGTAATGAGTTTTGCAGACTTGGGATTAGAAATGTCATCATCATTTATATGAAGGATGATCTTAAGTGGATGAACTTGATAAACTCCTGCCTGGTCAACACTCTCTTTGCTTGGAACTCTCTTTGGACGCTTTCTCCTTCTCTGACCATCATCTTCCTCATCAGGTGCCTCATCCTCCAACTTGGAACTCTCAACATTGGTAGATATGCCTGGAACATCGTATCTAACAGTATTAAACTTTTTCATGAGGAAATAATAACACAAGGTAAATTCAGAACATGGAACAGATGAAATTAAACCAAAGATCCCAAAGAAGTGAAAGAGTCAAAATGACAGTTAAAGACTTAATTTTAAATATTGTAAAAGCCATTTAACATTGTTTCCCAAGGCTCCTACAAATTACTAGCGATTTAACCTCTTGTAGGCTAAGCATATTTTTCACTACAGCATTTTACACTATCTTTTTATATGCTCATAACAAATCCAAATATAGTTTAGTTACAATAAAGTCAACTGTTTTCAAGTGAATGCTATTCTTTAAGCTGGACAGCATTTGCCAACGAAACCAGCACAGCTATACCGTTTAATACTCATTTAAAACCTACACTCTACTAAAATGATACATCCGAAACATAACGTGCTTATTCAAACAGCTAAACAGTTAGAGCTAAAACTCATTACCAGTGTCCTTAATTGCTTGCTGGCGGGCAAAAGCTTGAGCATCTTTCAAACTTCCTACAATTTCTAAATCAATATTTTCACCGAATGCTTCCTTTTGTGCCATAAACTGTGAGTAAATCACATAGAGAGGCGGCGGAAGTAACTCAGCTGACTGGTGTTGCTTTATTTTCTTGGTATGCTGAACCCCCAACTGGTTTTGTACTGGTAAGGATGCTTTCTTGAGAGACTTAAGGTGTGAAGGCAAACTCGACAAGAATTTCTTCCGGTTGGCAATAGTCTCCAGTAAACCTTTCTTATGCTGCTCCAGTTTCTCATGAAGTTTGCACAACTCTTTGCGCTGAGACAGATAATATAACACTCATTACTATAACAACAACTGATTTTCACATCTTCAAGTTCCAAAATTTACAATTACCTGGTGCAACTCATAATTGAGCCTCTTGAGCATAAGATCGTGGGAGCTGTCAGCAGACAATTTGGAGCCTTTAATCTTCTCCGGTGCATCACGATGAAACTCCTCCTCAGGCACGAGGTCAATGTCAGGATATTTTGACTTGAAGTCCTTACAAGCCTTAATTGCTTTCACATAGTGACTCTTCTCGTACATCAAATTGTGCAGCTGCAGCGTCCTGAAGTCCACCGGCGCCTTGGCGCGTTCTGTCTCAGCTTTCACACGGTCTTCTTCTACCAATATGGTACGGTTCGCCTAAATCCAAAGCAAACCCTATATAAAGTTAATATTTTTAAATATATAAATGCAGAAACCTAATGGAGAATGGATGGCGGGAGACCTGTCGGAGAGTGACAAAATGGACGAACATTTGAGTCACGAGCTCTCTTAGCTGTGATTTGGGTTTATTTTCCTTTTTTATGGTTAGCATCTCGCCAACGATTTCTTCAATACACGATTTGCTCTCTCTCAGCATTTCGTAAGCCGATTTCTCTGCCTTACGCGGCGAGGACGTTGACTGCGTATCTCCACCGTCACCGTCTATCACCATCACTTCCTCCTCTATCTCGCCGTCTTCCATTGCTTTCACTCAGTCTCTCACTCCGGACCACCTGCGCTCTTCTACTCCGAGCTGAAATTAGGCGTGTTGAGATGGGTTTTAGGCTAGCCCAAAGCAACCCAAAAATTTCGGTTCGGTGAAAATAAACCCATTTGTATATATATTGAAAACCCAAAATAAATCAAACTAAAAAAGCATCGTTTCGGGTCGATTTCTATTAATTGGGTTTTTAAACCCAATTCTTATTATATATATTTATTAATTTTAACAATTTAGATTTGTACTACTCAAGTTTAAATATATATCCAGTAATTTAATCATAGAAATAAAATATCATTAATGATAACAAACAATTAAAAAAATTAAAGATAAATATCTTAATCTAATCTGTCTAAGTCAATAAAAGAAACAAACAAGTCCAAATTTTTATTAGGTTATAAACCACTAAAATAAAAAATAAAAAGAAACAAGTTTAAATTTGGTTGTGTCTTTCTTCAAAGCTAAAGTTTTAAGTTTACTTATTTATTTATTTTGATGTGGTAGGGTAAACAAATTTTAGTTTACTATAGACTATAGTTTACAATAATAAATTATAATATATGATATTTAATAAAAAAATATATTGGAATCTCGGATGGTTTTGCGTTAAGGAAGGTAACTCAACCGAACCCATAAAAAGTTTCAGGTTCCATAATAATGTAACCCAAATTAAATTTCATAACCAAATCAATCTGCATGTTTCGATTTTTTCAGTTTTGAGTTTTTTATGGGTATTTTGCGCACTCTTCGTTGAAATTTCAAAATGAAATGACATTATTTATGTTAAACCAAAGTCAAAGATGTTGAAATGATGACGTTTTAAATCAATCTGGTTGGGTATTAAGAACACATCGTTTTATCTGAACCTAACAAGGTAAAACAGAACCGTTTTGAGTTAAGCGATAGAGATGTGAGATATATCTAACTGAATTAATTAATCTTATATCTTTTAAAGGTATATTTGTTTTAGTTTTTTCAAGTCAGTTTATTATAGTAGTTTTTTTAAATAGAATATATAAAAATATTTTTTTAAAAGTAGAGTTTTTATTAAAAATTTATTGATTATTTATAAGATAAATATAGAAACATTTATTATAATTAAATTATAACGATAGAGTTTTATTATAAGAGAAAGATAAAAAAAATATTTAAAATTAAATGAAGTAGATTTGATATTTCAAAACTTAAAAAAAGTTGAAAAAAGTTTTTTTTCTAAAATTCTTAATTTTGATCTTCTTTCAGTAAACTTAAAATAGTATTTTTTTAATTATTTATAAGGTCTTCTCATGTAGTAGTTAAATGATACCAAAAAATAAAGAATTTTGACATTAAAAAAAATATCTTTTTACTATTAGAGAAGTCTAAACAAACAAAAGAAGTTCTAAATTTAGTTTAATATAGATATGATCTTATATTTTAGATTTCTGATTCAATTATAATCACTTTTTTTTAATATTTATACTAATTATATATTTGTATTTCATATTATATTTATTTTATTAAAGTTTATTTTAGTTTAATTATCCAATCGTTTCACATCCTAACAACTAGGCAGCCGGTGTTATAAAAGTAAGAAATTAGTAAGTACAGAAGAAACGGCCTCATTTTCTACTCCAAACCTAGCACCAAAGCCAAGCGTTTTGATGTCAACCGGTCCTTTAAAAGCAAGTAAGCTACCGCTAGGGTAGAGCACTAGAGCGGGAGTATTGTTGCAGTCCCGCCCAGCCCACTGACAAAAGTTAGTGTCTTCATCAAATGGAGGGGCTAGTACACGAAGCCGAAGGTCCTGCTATCAAAGCTCTCGGTTCTCTCTTCAAGCTTACTGAAGTCCATATATGGTGGGTCTGTTTCTCTTAATCTTGCTCAACGATGCACACCTATTTTATAAGAAGCTTCGTCGACACTTTAAATTCATTTATTAGATTTTTATGTTGAAAAGATTATATTTGTTTTTGCTGTTTTGTTAAATCAATAGGGACGATGGTTGGGGGGAGACGTCAGAAACTGAACTCCCTGTAAGTATTTCTGCTTTCAAGTTTATGTTTCAACTGTTTGCGACCCTTTCAGCTTGTGATTCCTTTCTTCCTATGCGCAGCAAGTGCCGCAAGATGTTGATGTTGCCAGCTCAGACATAGTTTCTGCAGTTAGTGGCAAGTGTTTCACTTGTTGTCTGTCTTGGATGCACTCTCTACGTATGTTCAGAAGTCAATTTTATTTTATTTTTAATTCTGTGCATTTTTAGATTTGAGTTCTTTACCGGAGGATGTAGAATTGGTTACGCAGATGAATGAACTGGGTCTTCCTCTGTCTTTCCAAACTAAAAAGGAGGTAAGCTGATATTTTAATTATTTTATTCCGCTTTAGCTGCTTCAGGCTTTGGATTTCTAGAACTTAGGGTTTGAGATTCTGCAATGGACTGCATTCATCCAATTTGGTGGATGCCTTGTCGGTTGATTAAAATCTAATGCCTGTTTCTAGTTTTGCATATCTGGAAAACTGAATTGCTTGATTTTCTTCTAGTTGTTTAATTAAGTAGTTGTAGGAAAAGAGCACTATGTTGGGGCCATATAAGGTGGTTTAGGAGTATGTTCAGAGTGTTCATTATAGGGATTAGGATGCAGGCATATCATGCCACATGATGAAACCTTCCATCTATCGACATGAAGCCTGTTTTTTTCTTGTGAAATTTCAACATGCCCTCTTTTTTTTTTTTTTTTTTTTTTTCAGTTTAGATTTCCCATTTGATGGATTAATGCAACTCTCCTTTGCATCTGAGTTGTTAAACCCTTTCCTCTCTATCTCTCTCTATAAGAAGGGACATAGAATTGTTGATGACAAGAGTCAAGTGTTTGCGTCCTAGATGACAACTTGAAGAGAACAATCCCAAAAGCAAAATAATTATATTTTCGAGATGGAATAACTTTTTTTTTTCTTTATATTTTATTCTGGTCTTTATTCTGGCGATGATATTAACTTTGCTGCAGAAGAGGAATGGAATGACCAAGGGCAGAAAGAAGGGGGCGCGCATGAACCATACTCAATGCAATAAAGAAGTTAAGGATGAAATGCTGGAATCGTCCAAAATGAGTGAGGTGGACATGGTATTTCCTACTATTTCTCAAGATAAAACAAACAATTCTTTATGTTGTATGTCAATGCTTGGCCAAAGTCAATCATCTCATTATGATGTTGCAGTTAGTGAATTTCAATGCCCAATTAATGAAGGAGAAGATTCGGTAAGTTCAGATAGGATTTCTGGTGCTATCAAGCAACAAGTCTGTGATGCATTATCTCATGCTGTCTCTGATAATGATCAGAACTGCAACATGGTATTAGATGGTGATGCCATATCCAATGATGACATGAAAATTGTGGTGAGTTCAGCTCCTACAAAGGCTTGTCATTCTCCAGCATGCTGTTTGACGGATGTTAGAAATTATGCTGGCAATAAAGAACTCTTTGAGCATTTTATGGAATATGACTGTTCAGCAGCCTCCTCAGTGTCTATTTGTGAAAAATATGGTGTACAGTTTTGCAACAAGAACTGCACTCGGCAGCCAATGAAACCTGAATCAGATGTTCATTCCTCAGACTTAGAATTTGTCAAACAGGATGATATTGGCAGTTATAATTGCAATGGTCATTTTGGGGATTGGGAGGTGTGCTGGGACTCTTTCTACATGAGAAATTACTTCTACAACATCATAACACATGCTTCTTTCTGGGACCCACCTGCCGGTATGGAACATCTGGCATATGTTGACACCTCTGTCTCTGATATGACTAAAGAAATGAGTGCTGAGATGACTGAAATGGATGTAAGCCCTTCCATTTCTCGCATCCACTCAGAATCTGCAGATTTATGTGTCTCGCAAAGTAATGCTGAGTCATTTAACGAATCTTTAAATTGCGATAGAGTAGCAGATCAGCCACTAGACAAGCTCCCAGTGGAATGTATTCATGCCACTGATGTCTCTTTTTCTGGCATTGCTATGCTTACCTCAAGAAGCAGTTTGGGTCATCTGGATAAATATCTTCGGATTAACAAAAGTACCAGTGATTCATTAAACCTTCTGTCTGATAATCAGGAGCATAGCAACAGGTAACTTAACTTCAATAATAATTTTTTTTTCTGATTTAATATATATTTTGTCACATTATTTTATTTCACAACCTCAATTTTGTAATCTTTTGATTTCATTCACAGCCATGAAAACAAAGTCAATGAACTTAGTCTTCATGAGTTCTGCATCAGTAAGGTGCAGCTCCCATTCATCAACAACTCTGATGAATTGGAGCATGTTCATTGCTTAGATAAATTAGATACTGTTATGGATTGTAAAGATGATGTAAAGTATCAGATGATATCAGGTTGGACATATAAGCATGATGCCGATTGTGCCTGTTTCTGTTTCTTTATTAGCTTTTAGAGAACTAACTGGTTTGGCCTCTGATGTCTTGCTTTTATTGCAACTTGGTCAGGGAACTCACTGAAGTAGTTACCAAGGATGCTGATATGCATTTAGGTCCTTTGATTGATGCTAAGGATGAAGTGGGTGTCCAAGTTGACCTTGCTACAAAGAAAAAGAAAAAGAAAGCCAGAAAAAGACACGGACAAAGAAAATTATCTAATGAAAGTGAAGGTTCATGACCTAAATTTTCTCTCCTTTATTTACTCAAATTTTGACTTGTGTATCGTTTTACCATGGGTGATGAAGTTTGAGAAGTAATTCCATTCAACAATTTGCAAAATTACTTCCATCTCAAATTGCTAATCTTTCTCTAACAGTCAATTAGTCAACATTGAGTTTTACTTGATTGCTAATCTTTTTTGGCATACTATAAACAGGAAGAGAGGACCCAACTTAATACTTGGTTCCCACTTGTGAACAGAAAAGACAGTGAACCTTTTTTTTTTCTTTTTTTCTGGTATATTCTTTGGCTCACAGGGTTGTGAGTCATTGGTTTTTTTTTATTTTTTATTTTTTTTCTCTTTGTGATACTTCCTTCAAGCATGTCTTCCACTACTTTAGATAATATCGTCACAATTCGGTTAACTTGAGTTAAGCTATTTGATTTTTGCAGAGCTTCAATTTGAAGGAATGATTGAAGAGTTTCCTGCTAACATTGGCAAATATTGGTGTCAAAGGTACTTGCTATTTTCCAGATTTGATGATGGTATAAGAATGGATGAGGAAGGATGGTTTTCTGTCACACCAGAAGCCATTGCTAGGCATCATGCAGTCCGTTGTGGTAATGGAATCATAGTTGACTGTTTTACTGGAGTTGGTGGCAATGCTATCCAATTTGCTCGGAGGTGCGTATCACTCTGTCGTGCAATTCTCTTTTTAAAATTGAAGATATGTCTGAGGGAGAGCAGTGATGGTCCTTATGCAATATTTCTGTTCCAAGGCAGTTAAATTCTAGATTGTATGCATATTGGACATTGTTTAGCTAATGACTTTTATAAGAATACAGTAATAGCCTTCCATGTATGTAATCTTTGGATTTGGGTGTATATGATTTGTAAAATTTTCCTTCTGTTTCTGGTGAGTGAACCATATTGCTTTGCTGAATTAATTATCTATTAGGGAGTACCGCCAATAAATCTACCTGGCCTATTTTCTTGCTTCATTAAGAATATTCCGTTTATTACACCTTTTGTTTCAACAACATTGTATGCATATTGGACATTGTTTAGCTAACGACTTTTATAAGAATACAGTAATAGCCTTCCATGTATGTAATCTTTGGATTTGGGTGTATATGATTTGTAAAATTTTCCTTCTGTTTCTGGTGAGTGAACCATATTGCTTTGCTGATTTAATTATCTATTAGGGAGTACCGCCAATAAATCTACCTGGCCTATTTTCTTGCTTTACTAAGAATATTCTGTTTATTACACCTTTTGTTTCAACAACATAACCAATGATTTATCAAGTTGTTTCTCAAACAGATGGATATGCTGCTTAAATAGATGGATAGGTAGAAGTGTTTCTTAAATAAGGCTTTTCTTTTTTATGATGGATATGTGCAAGGGAAAGAATATTTGTTTCTTTCCATTTCCTTTCAAGTATGTTTATCTGTGGATGTAAAATATTCATTGTACTCATTCAAATATCTGGTGCTTGATGTTTGGATTGTTTACTATTTCAGGGGCAAACATGTTGTTGCAATTGATGTTGATCCAAATAAAATTGATTATGCATGTCATAATGCGACTATCTATGGAGTTGTTGACCAAATAGATTTCATAGTGGGTGACTTTTTCATTTTGGCACCAACATTAAAGGTATTAGAGCTATCCTCTGACCAGTGACAATTCTCTATCTTGCTTTATCTTGTGGGTGATGACAATTCTCTATTTTGTTTTCTTTCTATTTTTGTTGGTTTCTTTCATATGGAGTGCTGCTGAATCCTTGAGTTGTATTTTTCCATCCATTTGCAAGGTTTTGTTTTTGATTCTTAAGCAGTGGCTTAAGAAATGTATATGTTGCTTTGTCACTGGATACCATACTTTTAATTTTTACCCTATTCCACTAAATTCACTGGGTACCACACTTTGATCAGCATTATCATGAATGATTTCTTGGATAAGGGAAGGATATTCAGTTTACCTAGGTTTTCTTTGCTGCAGGCAGACACCATCTTTTTGTCACCTCCTTGGGGGGGTCCTGATTATGCTAGAGCAAAGACCTATAACATCCAAACAATGCTTAAGCCGCATGATGGGTATTTCATTTTCCCCAATATTGTAGCATCGAATGCAATTTTAATTTATTATTATTTTTAACCCCTCTAAATGAAGCCATAATGCTCTAAGATGATTTTGTGCAGTTTTTTTCTCTTCAAATGCGCAAAAGAAATAGCTTCAAGAATTGTCCTGTTTCTCCCAAGGAACATTGATATCAATCAACTAGCAGAGTTGGCGTTATCTGCCCTTCCTCCATGGTCATTAGAGGTACTTTTTTATTATTTTATGTTCGGGTATTTTACAGATACATGGATAGGTAGTGCTGAAAAATTGATCATAGTACCATTTTCCTTTCCAAAGTAGAAATCTAATTGGTGGAAGTATCCGGTGACCCAGAAAACAATATTGTTAAGGGGCATCTCTTCTAGAATTGCATTTTCAACTGATGAGAAATTATGTATTCACCCCCTTTCCTTATTTCCCCCATGGAGATTGAGGCAATTCCTTTCCACAGATTGTTGTGGTATACCTTGAATGTTTAAAGTTTTTGTCATGCTATGTAAGCAAAATTTCATACTGTCAAAAGAGTACACCAGTACCAATTAGTTGATGCTTTCTATATCTTTCCATGTACAATGCTTTTATCTTAAACCATTATACAGAATATATATGCTCTTGCAAAATCCAGAGAGATAATCTGACAGTTCATCTATTTCGGATCCTAAAATATACTCTTGGAAGGACTGTCCTTGATGAGAACATTATAAGAATTCGCCTTTTGTCAGCATTCTGATAAATAACCTGCGAAAATTCCAATGAGGAATTTCAGTTTTTAAGTTTGGTTTATGATTTTAATTTCATTTCTTATTATCATATGGTGTTCTTATTGCAAAGGACCAATGTTCATGTTAGGTGGAGAAAAACTTTTTGAATGGCAAGCTGAAGGCAGTTACTGCTTACTTTAATAGTACGGCTGTTAAGAGGACAATAAATCAGCTGAGTTCACGTGGGTAGGAGCACAGGAACTGAGGTCGGCATATTGTTAATTTTGTCTGTAGCTGTGGAGTTATTTCATGTACAGTTTTGTGAACTGTTTAACATTTTTTTTTTTTTTTGGGCCAGATTTTGTCTGAACACAGTAAAGTGTAGTGTTGGCAGCAATATGCCCCCATTGCTTAGAAGTGTTCTAGTTAAACTGTCTGTGAACAGTGTCTAGATGTATAGAGAGAAAGCTGTACCCATAGAGTAGAACTGTTAAATCTTGACAAATGCAACGTCTTTGGTATCAAGAGAGAATACTTTGAGATTTCTATGTATGAAGAATGAGTTTCCGGCCAAAGCTTTGTTTATGTCTACAGTTCCATCCGCCCATTTCTTTACAAGATGTAAAATAAATGTTGTGTGTCTGAAACCACTTGGTTGTGAGGAGGTGCTTGTGAATAAATGATTAAAACTTTATACAAGGGCTCCACTCCGCACGTCCCTTGGATGGGAGGACCACAGTGTAGGTCATGCTGCGTTATTCTGATAAAAGGGGTGGTTGAAGTTAGGTTGGGAAAGTGGTTGTAACTCGAGTGTGTTCATAGAGTTACTATAACTTGCAACTTATGTTGTGCAACTACCTTAACTAACTCACACTGTTTTTCTATCTCAGCTTAATACAGTCGTGTATCTGTGCCTCTTTATCTTGTCTATGATGCTTGCTTGTATGCTGCACAGCAGCTTGTTAACAAACGTCTGGATTCAGAAATTGGTGAGTTCCGATGCTGATTACAAAATTTTACAAGTGAGTAAATAACTTAAAAAGAGTACTACGCATGTGTTGATAAAATGGTATGACAACTGTGGGGTTCCGGATGCCCACGAGTGACTTGAATTTTGTTAAAAGTGTCCTCTCTACCCTACCGTACATGACTGTGGGGGCATTGACTTTAATAAGATAGAGAAAGTTCCCCTAAAGTTCATTAGGATGTGTGATCTTAGGGATGTGATATGCTGGAAGCTCCCTAAAGTTGGTTAAGGGATGACCAAATTATTTGTACTATACAGAAATATTCCAATAGATCCACTAAAATTTTATAGAAGTATAGTTGGTGCTTGGTGGAGAAGGCATAAATTGTGGTTCAAGTCTCAGCATTTGATGTATACTCAACATTTCTCCGGTATTGTTGCTAAGTAAGTTAAAAGTAATCCAATTAAGCATTAAGGTTGAGTTGGTGAATTAGACATAACACTCACAAAGGAACTACCAAATTATTTGAAACTCGGGCGGCTCCAACTAGTACAGGGGATCAAAACCAATCTAACCTAACCAGAAATCTTAAAGGGCCGCTGCATGCCTGCATCTGAAGTTCACGTGCGGTGTAAAGCCCTCCCTCAATATCAATTTTCTCAAATAAGTCAGACAGACGAGAAGGTCTCTCTTACCAAAGCGTTTATTCGAGGCCAAACTGAAATTTCGCGTTTTCAATTGACTATTGAGCACCAACTTTATTCTGATTATGCGCTTAATTACACAAGATCCTGTGCTAATTTTTTATTAGTGGCATCAGCCGGTTTGACTGGCGTGGAGCCAGGCTCTCCAGCTGGCTGGACGCTGTGAAGTGGGAACTCTGCTTCTTTCTCGAAGTCTAGGACTTATTACCCACCCCCTGTGAACTGTCAATTTTCCATAATTAATGGTGATATGCAACATTACACTGCACGCAAACTCTGCTGTGTTTAGAAAGTTGCATCAATTATTTATTTTTATTTTAGAGGATTTTGTTGGATTTACTTCTACTGAAGATGTTTGATGGAATGGCAGGCAGGACTGGAGGCTTCCCACCACGATTTGTTAGGTCATGAAGCAACTAATGAAGTCCATTAATCCATGCGTGCTTTGTGGCAATATAGTCAATTCGATTGGTGGGCACCCACCGCGGCACATTTCATGGGGACAGGCAGATAGATACGGTCACCACTCCCCGACTCTTGTTGATGTTAGGTAATGCAAACAGGGACAGAACAAGACTTCCCCTTGACCACCGATTCCTATTTTGTTCAACTCTACTCTCAACTTTTCGGTGAACACAATTAGTATTTTTTATCTGAAAGCGCGGTTACTCTTACTCTGTCAATCACATCAACGTGAATCTCTCTCTCAAATTCTTTCACTTTACTAATCCTTTTTGCTATCTGAAGAATATATGTTGTACATTAAAAACTTGGCTTTACCTTGTTAAACAAAAATCAAGACAATTTTTTTTTTTTTTTTACTTTCGAGGCTACGAAAGCAAAGAATGGTTGAAAAATAAATAAAAAAGGTCTTTTGACGTAACAATTCCGATAAAATAAATATTCTTTTACTATGAAAATTAAGGCACACTATACTGAAATTAATTAAATTATTGGGATAGGCCATGGCCCAAAAAGGACACAAAAAAACATAATAATATCTGAAATGCAATTCAGCGGTCCCACAGCCCCATTGATTCATTCATTCAGGCGGTCAAATTTACAGTGAAGGCTACGGTGGAGACAAAAATATTAAAAGCATCAACCCCACTAATCAGGGGCACTTAACCACTCACCATCTCTCTTCTCTCTCTCCACCCGGCTCGATTAACAAGCCTCGCATCGCTTAACTCATCATCATTCAAAACCTTAAAAACAGTTACATTCCAAATCATGTTGTCTTTTCTCTGCTCCAACTGGCCTTCACTTTTACCTCCGCAATCACAAATCACATCCATTTCTTTATACAAATAACTCAAGTCATGAGCACTACTTAATGAACAAGAAGAAACAATAATTGGAAAAAAATATATATTGATAATAACTACTCCTTTCTGCACCCGCCATATCATAAACACTTTTTTTTAAGCTTAAAAAAAAAAAAAAGCGAATCTCAGTCTTTATCTCACTGAAACCAGACGTGAATGTGAATGTGAGCTCTATACAATGGCGGAGCTAGGGCTTCAGGAGCAGAGGTCCATGAGATCAGGATACAGAGCTCGTGATGCCAGTCCTGACTCCGTCATTTTCACTCTCGAGTCCAATTTCAGTTTGTTTTCTTCTGCTTCAGCCAGTGTTGATCGCTGCTCTTTTGCATCTGATGCTCACGATCACGACTCCCTCGCCTCTGAAATCTCTCTGGTAACTTGCTAAGTCACTTGCATTTCACTTCTTCTTTATTTACATGCATTTTATTAAATTTGTTTGTTTCGAAAGGTTGAAACGGATATTTGAACCGGTCCTTGCTAGCGAGAAAAAGGAAAGGTTTTGAGAAAATGAAATGATGATATGAGTTGAAAATCTGAGAAAATTGTTGGTGCAGCATTTGGCAGCACATGATCGTGAGCAGCAGGAGAGTTCAAGTGGTGGTCCAGATCGAGATCCAGATCCAGATCCTATTAAACCAACAATACAGCACAATAAGCACAGTCGGCTGACGAGAAAAGCCGAAAAAGTGAAAGGTACAGCTATGGATTTTTCATTTATCAACTTGTGAAAAAAGTTAAAAAACTAAAGACAACTTATAAACAAAACAAAAGGAAACCGCTATAGAGCACGAGCGCTTGACAAATTTGAAGTTCCAAATTCTAAATTTACTTCCTCACTTACTCCCTGTTTCCTTCAATTATAAGCAGCTCAAAAACAAGACAACTATGCTACTGTTGAAGACGATAATAGACCTTTAGATTCAGCCAGAAACTCATTCTCTCAATCTCTTAAAGGTACCCGACAATCTAATATTCCTACTTAAATCTAAAGAAAACTTTTTCATTTTCATTGATCTCTGAAAGAATCATTTACTTTCTATAGATTGTCAAGAGAGGAGATCTAAAGCTGAAGTTCTAAAGAAGAAACTGGACAGGAGAAGACCCGCTTCATTAGATCTAAACAATGCTACTATTTCTTCTCCTCGTTTGGGTGCTATGAGGAAAAGCTCAAATTTGTCTCGCAAATCTGGTACATTTCCTAGCCCAGGAACTCCGAATTATAGACACACGGGTGTCGGAATGCAGAAGGGTTGGAGCTCTGAGCGAGTTCCACTGCATACAACTGGAAATAGGAGGCAAGCGAGTGGTGCATTATTTCCTTTCAATAATGGAAGGACATTGCCTTCAAAATGGGAAGATGCTGAGAGGTGGATACTTAGTCCTGTGGCTGGTGATGGTGTCGTGAAATCATATGCCCCTCCTCAGAGGCGGCCAAAATCAAAGAGTGGGCCCCTTGGTCCTCCTGGCATTGCATATTACTCATTGTATTCGCCTGCAATGCCAATGTTTGATGGGCTAAATGTTGGGAACTTCGTGGTTGGTTCTCCATTCTCGGCCGGTGTATTAACATCCGATGGATTGTCAATCCATTCCGGTGGCCGTGGTGGGGCCTTTCCTGCAAGGATGGAGCCTTGCATGGCTCGTTCAGCTAGTGTGCACGGCTGCTCTGAGTCGCTGAACGCGCCATCACTGCCCTTACGAGGTATAATATTAGCTTCAGTTTCCGTTACTTAGGCTATATGAGTTCTCAGGATTCTAGTTCCAGTATATTGTGATCATTTAAACAAAAACACTTGAATTAATATCCCATCTTATGTCGGCGTGTGCTTTGAGTAGTTCACAAGATAGTTATGAGATCCATGATAACTTTTTTCCCTCGGCCAGTAGTAATTTATCGCATTAATTGCTGAAATGTTATTAAATTCCTTCTGCCACAAAACTTTGTAAAGAAGCTTTATTTATGCCTAGGCAAGCAGATACGAAGCACATTTCAATTTGAATTTTGGTGTACTGCTCTGAATCGAATTTGGAAAAGGCGAATGTAACTTCTGTAACAACTAAATAATTTGGCACTTATCAGTAGGAAGGATATACCAGATCTTAACTGTTACATGCTGTTCTCTTGATGAGAAGTGCTGTTAGTATTCCTTTATAGAATCGCATATCTGATCTTGAAACGTTGGCGTTTAATCAAACATACAGATGAAAAAATTGACGAGGTCAAGGATGCTGCCACAGATGTATCTCGTACTGTTTCAAGAAGGGACATGGCGACTCAGATGAGCCCTGACGGTAGCACACACTCATCTCCAACAATGGAGCCTTTCTCCTCCACTCCTTCTGCCTTACCTATTGTGGAACTCCAGAGTGTTCATTCTTCTAAAACAGATGTGAGGGATGTACAGGTAGATGAAAGAGTGACAGTGACAAGATGGTCCAAGAAGCATCGAGCTCGAAACCCTGGGAAGAAGTCAGAAATTGTTGATGACTGGAGAAAGAAATCTGTGGATACTCAAACTTCAGCTTGGGATATTACAGAATCAGCCAAGAGTATCTCAAAGTACGTTTTCTTGAATGAAGAATTAATTACCGGCCCTCTGTTTTGTTTGATCATTTGTAAGAATATGATGTGGGAAAACTTAGAAAGTGATTTGGCCGTTGAAACTCCAGTAATAAATATGTCAAAAAAAAGTAAGATGGTTGAACACTTAAATAAAAATATACAGTTCTGAATTAATATTTAGATTCCTATGTTTCTTCTTTCAAAGTCATCTTATTCTTACGAAGACCATTGTCATGGTGACCTCCCATTTTTAACAGGATCAAAAGAGAGGAGCTCAGAATCACAGCATGGGAGAACCTGCAGAAGGCAAAAGCTGAGGCAGCCATACGGAAACTAGAGGTTCTCTTTTTTTCCTATGTCTACATGTACACTGATTTAAGTTGTTTTCAAGTAATATTAATTATTAATTCACCAGGAGAGTGATAACACTTAATCAGTAATTTCTTAATCCAAAGCTTACTCTTTTCTTTCTGGGTTTTCAATCCGTAAAACTATGTATGTGTGGAAAATGATGTAGCAAAAGGTAAATTGAATTGATGATCTCAAGTATAACCGACTTATTGAGGACTTAATTGAAGAATAAAGTGAATCATGTGTATTTTGTATGTGATATTTTATTCTGACTTGTCTTCTTCTTTTCTTTTTGCCTCGCCTGATCTGTTCCTTTGAATTTTTTTACCACTATCTTAATGATCTACTTGGTGCTCTTTAATGCGTTTATAATATTTTTTTAAATAAATTATGTTTTCGCGAATTCTTACATTAGCATTTTGAAATAAACGCACATAGCCACAATAATGGCATCTGGATTACGGAGTGGTAATCTGAACTTATATTTCTTCATACCACATTCATTTTTGGGCCTATATTGTATAAAGGTTGGGTCATGAGCATTTGTTGGCTGCTATTGTTTACTTTAAATTTTATTTCAGATGAAGCTGGAAAAGAAGCGGTCTTCATCTATGGATAAGATTATGAGCAAGCTGAGATTAGCTCAGAAGAGAGCTCAAGAAATGAGGAGCTCAGCGTTAGCCAACCAGGATCATCAAGTTGCTAGGAGTACCCATAAAGCCATATCATTCCGTAGAACCCGGCAGATGGGTTCCTTGAGTGGGTGCTTCACCTGTCATGCTTTCTAATCTCATCAATCCGTCTGGCTCTCCACTTAACTGCTATAATTACGAGGTAATGCTTCTAGGTTTCTACAAATGAGAATTTCAACAAATTATTGTTTTGTTATTTTAAATTTTTAATTGCATTAATGTTAAACAGGGCTTGAAAATTGAAGGCAATCTCTGTTCAAATATGTTGAATAATCCACATAAATAGCAAAAATGCTGTAATTCTATCTTCGAAATGCAGAGAAAGAAAATTTGTTTCTTTGAAGCAAATATAACTGAAGAAGAGGGAAAGAAAATTTGTTTCTTTGAAGCAAATATAACTGAAGAAGAGGTTGCATGCATAATGTGGGTTACATGTTTTAAAATTACAATGCAATTGCAATTCTCATGGTGATAGGATTTTTGGACGGTAGCACCAGATGGCACAATTTCCATCCTTCAGTCATCCCAGATTGAACAGAATGTGTTCTCTGTAAATTTGATTTCGTATTGGTCCATGTAACATCCAAAAGCTTCCTTATTCGTGGTGGTAAACATATGTTTTCATGCTTATTGAATATTTATTCATCTCTGGCCAGGTAGAAGGAGTTGATAACGGGAGTGTAAGGAAAGTCA
Source organism: Boswellia sacra (assembly GCA_013180625.2). Taxonomy (NCBI): domain Eukaryota; kingdom Viridiplantae; phylum Streptophyta; class Magnoliopsida; order Sapindales; family Burseraceae; genus Boswellia; species Boswellia sacra. The sequence goes on along the minus strand of SNVD02000067.1, from coordinate 1,067,477 downwards.
ATGGCAAATAAGAGATAGCATTCGCCAACTACTCTATCAGCACCAATTTGGCATTGATACAGTTTGTAATTGCATGAAGTAGCACTTCCTCGATCAAAGTTTGGCATAAGCTGCAACACCTAAGTTGCTATGTCCCTGGAATTCAATGTGTCTGAAAAGAAGAATTTACAAATAAATCGTGTATGTGTATGTATGTACATCAGCTTCTGAAATGTTCTCTCTGATAGTGTGCCCTTGAAATGGAAATATCGTTCTTCTGGTGTAACTTGAGGTATCCGTAATGCTAGAAAGTGATTAGTAAATCCAGTGCCCATCTTATTTGTTCTATTGACATGCCAAATCCAAAATTCTGCAATTTCCATATGTAGTATCCGTGCTTTAGTCCTTCGCCACTTGATATTTTCTGAACTTACTTCCCATTACTTCTACGTGCTTATAAATATCCATGGCCATGCCATTTAAGCTTTCTTCTTATTTCCGAAGACAATGTAGCAGCAAGTGAATCATACTGGTCTTGTAAACAGAAAGCTAACTCACCGCCTGAAAATTTTTTTGTCTTTTTTTTTTTTAAACTAAAATTTGCTGGTCTTTTCCAAGTTTTTATAAATGGGATATTGGGATATTAGAGCTGGAGAGGCAGAGGCAAGGAGCCCAATCGGGTAACATTATCGTAATCTTGTGGAACATGAGCCGATAATCCAGGAAAGGCCAACCCAATAACCCTTACGACTCTCAAAAACCAACCTTCTGCATAATCTGGACCCTTTGCGTAAGGTAGAATAAAACCCCTAATAAGTTCCCAAAACGCATTAATGTACTTGGGCAAGGCCCATAACAGAGAAAAGTAGTTCTTGTTCGGCTCCTCCCACATAACCTGAGTCCACATGGCACACAATCATCAAGAACAATCCATTAATTCCACATATTAACAAAATCAAATTGTACTACTAATTGGTTCACAAAAAGAAATTTAGCATAGAAAGCACTCACCTTCCCTTGGTAGAAACTATTGAAATAGAAACAGGGCCCGAAATGTTTAAACAACAAGGTCCTGTCATCATATGGCAATCTTGGCACAATGTCATTGCAATAAACGTACCTCCGATAATTCACATCATACTTTTTCAAGTTCTTCTCCATGAACTCTCCAAATTGCTTGTCTCCTACCCTTGGTTGTCCAAATGTGCACACACCTTCCAATCTCTCCAATAACCATGTCTCTTCATGCAACACTAGCACCGCCACAAACAATATCGCCAATGCTCCCCCTAAGCTGTGCCCCGTTAATATGAACTTAGGTTCCTTGTTATTCTGCAACAATTTCTTCAGCATCTGTCTAGCTTCATAATAAGCAAATGGTCGGTCGTCTCTCCGTTGTTCGATCTCCTCTGGCCAACCTTGGTTCTCTTGTAAGCCTAGAGCTTTCATGAAGCCGCCATGTATCTTACCAACGTTTGGAAGCTCATACCACGAAATGTCGACATCGGTGCTCCAAGCTATAAAATCAAATGGTCCAGTGCCTCTAAATGCAACCACGATCACGTTAGGGTCAGCGCTTGTATCTTGAAGCAAGAAGGCTTGTGTTGAATAGCGTTTCTGGTAATCTGTGAAAATTAATCAATCACATGACAGTTATGAATCTTACGCAGCTGAATATAAAGTGAATATTATTTAGAGTAACGTAAAAAGTTTTTAAAAAATCAACTAAATGGATTAAAGGAATAGTAGAGTAGACCTTGTCCAACAAATGTTTTAATTCCTCCGTTAAATTAATGTTTATTTAGGGTGGGAAATGTCATACTCAAATTAGTGTATCATAACTTAAGAAGGTTTTTTATTTAAGTAAAAATATGTGATAATTTAGTATTAAGTTGATCAAAGTTTAGTTGGTCCTATATATAATCCAACCCAATTACATCTTAGTTGGAAAACGATAATAATTTTGATTAACGATGTATATATTAATGAATGTTAGCCCCAATATCAAGAGATGATGTGATAAGCTTTATGTTATTTATTTAATCACCAGCTCTACCTCAACTTTTAAAGTAAATTACGTGGTATTAAATCAATTATAAGTTGCTTGAATATTAGTTATCTTTTTTAATTTCGTATTCGGAAGTAACTCTGACATAACATTAATCAATCTTTAATAAATTAAACTCATGATCTACTCAAAGACTTCTTAAATGTAATAATCTCCATGTCAGGCGAGAAATGACCTGGTGATATGTATGTATGTGCAATGAATGATGATAGAGTACCTTGTAATCAACGGATCATGATGGCTATGGCCCCTTTCGATCAATACAGCGAAATGTCTATTTCTATTACTATTTTATTAGTAATTTTCATGACTCGTGAAAACTGAAAAAATACCAGCTCTATCACATGTATGATTAAATCTAATCAAGCACGTTACGGAGTTGCGTCGTACTCGTATCACTCATTATTAAAATAATGATACAAAAAATGTATTTAACTCTTGAAAAGCTATTGCTACCAATTGATGATACTTTCAAGAAACCAACTCGGAAGTAAAAAATGGAACTAGGTTGCTTCGTAGTTCTTACCATTCCAGAAATTGTAGAACTCCAAGAATTCCATCTGCCAAAGAAATTTATAAAATAAAGAAATTACTCGTAGATTCACGCCAGTCTATTAAAAGAAAAGAGCTATAAGCTATAGATTTTTAACATGACCGTACACTTGGACCTCCAAGAAAGGGAATTTACTTACCTTCCAGCGATTTTCGACAATGTTTTTTATGAAGGCTTTGTTCTCATACGACAATTTAGCGGCCATCAGGGACAAGGATGCATAATCTCTTCTGCCATTCGGTTTGATGCTACTTTCTAACTCGACCCTTCTGTCAGCAATTCCCACTATGGATGTGAACGATGCTGATGATCTATCAGGTTTCACGAGCTTTCCTGCAGTATGCATTTTGTTCATTAAATAACATTAATTAGGATCCGTATGCTATTTTCTTGCAGACAAATGCATATATAAAAAGTGTTAACGATCTGTCTAACGTAATTAAAATGGTGCAAGAAACACGACCGAACCTTTTAAGATATTTATTAAAAGCTTGAGAAAACCTTCATTACTTGACAGAAGATTCAGCCACAGCTCGAGAATATTTCCCACTATAGCCATAGGTAGTCTTAGGAAGAGCAGGACTTTCTGCACGGTAACGGAGACGAATATAAGCCACCGACGAGCAAAATTTGCCTCCCCATGCCCTTCTGGGCGCTCGACAAATAGTCGTGGTTCCACATCAGAGTAGAATAGTAGACGAATTAGATCAAGCAAATTCGCTTGTTTTGGGTTGAGAGAAAGATAATCGCAACAGAAACGCTCCATGCTGGACATGGCTTGGAAGCAACGTTTGTATGATGAATTGCTGCCTCAGTGTCCAAACCCAAAATATTTATAAACGTGGCTGCTCTAGTTATGTTTAAATTACTCTATGGTGAAGCTTAATCTTGTATTTTTCCTAGAAAAAGAGACTTGGAATGATCCTTTAATTAATATTAGTGCTGGCTTTCGAAAGTGATTGATATATTAATTAGTATTAAACATTAAGGAATCTTAAGTTGGAATTATCAACCAATTATTCTTGGTTTTTTATTACACTTCTGAAATAGCTAAAGAAGTTTTTATTTTATTTTTATTTTTTTTCACGTGTTGTCATATGCTTGAACACCATCCTGTCACTCGTTGACAATGATGATTATGAGAATTTATACCACAGCACCTACAATAAAAAACACATATGGCCAATTTGTGGCTACTGTTATTATAAAAAATAAGTAACTCTGCTATCGCAACCGCCATCGCAACCGAAGAAGTCAGTTAAAAAAAAAAGAGGAAATTTGATAAATTAACTTTTAAAAATTGTTATATTTTTTAAGATGTGTTTGTGTTTGTTGTTACTATAACTTTTATTATGTATATATAATTAAAATAGACATTTATATCATTTCTTTGTAATATTTAATATTAATAATTTATAATAGTTTTTTAACTAAATTCTATGTATATTTATTAAAATAAATATAAATACTTTATAATATTTTAAAAGTATAAATAATTTTTTGATTTATGTATAATGTATATGACTGTGTAACTAAATATCAAAGTTTAAATTTAATTTTTAATTTATATCACAACCAAATTAATTTAAAAATTAACATTTAATACAAAAAATATATTTATTTATAATATAATTTAAAAAATTATAAAAATAAATTAATACATATTAAATGAATATGATTTTATTTTTCATTTATTAATAATGTTTATTTAATATGTTTTTAAATTTTAATTCAAGTAATAAATTTATTTATGAATTTAAAAAAATAAAAAATGTGAAAAAAAAAGAAAAATTAACACCGGAGGGTCATCGGACCGCCGTCGAAGTCCATTGTCGGCCGTCAGCATTAGGCGCGTCCGGCGACACCACTGGTGTGAGATCTTTATTCACTGTAGAAGATGGCGGAAGTTTCGGCTATCCAAAGTTTTGTTGTATTTTACAGTGAAATGGCCAACAGTTTGCCGCTGATTCTTTCGCCGTTGTATAGATCGTACTTCGGCAAACAAGATGATGGTAGGGGTGTCCTAGACACGCTTCAGGGACTATTTTTTTTTTACGATTTCGATGGTTTCCAGCGAGCGAACCATCTGGTAAAGTATCCAACTAGTTTCAAAAAAATTTTATAAAAATAAAAAATGTTAATAATTATTTATTTTAACTATAAGTATAAATTCAATAAAAAATTTTAATAAAGAATGGTAATTTTATTATTTTGTTTTTTCAGGGTAATTATGACATTATAATTTTTAGAAGTAGAAGGTGATTTTAGACTCTTTTATTAAACTTGGTTTTTTCTGCAGCAGAGGGTTGCTGTTGTTGCCCCAAAACTCCTGGGTTGCTGATACTGCAGAGAAAAAGTAAATTTTTTAATAGTAAACCCAAACTGTCCATGGCCATAATCATATTTAACTCTACCAACAAACTCACCTCAATATTTCAAAATCAACTGGTTCAGTCTTCAACTTGTCCCCACCTGGGTAGTGATTTTGAAAGACAAGTTTATTGTTATAATTCATAGTATTAATTGTTGAGAACAACATATTTGTTAATTTGGATAAATATCTGCCCCTTAATTGTCCCGGCCACTTTCTAAAGCATATCACAAGCTCAATGAATAGAAGAATCAGGGGGCAGACAATATTCATGATCAATAGTACCATTTGCTAGATTCAATTACTGTCACGCATTAAGTATTTGACTTATAACTATAAGAACACAGAATTCCGAATTGTGCATCTGGTCTGCCCCATGCAATGTTTCATTTTCTGGTCCTTCGTTTGACAATATCAATACAACTACTTTCGTCCGTACCTGTAATTTGTACCTCAAATCGACCCCTCTGTTATATATTCTTCTTTTCTATGCCTTAGAGTTAGATAGAAGATGAAGATTAAGAGCATCAATATACCCGATGAGTTATATATAGAGTTAGGTTGGGAACCTAATTAAATTGTTGAGCACAATGAAACTAAGTTTTACTGGGATTATTAGGAAAATTACCAAGAATTAAAGATTACTGTAAATAGGAATTTTATATCTATTTAGAACATTGTAAAGTTCTTATTCTTTTAGATTTTAGTATTCTTGTTTAAATTAATAAGGTTAGTTAAAGTTTATTAGATTATTAGTAATTCTAGTAATTGTAAGATTGAGATTCCTACTAATCTTACGTTTAGAGTAGTCATAAGTTTAGGGTACATTGCATTAGACTATTTCATTTATACATTAGAGAAAAAGCCCAATATAGAGGGTATTAAGGAGGCCTGATTCACCTTGTAAGTATATATCTTTTTACTTCTTCATAGTGAAAATTTGGAACAAACAAAACTAAGTGCTCGTAGCTCTCACATTGAGATAGTGAACAACTATAAATTTGTGTGTTTTAACTTGCTTGTAATTTTTTGTTTGAATTTAATTATTCTCACAGTTAGGGATTAGAGAATTTACAAATAAAACACGTATGTGCATACACGTGTATTTATGTATACATCAGCTTCGAGAATGTTCTGATAGTAGTGTACTTTTACAAATGGAAATATGTATCGTTCATCTGGTTACTTGAAGTATCCTTAATGCTAGAAAATGATTACTTAATCTATTGCCCATCTCATTCCAAATCCAAAATTCTGCAATTTCCATACATAGTATCTGTGATTTAGTCCCTAATATCATAATATTTTCTTAACTTACTTCCCATAACTTCTACGTGCTCATTTACATCCATGCCATTTAAGCTTTCTTATTTCTGAAGGCAAATGAGGCAAGTGAATCATATTGGTATAAGCATTGCAGAGGTGTTACAAGTAAGGGAACTATCACCAAATTACAATGAATTGTCTTGTAAACATAATTACAGACAGCTAACTCCCCGACTGGAGAAATAAATGGAAAACACATTTTGCTAGCTTAAATCCCTTGGTTTTTATTCATTTATTTATTTTTTTGTGTGCGCGCGTCTGTGTAATTTGACCAAATAAATCTGCAAATGAATCGAATAAGGAAAAAAAAATCTGAAAATTACTAAAATTTATTATTCTTATCCAAGTTTTTCTAAATGGGACCTTGGAGCTGGGGAGGCAGAGGTAAGGAGCCCAATCGGGTAGCATTATCGTAATCTTGAGGACCATGAGCAGATAATCCTGGAACAACCAACCCGATAACCCTTACTATTCTCAGAAACCAACCTTCTGCATAATCTGAACCTTTTGCATAAGGCAAAATAAAACCTCTTGTCAGCTCCCAAAATGCGTTAATAACCTTGGGTAAGGCCCATAACAAATTAAAGTAGTTCTTGTTCGGTTCCTCCCTCATAACCTGAATACACACCATCATAGATATATCAATGCATAAATCCAACATCAAAAGTGAATTTTATAATTAATTGGTTCACAAAAACTAATTTAGCACAGAGAGCACTCACCTTCCCTTTGTAGAAACTATTGAAATAGAAACAGGGCCCGAAGTGCTTATACAAAAGGGTCCTGTCATCATATGGCAACCTCGGCACCATATCATTGCAATAAACGTACCTCCGATAATTCACATCATACTTTTTCAAGTTCTTCTCCATGAACTCTCCAAATTGTTTGTCTCCTACCCTTGGTTGCCCAAATGTGTACGCACCTTCCAATCTCTCCAACAACCATGTCTCTTCATGCAACACTAGCACAGCCACAAACAATATCGCTAGTGCTCCCCCTAAGCTGTGCCCTGTTATTATGAACTTTGCTTCCTTGTTATTCTGCAACATTTCTTTCAACATTTGTCTAATTGCATAGTAAGCAAATGGTCGGTCGTTACTTCCTTGTTCGATCTCCTTTGGCCAACCTTGGTTCTCCTGTAAGCCTAGAGCTTTCATGAACCCGCCATGTATCTTACCAACGTTTGGAAGCTCATACCAAGAAATATCGACGTCAGTGCTCCAGGCGATTGCATCAAATGGTTCAGTGCCTCTAAATGCGACCACGATCAGGTTGGGGTCATCCCTCCTATCTTGAAGCAAGAAGGCTTGTGTTGAGAAGCGTTTCTGGTAATCTGTGCAAAAAACATCGAATTAACTGTAGCTTATCCTAATAAATAAAATGAAAATTATCAATTTTCTGCATTAATAGTAAATATTATTTTTACTTTATAAACTCAAACTCATTACTAAATATATTCGTTTTAAAACTAAATCTAATTACTACGCCGGTTAGATAATAAACATCATTTGTCAGAAAGCGACAGCTTCGACTGCTATGTATAAGTTAGTAAATGTAATAGAAATTAGATTTATGTAGTTTAGTTTATAGTTTAATTATTTTAATTTAAGTTGGGATCGAGGTGAGGACGTGGATGTGTGATCCAATTTTGTGCCCATCCATATCTTTAATTTTTAAAAAATAAAGATGAAGACTAATTTTCAATTTAGAGATGGAGATAGAGATGGAGGGACTTTATATGATTGGTAGTCCTACTCTTCTTTTTTATTGTTTAATAGTTGATAATTAAGAAAGACAAGTAAATTATTAATTTCAAATCAGTGATAGTTCACCTTAGAGTGGAATTTTCTATTCGTAATCCATCAAGAATAATTAAACTAGCTGTAACTATTTGTGTTGATGTGAATCTTACACATCAAATTTGCTATCTAATATGTGATATTTCTCTCCGATCTTTAGATATACAATGCTATATTTTCTATGCCCTTCAATTCTCACTTCTAAAAGGACTTCCTAGGGCAAGATCTCTCCACCCACTCGTCCAGCACCATTCTCATCCCTAAATTTCAAATTAGAGTATCATATCTAATTATATTAATAAGTTTTAAAGTAAAACTATACAATACATTAATAAAAGTTGATCAAACTTTGGTTAGTCCTACAACTCAATCACTTCTTATTTGGAGAAAAAAAAATTGATGAACGACGTGGAAAGTATTTATTTATATATACTAATTCAGTACATTACTACATGATCAACATCTTTAAGTAAACTATAATATTAAACTAATAACTTGATTAAATATTAACTATATTCTTATAATTTGGTATTAAGGCAAATAATTGCGACATAATTAATATTAATCAATGTTTATATAATAAAATAAAACTCATTTCAGCGCAAAGATTCCCTGTAATCTCTCTAAGTTAGGTAGGAAATCACCTATTGATGTCTGAATGGGTGGGTAATGGAAACTTGGAAAGATGAGTGCCTTGAAATCAACGGATCATGATCATTATCCACTTTCGATCATGACCGGCCACTGTCCCTTGTGGATTATTTTATTACTTCTTAGGTGTGAAAACTGAAATCATACAAGCTAGGTTTGCTGAGACTAATCAAACTGGATTAGTCATACCAAAAATATCAATATTAAAAGTAAGTACTTAAGTATTCCTTAACCCTATCTATAATCGATTTGATAATGTTTAATTTTCAAGAAACCGACTCAGAATTTGTACAAGGGTGCTTCCGGGTTCTTACCATTCCAAAAATTGAAGGACCCCAAAAATTCCATCTGCACCCAAAAAAAAAAAAAATTACTCATGCATGCATGCCAGCCTATGAAATGAGAGGGTGTATAAAGCTAGCTCTAGATTTAACATGAACACTTCAATCTTATCCTTTGTATCGTTCTCTCTCCGTGAAAAGAAATTCAACTTACCTTCCAATGATTTTTGACTACATTTTTAATGAAGGCTTTGTTCTCATATGACAATTTGGCGGCCATCAGGGACAAGGATGCATAATATCTTCTGCCACTCGGTTTGACACTACTGTCTAACTCTACTCTTCTGTCAGCAAATCCCACTATGGATGAGAACGATGCTGATGATCGATCAAGTTTCACGAGCTTTCCTGCATGTGTATATGTATTCGTTCATTAACATTTGGGATCCATAAGCTACGTATATTTATGCAGACAAAACGGATGTTATAAGCTTCTATGACATGATATCTATGTCTAACACAATTAAAATGGCACTAGAAACGGGACCAAATTAACCTTTTAAGATGTTGATTGAAAGCTTGCAAAAACCGCCATTATTTGATAGAATATTCAGCCAAAGCTCCAGAATATTTCCCACTATAGCCATAGGTTGTCTCAAGAAGAGCAGGACTTTCTGCAAGATAACGGAGATGAATATAAGCCATCGACGAGCAAAGTTTGCCTTCCCCTGCCCTTCTGGGCACTCGACAAATCGTCGTTGCTTCACATCAGAGTGGAATAGTAGACGAATTAGATCAAGCAAAGTCGCTTGTTTTGGGTTGATAGAAAGATAGTCGCGACAGAAATGCTCCATGTTGGCCGTGGCTTGGGAGCAAAGTTTGTATGATGAATTGCCGCGTCAATGTCTCAACAGAAAATATTTGTATAAGTTGCTGCTCTAGATATGTTAAAATTTCTCTGGAAAGATGCTTAATATTGTATCTTTCCTAGAACAAGACTTGGAATGATTCGTTAATTAAAATTAGCGTTGGCTCTCGATAGTGATTGATTGTACATTGATTAGTATTAAACAACAAGGAATCTTAAGTTGAATTTGTCAATTAATTTAATTTATTGTTGGTTTTTTCGTAAGGTAATTAAAGAAGTAGCCTTTTTTTTTCCTTGTTCACGTGTTATCATCTGGTTGAACGCCATCCTGTCAATCGTTGACGATGGTGATTCTGAGAATTTATCACATTAACCAGGTACCACCTTGAGAAACACGTAATCATATTTAACTCTTACCATCAAACTTACCTCAGAAATTCATATCAACTGGTTCAGTCTCCTCAGTCTCCTCACCTTGTCCCCACCTAGGTAGTGTTTGAAACACTAAGTAATAAAGTTCGTGGAATATATCGATTGTATGTATTACTGTAATAGCATTAATTATTGACAACAACTTCTTCATAACAATAATACTATTTGCTATATTCAAATTGTCATGCATTAAGTATTTGACTTGCAACCATAAGAACGCAGAATTCCGAACTATGCAGCTGGTCATTACTAAGTCACATAATTTGATATATTGACTGGAAAGATCATGGGGGCTGCTGCCGCTCATGCATATTTCATTTTCTGGATCCTTCATTTGACAGTATGAATATACAACTACTTTTTGTACCTCAGTTAACCCCTCTATTCTCTTTTTCCTTACTAAATCTTGGGTTAGATAAAGGATGAAGATTGGCTTCAAGTTAATTTAGAGTCTCAGTACCTGATGACTTAGGTGGGGAGCCTAATTAAATTATATATCGACCACAAGGAAACTAATTAGTTAAGTCCTTTTGGATAAAGAGGCCTTTGTCATTGTCGGGAAGTTGAGAAGGAGGAGCCATTGCCATAAATTATCCTTCGAGATTGATGAGTACTTAAGAGTGGAGTCTAATTAATTTATTGAGCACAAGGAAACTAAGTACTATAATAATTAAGGAAACTAATAAAGTAACAAAAGATTAATGTAAATAGGAATTTTATATATATATATATATATTTAGAACATTGTAAAGTCATTATTTTTTTATGTTTAAGTTTTCTTATTTAAATATATGATTAGTTAGAGTCTCTTTTATTATAAATAATTATAGTACCTGTAAGATTGAGATTCTTAATATTATTGGGCTTAGTTAGAGTTTTCTTAGCTAGGTTTAGAGTAGTGTATGTATAGATGGTGCATTAGGCTATTTCATTCACAAATTAGAGAGATCTTAAGATAGTTAGAGGGGTACATCAAGATGTTTGATGGTAAGAACTTATAGTGGCAAAATGAACCTGTATAGGTTTCACATTGAGACTGAATCACAATGAATTTGTGCGTTAACTTCATATGTTATTTTTGTTTTATTTCTATGACTCTCACCATTAGGGATTAGAGTTTAACTCCGTTTACCAACATCGATATAAATCGCCTCAAAAAATTTACCATCATAAAGCTCAATAACATCTCATTGACGTATAAGTTTTAAAATGAGACTTCCTATCATGTATTCGATGACAAGTCCGGCCCCTTAAAGCAGAGGAAACGCGTTTCCCATGGATGGGCTACCTACTACATACATGAACATTGATTTTTAGGAGGATTTGGGCTACGCAAGGCCTTCAATTTCTAAGCTTGCAAACTTTTCATGGTCCAAGCTACGTGGGTCAATATTAAATGTCAATTGAACAGCCGAAAAGAGGTCAAAATTAGCTCTTTCTCAAATCTCGACCCAGAGCCGAAGAGAGTTCCAATTGGTTTTTAGTTCTTCTAACTTCGGTAATTAACCTCGTTCAACGCATGACATATTGACATATATCACAATAATGGTAGAAGGCGTGTTAAACGACAATATGAATTATGAATTTTTCATTGTCATCTGCTTGTACGACCCAATTGAGATGAAAACTTGTTGCAACATTAAACTATCTGTAGTAGTTGTAAAATTTGCAGTAGCAAGGAAATTGGCCTTTCACTTGGTTAAAACAAAATAATAATAACATTTTCTACACAAAACACTATCCTTGACAAAGCGGTTCTGAAATTGAATTTCTTTCAGTTAAATAAAATAGTGCACCGAAAGAGCATGGACCACCAATCACATTCATATCGGAAGTCTAATGCGAGGTGAGGGCCATCTCGTAACTAGCCATGTCTGCTCATTGATGCCAAATTCTAACCAAGAGATTGATCCATTTATTCAATTTAATAATTTACAGTGATTCTACTACTACATGATACGTTTGTTTCCTAGCTCAACCCTATCTAACAGGTGAAGGCATTAAATTATAATTGGTCTCATGATTCTAGAAACGAAAATAGGGACAAAGTACTTGTATGATTGTTTGTGGTGGGATGCATCCCGCCTATCAAATGAGACAAAGTGCAAAAGAATTTTTGGCCCTATTTTTATATTGATCGTCCTTTCTCCTTCAAGGCCCTCTCAGTGAAAACCCTATTCAACCAACCAACATATTTTTAATGTTTTGTTTTCTGATATGCTTACATGTGGTTGGTTTGCTCCATATCTCATTTATCATTTTCTTCTTCATGGCTTTATTCATCATTTCCTTTCCCACCAAATATTTATGGAACAAAACATGAGCTTGAATTACAAACTAAAGAAACAATAATTTTTTTTATTTAGACATACCAAATCTTCGCCGTATTACATGAACCTTTCTTGCGTTGAGATTAGGTGACAAGGAATCAAAAGAAGAAATTGTCAAGTACGCAAACATGTTTTCTTGTGAATCGCCAAATAAGATGTATTAATGTACCGAAAATGTTTCCTTAAAACACCATGCAAAGACCAATGGAAAAGAAACTAGAGCAATATTATAGGATCATGAACCCCTTTTTGAGTAATTAATGCATGTCTTTGTGTATATAGTGGTAACTATGTTGGTCTTACACATGTTATCTATCAAAAAAATTTGAAACTCTATAAACCTAACTTTAAAATATTTAAGTCAAAACTACACGAATTCTTCGATCGGTTTCTTTTATCAATTATTATTTATTTATTATCTTGACCAAAATAATTTGGCAAAACAGTAAGTGAAAACAAGATATTCCTAGTTGTTCACAAAAACTTAGTCAAGTTCTCGACACGGCTTTCTTCAATTCTCTTCTGCAATTATTGCAGAACTTTCTTTGAAATATGTTTTAACCTCGTTAATAGATACATACATATATATATATATATTATCCACCAATCACACTCTCGTAAAAAGATGATAATTAAAGATGAGACGAGTAGGAAATTCTTGTCTCGTGAATTTATTGTATTTCACTGACCGGGCCAACTCCCATATGCCGAAAGGATTCTGCCGCTGAGCTAGCGACCGAGAATAACATTTTAAGAGTGGTACTTGCCCCAGAAATATGTTGATGTTATTAAAAGAATATCTAGAAAAGTATACAGAGCACTTATGGGGTGTAAGGGACAGTGCCCCTATATTCGCAGGATAAGGGGCTCCCCCTATTCAAATCGGAAAAGCCCTCAATATGTGCATGTTGGAACATTAGTGGGAAGTCTCACATGGGTCTTCTGAAGATTTGTTTGACCATCGTCCTACTTGTTTCATACTTTCTATCTCATAAATGTATTCTTTTTTCATATAAATCTTTTAGCTTTTGATTGTCGTTTTATATCTGTCTGCTATATTGTATTGGATAGGGATTCGGATGGGAAGGAATAAACTGCTTTTAGTGAGGCATGCATGATCGTTGAGATATAAACACTTCCCTATTCGATCCTGATTCGTGCTGCGGGAGGCAGCATACACTTTTCTCTTTCTATGTAGTATTACTGTGTATACAATATCGCCTTGGTTTCATTTGCTCCCATTTCTCAACATTTTGCTCAAAACTCTAGGAAATAGGAGTTGCCAGAAATCAGTGGACCTTTTCCTTTGATGGGTCAAAATTCATAACACCTAATACTGTTTGTAGCCCAAATCGGTGTGCATGTAAAATAAGCCCAGCCCATTGGTAGTCTCATCGATAATTAAACAACAATAATACAATTGGTTATACTTCCGTATGGTACAGTTTTCTGAAGTAAATTTATCATCAATATATTTCTTCGAATTATACGATACCATATGATGAAAATAGGTCCAGTTATGTTGGCAGATGAAATTAAAAAGAAATATCGAAGCGTCAGTGAGGAGTTGCTTGTGTGATTTTATAATTTATTTAAGGAAATTAAGGAGAGAGAAAGAAATAGTCGTTGGAAATGGAAACAATAGCCTGCACATCTCTGAGGTCAGGATTGTGGTCTCCAATCTCCATGAGCTGCCGAACTGACTTTGGATTATTAGGCACTTAGCTGAAAACAAGTTGTTTTTATGAAATTCCTTTTTTATAGGATAAGTTTTCAAGTGCTTGTTAACTTAAGGCATGAGTCTCCACTTTACAAACTCAGCAACTAGTGAAGCAAATGCATGACACCCTTCTTTCGTATTTGGAGATTAATTTGTATCTTTCAACTGACAAAAGGCTCTTCGTGTAACAGCTGGGTCAAATAGATAGCAACATATATATTTTAATCAAATATATATATGATGGTAGTTATTCATCAAAAGATTGGTCCTTTAAATTCAAATAAAATCATTGAAGTGTTTAAATTGTTACCATCTTTATAACAATTAACAAAAGTGAGAATTAATTTTATGGTGGACCATAAAATAAATTTATGAAAGAGTAATTAATATTGTTACCCCTAACGTTTGGGCGAGGTAACACTCTCCCCCCAACCTTTGACAAAGTAACATAAAGATTCATAATTTTCAAATATCATTAGTCCATCCATTAAACGCATTATAGAAAGACAATTTTGTCATTATGTATATTATAAGATTTATTTATTTATTTCTCTTTATAATGAAGAAAAATTTTAAAATATTAATTTTTTTTTACAAACTATTTTTTTTAAATGGTTTATTTACAAACCATTTCCTTTTTAATTTTATTTTTAAAAAACATAAATTTTAAAAAAATAAAAATTAGTAAGAAAACCAGTTAGACTATCATTTTTATTTATCTACAAACTATTTTCTTTTTAATTTTTATTTTTTAAAAATCATTTTTTACAAATCATCTACATAAACCATTTTTTATAAAATTTTAAAAAATATAAATTTTTCGAGTTCTATTGGTGTTTTTAAAATTTATCTCCTTTATAAAGAGAAATAAATAAATAAATCTTATAATATAAATAAGGACAAAATTGTCTTTCCGTAATAGTTTAATGGATTGATTAACGGTATTTGGAAATTAGGAGCCTGTATATTACTTCATCAAAGACTAGAAGGAGAGTCAAACATTGAAGATGACAATGTTAATTAAATTTGGATGTCAAATCAAAGGTTTAAATTAAAATAATAGAAGTTATGAAAAGCGGGATCTCATATTCTGGCAAATCCCACGAAATTGATGACGTTTCATTATCATAGAAGTATTGAAGTGCAAAACATAATCACTTGAAGTTCACGTGAGTATTGGCGCAAACTAATTAACAAGTTCTGACCTGGAATGCCACATCAGATTAGTTGACCGAGTAGATTGAGTTTCACGTGTACAGAACGTTAACTGACAAAGACGTCATCGTCGTGCCACATTGGAAAAAATCCCATCACGGCGTTTTGTCAGTTCTTCACGTGGACTTGCCAAGCATTTCTCTGTGTATTATTTTGTGTATAATTGAATGTGACATGGAATTCTCGATGACAAACTCCTCTAACCGTTTCACCTAATTTCTGTGCTATTCGTCTCCAATGTTGAGACGTGTTATACCTACTGCAGACTTGGATTCATCACGTGTTACAACAACTCTCTTAGTCTAGACAACCGTACTTGCCATGTCTTTCGTCTGTCTTCCGTTTAGACAGATAACCGAAGAAGCAAATTTTCCCGTTGACAAGGACACGTGTCATCAATTGACGTCAAAGAGTTCAAGAGTATGGAGATTTAGTGTATTCATTGGTCCAATTTACACATAAGTTTATCAACAAAGAACGGTACATTCTAGATTTTTCTAGGTAGATATGCAAAGATAGTTTTGCAATAGTCTGTCAACCCACCAACAATAATTATTTTTTTGGTCTCAGCTAAAATAAAAAGATCAGAGAAAACATAATCATTGATTTTTCGGTTCTGAGACCAAATGTGTCACTGCCATGGAGATATATTGTCCAGAGTAAGGCATCTTCATGTTCTTCATTTCTGTAATTAGAATTGCGTGAATTTTAGAGCTCCTCGGACAAGTTGGCCACCAAGTCGTGCTTTAACAGAAATGAGTGTGAGAGAGAATGAGATTCTATAATAACTTTAAATAGCTGGGCTATCTATCCAGCTACATATAATATTAATGTAATTATTTCATTAACACTACGACACGGATTACGAAATTTTAAGTATAGAATAACATCCATGCATGATCTTCTTAAAATCGCAATACATAACCCGACATATATAATAACTAGAACATTGATGCACTTACATTGATCCTGCTCTAGCTCACTATTTTCGTAAGTTAAGCATCACCATAATCGTTTTCAGCAGCTTGGTATGTTAATGCTCCCATAGAAAGATAAGGACTGCCGTTAGATAGTGGCGCAGGGAACCCTATTCCAGTTGGCCTATTAGCGGCAGCTCGCTCCAGTGATTGCACTTGAGTCTTCAAAAACTTGACATAGTGTATTGCTTCGTCTAACATAGAAGCAGTGTCCATTTTGGTTCCTCCAGGAACGAGTCTTTGAAGTATTCTTATCCTCTCACTTATCCTCTCTCTCCGATGCCTTGCTGCAACGCTTTGAGGATCCTTGGATATCTTCACGTTCCTTCTCTTTGGTGGCTTCACTGATTCTGGGTCGATATGAATTGGCTGCATGGCTGCAATCCGAAAGATCGTTTCCCTCATCGCCGCCATTGAGTTCCGCTTCTGTGATGGTGTAGAATAACAATTTGCAGCTGATATGTCTCCAGAACCTTTCCAAAATCTTTCATTGGTTGAATATGACAAAACAGATGGAATAGATTGTTCTTGAACTGGTGTACTGCTGGTGCCAGTAAAAGATGCGGTGGATGGTAAGTTTACAAGAGAAGGTGAAGCGACATGTGGGTTGTCAATGAAATGTGTCATGGAACCAATGTTGGTACCATCACTTGGGTGTAATTCAGCAACATCGTTATAGGACCCGTAAAATTCGGGGAACTTGTCCATCTGCATCATCATCATCATCATCTCCATCTGATCCTCTGTTGCAGACTTTAACTTTTCAATTTCCATGGGCTCTCACTCTTTTTTTTTTTTTTTTTTTTTTCGAGAATCTAGTAAAGAAAAGCAAAGAAAAGAGAGAAGAGAGAGAGACGGAGAGAAATGAACAAGCAGTTAATAGCTGAGGATTACTGATGAGTACCTGATGGACGACAGAGGGATGGGGAAGATAAAAGAGAGGAGTGTAGAAGTATTGGGAGTTTTATCAGAACGTGCAGCGAAGGGAAAGAGTTATAGATACAAACGTTAAGGGTAAGGAGAAGATGTAAAGAGAAATTAGGAATATAATAGTGATATCGGGAACAGACTATTAATGCTGCGAGAAGACTATATATATATATATATACACACACACACACACACACAAGTGGTTCAATATTATATATTATATTATAAATACACAATATTTGTATAAATGCTTTTCCAATCAAGCTTTATTATCACAAAGTTTCGTAGTCAAGCTTTTGTTTTTCCTTCTTTTTTTTTTTTTTTCCCAAAGAGTAAACTATTTTTTCCCTCATTCGGAGACAGAAAATTTTACTTTTGAGATTTGATGTAGAAGTTAAAATTCATTTATGATCTTTCTTGGTCCACCTGTTTCAATTAAGAAGAAAGATAGATGAATAGTGATATGTAAGCATTATCCAGCCATCTTAATTATTTTCTACAATGAATTTAACATGGCAAATTAGTGGGAAATGGATAGAAAATTAACTATCCAATTAAATAAATATGCGTTTTAATTTGAGAAGCTTGACGATTATTTTTGATGAAGTAAGCAGCAGGTCCAGAGATTGAAAGGCTCAGACCGACCAACTGTACTTCCAGGGACTATAATAAGTGCTTTTGTTGGTGCATGAATCATTATTTTTCTCTGATGAAAGCTATATTATAGAACATTGAGTGGAACTGTTGGGGTCTAACTTTGCCTTAAAATTCACTTTCTTTTAAGAACCTAAAACCCCACAATCACATGACAGGTGTCAGAAATCTCACCAGACCCCTTTAAATGTTAATGATTTACTCTCCCCGGTTGCCGGTGACAATTAATCCGATGCCATTGGATCCCCCCGAGAATTAAAACATATGTGGCAATGGTCCAGTGGCAGGGCCCAAGTATTATAATCTTACAAGTTGCCCTCATTATCCTGATATGCTGCAGCTACAGCCTAAACCACCTCTCATTGCAACAGGAACGCTTTTCGAGATGGATCAGGTCCTTCATGCGCTGGAATTGCTCTGTATTTGTAACGAACTTTACCACCAACTCCAACTGGTGATTTGAGGACTGGAATTTTCATCTACTGCTCTTAATTTGCTTTGCCATTTCATCATAGATATCTCAAGTTATATTGTATGCTTTCTTTTTTGTTTATTAAATTGGTACAAGTCCCAAGTGCTTCTTCTCATTCTTATTTTTTGTCCTAATAAAAGGGAGATTACCAAATACAGTAATTGATTAGAATTCTTTACAGTATTTATTAATTTTTTTTCCTTTTCAATGTTACCGATTTGACCCGAAGCTGTGGGGCTTGCTCCTGGACCACCGACTCGGCTAATAGGGTTATATGTGATTTAGACATTAGCAAGGAGACATCAAGGATCCACAATGGGTTAGTTCAAGTAGTGAAGCAGGTCAGGATGGAGTTAGTACAGCACCAATGGTGAAGTTCTGGGTTTAAGTCTCCACAATGACCTCCTTCATGATTTAAATAGGAGACCGTGACAGTGGGTTATGGTTGCGCTAGTCTCCTCTGAGGATTAGTCTGGTGCGTGTAAACTGGCCCGGATACCTCGATTACAACAAAAAAAAAAAAGAGACATCAAGGGTTATTAATACGAAGGGTTTTTAACGGTCAAGGTATTTAGAAGTGGACAAATGAAGTAAATTTTTGCCAAATTGGCTGCAGACAACATTGGTCAATTGCCTTTGCGTCCACTGGGCGCCCAAAAGCCCAATCGCTGCATACCATTTCTGTGCTTCTAAAGAATTAAAAGGCATGTATGTCTGTGTGTATATAACACGTACGTTGATCAACTGTAGCTGCTATAGTCTGGTACGTCGACCTAAATGCGATACGTGATTGCTCAACCAATACATGATCCCAAACAGTGAATGTTCAATAATAATTAAGGAGGTAATTCGGTGAACATTCACCCTATCTCTAAATGATTAATTCTATTAAATTGACAGGGTAGGAAATATTAATGTCTTCCCTACTAGCCTTTATCGGACTTCAAAGTTGGGATAAGTTTTCTGCTGTTTTCAGTCGCATTGATTTTACAGTAAAATTATGTTATGAAAAATATAGTACATACTTATCACAGGGTTACTGTAAGTGCTTAATTGTTCGTGTTATATTATGCAAATGGCTTATAAAAAACCAGCTGCCTTCTACATGTTACAGTACTTATACAACGGTAGGGCATTGTTGATGAGTGAGCGAGTCATTATTATTGTTGTTATGATTATTTTTTGATGATTGAATCTCAACATTATTGTTCAGAGTACTGTAAAAGGTGATCATAGCTAAAAAGATAAAAGAGAAAAAGGTTCAATGAAGGAAGTAAGAAACATGTGCAGTGTGGTTGGATTGTTGCCCGCTCTCTTTTTCGGCAACACCAATCCGAAAACACTTGCGCATCCTGATCTCAAAGCAGCTGTCCGGATTGATGACCAGAACACCAGAAGTACCCTTCTCTCTCGCACAGGTGCGTTTAGTATCCCCATTAAAATAATATAAAGCATGCCTTATGATTGTTATTAATAATATTAGTTTATGAAGAGGACATGAATAAATGGACATGTTCTCTCTGCAAGAAGCGGTGGAATTGGATAAAAAGAATCCAGCGTTGGAGATCTGGCTGTTGGATTGGGCATTTTTTACTTAGCATTATCACGGTTGCTGTTGCAGCACCCCCTTATCTTCTCTTCCCCACATCACATTTATTTATTAAACAAACAAACATTTTTCTTATATTATAATCATATCTTGTTACTCCCACTTTCTTTCGCACCCTCCCTTCCTCATCGGGAACTGCAGGTAAGCCTTTCAAAAGCTAAGAAGCCCTTACTTCTTTTTAATATTTTAATGGATGTATGCATGATGATATTATTCAATCAGAAAAATGGTCCCACTTCTCATCTTCATCTCTCTCTACATGATTTTCAACACTTCAATGTGGATCGTTTCTTTGTTGCGCCAAACCCAATTGCACCAGTCACTCAGTCAAAGCATCTTTAGGTTTCATTGGACTCAGCTTTTTGTTTCTGCACAACCCCCAAATTGTGCACGTCAGACCTGGAAGGAAAGAGTGTAGGAATAAAGTTTGGTTGAGCAGACTACATTTTTGGTTATTTTTGCTTTGCTGAGTTGGTGTCTGCATCATGATATTTGAAGTGTTCTCATGTCTTGTTTTCGCTTAAATAGAAAATATCCGTCTCTACGCTCACACTTCTTGGGGCAACAAATGTGAAATGTCAATGACGACTGCCTTCTTTATATTCTAATAAGGACTTGCAGCTCTTTTACAAATTATGTATAATTAACCAATCGAGTAGTGAAGATAATATAATTATTGGTAAACTGCTATGAAAAATTTACAAAAGTTAAAAAGAGAAGCAACAATAAAGCATGCTGCAAACATATTGACAGCAATGATTACTATACCAATTCCAGCTACTTGTCACGGGCTAAAGGCCACAGGGATCTTTCATTTAGGCGTGGCTTGTGAAGTGTAGGCCGACAGCAAGAGTTTCTAGTTTCCATTTCTACGCATTGGTTATGCAGAATAATGCCGGCGCTTCTTCTGATGCGCAAATAAAACATGATAAAATGAAATCATTTTATATGAGTTGTTATGCTAGGAGGCTGGACCGACCAACTGGATATGGGATTGGGCGGCAGGCCTAACACTAGTATGCATGCGGGTAAAAGCACCCATCTAGAGAGTTCCTTTCAAACAATTTATTTCAACAGAATCAATTCTGCCAACTTCTAGAAAACTTCATTTGCACCGTGCCTAGGCATCGGATGGGCTGTCAAAAAGATATTACCAGCAATTTACGTGATATTAGCGCAAATGAGGAAAGAATATTTGTATATCTCTTTTGCCCCATAAATTATTTTCCAGATATAACTACAAAATTAATGCCACCTAACATCCTTTTTGGCTCGCAAGATATGACAAAATAGAGCGATTTTAGACCATCTAATGTTAATCATAGCCCGCAAAACAGAAAGTGCAGAAACGGATGGAGTCCAACATAGATATTCCACCCTATACAGTATTATAGCATCCATTTAACCTTCAGGGACTTAGCATTGACCTCTGAAAACCTTTCACAAACATAAAAACTGTTCTGTTGGGCATAAGATTATAAAGAAAACCAAGAAGAAGCGAGGGAGGGGGCATAAGACCAACTGCTAACAAAACTGGAGAGCTGTTTGTACAAAGAGAACCATTTCTCAGGCAACTTTCATTTAGTGCCTCCAAGTTTATCTCCATCCACAAGCTCATTAATACAGAATTCATGCAAGTTGTCATACATTTTCTTCCACTGCTGAACCATTTGCATGGATCTTCTGCATTCATGCTTTAGCCTCTCTATCTCCATTTCTGCTGCAGCAGAAGTACCTTGTCGCTGCAAAAAGGAGACACAATAAAGTGAAGGATTTCAAGACAGAAAAATTATGCTTCATCTGCAGCAGTGAAATGAGAACAATGAAAGAGATCAAGTCTAATAATAAAGAGCATCAAAACCATTCTATAAATGTGAAAAATAAAAACCTGGAGTTCTTCAATATGATCATTAATCATGTGAGAACTGAGATATGAAGCATCAGAAGGAATATTGTAAGGAGTGGGGAGACTGATAACAGTCTTATTGTTGACGTCCTCATCTTTTGAATTGACATATTTATCCAGTGGAGGCGGTAAAGTTGACCCATGCCTTCTTGAGGAAGAATGTGCATTTGAGAATGATCCCAAAGTAAGGTAGTGAGGCCGTCTAACAACAAGAACATTGTTTACAGGACCTGTAGAATGCAGAACCGAACTCTAAAAATCAGAGAACTGAAACTCCATTGAAACAACCCTTTGGCATGCTGACAACTATTGCTGCCGTGCAATTAATACAACGCAAAAAATGAGAGCAAACATCAAGTAAAAGAGCTTTTAAGGAAAAGAAAGTTATCTTTAATTAGCTGGTAATTTTTTTGCATCATGAAACCCAAAATGTGAAATTTCACTCTCAAAGTGGCAAGGAAAATACAAAAGCACCTAAGATCATTAAACATAGGTCTCAAAAAAATCACAAACATGAGACTAGGCAATCACTTTAAACTGGGGAAGGAATTCCACAGTATATTGAATGAGAAAGAAAAATCATGTTAAATTCCTTCAAGTCCCATTTATCAAAAACATTATCTGAACAAAACTTCATTTAGAATTATGCTTTAGAAAAGCAAATGCAAAATGTTGCCAACTGAGACCCATAAACACTATGCATTTCAATCATTTCTGGATCTGGTCCCTGACAAACTTATCTCCATTAAAGACTCAAAATTAACCTTCATTGCATCATCAAGAAATGGCCAATGCACCTAATATTTGGCATTTCTCCTATGTTCCATACATCTAGCCTTCTTATGATGAGTAAAAGACTACCTGCAAATAGCCTTCTTAACAACAAATATAAATTGATCTTACTCATAAAGAAGACTTCCCAAATTCCTTTAAGGTAATGGAATCAGTGAAAAAATTCTCGTCTCTTTTATTCAAGTTGAGTGGAGGAAATGAGAGTGTGATATTTTTGTTACACTAAATAGTTATGGAGTGGTATAAACATGAATGATGCATCCGTTCCCACGGGAATCGAAAATAGCAATTAGAAATAACAAGAAAATGTAAACAATGACTATGTAAACCAGAAAGCAATTGACAGAACAAAACCTTTTGCAAGTTTGAATATGCGAAGAATGTTATGGGTTCTTGGATCCCAAACTCGAACCATGCCATCCTCTGATCCAGAAAGCAACAAATCTCCTTCTGAACTATATGCCAAACAAGTCACAGCCTTGCTGTTTCACATGGGAAGAAAAAGGAGGAAAATCGTAAATCAGCAAGTAAAAAAATAAAAACAGGTTAACTTTAACAGAAAGCCTCTAAGCAATTAATTAAGGTTGTACAAAGTATCAATCATCCAACAAACTTCTGTTACATAAATAGAATTTATTCCAATCCAACTGTACAAGGAAGCACCCTAAAGCTCCATCATCAAGGAACCATATGCATGATAAATGTCTTCCAGATGGGCAAATTCTTGTCAATAATTCCTGACAACTATACGAGTAATGATTATTTATGAAGAATATTCTGGACAATAAACAAAATGTATTTTCTGAGTTAACCTTATATGAAGAAGGAAAAGATATTACACTCTAAAGGAATTGTTATCATATGCATTATATTAATTATAAAGTGATTTCTAAAATGGAGTTTCCTCATTCGCTTTCTCATGCCATATAGGTGCAGTATCTCACGTTCAAGACTTGCTATCAGGGACTCTTTTGAGGTAGCTACAAAAACTACAGAATTTTCTAACCTTCAAAAGACCTGTGGAAAAGAGCATGCTGCTAAATCTGTTGTATCTAGGGGAAGCTAAATCTTTTACATTCATTGTGTAAGTTATTCGTAAATACTTAATTTATATCTTGTAAGGTGGGTTTATCTCTCAAAAGTTGCCATTGTTCATAGTGGGTGAACAAGTTATCACGTTAAATCTGTGCTTCACTTCCTTTCTTCTTTCTCTTAATGAAGTTAGAAAATTTATCGACTTAAAAAATGATAAAATGACAATTCTGTGAATTTATAGCAACCACTTCACAACAAAGATAACCCAAGATTTACAGTTTAAGGGATATCCAATAATTTTGGATGGAGACAACGAAAATCAAATCAAGATGCAATCAGTCTAAACGACCACTCCAAGGAAGTTAGGCAGCAATAATTTAGTAAAAGGTAATGGGTTAGAGAAACTCTCATTATGTTAAAAGGCTGCCCACTGTGTAATCCAATGTAGCCAAACTTTATTGCTGAAAGCTAAAATAAAGTTTGGATAGAAGTCTTTTTCACTTGCATCAGCAGAACTAATCGTATTGGAACAGGATAGTGCCCTTTCAGCATATCTTGCAAATTAATTAGCATTATTTCTACGGACATACCCATATATAAGAGGAGAGGTCGAACAACAACAGTTGCAGAAACATCTTTAAGGTTGGAACAGTGAACGATTAACAAAATGCATTTTATGAACAAAGATGCTAATAGCATCTAAATTTCCAGATTACAGTTATCAAATGCCAAATAAGATACAATAAACGGAAAATAAAATTCAAGAAGACATCTAACCACTATAAATCGAGAGGAAAACCTCCAAAGCTAGGGGAGGAAAAAGACAATAAATAAATAACAACTTATAAAAGAGAAACAGAGTATGCCACATATAAAAATGTTCAATCTACTAATTACATGCTGACTGTAAGAAAAATGAAAAACCTGCGGTCGGACAATGAACCAATGATATGCATCCCATAACTGCTACTGGAAGTACTTTCAGCATTAAGTGCAGCAATATAGATATTGCCATCTCTACTGCCAGCATAAAAAACATGTTCACCAGGTTCCAATGCAACTGCATCAATTACTGAAGGGAATA
Source organism: Boswellia sacra (assembly GCA_013180625.2). Lineage (NCBI taxonomy): Eukaryota > Viridiplantae > Streptophyta > Magnoliopsida > Sapindales > Burseraceae > Boswellia > Boswellia sacra. The sequence goes on along the minus strand of SNVD02000067.1, from coordinate 1,042,422 downwards.
CAATGTTTCTCAATAATCTTCCCCTAGATAAGCTCCAAACCTGCAGAAATTTATATTAAAAAGAACAGAGGTATTAATACACCGTCCATCTTTCAAATAAGTCCTAGTGGGCTATTAAATAGAATAATTGTTAACATTATACAATACCAAAAAAGACTTTATCAGAGATATAAAACTATATATATGTATATAAGCAAGTTTATATACCGATTTGAGTACTCCAGGAATTCAGTTTTTAGGAACTCCAAAAATCAATTTAAAAGACTTCCCTGATACTACATAAAATCATTTTCCTATGCCGCATAAGTAATTTAGAGTTCCTTATGCTGGAATAGCTTCTCCCAGATATCATATTTTGCTAGTACATGATATATATCATGTGCACACATGAGTTTTCCCGGTTGCCCAAACATGAAGCATTAGATTTCCTTTCTTGTGGTTTCAGGCATCTCTGCTTAGTTCGTTTCAAATGCATCTCTTGCATAACAGCTATCAGTCATTATGAATTTTTAGCTATCACAAAACATTCCTCATATAGTTCATGCAATACATTTCACCAATCTTTAATGAAGCAGAACTCACTGGCAGCACTGAAATATATTTGTAACAGCATATCTGTGACCAAATCTTTTCCTAATCAAAAGCAGAATACCAACCTTACATGTTCGATCCTCAGAAGCTGACACTATAATTGCATTGCATCCTCCATAACCAGTAACAATGTCAGTTACACGCAGAGTGTGCTCACTAAAACTATAGAGATAGGTTGTCTGCGGAGTTTCATATTCATCAAAGAGCCTATAATCAAGAACCGGAAAAAAAAAAAAAAGTGAAATTATAAAAAGTAATAAATCAAGTCCAACACACAAGATATTATATGCCTCGTTATAAAATGAGGCACAACAAATAAATCTAAAATATCATTTTAGGCTAGTACATCAAAAGCGGCCAAACTCTAACACATCCATCCTCTGACCCAGAAATCAAAAGAGACTCATCCTCTGAGAAAACTAAGCATGTAACGGCCCTGTAATGTGCGTGCCACTTCTTTAACAATCTACCAGTCGTAACCTGTGTCACAATATAACCAAATTAAAGAGCATATTCAAATAAAGTTGATATAAGAATATCAATATAATAAATCTTGATGAAAGATATGACATTAATTGAACGAGTAATGCCATATCAAGTTTGTATACAAACTTTATACATAAAGACTTTGTAAATGTAACATTACTCATTTAGTTTTATTTGGGAAAGTTTCACACCATATTTATTTTATGTTAAGTTTTATGAATTTTACAAGGAATATTGTACCTTGATTCACGTATTTTCAAATTTTAACCACCAAATTTTACGAACTTAACCTTTCATATGTCTAGTTTATTTCTACAATGTATTGGATAAATCGATAGAGCATTTTCTCTTCCAAATTTCTAAATCTATATACTGCTGATGTTCTTTTGTAAATGCATGGCTTTTCATTAATTATTTTGTCATCAGTTGAAAATTTGAAATTACTTTGAATGCATTAAGCAACTAGGCCATTGGCAAATAGTTCATAAAACAAGCATTAATTAATAAAAAATTCCATATAAATCCCAATCTGTAGTTGTTTGTTGTGGACCTAAACTACTAGAGCTTGCATAACAATCTATCATCTTTCTCTTATTTGAAACTGGAAGACATCCAATAGGTGTTTGTGTTTATAAGGTCTCTCCCTTTTATTATGTTTGGTTAATCAAGTATATTTGACATGGTGATTAATTTGATATGTGTCTCATTAACATATTATTCTTTTGCAGGAAGCTAAGCCTATGGAGTGAAGCTATACATTTATTATGAAGTGAAACAACAGTAATTGTTGCTATGTGTTCATACATTCTCGAAAGTTTTCTAACCATATCTCTTGGGTGAAAGTTTTCTGTGTCACATCTTAGATTAGCTATGTTAATTTAATATTTCTTCATGTCTTTAATATGCAGCCCTTTTAATCATTTTATTCATGTTTTCAATTACTGTTTTGAATTGCTTTTTCATGAAGATTCTTTCATTTGTATAGACACAATATTTATATAGTAAAGTTACTCTATACTTTATCAACAACTTGTTTTCTTTGTTGGCTAAGATATATCATTTTATTAATTTTCAATTATAAACGATCATATATATTAATTTTTATTAGACATGGGTTTTTTGTGTTGCTTTGATTTGTGCTAGTATATTCCAACTCTTTTATTCACTATTTTAAAAATAGTTTGGTTAGGCAGAACTGTTTAACATTGGTAAAAATTAATGGTTTAAAATAGTTTGATTAATAGTAAAAATTGTCTAAACCGTTTATGATTTGATCTATTTTAATTTGTAGAGGATTTTTAAAATGTGCAAATTGAGTAGTTGTAGATATGTTTTGTTAGAAGGATTACCTTAATATATGTCTTTAAGGGATTGTTTGTTTATGCATTTAATAGATGTAGATGAACAATACCCTCACGCGCGCAAAACCAACCCCCAACCCAACCCAACCCAACAAAAGAATGTATAAGAAGTTTTCTCCTCGTATGGCTCGAGAAAAAGAAAAAATGATTCGAAGTTATTATGTATCAAATTAGAATGTCAAATAGATCTATAAAATCATCAAATCAATTCTAGATTTAAGTCCTTTTTTTTTCTTCTTCTTTTTCGAAAAAGAAGAAAAAAAGTATTCATACTCTCATAACTCAAGTTGGATAACTTTCAAATAGCCAAAAAAAAATCCGAGTGTTTGTTTTCAAAATTTAGAAAGAATATGTAGTTGATTTTAAATTTTTTTAATTTTAAAAATGATATATGATTGATATTGATTTAAATGCATTAGTAAATATGCGTTTTCATAAAACTGTTTTTGATAAATGGAAACAAACATGACTCTCTTTAAATTTATTATCTTTCTCTTGGTTTATTGGCGTTAACTAACAAGTTGTTGCTACATGCATGACATAATGGATGGAATTAAGAGCTAGACACTCAAATTGGGATTTGGAATCCTCGCTTCAACGTCAGTCACTATATACAGCATTAAGGATAGTTAATTCTTATTTATTTGTTTTGTTTTTTACAACAGGTTCTTGTTCCTTTGTTCATTTACAGGGAAGTTGAATATGGTTAATACGTTGTCTATATTGCAATTTGGGATAATCTACATATTGTATTAATTGCAATGTTGCACTTGGTTAAAATATTGAAATGTAGCTCCAACTACAAAATTTCTACAAAGTGACTGATCTTAAAACGTAATCTACAACTTTATTTTATCACTTTTTTTTTTTTATAAAATGAAATACTCAAATTAAAGGGCATATTCAAATTTACCTCCCATAGGTAGATATCTCCAGATTGACCTCCACCGACGAGATACGTGCCACAATTATTAGCTGCAATCGGCCTAATCGGCTCCGCTGGAAAACTCTTAATCTCTACTTGAGGCTGTAAAAGTCACATTTCATTAACAAAAAATTAATATAATTTTTTTTAATTGAGGCAGAGAATCGAACAGTTTATGTTTAACCTTTGTCCAGGACCAGTAAAAGACGGAGCCGGAAGAAGCAGAAGGTTCGCGGAGCTGAGAGGAGGCGAGGAAACGCTGTCCCACAGAAGTGAGTCCGTGCGGAGGTGAGGCACATGATTTGTAACGAAGCTGCTCGGCACCTGATTGTAACTCCCAGCAGCCAATGCCGGCGTCCGCGATGGAGGACGATGCGATGACTAACTCCATTAAGTAATAACAGAAGATAGATTGAGATGGAGATGGGTAGGGGTTGGATTTACATTGAAGAGTGGCTCAACATTCATAAGCGAGCGTTATATGTCGGAAGAAGTGTAACGTAAGACTTCTGCCGCTCCAACTTGTACAAGCGGAGGGTTTTGGCAGGGTCTTCGATTTCGGGGAATAACCCCTCGCACCCCGTTAGAACTTGAATTATTTGCCACCCCAATTGTTTCAATAGTAACACCGACACCCCCTATCTGTAACAGACGTTAACAAAAGAGAGGGTATTAAGTACACAAAAAAAAAAAATCTTATTAAAATTAATATGATAAAATAAATATGATGTTCAATAAATGTTCACCCTTTCTTCTTTCCCAAGCTTTCATAAAAATCGGCTGCACCACCGACACCCCCCAAGAGCAAAGAACCAAACAACCACCAAGCAAAGGCAATATTAGGGCCCTAAAAAATATCTGCACAACCACCAGCAGCAACCACCACAGCCTCCATGAAGAAGACGTTGCAGAGGCAAAGCAGACAAAATAACAACAGCACAGTGCTTCGTAGCAGAAGAAAACAAAACATACAGAATCTCACCGGCAGATAAACAGACGGAGAAATTTCGAAAGATATTTCATTTTTATTTTTTTTTTATTCAAGAAAATAAATGTTGCAGCTTTGTTAGGAGGAAGGTTAATGCATCTTAGCGAGATTAATTAAGTTAATAATACAATATTAGATTGGATTCAATTCATGTATATCAGCTTGCAGAGGTCAATGAAAATCGTTTCTGAGGCTGCTTATGCATCAGGGAATGCAAGTCACCGCCGAAACACGAACCGATGGTCGAAAATCTTCAATATCTTCCTCTTCATCGCCGCTCTGTGCACATTCTTCTTCGTCACAAATTCTTCCTTCTTCACCACCACCTTCATCGCGTATAGAGAAGACTGATCATCCGCGCGATTGTGATGGTTGTTGGAGTCGTTGAGGCGGCAGAGGTAGACTGTTCCAATATCCCGGAGTCGATGCAGCGGAGGATCTCGAAATCGCGGAAGATGAAGTCGGCCTTGCCGGCGGAAGAGGCGGAACGGATTTCGGAATAGGCGAAGTCGGAGGAGCGGTGAGGCTTTAGAGTTAGGTTATCGGGACAGGATTTTGAAGTCGAGAGCTCGGACGAGAGACGACTGAATCCAATAATTTTTATTTTATTACATTAATTTTAATAAGTATTATTTTATTAGTTTATGACTATAATGCGCTCTTTTTTTTTTTGGTTAACGTCTGTTACAAATGGGGGTGTCAGTGTTACTATTGAAACAACTGGGGTGATAGGGTTCCTTTCAAGATCTAACGGGCCTGCGTAATTTTCCTTCCAATTCAGTTAACTTTCCCTGTGCGAAGTGCGAAATTGTGTGGGGTAAAGAACTACCATAATACGACTCCGTTTCAGTGTTTTTTTTTTCCAATATATATAATTGGGCCATTGCAGGCTTCTAGCTTCTGCAAATTTCAACCGGTAGCCAAAAAAAAAAAAATTTATCAACAACATATTGAATTTGATGTAGGGGAAAAAATAAATTTTTATTTAATCTTTAAGTAATTTAATAAATTAGGCATTTTTATTTCCTAAATTAATGTAATATATTCTTAATTGAATTTGTTTACGTTATTTTCTAGATGATTTATGATTAGATGTTATAGGGAATCTATACATAAATATATTAAGTATAAAAGGAAGTTATAGAAACAAGTGAACAACAGCCATCAAAATTAGTTTTGGTAATAGTTATCGGTTTTTTTCAATTATTATTAAAGGAAGCTTTGTTTTGGTCATTGACTCATTGTGGATACAATTTATGCCCATTTAGTTAAAAAAAGAAAGGGGGGTTATCATACACATATATGGGCTTTTCTTGGAACCGCCGGAAAAGGAGTTGAACGCATTGAGGCCCATATAAGGCCTAGCAATTGCGTCTGCCTCCTACATCTGCTTTTCCAGACATTTATGGGGTTTATTTAGAACCTCAGGAAAGAGTTGAACGTATCAAGGCCCATATAAGGCCAAGCAATTACGTGTGTCCGCTTACATCTGCTTTTCCACGCATGCTGCGGCCAACAGAGATAAGATCAGCATACTTTCTTAAATCATTTCGAAACTGGTTGCTATAGTTTTTACAATTTGTACAATTGCTTTACGAAAATAAACTCCATGACAACCTCTATTATATTATCCTATCATTGGTCTTTCATTTGCAGAATATGATAAAATTAAGACCAAATTAAAAAAAATAAAAGTCAAAGAATGAGATGAGAATAATTATATTTCCCCTCTCAAATAAATATAGCGTAGAGCGCAGCATAACTGTTAACATACGGCAAGGCAACGCAATGAAGAGAAGATGATTAGTAGTGGCATTTTTAAATATGTAATTTATAAACTTTTTTGGCGTTTATGAAGAGTACTAAAAGGGTATAAAATAATGTACTATTGGGTGCATGAAATTGCATGAAGAGATATAGCAATAATTAGAAAAGAAAGGAAATAGTATTATTAATTAATAGTAAAGAGAGGAAGATAAAGCGAAAGAAAAATTGTATGTGAAAAAGGTGTATTGAAGAAGAGTAATAAAGGAAAGGGGAAGAAATTGCTTTTCAAAACTTTCAGGGGGGGAAAAAAACATAGTAATGTGGTCCAATACGGCTGTTTAGCAACACAACACTCACAAACGCATCGCCTTCCTTAAAGCATCTTTACCGGATGATCCGTCTCCACTTTTAAGACCCAAAATCACTACTTTTCTTCTCTTCTCATTCAGTCTTGGACTAGACGTAAGTATCCTTCTACCCTCCCGCACGTGAGGATTAAAGTCACGTGAGACACTTCAAAAAGACAAAGCAAAAGCCGTAGCTTAGCAGTCCTATACTATATTACTATTAGGGTTAGCTATCTAGGTTTATTCTTTTCGTATAAGACGAAATCATTTCACACGACAAAGATATTCTAAGAATACTATAATAAATAAATATATATATTTATTCTTTTCTTTTGCAGCAGCTCTCTACTCTCTGGACTCTGGAGTGGACTAGAGCTAAATGGACCGCTAGTTTCTAATAACTTCAATTCATCTCCTTCTCGCAAATCAGGCTAAGGATCATTAAATTACAGGAACATTTACATTTTGCATAAATTAATATTATATGCAATATATAACAGGAGAAGGCACAGGGGAGTGAAGAAAAGTGGTAAAAATGTGCGGTCAAACTTTATAGAAAACTTTACTGGTATGGTGGATGTTGGACAATAAAAGTGAGCAATAAAAGAGATGGGTTTTTGGTTTTGGTTCTGTTTTGTTTTGTTTATCTACCAGTCAAGGCGCTTTCTTCTCTCTCTTTCTTTCTGCGTATCGGCTGGAAGAAGGAAAAAATTAAGAGAGGTTGGAATTAGAGAAAAGAAGCGTAGCTGGTAGCTAGGGATCCAAAAACAGTTTTCGAGATATTGATCAGATACTTAAAGTAGGAAAAGTCAAGGTTTCTGGTCCTCAGAAGAAGAAGTATAGAAGCCTTGATAGATACATTTCAAACAACATTTTTCGTCACTTCTCTTATATTTCGCTGTCATCGAATAGCCCACTTTGTTTTTTCTCTCTACTTCTTTTTTTTTTAATGTTCTCTCTAAAATCATTTACATACATAAAAATAAAAATACGTTGTATTTCTAATTTTTATTTGAATTTTAATTTTCTTGGCGTGACTGACAGTTCATATAAACGAGGAGTAGAGACTAATTATAACCTTCATCAAACCATATCATGATAACCTTCTTTTTCCTAAATCATAGTGAACTTTCTTTTTGACAATAATAGTGATGATTAAATATCATAATGACACTACTAATTAGCTAGTAGGGTTTTAAGGAAAGATATATCGATCATTTGATGTCAGCTACTTATAATTTATTTTATCTCGGTTCTTGATTTACAGCTGAAGTATAAATTTTCAAAAGTCTGAATTGGTTGTACACACTTGTTACAGTTGTACGTATGATTCATTAATAGGACTAACCAGAGAAAGCCCTAGAGACGTTGTCCAGAAACCAGCTATGCCCTGGAAACCTTCTCAGCTTTCTTTTTTTTGGGCTAATAGAACTGAAAGGAGTCATCAAGACACACACACAGACACACTCTCTCTCCCCTGCATTAATGAAACTGAACATACATACAGACATCAAAATCATGAAGAGAGGAAAAGTAGATAAAAGAAGAACAAATCTGAACAAGAGCAATAAATTGCACCAATGAAATAGAAGAACATCAAAGAAAGAGATGGTGTTTGCAATTTAATTTAAAACTTGCTTTGATCTTCACTTTAACCAAAACCCACTTGCATTCATGGCTGCGGGAAACAAGGATAATACCGACACTAAAGTTATATACACAGTCACAAACACCCACACGCACGCACACACATATTTCATCAACTCTATTATCAGTTTTTCAGACCCAAGATGAGATTAACAAAGACAAATCAAACAAGAAAAAGAAAAAAAAAAAGTTAACGAAGGAAAAAATTAAAAAAAAAAAAGAGAGAGAGAAGAAGCTGCCAAATTCTTGAATGAATTTAAGGAAACTAACATGTAGAAGGAGGCATGAGATTTAACCCTAAATCATCTTTTTCTAAAACCAAACGAGCCTTGTTGGCCTCTATAGTTGCTGGATGAGAGGCATACTCAGGGTGCAATCTCTTCTTGGATTGGAGAGGCACACCGAACAGCTTTGTCTTGCAGCTATGATTGTTTTGTTCTTCAAGAATCGTCAAAGAGCTTTGTGATGTAGTACTAGGTGAGTTCAAAACATGAGGCTGAGGAGGAACTTGTTTAGGGTTAGTTGTAGTAGTAGTAGGATAATACCCAAGAAGCTGGTTTAATGGCTTTTGCACCAGCGAAGTATTTCCACCAATATTAATAGCAGTACCCGATGGCGTGTTGCAAAGAAGCAACGAAGAAGGGTAAGAATTACTAGGAGTAACAGGCTTAACATGGTTTTGAACAAAATAGATAATATCATTGTAAAGCTTTCTCATGTGTGCAAGCTCAGACATAAGCATGTTGTTACTTCTCCTAAGTCTTTCGTTATCCTCAGACAAGGCAGTGACAGAACTACTATAGCCGCCGTCGCCGCCGCCACCAATGATTGAAACTCCAGTGCCTCCTCCTCTTGGTGAAGCGAGCGGTGGCGAGTCACACCAGTTGGCTTGTTCATCCGAGTCAGACGGTGAGATGCTGACTCGGCTTGGAAAGGGAAAGAAACTCGAACCATTCACCAGTGGAGAATGTGCATGTTGATGGTGGTGGTGATGATTTATAGCAACTTGGGGCTGAGCAGTCTTTCGTCTATGGATCTCACACAGTAGGTGCTTCTCTCCTTTTTTGAAGAACTCGTTCGCGAACTCCCATCTGTCTGGTACAATCTTCCTAAAACCCTAGTCTCAGGAAGCAAATTTAATTAGTTAGTATTTTGGAACCAAAATAACAATAAAAAAGAGATCTTTAAGGTGAGAGAGGTTACATACATAAGTGTTGAGTTGTCTGACGAAGCTAGAGAAATTATTGTGCTTGAAGTAGTTGGGGAGAAGATCGCGGGCGAACTCTGGAGGACGCCAAACGACGAAGGTGGTGTCGTCTTCGCCCCAAGAGACGATGTGGTCGGTGGTGGGATCGTCAACCAGTTGGTAAGTTTTGGTGAGGAATGGAGCTGGAACTGATTTATGAGAGTCAAGTGATAGTAATATACCTTCGCAATTATCCAGCATAAGCGCCATAGAAGACAGATCAAAGATGGAAACTGGAAAATGAAAACGAAAGTATTGATTTGTATTTGTTGTTTCAGGAGGAGGGAGAGGGAGAGGGAGAGGGAGAGGGAGAGAGAGGTTTTGAGAAACAAATAGTACTGCGATTGGGTTGGGGGCTCTGATGGGTGAGAAGTGATTCTTGGTGGATAAAAATGTTGGAGAGAAGGAGATGATAGTAGTACTGTGTACAGCGCTTGTTTTTCTTTCTTTTCTCTTTTTTTTTTTTTTTTAAAAAAGGTTAATTTATTTACTTTTATTTAATTTAATTTTTTTGTCGTGTGATATTATATTTTGTTTCCCTCCTCGGTTATGTAGTGAGAGGGAATATGTGTCTGTCTGTCTAGGACTGTGAAATAAGGGCCTTTCAAGACAAACCCGTGACTTCTCTCTTTCTTTCTGACAAGGGATCCCGCGCACACCCACTTAAAAATCAGGCACGAAAGGATGCTGCAGCCTGTCTTTTAAATTGACAATGTCACCCCTCTCCCCTCTCCATTGCCCTTTTTTTTTTCCTTGAATGTTCAACATGACAGCATGTACACTTCCATTTGTATCAATACAAGGTCAATCATATCTTAATCTTGTGTCACTTTTCAAGTTTCGGTTTTATTATCCTTAATTTTAGATTTGTCTCACCCAAAACATTATAAAACCCTAAACAAACACCTGAACGTACATCCCACCAACATCATTCAATTAACTTAATGCATACAAAAGAGTTTTGCTGATAATTAAATTAGCTAATTATATGTTGATGGATGGGTATTCTAGTAATAGAAATTGAAATGAGTAAAAAATATATATATGGTGAGAAAAGGTGAAGGAGAGGAAGGTGGTTTGGCTTCACGTCAAACGAGTGTACTCTTTTCATTTTGTAGCTTTCTCTTTGTTGTTTAATATCACCAAACCAACACGCTCTCCAATTTCGAATCCCCATCATTTTCTACTACTCTAGCAGATATAAGGTAAAGGATACATCGAACTACGTGATGGGATTTAAAGCTGTTGCTTGGTGACGACATTTCTTCTTCTGCTTCTCTTCTTCTTTCCATAGCTTCCTTCCATCTTTCTTAATCTTCTTCTCATCACTTCTCTCTTTCCCCCTTTTTCTCTCGTAATATTCCAAACTCCAATATCATAATACACATGCTCTCTGCCCACTACCACCTTTACTGACTAACTTACAATTGTATAGACTCCACATAGCCTTTAGCCCTGCTTTGAGCCTCCAACTTTGGCTCTTCTCGGCTCGGCTTCTTTCTCTGCTTACGTGTCTCAGGTGATTGAATTATTGGCCCCAAAAGTTTCCATGAATAACTGAAAATTTTACAGCTTTTCCTTTCTTTCTTGTAATACCCCAAGAAAAGAAAACATTTATTTTATTCTATATACTTTCCCTCTTTTCCAGGGAAGCTATAGCCATGATATGAAATGAACCCTCCATGCTTGTATCATGAAACAGTGACATCTGCAATCAGCGAACTGGTGATTTTTCTTTTTCTTTTCTCAAAAAAAAAAAGAAAAAAAAAAGAAAAAGAAAAAGCAAAGCATATATATAGTACATAAGCAGAGCTACATAGAACAAACAGAAAAGCCATTCCATTATAAGCTCTATCTCATCCTCAATCTCATCTGGTTTTAATACTACAAGTGTCTCAATTTCAACAAGATTGCATGGAAAACACTGCTAGCTAGTGGTTACTGAGAGATCCTATAAAAGTGAGAAATGCATCATTTTTGTGATGAATAAATGACAGTAAGGGTAGGGACACAAGCAGCTCCAAAGTGAAACAATAGGAAAATGATGACTAATTATTTCACAGAGATACTCAACTGATTATTTTGATCATGTCTATGATTCTCATTATTGGAAAAACAATTTAACTGTCCCAGTTGCCCACCTTTTATAGTTTCTCTTTTCTTACATTTTCTGGATTCTTTTAATATTCAAAAAGTGAATTTAGATCTTGTTTTGGTAACTATTTCGACAGCGCAATTCTCTCCCAAAAGAGCATACACCCTTTTCATTTTGAGATCATCACACACACAAAAAATAAAATTCAAAATAAAATAAAAGAGGAAATCAAATTTCTTAATTTCTAAAACTTCAACACTAAACAGACTGTAATTCATAAGTTTTTACAGTACTCTCATGCAAATCCCAAAGTGCTATTACCCCTTAGGCAAATTTATTATTTTCCAGCTTAATTTCCAATACCCCATCGGTGTGAATTTTTAAATTTTGCAAGCTGATGTATAATTGCTAACATAATCTAACTCTGTACAAATTTTCCAGATTCCAATGTGATTCTTAAATAGTCAATATGCCAAAATATACAAGTACCCACAATTATAATCACCCAGATCAGTGAAAGGAAAGAAGAGGAGTACTCCTTGCATCATTGCATGTGACATTGATTTTTTTTTCTTAATAAAGATAAGAAAATAAAAAAATGGCAATGTCAGCTTCAAGTCCCGATATTCAATTATAATGGGAAATGCTTGCACTAGTCTGAGAATAACACCTTCTAAAACTTGAAATGCCCTCTTTCTCACTTTCTCATTTCCTAATAACTCCATCTCTCACTCCCTCAAGTTCACAAACTTACCCCTTCTCTGCGCTCTGAACAAGTTGCAGCGGCTGACATGGAAACAGTTCTTTTATCTTTGATGGTTCTGTCTGTGTATGCCATTCTCGTGAATCTTGTTTTGGTTTTTTCCTTAATAATAACATATATTTATTATAACACTCTATTTCCTTATTCATGTTACATGCATATTTCTGGGAGGTTTCCTATGTGTAACTCTCCCCACCCCAAATATCAAACTAGATGCTTCCAAATTCCAACATATGTGTGTTCCCCACAAGTAGTTAATAACTTTTACAGTCATAATTTACAGATCATAAGCTCATGAAGAGAATCAAACACAACACTTGTTCAAGTACTGGGTCATGCACTCTGATTTTGTATCTAGAAAACAATGGCACCTAATTTATGTTATCTAGTAGATTAACCTAATTATGTGATAATCCATGCAGTGATTATTAGTACACAACTGGTGGGTCTGTCTCGCTAGCCAGCATGCAATATCAATATGGGACCTAAGTAATTGATGAAGACGACCTTTTATGTGTAAAAATAATAACAGAAGAATGGATAGTTAACTAGCGGCAGTGAGTAAATTAATTTTTAGAAGCACTTTTGTTTGCATCGGACACTCATGAGAGATGGGTCCCCACAATGTATGGAAATCTAGAATTTGAAAAAAAAAAAAAAGCTGATTTTTTTTTTTTCTTACAAGTTGTCAGCAACTTAGACAGATCCTCCTGAGCCCACCACCATCACTAGCGAAATCACCCCAACTCAAACACAAACGCAAACACAAACACTATCTTCCGCTATTACCTCTACACGTTGAGAAGCCAAGAAGATTCTATTCTAATTTCTAAAACGCAGTGAAAGTGAACCCCACAACTCATCCTCTCACATGACTACGGCCGATACCTTTCAAAAATTGTTATTTCTAGGAATTAAGAAATAAAATCTATTACTTGTAATTATATAATAATCTACTGTGAGAATTTCAAGGAGAGACAACTTAAAACACAGAGCGAATACGGATAAAAACCATATATTATAAAGTTGATGACCAATATAAGCTAAACATTAATTTATAATCGCCAGAACTCTCTCTCTCTCTCTCTCTCCATTTCTAGAGTTAACAAGAATCAAAATCTGTATTCTACACGACAAGCTACAAGGTTCTTTCTTCTGTCTCTTCTTGCACTCTCTTTTGTCTGTTTCACTGACTCTTCCCCACCATCGCGATGAACACAACCATCCAATATATTGTATATAATGCCCTTTAATATTCATCTACTATTTGCACTTAGTTTATTAATATTATTCATACATATAAGTGATCATGGTTTATGTGGAACACTGGAGCTAGCAAGGTTAGGTTCTGGGTTGGTCAAAGAGGTTCAACATGTGCAAGGTCACACAAGGTGTATTTATCTGCATGAGAGACTGAAAAATTTTAAAAAATAATAAGGGGTCACGAGGGGATATGGATCCCACGAGAAAATGGCACACTGATATAAATGGACAGGACAAGATACCCGTTTGTCTTTCTACTGCACTTATGTATGCAGAGGGGTTTGTCCTTTCTGTTCTTTGATTGACATCTCTGTCCTTCTAGATGACAATTCTCCAGTCACTCACACAGAGAGAGGTACTAGTACTTGGTAAATAATAATGGGTGGAAAAATTTCGAACATGCTATTCTTTTTGCACGAATCACCCTCCTTCCTCATCCATGATTTACCGCTACTTCTGTTTATTAATGTTCTTTTTCTCAACTTAGTTTAATTTGGGACTAAATCTCTTTTCTGCTTAACACCCTATAATTATTTGTTCATATTATAAGTTAGTATGATGAGTTCATTCTTCTATTCATCTTAACCAAGACATTAATTACTGATTATTGCTGATGATATACATATATTGGTAATTATAGAAGTAATTAATTCGCCGACCGAAAAGCAAATGCGTGCAGCTTATTTATGTAGTTTCTTCTACATTCTATACTTAACATCCCACAAAATTTGAAATGAGAGATTAAAGCTAGTTAAATATGCTGTGAGCTCCTCAACTGTTAAGACCTGTTTTGAATGGAGGATGTTTACGTGAAACTCACACATTTGCTTTGCTTGAAGCCATAAAACATGTATCCAATAATTTCACTAGTGATCCTCCGTGAATGAATATAGAATCAGATTTTGTAGTTTATTCAGAATTATCACATACCAGAATTCTTCCACCTTTCTACAGGAAAAGTTGTTTTACTATTGTCAAAACTATATATAACTTTTTCCACCATTATCCAGTACACCAATCATAATTCCAAACACGAAACGAGGTTTCGATCTTCAAGAAATTTACAACTGAACCCTTGCCACAATGCCACGAGACGGTAATTTCTACTCTATAATTTGTAAAAGTTTTAGGTCTATAATCAAATCACTTGTGATTGAGAGCAATACAGGTACTGTTAATAAAAGTTAACTGCTTTAATTTCACTCCTTATCGTTTCTTTTCTATTCATCCCGGTACTCTCCAGATAAAAAATTAGTATGTATTTCTCTTCATTGTGTGTCTTATATTTGGGAAGTTATCTAGTTTAATTTTTTCAATAATACTAGCTAGGACAGGCTCAGAAAATGTGTCAATCAACGAAAAGACCTTTCGTGATAGGAAGAATGATCAGGCACAAACTTTTTCAGGAATCAGGACCAAGAGTTTCCTGGTCATCCCACGCTTAACGCAATTTTTCTATTTGATTGTACGCTCTTATTCTGTTGTCGAAAGCCATAAACATCCTTAAAATGTGTTAAATGTTAGGCCCATATTCTCACTTCATTATGCCCTCGAATTGCAATGGAATGGCTTAACTAGGAAGTATTAGTGTTTCTTACCCTCTGGATAATTTAATTTGACGATAAATGTGTAAAGAGATTACGTACAATTTAAAGCGAAGCAAGACATTGACCCAAATAAAGCAAAGAAAGTTGTTTATGTGATTGATTAAATAGGAATGGAATCTATTAATAGAATACATTAGACTAATGGAGGGTTTGTTTTCCATGCAAAAGTTGATCTATTCCTCTATAAAAGACGTTAAAAAGCAGCTTCCTACAAGGCTAATCTCTTCAAAGAAACATGGGTCCAAAAGGGGTATTCCAATTCTAAATCAGAGAAAATTGAGACTTACATGGCCTATTGTTACTTATGATCACTAAAAGAATTAAAGAAAGCTCATTTTAACACACTTTGGAGAGTTACATTAAAAGGAGAGAACAACAAGAGATATCTTTCTTCCTTTCTTCCTTCTTTTCTCTCTCTTTTTCTTTTCTCCTTTCCCCTCTTTTCTTCAATATTCTTTCTCAAAGACATGAATTCAACCTTCTACGTGAAAAAGATCCCTACTATAAACGTGTGAAACTTTATTTATGTATATAAAGGACAGGATATAATAGATAGATTGTTTTATATATATTTTATGTAGTATATTATACAGAGAATATTTATATATACACTTAAAAAAATATGATTTGCATGATGATACAGTTGATGTGATATCGAGTCTTTAGAATTCCACTAGCTACTAAAATTAAAGCTTTAAATCAATCATAATGGATGAGGGAATGGGGCCAAACTAAGTTTCAGTACAAATTAAAACATGAATTATCAACTATGTATGACCTAAACATGATTAACAAGAAAAAAAAAAGTATCAGAGCCCGAATGTCAAAAAAGAAACTAGATAGAATGGTGGTTTTGTATATTTGGTTAGAAGAGGGGAACATAAAGGCTGTTGGATCACATGCACATCACATTCTTTTTCTTCTTCCTTCTTCTCTTCTTTTTATACTGTGGCTGATGAACGTTAAAAGAAAAGTTGGTTATTGAGAGGGGGAAAAAAATAAATAAATAAAGGTCCCACAATTCAAGGCTGCTGCTACTACTAATCCTCAATCCAAGGGATTCCCTTGTGATGATCAAGTCCATTTGGGTCCCTCCATCATCTTCACCATCATTTCATGCATATATATGAAGACCCACCTCTTACGTCCATTACTAACAAAGCAAGTGCTTAAAGTGCCATTTTTTTCCGATGACAGCCAATAATTCCTCATATAAAATTCCTATCTGATTCTCCCCTTGCCTGGCCTGCCTAGCCTCATCGAAATTCGTCATAAATTATTTCTAATATAATTGATCGGATGGTCATGGTCATCCATTCTGGGGAACTGCAGTTATCCTCAAATCATTTGCAGTGTTGGGTCGATCCGGACTGTCCAGTTTCTCTGGTTTTCTAAATAAATACCTTTCAAAGAATTTTTTTTTAAAATTTAATTATTTCCATAATCATGCAAATATTATTGCCACCTAATTATCCACTGAGAAAACCCTTTTGCCCCTGCTCAATCATGTCGACCAAAAAGCTTGCAAGCTATAGATCATTCAATCAGCGCACATAGTGACGGTCCATTAATGAAAATGATGTGCCCTGCTTGAGCACTATTCGATTTTCACACGCGCCATTTAACTCTATTATTCACTAATTAGTAATTGACCAATAATTTGCATGATTAAACAGTTGGGTAGCTAGCTATATATTGTTCATGCCCTCATGCCTCATTGTGTACGTATAAGACGATACTTTTTTTTGAAAGATAACAAGAGCCCTACCTTTATATAGTTAATTATCTACTAAATTAAGTCAACAGATTTGAACAGGGATAAGGAAGTGATGAAGTTCTTCTAAATTAGGACCACTACAGCACTAATACTGTTCCCAAAAGTGAAGCCGGCAAAGCGATAGGAATATATATACAACTCTGCACTCGGTACTGCTGGATTTACGACTAACAATATTCATATTCTGTGTTTGGAGGGAGAGCCGTTGGAATGTGATGGAAGCAGAGATGTGTTTACTGTTAAAACGTCGACAATATGGAAAGATAAGATGCATCCAGTGTTTGAAAGCTGCATATATCCAAGACTCTGCAAAAGTGATGGTTTTGAATTATCCAATGCCATTTATCTGAAACTTAATAACTTTACTTGCTAGCTAGCTAGCACTGCATTTCAAAAAGCTGAGTCGTGAATGCATATATGATCAGTACACTACTTAAAACCATATTAGATGTATTATTCCAGTCATCTGGAGATAATTGTTGACTTTGCAAAAGTTTCTGTAATTTAGGAAATCTGTTCTATAAAATTCAATGCTGAAAACAACATAAAACTAAAACCAAAACTATGTATATATATGATCATTAAAATTATTTTAACTCTGGTTAGCGTTTTTTACGATATATAAGTCGCCTTATTTTTGCTTTCAAACATGAGTCAAACCACAAACGGAGATAGGACTGAAAGTTGACACAATGGGGATTTAAAACAATTTATTTTGAGAATTCTTGTTCATTGATCCATCAGAATATGTTATATATAGCTTACAAAAATCTCGTTCTCATATATATATATATGCATGTATATATTTCTCGCAAAAGAAAATAATGGGTATGGCTGGTAAAAGCACCGTATGCATATGAACTGAGAACCAGGTTGGCATGCATTTTGTTGGGTTAATGAACAAGTACAAAAGGATTCAGCGCAGAATGCGATCAAAATTTCTTTAGGGAACATAATCAAAAGGAATTATTAAGTTCAACTGCTAAATCATCTAATTAACTTAATTTCAATGCCGACTAATAACATACAAATTTTCTTTTTCTCTTTATATCATGAATAGGCCAGGTCGATGTAGTGGTCTTCAACTTTCGTCTTCAACTTTCAACCCTAGTTTATGTAAACGAAAAATAACCAATGATGCATTAATGTCAGAGGCAGTAGTTTATAGTTTAGGAGAAATAAGGTAAAGACAATCCCTCAAGCCGTGGAACACAAATATTCCGTCCATATTTTGGGGACCCCTTGCAAATTAGAATAGTTACAAGCGAACTGAGCAACAAAGCCTCGTACCCGAGGCAGGAGCAGTGGGCAGCAAAAGATATATGTTCAGTTTAAAATGGAATAAAACTTTGACAGTAGCGTAAGAATAACACAGAACAGATATTGGAGAGTCCCATAAAATAAATAATTCAGGGATTCACATCTGATGAAAAGAAGGCAAAAGCGATACAAAGTGGAGGTAAGCCAATAGAGATCAATAACCAATATACCCCACAAGAGAAAGAAGATAAAGAAAGGGGAAAAAAAGAACAGCTTTATAGGGAATAAGGAGGATTTTAGATGATTGAACTGAAGTAAAGTCAGTCTTCGTTGATTAATATTTATTTAATTTAAATCATGTAATTAATAAAGACATAATCACAAATATTCTTGTTGAAATGTTTTTCAGATGAAAAAGATTTAAAGAGAGAGATGGTACAGAGAAAAAAGTAGATGAGGGACATGACAGGACGGAGATCGGCTGGGGTTTGCGGTGGAAGTGGAAGAGGAGGTGGAATAATGAATAAAAACAATAATAATAATAGATGGCAGATAGTTATAATCATGGAAGAAGCATATTCACTTTCCTCTTTGTCATCACTTTCTAAGGCATGATTAGAAAAAAGTTCATCAATCTTCTCTCCTCAAAGAAAAGCAATCTCTTGCTTCCACTCCCTTAACTTTTCTCCAATCTTATACACAATCGACACAACTTGCTTCCCAAGCCTTCTACTATACCATTTATATAATTTACTTTACTTGCGGTCAATCAAGGATTATAATAATACCTTGTTATCCAACCTTTATTTTCGCAGCTTAGCTCAACTCAAGCTATCAAGCTCAATCTGCGGAACAGTACTAGCTAAGCCGATTTGAGTGCAGCTAAGACGAGGGCCACAACGTTAGTTCAACTACCTGCATGCGGTTGATAAAATTATTTCCTAACAAGTCTAGTTGGCCCCATTGTACTAGATTTTATCACTGAGTGAATAATTAGGCTTGATTTATCAGCAAGAAGTTTTAACAAGCTACATTAACACTGTTTTTGGCTCTCACCTGTCATATACTTCTTCAGTCTTTCATTCACAAAGTCATATTAGAGTCAAGCACTCAAAACTCTACCAAACCCATTCCTTTTTGTTGTGTTTTCTACAGGAAAAACAATGATAATCTTTTTTACGCGTTCATACACTGAGGTGATTTACACTTTCATCTTCCAAAGGAAAGAAGAAAAAATGGCTATCTATTACAAGCATTTCCATATTCATTATGAGAACGGAATGCTTTTCACGAGTCATGTTCCATTTGACTTATGTGGTTAAGAAGGTATTATTAGTATTTTACCAGACAAATATATGAAGATCCAAAATTTTAAATACATCCTGATTTTCAACGATTATAAAAATTAACCAGAGAAACGAAGAAAAAAGATATTGCCAAGGCTCATAACATATCGGTTTTGATTCCGCCAAGTCCAGTTCAGCCACTGGGCCAACCATCCCATATCATTAAATTCATTGCCTCAAGAATCTAAAGATCGATGCAAGCCGAAGCTGCCATTGTAATTTGAGCAAATTAACCCACCATGGAGTCACTTTATTTTATGGCAAAGATTGAAAGGATACCGTTAATATATCCATCCATATGGGATTAGATTTCCTAATCCGGATCTTCCTAAATAAAAAGAAAAAAAATTAGATATTAAAATGACTCCTAGCCAACTACCAAGGGAAAACAAAACAATAGGGTAGAGAGCAAGTCCCAACTAACTTTTCTTCCACATTTTATCTTAATCTAAGATAAAATTGTTAAAGTGACAATCATAAGCCACATCCTTATCTCTAAATGTTGCGTGTCTGTTAATATACGCAACCAATTAGCCAAAAATTCCGTAAATGATCATCGTGCCCTAGTACTCTGTGTGGCTCCTTTAGGCCCCATTTTGCAACATGCGACACAAAAGTTTTAATATTTGACTTGCTTGCCCACAGCCTACGCCGCCAAAAACCCACCAACCCAAAAAAAAAACCCCACTAATACCATGCAGTATTTCACGAATTATGCTATTCCAAAACTCCAGAAAATCAGAGTTCCATGGGGCCTCAAAAATATCATAATCAGATAAATCGAAGGCACAGCAATATAACACCAACTACAATTTAATGTTTAAATGATTGATGTGCAGAATCCTTAGCATTCGTCATATTATGAGAAAAAAAATTTAACTACAGAACTACCGACAAAGAAAAACGCCATTATCAAAATGACAAGATTAAATACAACATTACCATAACATTATAACCTTCACATACAACACGTTACAGATAGACCTCCATGCCAAAAAACTTAAATTGCTGACACAGGGGACAAAGACTAAGCTTACTTTCGCAATCTTTACACAGACAGAGATGCTTACAAGGTAACAAAAGCATGCATACCTCATTGACTCTACAAACCTTACAAGTCATCAACTCTTTCATATCATTGTTTTCCTGGCTGAGGAGATGGAAATCAATGGCACGCCCGTTGCAGCATGAGGCTGTATCATCAACCTCACTATCACCACATCCTTCTTTGCTGTCTCTACTTTGAGCATAGACATGCTGAAGATTGAGCTTCAAGTGACTAACCATGTTTTCATTGTACCTAGCCCGCTGTTGCCAAGCACCGGCTTCCATGGTCAATTGTTCCATCCGTTCTTCAAGTTCCATATTCCTCTTGTTAATATTCTCCACCTCTGCTTCTTTCTCACGAAGTTTCTGAAGAACTTTCTCTTCCACAAGTGAGATAGTTTGAAGTTGGTTAGCCTGAACCTTCTCTAGAATAGCTTGCCGCAGTCGGTCACCCTATTATATTAATGAACTTAAAATTAGAAACAATCAAATAACAAAATTCTTCTTAGCTAAGCCAAGCTGTGGTTGTGCAACTAAGAGGAGAAAATGAAACAAAAGAATTATATGCAAAAACACATATACACCCTAAAATAATTAGAAGAATCACAATTTAATAAAATACTAAATTATAGTGACATAAAAATTTATTCTTCTTACAGCAGACATGTTTCAATAATTGATTTCATTCAATTCAATACAAAGAGTAAAAAACCCAAAACTCTCACATCACCAAGTAATTCAGATTCATAGATTAAGCAACTAAGCATTTTCATTCACATGCTGAACCAATGTACAACTTTTTCTTGGCAACAACTATATCTTGATCTTGACCACATAATTCTAAACAAAACAGGAACACAAGTCCAGCTACCTATTTTGAAAACACCTAAAGTACTGGCCTCACCAGAATAGAGCAGACATTTCTTAGACACGCATCTAATTTCAAGCATCACCACCCAACACAAAATTTATTCTAAATAGAAGATGAGTACATAAAGCCTTACACTAGAATATGAAATTTGTAATTACAATACTACCATTATGCCTGGCTAATTTAAATAAATGTAACCTTGGTGTCATTTGTTTATTAAAATTCACAATGTATAAGGTAGCATATTGACTAAAACAGAATAAACCTTGTGACAATTAAGAATAAGCGCAAATTTAATAATAGATAAATACTGTTAGCATTATATCTTTCACTAGTATCTTTCTATGCCATTATTTTGACAAATGTTTAAAGATGTTACGATCCCCCATCGACGGTATCAGAGCTAGCCACACACAGGCGCCCACATTGCAGGAGGGGTGACCTGAAGAGGCCAAAATGAGCCGCCATGGACATCGGTGTCGAAAGTGCAGTGCTACGTTATGATCCCACGTCGACTAAGTATAGGATTAGTGAGTAGCTTATAAGCCTATAGGCTCCCTCCCCTTACAAGCCGGTTTTTAAGGTGAAATCTACCTATGGGTTTGTATCAAATGGTCTTGAAAGATCAAGAGAAAAAGGTTTCACTTCAAGTTTCTAGAGACGCACAAAAGCAAGCACGCATATAGTATATTAGTGATGAGGGGCCGTAAAAAGGCCTAACTTCCTTTGCATAACACTTGGACAACTTAAACCATGACAAGATCCATACTCACAAACATAATAGAAGTATATATCAAAAAGTGGTAACTGAAGGAATTTGACAACTTTTTATCCCTAATATATCAGAATTGTCAACCTCTTCAAATACTTATCATTTGGAAAACTTACAAATACGACAAAAGCACAAAAATATCAACATATGAACATCATAACTGCATTGACACCTAATAATTACAACACCATCAATAACTTCAGATTCCCTACACCGTGCTTACGAAGTAATTGCTTCAAAACAAAATCAAGGAATGTGCAATTGTTCCTAGTAATATGGAAAGTGAAAACTAACAGAATCTTTACACAAGAACAGACCTGAAGTTTGAGGAATCTGTCAATCTCAGCATCCTGCCGCTGTAGTTCAGTATCAATGTCATCACTGAGGAGTGACAACAAAGCCGAGTCTGCAGAAGAAGCCATTCGTGTATTATCAAGTGACAAACCTAAACCTGTTGAGACGGGTCGTGTTTGCAAGAAATCAACAGATGATATCTGAGAATTATTCTCCAAAAAATCCTGTTCCTTCAATTTTTTCCTCTTGGGTTCTAAACCATAGTTCCATTGCAACTCTGCTCCCCCATCACTGCCGTCTGTTGCATTGACCGGACCAGGGGCGAATCCGACAACATGAACTAAATATAAGCATAAAAACAATAAAAATTAGTAAGATTAAACAATTATTAAAGAATAAAAGATAATTTTAAAAAATCACATCGAGCATGTTCTTTAAAATGGTTCGTCTAAAAATAATAATTTTTACAATTTTCACAGTTTAGTAATCACAGTGAAAATATTATGCCGAATTATTACTATTAAAATTATTTTCCTTTTTGATAAGTAAGAAAATTTTAGCTAATAAAAAGTGCAAAACCAAGCCTTTTCTTTCTTTCTTTTTTTTTTTTTTAATTCGTGAGAAACTAATGAATCAATTAGGTGTGACTTAATTCTTTTTTTTTAATAATATGCTTATAATTTCTAAGCAATGACATAGAAAATACAGAGAAGAAATATCACATGGAGGAGGAATATAAGGAGGATGATGAGACTGATCCTGTAAATTATTAGCTGCACTGTAATATCCTACTGGCGGAGAAATCTGAGCGTCGATTGTGTATAAGTCCCTGATTATGCAGAAAAAAAAAAGTGCAAATGATTCGTAGAAACTGATAGGGTTTGAAATGAAACCAAAAAATAAATAAATAAAAGAAACTATTACCTGAAGTTTCTGGAGTGTTGTTGTGGTTGACAGTGTTGTTGAAACGGGTGTTGATGTAGAGCCATATTATTGAGAAATGAGTCTACAATCTAGAGAGAGGGGAAGAAGAGGAGCGTCCTGTCATTTAAGATTAAGAGAATGGCGAGACGGCCGATGGCCTTGGCAGATATTCTTTCTATTTTCTATTTCTCCCTCGCTATTTTTTCTAAATTTACTTCCATCTCGAAGTTTCGCTTATCTAACAAAAAAGGCCTTTCTACCGGCCTTGACCTGACGGCGTTGTCAGGCCCTATCCTGGCCTGGGCGCCTGCCTGACCCATTTTCTCGCCGGCCCAAAAAGATAATTGAAGCCCTATGCGCATGAATTTTCAATCCTTTCTTTTTTTTAGAAGCCGTTGCCCTTGTATTTAAAATTGAGTGATATTTCTCGTATAAATTCATTTATATAAATTTATATAGATTATTGAATGATTGTTAGATCATTAATATTAATTAATATAATTAAAACATTAAATTTACTTATCTAATCAAATCATAACATATCAATTTGTATAAATAGTTTGTAAAAATAGTATTAAACATTAAAGATGTTTGTAATAGTTTTTACTAAAATATAAGGATCAAAATTAAGAAGGAAATTAACAGCGCCAACCCCAAAGTTTGGTTTAAGTAACGCGACACTCTCACTATTTTGATAGTGACGTACAACTACCACTTTCACGATTTTGTCATTAAAAAATTAACAGAATAAGGTAATTTTAAGATATTTTGTCATTTATAAAATCATTAAATACTTAAAATTGTGTAACAAGTTAAATCTCAAAGGAATTGAAAATATCCCTTTTTGATCACGATGATGATCTTTGTCTTTCATTAAAAGGAAAAAAGATTTGCATGGAGTATTTTGTTTAATTAAATTAATTTAGTTTGAAGAGCTTGGTTTTCCTTGTCGAAGCTAGTTCACTAGTTACATAGGCGCATAATATATAGGTGTTTCCATTTGAAAATAGGTTGTAAAATTAATGGAACCAAATATCTTCTGTATACATGATCAATTCGATAAGGGGTTTTCATGAAGACTAATATGTCATTGGTTTTGATAGAAAACCCACAAAGGAAAAAAAAAAAAAAAACAATCAAATCCTACCAAATTTCAAATTCAATCTCCACAGTGATAAAAGGAAGATGAAATTTCCATATGTGCGCCTTAAATTAATGTCAAGAACACATGAGCACATGGATCACAAGACGTTAGAAGTTCGGAATTGAAGAGATTGATCTTGGCGCCATTGCCAATGACATAAACTCGATGACAAAATTAGTGCTCCTTCGTGAAACAAACTGAACCTTCCTCCTGGCAACTTACCCATTTGGAAGATTCAGACAACATAAAGATTGATAACAAACCATTGACACAAATGTTACATGCATGCATGTGTGGTACTCGATCAATACAAACGAAAAAACTTGACAAAGAAAAAAAAATGCAGGAATCAGTGAGTAAATGAAATGTAAGAGAGGCACACAACTCAGAATGGAAGCAGCATTGTGTCGGAGGCAGCATTAATTTAATTATTCAAGGCAGGAGATCAGGTGAAGCTATTTGCTTCAGTCGGCAAAAAACTTCCAATTTTCACGTGACTTATTGTCTCCAATCTTTGCATCTCATTATTCATATCAATACTCTCTAGCCCTCCACATCTCCCTACACTTGCACCGTATTTCACTCCCATTTAGCCAATCTGATCTCATGGCATTCTCAGCTCTAAAACTAATGCTTCTTCTCCTCTCTATGATACTCACTGTCAGATCTCAAATTGATCAACCAAGCTTCCACCACATGAATGCAGACGAGCTTGAGTGGCCTGGGACTGTGTCTACGTATGATGAGTTGGTTTGCGAAGAAGACCAAGATGCCGGGACTATTGCTAGGAGGTCCTTGTACAGGAAACATATGCACTATTACATATCGTATGGAGCTCTCTCTGCGAATAGGATTCCTTGCCCGGCTCGTTCAGGGAGGTCTTACTATACCCACAACTGTTACAAACAAAGAGCAATGGCTAACCCCTATACTAGAGGCTGCTCCAGAATCACCCGTTGCAGGAGATAGCTAGCTATCTAAGCTACACTTGGTCTTTTATATGTAAGAGGAATCATTTTTCATTTTCTTTTGTTTTGTCTCTTTACACTCATTTGTGATCATCGGTTAGCGTTTTCGTTTCATTGGACTAGTTGGGTTGAAAGATGTCACAGATCTTATTGTAGTACTGTCCAAGTGAACTGAATAATATTGAGCGGTTTATCTGTATCTTGTGGCTTGATCTGTACTTTTAAGATCAAATGCCAGGCATTCCAATAATCAAATATCAAATTGCCGAAGTATTTATTTTCCCTGGCCCCTGCTTACATACGTGTCTCTCTTTGTTTTATAAAAAGAAATACTTGGTTGAGCAGGATCGCATTTTAGGCAGGCAAAACTGAATATCGAGATCGATAAAAAGACCTTTGGACAGTGCAGCATGAGATATAACTGCTGTAGGAAGAGTAAGAGATATATTCGGACTTTTATATGATTTTTTAGGGATTTTATTAAATTACTTCGGTTATTGATTTTGAAATTGAAATTAAGACTTCTCCTTCAATTCTTCTTCTATTTTGTTGTTTCTTGTGACTGGTTATCAATATCATTATCTATAAACGTTGTTATTAGCATTAGCAGAAAATGATCCAATTTACATATAATGTTTTCTTCAATCAAGTTCCAACAATTATTTCAATGATTCAAGAATTTGATTACCAATTCAATGAGATGAAGCATACATGAATCCAACATTCTTAACTCATCTGAATTTATGTAATCACTATTGACTTAGCAGCATCCAGGGTAGATTTTAATATAGTCAAATTAGGGGAACTTGACCTTTTAATATCCACTAATATAAACAAGATTCTTGCCGTAGTTAATACTAACTTAATATGATAAGGACTTTGCTGTGTTTTGGATTAGCTTGTTACTCTCACGGGCGGTTGTTTTTTTTGTTTGAAATCTGAATAAGTTTGAATTAAACTAAAATCTGAATGAGTTTAAATATAAAAATCTGAATGAATTAAGCTTGGAACCGAGGCGGGACGAGTATGCGGCGGTAGGTATCCAGCCCCGTCCGCTCAAATTTTTTTTGCCCCACCCCGCCCCTTTGCCCCTTTGCGGGGCGGGGCGGGGCGGGGCGGGGCAAAAAAGTTTTGAGCAAATTCAGACCCGCCCCGCCCTGCCCCATCTCTATTTATATTTGTTCAATCACACCCCTATAATCTTTATATTTTTACAACTTCATCCCCTATAACATTTATATCTTTGCAAATAACTCCCTTATCAATTTCTCATCATATCATTTATAACTATGATCATTTTTTAACAATCATAAAAACAATAAAGATTATATATATTATACAAATTCAATTATTTTAAAATACAAATATTTTATTTTGTCATTATAATATGACTAAATTGATGTTAATATACTAAAAGATGTTAATTATTAATTAAAATGTAATTTTTATTAAAGTATTTGCATTGTTTGTAAAATTATTAAGAATTTATATATATGAAAAGTTGAACAAATATAACCTAAAAAGTTACTTCATAGTCCTAAAATTTTAAAATTTTATAAATATACCCTTAAACCTTGCGGGACGGGGCGGGTCTACGAGTCCAAGTGTTAGACCCAGACCCGGACCTGCCTCGACCGGGGCAAAAATTTTCTACCCCAGACCCACCCCTATGATATTTTTGGCCAGGTCTAACCGGGGCCCCAGACCCAATGGGGCAAATGCCCATGCCTAGAATGAATGATATGTTTGCTTTTTCATTTTAATATTCGAATTAAAATGTCTCAAAATTTATAGTTTTACACATATATCCATATTTAAATATTTTATTTTACATAATAAAAATATTTGCATACCAAAATTTATTATGAATTTAATTTATTTAAATTTATATAATTGGGTAAAGAAGTTATTTTTTAATAAATAATTTGATATATAAATAAGCTAAATGACTATAAAATAATTTTAAAAACATATAGAGAATCATAATATAAAATTAAAAAATAATAATGTTCCAAAATTAAAATATTAGGCTTTATACAAATTGATCATAAATAAATTTTATAAATGCATTTAAGAGAATAAAAAAATAATAAATAATTCAGACATTTGCATTCAGATAAAAGTTAGAATTTTTAGCTTAGATGAAAATATCTTAAACTAAATTTAAGTTTAAAAAATAATCATCATAAAAACATCTGAAATTTGAGAATAAGTTAAATTTAGATTTCATATCAAAAACCAATAAGCCTTTAATCTTTAGCAAATGATCAAACTCAGGCTTTATTGCCAAGTGATTTTTTTTTTTTTTTAATCGAGGCACCAACTTTATGCTTTCTATTACGAGTATTTTCATTGCTCATGTTTGATTGGTGTACAACGTACACCCAGACAAAGGCCTTCTATTGGATTCCCCAGCGCAACATACTTGTGAGATTAGATGATTAAAGCATAATTGATTCCATCAAATAATATTGTAAATAAGAAGACAAAGTTTTGTCTTCGAAATCATTTTAGGCATTGGCAATTCAATAATATCAGTGTTATGTGTGCATGTGCGCTCTGCACCGTCCAAGTTGGTGGGGAACAAGAAATGAGACATTCTGACTATGCTTGATTATAATTGAAGCTATGCTTCAAATTAAGTAATAGCAAAGAAAAATATACAATAATTGATTTTTTAACTATTTTTATGCTTTTAAAATGTAATATATTTTTCACATCTTGTGCTTTCCCTCCACGTCCATGATAAAGCATCAAATTTGTTGACTTTAGCAATTAACAAAACGAGTTGACCCTCCACTCCTAGCACAATCCTCACAAACCACCGTGGAAATTTGTAAGAAAACAAATCGTATTGTATCATCCTTTACCTTAAAAATCTGTACCGCTAATTAAAAATTAACAAAATATTGAAATTACATGACATTCATTCTCAACAAGAAATAAATAAATAAATAATATTATTTCTTAGTTTTACATTAACACATAAACAAAAGGAAGATAATCACTCAAGAGTCACTATCTAAACGCAACGTAATTTAATCAATATTCTCCGGGCAGTTTTGGGCAACCAAAAAGTCTACGAAGGGCGCTCCTCACTCCCTGCCCAAACAACTCAAAAGCTGCCCGCTTAGCTGTAACTCGTTTCCACTGACTTTGCTTCAACAAAGAGAACAAAAAAGAATTTAACCCAAAAAAAAAAAAAGTCCACTGTGCTGTGCTGTGCTGTTCTGCGTTGTGTTGTGTTTCAATTTCTTTGTAATTTCTGGAGCTCAATTATCAGTCATATGTGCAAGATTTCTTGAGCGAGATTGGAACATTGAGCTTTTTGGGATCGTAAGTAACAGAACATTGAATTTTCTTGATAAACTTTGGCTTAACCAATTTCCCCAAAACATAAGCTCTAGATCTGACCGCGAAGCTGAGTTGAAGAGGCACTGGTGCAGTCGAGGTGCCTGTTGAACTGCTGAAACCATCTCCACTTCCATATAAAGGGATCTTATCGCCCATAACTGCAACAGTAACTGTTCTCTGGCTTTTCCTTGATTGATAAAACTTCTTAATCTGCAAAAATACATGCATTTCAATCTTCAATTTCAACCCAATTAGGCGAAGGATTAAATTGTTTTTTGAGTTATAGATATGAAAGGAAAGAATTAATTGTGACTTACGGTTCCTGAGGCTACATTGATTTGAGAATAAATTAAATCGACAGGAGTTGATGCCACATGGACTCCGAAGAATGTACCGGTATTACGATAAATGAATTTGACTGTGGAGTTCATTGTGATCATAGCAGTCGCAACTCCAGTAAAATCTGAACCAGCTTGAATCTTGAATTGTTCAAATGTTATGCTCTGCAAAAACCCAAATGAAAAAATCAGTCACAATCAAAACCCAGATGCCAATTTATCGAATCAAAATGAAGCGAATTTTATGAGACAAGACAAACCTTCACTGTGATCTTGGGTTTCTGGGGCTTACTGGCGCCCCAGAGAATCAAAGAAAAGAGAGAAAACAAAACAAAGAATCCAAGAACAAAAGCTAGAACATAGCATCGACGAGGGATACCCTTCCGCCGCTCTTCGTCTTCAAGGAGTCCCTCTTCTTCAATCACCGCACACTCCTTCCATTGCTTCTGTCCCTTCCTTTGGGACCCCCGGGAGGCGTCATTGGGAGAGATCTTGCGTGATCCGGGCTTCAAAGAGCCGGAGAAGCGAGTGGAGGATGACTCACGCGAGTGGCGACCGACGGAGGAGTGAGAATGAGGCGGCGAGCCGGCCGGGCTGAGAACTGGGGTGGAGTGGAAGGAGGTCGTCGTTTTCTCTCCATCGTGCGAGTCACGTGAGGGACTCTGCACGTAATAGACTGGACGGCGTGGAGATCTTGTGGGCGATGATGGGGCGAGGCTCGTCACCTCAGAGTCTGTCTTTGCGTGCATTGTGTAGTATTCTCAGTCGTTGTCTTTGTCGTTGAAGATCAAGCTTGCGCTTCGTAATACAATGCTCAACTTTATTAGCGTTTTGTATTGTAAGTGATAATTAAAGATTAAGAGTGACGCGTGGAATATTACTGCCTTACACTAATAGAAATGAAAGTTTGGTACACTCTAATTCAAAAGAGAGAGAGAGAGAGTGGAAGAGGAAGACAATACTCAGAAGTGTCATCAGGTGTGGTGGGGGATGTCTGCGTGTTACGTGAATTTGTTGGGCAAGGGCAAGGGCAAGAGTCACAGAAGCTGCCAGGAACCTCACTTGTTAATTGCTATTGTTATTACCCGACAGCCATATTACAGTTGGCACCGCACCTTCAATTTATTATTGTGTGCGCCGCTCAGAGGTGTAGGTAAAATGATTCTGGATCCGACGGTCCTCCATCTTTCTCAATATCGAATTGGCTGCTATTTTAAGACCAGTTCAATTCAAATAATATCCTCTAACGATTTTTTCCAATAAAAAACAAAGCGGGAGTAGTTGCTGGATTAGATGATTAATTAATTATGATCATTGCGAATCACACACAACCTTCTGTACACTAATTATGGGTCTTTTATATATAAGCTGAAGGCATGGAAAAATATAAATTCGTAAGAATGGGCAACAAGCTGCGATCCACGACAAACACGTGAACCCACGTGCCAAAATACCCTGTTCAGCAAATGTGAACTGGCATCGAGTATGTTTCCTTGTTCTCGTTGCAATGTGCCTGGTTTTTTTTTTTTTTTTTTTTTTCTTATCTCTTTTATTAACTCATGCATTGCAGTATCTATCGTTGTTAAATGGTCGATATATGACTAACAATATAGCATGACAATAGCAAAATATTGGGTCATCGACGAGTGTGAAAAATTATTGACAAGAAAAATAGGACTTGAGAACTTAGAGTTGGTGTCGGGATTTTTTTTTTTTTTAATAGTGATGAAACAAAACCTCACATCATTTTATTAGAAGCACCAATATTAAGATGATAAAAATGGATTTAATATTTTTGGTTTTTGTTGAGGATAATTTTGATTTTTCAATTTTTAGAAGCAAAATCTGATTCCCAAAAGTACGTAATCACTTACTTTTCACTCATTCTTTAAAATTGATTCTTTCTGCAGTAAATTTTTTTGGAAGCAATTAATAAGCAATCTCAAATGCCCCTGGGTTGTTGTTTGATTTTTTCTACAGCAACAACAACCCCAAACTGGCATATTTTCTAATTTAATCACATTTTTGAATAATGCATGTGAGTTTATCATATAAACCTAATTTTCACCATTATATATCGTTGTCCTTTTTTTCCCCTCTCCACGTACAAAATATAACTTGAGTTCCATCTAATCTATGCTTGCAATATATATTGTGTAACGCAACTGATTTAAGGAGCATTGATTATGAAGTGCGGATAAAGTATTACATGAGATTGAGCCATGAATTAATGAACATTATGTTATATATATAATCACTTCAATCTTCAAACAATATAAAATATAAAACTTGAAGTTTCATGATGTCATTTGGTGAGTGATTATCACATTATTTATTAATATATATATATATTTTAATTTTTTAGTTTCTATATTTTATGTTGATATCCAAATCAGAACTGGCCCAAGAACTCGAAAAGCCCAATAGGGTCTGTTAAGAAGCCCAGAGAAAAGTTTAGGGCACACAGTCCATAAGAGACTCAAAACCACGAAACCCATATAGCAACCTCTAGAGAAGGGCTTGGGCTTGAGAAGAGGCGGAAAACTTATCCTAGGGTGTTCATTGTGTCATGGCCGGCAGACACGATCCTCAAGTAGCAACTGATGAGGGAATTGAGAGCATCGACTACAATCAAAGAACTATGGGTGGATATTCCTTTATCTCTAAAAAAACAATCATCGTAAATTGACATCCATTACCACTGATAATGGTGGTCTGATACTTCATCGAATATAAATTCAATAAATATGAAGGAGGTAGTGAGAGGGACTCAAGCTAATCATCAAAACTTAAGTATAAAAGATAACATCATCTTATGAATATTTACTTTGCCTTTCTTATAGTAAAACCAAGGCACCAAAAAAGACTCCATACACTTATGGGTTAACAGAGCTCACGAAACATCGCTCAAAATTGACTTGAGCATGAGAGTGCAAATCTTAGTGGCACCATTGACTTTGCTACTAACTTGTGTTTGTTAGTGACCTTACATTGGTCACACGAAGAACCAAAATCATCCGCCAGCATGTAATATTACTCGTTAATGAATGCATGTAATATATGTGCGGAGAATACAATGTAGTAAGGTCCTGACCCAATCTTTATAAGTCTTTTCCCTAAACGGGAAGCCCAACATATTATTGGACTTTGCGATCATGATTATGGGCTAGTTCTAATTGGGCCAAGTTTCGGCATATGTGGATCATCAAGCCTAATTGAGCCCTGAATGTCCACGCCAGCGCCATGGCAAACGCCAAACACTAGTGCCCTGCCCTTAGCCCTCCTTCAATATCTATGACTTTTATATGCCGACTGAAACAGGTTTAACAATATTAATTTTTTTCTACCAGAGCGACATGATGATCAGATCTTGTTTGATTTTCAATTTGACTTAATCAATTTCGAAAGAGGAGAAGAGGATGGGTCAGTTTTATCTTCTTAACTGACAGATTTAAAGGGTACTCTAGTATGCTTTTCATTTATGTTGATGGTTAAACATTGTTGTTTAACGAAAAAGATTTTGTCGTGACAGAAAATTAGTGGATGAATAAAAATTTTATGACAAGTAAAAGAATATAATATATCATTAATTAATTAAGTATGATTATATCTCATTAGATTATATAAAATTTGTTACATAAGTTGATTGTATATTAAGCATTATCATCATCACTCTTTCATAGATTTTGCAGCATAGAACATACATACATAAGACTACCACCTTTTCTATATGAGCATAAAACCTCATGTATTTTTTTTTTAACATTTGAAGTGTGAGCGGAGGTTCAAGCGACATTAAATTAAGTTGACAATGCAAGTACTGAAATTGAATTACTGGAAGCCAAGGAGCGAGATTCATGATGTCATCAAGGGTCAAGGCTTGATAAGCTGTACACTCACGGCCAAGCATGCGCTTGAGTGTGAGCTTAATATCGTAAGGCAGTAGAGCAAGCAATCACAGACGTACGTGATCAATTATGTATATGGATATGGTTCATCAAAAAGTCTAAAGTAGTTACAACACCTCTGCAATATTTAACCGATCGAGCTTTTTGCTAAGCATATTATACCTCATCAAAGATATTTTAACGGTCAAATAAAAGAAATGTTGCTTCAGCTTTGAACTACAACACCAGACATACATGGCAACCAAGCTATTATATATAATAGCTTTATCCCCTATGAGAGATAGGAAACAGCGCGATTTTGTAATTTTCCTGTGCGGCCAATTCTTTCCTTGTCAAGTCGTTTTCTACAAAGGCTATCTTGTATAGTTCTGGCGTGGGAGTGCTTGTGGAAATTAAAATTGCAGACTTTGCAGTGTCACGAGACAGTAGGGGAACATATTTTAAATCACTCGTAAGCAAAGACTGAAAGCTTTTTCTTAATCACAAAGCTAGAGGGATAGGAGATTAATAAATTGACTAACTCCTGGAATTGCAGGCGAATCAAAGAGTGTTATTTGATGAGTCCGTGAGTTGTCATATAGATAAATAAATAAATAAATATATATATATATATATATCCTGGATCAGTACCAGATCTAGTTATCCCCTCTTTGTCAGATTCAGATTGCAGACGTCAAGATTTTTATTCTTTTTAAAGGTTTAATTTAATGAGATATAATAATAATTAGTTCAAGTAATCGATTGGAAACAACTGTGTTTAATGATTGAGCGGCAAGACTAACCAAATTTCATTAATTTGTCCATTATAACTGCATATTTAACGCCTTAAACATGCATACCTGCTAGCATAAAATTTAAAATTAATTAACTGAACGTTAATGGGAATAATTAGTATTACGTCAATCCAACCAACCTAACAACAAACAATTCAATGTTTCTCACTTAATGATCCCATTATCCAGAATAATTACAATAATCACTTCTAATAGGATGTAGTTAGAGATGACCGGGTCCTCAGCTATAATAATTGGTATTTTAGAAAATGACACTAATATAAACATATGCACATGCTACAAGCAACCTGCTAACCAATGTCCATAATGTAATGATAGATTATTCAATAATAATAATATTATTGTTATTTCAATAATGATTTTGAGTTGCAAAGCTGTTGAATGCTGTTTTATAGACATATACTTCTATATTAACTATATATAATTGATAATTGCTTTCAATGAATATATCAACCCCACAAATCGATACAACCGTATCCAATGATTAGTTGTAAACATCAAGCTTTCCTTAATGTTAAATAATCTTATTCAAGAAAGGAAATATGGAAAGTTAGTTCTTGGAGTAAGATACATCTGTAGCGAGTCTTGTAGCTACTATAGGACTCCTCACTACATGCTTACCTCCAGTCTCTTCCCAACTGAGATAACCAAATACAACATCTTCTTCCATCTGCCTTATCAGACCTTCTAAACTAAGCTTGTAGCTTTGCTTGTCGTATTTTCCTTTGAAAGTTAACTGATCTGGAGTTACACTCACATTAAACCCTTTTATTTGTGTTACTTTGGCACTGTAACTTGCCATTTCCTCTCCAACATTGGTCACTGTTCTTTGAAATTCTTTAACTAATGTCTTCGATTCAGATTTTGAATCATTTGCATTGAAAATGGCAATAAAAGACGGGTAGTTAATATCCAATGACGACCTCGAACAGTTGTGAGAAGATGATTTTGTGATGGCTTGAATTTGCTTGGTGGTGAAGTTTAACGCGCAAAGAAGACTAACATAATCTTCCACTGTTGCATCATAAATGAGCCCGGGCTCTAATGCCATGTTGGGATTGATATGGCCAGCTCCCATGGCTAGAGGTGTGGCAGGTTTGTTATTATCACCGCCGTCTTTTATAGGAGTGTTGGTGTTGTCAATGATATCTGATGTGGTCATAACGGCTGATCGGATGGCTGCGGGACTCCAATCAGGGTGTGCTCCCTTCAAAAGTGCTGCTATTCCTGATGCATGTGGGCATGACATCGATGTTCCCGACAGCAGATTGAAATCACTAAAAAGAAGCTTTGAATTCACCTGAGCCACTGCACTTTTTGAAGGCCAAGCGGCTAAGATAAAATCCCCAGGAGCCATAATGTCAGGCTTCAGAACAGATGGGCAGCTGGGGGATGGGCCTCTAGAGCTGTAGCTAGTCACAGTTGGTGCTGGTTTTACATCCAAATCTGTTTTTCGGAACTGCATGCTTGCTTTTGGGTCAGTGTTTTGCTTGATGTAGCTTAGGACAGCGTCACCATTTCCGGGGTTCAGGAATATTGCTGGAAATGGGCTTTGCAGGAAGAATTCCAAGTCAGAGAGGTCTGATTCTGATATGAAGACACCTCCAGCGACTTTTGCATCCGAAATGTTATCAAATTGGTCACTGAGGGACCCGTTCTTGTCTCGGCAAACAACAATCTTTTTCCCAACTTTCTTCAGTTCGTTCAAATTTAGACATTCATCCATGAAAACGATTGGTATTTGGCTCAAAGATGAATTCCCCGGATACAGGGACGAGCCCGTGACCTGAACTCCACTTCCAAGAGTTAAAATCGCACCAAATTTACGATCCACTGTACCAGCAGCAACCGTCAGGACCCAAGGTATGCCATTGTGTAGGGTCGCGGGGGATGGCCCTTGGTTCCCCGCAGAGGTTGACACGAAGATATTCTTCTCGATGGCTGCAAAAGTGGCCATGGCAATAGGGTCTTCATACAACTCAACCCCATCCAAGCCTAATGACAAGGACAAAACATCAACCCCATCAATAATTGCTTGATCAATGGCAGCAATTATGTCAGAAGTGAAAGCACCTTCATCCCAGAGGGCCTTGTACATTGCCACACGTGCCTGCGGAGCCATGCCTACTGCAGTTCCTGAGGCATAATTAAAATATGATGCACCTTCGACGTAACTTCCAGCGGCCGTGGTGGAAGTATGAGTCCCATGCCCGTCAGTGTCGCGCGTTGAATTCATGGATATAGTGATATTCGGAGTTTTGGCAATTAAGCCTCTGTTGAAATATCTAGCTCCAATAAGCTTCTTGTTGCACAATGAGGAGTTGAATTGGGTGCCAGTCTCGCATGCTCCTTTCCATCTTGACGGTATTTCGGTCATGTCTTTGTCATTAAAGCTTTTGCTTTCAGGCCAAACTCCTGTATCAACCACCCCAATTATGACATCTTGGCCAAATTTTGAAACTGGCCATACACCTGATTTGGAATCAAGCCCAAGAAACTTGGACGAATGCGTTGTGTCTGGCTTTACAGGCAAGTCTCTAATGGATGAAATATAACCCGGAGAGCTTTTCAAGGCGTCAAGCTCGGCAGGAGTGAGACTTGCACTAAAACCATTAATAACATGATTATAACTGTAGAGGAGTTTGGAAGAGGAAAGAATATTGGTAGTCGCGTCGGCTTGAAGAGTTTTAGAGATAGATTGAAGGGTGGCTGAGTACCAGTTATGTTGGGTTGAGAAGGCTTTTGGCATAGCTGATAATTCCATGTGAACAATATAATTATCATGCTTTGCAGACGTGGAGATCACCAAGCGTAAGATAGAGATAAAGGAAAGGCACACCCACACATACAAAGAAATATTATGAGTGGCCATGGAGGAGGATTACAAGAGTTGAGATTTTTGAAAACTATAAAGCAGTTGGTTGGTTTATATAGAGAGTAGGGTATGGAACATCCAGAATTCCCCGCGTTCAATTTCTCAACTTGTTCATTACTCTTTTCCTTATGGTATGTAATGGGACCACCCCTATGGTCATTGTCCACTTTGCTAAGAAATTGAGACTTATAATATCATCTGCATATGATGTTAATGAGCTTGCTTAGAGGTGAATGCTCCTTCTCCTGTCAATCACACTGTTGAATCTAGCTACCCCTCGCCGGAGTGGCAAGGAAATTGACTGGGTCATCGTGATGGTTTCTCCAGTGTTTGCAAGATCGCTAAAGGGGAGTGCTTAAGACGGTAGAAGACTTGTATATGAGCAGTTTCATCCGCGAAGTGTGGAGCAGATTCGCCAAGTATGTCCAAGATAAAATTGCGGTGCTGAGTGGCATCAGAGCCCACCATGTGCACTAAATTTCACAGATTATATGTCTAACTTATAAAAATTTTGACTTGTTAGAACCGATTAAAAAGTACCCCATGTGTTGTGGGAGAAAGAAATATCCATCAACTAGCACGCGTCACTTGGAGTTAGCATTTTCACCATCATATTAAACCATTTTGCAATCCATGGAAATTTCTTGCTCTACTGTATTCATTAATTCTGAAAGTCTTTTCATT
This sequence comes from Boswellia sacra, assembly GCA_013180625.2. Classification (NCBI taxonomy): domain Eukaryota; kingdom Viridiplantae; phylum Streptophyta; class Magnoliopsida; order Sapindales; family Burseraceae; genus Boswellia; species Boswellia sacra. Next base: position 1,004,980 of record SNVD02000067.1, on the reverse strand, counting down.
ACTAATTACTTCTTTCATTCTCTTCAAGAAAGTTTTAAACGACATGGATGTCATATAATTCATCTATCTAACGTTTACTTAAAATTAAAATTAATTATGACTATGATTGGTTAGGTGAAAGTACATAAAGTCTACACAAATTAATTGATGTTATTAAGTTTTGAATATAATTGGCACCGGATGAACATCGAAGCAATAATTACCTATTTTTTCAGGTAAATACACGAGCACAAATATGACACCATAGCTTTACTTTATGACCAAAAAAAAAAAAAGAACACGTGAGACTTCGAATAGAAGTTGAAAGGTTTCATTAATATAAATTAGTAAGCTGCACAACGAGACTTTAGAGTAAATTGTTTGGATAGACGTCGCTTCGGTCTTTTGTCAAGTTATAGTACTAATTTGTTTTTTAAAAGGTAGTTTTTCCTTTACAAAAGCAATTACGCAAACAAAGGAAAGCCGTAAATACTACCCAATTATTTTTCCCAAGTTATGATAAAAAACAAAGTTCTTAACTGTTGGATCTGAAGCAATTTTATTACACATTTGGTATTCATGATCATAAAATAAAATTTATTGCTGAATGGCCTTCTATCATTAGCCTCAGTTATTAGAATTAACGTAATGGAAATAACTTCTGTTATCAGTAAGCTTTTTTGTGAGTGACATAAACTTGAATGAAACCAATAAGTGATTTTTCTCTAATGGATCCGTTACCTTTCAAATTGCCAACTATCTTGCAATCATCACCTTTGGTAGTAATGGCTTTTGTCTAGATAATGGTTGTCAAAATCCCTTCCATTTTCTAATGGTGGAATGATATGGAAAAAGCATGCAGTTGGTAGGGTTGGGGATGCTTTTTATCGGGTCTCAAATGGCCAAGCCTTGCTATGCACGTCCTTGCTTTTTATTGTAGTGATAGCGAGGTCCTCCCTCAGGGAAAGGTAAGAGCACCTTAACCCGTTTCATCTTCCAAGTTAAGAGTGTTAAAACCACTCTCATGGCTAGAAGTTTGGTTTATTTCTAACTGGGCTTGCACCCTTTAGCATGTGGATTTGCGGGTTGCAGCGACGCCCAAATGGGCATCTGCGTTAACATGTGTATAGCAATTCTTTAATCTTCATAAGAATCTAGATAGCATTGTTCCATATCTTCCAAAACATGCCAGTTTGTAATGACGATGAAGATTCGAAAAATTTCAACTGAGTTTCATATAGTTTTCAGTTATGCTGATACTCGTGGTCAGACTATTTTAGCCTTGAGTAATCATAACACAGCATCTAGCTAGGATGAAAATTCATCAAGAACATCCCACAAAATCAATTAATTAAAAAAGGTGACAAATTAAGCAATTGGGGTCCTTACAGTGTGCTTTCCATTTTCTTCAACCAAAACAAGTACGCCAAATGATTTGTTTTGTTCATCATCCTTGGTGTACTTTATAGTAAGCTAGCTTATAGCTCTGTCTCTCATATTTCTTTCCTAAGACAAACATTTCCGGAGAGACCACAACCAAAGAGTGTCAGAACCCGCAGCAGCAGGTGTACTGGACCTTGGCCTTATAGGTTGCAGCGCCTTGTCCCACATTGGTCACCATACTCTCGAATGTCTAAACAAATGGTATTGATTTGTTACTGCATAAATTAATGAAGGACGGATAATTAAGATCAACATTTGAGGTGGAATTTTAAGTGTCGGATCTGGTAATTACTAAAATTTGGCTTTTGGTATAATTCATACAGCATAGGAGATTCACAAAAGTCTTGTGGGGCAGCGTCATGAACCACGCCAGGGTCAAGTGCTCGATTATTTTCTCTTTTTTCTCCACAAACAACATAAACTGAGATTCCACGTTATCCTATCAGCAATATGTACGGCATATAATGCAACTATAGTTTGAGGCACAGGCGGACTATGAACAGCTTGGGGGCTCCTAACTTTAAAAATCTCTCTTACCTCCCTTAACTTAAAAGGATTATTATTATACCCTCTTTTAAATTGAAATCTAATTTTAAATTTTGTTTCTCTTTTTGTCCAACCATAACCCACCCATCTCATTTGGCTCTACTGCATAGGTCAACCTTTTTTATACCCAAATAATATAATTTGCAATCATATAAGCTTCTCTTATATTTAAGTTATTTTTTATAATTTTATTATAAAATCAAATTTTATATTTTTTAATTGTTATTTATTTAGTTTGGTATAAATTATATTTTTCTAGTTACATTTTCATTTGTAATTTGTAAATTATTAATATTTAGCTACTAAAAGAATATAAATTCAAGCAACTCCTAGCACACAGTAATAATTAACTCTTTTTCTAATTTCTAGTGAAGGTATATATTATTTATAATTTTTAGTGAATGATAGCTAGGTTACTTACATTGAGAACATATTTGATAACATTGGCAATGAGACAATTATGCAATATTTTTAAAATACGAAAACCTATGAGAGACAATTGTAAAAGTAAATTTATTGAATAAATTATTGAATATCATATTAGCATTTTGTATTTTGTATTTCCCTTTAGTGTATTCTTTTTAATTCTTTTTAATTTTCTTGTATAATTCAGATTTATTAGTACATTTAAATATTAGAAAAAATGTTGAAGGTTTCTCTGTTTTCATAAAATCCTGAGTTCGTGGCCGATTTGAGGAGTTTAGCAATGAAGCTTGACAAATATATATGCACAATTATGCAACGGCCAGGAAAAGTCCATATTCAGGGCCCAATTGTAACCCAATCATTCTTATTTATTTGTTTATTTTTTTAATGGAGATGGCCGATGCAAATTGGACTTAGCTTCGGTGATTATAGGTTGGCTCGATTTGGGGCAAGTTTCGACATAGGTCGATCGTCAAGCCCAATTCAGCCCTGAATGACCCATGGCAGCAATATGGCTAATTCAGGCAGTAGCGCCTCTCGGCTCTCTTGTTCAATATTCATGGATTTTATATGCCCGCTGAAAGCCTGAAACAGGTAATATCAAAATAAAATTTGAAAATTTTCTACCGGAGAGCCACATGATTATCAGATCTTGTTTGATCTTCTGGTTGACAACATCAATTTTAAAGATGGAGGAGAAGATGTTTTAGTTTGAATTGATCTTCTTAACAAACAAAGTGATGGACCGGATTTAAAGCTCTACTCTGGTACAGTTAGGTATAGTTTTTTTATTATTAGTTTTGCCTTTCAACTCGTGGACGTAAGAGTAGTGGCCAAACTTCCATTAAAAATATAAGTTTATTTATTCGATTAGGCATCCAAAACTTATGTGGAAAAAATATTGAATGCATAAAAAATTTATAATAAGTAATAAAATAATTATTTATCAAATGTGGTTGCGTCTAATGACATATAGACTATGTGAAGATAAATTCGACTGAAATATACGAGTGATGCTGAGAATATTTTCGGCAAAGAAGGTACATAAGACTGCCACTTTTCTAGGTAAGCATCAAAACCCATCTAAGCTTTCTGAAGCTTAATTTTTTCAAATTTAAAGTGTAAGCGGAAGTTCAAGCAATATTGAATCAATTTGAGAAGTAATGAAATTGAATTATTGGAAGCCAAAGGAACAAGATATATGATGAAGAATTGATAAGCTGGCTGTATTCACAGCCAAGTATATGCTTGAGTGTAAACTTAATATCGTAAGGTAGCGGAGCAAGCAACCACAGACATGACCCATGTGTGTGGATATGGTTCTTCAAAAGTCTGAAGTAGTTACAACACTTGTGCAGTATTTAACATATATCTGTCGAGCTTTGAGGCCAAGTATTATACCTCATAAATGACAGTTTAACTTCAAATAAAAGAGCTGTTGCTTGTACTACATCACATTTGCAGACATACATCACAAGTTAACAACCCAACTCTTATAATTGCTTAAATATTCAACAAGAGATAGGAAACAGCGTGATTTTGCACACTAGTCTGTGGACTCTGGACAATTCATTGAATGTTAAGTCATTTTCTACACAGGCTATCTTGAATGGCTCTGGGCCTGCCGGCGTGGGAGTGGTTGTAATATTTATATTGCAGAACCTTAGTGTCACAATCACAAAACATTGTGCGAAGAGATTTTGATTCACTCACAAGCGGTCTCTTGTATGCAAAGACTAAACCTTAATCACATAGCTAGGGGAATAGGAGATCAATAATTAATTGACAAACTCCCGGCATTGACAGGAGAATAAAAGTGTGTTATTTGATGAGTCTTTGTACATCTGGTTATCCCGTCTTATCAGATGCAGATTTCGGACCGTACAAATCTTATTCATTTTAAAGACTTAATTTCTCTGGACAGAATGATAAGTTGAAGTAATCGATTGGTAACAAACGTGTTTTGTGATTTAGAGGTAAGCCCAAGTAAGTTGAAAATTTGTCCAATATAACTGCATATTTATTACTGCCTCAAACATGCAAAACCGGCTAGCTTGAAACTTATCAAGTTAATGTTTATGTCAATGGGAATTAGTATTACGTCAAGCCATCCATATTTTAATGATAGATTCCCCATTTTCAAAGCTGGACAATGGTTTCTTATTGAGATATATAAAAAAGATATATAATTTGGTTCACTTATAATTTATAGTTGCTTCCAAGCAGATATATAACCAACCACAGAGATTAATACAACTCTATTCAGTGATTAGTTGCCATGCAAGAAGCTCCATTGATTTCAACTTTCCTTAATGTCAAACAATCTTAGTCAATAGATTTGGCCAGTGTTGTGGCTACTATTGGACTCTGCACCACATGCTTACCTCCACTCTCTACCCAACTGAGATAACCAAAAGCTATCAATTCTTCCATCTGCCTTATTGGACCTTCTATACTAAGCTTGTAGCTTTGCTTGTCGTATTTTCCTTTGAAATCTAACTTATCTGGGGTGACACTCACTTTAAACCCTTTTATGAGGGGTACATTCGCAGTGTAAGTTGCCATTCCCTCTTCAACATTGGTCAGTGTTCTTTGGAATTCTTGAACTGATGGCTTCGATTGGGATTTGGAATCATTTTCGTCGAAGAAGGCAATAAAAGACGGGTAGTTAATATCCAAAGACGATGTGGAACAGTTGGTAGAAGATGATCTAGTGATGGTTTGAATTTGCTCCATGGTGAAGTTCAATGCACAGAGAAGACTAACATAATCTTCCATTGTTGCATCATAAACGAGCCCGGGTTCTAATGCCTTGTTGGGATTGATATGGCCAGCTCCCATGGCTAGAGGAGTGGCAGGTCTGTTATAGTTACCGCTGTCTTTTATAGGAGCGTTTGTGCTGTCAATGGTATATGATGTGGTCATCATGGCTGATCGGATGGCTGCGGGGCTCCAATCAGGGTGTGCTCCCTTCAAAAGCGCTGCTATTCCTGCTGCATGTGGGCAGGCCATGGATGTCCCTGAAACTAGATCAAAGTTACTAAAAAGAGGCTCCGAGTTCAAATTAATCACAGGCCTATTTGGAGGCCAAGCAGCTAAGACTGAGACCCCAGGAGCCATAATGTCAGGCTTCAAGACAAATGGGCAGCCCGGGGACGGGCCTCTCGAGCTGGAGCTAGTCACAATCGGTGCTGGTTTTGCACCCAACTGATCTGTTTTTGGGAACTGCATGCTTGCTTTTGGGCTGGTGGCCGTCTTGATGTAGTCTAGGACAACGTCGCCATTTTTTAGATTCATGAATATTGCAGGAAATGGTCTTTGGAGATAGCGATGCAAGTCAGAGGTGTTTGATATGAAGACGCCTCCAGCGACATCCTTCGCAAAAAGAAAACTAAGAACTTGTTCGCTGATCAACTCGCTCTTGTCTAAGCACACAACAATCTTTTTCCCAGCTTTCTCCAATTCAGTCGTATTTTGACATTCATCCAAGAAAACCATTGGTATTTGGCTGAAAGACGAATTCCCGGGATACAGAGACGAGCCAGCGACCTGAGCTCCACTTCCAAGTGTTAAAATAGCGCCAAATTCACGATCCATTGTACCAGAAGCAACCGTTAGGGCCCAGGGCATGACATTGCGTACTGTCCCAAAGTCCGGCCCGCTGTTTCCTGCAGATGCTGAGACGAAGATGTTCTTCTCAGTGGCTGCAAATGTGGCTATGGCGATGGGGTTCTCATACAGAGCATTTATTCTGAAGCTCACCGACAAGGACAAAACATCAACCCCATCGATAATTGCTTGATCAATTGCAGCAATATAATCAGAAGCGACAGCACCTTCATCCCAAGAGACCTTGTACATTGCCACCCTTGCCTGTGGAGCCACGCCTACAGCAGTTCCTTTAGCGTAACCAAAGTATGATGCACCTTCGGCATAATTTCCAGCTGCTATGGTGGAAGTGTGAGTCCCATGCCCATCAGTGTCGCGCGGAGAATTCATGGATATGGTCATATTAGGATCTGTGGCAATTAGGCCTTTGTTGAAAGATCTAGCTCCAATAAGCTTCTTGTTGCACAGTGAGGAGTTGAATTGGGTGCCACTCTCGCATTCTCCTTTCCATCTTGATGGTATTTCGGTCATCCCTTTGTCATTAAAACTTTCGCTTTCAGGCCAAACCCCTGAGTCCACCACCCCAATTATAACGTCTTGGCCAAACTTCGAGACTGGCCATACACCTGATTTGGGATCTAGCCCAAGAAACTTAGGTGAATGTGTTGTGTCTAGATTTACAGGCAAGTCTCTGATGGATGAAATATAACCCGGAGAGCGTTTCAAGAGGTCAAGCTCAGGAGGAGTGAGACTTGCACTAAAACCATTAATAGCATGATTATAACTGTAGATGAGTTTGGAAGAGGAGAGAATATTGGTAGCGGTGTCGGCTTGAATGGTTTTAGAGATAGAATGAAGGGTGGATGAGTACCAGTTATGTTGGTCTGAGAAGACTTTTGGCATAGCTGATAAGTCCATGTAGACTATATAATTCTCGGGGTGTGCAAACGTGGAGATCATCAAAGGCAAGATAGAGATAAAGGAAAGCCACACATAGGAGGAAATATTAGAAGTAGCCATGGAGAAGAATTGAAAGAGCTATGTTTTTTTGGAAATTATAATGAAGCTGGTTCGCTTATGTAGAGATCAGTTGAGTAGAAAAGTGTGGGAACTCCTGAATGCCCCGCGTTTTTAATTTCTCAACTTGCTTTTTACTTTAATCCAGTGGGTACCGCTATGGCTGCGACGCCTATAATGTGTCCATTCATCATCTCTGCAAATGAGGTTGCACAGAGGTGGAAGTTCCACGTGCTTTGAACGACGCCCTTTTTGACCTGGCTACAACTCTCCTAATTCCATTATAACAATTCAATTGCCGGGGTAGCCGCCGCTTATGATCATGAGACCCGCTTCTCGAATTGGGGAGCTTTGTTTGTCGCAAGATGCATGTTTTCATAAATATGGCGAGGGGCATCTGAGCTCACCACGTGCCTTTGTTTTGCTTCTATAAATTATATGTCACTCGTAATAATTTCGTTGTCCTGACTAATAAATATCTAATAGGACAATACCTGTGCCTAGGCATTTGCCATTTGCCAAAACATTATCATCCCCAACCTTTTTTAAGATATTCACTTGACCCCAACCGTTAGACTCGGTTAAAAATGGTTTACTGGGCCCCAGCCGTTAGTCTCCATTTAGTTAATTTGTCAGCGACCTATGGTGGGATATTGAAGTTACCATTTTACCCTTATTTCAATATTCTTCAAAAAGATTTTTAAATTCAATTTCTCCGCATCCCAACATCAAATTCTAAGTAAAAAATCCTCAAATTTTTTACTCCAAGAAATCAATAGATGAAAAACAGATATAAAATCAACACCCATAAAAGACTATGAATCTATTTGATATATTATGACTACTGTAACTAAGAAAAAAAATCAAATTAACCTAATTCTATATAAACAAAAACTGTTGAAACCTGAATCTAAGTTGTCTATAATGTCTAGATAGATTGCAAATATATCTCACTGTCTGTTGCTTAATATGAGGTGTTAAATATAAATAAAATTTTTTCTTAATCTCACCTGAATGGTTCGGGGTGGATAAAGAAGGCACTTGGTTGTATTCAAACTCACAATTTGACAACTAGTATGATTTTAATGGCTATTAATACTTTGTTTTCAATGATAAGCAACCAAAGTCCACTAATATACTTCACCTTTTCTCTACATTATAAATTAAAAAGAGAGAGAGAGAGAGAGAAAAAAAAATCTTAGCAAGCAAAGTTTTATCTTCAATAATTATTAGCATTCAATTTAATTTGTATTTTTTTTTAGTATTGAGAATTTTTTTCCAATCATATACATCATGAAACCTCTGTTAATGCAATTTCAACAACAATTATTTATTTATTGATTGATTGATGTTATGCCATCAAAGTTCTACCACTAGTCCTCTGTGTGACCTGGATAGTTTTAGATAACAGATAGTGCTTTACACATTGCAATATTGTAATCAACAAAAAATATTAAATGATTAAATGTTGCATAGTAACATGCAAAAGGGATATCACAATAGTTAATTTACCATACGCACTTGTCAAAAGCACAGCACTAAAAAAAGGTGACATATAGTTGTTTTCAAAACTTGCAAAAAGTTATACTAGATTTTATAATCAACTTGTTATCTTGGGAGTTGAAAAATAATTGTTCATTTGAGGATTGAATATTTTATATAAGAGCGGAATGCATGTAAATATATATATAATTTCACCAAGAAACTTAAGGTTTGGCCTAATGAACAAATGACCTCGTCTTTTTTAAAATATGTAAAAATGACCATATATATACATATATATATATATATATATATATATATATATATATATATATGTATATATATACATACATTGATTTCGTTTTCAAATGACTTCTTTTCCAGCAGACGTTGAGACGAAAATGTTCTTCTCAATGGCCGCAAATATCGCTATGGCGATGGGGTCATCATATAAAGCAACCTATCAAAGCCCAACGATAAGGACAAAACATCAACCCGATCGATAATTGCATGATCAATTGCAGCAATACAGTCAGAAGTGACAGAACCTTCATCCCAAAAGACCTTGTACATTGCCACTCTTGCCTGTGGTACTATGCCTACAGCAGTTCCTATGGCATAACCAAAGCATGATGCACATTCGGCATAATTTCCAGCTGCTGTGGTGGAAGTGTGAGTCCCATGCCCGTCAGTGTCGCGCGGAGAATTCATGGATATGGTCATATTAGGATTTGTGGCAATTAGGCCTTTGTTGAAAGATCTAGCTCCAACAAGCTTTTTGTTGCATAATGAGCAGTTGAATTGTGTGCCACTCTCGCATTCTCCTTTCCATCTCGATGGTATTTCGGTCATCCCTTTATCATTAAAGCTTTCGCTTTTAGGCCAAACCCCTGAGTCCACCACTCCAATTATAATATCTCGGCCAAACTTCTAGACTGGCCATACACCTGATTTGGAATCTAGCCCAAGAAACTTAGGTGAATGTGTTGTGTCTAGCTTCACAGGCAAGTCTCTGATGGATGAATATAACCCGGACAGCGTTTCAAGGCATCAAGCTCTGCAGGAGTGAGACTTGCACTAATTAAAACCATTAATAACATGATTATAACTGTAGAGGAGTTTTGAAGAGGAGAGAATATTGGTAGCGGTGTCGGCTTGAATGGTTTTAGAGATAGATTGAAGCGTGGCTGAGTACCATTTATGTTGGGCTGAGAAGACTTTTGGCATATCTGATAAGTTTGTGGACAATATAATTATCTAGGTGTGCAGACGTGGAGATCATCAAGTAGAAGTGTCGCACCCTGATTTCTATAGATTCGGAGTGCAACTGGAGATAGTCATTTCAAACAATGAACTCAAAATTTATCACAAAATATTACTTATGCTTTATAAAAGAGAGTTTCAATCCACAAAATAGTATGACATAATATATACAATAATTAAAAATACTCAAAAAGCAAAATGATGTTGCAGCGGTTTGTGGCTGCCAAGGGAATTCCGCTGTCATCATGTCAAAATCCTTCATCATTCGTTAAACTATCGGTCACCTGAAAGACACAATAAACTAATGAGTAATCACTCAGTAAGTAAGCTAAGTGCAATCATTAATAGTGAATAGTTAACAGAAATTCAAACACTAGTATAGTTACTATTCATTACTTGTCTCACAAGTAATCAGTTACTTGTTATATAAGTTAGGAAGCACTGTTTGAATTCAATAGTCATGCTCCTGCGTGAGAGAACTTACGCAATGGCGCTAAGTCTCTGATTCGTATGGTTTTCAAATTTTTCAGAGTAGCGCTCTTATGCCAATGAAGTTGCGTGCCTGCATTAATTTTCTGTTTTGTCCTACCATGCTGAGCTCATTTTCATCACATTCACACATTTACTAATTTCATCTCATATATGTCTTCCTCATGCCATTCCCACTACTTACATACGCATATACACTTAATTCACTTCATATATGCCTTTCTTAGGCCATTATCATCACACATACATATATGCTCATATTTCATTTTCATATAACCTTAAGGACACACATATATCACATATTTGTCACAAGTTTGAGGCTAGTCTGATAATCCGGATGATACCGGGCACATGCTATCTAATCTTACGCAAGAAAACACATGATATAGACCTCCCCTCATTCAATCAATCCCAAATTTGCATGTCGTTAGACCTGACAACGGGTCATGTTAGAGCGAATTTGTGTCGTTTCGTATTCGTGTTATGTTAAATTATGTTAAACCAAATCCAATCCATTAATTTATTTGGTCTAAATCTAAAAACTCAAACCCGACTGTTAACTTAACGTGTTACTTGAATTCAACCCATTTAACCCACTTTTTATTTTCAATTAGACAACAATATGTGTAACATGATTTGTATAAATTTTAAACATATAATACAACCAATAGTTTTTAAATTTAAAATCTAACAAATATTTTAAAATCTATTGAAATATCCAAATTTAATATAATATGAAAATATAAACAAAATTTTGTATCCAACATCATATAAAGATTCATCTAAACCATATTTAAGATAAAGTGATTATGTCCAATCATTGAATGATTTCTAAAAATGAAATAGGATATTTTATAAGTTTCTTCTTTGTATTTCCCATCAAAATATCATACTCATACACATCTAAAAAAAAGATGATGTAATTATATTAGAATAATTTTAATTAGGTGAAATATAGTTATAAATTAGTATATGTTGTTATTATATTTTGTTTTTATGTATCATAAATAAATTTACGATATTATCCTTGATATCAACGGGTTAAACGGGTGAAACGGTTTTTTATTGGATAAACCCAAACGCGGTCAAATATCAAACGATTTTTACTGTGTTAACCCATTAACGACCCGATCCAATAATATTAGATCCAAAAAAATGTTTTTATCAAATAGTTTTGTGTCGTGTTAACGGGTCGTATAGAATTTGCCAAGCTTACAAGTGGTATTTTGTGGTTCTCACAATCTTCAAGAGGTAAGCCCTACACAATTTCAAGGGGTGACCCCCATGCCTCAATCACATAATAAACATTTAGTGTTCCAAGATTTTGGCATGTAATTCACTTTCATAACACATCACATTTCACATCATGCATTCACATATCTTAATTCACTACAATCTTAGGTACACATATCACACATTTTCACAAATTGGAGGCTAGTCCGACAATCCGGGTGATACTGGGCTCATGCTATCGAATCCTTCGAGAGGAAACACATGGTTCAGACCTCCCCTCACTCAGTCAACACAATAGTTTACATGTGACACTTTGTATTATGTGTTACACTTTGCGGTCCCTATGACTCCTAAGAGGTGGTCCCTACATAATTTTAAGAGGTGGCCCCTGTGAAATTTGCTTATAACAGTCTGCATGTGACACTTTATGGTTTCCAAAACCTTCAAAAGGTGGCCCCTATGCTATCAATCGCTCAATTAGAGCTTAGAGTTCCCAGGGCAATAGGCATGAACCATCATTTTCATAATTTCTCACATTATTTTCATATACACAATTATCATGCCATCTCATATAAAAGCCTTATGCCATTTTCAGGCTATCATAACTTAAGGCCTTAAGCACAATTATGAACAATTACATATCAAAGCTGTAGGCACAATTCTATACCATTCACATATCAAACCACAGATGCAATTCTATACAACATTTCAAAGTTACGGGCACAATTCAATACAATCACATATCAAAATCATAAGCATAATTCAATGCCATCACCTATTAAAATAATAGGCATAATTAAATGCTAGCACATATCCAAAATCATAGGCATACTTTCCATTTCCGTACCACATCACAATATAAATCATGTTTTCACATTTCAAGCTCATAAACACAAACTCACAATCAAGTTTTTCCATCCATAACATAAAATCACATGTGTATTGTGTCCTCATAGTAAGTTTAGCTTACATACCTGATTCACTTCATCGTGAAAGCTTGATTTTCACCTAGAAATCATCACATTCCTTAAGGATCAACAAATACTCAACCACTAAAATGACTTCAATAACAATTCAACACTAAACACATAATTGGTTGAGTAATTGTAATAGGAGGATACTTGTCCCAATTCTCACCAAATTTCATGGACATCAAGTAAACACATATACAATGTCTCATGAAATTTATGGGATCAAAATAAGGCTATATGCCCCTTGAACCTCCTTAGTTTTTTTCACACAGAAAACCTATCTACAAGCTTATTAACTGAGCAGTACTATTTTGAAGAATTTTATAAAATTTCACAATAATCAAATCTTTATCAACTTTTTTAATCTAGTAATAGACACATAGAATATTCATCATATCAAAAACTATAGCTTTTTAACGAGTTTAGGTTGGTCAAAAGCAATTTATATTGCTTACTTTGTCATGAAGTCTTGGAATGTCAGTTTTTCAAACTCCATTTTGAAAAATCACAACAATTCATGCAAAGCTTCAAAATCTATGAAAATTTTTCAGTTAAAAAGAAAACATGTTCAAAGTCTTGCATACAAAAAATCATGAGTTTTCATGAATATTTATCCCTCAATTAAGATTCATTCCCTCTGTTCTGTTTAAAAACAGGGGAAATCTAATTCCGTTTTAGCAACTTCAAAAATTTACCATAAATCACGCACTACGAAGTTTTAAGTCATTCAAAACTCTACGAAATCCTTGACATGTCTAGTTTATTAGATAAAATTTTAAAGCCATAAAATATACCTGGAATTTCTAGGAATTTTCGCACTCCATACTACTTAGTATAGAAGCCCTGTAGGAATTAAACTCCATCATCACTTCTAACCTTCAATCATCATCAAATCTTATTCAATCTTTCACAACTTATATAAAAGCATGTTTTCTAATAGATTTCAGAGCACGCATAACACAAATATACCATGATTCATGCTATCTCACATTAATTTCTTTCAAAATTGATGAAACAATACATGAGATGGAAGAAGGAGTTAAAGTCTTACCTCTATCTTGCTTCCTTCTTCCTTCTCCTTCCTTAATTCTTCAGCAAAACTATGGGGAAAAATGAGCTGGGTTTAGAGCAAAGAAACAAATAAAATGCTCTCTCTAGAAAATCTCTCAAGCCACTTCCCTTTATACTTATCCATATAAGCAAAATTTTTGCTTAGTTCCCCAAGTTTCTAAGCCTACCTATATAGTCCTTCCATCTCTTATCTATTAACACTTCACTCTCATGTATATACATAATTAATAACACTAATGACACACACATTATAATGCAATGAAGGTTAGGCACACACTTGCACATTAGGATGTCACAGTAAGATAGAGATAAAGGAAAGGCACACATACAAATTAAGAAATATTATGAGCAGCCATGGAGGAGGATTACAAGAGTTTGAGATTTTTGAAAACTATAGTGAAGTTGTTTCGCTTATATAGAGAGTTAAGAGTAGAAGGGTGGCAACCTCCTCAATTCCCCGCAGTTAATTTCTGAACTTGTTCTTTACTCTTACCATATGGCATCCAATGGGGACCCCCATGGTTGATCATGTTGCTAAGAATTTGAGACTAGCTGGGACGCCTATAATGTGTCCATTCATCATCTGCATATGAGGTTGCACAGAGGTGGATGTTCCATATGCTCTCAATGACACCCTCTTTGACCTGGCTACGTACAACTCTCCCAATTCCATTATAACAATGCAATTGGCGAGGTAGCCGCAGTTGATGATAATGAGACCTGTCGTCTCGAGATATGTATGTGATGGATGGTGAGTGGCATCTGAGCCCACCATGTGCCATTGTTTACTTCTACAAATTATATGTACTCATAATAATTTTGACTTGTTAGAATGCGGAAAGCAGCCCCTTTTCCCGACCAATAAAAATCTATTAGTTACAAGCATGCATGGCTTGAATGATATTGATATAAACATGTACATTTATTTAGAATTAAAACTAATAAATTATGATTACGATTAGTAAGATAAAAGGAAAAAAAGTTAGGCCAATTAATGTTATTAAGTTTGAGTGAATATGATTGGCACTCGATGAACATGGAAGTAGTCATTATCTGTTTGTCCAAGGAAAATGTAAACAAAATATGACACTGTAACTTTGTGACAAAAAAAAAAAGAATTGAATATAGGTGAGACTTCTTATAGAAGTTAAAAAGTTTCATTAATATAAATTAATGGAAAATTTGGAGAGTTAGGAGTGAATTGATTGGTTAGTGGTCGTTGCGGTCTTTTGTGAAGTTATAGTACTAATTTGCTGTCTAAAAAGTTAGTTTTTCCTTTACAAAAAACAACTACCCAAACAAAGTAAAGCTATAAAGACTATTTAATTCTTTCTCTAAAAGATATTGGTGGAGTACACGTCACATCCCAACTCCAAGAGTCCAAAAAATAATATTAATTAACTGAAATATACAAAAAAGGTGTCATATAACAAAAAAAACAAACATCAACTTTCGCAGTGCTTAAGCTACAAAACTATCTCATACCCAACTCTAAACTATGCATAAAAAAAAAAAACCTATAAATCATTGGAATCGTTGGACAATAAAAACTTTTTGCCAAACGCGATATGCCTCAAGACTGACTCAATACCCATATAGAAATTAGAATCACAAACAGACTAGGGTAAGCATTAACTCAATAAGCGAATCAAAGTTTTAAATAAAAATATTTCACAGATAATATTGTTCTTTCATATACATACATATTCTTACACACATTTAAATTAAATATGTGAATAAAAACCTTGTCAAGATGATTTTATCCTTAAAATTGTAAATTTGTCAACAGTATTTAATAGTAAGGTCTTTATAATTAAAATTTTATAACTAATATATACACATCAATAATCACGAAATTTTGAATGATGCAATAGACATATAGGATTAGGAGACAAGTTTTTGTTAGTCCAACAATTCTCAAAATTCTACACAATTCTATTACCATTAAGCGCTTTTATGTGTGACGAGCTGAAACCATACAAATAAGTGATTTTCCTCTATTGATCCATTACATCAGTAGAGAGGATTTGAATCCGCGTATGTGTGTCTACTACATACATTCAATATGTGAATTTGTTTTCATGAATATTAAGGAACCATTAAGTATCGATTTCAGAGAAAATTTCTTTAATCTTATAAAATTTATTAATAGATAATGAAGTAAGTGTTCAATTTTGTATTTCAAAACAAAACTTGAATAGCAATTATACGAAGTCAGCAGTTAATCTTTATAAAGTGAGCAGTGAAAATATGCAACGTTTCCATTTAATATGTAAATTTATTGTTGAAAGGCTTCTCTATGAATGGTTTCCATTATTGGAAATAACATTCTATGATCAGTAAGCGCTTTTATGTGTGACAGAAACTGGAGGATGAAACGGGATAAGATTCTTTCCTTTTTTTTTTTGAAGTGATCAGACCACATTATGACCACATTATCCATAAAATTAGATTGCTGCACCAGTAATAGCAAGTTACAAACATGCTGCTGAAGTGTCGAGCAACTAGGTTTGCCCCTTTTGGCACGTGGATTTGCGGTTTGCAAATTAATCCCAAATTTGGGGAGTTTGTTTATCGATCAGGCTTTACTTTCTATTCTTAAGTCTACTTCTAAATTCATCTTATTAGAAATTTTAAATTTTCATTTTCCTGTTGAATCCCAATTGATTTTCAAATTACGCTTTCATCCCAAAGTTTTATATCCACTTAATTTTTAAGTTTCACTCGCACTAATAAGTTCCATTTGTTTCTAATATCAACATTCTTTGTATCTTTATTGCATTTAAACTTTCAACTCCAAGCAGTTGCTCGTTGTTAGCAAAAAGGTTAATGTGAATTCATTTTTAATAAAAAGTTGTTATTGTGCCTCCATCTTGTCTTGAATAGTTATCTTTGGAAATGGACATGGCCTCCCAAAAATACTTATAAGGCCTTTATAAGTTATATATCACTTCATTTTGCTTATGTCATACGCTCAACAAATCATAAATTATCATCAGGTGTCAACTCACCATTAATTGAAGTCCATCTCATCATCAATTTAAATGTTACTGTTTTTAGTTCCTGAATTTTAATTCCTCTTCAATTATCCCACGCATCTTTCTAGACATAATGTCATAATCACTTTAATATCTTTCCCTCTCTTCTTTTGAATTTCAAATTATTTATCCCATCTCAAACACATGC
This sequence comes from Boswellia sacra, assembly GCA_013180625.2. Taxonomy (NCBI): domain Eukaryota; kingdom Viridiplantae; phylum Streptophyta; class Magnoliopsida; order Sapindales; family Burseraceae; genus Boswellia; species Boswellia sacra. The sequence goes on along the minus strand of SNVD02000067.1, from coordinate 988,265 downwards.
CATATCACCGCATCTAATCATTCACATAGTTACAAGTTTGTATAATTAAGAAAACGGAATTAGTATTCATCCCCGCATCAAGTTTCAGCCACCCTGTTGCCACGAAGTGGATTAAAAATCTTTTGGTTGAATTTCAATAATTAATTTCATGGCATTTGCGGAGTAAATCTTACATGATTTAGAGAAGAAAATAATAGGAAATTTGAGAAATAATTTCTGTAAATATTTTGATGAGAGAAATATTTTGAATTTCAAAATAAGAAATAAAAAGATATTAGAGGGATCAAGAGATTTTTTTTAGAAAGTTGGGTGGGATAATTTAAGAAAATTTAAATTGATGATGAGTTGGCACTATCACATGAGTAAATTGATGTGGTATGTCGGGTATACTCAAGTATTTCTCCTCCACATGAAGAGAAAAACTTGGGTACATCCGCTGCAATGCAGCGGACGGCCCAAAAATACGCCACGTAGGCGCCACATGCTGATGTGGCACCTACGTGGCTGCCTCTGGTTGCATCCGCTGCATTGCAGCGAATGTATGACAGATTCTCTCCCACATGAATATCTGTTTTGAGAGGAAAATACTTATATGCGGCAAACATATCTTCTCACAATGCTGAAGTGGTATACCAAACTATTAATATTAAGCCATTTGATAGAGAAAGTTAATTTTCAGTCATTTTTCAATTATTTCAACCACCTGTGATTGCTTGTCATCATTTTATTAGATGAGGTTGTTGAGTTATTTTCTCTTTCTTAATTTTTTTAACCACCTATACATATTTGTCATGTAACACCCCAAATGAGGCACATGATACACACATACCAAAATCGGAATGCAACTAACTTTGCTATTTAAAATATCAAACCACAAATTATCCAAATAAGTTATTAAACTCTAGGGATAAAATGATCCCATTATTACAAACTAAAACTAATATAATAAATCGAGTTCCAAAAAGAAAAAAACAATGTAGCAATATTCTTATTCGCGCTAAAAGCAAAGATCTCTGAAACTGCTCTAATCATTCAATCTAACAAGTCTTACATCTATAAGGCATAATCTGCAAAAATGTAGGTGACGAGGGGTAAGGCGTCAACTCAATAAGTAATACGTATATCAGTATGCAAGTAAAACATAGAAATAATAATTATTTTCATAGTATCATAATAATTTACATAAAACTTAATTATAACATAATTAAACTTATCAAAACATATTAAAGTGGTCCTTCAAAACAAATTCATAAGAGAAATCAAACAACTTCAAAACAGCTAATATCACGCAGCCATAACTTATCATAGGATCGAATCACGATCATACATATCATATCATATTCATGCATAACAAAACATATATCCAGTTGGAACCATATCATATCATAACATAACATATTGGGTGCCACAGATAATGCGCCAGAAATTCATAATTTATAATATCAAGCTTGCTTCAAAATCCTCATAAATCATAAGATATTCAAATATAAAATAAGTCTTAAAAATAATAATAACTATGTATGTAAAATTCATATTATAAGTAAATCAATTCAAAAACTTTAAAATTGAAGTTAAATAAATTATAAGAAATTTTAGAGAAAAAAAAGAGTTGAGTAAAACATTTCGTATTTAGAGATAATTGCAGATAAAATGGTTTAGGAATTTGTCAATAATTTTAATAATAAAAGCATTTCTAAATAAATAATTTATTTTATTACACCCTCTGTAAAGAAATCCAAAAATATAATTGGATGTCTTAAAATATAATCATGTAACATAGTTTTCAATTTTTAAAAGAATACGTAAAATCTTTCATGTCGGAATCATAAATATTTTATACTTTTCAAAATAAGGCACACTAATATAAGTATCACTTACCTCCAATCCAGATCAAATAACTCTACTTCTCTCTGTTCAGATGATCGAAAAATCCTAGAAAATAATCAAACCAATAATATCGTTAAATTCAACTCTAAACTATTCGGACGGTTGAAGCCTAGAATCTGAACAGTAACTAGTCTACGAATTTTATCTCTAAATTTCTTATATCAATGACTCTAAAAATTTACAGATGTATACGAATTTTTATGTAGACTTTTATTAGCAAAAGTATTTTAATTAAATTAATTCCTCAGATACCAGAAAACTGTCAAACTATACAAATCTGTGAGTTAGCTCACTTCGAGGATTTTTATAGAATTAAATACTAGGCATAAAATTATAAAATTTATAGAATCATTGTAAACATGTAAATGAACCAGCATAAAAAATTTCAAAATTTTTGGAGACGGATTGATAGGAAATAAAATTTATGAATTAAAGTATGACTTTCTCACAATTTAGTTTTTCAATATGTAAAACCGGTTTCAAAAATCTTTATAAAATAGTTTTATACACGATTATAACATTAAAAAAATTATGATATCTAATTTCATGTCTTAAAACCGTAATAAAAATATTAACTTAAAATATTTAAAGTTTTCACAGATTAAAATTCATGGAATCAGCATATATACATACTCTTCTAATTAAATTTATATTCACAGTATAATAGTCAATATTGCAACGTAAATAGTAATCAATCACTACAACCTAATATGTTTCAACGTATATAGAACCTAATTTCTAACGTAAAACAAAATCTAGACTCATAGATAATATCTCAAAATATAAATAAACAAAGTTACAGTGAAACTCTTACCCACCTCTTATCAAAGTGAATTACGGGGAGTTGTATTCTGATCAATACTCCTAATCTTTACTTTAACGTGAAAAATCATTGAATACACAATAAAATTCTAATTTAGAAATATTTTCTTTAATTATTAACTCAATCTAATGAAATTAAAGTTCTCACTTACCGTAACTTGAGTGCTCTAAGTTCCTCTCACAGCTGCCTATACTCAAAACCATAGTTGAACGCAAACGCAAATGATATAATGCGTAAAAATGATATTAACTAAGATTAATTTATATATAATAGCGGACTTACACCATAAGACTGATTGGAAATAGGTATAAGTGTACTCCTAAAAAAAAGGGTAAATTTACATATATAGGCAAATACATATCCTTGCTATAATTTAAATAACGTAAAGAGTGTAATACCTTCATATATTAAAGTTTGAATATTACGTGTCATTTCATAATTGAATGGGCTTACCAAATTAGTAAGATGATTTACTCATGTGAGCCTGTTCTATGTAAGTCTTTCTCTTGTTTTGATTTAAAAATGATAGAAAAAAAAAGCCTCTTGAGGTGGGAAGAGAAGGAAAGTGTCATTACAAGCTTCGAGAGTCTCGGCATATAATTCTTTATAATTTGGGATCATGAAGAATTGAATTCACTGATATACACATGAATGATGTTGAGAAGATTTAACAGTATATAATTAACTTACATAAGACTGCCACTTTTTCTATGCAAGCGTCAAACCCACCTAAGTAAATTTCGGAAGCTCTTTTCAAATTTAAAGTGTGAGCGGGGGTCAAGCAAGATTGAATCAATTTGAGAAGTATTTATTGAAGTTGAATTTTCGAAAGCCAGGGAAGAACATGATATGGTCAAGGCTTGATAAGCTGTATAGTCACGAACAAATATGCTTGAGTGTTAAGTTACATTGCACGACAGTGGAGGAAGCAATCACAGACGTGACCCATGTAAATGGATATGGTTCTTCAAAAGTCTAAAGCAGTTACAACACCTGTATGCAAAATAGTTAACATATATCGAACTTTTATGATAAGCGTTAACCCTCATAAATGACCATTTGTTTACCCAACTCTTATAATAGCTAATATCTCCAACCATGTGGGAGATAGGAAATGACGTGATTTTGTTTTGCACTTCCCCTGCGTGGACCATTCTTTACTTGTCCAGGTCATTTTCTACACAGGTTATCTTATATATGGCTCTGGCGTGGGAGTATACTGCAGACTTTGCATTACGAAACAGCATGGAAACAGACTTTAAATCACTCAAAAGCGAGTTATTCTATGGAAACACTAAAAGATTTCTCTTAATCACATAGGTGAGAGGATAGGAGACTAATAAATTGACAAACTTCAGACACAGGTTGGAGAATCAAAGTGTGTTATCATTTGAGTCCGTGAGTCATCCCTGAGCCAGTACTGGACCTAGTAATTCCATCTGAATAAAATTTCAGACAGTACTTATTTTTTTAAATGTTTGACTTCCTCGATCGGATAAGGTAATAAGATAGAAATCAGATCAGGCGAATAAACCTAACTATATATTTGTCCACTTTATATAACTTCTCATTTATTAATAAAAGGCCTTAAACATGCATACCTGTAAGCATTAAATTAATTATTTTAAGGGATAATTCTATTTTGCCCCCTGAGGTTAGGTGTAAAGAAATTGAGGACCTCAGTTTTCTGAAATCTAAATTTGCCCCCTGAGGTTACTGTATCACCGTTAGATTTAACGGAAAATGTATTAAATAGTAACTTAACGCTTTACAAACCATTTAGAAAAGTGTATTATAGTCTATTTTACTGCTTATTAGCGTTAAATTATTATTTAATATATTTTTTGTTAAATTTAATATTAACATTAAGTTATTATATAATGCATTTTTCGTTAAATCTAACGGTTTAATACATTTTCCGTTAAATCTAACGGTGCTATAGTAACCTCAGGGGGCAATCTTAGATTTCAGAAAACTGAGGTCCTCAAATTTTTTTAAGCCTAACCTCAGGGGGCAAATTAGAATTATCCCTTATTTTAATGTTAATGAAAATTTGCATTTCGTCCGGCCAACCAACCTAACCAAAAACAATTCAATTAATGTCTCCCTTAATTATTGCCGTGATCTAGAGTAATTAAATGATCACTTCCAATGGCATATAATTAGATGACCTGGTCCTCAGCTATACTATTAATTGGAACAAATTGTTTTCTTTTTCTTTTTCTTTTTTTTTTCCTGTAAATAATGTTGAGTTGCAAATTGCTGGACAATGCTTTCCTATCGATGAAACATATACAAATTTATAGCTATATATAATTCGGTTCATTATAGTTTATAATAATTGTTTTCAAATTGGTATATATCCAATCCAATTAGTTGAAATAGCAACAAGCTGCATTCCAAATCTTATTTGAGAAGGGAAAGATGGAAAGTAAGTTAGTTCTTCTTCGAATTAGTTATCTGCCTGAGGTCAGTCTTGTGGTTACTATAGGACTTTTCACCACATGCTTACATCCAGTCTCTACCCAACTGAGATAACCAAAAGCTACCGCTTCTTCCGTCTGCCTTGGGCCTGCTGTACTATGCTTGTAGGTTTGCTTGTCGTATTTTCCTTTGAAAACTAACTTATCTGGTGTGACACTCAATTTAAACCCTTCTATTGGTGATAAATTCGCAATGTATGTTGCCATTCCATCTCCAATATCGGTCAGTGTTCTTCGAAATTCCTGAGCTAATGTCCTCGATGGCGATTTCGAATCATTTTCATTGAAAAAGGCAATAAAAGACGGGTAGTTAACATCCAAAGTTACGTCGAACAGTTGGTAGAAGATGATCTTGTGATGGTCTGAATTTGCTTCATGGTATAGTTTAATGCACAAAAGAGACTAACATAATCTTCCCTTGTCGCATCATAAATAAGCCCGGGTTCTAAGGCCTTGTTGGGATTGATATGGCCAGTTCCCATGGCCAGAGGACTAGCAGGTTCGTGATTATCACCGCTGTCTTTTATAGGATTGTTCGTGTTGTCACTGGTACCAGATGTGGTCATCATGCCTGATCGGATGGTCGCAGGACTCCAATCCGGGTGTGCTGCCTTCAGAAGTGCTGCTATTTCTGCTGCATGTGGGCATGACATGGATGTCCCTGAATCCCTATTGAAGTTACTAAAAAGAAGCTCCGAGTTCACCACAGTCACTGCTTTATTTGAAGGCCATGCGGCTAAGACTGAATCCCCAGGAGCCACAATGTCGCGCTTCAAGACAAATGGGAAGCTCTTGGACGGGCCTCTCGAGCTGTACCAAGCCACAATTGGTGCTGGTTTTACACCCAAATACAGTTTTTTTGAACTGCATGCTTGCTTTTGGGTTAGTGGCGATCTTGATGTAGTCTAGGACAATGTTGCCAATTTTGGTATCCAAGAATAATGCTGGAAATGATCTTTTCAGGAGAAAAATCACGTCAGAGGAGTCTGATATGAACACACCTCCAGCGACTTTCGCGCTTCGAATATTCTTAACTTGGTGCCTGATGGACTCGCTCTTGTCTAAGCACACAACGATCTTTTTCCCAACTTTTTCCAATTTAGTCAAATTTAGACAGTCATCCATGAAAACGATCCGTTTATCGCTCAAAGACCAATTCCCCGCATATAGAGACGAGCCCTGGACTTCAACTTCACTTCCAAGAGTTAAAATGGCACCAAGTTCACGATCCAGTGTACCAGCAGCAATTACCGTTAGGACCCATGGCATGCCATTGTGTAGGGTATCGAATTTTGGCCCGTCGTTTCCTGCAGAGGTTGAAACGAAGATTTTCTTCTCAATGGCAGCAAATGTGGCTATGGCAATGGGGTCATCATACAAAGTAAACCTATCATAGCCCAACTGCAAGGACAAAACATCAACCCATCAATAATTGCTTGATCAATTACAGCAATTATGTCAGAAGCTAAAGCACCTTCATCCCAGAGGGCCTTGTACATTGCCCCACGTTCCTGCGGAGCCATGCCTCCGGCAATTCCTGGGGCATAATTAAAGAATGATGCGCCTTCGACGTAACTTCCAGCGGCCGTCGTGGAAGTATGAGTCCCATGCCCATCAGTGTCGCGCGTTGAATTCGCGGATATAGGGATATTCGTAGTTTTGCAATTAAGCCTCTGTTGAAATATCTAGCTCCAATAAGCTTCTTGTTGCACAATGGGGAGTTGAATTGGGTGCCAGTCTCGCATTCTCCTTTCCATCTCGACGGTATTTCGGTCATGTCTTTGTCATTAAAGCTTTTGCTTTCAGGCCAAACTCCCGTGTCAACCACCCCAATTATGACAGATTTGGAATGAAGCCCAAGAAACTTGGACCAATGCGTTGTGTCTGGCTTTACAGGGAAGTCTCTAATGGATGAAATATAATCTGGAGAGCTTTTCAAGGTCTCAAGTGTTTGGAGATAAAAGGTTTAAAATAAATATTTATATGACCATGAGTTACAAAATTTATTTTGAGATTAATTTCATACGTTACAAATATAATAAAAACATGAGTTACGACACTTATTATTTGTTACGTTCATGTTTTTATTAAGAACTCATGGCTTGGGAGATACAAGAATTAATTTGTAAGTTATCTAAGCTACGAGACTATTATATAAAGGAGTCTCATATTCTAACATTAGAAGGTAAATATTCTTTTATTATTTTCTATGTTTTGAGCAATCGCGACACATGAAGACAAGTTATTTTCTTCCGGTGATCTTACTCATCGAAAAGATAAGCTGTGAGCATTGGGTTGTATCTTGGAGCCCTTGAGTACCAATATGAACCACATGAGAGGAGGACTCTTTGGCTTTAGAACAATGCCTTTGACATACCTCCAAAGTGTTCAGGCCACATATTTCTTACTCTATCTCTTTACTTGTTTAATTTATTTAATATATTGTTATGTTAATCTAATTTATATTTTATTATTTTTTTAATATATTATTATTTGATTATATTATTTAAATTTATTATAAATATTCACAACATTAACATTAAGCTCATAGGGAGTGAGACTTGCACTAAAACCATTGATAACATGATTATATCTGTAGGGGAATTTGGAAGAGGAAAGAATATTGGGAGTGGTGTCGGCCTGAAGAGTTTTGGAGATAGATTCAAGGGTGGCTGAGTACCAGCTATGTTGGTCTGAGAAGGCTTTTGGCATAGCCGATAAGTCCATGTGGACAATATAATTGTCATGGTTTGCAATCGTGGAGTTCATCAAGTACAAGATAGAGATAAAGAAAAGCCACACATACAAGGACATATTATGAGTAGCCATGGAAGAGAATTACAAGGTTTATGATTTTTGAAAATTATAATGAAGTTTAATTGGTTAGCTTATATACAGTTGAGAAGCATGGGAATCTTCAGAATTCGTGCGTCAAATTTCCCAACTTGTTAATTATTCTTTTCCTTATGGCATCTAATTGGACCTCTGTGGTTAGTATATATGTTTCTAAAGATTTAAGATCAAGATACTTAAATTAGGTTATAATTGTTTAATATAAATGTTTCCGAAAATTTAAGATTAAGATGCTTGAATTATGATCTTCTACTGATCTAAGACACTTATAAATCACATCCATGGACTTAGCCATGTTGCGGCTAGTGGGGGGTTGTTACCCTGTTGAGAATTTTTCTTCTATTATTTATAGAAATGTAAACTTTGATTTATTAATTAAGTTTTCATTATTATTATTTATTTATAAAATATAAAATAAATAATTTTAATGAAAATGATTTTGTTAATACAAATTTTTTTATATAATTTATTAACACAAATTTATGATCATTGATCTCATTAAATCTAATTGTTAAGTTTGAAAATCAAAAAATTATATTTAATACTATTAATTCATTAATCATTTTAATAATTAGATTTTATAGATTAATGACTAAAAATTAATGTCTAATTTTATGTAAAAAAATTGTATTAAAAGATCGCTTCTCAATTATTAAAAATTTATATCATAAATTTATATTAATAAATTATATCAAATGAGCTATTTTCAAACGAAAAAATAGTTTTTGAAATCATTTATTATAACATATGATTTTAATATTGATTAACTGAGGCTGTCCCGTTAAACAAATTTTCTGACTCTGGCCATTCTTGATCACAGCCTGTTTGACCTGGCTACCTGACCTCTCTCCCAATTCCATTGGCGAGGCCCCCCCTTCCTCATCGTCGTTGTTTAGGATATTGATTGATAATGATTGGAGGTAGACGCCTTGCTATTAAACAATTTCGCGTTACATGGAAGTTTCTTGTATTTAACCGTATGTTCATGGTCATGAAAATCTTTTCCATTACTAAATTACTTCTGCAGCAAAAATATAATTAATAAAAATTTCAATCCCTTAAAAAAATCTGTTTAGATGAAATAGATATGCCCTATTATCTATCTAACAATTTATATTAGAGTCTTACTATAGTACTGATACATCAAAAAAATTATATAAAAATATAAATGAATGAATAAAATTCTAAATAACTATATAAAGGTCCTAAAGTTTTAATTATATAAAAATTATAAATAATATAAATAAAAATTATATATGTTTTTTAAGAAATAATGTATTGGTTTAGTGGATGTACTGTAGCACAATCCAAATTTATTGAGTTGTGATCGGTACTGGACGAACATGGAAGCAATAATTAGCTGCTTTTGCAGGGAAAGTAGAAAGGGACAAAATATGACGACGTAGCTTTGCTTTATGACAAGGAAGCAAATTACAATAAAATTAAATAAAGCCGAGGCGTCTTATGGAAGAGATTTTGGAGTGAATTGTTGGGTTAGAGGCTGCTTCCGTCCTTCGCAAAGGTATAGTACTAATTAGTATAATCTGTTTTCTGAAAGGTAGTTTTTCCGTTGCGAAAGCAATCACGCAAAGAAAATAAAGCGTGAATACCACTCAATTATTTCTCCCACTACATGATAGAATACAAAAGTTACAAACTGTTGGAGACAATAAATTATTGTTTTCTTTATTAAAACATATGTGTCCACTACATACATTAATTCAACACGTGAATTTGTTTTCATTTAAATAAAGAGAGCATGTTTCATGAATATTAAGCAAGTATTCATGAGTATCAAGTTAGAGAACCTTATAAAATTTTGTACGTCGAAACAAAACCTGAATAGTACTTATATGAAGACAGCAGTCAACAATAAGAAAGCATGAGATATAGCAGGGGCATATTTCATATTGTTCTTATTGTAAAAAAAATTGGATGGGTTCAATTTCAAGCACTTTTAGAAAGTGAGCAGTGAAAAATATTCAATTGTTCTATTTAATGTGCAAATTTATTGCTGAAAGGCTTCTATCAGTAGTCTCCATTATTAGAATTGACGTAAAGATAATAAAACTCTGTTATCGGTAAGCTATTTAATGTGTGGTAGAAACTGAAACCAAAAAAAAATGTGATTTTTCCTCTAATGGATCCATTGCCTTTCAAAATGCCAACTATTTTGCAATTATAGACTTTGGTGTTTAATGGCTTTTTGTCTAGATAATGGTTGTCAAATTCCCTTTCATTTTCTTATGGTGGATATGCAAATGATATGGAAAAAGCATGCTGTTGATAGGGTTGGGTATGCTTCTTATTGGATCTCAAATGGCCGAAACTATAGAAGTATTTGCTTTTCCTGGCGCAGGCTAGTTGTATTGATAAGGTGGTCCTCCCTTCGGGAAAAAAGTAAAGAACGCCTTAAACCCCTTTCATCTTCCAAGTTGGAGTGTTAAACAGCTCCCGTCGCCAGATTTTGGGTTATTTCTAACTAGCATCCTTTAGCATGTAGATTTGCAGGTTGCATTGCAAAATTTGGGCATCTGCATTTATGAGGCCTTTTCTGGGTAAGGTTGTGGCCTCCATGTATGACAACGTTGGGTCGAGTGAGACCTCCACTTGTATTTTTATTTTTTTTCCTTTAAAATCTCTCGTTTTAATTTTTCTAATTCATTCTGTCAAAACAATTTCACAAATCAACTGCAAACAATCCCTAAAATGCAGGCCTTTTCATTATTAGAGGAGTTCCACAGCAGTGTCCGATATTCCGATTTGAACAATCAAGTAGACTGATAATAAAGGCTTCCGAAAAGTTGTTTAGGATATCGTTGCTTGGGGAAAATGTATGCGGTCTTTTCAAATTGATGCCCAGCCTTTCAATGTTTACAATTATGCAAACAGTAACCAGCAAGGGGCAAATGCAGACGTTAAAGCAATTGACGGTTGGGGGTAACTACCAAAGTCCACAATTTTCCATTCTCTTTGTAAAATTAGCCGATCTTTACGACTTGCAAGCGAGTCTCAAATCACTGAAAGGAACGAAATAAGGAGCAGTTCTAAACATACTATTTGCAAAAAGGGTAGTTCAAGAATAAAAAATCAAATATAAAAGCAATCACTTGCCCGCATTTTGGACGCAAGCAGGGAGGTTCGTCGATCATTGTCAATGGGGTCCTTGGAAAATAGAATAATTAACCAAAGGAAGATTCTCTGTATGATTCTAGCTAGCAATCGTCCTGTGTGTCTTCCAAAACACAAAAGTTTATAATGAAGTTGAAGATTGTAAAATACTTGATCTGAATTTCATGAAATTTCAGTTATTTCGGTACTCGTAGTCAAGACCTTTTTAGTCTCAAGTAATTATTACATGTATCTAGGATACAATTCAACAGGGACATCCCACAAATACTCAATTACTTATGACAGGTGACACAGCAATTGGGCTCCTGACAGTGTGCTTTCCATTTGCTTCAACCCAAACAATTGCACCAAACGATACCTTTTGTTTGTCATCCTTGGTGTACTTCATAGTGAGCTTATAGCTCTCCTTCTCATATTTCTTTCCAAAGACTAATGTTTCCGGAGAGACCACAACTACAGAACCCGGAGGTGCACTGACCTTGACGTTATAAGTTGCAGCACCTTCTCCCACATTGGTCACTGTCCTCTCGAATGTCTCAACAAATGATGTTGATTTGTTATTGTATAAAGCAATAAAAGATGGATAATTAAGATCAGCATTTGGGGTAGAGCAGTTGTAACTTTTGGATCTTGTAATGACCAAAATCTGTTTTTCTGTGTAATTTGTAGTGCATAGGAGATTCACATAGTCTTGTGGGGTAGCGTCATAAATCAAACCCGGGTCAAGTGCTCGATTAGGATCAATTTGGCCAGCTCCCATGGCTAAAGGCGAACCAAATGTGAGATTCAGACCATTGTCTCGGATTGGGTTTCCAGTGTTATCCAATGGGTTTGCTGTGGTCATCAAGGCAGATCTAATAGCAGCCGCACTCCATTCTGGATGTGCACCTTTTAAAAGCGCAGCCACACCAGAAGCATGAGGGCAGGCCATTGATGTCCCAGAAATCATATTGTAGTCGCTGGACAACAGTACATTTGAACCAATTGCTGCTGTATAGTCATTAGGAATCCAAGCAGCCAAAACTAGTGAGCCTGGTGCCATTACATCTGGCTTTAAGATGCCTGGATAGCTTGTTGAAGGCCCTCTAGAAGTGTAGAAAGCCACAGCTGGCGCAGGCTCTGTTCCCAGAATGGTTTGTTGGAACTTGATGCTTCCTAAAGGTTTCTTATGATTTTTGGCATAGTTGAAGACAACCGGTGCATCCTCGGGCCTAATCACGACACAAGGACAATTCAAACCACCTGATTCGAGTAATTCAGGATCATCTGAAACAAGAACAGCTCCACGAACATTTGACGCACTGAGAGCATCTATTTGGTCAAATACAGAGTCAGGTTCGTCGCACAATATGATGGCATTTCTTGGGGCTTCGGCTAACAGAAGAGTTGAGTTGCATGCTGAGTATGTCTTGTTGTGAACCAAGGGCAAATCTTTTACGAAAGCACTAGCTGGGAACATGGTCCAACCGATGATGGTTTGTCCATTCCCCAGAGTAAAAGTGCCGGCAAATGAACGATCAATCGTGCCGGCTGCAACGGTCAACACCCACGGAATTCCATTGTGCAAGGTCCCCAGAAATGGCCCTGCATTCCCTGCTGAAGATGAGACTACCACACTCTTCTCCATAGCAGCAAATGATGCTATTGCTACTGGATCCTCATACAACGGCACTCCATCAAATCCCATCGATATGGAAATTACATCAACACCATCAGCAACGGCCTGCTCCATACCCGCAAGAACATCAGAGGAGTAGCGTCCTTCATCAAAGATGACCTTGTACATGGCAACCCTGGCGCGTGGTGCCACACCTCTTGCCGTACCCCTGGCATAGCCAAAGAATGAAACACCATTCACATAATTCCCAGCAGCTGTGGAAGATGTATGTGTACCATGTCCCAGAGTGTCCCTTGCAGAATTCATACTGATATTAATTCCAGGATTTGCAGCTAGAATACCTTTATTGAAATATCTAGCTCCTATAAGCTTTGAATTACAGAGGGAAGAGTCAAACTCCTGTCCGACTACACATTCTCCCTTCCACCTGGCCGGAACAGCAGTCATGCCATCATCTTTGTAACTTTCACTCTCCGGCCAGACACCGGTGTCAATGACACCAACAATGACGTCTTCACCATAATTTGAAACCGGCCAAAGGCCAGTGGCCGTATTGAGGGAGAGGAATTCGGGGGTGTGGGTGGTGTCAAGTGTGACAGTTTTATCAGTATAAGCTGAGATGAAACTTGGGGACTTTTTAAGAGTTTCAAGTTCCTCTTTAGATAGAACTGCACTAAAACCATGAGCAACATCATTGTAAGAGTATATAATAGATGGTGAAGAATGATGGTCAGGTGATGAGGAGAAGTCAGCCTTGAGAGAATCAACGATGGAAGAGTACCAGTGATGGTGGGTAGAGAAAGTTTTGGGCATATGGGACTTGTCCATGTGGACTATATAGGATGACCTCTCTACAGAAGTTGTGTTAGCCTGAACAGCCAACAGAAGCCATCCAAGGATGTAAAGGAATCGATGATGCGGAACCCCATTTACAAATCTCATGGTTTCTTTGACGATAAAGAAGTGGCTTTGGGCATGGATAATGAGTCTATCATTCGCTTATATATGCATTTTCAAACATATTAATTCAGAAGCGGCCCACCGTTTGATTAATAAATCTTCATTTTACAACTGGCCAGTCTAATGGGTGCAAATTACAGTCACTTGGGTTCTTAATTAAATATGAATTTATTATAATCGCTATATGTTAATAATACATAGCATCACACTCAATATTATTATCATCATTACTCATTCTCTCATATTCACACAGTACATACCTCAATAATTGTGGACTTTTACAAATATATATTATTAAATTGCATGTCTATTTAGATTTGGAGAACTAAATCAATTAAAAACACAGAACTTTATAAGTTTACAAAGAAATCAGTTTTTTAAGAAACCATGTATAAAATTTCATATCGTAATTCAGGTTTGGAATGAGACATGAGACGTGGACTTTGATAAAAATACAAATAATATTTATCTTTTCATTATATTTCGCTCTTAAAATTACTAAAACGTATCTACCTACTGAATACATGAATACATGTATTTTATTTAAAGGAATTAGCTATAATACGTCCCACGTATTGATATATCCCGTTTCTGGGAGAAAAAATAAATATATATCATATTGAAGGACCATATGACAAATAAACAAATAAAATTTTAACCTGTGATAGCAGGTTATACATTTATATGCTTTTGTTTTATAAAATTATTGTAAATATTTTTTAACTTTTAATTACTTTAATAAAAGTTGATTAAATAATTAAATATTAAACATATAAACTTGCTTCATATGTAATTGAATTATAAAAAAGAGAAGACAACTTCTTCAAAAAATTTTTTTATTATAATTAACTATAAGTTATAAAAAAAAAAACTTGTTAGAAGGAACAATCAACTTGAAAAAAATAACATTCACTTGTAAAATATAAAACAAAATTTGAAACAAGGATCATCAAAATTTTAATTCAGAAAGTCTTAGTTGCTACATGACATCTAAAAGTAAAATCAGATTTAATTTAATCATATTAAAATTTTTTATTATAATTAAATATTTAATAGGTGAATTATGAATCATGACTTTCTATCCATGCGTCAAACATTCATAGATGATTAGAATTTTAAAATTAATCTACTACATAAAATTAAAAAAAAAATGAAGAAGAAGAAAGAATTATGATTATCCGTAAATCTGGATTTTACTAAATGATTTTTAAACATCTATCAACACATCAATCATTAGTATATATAGATGATTAAGATTTGTTTGTATTTATTCTCTTCATTGGTTTATTTTCTGTCACCGCTAATTAATCATATTTTTATAAAAGATTAAGTAAAAATAAGACTACTAATATAAGTATCCTTTTCCGAAAAGATATTAGCTAAAAATTGAAGTTAAATCAATTTCAATTTCAACGAAGGTCACGTCACCGAGGAAACGAATATTAATTATGCCACTGGCATGTGAGGTGAGGTAGAAAACTTGAGTCGTTCCTTTCAAATATTTGGCTAATAGAAGTGACCAATAAGGGTCAGGTTCATTTGAAAAGTAAGCCATGAAAATGTAAACACAGCCTTTTATATACTTGGATTTGTTTTCTCACCAACTCAACGTCTACCTTTTACTCGGCGACAACAACTTAGCCAATCCCAAAAGACAAAGCTATTTCTAATTCACAATAATTTCTTGTTTCAGAAGATAATAAATCATAAATGTGTCTTGATTTTATTTAATGATTGCAGTTTAAATACTAACATACATATATCCAGAAGAATAATACTACAGTTAACAATTAATTTATAATCAATTTTTCTTGAGTTGTCAAAATTATATTGAATATATAATTATTTTTATTCATTTTTTTTCTTTCAATAAATTTTTGTCAATTCAAATTGTAAAAAGAGTTAGTTATAAATAGATTATAGTATAACGTTGCACTAACCAGAATAGAACTTTTAGGACAGATTTCAATGAGAGAATCGATGATATTCACGGTAACGAGTAATGGCACCATTAATTAATCTATTCATGGTTGTGGAAATTGCACATAATTGAATAAAAGTAATAATAACTCTAGAAATGTCGTATGATGTCGACAGACAATAATCGTTATCAGAAGTGATGATGCAAAGCGGTTTGTGCATTAATTTTACAGTTGAATTAGTCCTCCTTTGATGTCGTGGTGTTTGAAATTTAATATACTACGCACTGGGTTACAAAGAAGTTAAATAAAAACACAAATTCAACCGTGTAAATCCGAGGTTGGATAATTGCAGGCTACAACATAGTTGACTAAGGGAGTCAAAATCCAAGATATATACATTTTCCTATCAAACCGTTTATAAGTTGTTAGTTTAAAAAAACATTAATGTCCGGTTGCAGCCTGGATCGTAGCCAACGCTTCTGTAACATGCAAGCACCGGTGCCTGTCTCCATCGTTATATGTAATCCTCTTCTGATCTGAGCAGATTAGGAGAGAATCCTGAGGACAAGCTGTCTCAGGGTGATTACATCTATGAGTCTATACTTTGATATTTCTACATATAATATCCTTCCTGTTTCAAAGTGGCAAGTCGAATACCTTTAGTTTGATAATTTTTATGAAAATTCAGACAAACTTGATTTGCTTTTAACTTCACAAAAATTGAAAATTACTCTTGATATACGGATTCATATGAAAATGAAGATCATATGAAACCGAATAATTCCTTCATTACTCAAGTACAGTGTGAGAAGGGGGACTAATGGCTGTAACAGTCACAGCCCAACTAAAACCACAAACAGTTGATCCGTTTACAGGCAATCAATTCAAGCAAATTTGTGAATCATCCAACTTGTCTATCCATCCAACGAAAAAGAAAATAGTGGGGTAAACTCTGTGCCGTCTTTTAGCCCTGTCTAGATTCCAATTGGATCTCCGAATTTTGGAAGCAAATAAAATGCCAAACAAACCTCAGAAAAAGAATGTAAATACTTCCAAAAGAGAAATAATTGTATATAACAATTACCTTAAGACATTCATGACTACCACCAAGCACAAGCAGCGGAAGTAAATGTCTTGGTGATTTTGTTAAGACTGCATTCTTAATTTACAATTCATAGTTGACTGTTTCTGATTTGATGTTTACAAGTTCATATAAGAGACGGTAGAAGAAAACATCTAGAAAACGCCCAATAAGGTCTTTACTATTATATCCTGCAGGCTACAACAAATTTGATTGATTAGAATACATGATTCCAATCTCATAATAGTGCTCTAAAAATGACTGATCAGTTGTCCTTTCAATTTGACCTTAGCGATGTTCTCAAACTACATAAGACATGCCCTGCTTTGTGCCCACGCGTCATTTACATTAAGTTGATAACAGGGAACTTATTATTGCCAAAGAAATCGGCATATACGGCTTATCTAAAAGACCAGAATTCCAAGGAAAGAAAGATGTAAAAGCATTAGAGGAAGAAAATTGATCGACCATTAAACAAAGAGGAAGTCGTAAGGCATGATGGTGACTTTTCCGAATTCCACCAATCTACCAGAGTTTTTAAGCTCTTATTTAGTACCGACAATGAGATTTTGTAGCACCAAAAAATTAATGCGGAAAGGAAGTATTTAAACATAGAAAAGCCTCTCGTGTAACGAGGTTACAACCTAATTTACTTCATATAATAATAATAGGTTGAAGTTGATGAGTTAGACACTGAAACTAGGTATCAAATATTTCACAGCAGTGTTTTCTTCATCACCATAAATATCGAGATAGACTTCACTAATAATGCAGATTCTAATGCCAAGCAGACTTACAAGACCACTAACATGTATAATATGTAATTCGGAGGACATAATTTGAACAGCATTGACATATCAAAGCAAAACAATGAGGAACTACATCGCAACATTGATATTGTCTTCATAGATGGATCACCTCGAGGCTTCCACGAGGGACGTTGATAATTAGGCTAATACTATATTTGCTATGCTAGCTAGCAGAAGCAACTGAAAACGTTCAAAAGTTTTATTGTTAAGTACAAAAGTCTCCATTCGTTAAACTTACAATAGGAAAGATAGATTGCAACGTCAGCGATTTGGGAGTTTTTGTCTTGAAATTGACGAAGGAAGAGTTCCTGCGTCAAACAGCTTCCTTCAAAGCATTATAAATTCTCCATTTCTTTATATCTTCCTCGTATCAATTTCTCAGCACCTCAGCCATGACAGGAAGGATATTCGCAGACGGCATTCTACCGCACGCATTGCTGTGGCTGCTGTTATTGCTGGGAATAAGCAATGCAGCACGAAAAAGTGAAGATTACCAGACATACATTATCCACATGGATCATTCTCACAAGCCTGAACCTTTTTCAACCCATGAGTCATGGCATTTGTCAATCTTAAAAACGTTGTCACATTCTGCTGACGGAAAAGAAATGTTACTGTACTCATATAACCATGTCATTCAAGGTTTCAGTGCCAGGCTTACACCCTCCCAACTATCTGAAATTGAGAAATCTCCCGCTCACCTTGCCACCTACCCGGAGTCCTTTGGCAAGCTATTCACCACCCACTCACCCAAGTTTCTTGGACTACAACACAACTCTGGTTTATGGCCTGCTTCGTCATATGGCGAAGGTGTGATTATAGGAATTATTGACACTGGAATTTGGCCAGAAAGCGAGAGTTTCGAAGACAATGGAATGCCCCCAGTGCCTCGACGATGGAAGGGCCTGTGTGAGAATGGAACAAAATTTTCCCCTTCTGTCTGCAACAGGAAGCTCATTGGTGCTAGATCTTTTAGCAAAGGACTGAAAGCCGCGGGTATAAATGTCTCCAAGGAAGTTGATTTTAACTCTCCTAGAGACTTCTATGGTCATGGGACTCACACGTCATCCACAGCTGCTGGTAACCATGTACATGGTGCAAGTTTCTTTGGATATGCAAAAGGCACAGCGAGGGGAGTAGCACCAAGAGCACATGTTGCTATGTACAAGGTCCTCTGGGCAACAGACACATTCCAGAGTGCAGCAACTGATGTACTAGCTGGCATGGACCAAGCAATCGCTGATGGGGTTGACATCATGTCATTGTCCCTCGGCTTTGACCATACACCTTATTTCAAGGATATCATGGCCATTGGTTCTCTTTCAGCTATCGAGAAGGGAATTGTTATTGTCTGTGCTGCAGGTAATGATGGCGGTCCTCGGACAATATATAACGGTGCACCTTGGATCTTGACTGTAGGAGCTGGCACACTTGATCGGAGTTTCCATGCAACAGTTACTCTTGATAATGGTTTAACGTTCAAAGGAATATCAAAGTTTCCGGAAAGCGTTTTAATTGCCCAGGCACCTTTGTACCACGGCCAAGCTGACCAAAACAAAGCATTATGCAACTGGGGAGCATTAGATAAAAATGAGGTTGCTGGAAAGGTTGTCCTCTGTGATAGTAACAACGATAGTGATGTTTACAACCAATTGCAGGAGGTTGCAAGAGTAGAAGCATATGCAGCAATCTTCTTGACAGATGATTTGGATATAGATCCATATTTCTATCACTTTCCCAGCCTGACTCTGCCAACATCTTCTAGAGCTTTAATTCTAGAATACGTGACAAGGGGGAAAAATCCAACGGTGAAAAGAATGAGGTTCATTTTAACAGAGTTTGGTGCAAAACCAGCGCCTCAAGTGGCCGATTTCTCTTCGAGAGGACCAGACCCGATCAACCCAGGTATTCTAAAACCAGATATTCTAGCTCCGGGAGTTGACGTGCTGGCGGCATATTCACCTGAGCTTCAGTGCTCGGAAATTGGAGACTATGCATTGTCGTCAGATTATGCACTTGACTCAGGCACGTCAATGGCAACCCCCCATGTTGCTGGAGTTGCAGCTTTACTAAAGGCACTCAATCCGGAGTGGAGCCCAGCAGCCATCCGATCAGCAATAATGACCACAGCATATACAATTGATAACGCCGGTACTATTTTGAAAGATGAAGCAAATGGGCTTCCTGCCACCCCTTTAGATTTTGGGGCCGGCCATATCAATCCAAACAAAGCCATGGATCCTGGACTCATTTATGACATGGGTTATCAAGATTATGTTGATTTCTTGTGCGGCCTGGGCTACGATCAAGATCAGATGAAAGCTGTCATTCGACACAGTCAATGGAATTGCAGCGTGTTACCGGTTGACCTAAATTACCCTTCTTTCGCCATGTTTACCAACGAAACGGTAAGGAATTTCAGCAGGGTTGTTACTAACGTGGGACAAGAAGATTCAGTTTACCATGCAATTTCAGAGTTTCCGAGTGGAATGAGAATCAGAATAGAGCCGAGCACTCTAACATTCACCAGGAAATACGAGAAGCAAACATTTTCTCTTAGTGTAGAAATTGAGACAGAAGCTCCAAGTGCGATTTATGGTTATCTCAAATGGGTTGATCAACATAACCACACGGTATCAAGCCCCATCATGGCTATCAAAACTTAGGTCGATTACATTTATTTTCTCGATTCATGATTCTGTGAATTGAGGTTTCTATTATATCATCAATAATTGAGGTTTGTGACTCACTGATTCTGAAAAGGATGTAAAAGCGTGGGTTCCGTACCGAAAATTGAGATAAAAATTAGATGGTAAACTGACGCTTTTTTGTAATAATTCGCGCATGCAGGGACATCTGTGTGAAGGTTTCGGATTCTTTAGGGCGCAAAAAAAATTAAACAAAGACCAAGAATAAATTATTTTGCCTTCCAATTTCCAAGCATGTGTCCTCGAATTATATATACATAATTATTCATTCTTAATTTTCATCCTTTCAAGATTTCATATTCGTTAAGTTTTTGAAATATAACCAAAATTATAAAGAATTTTGGTTATAAAGAAAATTTAAAAAATGATAATAGTTCAAAAAATTTTAAATCTCATAAGCAACTGTTTTGCAATTCAATACTTCTAGATATTTTTTTATTGATTTATATACACTATCATGTACTTATATCTGAACGTTAAAATTGATGATGTAAGACATTTTCTAAATTTTTTTTTTCAAAACTTGAAAGGATTTGTAATGATATGTAATGAGTACCAAAATTTGATACCAATAATTTAAGCTTTGCTAACGTTAAAGGATTATAATTTCACCAAACAAAGGTCTTAAACTTTTTGTCGATGCATTTCTTCTTTTGACATCTAATTGAGCTATTTTTCATCTCTTCTTTTGTTAATTAACAATTGCTAATTATATATTTACTTTAATCTAATTAAGAGTTAACAAATAGTGTCCATTAATGTCAACTCTAACAACATGCAACACATTAAAATAGAATAAACTAATTGACTAATTAATAACATCTCAATTCTTTTTTTTTAACAAATAGTGTACATTAATGTCAACCCTAACAATATGCAACACATTAAATTAGAATAAGCTAGTAGACCATTAAAATTAATAACGTCTCAATACTTTATTCTTTTATTAAAAAAAATCGTTATCTCATGTAGGTTCTATGTCTTAATTAAGTTTTCTAAAATAAGTGTGTACGTTGTATTACTTATGAGTGTCTATGAACTATTAAGTATGAAATGATTAGGGAGCAAATAAATCATCACATCATCCTACCAAAAATAATTTAGATTGTTCCCAAAAAGATAATTATATGAGGTGATTGCCTTGTGGCCTTCATGACTATCGCCACCAAGCACAAGCAGCGGAAATAATTGTCTTGCTGATTTTGTTGAGATCGGATTCTTCTTCTTCATTTTCAATTCATATTTGAGTACTGTTTCTAACTTGATGTTCAGGAGATTAAAGGGACATGTGAAGAATGGCTTAACTCGTGTAGTGTACACATTGGGGTTACATAGGAGCGCAAGTATACAGCATCAGACATTGTAGGCAGAGACCTCACGCTAGTGCGCAAGGTGGGTTGCACTAGAGCGCAAGATTCTGCACTAGTACACAAGGTACTCTATGCGGATGCACAACATTAAGTTTGGAAGAGTGCCAAGTCAGAGATCTTGCGTTGGCGCGTAATTAAGATTTTCTATTTTATTTTATACTTGGCATTTAGTCATTAGCTTTCACAAATTATGTCTTGGGAATATAAAAATACGTGTTTTCTTTGTATTGTGATATAAAATAGAGATAGATTAGAGAGCAAAAGTTTAAAGAAATTAGGGATTTCTTTGGTTGAAAGTTAACCTGATTTTCTTGTAGTTTGCCTTGTAAATCTTTTGTACTTTCTTGTTTTTCACCATAATGGATTGCTTATCACTAGCAATTGGATATAAGATCACTTTTGTGATTTGAACCAGTATAAATTATTGTGCTCTTGTTGTTTTCTTTTATTTCTTTGCTTATGTGTGTGCTTGAAACTCTTAGATTAATTCTTCTTCAAGTTACTTATGAGTGTGTGTGCTAGGGATGGCAAAAACCCGGGGCGGTCCCCGGCCTCGGCCTAGGGAAGGTTTTTTAATCCCCGTCCCTGGAAAATTCCCTGTCCCTAGAAAATTCTTCGGAAATTCCAGGGCCGGGGAATTTAATCTCGGGGCTAGGGAATTGAATTAGCCCCGGAATTGAATTCCCCGGTTATGTACCCAGATTTTTTAATTCTGTTTTTCATTTTAAAAAAATTGTACTTATATTTGTTTTTGCGAGCAAATACAAGGCCGTTATAGTTAAACATGATGCAAAAAGGCAATGCAACAAAGCTAAAACAATGAACCTGCCAAAACGCTCGATAAAACTCGACGCACTCAATAGAGGTCGACACGACTCGACATTTAAGTGTTGAGTGTCGGATGATGCATCCGACACTTATCCGACACTCGATGCCTTCTAAAATAGACTGATATAGAGTGTCGATTGGGAATCCAACATAACTCGACATGTAAGTGTCGAGTGTCAGATGATGCATTCGACACTCGATGTCTTCTAAAATAGACGCATCATCCGACACTCGATGTGTCTAAAAGAGACTGATATCGAGTGTCAGTTGTGAATTCGACATGACTCAACATGTAAGTGTCAAGTTCAAATTCACAACCAACACTCGATGTTTCTAAAATAGACTAATATTGAGTGTCAGTTGTGAATCCAACACGACTCGACATGTAAGTGTCGAGTGTCGGATGATGCATCCGACACTCGATGTCTTCTAAAATAGACTGATATCGAGTGTCGGTTGTGAATCTGATACGACTTGATATGTAAGTATCGAGTGTCGGATGATGCATCATCCGATACTCGATATCTTCTAAAGTAGATAATATCGAGTGTCGGATGCACCATTCGACACGTCCGATACTCAATGTCTTCGAAAATAGACGGATGTCGAGTGTCGGATTTCTTTGTGTCATAAATTAAATAAATTAAATAAATTATATTTTTATATTTATTCCAGGTCAAGGCCGGGCCGAGGAGCCTAGTCCCCGGCCCCTGCCCGCATTCCACGGGATTCCTCTCCCCGTCCCCAGCCAATCTCCCAAAAATTCGAGCAATTCCCCGGTAATACCAGGCCGGAGATCCGGGTACCCGGCCCCGACCGAGTAATTTTGCCATCCCTAGTGTGTGCCTCTCATATTCACAACAAATTTGGTATTAGAGCTAGATTATTGGTTGATTTGGAGTTCTTTGGTGATTAAATTCATATTTGCAAAGTATGAAAAGTGTTCGACGAAATTCCTATAATAGTTACATCAATTACCAAGCATGGGATTGAGAAGTTTGATGGTAGGAATGACCTTGATATTTGGAGAATGAAGATGTTGGCTTTGTTTTGCAACATAGGATTGGATGAAGCTCTCGGAGGTGAAAGCAAGATGTTTTTTGAGTTGTTAGTAACTTCTAGTTTTTTCCTTCCTTTCTTCTTATTCGCTTCGGATTGAAAAATAGAAAAGTTGGGTGAATCAAAAACCCAAAGGAGGTTCATGGCCAAGGGTAAAGATGTCCGAGTAACGGTTATTTTGGAATGTACCAATTGTGTGCGAAACGATATTAATTTTAATAAGGAATCAACGGGCATTTACAGATATATTACTCAAAAGAATCGACACAATACACCTAGTCGATTGGAATTGAGAAAATTTTGTCCCTATTGTTACAAACATATAATTCATGGGGAGATAAAGAAATAGATATAGATCGAACCGAAGCGAGTGCTTATGTGTCACCCTTCCAAGGAACAAAAAAATAATATATATATCTATATTATTCATATATTGAATATTTAAAGAGAAACAAATAAATATAGACAAACAAAATCCTATTAATTAATTCTATAAATCATTTTTGATAGCTACAGTGTCGAGAAAAAGAAGGAAATCATGAAGAAGGTTTACAACATGCTAATTCTCTGTTTGAGTGAGAAAGTATGGAGGCAAGTTTCAAGGATAAAAACTGTGGGCCTTTATATGACTAAGAATTTATCTCAATAGGTTGTATTTAAAAGCTAAATTCTTTACATTTAAAATGGCTAAGGATAAGAACTTACATGACCACATTGATGAATTTAACAAGCTGTGTTTAGATTTAGAAAATATACAAATTGAATATGATGACGATGATAAGGCATTTGTGTTGTTGCATTCTCTTTTAAAGTCATATGAGAATTTTGTAAGCATTTTGAAGCATGGTAGGAAAATATTGTCACTAGATGATGTTATTAGTGCATTGAATTTGAAGGATCTTTAAAGAAAGAATAAGTTGGGTGAACACTGAGGTGAAAGACTGCATGTTAGAGGTAGGAGTGATAAGAGAGATTACAATGGAAAGTCATACTCGAGGTATAAGTCAAAGGAGAAGAAACTCATATAATGCTTCCATTGTCATGAGGAAGGGCATATTGAAAGGCTTTGTCCCAAAAAACGAAGAAGAACGAGAAATAAAAAGAGTAAGAAAAAGGTGATGCTGCTATTATAAAAGCTAGATATGAAAGTTTTGATGTGTTAGTTATGACAACTAAAAACATGGATAGGTAATAGGTTCTAGACTTCGGTTGTTTGTTTCATATAACACCAAATAGAAGTTGCTTTAGATCTTATGAGAAGATTGACGGTGGAAATATTCTATTGGGTGATAACAAAGCTTGTAGTGTGGTAGGTATAAGAACAATTCAGGTTAAGACTCATGACTGTATGGAAAGAGTTTTGTTAGTTATGAGGTACATTCATGAGTTAAAGATGAATTTGATTTCACTCAATACGCTTGATTCCGATAGCTACAGTAATAAAGAAGAGAATAGCACCTTAAAAGTTATAAGAGGATCATTGACTGCGATGAAATGTGTGAGAGAAAATGGTATGTATATTCTCCAAGGTAGCACTATAATTAGAGAAGCGGGTTCGATTTCAGCTATAGATGATAAATCCTACTTGTGGCATAAGAGGCTTGGTCATGTGAGTGAAAAAAGGCTTCATAAGTTACAGAAGCAAAGTTTGTTATGCATGGGTTTTGTGAGTATTAAGTACTTGGCAAGGCTACAAGGGTAAAATTCACTTCCTCATTTGACACTACTAGAAAGACTCTCCGTCCATTCCGATTTATGGGGTCCATCTAAGCATGCAACTTTAGGTATACAAAAGTACTTTATGTCCATGATAAATTATTGCTCAAGGAAGGTGTGTGATACATCTTAAAGACGAAGGATGAGGCACTTCAAAGATTGAAAAAAGATGGTTGAGGTTTAAACGGGTAGAAAGGTTCAGAAGTTTAGAACGAATAATAGTTTAGAGTTCTTAAATGAAGAGTTCAACCGGTTTTGTAATAATAAAGGAGTGGTGAGGCACAAGACAGTATCCGAGGCACCACAATAAAATGGATTGGCTGAAAAGATAAACAAAATACTTCTTGAAAGGGTTAGATGTATGCTGTTGAGAGCTAGTGTGCTCAAGATGTTTTAGGGGGAAGCAGTTAACACTGTAGCACACTTGATCAATAGATGTCCATCATCAACTATTGATTTCAAGACACCAGAGGAAGTATAGAATGGTTATTGTCAAGCTATAGTTATTTAAGAGTGTTTGATTGTATGGCCTATGCATATATCAAACAAGAAAAGTTGGAGCCGAGGGTAAGGAAGTGCACATTTATTGGCTATCTAGATGGTATGAAAGGATACAAGTTATGGTGGTAAGAGTCAAATGTTCCAAAATACTTCACATGTAGAGATGCCACTTTTAGAGAGTTAGAGTTCTATTTTGAGAGCTTTTCAAAATCTCAATCCAAAACTTGTGAAGATACTACAGATGCAGATGGAGTTGAGACTGAGGTAGAGCTCTATGACATTAAAGATTCTTATAATAAATAGGCAGGTGAAGCAATTGAATATGATGACATTGATGAAGTGCTTGATAGTCTAAAGACTTGAATTATTATCAACTAGCAAGGGACCATGCTAGGAGGACTAGAGTCGCGCCTGTGTGGTATGGTTATACTAATCTTATAGCTTTGCATTGTCAGTATATGAGGAATTTGATGGTAATGAGCCTACAAGCTATAAAGAAGCAATGTCTAATAAAGATAAAAGTCTTTGGCAACAGGTAATGGAGGAAGAAATGGATTCTTTGAATAAAAATCGTACTTGGATTTTAATTGATAACACTACTTGGTAAAAGATAGAAGGTTGTAAATGGGTATTTAAACAGAAAGAAAATACTATTGGGGATGGAAAGCCTAGGTACAATGCTAGGTTGGTTGCAAAGGGATTCACTCAAATGGAGGGTGTAGATTTCAATGAAATTTATTCTCTTGTTGTGAAACACACTTTTATTAGAGCTCTACTTGCTCTAGTAACTCAATTTAACATGGAGTTAGAGCAGATGGATGTTAAAACCGCATTTCTTCATGGTAATTTGGAAGAGATGATTGTGATGACACAACCAAAAGGTTTTGTGATAGTAAGATCTGAAGGAAAATGATATTTGTTAAAGAAATCTTTATATGGTCTCAAGCAGTCACCAAGACAATGGTATTTGAAGTTTGATGATTTTATGATCAAACATAGGTATGCCAATAGCAAATATGATAGTTGTGTTTACGTTAAGTAGATAAACAATGAAGTTAGGATTTTCTTATTGTTGCATGTTAATGACATGTTGATTGCATCAACGAACATTGAGGAAATCAGAAAACTGAAGATTTTGCTGAGTGATGAATTTAAAATGAAAGATTTGGGAAGCACAAAGAAGATTTTGGGGATTAACTTCAGTAGAGATAGAGATAAACGTTTGTTATTTCTATCTCAATATGATGGCATTCTCAATTTACTTGAAAAGTTCAACATAGCTAGTGCAAAAAAGTTTTAAACTCTTTTGGCAACTCACTTTAAACTTTTATCGTCACAGTCTCTTACTATGTATGTAGAGAAAGAAGAGATGGATAAAATTCCTTATGCTAGTGCTGTTAGAAGTTTGATGTATTCCATGGTTTGTACAAGGCCTGACTTGGCATATGTAGGTAGTTTGTTGAGCCGTTTTATAGCAAATCCGAGGAGAAATCATTAGAAGGCTGCCAAGTGGATATTCAAGTATCTTGAACGTACTTCAAGCTATGGTTTAGTGTAAAAGGAGAAAAACATTGATAAGAAGCTGGTGGGTTATACGGATGCAGATTTTACAGGTGATCTTGACAAAAGAAGGTCTCATATTGTTTGGTTGCTCTATCAGTTAGAAAGCCAATTTGCAATCATTTGTGGCTCTCTCAACAACTGAGGCTAAATATATTGCTGCTATAGAGGGTATTAAAGAAGCATTTTGACTGTAAAGGCTTGTAGATGAATTTGGTATGAGGCAAGACCAACTGAACTATTTCGTGACAACCAAAGTTCCATGCACTTGACCAAAAATCAATGTATCATGTTGTTGAGAGAAATGTTTCAGTAGTTAAGATTCATACTGAAAGAAATCCAGTTGATATGATTACTAAACCCATTACAAGTATCAAATTCAACACTTGTTTGGATTTGATACAAGTAATGGATGGACTGTTTTAGCTTAATTAAGTGAAAGTAGCTAGTAATTTACTATGGTCATTTACAGCATGGAACACAAGTTTGATCCAAGATGGTGATTTGTGAAGAATGGCTAAACTTGTGTAGTGCAGACACTAGAGTTGCACATGAGCGCAAACATGCAGCATCAAACATTGTAGGCAAAGACCTCACGCTAACGTGTAAGGTAGGTTGCACTAGAGAGCAAGATTTTACACAGGCGCGCAAGATACTTTGTGTAGGTGCACAACATTGGGTCTGGAAGAGTGCCAAGTCAGAGACCTTGGCGGCGG
Organism: Boswellia sacra; assembly: GCA_013180625.2. Lineage (NCBI taxonomy): Eukaryota > Viridiplantae > Streptophyta > Magnoliopsida > Sapindales > Burseraceae > Boswellia > Boswellia sacra. Next base: position 960,239 of record SNVD02000067.1, on the reverse strand, counting down.
CCCGCAACTTAAGATTTTTTGTCTCATTTTACACTTGGCATTTAGTCATTGGCTTTCACAAATTATGTCTTACGGCTATAAAAGTAAGTGTTTTCCTTTGTATTGTTGACATAGAAGAGAGATAGATTAGAGAGAAAGGGTTTAAAGAAATTGGGATTTCTTAGGTTGAAAGTTAACCTAATTTTCTTCTAATTTACGTTGTAAATCTCTTGAACTTTATTGTTTTTCACCATAGTGGATTGTTCATCACCAACAACTGGATGTAGGATCACTCTTATGGTCTTAACCAGTATAAATCCTTATATTCTTGTTGTTTTCTTTTATTTCTTTACTTGGGTACATGCTTAAAACTCATAGATTAATTCCGCTTTAAGTTACTTGTAGGTGTGCATGTCTCTCATCTTCACAAACAAGACAGCTAGAAGAAAGCATCTTGAAAAATCCCCAACAAGGCCTTTACAATTGTGTATCCTACAGTTGATTAATTAGCACACATGATTCCAATCTCATAGCTCTGGTCCGGAAATGGCCGACCACAGCGCTGTTTTTACAACCCATGAGACATATGCCCTTCTTTATGCCCTCGCGCCATCCATACTACGTTGATGACATGGAATTATGGTCGACAAATAAATCAGCATATTCAGCTTCTATCTAAAAAATCGAATCCCTAGGAAAGAGAAAATAGAAAGCACTAAGTTAGAAAAGAAAATTTATCGACATTAAACAAACGGAAGTTGTAGCATAGGGCATGATAAAGACTTTTGTCAATTACACCATTCTAAAGAGTTTTTAAGCTATTAATTTGATTACATGCAATAATTAAGGATTCCTCTAAGGCTTCCGCGAGGAACCTTGACAAATTTGACAATAATATTATATTTGCTATGCTAGCCAGCAGAAGCAACCGAGTATATTCAGAAGTCTATATATTAAGTACAAAAGTATCCATTTATGAACTCACAATCGGAAAGACCGAATACGGAGACATGGACACTGAAGTTGACGTCTTGAAATTGACAAAATAAGATTTCTTGCATCACATAGCTTCCTTTACTGCGTCATAAATTCTCCAATTTTTTATATGTACCTCGTCAGTTTCTCAACACCTCAGCCGTGTCCGGAAGGATATTCTCTAATGGCAATTTGATCCAGGCATTGCCTTGGCTACAATTGTTGCTGGGAATAAGCAATGTATCATCAAAAAGTGAAGACTATCGGACATACATTATCCACATGGATCATTCTCACAAGCCTGAATCTTTCCCAACCCATGAGTCATGGCATTTTTCAATCTTAAAGTCGTTGTCACATTCTGATAATGGTCAAGAAATGTTATTGTACTCTTATAACCAGGTTATTCAAGGTTTCAGTGCCAGGCTTACACCCTCCCAACTATCTGAAATCGAGAAATCTCCCGCTCACCTTGCCACGTATCCAGAGTCCTTTGGCAAGCTATTAACCACACACTCATCACCCAAGTTTCTAGGACTACAACACAACTCTGGTTTATGGCCTCCTGCAGCATATGGTGAAGGTGTAATTATAGGAATTATTGATTCTGGAATTTAGCCTGAAAGCGAGAGTTTCAAAGACAAGGAAATGCCTCCAGTGCCTCAACGATGGAAGGGCCAGTGTGAGAATGGAACAAAAATTTCCCCTTCTGCCTGCAACAGGAAGCGCATTGATGCTCGATCTTTTGGCAAAGGACTTAAAGCTGCGGGTGGAAATGTCTCCACGAAATTGGATTTTGATTCGCCAAGAGATTTCTTGGGTCATGGGACTCACACGTCATCCACAGCTGCTGGTAACCACGTACTTGGTGTAAGTTACTTTGGATATACAAAAGGCACAGCAAGAGGAGTAGCAGCACGAGCACAAGTTGCCATGTACAAGGTTTTCTGGGCAACAGACGCAGATCTGCTGATTGCAGCGACTGATGTACTGGCCGGCATGGACCAAGCAATCGCTGATGGGGTTGACGTCATGTCATTGTCCCTCGGCTTTGACGATCAAAAACCTTATTTCAAGGACGTCATTGCCATCGGTTCTCTTTCAGCAATCGAGAAAGGAATCGTTATTTTCTGTGCTGCAGGTAATGACGGGGCTCCCTGGACAATGCACAACGGTGCACCTTGGATCATGGCGGTAGGAGCTGGCACACTGGATCGCAGTTTCTATGGAACAATTACTCTTGGTAATGGTTTAACCTTTAAAGGAACATCAGGCTTCGCAGAAAACGTTTTGATTAATGATGCACCTTTGTACTACGGCCAAGGTGACGAAAACAAAGCAATGTGCCACCCGGGAGTATTAGATCCAAAAGAAGTTACAGGAAAGGTTGTCTTCTGTGTTAATAGCTCGGAAACATCAGCCTCCGGCCAAATGGTGGAGGTTAGTAGAAGTGGAGCATATGTGGCAATCATCTTGACAGACATCTCAGATATAGATACAGATGAATACGACATTCCCAGCCTGACTTTGCGAACATCTTGTGGGGCTTTAATTCGAGAATACGTGACAAGGGAGAAAAATCCAACGGTGAAGAACCTTCACTTTCACAGAGTTCGGCACAAAGCTAGCACCTCAAGTGACCGATTTCTCTTCGAGAGGACCAGACCCGATCAACTCAGATATTCTAAAACCAGATATTTTGGCTCCGGGAGTCGATTTGCTGGCAGCACAGCGCCCTGACCTTCGATGCGCGGGAATTGGGGACTATCCATTGTTGTCAGATTATGAAGTACTATCAGGCACATCAATGGCAGCCCCCCATGTTGCTGGAGTCGCGGCTTTACTAAAAGCTGTCCATCCTGAGTGGAGACCAGCGGCTACCCGATCAGCTATAATGACCACAGCATATACCATCGATGACACTGGTACTGTTTTGAAAGATGAGGCGAATGGGTATCCTGCCACACCTCTAGATTTTGGGGCAGGCCATATCAACCCCAACAAGGCCATGGATCCTGGACTCATTTATGACATGGATTTTCGAGATTATGTTGATTTCCTGCGCCACCTAGGCTGCGATCAAAATCAGATGAAAGCTGTCATTCGACATAGTCAATGGAATTGCAGCGGTTACCTGTTGACCTAAATAACCCTTCCTTTATTGCCAATTTTACCAACGAAACAGCAAAGAATTTTAGCAGGGTTTTTACTAACGTGGGACAAGAAGACTCAGAATACCGTGCAATTTTAGAGTTTCCGAGTGGAATGAGAATTAAAATAGATCCAAGCACTCTTAACATTCACTTGGAAATACGAGAAGCAGAGATTTTCTCTTTGCGTGGAAATTGACAAGGAAGCTCCAAGCATGATGTATGGTTATCTCAAATGGGTTGATCAACATAACCACATAGTGTCAAGCCCCATCATGGCCATTACACCCTAGCCTGGTCATATTTATTCTCTCAACAACATGATTTTGTGATTATAATCTCTAAGATATCATCATAATTAGAGGGTTGTGACAGATTTGTTCTGAAAAGATGGATTGTGTACCGAAAATTGAAAAAAAAAAGAAGATGGTAAGCTGAAGCTCTCTATAATAATTTGCGCATGCAGGGACATCTTTATGAGAAGGTTTAGGAGACCATAGGGCATGAGCAGAAATAAACAGAAACAAGGACAAATTATTTGCCAGTCAAAGCACGACTCTACGAATTGTGCATCGTTATTCATTCTTAAAGTTAATCATTGCCTTCCAAAGTTTGATTATTTTATGGGTCCTACTACTAGTCCACAAGATTATAACCCAAGGAAAGCAACCGGTTCTGCTTAGAAATTAAGGCAACGATGTTACATGAGTCTGCATCATTGACCATTCCACCTTTACAATAGGGAACTAACACAAAGATTATTGGCCGAACTGAACAGATAATATTTACAAGAAGAGAAGGGAGGAAGATGATTTTAGGAGAACTATGACCCTATAAAAAATCATTACAAGGTTTCATATTATTTATATCTACCTTTAAAATTAATGACCTACGAAATTTATCTTTTCTTTTGAAAAGCCAATTAACAATTGCAAATCATGTAATCATTATTCTTTAATTTAATTCGGGAATTAAATAAATAACGTACATATCAACTCAGCAACGTGTAAAACATGAAACCAGAATGAAAAAATTGACTTAAAATTAAATCTATTTTTAGTCCTTCCTAAAAGATTTGCTTTTTCTTATCTTATTATGCGCTAAGACTTTTTTTTCCTCTTCTCGATGCCTTAACTGTCCACGGTTAAGTACGAGATGATTTTGCATTGAAGATTGAAGAAGATATTATTCTAGACAGGTTGGCTGAAATCAGGAGCATCTTAACTTTTTTATTTTTTTAATCTTCTTTTCTTTTGCCTGTACATGTTCTCAATCCAATTTTTTGGTAGCTGGATTATCAAGAATAATATAATTCGTGATAGTTATCGATCGGCCAAGAGAAAGAATGAAAAAGATTATCCTCCAATTACAAAGGCAGCATAAAAGTCTCCAGATATTAAGAAAGCACAAGTGGATGAAAGGAAGATGACTCACCTCCTCCAAAAAGCACAAAAATACTTCCCCAAATAAACAAAAGGTTTTGTGGAAAATAAAAGTCTAAAGCTCAATAATATCTGCTTTTGATTTGTTATTTGGAAAATTCCACCAGAAAAGATAATGAACTTGACATCTGCTTTTATTCTTCCAATAGGAATGCTATTCGAAGTTTAACCAGATAAAGTCTTTAATAACACACTTGACACTAACATTTTGCGATTGACAAAGGAAGATTCCTTGTATAGATCTTTTCCTGTAAGGCATCACAAACCTTCAGAGTTTCATTACTTTCCTTTCTCACTTTCTCAGTCATAACCAAAAAGATGAATTTCTGCATCCTGCTCTCACTCTATTGGCTGTGTTGGCAGCTGGTAATCAACAATGCAATGTCTGAACCTAAGGAATACCAGACATACATCATCCACTTGGACCATTCTCAGAAGCCAGCATTTTTCTTAACCCACGAGTCATGGCACCAGTCCATGTTGAACTCACTGTTGTCTCCTGATGATAAAACCGAACTGTTGCTCTACTCATACAACCATGTGATGCATGGTTTCAGTGCCAGGCTCACATCTTCTCATCTTTTTGAAATTGAAAAATCTCCAGCTCATCTTGGCACATATCCGGAGTCCTTTGGCAAGTTATTCACCACTCACACTCCCAAGTTTCTTGGACTACAACAGAACTCTGGCATATGGCTTGATGCCTCCTATGGAGAAGGTGTGATCATAGGAATTATAGATACAGGAGTCTGGCCAGAGAGTGGTAGTTTTAGTGACAAAGGGATGTCACCTGTGCCACAAAGATGGAATGGCAACTGTGAGAATGGTACAACATTCAGCTCTTCTGCCTGCAATAAAAAGCTTATTGGTGCTCGATCTTTTAGCAAAGGGCTTCGAGCTGCTGGTTTAAAACCCAGAAAATATGAGTTTGACTCGCCAAGAGACTTCTTCGGTCATGGAACTCATACATCATCAACAGCTGCAGGTAGCGAGGTACTTGGTGCAAGTCACTTTGGATATGCAAGTGGCACAGCCAGAGGAATAGCACCAGGCGCACATGTGGCGATGTATAAGGTCCTTTGGGCGACAGACACGGAGGACTCTGCAGCAAGTGACGTGCTTGCAGGCATGGATCAAGCAATAGCTGATGGGGTTGATATCATGTCGTTGTCTCTTGGATTTAAGCAGACACCTTATTTCAAAGATGTAATTGCCATTGCGTCTCTTTCAGCTATCGAGAAAGGAATATTTGTTGTTTGTGCCGCAGGGAATGATGGAGGTCCCAACTCAATATATAATGGAGCACCTTGGATCATGACGGTGGGAGCTAGCACAGTCGATCGGAGTTTTACTGCGTCAATGAGACTAGAAAACGGATTGAGTGTTGAAGGTATATCATACTTTCCACAGAGCATTTACATTACCGGTGCATCTTTGTACTATGGCAAAAGTCATATAAGCAAAGCTGTATGCAACGATTCAGCATTGGACCCAGATGAAGTTGCTGGAAAGGTTGTCCTTTGTGATAGTAACAAGGACATTGACATTGATGAACAATTAGATGAGCTTAAAAGGGCGGGAGCATTAGCCGGTATTTTTTTGTCCGATACACCACTTTTATTTCCGAATGATTACACCATGCCCAGCCTCATTCTGCGCACAGCTTCAGGAACTTTGGTTAAAAAGTATGCAACACAAGAGAGTAGAGCAAAGATCAAAAGCATGAAGTTCGTGACGACAAAATTGGGCACTAAAACAGCACCTCAAGTAGCCTTATTCTCTTCAAGAGGACTGGATCCAATCACCCCAGGTGTACTAAAGCCAGATATTCTTGCACCAGGAGTCGATGTGCTGGCAGCATTCCCACCTGACATCCCATACATGAATATTGCAAATTACAGTTTGGTGACAGATTATGCACTCCAATCAGGCACATCAATGGCAGCACCCCATGCTACTGGAGTTGCAGCTTTACTAAAAGCCATCCACTGGGAGTGGAGCCCAGCAGCCATCCGATCAGCAATGATGACCACAGCATATAACATGGACAACACTGGCACTATTTTGAAGGACGAAATGACTGGCCTTCCTGCCACACCTCTAGATTTTGGGGCAGGTCATATCGACCCAAACAAAGCCACGGACCCGGGACTTATCTATGACATGGATTTTCAAGATTACATTGATTTCCTATGTGGCCTAGGTTATGAAAAAAATCAGATGAAAGCTGTGATTAGGCGAAGTCAATGGAACTGCAGCAAAGAAAGCACTCACCTCAACTACCCTTCTTTTATTGGCATCTTTTCCAATGAGACGGTCATGAAGAGCTTTACCAGGAATGTAACAAACGTGGGAGAAAATGAATCAGTGTACCGTGCAATATTGGAGTCTCCTATTGGAATGAGAATCAGAGTAGAGCCTAGCACTCTAAGTTTCACTCAGAAATATCAGAAGCAGGGCTTTATTTTGAGTGTAGAGATTGACAAAAAAGCTCCAAAAGTTGCCTATGGCTATCTCAAATGGATTGATCAACATAATCACACTGTATCAAGCCCAATAGTGGCTGTTAAAACTTAGCTTAATCACATTCATTCTCACAGTCTCATGATCTGTGAAATGAATTTCCTATTTATTGTAATTTCCAAGTGAACCGTCTAACACGAGATTGGTTCAGTAAAATAAACCTTCTAATATACCATCGGTTTGTATGCGGTTGTTTTTGTACGTGATTCTTAATTATGCTCTGTCTGAAAAGTAAAAATAATAATAATTGTAGGCAACCAATTGTGAGTGTAAACTAACAGTGTAGTTTCAGTTTTATTTATATCATAATTAATTTAAAAGAAGGGAGGAGACAAGTTAACAGAGTGATGGGTTTGTTAGGCAAACTTAAAAAGATAGAAGGTAGAGCATGTATGTCATGAGACGAGATGGGAACGGTGATATAAAAACATATTACTGGAACTCGAAAGAAAATTCGGAAAGGCCCGATTACCCAAATCCCCAATGCAGCTTTGTTCCCTCCCACTTAGATCAAGAATTTTTCCTGTATTTTTTTTTTTGCCGACATATCGATTTTGGTTTTGGTTGAGATGAATAAAGTTGACGCTTGTTGCTTTGTTGATAATTCATTCTCTCAATTTAAAGATACAGAGAATTAATGAATTATTGTATTAAATATTAACTATTTAATGATTTATTAAAAATTTCAATCAGAATTAAAAGAAAATCCCGGTAATTAATTAATTAATTAATTAAGTAATCTTTCAACAGTTCCAGAGCTTGATTCAATGATGAACTTGAGTCTTGTATCCATCATCCTTGATTTATGCCTCAACAAAGCTGAGGCTTGAGAGTCATGGGGAAGGGAGGCATATGGACCCACTGGGCAACAGAATTATGCAGGGTTCCGGACTTGGAGACAACCAATTAACTAACTAAAAACACATCAAAGAGTCGGTAATTCATGACTAGCAATTAACTTGCTTATTTGAGAGGCAAAGAAAAGGAGACACTAGCTTTAGCTTTATGATGATGAAAAGTGCCTCAAGCTGCGTGCTTGGCCTCTTGGGTACATTTTCAGGGACCGGTAAACCGTTACAACGGACAAGATAATAGATAATGGTAAAAGTCAAAAAGGTATCAGACTCGTTATTCGGATACATTATTCAAAGCCACCAAGAAAGAAATTAGATAACACGAGGAGTGATTGATTCGACCAAGAAGCAAGAGAGATAACCAAACCGGACCCTCATCACTTGTCTATTCCACCTAAACCGGTAAAACATCCATATCAGTGGAGGAAGAGATGTAAAGATTCCATAACCTCTGTACGTCTCTAGGCCTTAGCTGTCAAGATTTTCGGTCACAAACACCGACCCTACATTCTTAAAAGCCTATATGGAGGACTGTAACTTTGCAGCATGTGAATTGGTGTAGGACCCAAATTTTACTTTATCGTCACCTAACAAACACCAAAAGTGTTTTGTCTTATTACACTTCGTAATCTCAGGCTTTTATGCTCAACATTTAAAGCTCAATCATGCTACCAATATTGATTACGGTATAACTGCAGGCTGAATCTACCTGCAGTTTATTTGCCATTGACAGGAAAAATCTTAACAATCTCTTTATGTCGTTCTTGTCGGTAACAGAGATTATGGTCAAGCATCGCAATCTAGACACAAAGCACATCTAAATTATTTGTAAATGGAAGCAGGCGTTTGAAAGAGAATGAGGAAAATACGTCCACACATCCTCAAATATACTTTATTTCACACTCCTTCGTATTTGTTCAAATCCTGGCAATCTAATTATCACAAGAGGCAACGAGAATTTATGAGAAAAAAATGCATCCAACAAAATAAACGAAGAAAATTGATTTTTTTCAGGTTCGAAAGAGTTGTGAAGCCCCAGTAAGTTTCAAACAAGGAAATTTGTTTCAAAGAACTCTTATCTAACTAAATAGACTATATTTAGAGACCATGACAGAACATAATACTAGTATACAGAGCAGGAAACACATGCGCAAAATTCTACTTTGTGTTATCACTCTGAAGATTTGTTACAAACCAAAAGAATTCAGTAATGCTACATCCTCTGTGATATTGAGATGATGAATTTGGCAAGAAACAGTACCTATGCATCAATTACAGAGTCAATGGTATACAGGGCACAACAGAGTATGCTACAGAATCTACAAACAGGACAAGCTCATAACTGCATGAAATGTTAGCATATGCCAGCTCTAGCTGAACAAAAGGCCAAAAACACTGTATTTCACTTCACCTTTTATATGAAGCAACGCTACTGCTCTTCAGTTTCTGGCTTTCTCCGCATCGGCCTATTTGGTTGGGCACCACTTTCATACCCACTACTATCACCTGATTCACTAACACCCTTCTCCATCAATCTACCCTTCATAACATCATAATGTGGGCGCCCGTGCTCTCGCCGACGGTCCTGAAATTACATATTGAAGAACAAATCTTGGATGAGAAATGATCATCTACACAGGGAAGCATATATACACAATGGAAAGCAGGTAAATTTTCACCATTGCAAACTTTTGAGTGGAAGTTACACCACATATATAAAACATATCCCAGAGGATACTGCAGCACAGATACTTCGTTTCCCCATAACACTAATGCATCATAAGTTTTTCTCTTAACGGATTCTCAAGTGCGACCCAAAGACTACAGCCTATGCTTGTCTTGAAGTTTGTGACTTTCAACTAAATATTGATCAGTAAGGCATCATAAGCATTCCTGATCAATATTTTAGTATGAACCCAAGTAGTTAGCATAAAGCTTTTCTGGCAGCGTCTTACCCTTACAACACCAGATCCAGGAAAATAAGTACAAAAGATCCATTAGAAAAGTAAGGGCCAATTTAGTTTATCAGGAATTACTCGCTTGAGCTTCTAATAACAAGAAGTCCTTGAGTATACGAGGAATTTTAAACAAGGTGTTGGTGCATAACCCAAATGAATATAGAAGTGCAATAGTAAGCATAATTTGCTGCAGACATGAACATCAACTTACATCTCGGAATGGGAACTCATCAGCTTCAAGCATATGTATGACATGACCCATTTTTGGCCTCTTCTGAGCATTCGGGTCCACACAGCGTAAAGCTACTAAAAGAGCACGCTTCAGAGCCCTTGAAGAAGGCTTCTCTTGCAGCCTAGGATCCAAAACACCTTCTGCATCTCGATTTGTCACCATTGTTTTGAGCCATTCAACTAGATTCACCTGAAATATGACCTCGCAAAAATAGATCACAAAGGAAGAGGATGAATAAAATGGTGTTATCAAGTGACCAATTGACTAATACAAACCTCTCCTGGAGGTCGGCTGTAATCCACTGGATTTCTCCCAGAAATTATTTCCATGATAAGAATTCCGAAACTGTATACATCACTTCTTTCATTCAACATTCCAGTACTTGCATATTCTGGAGCCACGTACCTACAGAATATAACCATATAATTGAGATTCATAATTTCTTAGCCCAGATCACTAACTACTTATGTTGAAAAACAAATGGACGAAGATGATTTCTAGTAAAATTAGCTCAACTAACCCAAATGTTCCCATCACACGGGTTGTCACATAGCTCCTTTCTGAGCCTAAAAGCTTTGCGAGGCCAAAATCAGATACTTTTGGATTCCACTGCTTATCAAGCAATATGTTGCTGGACTTGATATCACGATGAACAACCTTAGGTTCAAGTCCCTCGTGCAGATATGTCAGCCTTGAAAGTTTAGATAAATTTCAGCCATTTTGAAAATTAGAAAACCAAAATTTGAATCTCAAATGATTACTTCTAATCAAATCAAAATATACCCTTTTGCCGTTCCAAGTATTATATTCATCCGAATCTCCCATGTTAGAGGACTGCAAGGACCAACATCTCCGTGAAGCCATTGTTCCAAGTTCCCATTGTCGACATATTCATAGACAAGCATCCTACAGCAATCAAGTAACAACGTTAAACCCATGCAAGATCATGACACGATAGTTAACAAATCGTCAAATTTAAGACACCAACAGAAAATTCAAACATGCAAAAGCAAATAGCTAGCAAGACAAAAATGCAAAATTGGCAAACCAAAGTACCTATGAGCTCCTTCAGCACAATATCCCAGCAACCTCACCAAATTCTTATGCCGTACACGCCCGATTGCTTCCACTTCAACTTTGAACTCCTTCTCAGCTTGTCCCCTGTTAAAATCAAAAGATAAAAACTAAAAAAACAAGTGCATGCAATAGTAGAACATATAATGCACAAATAAAAATCCAAACTTGATAAACAATCCATCAAAGCAGTACCTGTTATTAAGCAAATTTTTAACAGCAACTTTAGTGTTATCTTCCAGCACGCCACGGTAAACAATTCCATAACCACCTTCACCAATCACGTTCTCATCAGCAAAACAATTAGTAGACTCCTCAAGTTCCCTCAAAGTGTACCAATGGCCCCATTCCAAATGCGAAACTTCCGGCGCAATTACCGCCACTGTCTGATCACCTGACCGGGCCTCACCCGACCCGTGATGAGACCCACCGACACGTTCCGGATACGAAATCCGGTGATCCTTCCCAATTTCGACGTGAATTCTATTGCGGCCGTTGACAGGACTTTCTTCAAGCAAAACTGGGTCCGGCTCGGGTAGTGGGTCAGGGGAATGCGGTTTAGGGTCCGGGTCGATCCGGATTTCTTGGATTTCTTTGGAAATGTTTGGAATGGTGGGATTGGTGTTGTTGAGCGAGAGAGAGAGAGAGGATGACTTGGCGGCTTTGTGGCGTCTAGAGTTACTGTTGCGCCTTGAAGTGAACCAAAGAGAGATAAGAAACAGAACAAGAACTATGGCAGCTCCTACGCAGATACCAAGAACGACCCATAAACGTAACCCGAAAATTGAGGTTCTCTTCGAGAGCTGATCGTTCAAGAAGGAATAATCAGACATTACGAGTCGTTGGTTTGTTCTGTAAAGTTGTTTTTTTGTAATTTATGTGAAGAGTCAAACTCAATTTTCGGTTTCGTCACGGAAACAAAGGGAGAGGAAATGAAACGAAATCAAAGGACCAGGAGAGAGCAGACGGAGAGTGAGCTTGTCGTCTTTTGTTGGGTGTTGTAGTAATGATAAATGAGGTCATTCCAGAGAAGTAAACAGAGTGAGCAGCTGGCATGATGGGACTTCTAGAATTGAGCAAAATCTCCATTACCATTTCGTCAACTTACTTTCTTTTGGATTTGGTGCTTTTAAAAAATAATAACCCAATCTATGTAATGTATTTGTTTCTCTTTCATGCAGTGGAGTTTCTGTTTCTGTTCTATTTTTATACATTTTATCTCATGTTTCAATAACATTGTATTACTACTAATAACTCAGCCCATGTCCATAGACTATTGTTGCTTTAATTATTGCTTTGTTTTCATAAGATGCTTAATGCGGTCTTTGGGTGGGAATTAATTAATTATATTGGAATTATTCCTAGGCTGCATTTATTACTTCCTTTCATTTTTAACCAGTTTTTCTGTACTGCTTTTTTTAATTCTATTCGCTATATGCCAAATTGCCAGTACTGTTAACATCAGTTGGGCTGTCTGGGTTAGGTCCACTTGGTTATGATTTGAATCGAAAAATACTTTAGAGTTGAGCCTGGGTGGTGTTGGACCATGAACTAGCTACATTTTTGCCACCATGGTTGAACATGTGGAAAGGTAGTTAGATCTCTTGTGAAGTTCGTTTAATCTCAAGTGCCAACTGATTATCCTTTATCCATTTTGCAAATACCCATTTGAAGAAAAATTACATCTATGTTGAGTGGACAATTTAGATACGAAAAGGCTGTTGGTTCACTAAGTTGATAGAGCATTTATTGGTGGTGAACCTTAGCCCCGCTGGAAGACCCACCTTAACCTTCAAATGCAAGATTGAAAGGGAACAAGGGAATCCGAGCGGTAAATTAAGGAAGGTTGATCCAAACCAATTCCAGATTTGCTCCAAACAGACAACTGTTGCGTCAGTGTCATGGTGTTAAACGTGTAATTATAGTGTAACAATTGCCAAAGGTCACTGATACCGGTAGTCGATTACCAAAATGTGCAAAAGTGCATTCCTCCTCCGTTAGGTTTGGGTAATAAATAAAAAGCACTCTATCTCAGGAGTGGGATTCTTTTCACTATGACAAATGATGAAGACCGATGTTTCCTTCAAACACATCCCAAACACCATGTGCTTCCTAAGCCTTGTGAGTCATATCAAGGCATAACCTTACATATTGCAATAGAGTAAAGACAAGATGTACTTATTAATTTGCCAGCAGCAAATGTCGAACAGCTAGCAAGTTATAGCTTGTAGATTGCTGTACATGCGTGGCAAATTTCATTTGATGTAATTGTCACTGCCGGGCAGAAAGTCCTGATAAGCATCATAGCAAATTATTGTAAGAACATAACACCAAAACCCATCGCAGGTCAACGATTTTCCATTATTTCCAACGCAAGTAAAAGAAGATAAGAGTAACAGTGCTTAATTGTATAAATACTCTGTGTATCGCTAACAGTGCTTAATTGTATAAATACTCTGTGTATCGCATGTTTATATATTTTTTCATATACATTTCCACAACTTCCACATCCTAAAGGGAGCTTACCTTTGCCTAATGCATATGTCAAAGGAAACATAAAACTGCTGCTATCCCATTTTAACGTAACCCTTAAAGCAGGATTAAACAGTGCTATGTGGGATGCTTATTAAATCCAAATGAATCCCCACCTGTTTGTATACAAAAAGTTGGGCACTAGGAAATTAAAGTGCCATTCTTTGATTTTTTCTTTTCTCTTGAACTTTTAATTGTAATGTAGTTTATACATATCAACACGTCAAGAGCCATAAGTTCATCTCTCCTACAGCCAGTTTGAATACTTCCTCTACCGACAATGCCTCAGGAAATTGATCAGAAGCTCCACCTGCCTGATGCAAGAAAACAGCGGTAAGCGAGAACAATTATAGTCATAATAATTAATAACCCATTTGGAAATCATTACCGAAATATGTCTGAAATTAAATATTCTCAGATAGCTAAGATAAGAATTATATTGTGCAATTTTTAAGATAGATGTTCTAATTTACTGCCATACCAGGCGCGGAATCTTATGTACCTCTCTTATGAACTGTTTAAAGAAAAATAATAAAGAACCAATTCGAATATGCAAATATATATATATATATATCACAAAATAATAATAATAATAATATTAATAATAATAGGCCAAGTTTCTTACATGGGCATGGATCATGTACATGCTACGGTAGCTATCAGAGGAAATATGAGCAGATACCACATCCAAATTATGCTTTTCTAATATGTAGAGGATGGTGGCCAATAACCCTGGCTTCCTTGGAGAGCAGACACTGATTTGTGCGTCATCGCCACACATATTTACCACCACATTTGGTGAAAACCATGTCTGAAAGCAGGCTGGAGCAACGGGTACTTGAAACGAGTGAGGCATATTTGTAGCATTAATGGATGAGAAGGTCTTTGGTGATGGTCCTTGATCAGCAAGAAACGATTCCCTTGAATCGAGTGCTTGTACCTGTGATTGGATAATCGATTGTTCATAATCAACAACACTTCCACTGATCTGGAGCTTTTCAAGCCTTTGCTTTTGAAGCGTTTGGAGGGTATGTTGAAGGTTCTTAATATAGTTTACCGCTTCATCAACAATGGTGGACTTGTCTGCCTGCAAAGTACCATCGAAATTTGGAGATATAAAATGGCTGTAAATTAAATTAATTGAACTTATACCTAGTTTTGGTATTCAAATCAGGTAGCTATAATGGAGTCACTGCATGCATTACATTTATCAGCTAATCTCATAAAGTCCCGAAGATGCCAGTCAATCAAACTCCAGTTTAATCCATGAATCGAAATGTATAACTTAATTTAAAGCTAGGCTAGCCAATAAACACAGTGATCAAGCGTAGTATCTTACACAATGGTAAAAAACAATCAAGCTACTGGACTTAGCTAGAAGTTACAACCACACAGGTGTGGATGTTTCATTGTGGCCTAGCCTAGCTAGCTAATATATATGTACATAGGGCTGCAACTCTCTTGTGTAGTTGCGTTTTCTGCAGGACAATCAAAAGCTCGTGCAAAGATATTATAAAAAAAAAAAATTGTTATCTTTGATCCTGAGCCGCTACTTTTCCCAATTTACTGAAATATATGACGTCGATGAAACACATTTATTAACTCGGAAACAAGAGCATGTGATTAAAGATATAAACAAATAAACTTGCAAATCAATTAAATTGAAGTTATCACAGTGTTCCATACAAATTCAGAAACCCATGAAAATATCTTTTACATGTGTGTGTGTGTGTGTAAAACTCGAAGAGAGCTTTAGATGAAATAAGAGAAGAGAGAAAAAAGAGAAAACAATGACGAGAGAAAAGAGAGAGAATTCCTAACATATACAAATATTCCCGTGGCCATTACATTTACTCTCAAACAAGTTAATATTGAAGAGAATTTAAAAGAGTACCTTAGGAGGAAGTTGAGGAAGCAAAGCATGAAGACTAGAGAACATGTTCCTCATCTTCTTCCTCCTTTCTCTCTCAGTCAATATATGCATCTCATGCTCAGATTCACCACCACCACCACTATTAATAGCCTTTCCACCATTATTATTTCGACATCTCTTACGGCCCATCTGCAGCTCTGCCGTCTCAAAGTCAGCGGTGAGGCTATGAGACCTTGAATCATCAGCGTCTTTCATATCATCCAACCTTGCATGATCAGAAATATGAAGATGATTAACAAGATGGTTTTGGTCGGAACATTTATTATTAATAAGATGATTTGCAAACATGGCTGCAGAGGGAGATGATTTCAAGTTGAAATGGACAAAGAGAGAAGTGCTATGATAGTTATTTCCCTGTTTGTGCGTTTTTAATTCAGAGTTTGCCAGGAAGAAACCAAATTACAATCATGAGCCAATGCCGTTATTTGGCGTCCAAACAGAAACCGATACATTTCGTTGGCGCGAGTCCCTCGAGATTTCGCAAGCCGGTTACCGCCCATCATATGCTCTCACTTTTCTAACCCTCCTTCCCTCTTTTATTACCACATCTACCCTTTCCCTGTTCGTCCTATAATATTGAATTTGAAGAATTCTAGAGAATGTTATGACACCGTGACGATATCTCAAAATAAGATCATCATTCATATTTGTTTAATTAAAGGAGATGGTTAAAAAAAATTTCCCAATTTTTTTTGTTTTAATTTTTAAATAAATTATATCAAAAGAAAGATGGATATGCCTGTTATAGGTCAGTGGCAGTTGTGTAAATTACAATTGAGATTAGGGTTGATGTTGAGTGTATGGATAAAAAACAGAAAACGTAGAGAGGCGTCATGTGACACAACTATCACAAGCCATGAAATGGCCGTTATCGTGAAGAAATATCAGAAAAAACCATACTCTTTTTGTTTGGTATATATTTTAATTACTGTAAATAGAATGGAATCCTCCTTCGCGTCTCTCATAAAAAGCAAAAGTTTTTCAGTTTCGGAAACTTTTTCTAGTGCACAGGTGATTGCTGCTCAGTGTAACTCTCAAAAACTTTTTCAAGATTCTCCAAAGAATGGCTTTATATGTAACTAGTAAAGCTGGAGCTTTTGTTTCTATCTGAAATACAATCATGATCCTGAAACTAACTCCCTCTGCCACCAAGACCGACCAACTCATAAAAAATTATTACAAGTGACCCATGCCCGTCTCAATCTGATAATGCCAGCCCCCGTTCTGGAACCAGCTCACCATTTTAATTTGCTGCACTCCGGGACCTTGTCCTCCATTTTCCTTCAAATGTCATTTATGCGTTTTGGTTTCTGAAAACAGCAACAACTCGCCATGCCATCTTAATTAGCCATTTTCCACTACGCAACATGCATATGCATCTGTCCTGTATTCATGGGAGGAGTAGCGCGAGTTGTTACTGAGGTGAACAGCTCATTTTCACCTACTTTCGGAAGTCATATTCTACCATGCACAAGTAGGTCAACATGTTGGGTTACCACTCTTGTAAAAGCTACAGTATCGTAGCAACGGCAGTATTTACTTTTATTGCCTGGTACTTCGAGAGAAGAGTTATGTTTATTTTCTTAGCCAAAATCTGTTGCACATGTCATGTAGATTTGTTTGCTCCTCCTCGATTTAATTGTAACCTAAAAGTTTAAGAAGGCAGGGCCATGCTTGCATAATATCTTGTAGTGCTCGTTGGGGTTATTACATAACAGGAATTGTGGCCACTGGTTGGACATTACGAGTTTTGGATAGATTAACTTTCCTTAATTATGTAACTTGGAGGAACATTTTAGCCTCGATTTAACAACAATTAGCATGAAGGCTCAGCTCCTGCTCTAGGATTTCATTCTCTTTTTAACAGTAGACACAATCGGATTGATGAGAACGATCAAGCAAGATTGCATATCTCGTCGCCACAATGGAACAGAAGCATTCATCCAACATAGAAACAACTTGGCTTTATAAATATTAAAATAGAACAAACTAGAAAAACTTATGAAACAGATTTCTTTATGGTTATGCGGGTGTCAACAGTCCATCCTATTGTGACTTGCTAAATAAATAAACAGATTTTAAGTGTAAAATATCAGGTGCTTAAAGGACCATTTGCAGTTTCTACGATGTTTGATCAAAAGCTAGAGCTTAATACACTGAACACAAACAATCATAACTTCCTTTTCCGTGGATGATGATCCCGGCTAAGAAACACCAGATGACGAGCTCTTCCCAGTAAAATTCATATCTAAATGCAGCTGTGGTGCACCATCACCGCAGATTTCCTACACATTGCAAGAACAGAGTTGCTGTTAGTTTTAAATATGCCAATAAATTATTAGTTGCTCAAACTAGAGTTACCTTGGAAGATGAGGAGAGACTGAAGGGTCCATAGTGAGCCTGAATCAATGGTTCAAGTCCAAATGAGGTTTCTGATGAGTTAATGTTGGCCGTTGAAGGAATGGCAACTGCCTGATTTGAGACAGTACATTGGTTGGAAAGATTAAAAGCCGTTTGAACTGAGCTTTCTTCGTTTGCAGAAAAAGTGTCTGTACCCTTGTTCGTATTCAGCAAACCATTTCCCTCATCAAAGACTATTCCTGTCTGAGGCAGTTGCATAGGCTGTAATACTCCTGGTAACCACATTGGGTGCAAACTCAATCCATTTCTCATTGTCAACATCTGTAAAACAAATCACAACAAAAACATCCAATTCACAATTTGAAAAATGTTATTGCCATTTCCCACTCTGCTCTAGCAAATTGGAGAAGACATTACAAGAACAGAAGAGTTAAAGCAGTGACCAAACAGGTGCACAAAAGTCCAGACTAGCTAGTGACCGGTCCTGATGAGGCCTAGTACCAAGATAATACAATTAGAAACTTGGGCAGCAACAAGAATCTTCCAAAAGGATGATCCATATTAAAAAAAAAAAAAAAAATCACTTGTCTTTAACTTAAGGCTTATGCCTTCAACATTCGGGAACTAGAACAGGCATTTTTTGCAGCTCTAGATTACAGAAGTCTCTTGGACAAAGGATGGCCATTCACAGTTGAAAATATCAACCTAATAATATAGTTAGGCAACTGTATTCAGTATTAAAGCAAATATTAGTGAACTGAAAGCCAATGAATGCACAAAAAGCAAATAATATCATGTTTCAAGTTTGGGGTGCTGAAGTGGGAAAAAGGTTGCTAGGTTTGAAACTTTGCATGAAAATTATTAGCCTGGACTCGCGTAAAATGGCTAAAATGTCCAGTACTAGATGCAAAGAGAGATTATGTTTGTCCAGAAACAGTAGCTAACAAGAAGAAAAGAAATAAATTAGAATTAGAAAAAGTAGCAATAAGTCTAAATACATTAAAAAAAATGGGATAGAAAGAGATATAGCAGTCCAAGAATTATACAAGTACAGCACATCGAATGTGATGGTATACAACAAGTCATTTTAAACAAATAACTGCTACATATATATTAGCATATATAACCATTATGCAACCCCAATATGGAATGAGAATTTGACAAATGCAGAGTGATAGATTTGCAAATTATGATGGAGAGATGTCCAGAAAGAAATAACTTTTTCTAACATAAGGAAAAGAAGACAAAAGACTGACAGAAAGGTATAGCTCTTTGCACAGCCACCAAAGAAGAATCCAATAAGATGGTCCTCTTATGATAAAATAAAGTTATGCTCAAAGAGAACTACAAAATTGGCCAGGTAATTCATGCTTCAGAGAATTACAGTGGTAAAGCCTAACATAATACTTTTGCAGAGTCAAGTTCTAGATCACTTTCAAAAATAAAATCTCAAAAGTAAATACATCAACAAGACTGATCATTCTAGCTGACAATAAATTCAATGATAAGAGCATTACGTAGTACCATGCATGGAAAAGTATTTGGATGCTCAACTTTTCGCTCTCTATGCTGATACTACCAAGGAAACCTCTATAACAAAGTATATACACCTTTCCTGGTCAAGGAATTGACATTTACTTTCATAGAGGAAAATACAGTTAGAGAGGAATCACTTGATTCACTGAGGAAGTACCGGATTGTGTTGTGATGACATTATGGAAGGGGAACTGGACTACAAAGTGTAAAGCCGGAGGCGAGAGATATTAGAGCAAAACAAATTAAAGGATGAGATAAAAAAGATTTCCAACTAGTAACTAATTCTTTTTCAAGAATATCAGCTTCTGGCAGAGGACGCTAGATTCACCAATCTAAGTATTAGCATCACATGTTCGAGAGCGCAGAAGAAAGTTCTTTTTTCTTTAATTCTTTCCCTCAATAACTAACTGTAATTGTCTTAAAAGTCCTAGGTACATGCTTAAGACAATAGCAGAGCCGAAACCAGCTTGTCAAAGGTTACATCAAATTTCCAAACTGTAACTGATTAAAAAATTTGGTCAGTCAGCATCAGAAAGTTCAACTGAAAGACAGAAGAAGCAAACTAACCTGTACTTGAAGCTGAAGCTGCTTCAGATATTCTATCGCCTCATCCAACATTGAAGCTTTATCCGTCTAAAATTTTGTAACATAAGAGGAAGATATCATGCACCTTTCATATTAAAAAAAAAAAAAAACCATAAAACCAAAGCGTAAATTTGAATGAAAATCAAGCTGCATGGTAGATGTTACGATAAAAAGAACACCTTGTTAGAATTTGGGATTAGGTTCTGCAATGCTTTCATTTTCTCGTTAATTCTACTCCTCCTCCTCTGCCCAACAAAACAATCAGCCATTCACGTCAACACAACCCATTTAACCAAATAAAACTTCCACATATAATAAAACTAAATTATGATGAATTCTGAAAAGCGGAGGCTTGAAAGTCACAAACCTTCTCAGACAGATTATGAACCTCTGCGGCTCTGCTCCGTTTGGAAGATGTCTTAGGCCGACCTGCGCCGTCTGATGGCACCTCCGATGCCTCCAGACCCTTCTAAACTCAACAACAAAATCAAAACTTGAACTTAAAACAGACCAAACAGAAGTTCAAATATGAGTATGAAAAAACAATCTCATTCTTACCTCGCTGTCGTTGGTATCAGAATCCACAGCATCAACCATAAAATTAGCGAAATTGACAATCCCAGAAGAGGAGTCAAGAACTGAAAGGTCGGCTGATCGGGAAAAACGGTTGTGATCCTCCGGTTGAGCCAATAAACAAGAAGAAGTTGAAGATGAGGAATTATGGATAAGTTGGTTCAGAAATGAGGTGATTTCTTCGGGTTCGTGTCCCGAAGTCGGTGGCGTTGTTCCGTACAGATCCGCCATGAATTGGCTGACTGAAAAGAAATAAATTTAAAGCAAACAGAGAGAGAAGAAGAAAGGAATATTTAGAAGAAAGAGAGAGGGCGTGTTTGCATCTTGAAGTTGAATTCTATATGTTCGCTTCTATGCCTCTCTCTCTTTCTCTCTCTCTCTGTCTCTGTGGTATCGCTATTGCTATTGTTTCTTGGGTTCTCACCTTTCTCTCTTTTTCTGTGCTCTTTAGTTTTGTTGGCGTTTCATTTTCTTCCTTTTAAGCGGGTTTACACCAGTAAATCAAACTTCTCTGATCAAATTTGATTAATCTCCCGCCCTAATTACATTTGTTTCTTGAGCTTTCAGTTTGCTACCTAATACTCTCTTTTTTAAATTCTACCACCTCGTTTGCATTTATTTCAGTAAAGCCCTCTTCTCTTTCTGTGCTCAGCGCTCAATTCTCCACCTTCCTAATACGTTTGAGATTTTCGGTTTATTTATAATTATGTAAAAGTTTGAGGGGTGAGAGTGCAAAAAATAAATATTTCGGGGCGTTATGAATTTCAGATTTTGTCTTCGTGGTGATTAGATGGGAAAGTACAGTGAAGAAGAAAGTCAAAGAGACAGATACAAGGCCTCACTGTCTTATCCAACGAAACGTCATCTCTGTCCTGAAAGCGGCATTAAATAAGGCATCAAAAAGTGCAATTCCCGATGTCACTTTTAGTGGCGTGTTCAGAACATACTCGACCTCAACCTATCCAACGCCATCAACCCTTCTACTCTAAGCTAATACTATCAATCTTCAACGATAACTCCTCTGCCACCCATACCTCCCCTTAATACAATTGTTATCTTGACATACTTTCGAATACAAAATTTTACAAAATTCGCCGTCATGCCATATACATATTATATTTATGAATTTAATATTCTATTTTAATCTACATTCAAGACTTCATATATGAGTCGATATTGCAAGTCTCACAAATTTATTTTCTTAAATAGTAATAACTCGAAATTCAAATTAAATTGACCACTCAAGTGGAAGAACTGCGTGCGCTTGCATCAGAAATAGAAATATCATTCAACATGACTTATACTTCAGTTACCGAAATTGAGTTGTCATTACACTTCAACTCATCAAGAGTTAGAAAATTATGCAATTACTCAACAACCTACTGCCAATTGGCCGAATGTTTCATAAACTAATTGTTAATTAATAAACGAAAAACTAGAAGCTACTTTAGCTCTCAACTTTTAAACATTTGCGACATTCACCCAGTAGATCGCTTGATTCAATAGTATTTAGCAAAAAATAAAAATAAAAAAGGCTCCAAGCGAGGGGAGCCAAAAAGCAGCTTCAAAATGGATTAAATAATATTGGCAGGTTACACACTGCATTACCTACCAGAATTGGATCCAATGAATGACAAAAAGAAACAAATTTTCCGCCAACCCTCCATCTAATCTGAGAACCAACACAGATGAAATCTAATGGTACTCTTTAAGACGTAGACAGTGCTGTTGTTTTACAAATGGGGCACAGATTTTTGTGCATTAACCATTGTTTGACACAATCAGCGTGAAAATCATGCCCGCATTCTAGTGTTCCAATATCTTCTGCCTCGTTATATTCCTCCTGTGACATTTGTAAGCAAAAAACGATAAAGCGAGCGTTGAACAATGCAGAAGATAAAATCATTTCCTGACAAATACAAGCAAGTGGGGAACCACGCCCAAGGCAGAATCATTACCTGACAAATGCAACATGGTTCTGTTTCCTGTTGAGATCCTATCGGAGTAGAATATTTCCGCTGCTTCAAACGCTTAAATATGGTTTCTTCACTCAATCCTGTGCTCACATTACCGATGCGCTCCTCCAGAGCCAATAGCTCCTAAAATCCCAATAAACACTTGCATTATGACAACCATCTTTTTCATTATAAAACCAGGGAAACTGGGTTTCAAAGTTTGTTGCGTCTATTTTACCTCATAAGACATGTTATCAACATCAAGCCGCATATCCCTATGCCGATCATGAATGTCAGCCACCCCAAAGAAGACTGACTGGTCGAGGATCATAACATCCTGACACAAGCAAGTTTAAATAAAATACATCTTCAAAAAACTTTTTTTCAACATAAGGGCATAAACAAAAATTGCATTATCATAATCCTTACAGCTTCAATGGACAAAATGGGCAGTTCACATTAGCATGCTAAAATAATTATATGGATGCCAAATCCCAGAACTAGAACCTTATCTATTGAAGTCACTAATCTGTCACAATCAAAGGTCCTTCCTAGGCTCACTCTCATCATCTCTTTTTTTTTTTTTTTTTAAATTTGTTAGAAGAGGCATTTAGCATGTTCTGCTTGCTATATTGAAAAATCAAGAATTTTCAGTCTGATCTAGAAAAATCAAATCACCAAATGTTAGAGAGTGGCTTAGCGACCACTTCAATACGAGCCTTTTTTTTTTTTTTTGGTTTCTACCACTCACCTCAAATGGATCAAAATAATCAGCAGCCCTTATCATCATAGGTTTCAATTATCAATCAATCAATAAAACACTTCTAGCTTTCTTTCGTGTCTCAGATATTCATCTCTAGTGATAATTGTTAAAAAGCCATATTCCTGGCTTCTTGACAGTTTTTCCAGCTATTAGGCACTACCATTAATTGTAAATGAAAAACCTATTACGTGTATTTCCATGTTTCCCTTGGCAAATGGAATTCTACTTATATGCTCTATTAACATAAACAGTCAATGTAAAATCTAACCTCAAATCGCAAGCCTTCTCCCCTACGCATGAGATCCAGCACATTACGAATCTGCTGCAGGCAGAATAAATATGTAAGATCCAGTCTACCACTTGTGAACACCACTGGAAACTTCAGAAAAAAAGGAGTATACGGAATATAATGGACTTGTAAAACATAATGTATCATGTTACTACACATGACAAAGGAGATATATACATGTTCTACTTCTTGAGTCCCTTGAGTCCAAATACAAGTAACAGCATCACCAACACACACACACACACACACACACACAGAGTAAGAAGTATTCTACAATAAGTGAAAAAGCTCAAGTTGATGATTAACAATGGGATAGACCAACATTCAACGATCTTGAATGAAGCGCAACACCAGTGGAAACTTATGCAGATTGCAAACCAATTACCAGATCCGTGTATCCTAAATTGTCAGACATAAAAACAAAAGTTTTCATTCTGAAGATAGAAAACCGGGCATTTACAGCAAAAGCAAAAGAATAAAAAACATAAATCCAAATAGCATATAAGAATTTCAGCTATTGACTGGATGTTTTACTCAAACAGTAGTAATTTGAATCCACCAACTATAACAAATTACCACAATGAGGATACAAGTAATAAAGCATACAAAAGTATATATTCTTCAATTCTGAAATTGATGACACAAGACTTCATCAATGCAAAGGAGAAGTTTCTCCTATATACAATCTTAAAAAGCCAACAACTTTATGAGGTGAAAAGGAACATGTTTGCTGTCACAATGTTCAAATTTTAATCTACATAAACTATCATAATGGTAATAGTCATCAGACTACAATAGATCAGATAGTGAGCTAATATAACAATCAAAGAAATCATTCTTATCTAAACAAAATATCACGTTAAATCTGAATTTCAAGGGTAAAGCATCCTATGTAGAGAACATATAAAAACAAAATATCATGTTAAATCTGAATTTCAAGGGTAAAGCATCCTATGTAGAGAACATATATTTAAAAACAAACCTCAGATGCAACAAGTCTACTTCTTCCTTCACCAGCAGCAGCCAGACTTCGCAGTGGATGTGGAAAGCCAAGTAAATCAGCTTGTCTCTCCAACCATGACGCTGCCCTTGAGTGTGATTGATGATGGCCCTGGTTACCAGATCCAGATGACAACCCCATCTCTTCTGGGGATGAATGAGGACCCGAGCGCAATGGAGGTTGACTACTGCCCTGGCTGCCAGACTCAGCACCAAGGGAAGAAATCAAGGACCGACGAACCAATTCTGAAAATCTACGTGGATAATGCGGAGGAGGAGGATTTAATTGAGAAACCCATGTAGGGGCAGATGATGGATGGACACCCGAACTTGAACCAGCCCGAGATGAAGAAGCAACATTTCCAGGTATACTTAAATTTCCACCAGATAAACTTCTATTTGCCTGATTTCGGACTAAATTTCTCAAATCAGGTGCAGGTGCAAACATGGGATGTTCCAATATATTTCTTCCTATGCTTCTTGACCTGGCTTCTTCACGTGGAAAAGCATCTCTATCTCTAGCAATGTTTGAACTTGAACTTCCAGTCCTTGAGCTAGAACCTCTATCCCACCTAAATGGTTGCAAATTTCGAGGCAACATTGGAACATGCATTAGAACAGGCTGTCCTTGAGTACTTGCATTATCCACAACTGGTGCTAACCTAGTGTCCAAAGATTGATCATTTTGAAGAAGCCCTTGTGACTGCTGGGAAGATGAAACATTAGAATGCCTAACAGCACTCCCAGTTGAAAATAGAGCAGGGGGAAGAGGTTCTTGAGGGTTTGAAGGATTTATCCGCACACGGAAGTTTCTTCGAGAGCTTTCTGCACTTCCTGCCACATATGAATCAGTAATGCGGTCAGAAGCTGATGCTCTCACACCTAGTCCAACTCCAGAGTTGACTTGGTCTGATGGAGCAGATAGACTTAAACTGCTGCCTCCCCCATAGCGAGCTGAAACAGAAGGCAAAGCACTACTTTCTGAACGCTGAAAATAACTACAACTTCCACTCGAAGAGGACTGTTCAACATGTCCTTCAAGAGCTTTCCTTTTGCAGGAGGCACGGCGACCATCAAATGAACAACCAGGTCTACTGTCACTCTCTTCAACCCGACATATAGAGCTTCCAGAAGGAAGAAAAAAAGAGTCAGGACCACTACCAGGTGGAATCCGCTCATTTTCAGATGGACCTGACTTATACGAATTGGGACATGACACAACTTGATAACCATCACCACCATGGGTCACAAAACCTGCATTTAAGTTGAGATTCTGTGGCAATACACTAGAATTGGAACTAGGCACAAAGAGGGGGTTAGGGTTAACATTAGCACCATCAAGCAAAATACTATCTGCTGGTTCACATCGTTGTTCTTCTGACCGTGGACCAGCTCCTGCACAAGAATTCGATGAAGCCCATCCAGGTTCTGTTTTCCGCTCATCATGGCCAGCCTCATTTTGGGGGCCACTAGAGCTGGGTTCACCTACGCTCCAACCATTCAAGGTTTGTCGTTCATGACTCAAAGAATTCATGTATGTCATGTTTGTAGCAGCAGGAGATAGCATACACTCTGGTAGTCGATTTTCCACTGAGTTCCGCATATTATTCCAGCAAATTTGCTGATCTACAGCAGAACTTGATGTAGACCCATGCTCAAAGCTTAAGGTTTCTGGCAAGGAACCAATAGTACCTCTTTGCCCTTGCATTAGGGCAAGTAACAATTTGCTTGTAAATTGTCTTTAGCGGTCACCAAAAAAAATTCCAACACAAACAGTAAGTCACCTAATACTTTCAGAAATCTGCACAAAAAATCAGCAGAGAGAATATTAATATGGTGGTCAAATAACTCTGAAATGAAGCGACCATCAAAGTGCTTCAGGCAATAAAAGCTAATTTAACCTAATTTCATAAGCAGGTTGACCTATGAACAAGTTCACAAAACAAACACTGGTAGGTTGATACAGGAAAACTAGACTGTAAATGTGGGTCATGGAGTTACACTCAGCTTTCCTAAGTAAGTTATAACATGTAGTCTCCAAATATGAACTAGATCTTCGTCATTGTGATTCATAAGAACCTAAGATGCAATTTATTCTTTACAAAACAATCTGCTTTATTTTCTTTGAGATTCAATCAACCTATAAATAATTTTATTCTTCCATTTTATTAAAGACATATGTGCTTCCAAAAGCATGATTTTCCGAACAGCTTGCTATTTTGACCCAGTCTACAATTGCAGATTGGCAGAGCTAAGGATTCATTTTTTTGCTCCTCATAGCCTAAGTGAAGATATCAATCCCATATTCTGCAATCATATGTCCCCCAAAATACAAACTTAATAGCTCATCAAATTTCTTATATATAATGATTTAACAATGTTATTAACCTAGACCCAACTGCAAAACTACACAAGTACTATCAAAAGTTGATACTTTGCAAAGGTTTCATTGCAAAGACTGTAAAGTTATTCACAAGCTACTTTGCTTCAAATAGAGCAGTGTACGAGTGAAATTGCAAGAAGCTCAACATCTTCCCTCAACCAAAAACATTAAAAACAGTGTATATATGAATGAAAAAAAAAAAAAAAGCAATAGCAGCTAAAGCAAAGGGCAACAATCAGTTATTCAATCAACCCATATGTTATTTGACCTACTTGTAGCTATTAAGTTTTTGAGAATGCAAGGAACAAAAACAATTTAGTCATCCATTACAATTTTGCACTTAAAAAAAAGCAGATGATTGAGATGTAAAGCAAGCGATTAGGTCAAAGCAACTATAGCACTAAAATCTGCCTTCCAAAGTGAAAGATCATTAAAATTAGCTACAGACGATCATATCAAACCAATGCAACAAATTTAGCACATAAAGTAAAGCATCTATTTACAAGTAAAATGCAGGGGCAGTGATAGATGTTCTTCTACAACAAAATTTAAGGCATTAGCTTGCCTTCATCTTTCAAATAAATTGAGAAGTTGGAAGGTAAACTCTTTTAAATAGTACAATTTAAAAAAAAATAGAAAACAAAAATCAAGTCTAAAAAGTAAAAGTTTATAAAGCTGAGTGGAAATCTCTCTTCTATCCAGATTTTTTTTTTAACGAAAAAAAATGAGAAGATAAGTAAAACCCATCCATAAATCACATAATATCTCGTAAATATTGTCAGTTAATTTTTCCAGCCACCTAAGCCACTCACAGGCTCAAATCAGCTTGTATCAAAACCTTGTTTCAAATCATAAATCAACAGACACGGAAAATCCAACCATCAAAAACAGCTTCGACACACAAACAGACAATAGCCAAACAAAAGCTTAAGTTTTTCTCAAAAATATTTACATACCCACAAAGAAATTTGTTTGCTTTGCAGCTCAAACCAAATAACCAAACAATAATAATATTTACATACAGAACCGTTCAGCGTTCATATCCTATGCTACCTCCCAGCCGATCGAAAAAAAAATAAAAAAATTGAAAAAAAAGGGGAAAAATCTAAGAGATTTACCTAAGGATTACAACAGAAGATACCGATCGATCTATGAAAAAAGAGAGAAAAAACAAAAGAATTAGACGATGAAGAGGCCCCTATTCTCTCCCAGAACTATTTTCCCTTTCCCTTGAAGGAGAAAGAATGAGAAGGAAAGAAAGCACCAAACAAGAAATGAAAAGAGAGAGAAAAAGAGGCCCTTGAAATAAGATGAGAATGTAGAAGGAAAGAGCGATTAAAAGCAGACAGTAATATCAAATTTACTAAATAACCCGTTAGTGTTTTTGTTTTAATTTATTTATTACAATCAACAAAAACAACACACAATAACAACGAAAGATGTTAAGTCATGTTTGGCCGCTTACCAAATATGTCCCTCTTTTTCACCTTTTCCAAAATTCCAAAAATAAAAATTAAAAAAAAAAACCCATAATTATGAATGCAATATCACTTAACTAAACCAAAACCAAAGACTCATATTTCAATGCGGCAGGGTAGGGCAGCCCCACTCTCGTTTTGTTTCCATCTTCTTCACGCCAAGCACCTGCCCTATCTTTTACCATCACATGCATTTCTTTGGCCTTCCTTTGCTTTACTTCTTCTCTCATATTTTGAGGAGCCTCTTGTGACTTGAGCCGTGTTTGAGCCGTGTGATCACACATTATAATTAATAAATATAAGGAAAGAAAAGTAAAAGCGTTTTCATTCATATAATAAGTAAGAACTACACACGTGGCATTGGTTTAATTAATTGCAGCCACCTGTTAGATGGTGTGGACTATTAGATTTCTTTCCTTTTACCTAAAAATCTGTTTGCTTGTATTAAGTTTGACGGTCTATTAATGGAACTTGAATCGAGCTTTGCTCTGGATGGTTGAACAATTTAATTCATCCCGGTTACTTACAAGTGATCAATGAATGAGCATTGACTATATATATATATATATATATATATGTTAGTGAAATCTCAAAAGGTCACAAGGTACTCTGTCGGTTTATTTATAGGTAAATTATATTTGGCAGAATTGGAAATATATACATAGAAGGACATAAATATAAAAATTATACAAGTAGCTACAGGATACGATTACTTTGCTTAAAAGATGTGTGAATACAGAGACACGAAGTCCCAATAGCATTTGTGCAGGTTCTGCCCCAACTTCCTTTAAATTGCGTCTGGTACCGTTCATATCTCAATCGTGGGCCTCTTGTTGTATTGTCCCTCGGTGTCTATGGTCCTGTTTGTGCCTTTTTTATTTTTTTATTTTTTTTAACCCCACCATTTTCAAAGATGTTGTTTTGCCTTTGAATTTTGTTTTAGGCATTAGGCCACGAAAGCAAACTCTAATGTGTCCATATCGGTTGCTTATACAATCCATTGCGTAGTACGTCTTTGAAAATTAATGATAAGATAAAGAATGACGATTCTTCCACCTCCACCAAAGGAAGGAAGAGGGAATATTTGGAAACTTGCCCTGATTTTGACAAATGAAAATTAAGTTCAACAACCTAATTAAACTATTACAAGACAACAAACCCTATGCTCATGCTTCTTATCTATGCACAGATAACTATAAAAATTTAAAATGAGAATATGGGTGGTTTTGACTTGTCTTGTAAGGAGGAATAAATACTTGCTTGCTGCCACCCGGTAAAAATATCGTGTAATGAATTAATTGAGGAATGAGAAGTATAGCTGTTAGCAATTATGTGATTTAACATATAATTATTTTTTTTTCCCAGTTCTAAAAGGTAGGTGGAGTTGTGATTGAAACAATTAAATTCAAAGGCACAAAGCTTTATGACACCAAACGGAGCCGGGGTCTGCAAGAACAAAAGGGTTGATCACTGAGATGACCCACACGAGCATGTGTGAGAGTCTATGAGGGGAGGTAGAGGTTGAATGTGCGATAATGATTATGCACATGGCAAGTTTTTCTAGGCAATTTAAATCCAAAGAGACGGAAAAAGGGGAAAGGAAAAGTGTGAAAAGTTTTATTGTCACACAATGAATTATCAGGAGACTTTGGCACATTCGATTTATTTGTTCACCTTCAAATCCCACTTGCGGGCAATTTAAAAATCGTCTCAACACCACAACTAGATCAACTTCAAGTACACCTCATCGCAAAATATTGTCATTAGTAAAGAGAAAAAAAAGTGTCATACAAGTTCCAGATTTTAAAAATCAGTCTACTTGTATTCTTATTTTGAATAAACTGTGAAAGTTCTATAAGGCTAAATAGAAAGATAATTTGTCGCAGTAGGTGACCAATGAATATAATGAATCATAGTCTCAATAGTAACAAAGACGATGGGAGAAGGAAAGGATAGAGCGTCTACATTCATGTCCAGTAGTTATCTGATATCTATCATGCTCTAATCGTGAGATTGACTAAGAGATATAGGTTTTTCATTGTTAAGAAAAGAAGAAAAAAAAAAGTGAATTTCATGTCAATCTATAGATGGTTAGTATTCAACAATTCTACAGCTATCTGACTGGCAGATATTAACGCAGCAATCATTTTTATCGCTAAATGACAATCAATGCAGACCAAACTCCCTGTGACTTTTTGGAGTCTATACTGTTGATAGACAAAAGCAGGACCGAGAGGTCAAAAGTAGTTCAGCTCAAACATTAGCTCGACAGCACTACAAAGCACGGTAGGGAACAATTTGTATTTGCCCACAAACAAATGAACAATTTATGGCAACTGTTAATGTACCTCCTGATAACCATCAACCGCTTGATCTCAGATCAAGGGTTGAAAATATTTATAAAATAACAGAAAAAGGTAGCAGTAAAAGAGCTCCCTAGCTACCAAAATGTGTAAAATACAGAAAGAAATTCCAACACGTAGAAATGCTGGATAAGGAAATTGCAAATAGAATAAGCAAGTAACATACTCAATATTCTTTTTCCAGAAAACAAGCGTTCTACAGTCCATTCATGAGAATTTCATCTTTAAAGCTGGAAAAAGCGAGAGAAAAAATGCTGCAATGTGTATAATCCCGCATACCACCTTCTTTCTCTCTATTTTCTCGGCAACCAAATTGAAGCTTCCAGACATTGATAGGGAAACCGAAAGAAACAACCATAATCGGCACAAAAATTGGGAAATCTAGAAGACTTAGTAATTAATTTTTTAGCACTCCGTACAAAACACACGTGAAGTAAAGTGATGGCACGCCAAAATAACAATAAATGTACATGAACTTAACTTAGTATACCAAAATATAATGTGAGATTAGGGACCATCCTCTTATGGGAGTAATTTCCACGAGGATCAGACAGAATTTTAATCCCCGTATTGTAATAGGATTAAAAGTAGTATCTTATGAAGTATATTGCCATTTTTATTTGACATTTAATATATTGATTATTAAAAATAAAATAAAATTATATTATTATCTAAAAATAAAATATTACGTTATTTTATTAAAATTTTAAATTTAATTATATAAAAGATGTTGTCGTGAAGAATAGGATAGGTTACGGAAAGCATTCTCTACATAAAGATTCGCATATTTGTCTCACGCTTAAAAACTGAAAAATATGGATTAAATTAAACAATGACGTGGGAAATGGAAAGGGGAAATGGAAAGGGCCTAGACCCACCCTCGCCCACCCTATTGCCATCCCTAAATTTATCAGTCCAAAAATTAAGCAAAACAAATAGAATAACATGTCACTATTCAAGTTCATTTTGGCACTATCTAATACATACCATAGGCACTTCCATCGTACAGTTCTGTGATCAAGAAAGTAAAAACTATGGGACCACTTATTAAGAAATTTAACTCGCCATCACGGCAGAACTTCCATAACTTATAAAATATCATAATTTCATCTACCACAGCATACACTTGGCCTTACAGAGAAATCCACAGTTTGTCATGACTTTATCTACCAACAGAATACATAACACTTAAAAAGGAATAGAGGCCTAAAGATCTTGTGGAAGGAAAAAAAGGCCTCAGAGAAATGTGGAAAAGCTGATTTCCCCATGACAGAAAATCATAAAGAATTCCACCATCAACAGAGAAAATGCTAGATGAACAAGCAAGGTGATGCTGCAGATACTTTAAGTTGCCTTGGATTTGCCATCATCCATTCAATCAATTTCTTTGTCTCTTCCCGTAGAGCAAAATAGCCTGTTATTAGACACCAGAGCAATCTGCAAGCCAAACCACAACAAAAATTGCCAAATACTCCGTCAGATTCAAAGTTTTTAGGTAGAAATCTTTAATTATAACGAAAACATAGCAAGAAGATAATGACCTTATCAGGCAAAGCAGTCCCTCTATGAAGTCTCTCAACTTCATAATTGAAGGTACATTCTTCATCTAAAGCTTTTAAAAGTTCTTTTTGACACATAAACTGCTTATATTTCTTTAGCTGGCTAATTGAAACCCTCCTGTTTTTCTGGATGTTAAATCCTATCTCAGATCAACTGCATCAACAGTAACTTAGTTTGTGTATCTTCATTAATATCCACACATACTTCAATCTTGGATAATTAGTCCACAAGATCATCCAACTGTATGAAATCTTCCTCTAGAATTGATAGTAAATGTTGGTTTGATACAGAATCAGCAACCGTACCACCACTAGTAAGCCCAGACATACTGACCTGCAGAGCAGCAAACACAGAATTCTTTTAAAAGAAAGCATTCAATTCAATGTGATGCATGTTTGGAAAGTGGATATATTTCACATATGGATGTGGAATTTATCGATATCTAACAAAAAAACCTGAATGACAAGAATATAGCTATACCTGGTTAAAGGAAATGTGTCAGTGTGAAAACCATGATCCTTGGTACCAAAGATTAAGCACAGAACATGAACAAAAAATGATAGTATTATATATGAAGAGGGAGACAAATTCAAAATTTGTTACCTGCTCGCTGGGTGGGATGGCAGCTGGAATCCGGAAGCTGGTATCAGAAACAGGTCCAGAGCTGACATGATCATCTGACTGACTGACCAATCTCATTGGTTTTCTTAAATATTTACTTTTCCTGTCAACAGAGTTTCCTCCGTGCAGTTTAGCTTCAGCAAAGTCAGGTGAAAGAAATCCATCATGCTGAACACCAATGTGACGTACAGCAGAAACACTTTCCTCAGCAACAGAACTTAAACCATTCTCTGATATGCTATTTCCACCATGAGATTTGACAAATACTCGACAGAGGACAAATGAAGTCTGCATTTGGGTGGAAATATGAGGTTTGACAGCAGCAACACAAGAAAATCAACTAGAAGGATGCACAAAATCACAGTGGATTGGTATAAGACATGCACATATCAGTTTGTCAATATGTCCCAAGTAAAGCAAAATAAGAAATTAAAAGCAGCACAAATTCCAAACTAAGTAGAAAGATCAATAACGAAATGGCCAGAAACGGTCTCGACCGAGTAAAATTACTTAACAAAGTTCCTATAATCACCAAGCTTTTGGAGGTGGCAAAGTCGTAGTACAACAAGACGATATGTGAGAAGAATATAGCTGTAATACATGATACATATATCTCTTCACTAACTTTAAGTTAGATGCACCTCTAGGCTGTTAACTAAGTTTCAGAAGTTTCCACTTTCTTAACTGATAACATTCCTCTAATTCAGGTGAGTATAGTTGGAAGCAGGGTTTGATAACAATATATTACCAGAGAGAGAGAGAGGCAGACTTTTACTTGCTTAACAAGCATTTCAACCACCTTCACAATAGCTACAATCCAGAATGTTTAACATGAAAATTTCTATAAACCTTATGTAAAACTAACAATAAGCAGCAGAAATTATGTAAATCGAGATAGATTCTAATTCATTCATCTAAAATCGTCGTTCAAATGAACTAATTTTCACTAGTTCTTCATCTATGACTTATTCACAACATGCAAATCTTTCAAGCCTTTGACAAATCATCTTATCTCAATCAAATTTAATAAAACAAACTACCAACATTTCGCATGCTCTTAATAGAAAGTTGCAAATTCAAAGCAATAACAAACCTAGCACAGAATCTCAGTTTAGCAAAAATAGAAACCCTAGAACTTTAATTCACAAACTTGAAGAATTCTCTTTTTATACCTTGACATGGTTAACAAGTGCATACTCGTACATGACCCAATCTGTCTTCACAGCAGTTTCCAGAGAATCCCCCGAATAGAAAACAAAACTCGTTCTGGTCCCCAAAACCACTTTCCCTCCTTTATTAGTACAATTTTTTATCACAACTTCTCTAACGCTCCCTCTCTTCTTCCAATACCCATTCTTTGTCCTCCTACTCCCGCTTCCTTTCCTAACCCTAAATTTACTGTAACAGTACCAGTGCCTCTTCCTTCCTCTGCACCCATACGCATAGCACGTGTTCTCCGGTAACTTGAACGGTTCGTACTCATACAAATCCAGCTCTTTTATCAAATTGTAACCGTTTAAATTGCCGGTTTCATCGGCGTTTGTGTTTTTGTTCGGAAGGTAATAGCAAAGTAACTGTTCCTCCGAGGGGTAGAATCGGCATCCTGGAGGAAGCTTAAATGACGCCGTTTTCGCGTTGCCGTCGTTGTTAGAATCTCCCATTGGATACGTTCAGCGCAGTTATTGCAAGTGGTAACAACAACAACAACAGCCAGAATGAGAAATTTTGTTCAGAATTTAAGCTAGATGACCAAGATGCGTGCCCATGAAGCTTCTTTCAGTAAGTGCTACTGTCCGGCTAAAGTGTACCTTTTCCTTATTTTCCTTCTTCGTAATTTGTCCACGTGGAGTGACTAAACTGGGTTTTAACGAATGAGGTGGCGAGGTTTTATTGGACTGATGAGTAATCAACGTGACGGCGTAGGTGATTAGGTAAGCCGTTAGCCTGGCTGGACCATTTTCTTGGGTCAAAGAGGGAATCTGGGAAGCAATACTGTAGTCCTTGTGGAGGCATTAAATTTCTATGCCACTCCAATTACAGCCGTCTGTTTCGTAGAAGATGATGTTTTTGAGTGTTGTAGGATGGACCATTGGTGTTGTGGAAAAGTATTCGATCATATTTTTCCTAAGACTTTCCTTATTTTTCCAATGTCATAGACTGTCTTGTCGGACACGTGTCGTAGATGAAAGGCGAGTTTCTTGTTTCTTCTACCATAGGCGAGTAAGGACAATTTTGAAGGACACGGATGTTTGTAATTTGGGGAACAAAGGTTTGGTCCGTCAAAACCTCATGGCCCAGCCCAGTCACAAAAAACCTGGGCGGCAGCCCACTGGAGAACCAATTTTAAACAAATTAGATAGACAGGAAATTTGTCCCGTGAAGTTTTATACTTGTAAACACATCAGGAAAGAGATATGATAGATTGCAACTCCTCTAAGGTCTACTAATTGTTTAATGGCGGAACAAAAGTTAAATAGTTTTCTGTATGAGCTATAATATTTTTGTCGTTCTTCCTTGCAAATAAAAAAAAAAGATCTGAAAACATGAGCTCCGTAAAAATATTTCCATGGAGCAATAAGGGACAAAATACTTGCACAATTGATTGCTGCATCAACTCTGGGCTCTAGTTAGCCATGATATTAATTTATTGCAAGGGGACACCCTATTAGGGTGGCAGGTAATTGGCTGTTTAAGAGAATCCGGAGCTGTACACTGAGCTCTCCTTATAATAATTTAGTTTGAGACTTTATTTCATAAGATTCAAGCGGTAACACATTAAAATATAATTGCTTCGATTCCTTGTATGTTTAATGGTAAAGTGAAAGGTCACGGCTGTACACTACTTTGCTGCTAGTGTAATTGTGACCAATGGGATCAAGTGGCAGCATCCATGAATTCCTCATCTAGTTCAAGAATGGTCATTGAATCTGGCGGAAGACAAACCTCCAAATCTATACTTCCTCCACCTTCACGCCCTGGATACGCTATCACATTCCCAGGAACCTTGTTTGCATACCCACTGCAAATTGCCACTGCTTTACCCAATCCAAACTCGTTTTCATACATTTTGAACCTTGGTGAACTCGCTACAACGATACTATACGGATCAACTAACCCGTGGAGCTGGTGTATAAAGGGAGACTGCCTCCATTCCTCAAGCCATTCGCGCACCCTTTTGTCATTGTGGCCAACCACGATCTCGTGCAATTTCCAAGTAGCCCATCCAAGGTCATGATCAAGCAGCTCCCCAGCTGTGGCAACCCCTTTGACAACTTCAACTGAATTTCCAAAATAGTAATGAGACAGTGGTGGTTCCAATCTTGACCTGTCATTGATGGCCATCATGCAACTGGTTGTCTGATCACGCGGTAGATTTCGGGCCCGGCTTATGCACCTCCAGACAAATGCAGACAAAGACTGTAAGGAGGAAAACTTGTTAGTGTTACCTGTTATGTTGGCCTTGGATTTTAGTTTTGCTACGGATTCTGCTGTGAAGTGGAAGATTCGCTCTAGAAGTTTCGGTGACTCATATCTAGTAATGAACTGGTCATGATGAGTGAAGGGAAGATTGATAATTGGATCATGACCATCAGGAAACCAGCGCTTGATTACGGGCACGCGTGATGGGGAAGTAATCTTTCCTTGAGCCT
Source organism: Boswellia sacra (assembly GCA_013180625.2). Taxonomy (NCBI): domain Eukaryota; kingdom Viridiplantae; phylum Streptophyta; class Magnoliopsida; order Sapindales; family Burseraceae; genus Boswellia; species Boswellia sacra. The sequence goes on along the minus strand of SNVD02000067.1, from coordinate 923,471 downwards.
GAAAGATCTCAGACCATGCGTTGAAGAAGTTCCAAAAAGAGGTTCCATCACCCACGCTGTGATTCATGGAGACACCTACGAATATGCCATCCACTAGATCCGTTACTTGAACCGAAAGCAAAGGCCTGACGTGACCATCATGGTCGACTGCTCTATCATGGTCAAAGAATGATTGGACAATCAGGGGTACATGAGTAGGTGAAAGTATATCTGAAATTGTGATGTCTAATGATGCATGAATAAATTTAGCTCCAGGGCTGTCATTGATGTCTACAAACACCACATAAGAAGGAGGGCTTTCCGTCTTTGCTGTCCTAAGGCGGCCAGCAAGAGGGTAGAAATGAACGAGGGTGAGAGAAAGGGAGTTCTTAAGCCCATCCAGGAGAGTCCTGATGAAATCTTCTGCATCATCCGCTGCTGCAGGTTTGGCAAAGAGAAGACCCTTCTGGATATAGTGAAAACAAAGCATGGAGAGGTCCCATGGAGTCAAATAACAAGGCTGCTTCATCTCTTCTGTGATGTATTGGGGTTTAACAAAGCATTCTGAGATGTAATGAAGGGTCACGGTATTCATATTGCAGAATTTATTTTCCTAGCTCAATCGAACCAATCAATCGGGTGTCTTTGTCCTCTACTTGGTATACTTTTGGTATGTGTATTGCCTTTAAATAGTTGAAAGTCAAAATAATCTACTGCGATTTTCTTGTATTAAATTTGCTTAATATAATCTATTATTCAAATGGTGCTGGTAACGATCGGATACATACTACTTTATTGATTACGTGTAGCTGAATGGTCACAAGTCTTGCAAAGGTCATTTTCTTGTGTCAGCTCATTCTGTCCTCTTTCGATCTTGTTTTGCGGTGGATGATATATATGCTACTTTATCCTGTTTTACCACTTTTTTCTTTGTAAAATAAAGTTTTACAGGATTAAAAAAAACTGTAAAATGTTAATGGATTAATATTTTGAACTTATCTTATTTGATAATTGATATAGATTTCCAAATGTGAAATCCGAGGTGACCTTTTCGAAGATCCTGTTAATCCCCCCCGCCATAAAAATGGGTATTTCTTGCATATGAAGCATATTCTCATTGAAAAGTATATCGGTTGACTAGTAGCCACGAGTTGGAGTGGATAACTAGGCCGTGGCCACCAATGAATTGATACATAGATATTAGATAAAGATACAAATTGACATTCAACTCTAAAAATTATAAACATTTTGAGTTTAGAAATTTATGATCAGAATTTAATGCTTAATGGTCAATTTTAACTACCTAATTTAATTAATGCTTGATAGTCAATTTGAACACCTAATTTAAATGTTTAATTGATATGAATTAAATCTAGTTTGAGTTAATTAATGATAGATGTTTGAATTCCTTCAATTCTATGTAGAATCCTATCTAATGTATCAATTATAAATTTGATGATAATATCAAGGTTACTATTAGATAAAAATTTAGAACAGATTAATTTTCAAGTCACATCATTAAGAGATATAGATCTTTTTCTATTTTAATTAGAATTAATATATTTGTTTACCTTATGTAGCGGCTTGACTTCTTAAATCATGGATTTTTCACTTTTAAAATGGTTGATGAAGACTTTGCTACTACTCCTACAATTGATATTTTTGGTTGACCCGATAATTCTATAACGAATGCTCCACTTGATCAACGGACGATGCACTTATCAATTTTAATATTAAATATATTGCATGACTAAAGTACCCCTCTATGTCAGAAACTAATTGATTAATATTTTCAAGCCATTTATTGGAGAGTGAATGTGTTGGGTTTATTTGAACATTTGAGTTGAGAAGCAAATGGGGAAGAAGAAGATTATACTCGTTTGGGTTGGTTTTATTTCTAGCTTTCTTTATTCTTTCTCTTTAAAGAATGGTTATCAATTGTTTCTCGGTTTCACTAAGGATATGGTATAAATTAGAAATTTTGATGTTTAGTTGAATTAGAATTCATCTATGTCTGGTTAAGTTAGGATTAATATTATTATTATTTTGTTAAATGTAATTTTTCCATGTTTTTTAAATATTTATTAATTTGTATCATATTTAATATGAAGAAAAACTTGGATTAAGGGTATTTGAGATATAAATCTATATTTAAAATAATTTAGTTAAAAGATTAAAATATTATCTAACGATTAAAGTAACAAAATGGTGGTATATGATGAGTTCTTCAATACACAGGGATGAAATTTAGACAAAAGTGCAAAAGATCCATATGTATGATATTAAGCCAAAAGTTAGGGGCAATCCATGACATTATCCCATTAATTTTTTAAAAAAAATATTTATATTTAAAATATAAATCTATATTTAAAATAATTTAGTTAAAATATTAAAATATTAAATTAAATAATTTAAGTATTTACTTAAAGGGAGATGATCATTTAACACAAAATTTTGACACAATTTAGTGGTACAAATTTATATAGCTATTGATCTCACAAAATTTAATAGTTGAAATTGAAAGTTAGCAAGTTGTATTTAATGCTGCCAACTCATCAATTATCCCAACCATTGGATTTTGTATATCAATGACTAGAATTATGTGTCTAGTTTTACATCAAGAGATCTCTTTTAAATATTTTAATCATTTAATATGATATAATCTAATATTTAATTATTTTATTTCAAAATAAAATAATTAAATATATTATTAATAAATTTTACATTAGGAATTAAAGCTATAATGCATTATTCTTCTCATCCAACACAATACCATGGATGGGCAAGGGTTATTTTTCCGCTTTTTATGCAACTCTTTTGCATTTTATTACTATCCTAACCAAGTTCTAAAGTTAAAAAAAAAAAAAAGTAGTTCTATTTAAGCTCTACTTTTTAACTCTTCATACCCCATTTCTAAGTTCACCTTGTCAAAAAATTTAATTTCATTTTTTTCTCAATAAACCACACTTAATTCCTAAATTATCCTTTTTCATTTCGAATTTGATATTTTGCATTTTTTTAAAAAGAAAAGATATAATACATTTCAGCTTCTTCTTAATTACATTTTTATTTATTTATGCTTGTTTTAGCAATTAATTCTTTGAATTAAAAGCTTGCAAATCCTAGCTTTCTTTCAACATGATTACAAATAGATAATTGCTCTTTCCTGTCTTTTCTTTTCATAGTCTTGTTGAACATAGCCGAGGAATGCAAAGTGATTCATTTTATACTATGTTAGACAAGCAACTTATACGGTTTGGAGGGAATTTTTTGGCCTGCTTGTGGATTTCTTGCAAATGTACTGTTGCAGTATGTTTTAGTTGTGCACTTCTTCTTCCTTTGGTAGTATGTTGGAGAGAATCACCACACATGGTGATTAAAAATAAAGAAAAAAAAAGAGAATGAAAACTTTAATTTAAACATATTCATCCTTAGGTTCCCTGATTAAAATATCTAAGAAAATTTAGAATTTCTCATAAGTGGATAACGTACGTGCACAAAATTAGAATTTTATTTTTAATAGTTTTACTTAAGATAAAATTGTCAAAAAAAAAAATAATGGATAAAAATGGTACCTAATGAGTTTAAAGGTGGGAACTAGATAGTACTACTCTAAAAAAATTAGTGCAATGTGTAGCTCTTATACTCTTCTATCGCGCGTACCAAACATGCCTATAATAGTTGCTACCTGGATGGGCATTTAGAAATAACTTGCTGTTATCTCGTGATGGATAACTCAACTTTTATGCAGGGATTCTGTGAGATTGAGATGATCGCGCTGAGGCAAACTTTATTCAAATGAAAATGGTGAAAATTATTGTTATTATTTCGTCCTAAATAGTCACATATTTATAAAATTCTAAACATATACTATAAACTTTTTAGCCGTTACTATAAGATGAGGCTATTTGGAAAATAGTATTATAGGAATTAAATCTTCTATAAAATTATTATTTTAATCTTGATTCATCTTGATTAATTCATATTTATTATTTGAAAATACACGAACATATTCAACAAAATCGAAAATCGAAAATACTTATAAAATGATTTGAATATTTATATTCAAATATGGTAAAATTTTGAATATTGTACGGTTATTTTTGTGCTGTGTTTGGTTTATTATTCGATTATTGTAATGTAGGTTAAGGTATTTTAATACTCATGAGAGATGGCTTTTGATTAGATTATAATTGAAAGAGTAATGCTAGACTTACAACAATCATATAATCTAAACTCTATAACCTGATGTGGCAGACTACATGACAAAAATTTACTAGAAGAGACAAAATAAAATTAGATGAGGAAAATTACATTTCTAATAGATTCTGCTACTTAGGGTGCCACATCAATTATAGAGTTTAGTTATATGAATATCGTAAGCCTAACATTATTCAATTAAAAATTTAAATATAACAACGTTATTTAGCGGATACAAATAAATTTCTTTTAAAAAATAAGGAGGGTCTCTTGTCCTCTCTTGTCTTAGTTTTTGTGGTACCAATTTTAAAATGCAAATGCAAGTAGTGAATGAAGGTTGCAGCCAATTTTCATCTCCTAAACTACTAGTCACCTGTTTCAAAATATTAATTCACTTACTTTGAAGGTGATTCTCCAAACAAATTAGATGGGAAAGAAATTAGTGAGGTGAATATGAAAGCTGCGATCAAATCAGGGATAAATGTGATAGATTGAAATTCCTATAAGGCCCAATAATTATTGAAGTTCATGCAAAGTAAAGGCCAAATAGTTTTATGTACAAGCTATAATATTTCTCCTTCTCTGCAAAGTTAAAAATCATATCCAGAAAACATACGGACTCTGTAAAAATATTTCCATTGCGCAATAAGGGACAAAATATTTGCAAGAGCAGTACCTGGCTGGTACAGTAATATACACAGATTACAAGTGTCATGTACTTGAGCCAGTGTTGTTTGTTGCAGCTAAATAGTATAATATAAGCGCCTGCAAATTTTAAGTTCACAGTTCACTTATGTGTACTGGAAGAAAAACCTGCAGCGAATCGGGGGTCAACTGGAACATTAGGAGATTGTGGCTGAAAATTTAAATTGAAACTTTATTCCATAAAATTCAGGCGGTGACAAATTTAATATGTATTGCTTCGATTTCTTATTAAATGACAAAGATCAAGAGGCAGTGTCCATGAATTCCTCATCCAGTTCAAGACTGCTCATTGAATCTGGTGGAAGACACACCTCTAAATCTATACTTCCTCCACCTTCACGCCCTGGATAGGCCGTCAGGTTCCCAGCAACCTTGTTTGCATATCCACTGCGAATTGCCACTGCTTTACCGAATCCAAATTCAATTTCATACTTTTTGAACCTTGGTGAACTCCCTATAATTATACTATACGGGTCAACGAAGGTGCGGTGCTGGTGTATGAAGGGAGACTTCCTCCATTCCTCAAGCCATTCGCGCACCCTCTTGTCATTGTGGCGGACCACCGCCTCATGCAACTTCCCAGCAGCCCATCCAAGGTCATGATCAAGCAGCTCCCCTGCTGTGGCAACCCCTTTCACAACTTCAACTGAACTTCCGAAATAGTACTGAGACAATGGCGGTTCCAATCTTGATCTGTCATTAATGGCCATCATGCAACTGGTTGTCTGATCATGTGGTAGATTTCGTGCCCGGGTTATGCATCTCCAGACAAGAGCGGACAAGGACTGTAAGGAGGAACACTTGTTGGTGTTACCCCTTGCGTTGGCCTTAGATTTGAGTTTTGCTACAGATTCTGCAGGGAAGTGGAAGACTCTCTCTATAAATTTCGGTGGCTCATATCTAGTAATGAACTCGTCATGATGAGTGAAAGGAAGACTGATAATTGGATCATGACCATCAGGAAACCAACGCTTGACTACTGGCAGGCGTGATGGGGAAATAATTTTTCCTTCTGCTTGAAAGATCTCAGACCATGCGTTGAAGAAATTCCAAAAAGAGGATCCATCACCCACGCTGTGGTTCATAGAAAGACCGATGAAGATGCCATCCACCAGATCCGTTACTTGAACTGAAAGCAAAGGCCTGACGTGACCATCATGGTTGACTGCTCTATCGTGGTCAAAGAATGATTGGACAACTAGTGGCACATAAGTTGGTGAAAGTATATCTGAAACTGCCATGCCTAAAGTTGCGTGAATAAGTTTAACTCCAGGGCTGTCATTGATATCTACAAAGACAACATAGGAAGGAGGTTCCTCAGTTTTCAATGTCCTAAGTCGGCCAGCAAGAGGGTAGAAATGGACAAGGGTAATAGAAAGGGAGCTCTTAAGCCTATCCAGGAGAGTCCTGATGAAGTTTTCTTCATCATCTGCAGCTTCTTGTTTCATCGGTTTGGCAAAGAGAAGACCCTTCTGGATGTAGTGTATAGAGAGCAGGGAGATGTCCCATGGTGTCAAATAACAAGGCTGCTTCATTTCTTCTGTAATGTATTGGGGTTTAACAAAGCATTCTGAGATATAGTGAAGGGTTTGGGGATTCATTTTGCCGAATTTCCCTATCTCAATCAAGCTAATCAATCGGGTAACTTTGTCCTCTATTTCCTATACTTGGGTTTGTAGACTGCCTTTAAGTAGTTGAGAGTCAACATAAAAGTACTGCTGTTTTCTTGTATTATCTTTGATTGATTAATATACATAATCTGTTATTCAAATGGTGCAGGTAAGGTTAAGATATCCACGACAACTATATGGATTACAAATAGACAAACGGTCACAATAGCCTTGTAGAGGTCATTTTCTTGTGCTAATTCTTCTCTTCATCACCTCTTTCTGTCCTATTTTGATGAAGTTTTGCAATCCATGATAAATAAATCCATTAAAAAGAAGCCTGTTTTACTTCTGTCTTTGCAAAATAAATCTAATGGATTAGTTAAAATTTTGAAGTTATTTACTCAGTAGATAATTAATAGATTCCGAATATCAAATTCTAGATGTGACATTTTGAAGTTAGAGTAATTCTACTGTTACAAACTACTTATATAAACTCATTCATATAAACTGATTTGACATGATATAATTTGATAAATACATGCTAACAATAAATAACATTAATTATAATAGGTGATGTGATGATCATAGAAAGATGTAACATCAATTTGTATAGATAAATTTATATAAATATCTTCTAAGAATAATATTATTTTTTAAAGTTAGAATAGATTTTTTCAAGTTTGACCGGAAATCTTGTTCATCTCGCCTGCCATAATAATGGGCGTTTCTTGCATATCAAGCATAATCGGGATTGGCTACGGTGCAGCTGCTGTATTTTGTGGTAAAACGGGTGCAAAAGTTGTAAACACAACTTCTGCCCCCGAGTAAAAAATATATTGCTTGCCAAGTGGCTATAAGTTAAGAGTGGAAAATTGGGCCCACTGATAAATTGATACATAGATAATGATACAAATTAGCATTCAACTTTGAAAATTATAAACAATTTGTTTGGGAAATTTAAAATCAAAATTTAATATTTAATAGCCAGTATGAAGTATGAACTACCTAAATTTAATTATTATGTTGATTTTCATTTAAACTAAGTTGACTTAATTGATGGAGATGTTCAACGCTCTATTCGTAATCCTCCCTAATGTTTCAATTATAAATTTAATAATAAAATCGACATTCTTAAGATAACATTTAATGTTTAATTGTTCATGGTCATTTTTCAACAGCCCAAAGAATATAATTTCCGTTTTTCCCGCAGCATTACATCATAAATTCCAATTGACATAAATTTAAATAATATAATATTAAGAAAGCCTAGTCATGTGATAATGTGAAGTTCTAAAACTTAATGAGTAGTTGAATAATAATAATAATAATATTCGATAAAATTTATTAAACAAGTTTATGGATCACGTAATACATTTATTCAATCCAACATTATTTTTTCTTTTTGTTACTAGCTCTATCGTAACTTAGGTGATGTTTGTTTCAATCACTTAATACTTTTTATATCTAAACACTTTTTAAAACTTAATTTACACCACTTAATAGGATGTTTATTTGTTTTTTTAGATACCATTTAAAAAAAATAGTAAGAAAATATTTTATCTTTAATCTGACTTTTTTTACCCTTGTTAAAATATAAAATGTTTATATTTATATTTATACAATCTTTTAAAAATTAAATAGTTAATAAAATTAAATCAAAATTCATTTTCATTTAAATAATTAATATAATATTTCTTACAACCTTTAAAAAATAATTATTAACTAAAATTATATAAAAATTCTTTTTCATTTAAATAGTTAATATTATATTACATAAACTCATATGACATTATTGTATAACTACTATATCATTAATATCATAAATTTTTTAAATTCATTTCTCTAATTAGATCAAGTTTAAGCCATATCAATTTGTAAAAAAAAAATTGTAAGAATCGTATTTTATCCATTACATTTTGAGGACTATATTTTGAATCATAAAAAAATAACTTTATTAATTAAAGTGTTTTCCCTTTCATAAACTTGAAAAAAAAAAGCTAATATGATCTTTTAACTGGCAATATTAAATATTAATTTTTTATTTTAAATTTACACTATTATATAAAATAAAATGTCCTTAGCAATCTAATTAATAACTTTTGAAGTTTCAACAAAACTGTCCCTATAATATGTAATAAAATTCTATCAAATATATTGTCTATTTTCAAACTCGCTATTTATAATGATATCAAATTTTTCAATAGTTATTACTCAACATATTATTAACTAATTAATTTGAAATATTAATAGAAATAAATGAAATTTTACTAATTATAAAAAAATATTTATCATATTTTAATATGGTAATTATAAATATAGTAATAAATAATATAACAATTTGATAATAAATACTAAAATAATCACAAATATACCAAAAATTGTACCTTTTAATAAATTAAAATAATATTTATAAATAAAAATTTGATAAAATTTATATTATTTTAATATGTATGGATATTTCTGAAATAAAATTTTTAACACCTCATTTGGACAATAATGATTAGAAAATTTGACAAAATTTATATTATTTCAATATGTTGAGATATTTATGGAATAAAATTTTTAACACTCATTTAGACAATAGTGATTAGAAAAAGTGATAAATTTTCACTTTTTCAATTAAGTGATTTATCACTTAAAAAAAGTGCTAAATAGAAAAACAACAAAAATTTTAAGATTAAAATCTAAACACTTTAAGTGTTAAGTGATAAGTGAAAGAAAACAAACACCACCTTAGTTTATTCACTAATGGAAGTATAAAAATATTGTTTTACCCCTATATAGTATATATAATTAATAAAGTTTCTTCAAATAAAAAACAAAACATTTTTTTTCCATGATCACTGCTCTCCACCTTCTCCTTCACTTACTCTGCTTCACCCCTCCCCCAATCCCCCAAGATCGATTCAAAACACAGATTAAAAACACAAAACCCAAATATACCCAAATCCCTAACTAATTGAAAATGAATTCCTGATTCCTTTGTGTTAAGATGAAAACTAATTAGTCAGTCAGTTAGAATCAGTTAGCTAGTTAGTAGCTTCTTGCTGTGGGTTCACGTGACTGATTTTGTTATGCCAGCTCAGCTGAAGTTAGTTACAGAATTTGTTACACATGTAATCTGATGTATATATATAAGGCTCTACTCTTATGTAACGGATGATTGAATTTAGTTAATAAACACTTTTCAGTTTCATGAAGAATGCTCTCCAATACTATTCTTTTCAACTTGGTATCAAAGCCATATGGCTAATTTTCTTAGAGATTTTTCTAGAAATGAAAATTTTCCTGGAAATAATTTTACAAACCAGTTCGGTACAACTAATCCTAGAGATTCAACTGTGCAAGCTTCTCAAAACAAGGATTCTTCACTGCTTTAACTTCATCAACTCCTACGATCTCACTACCATCTGCTCTGCCTTCACTTTCTATCAAGCTAAACAGGAACAATTATGTTTTCTGGAGGTCACAAGTGCTTCCAACACTAGGTGCCTATTATCTAGAAGGTTTCATAAATAGAGATAAGTCATGTCCTCTACCTTTTATAACTGTTAGTAGTCAAAATAATGTTACTGAATCTTTGAAACAGTCAAATCTTGAGTATTTTGCTTGGAAAAGAATTGATAAATTTGTCATGAGTTGGCTGCTTTCTTGAATAACTGAAGCCATGTATGGATATGTTGTTAGATGTGAGTCTTCAATGAGTGTTTGGACTACTCTTGAAAAGTTATTCTATACTGAGTCTACAGCAAGAACTATGCTCTTAAAACACAAATTACAAACAACTAAGAAAGGTGCCTTGCCAATGTCAGATTATTTTCTTAAGATGAAGGAGATATCAGATACTTTGTATGCTAAAGGCACTGAAATCTCAGATTCTGACCTTCTGTTGCATATACTCGACGGTCGAGGTCCTGAGTATGATGCAATAGTAGTGAATATTACTTCAAAGGTTGGGTTGTTATCAATTGAAGATGCATAATATCAACTGCATAGCTATGAACTTAGGCTAGCACAACATCATGCCTCACAAACAGTTAATATTGAACACAGTGCAAACTTAGCTAAGAGAACTTCTCAGTTTAATAATTTCAATTCAGGAGCACAATTTTCTAAGTTCTCTTATAATAACAATACTAATGTTAGAGGCAGAGGTCGAGGAAGAAATCAATCTGGAGGCAGATTTTATGGTTTTAGAGGAAATAATTCTGGCAGAAATGGTGGTGATCATGCTAAGCTTGTATGTCAATTGTGTGGAAAAATAGGTCATATAGCATTTAAGTGTTATCACAGATTTGATATAAGCTTCCAGGGTATTTCAAACTCTCAAAGCAACTCTCAAGTTATCAATACTCAGCAACAAAATCAATCTGGTGCTCAAGCTTTTGTTACTGCTCCAGTCACAAATGCAGAAGGCTCATGGTATTTAGACACAGGAGCCACTGACCACATCACTGCAGATATGAGTAAACTGGAAGTTAGAGAAGATTATTCAGGCAATGAGAGTGTCCAAGTGGGTAATGGTAATCTACTACCTATCTCTCACATAGGATCTGCATCATTATATAGTTCACAAAAATCCAAGCCTTTGATTCTTAGCAGAATCTTACATGTACCTCAAATAACTAAGAACTTGTTGAGTGTTTCTAAACTTGCTGTTGATAATGATGTAACAGTGGAGTTATGTTCTTGTTTTTGTTTTATAAAGGACAAGAGCACAGGGGTTACTCTATTGGAAGGTCAACTTGAAGAAGGTTTATACAAGCTTCCTACAATAAAGTCTCAAGTAGCAGCAACAGGATCAATTTCTCTGTTATCTGTTGGTAATAAGTTTACTTCTCATAAAGAACTATCCTCTCCAGTTTCTAATCCACTGTCAATGATGTCTCGTATAGTGAATAATTGCATCTCAGTTGATTGTAATACGCCCTCTTCTTCAGTACTATGGCATAAAAGGTTAGGCCATTCGAATGTACATGTTTTGGCTCATATTGGTAAACAAACTCAATTCTTCTCAAGTAGTTTCAAAAATAAATTGGTGTGTGATTCTTGCAAGCTAGGCAAACAGTGCTATTCTTTTTATCCTTCCTCTCCAAACTGTGTCAATTCTCCACTTGAAATAGTGTATGCTGATGTGTGGGGGCCTTCTCCGGTTAAGTTTATTGATGGTTACAATGACTATTTGTTGTTTGTGGATAGTTACAACAGATACAGTTGGATATATCCACTGCATGCCAAGTCTGAGGTTTCTTCTATTTTTCCTCAGTTTCTGTCCTTAGTAGAGAGACAATTTAACACAAAATTGAAGTGTCTTCAGACAGATTGGGGTGGTGAATTCAGACCACTAGCTTCATTGCTTGCACAATTAGGAATTATTTTTAGACACCCCTGTCTTTACATTCATCAACAAAATGGCTCAGTTGAAAGAAGACATAGGTCAATAGTAGATAGTGGATTGACCTTGTTGGCTCAAAGTGCTCTTCTATTTCAGTTTTGGTGGCATGCATTTCAGACTGCTGCTTACCTTTTAAACAGGTTACCAACTCCTCTATTAGCTCATTCTTCCCCATTTCAGAAATTATATCACAATTTACCAGATTTTCAACTTCTAAAGGTGTTTGGCTGTACTTGTTTTTCAAATTTAAGGCCTTATCAGTCTCACAAGTTCTCTTTTCACTCAGCAATCTGTGTTTTTATTGGATATAGTAATTCACATAAAGGATACTTGTTCCTTCATTCTTCAGGCAGAATTTATATCTCAAAGAGTGTTGCTTTTCATGAAGATGTATTTCAATTTAAAGATGGAAAGTTTCTAGCCACTGTCAACAAGTTAGATTATCATGTTCCTCCCACATCATGGTTTCTTCCTTCTATTAGTACCAGTTCACAGGTTCTTAAAACAAATTCTCCTTCAGCAACAGGTTCTTTTCATCATTCTAATTCTTATATAACCTCTCCAGTAGTACATTCACCTCCAGCAACTTCACCTTCCACAGCTACATCAACAGCAAATTCAAATTCTCAGTTGTAAGATATCTTTACCCAGAACATCCAAAGCCACCTACAACACAACATTCTGACTTAGCCTCTCAACCTACTATTTTACTACAAAATCCAAATATTGTTGTTCCTAGTAATCCTCCCATTCCACACAATACTCACAATATGACTACTCGAGCCAAGGCTGGGATTTTTAAGCCTAAAATCCATTCTACATCTTTGGTTTCTGATCCCTTCAAGACCACTGAACCTACATCAGTTTCTGAGGCTTTGCAAAGTTCTCATTGGAAGGCAGCAATGGAGGATGAATTTAAAGCCCTTTTAGCCAATAATACCTGGTCTTTAGCGCCTTTTCAGGCTGGCATGAATGTTGTAAATTTTAAATGGGTTTTTCATATTAAATATCATCAAGATGGGAGTATTCAAAGGTATAAGGCTCGATTAGTAGCCAAAGGTTTTCAACAGTCTCCTGGAATCGACTACTTTGAAACTCTTAGCCCTGTAATAAAGCCTTCTACCATTAGAGTGGTTTTCTCACTTGCTGTTACATATAGCTGGGATATCCAACAGATTAACATTAACAATGCTTTCTTAAATTGGGATTTGCAAGAGGATGTGTTCATGTCACAGCCAGAGGGTTTTACAGATTCCTCTCATCCCAGTTTTGTCTGCAAGCTTAACAAGTCTCTTTATGGTTTGAAGCAAGCTCCAAGAGCTTGGTTTGACAAGCTCAAAGGAGCTCTGCTTCAGTAGGGGTTTAAGATGTCATCAGCAGACACAAGCTTGTTTATTTCTAGGAAAGATGGTAAGTTGATACTGCTATTGGTATATGTGGATGATATATTGATAACTAGAAGTGATGCAGTGCAGTTGAGACAAGTCATTGATGATTTAAACAAGCATTTTGCTCTCAAGAACTTAGGAAGTGTGAATTATTTTCTCGGTTTTGAAGTTACAGGAAACAAAGATTCACTTCTACTCACACAAACAAAATATGATGCTGATCTTTTGAAGAAATATAATATGTTGGACTCAAAGGAGACTTCCACACCTATGGTGGCTAATCTGAAACTGTCAACAAGTGATAGTGAAGTTTTTGAAGATCCTACATTGTATAGAAGTGTCATAGGTGGCTTGCAATACTTAGCCATGTCACGACCTGATATTTCATTTTCCGTCAACAAGCTTAGTCAATTCCTGCAATCACCAACAATTATGCAATGGCAGGCATACAAGAGGCTGCTAAGGTATATTAAAGGAACTCTTCATTATGGCTTACTATTCGAACCAATGAAGTCATTCAATCTAAATGGGTATAGTGATGCTGACTGGGCAAGTTCAATTGATGATAGAAAGTCAACTTCATGTTGTTGTGTGTATCTTGACAGCAATCTAATCTATTGGTCATCCAAGAAACAGAAAGTTGTTGCTAGATCCTCTACTGAGTCAGAATATAGAGCATTATCACAAGCTGCAACAGAAGTCATTTGGCTACAAGGATTATTGAAGGAAATGGGATTCAAACTACAAGAAATTCCTATTATGTGGTGTGACAATAAGAGTGCTGGTTCATTAGCAGCAAATCCAGTATTTCATGCAAGAACCAAACACATAGAAGTTGATGTCCATTTTATTAGAGAAAAAGTAGTGTCACGGCAACTGGTTGTCAAGCATATATCCATAGAGTTTCAAGTCGCTGATATAATGACAAAATCATTACCTGAAGCAAGATTTAAAGTGTTAAGAGAAGCCTTAAATATTGTTTCCAGCAACAAGTTTGCTGCTCAAGAAGATACAATCAAACTTGCAGGGGAATGTCAAAATGAAAATTAATTAGTCAGTTAGTTAGAATCAATTAGCTAGTTAGTAGCTTCTTGCTGTGGGTTCACGTGACTGATTTTGTTATGCCAGCTCAGCTAGAGTTAGTTACAGAATTTGTTACACATGTAATCTGATGTATATATATAAGGCTCTACTCCTATGTAACGGATGATTGAATTTGGTTTGGTTTGTAACTGAAAACCAAACAAATAAACTTTCCTTTGAACGATTTAAGGGGGTGGTGGTTGTGTGGCTGAGATCTATAAGGGTTGGTGTGTGTGGTCAGGATTTGTGAGGCCGGTGGTCGCCGTCAACTGCCGGTGGAGCAAAGAGTGTAGAGGAAGGGTGAAGAAGATGATGATGGCGTGGCATAGTGTGAGTGGGCGAAGGAGCTGCACTTGGAGCAAGAGAGGCGTTTAGAAGGCTGGGGAGGGTTGAAGTCATAGAAGGCGATAATGCTTGGTGATGAGGTAATGTGAGTTGTGAGATCTGGGTTTTCTTAGAATTTTGGCATTTTTTTAATTTTTGGCTATGTGTTGTGATTAGCATGAGTTGATATGGGTTTTGATTTGGAATTGAATCATTGTTGGCTTTGTTTGGATATGAGCAAAGGTAGTTGGCCTTATTATGGTTTTGGATTTGGAGAGGAAATTTCGTAAAGGAACTGCAATGGGTTTTGCGTTGTCTTCAGAAAAAGGGTGTGAAATTGAAGGTTGAGAAGAAGATTAAAAAATTGTGTATATTATCTATATATGGAGAGGATGAAAAGAGCTATGAGGAAAAAGATTAAGATGTTTTTCAAATGCTTGAATGCTTGAACGTGTGGAGGGAGGTCTTTGTTGGATTTTTGTGGTGACTAGCTGATTTGTTGACGGTGGTGCCTGCTCAGAGGTGGTGGCTGAGGCTGTCTGGTTTTGTTTGGCTTCTAATTTTTTTAATCCATTTTCAATTGTTTTTTTAATTAATTAGGAATTTTGATTTGGATTGCAAATTATTGGATACAAAATTCCTATATTGCCTCTATCGGGTAGTTTAAAATCTAACGGAAAAAATAGATAGTAATTTTAACACAAATTCGGGAGCATTATTAATTAAAAACGCATAATCATTTTCTGGGTGAAATTAAGTCGCGACTCAACAGAAGTTATTGATATTATCTCAAATAAAAATCTTTTATTTATTTATTTTTTGTGAAATTTAAAAATTTTTGAACAACCGTCGAAATCGGTGATAATTGTAGTATTGCCGCCCACTATTGGTTATGACATGAGTCCAACGACACCTGCAACACCAACATGACAGGTCTAGTCGATCTACAAGGGTATCGAAGTGTTTTTGGATGATAAGATTGTGTTTGGCTGTTAAAGGTTCATAAGCATTCAGGTGGCTAAAGGTTTCTAGCTTTATAGATCGAGTGGAGCCATTGGCCGTGGTATTAGAAGTGTTGCAAGACGTGCAACTCTGAAGGCAACTAGTAACGGTGACGACGATTGTCTAATGACCTCCTCCGCCCTTTTTTGAATTTGGAATAATTTTTATTTATATAAAGATGTAGTTTAGGTATTTTAATTTTCTTAGACATTTAGAAACGAAAAAATAATAGATTTTCACTTTTTTATTTAAGTTATTTGTCGCTTAAAATAAGTATTGAATGAAAAACAAACAAAAAAATATAATACGAATTCTAAACACTTTTAAGCATCACCTTAAATAAAAAGAGTAATAGAATTAAAAAAGAAAAAAGATCAGTTTGGGTAGAATTTGTGAGGTGTGAAACTCACTTATTGCTACAATTTCTCATTCAACATACCACATCAATTCGTAATTGATGGGTGAATTCAAGAGGCAGCAACAGCACTCATGAATTCGTCATCGGATTCAAGAGCTCTCATTGAATCGGGTGGAAGACACACCTCCAAGTCAATGCTACCTCCCCCTTCATGTCCCGGATACGATGACACTTTCCCGTCAAACTTGTGTGCATAGCCACTCCGAAGTGCCACTGCTTTGCCCATCCCAAACTCGTTTCCATACTTGTTGAACCTTGGTGAACTTCCCATCATTACACTACACGGATCGAAGAACCTGTCCAGCTGGTACAAAAAGGGCGATTTCCACCATTCCTCAAGATATTCTCGTACGTCTTTGTCAGTATGGTTGACCACAGCCTCGTGCAACTTCCAAGCTGCCCATCCGAGGTCATGTTCAAGCAGCTCACCTGCCGTCGTAACCCCTCTCACAGTTTGAATTGAATTTCCAAAGTAATCCTGAGACAATGGTGGATTCAGCCTCGTTCTGTTATTGATTGCCAGTCTGCAACTGGTTGTTTGATCTTGTGGTAGACGGCGCGCCCGGATTATGGACCTCCAGACAAGTGCAGACAGGGACTGAAAGGAGGAGATTTTGCTGGTGTTGCTCTCTGCATTGGCCTTGGCTTTGATTTTTGCTACGGACTCCGCTGTGAAGTGGAAGACTCTTTCTAGAAGCTGTGGTGCCTCATATCTTCTGACGAACTCGTCTTGATGTTTGAAAGGGAGATTGATAATCGGATCACGACCATCAGGAAACCAGCGCTTGATTACCGGCGGGCGTGATGGGGAAGTAATTTTTCCTTGAGCTTGAAAGATCTCAGACCAGGCATTGAAGAAATTCCAAAAGGAGGTTCCATCGCCCAAGCTGTGGTTCATGGAAAGGCCTATGAAGATGCCATCCACCAGATGTGTTACTTGGACTGACAGCAATGACCTGAAGTGACCATCGTGATTGAGTGCTCTATCATGGTCAAAGAATGATTGGACAACCAATGGTACATAAGTAGGTGACAATATATCCGAAATTGTCAAGTCTAAAGTAGCATAGATAAATTTAGCTCCAGGGCTGTCATTGATGTCTACAAACACCACATAAGAAGGAGGGTCTTGGGTCTTGACTGTCTTAAGGCGGCCAGCAAGAGGGTAGAAATGAACAAGGGTCAGAGAAAGGGAGCTCTTAAGCCTCTCCAGGAGAGTATTGATGAAGTCTTCGCGATTATCTGCTTCTGCTGGTTTGGTAAAGAGAAGACCCTTCTGGATATACTGAACAGAGAGCATGGCAAGATCCCATGGTGTCATATAACAAGGCTGCTTCATTTCCTCTGTAATGTATTGGGGTTGAATAAAGCATTCGGAGATCTGTCTAACAGATTTGGGATTCATTGTTGCGAAAAGTTTGGGTTGCTGAAGCAGCTAATGATTTGTTCTTGTTCTCTGAGGTCGTGACTTGGTGGTTTGCCTTAAAATACTTGGACGTACACCAACTCCCACCTTGTTTGTTTCCTTTGTTTAATATGATCAATTTGACACTGCATCGTTGGTGTTGGTTAAAAATAAATATATAAAATTAATTTTAGTGCCATGCGATAGGATTTGATATGTGGGTACTTTTGACCGTTGATTAGAGCCGGTAGCCAAACATAGGAAATGTCAAGTTACCTCCTACATTAAAAATTCCACAATTGCCAAGTCAGGTGTTAGTTTCTGGTTGCAAAAGCCAAACTCAGTCTTAATTCCACGAAGGTTCATTGTGAAAAAATCTTAAAAAGAAGCAAAAATATCTGGATGTCATTTTACGAACAAGTCCTTAAAATTGTTTCTTAGTGTCCATCTTTAAGATTTTTAAATAGCTTTGTACCTGATAGGGTTGGTGAGCCAAGTTATTCGTCATTTTGGAAGATCAGTTCCTTTCTCAAGACTCACGCTTTCTTTTGAATGCATCAACTCTTACATCTCTTTCGGTATGGCTCTTTGTCGGAAGCCAGACTGCCATAATATTTGGTCATTAAGCTTTAGCTTATTGGGTGGGGGAGGAGAAACTTAGCCGAATTTAACTCCGGATTATGGTTGGAGCTAAACTGGTCAACCGAGGCTCTTTTCTCTAGCGGATTATTATAGTAGTTTTGGTTTTCGATATAAAGTAGTAGTACCACTTGCAAGGGTCGCTGTGTTAAATACGCTCAGCTTAAGAACAAGACTTCTCTTGAAAACTTGTTTGTTCACTAGATTTATTAATAAATGGAAACGAAGCATAAAAAACGAGAACATACGACGCATCGCATGAAACTGCCCGACGGCAGACAGACAAGCTACATGGTACAAGCGGGCTTGAATCTCAAAATCCGTTAAAAAGCTCATCAGGAATCAACCACGAACCAGTCCATCACCCCTTACGCCCTCTTCCATTTGATTAATAGCGAGGAGAAAAAATTTGGTATGACATAGTAATCCTCAATCTGTTGTTCAATCAAGGTTTTTAACTAAAAAAAAAAAATTCTCTAATTTTGAAAATAATTTAAGTTCTGTCAATCATTTAAAACTCCGGAGAAAAGATTTTAGGCAACAGAAACAAAGCGTTAGAACCACCATACGGTCTTACTTTATATTTACTATGCCCACAGGTGAAGAAAATTAACGCGGGCAAAATATGCAGCACATTACCAACATTATAATTTCAAAAACCATAGCAACAAATATCACCGAAACTCGAATTTAAAAAAGTACAATTAAAATTGCAACCCAGTCCAAATAACTCATGTTCTAGCATACTACAAATCCTATAAATATCAAAAACACAACTTAATAAAATTCAAACTTCAAATCCTACATAATACCAAAAATCTCAACTTAAATTATGCTAACCACTCTTCTCAGTGACACCAACACACTTAAGAAACAAGATTATCATTCAGAGACAGAGAGGCCAGTTGATCCGATGGGCTATTAGCCTGCTGCTGGGCAGCAACACTCCTGAGTACGTCCATTGCCTCTGCTACCTTTGCCTTCAACGCCTCTGGGGACTCAAGAAGATGCAAAACTTCAGTCTGGTCCATCTCCAGAAGCATACCTGTGACTTTGGCTGCTGCATCTCGCTCCAGCTGCTCCACCAGAGGGTATAAACTTTCTCCCAGCAACTGTCCACATCAAACATATTATAAAAATCTAGATCCATCCCAAGTTGCAAGCAAAACTAAAAATATTAACAGGCAAGAGGATGTAGTGTAAAATAATCAAACAAAACATGAGCTTACCGTCCTCTGCTGTTCTGGTGATGAATTTGCAAGGGCTGTGGACAGTGCTGTAATTGGCATTGGTTGTCCCACAGCTGCATCTCGCATAGGCATGCCCCCACCCATGTCATATGGAATAGGAAGCATACCACCAGCAACACCAGGCATTGGAACATCTGGCATATTACGGCCAGGGTACCGATAGACACGTCCCCTAGGAAGCATCTGAAACAAGCAGGATATCACGCCAACTGGCCTATAACTAAAAACAATAACCAAAAACATGAATAGATATAAATTTTAACAGACCTGCTGCTGCATCATAGGTAGTGGCTGCTGGTTCTGCTGCACAGGACCTGTCCCACGTCGCCCTCCAGGACGCTGGCCCTGCTGGCCCTGCTGAACCATTGGAACAAAGAAATTTGGCATGGGAGCCCCACCAGGCCTCATTCCAGGAACAAGTTGCTGCTGGTAACCAAAGCCAGCCTAAAATGAAACATAAACATAAGGATGAGAAATCATGATTATAAGGCAGAGCGAAAAGAAAGTAAAAACTAAATACAACCTACGAAAATCTAGCCAGATGTTATCAACCTGACTCTTTTAACTCAAACTTAAAATGAAGGACGAAATTCCTAAAACATGACAAATGGAAGAGTCGGTTTTCATACACCCTATTGCATGCAAGAAAAGCATTCTAACCACTTTTTTAAAAAAAATAAAATAAAATCAAAAAGACACCCAATATACCAGAAAAGCTTATCAAATTTAGCATGACAAATAAATGAATTACAATCAAAGGTTAGCTCAATCATTTTTCTCTCATAGACAATCAGATAAAGCCTTCATTTAACGACCATAAAGTAATGTTTCAAACCACATAATTCTTCTTACGAGATATAAATGATAAGATTCAATGGCTTGTGAAGCAATAATGAACCAAGTTATATCATTGGCAAGATTACTATGAGGTAATTACTTGTGGAGGAATTATAGCTGGTGGTGCTTGGCCATATAAAAATTGTTGGCCAAGGCCTGGAGCACCAGGTGGATACATCGGCATACGAGGCGCAACTGAGGGGGCCATAGCAACTGGCCTCAGCTGTGAAAACTGAGCCTGCATCAACAAAATACACATGAGAAAAGCAATAGAATAAAATTAGAAGATTCCACCCAAAAAAAAAAAAACAAACAAATAATGGTGGTCCCTGTATTTCTGAACATGATCAATGCATGCTAACTATACAACTAACAATTGCAGCCTTTTATTTTTTCAATGAGAAACTGATATTAACAATTAAGATAGAAAACTATTGTGGTTATGATCTTTGTTACTATAATTTTAAAACAACAATAATTAATCTAACAAAAGCTGTTTGCAGTTACGATAAAGGCCTTCAACACTCTTGCACTCCCTCATATAAAAGCAAATTCAATGATGTCTTTGGACAACTTTATTTAATTGAATTGTATTAATCAACACTTCATGTTATTTCATTTTACTTTTCTGTTATTTCTTTTTAAAGACACTTATTCGTCCAAGTGAAGCCACGTGCCAATTCCAAAATTAAACTACATTAACATCAAATACCTAAACAAACAAAACGAGGTAGCAGAATTAAAATAAAACCCATATCACTGAAATGTAACTTTTGCAGTGGTATTAAGCAGCATGAAATAATTATTGTGGAATATCAAAACAACACGAAGTAAAATTGTTTCCACAACCCAAATTAGAAGAGTCTCTAAATTAGGATACAAACTGTTTAATTCTTAAGACAAAAAACAGGACAAAAATTTTTAACAAAGTGGCATTCAAATTTGTTCCACAGGTATAAGATAGTAAATATTGTTCCAAAATCAAGATACCTGCAGCCTTGCTCTTCTCTCTTCTTTCCGCTGTGCAAGTGCAACATAAAGCGGCTTGCTAACAACCATTTTTCCATTCATCTCTGCCAGCTGTAGATTCGTAATAGATATGTATAAGTTTTTTATCAGGCATACCAACTGCAAACAAATAATCGAGACTTACAGCTCGAGATGCTTCTTCGGGAGTAGTAAATGCCACAAATCCAGAGCCTTTACTAATTCCGCTAGGATCTCGCATAACCTGTAAAAGAGACAAAAGGAAAAATGTTATAGCATAACCCCAAACAATGGAGCACTGAAGAGTATTAATGATTTCAAAAAATTAAAAGAGCATAATCACAAACCTTGCACGAAGTAATAGTGCCAAACTCTGTGAATAATTCCTTAAGTTTTTCATCATCAATACTATCATCCAAGTTCTTAATATATAAATTCAAGCCTTGAAATTTGTCTACAGTCTCCTTAATGGTTTGCTCAAACCGCCCTTTCAGCTCTTGCTCCCTTTCGGATTTTTTCTGTGCTTTACCTACATACCACTCTTTGTCCTCAAATTTCATTCCATTAAGTGCATCAACAGCCTGAGCAGCATCATCTGCATTTTCAAAATTGACAAATCCAAAACACTTGGATTTTCCATCTCCATCCCTCATCACTACAGCACTAGTGATAGGTCCATATTCACCAAAATTTTTCTTCAAATCCTCATCTGTTGTTGATTCAGAAAGATTTTTGACATAGACATTATTAAATTTTGTCTTATTTGAAGAACTTTCTCTTTCATGTTTACGAAGAAAGTGTCCAACATACACTTGTTTGTCATTGATAAGCATGCCATTTAGCTTATCAATAGCACTCTGAGCAGCTTCTTCGTTGTCAAACTGAACAAAACCATAGCCTTTGGACTGGCCAGAACCATCAGTAGCTATCTTGCAAGAAAGAATGTTTCCAAATGAAGAAAAAGTATCGTGTAATGCCTTGTGGTCAATAGACTTGTCTAGATTCTACACTCAAAGAAAACAAAATTTTAGTGTCTTAAAGACCCAAGATAAATACAAAGCATAGCACTAGAAACCTAACACATTGGAAATTACCAAAAACAAATTGTAAATACCTTAATAAATATGTTTCCAGTACCACTCTTACGAATACTAGGATCCCGATGAGAGTACATGATCCTGATGGGCTTGTTATTAAGCAGAGTGAAGTTCAAAAGATCCAGTGCCCTTGCCGCTGTAAACACCATACACGAGTTAAAAACAAACGAGAAACTACCATAAAAACAAAGTAACTAACATAGAACAAATGGTCCATTTAACTTGCAGGGAGTCAGTAACACCATTGTGGATAATTGACTTTGAAGAAAATGTAGTAACTTAAGCGTAACATGAGTTTGATAATAAGAAAGGAAAATAAGGTAAATACGTTTAATCCTACTTAATATAAGCAAATGTCCTATTTTCCAAATAACAAGCATCGAAATATTTATAAATCAATCACTAATTTATTAAAAAAAAAGGGATAGCTAAGGGAAACTCAACGTCGCCCTAATCTACAGATTGAACTGATAATTAGCATTCTACAAACCCTATTAATAGATAAATAAATAATTAAATTGTTCCAATTGTACGAATCGATAAAACAAAAATACAAACCATCGTTGGGATTGCTATAGTTAACGTAACCGTAGCCGAGTGAGCGCCTGGTGCTGAGGTCCCGACAGACCCTAACCGAAACCACTTGGCCTACCTGGTTGAACAGATCGTAGAGCTGCGAATCGGTTACGTTGAAATCAAGATCACCAACGTAAAGCGACGTCGTCATGAACTGGTTCCCAGCGGCAGCAGTCGCCACTCCGTTTGGCCCTGATATTTGAGCCTGATGCTGCACCTGAATCTGAGCCATAACCACAATTTCTAGATTCTTCTTTTTTTTTCCTTTTTTTGCTTTTTCTCGATTTTTTTTGTTTCCCTCTCCTCTTGTTACTTCTCAAGAAAAAACCTAGAGAGATAACCAGAAGATAATTCTAAGAGCAAAGATATGATGAGAACAAAACCCTCAAACTGCGAATTCCGAAAATTGTATTTGCTTTTCTTTTGATTTTTTTTCTTTTTTAAGATTTTAGAGGATACGAGAGGAAAGGGATGGGTAAATTGGGGATAAAATTCGTCGTAGATCCGGACGGAACCGCGACGGAGGAAGAAATTGAAAATTTTTTTGACGTTTTTGAATGGGAGGGCAGAACGAACTGCACCGCACCAAGTAAGAGGTAACTGTGTGCTTTATATAGTGAAGTTACTTGACGAAACCCTAGTTTGATTATCAAAACTAACGCGGACCGTCTGATCTTCTGTTTGTTGACACCTGGCAATCTTACATGGCCGGTTCGCGTTTGAAGGCAATCGGCGTATTGGGCATTACGTATGGTTACATAACGACTAGGGACACGTCTCGCGATCTCAGCATTACCAGCTGGTACGAAATTTCCTGTCTTTTTTTATTATTATTATCCTTTATTAACATCAAATTTGTTAGTGAATATTCTATAAATATCGGAAGATTATTCTTAAAGATTAAATTACATTTTTTCTATAACTAATTACAACCAAGTGGGATTATTCCAAATTTATATGTTAATGTACACGTTGATTGAATAAATAAATTATAATGATCTCCTCATATGCGTGTTATTATATTAATGTGTTTTGGTGAAGTTTAGAAATTTTAGAGTGGTAAGGTAAGACGATAATAAATTGGTTTGACTAGATCAATAGGGAAACCGGAAGACGGAAGAGAAGCAGTCAAATGAAGAGTGAAAGACTTCGACTTGCACGCTACTCCAGGTTTGGATAGAATCGTTCTTGTGATGGGCCTAATACAAAAGAGGATAAGCAATTGCTTGGCAAGGATAGTCGATGCAAGGCATTGGTTAGCCGAAAGTTAAGCCCAAATTTTTTAGTTTGTTTAATAGGGACCAAGATACTCAGAATACTGTCCGTTTTGCATAGAAGCTATATTGTTATCTCAGCCTCTAAGCCTGAGCTATCTTGTTTTGCTTAATGGGCCGACAAAGTTTCCTTGTATCCAATTAATCCTGCCCTTTTGTTTTTTTTTTTTTTTCCCATCATAGGAAGAAGGACCGCAGCCTTCCACCCACCTCCTCATAACATAGCATTTGTCCCGTTTATATATAATATGACTGTGCAGATACACGTAAGGAGGAAACAAATCTATGATTGCACAACACGAACCATGAACACTGTTCATGTGCTCTTTGTCTGTCCTCAATCAATTCCTCATAAGAGGATGTCTCCTTGGATAATTTCTGTAGTTATTTAAGTTGAAATTGAAGATACAACTGCATTAGACAATAATATGCGAAATCAATCAGATTTATTAACCATAGCAAATAACTAGTATGGAGAGAGGATACTGGAAACCCCAATTAGGCCGTAACAATAACACAGTGGTGAGTTAGACTTATTAGAGCCACCTATTCTGAATATGGTAGAAGCTGCATGCATGCTATGAGTTTGGAATAGATAAACTAGTCAAGTCTTTAGTACTCACGGGAGCTAATATCTTTATGAATAAAAGGTTATTCTTACAATATTAAACTTACAAACTTTGTATATAAGCGCTTATACATAATTCAATGTCATTAGTGATTGAAAAAAAGTCATATAAAATCGACTTATTTGAAATTGATAGTGATAATATGTCAATAAATTAATGTCATATAAATTTTTTTACGGTGTACAAAGTTCGTAAATACAATATTACTATAAAGATTAACTTAAAAAATAATATTAGGATTTGACTCAATTATATAAAAAATTATCTAAGTTAGTATGTCGCCAACAATTGTTCTGTAGATTAAAGTTTTATTTATCTAATTTAAGATATCAGCAAAGAATATTATTAAGAGAGATACCACTGGAGCTGGTTGTAGATAATTGACTTTCAAGATCTAGTTTCTTCTATGGTAGAGGAGGAACGGAAAAAATGTAATTAACTATCTCTTGTTTATTTCCCATGCATGATGCATACATATACATTAATCTTGTCAGTATTAATTATTATTGACCTTATAATTTTGTTATTAATGATATGGTGTTAAAGGATTAGTTGGAAAGAGAGAGATGAGTGGTTATAGATTGGCATTATTGCAATGTGCATGAGCAAAATCCAATTATGAGCTACTATACATATTAAATTATTTGAGTATCAATTCACGCACGACATCAGATATTCTAGCTTATCATCAATCATCATTAATAATTTCAAATGAACTGAGGTATCTTTCCCTCCTAAACGGTAATGGAACAAGTGATGATCAATGGACGGACCCACAGAACACTAGCCAGGCACTATCGTTCATAGATTTTTTTTTTCCATTAAAAAAAAATTGCATGTCAATCCCGAGAGGGAAGAAAAAGAAATTGCATGTCTCCTAATAGTTGATACGCTACTTTATGAAAGTCTTCCAAGGAGTGCAATATATTATACTTTGAGAAAAAGAGGACACATCTCTTTTCCCGTTTGAAAATTAAAATATGAAAGAGTAGGCTTAAGGAGAAGAAGTAGATGCGTGGACTTCAGTGTCCATAGGTTTCTGCTTTTAACCTAAAAGCTAGCTCCATTTCATCAAGTTCCCCAGGTAGTCAAAAGGATCATATTAATATTTTCACACCCACCAGAGATCGATTGATAGACAGAGATGGAATAAAGAGTGACAAACCGCTTTGGTTCTAAGTCAGGAATAATAATAATACATCAGTAGATAGTACAGAGAGACAACTTGTCTTTCTTCTTTCCCGAAACAAAGAAAGAAAAAGAAAGAAAAGCACTTCAAAGTAGATCCAAATTTTGGAACAAAGTTCAATGAAAATTTCTTCAAATTCAACCCCTTCATCTGCCTTCCGGATGCAATGGGAAGAGCTCCAGAGTTCTATCTCCTTCTTCCTCTTTACATGATCTGCTATCTTCTTCCAAACATTCAAATGTCCAGCTTCTGCACTTCCTCTTGTATGGACTATCCTCCAGTCTCTCCCCTACTACTTGATTTCCCTGTACATACGTACAAAATAATACTTTATTCAAATTTTCTATCGAGTTAATGAAGTCACTAGGTAGCTGATTTTATGATATGAATGAGACATCAACATACCCTAGAGTCCAAAGATATAGTGTTAAAACTGGAGGCTGCTGATGGGGTTCTCGGACAATGGCTAAGACCAAGACTATTGCGCTTCTGCTTTTGCCTCTCGCGGGCTTTGTGGTTTTGAAACCAGTAAAAAACATTCTTCCCTTCTATCTTCCCGTACTTCCCTAACTGCGCTGTGATTTGTTCTATTTGTTGGGCATTCGGAGTTCGCATTCCTCCCCTATACAACATCTCCAGTATTCCTATCTGTTCTTGCGTTGGATTCCACCGAGTCCCTCCCGGGTGCGTTTCCACCTGCATCAGTTTTTATTTCAGCGTAATCAGATTTCATGTTCTCTAGCTACCGCAATTCTTATCTTATTATGAGTATCTATTTATATGATTAAGTATAGTTAAAGTTGTAGTAACGAGATAGCTAGCGTAGCGACGGTGTTGCATGTTCGATGGAGCTGTTATATATTTTGAGTAGTCAATGAAAGAATGAGATAATGTATGGAAGTACGAAGAAACAGATTTGTAGTTAAGAACATATGATCACCTGAGGGGAATTTCTCTTCTCGTCAGAAGATCCAAGTTTTCTAGGACCACTTTCTGGTCTAATGAAGCTCTTGAGATCGAAAGCAGTGACAGTGTCTGTGTTGGCCAGTTTGGGAGCTAGAGGGCGTAAGCGCTTGCAACCAAGCGTGAGCGAGGGTTCGTGCTCCCAGAATCCACGTGCCAACTGATGCACCTTCATGCTTCCCATGGTAGAGGACTGAATGAAAGAGAGTGGTGATTATATAGGAAAATGAATGAGACTTAAAGCAAAGAAAGTGGTTATGAGGTGGTGCTTAGAAGAACCAAGACCAAATGATGAGGCGAGGTTGACTTGGGTTTTCCATACTAACTTTAAATGATAAAAGAGAAAAAGAAAAGAGACACGTAAAGAGAGAGAGAGAGAGAGAGAGAGAGAGAGAGAGAGAAATAAAGGAAGGAATAGAGGAAACACAAAGAGAGAAATAATTTGATAATTTCATATGAGCGTGTGGGTGTGGCTGTGTTTGTGTGAGTGTGTGAGTTGAGTTGAGTATATGCGTGTGGGTTGGCCCGTCTAATCGGTCGTTTTTTTCTTGCTTTCATGATAAGGTGTCTATGCTTTTCGGTGCTCTCTCTCAAACTTTTTTAGGAGGGAGAGGAATGAGAAAAGATTCCTCCAATCCCAAAACTTGAAAATGGAACTCAGTTTGCTTTTCTAGATACGGATATTAATTGTGATTGAGTGAGTGAGAGAAACAAGTGAATGCCGTCGTCTTTAACTGGTAGAGAATGTTGAAAAAACGAACTCCCATTACAATATCTACTTCAGTGCATGCCATATCCGCACATCTCCTCTTATTGGAAACTGTTGCTCCAATTTCCTATACTAAAATATTACCTAACCCCACCTTGTTTTCTCCATTTTTTTTATACTTTTTAATATCTTGGGTCTGGTACCTACGATGCATCATCCACACATATATGTACATCAAATAATGCATACGTATTTTACGTCGGCTAAGTCATCATCATTCTTTGCTCCAGTTTATTCACATGATGAGTTTTGAACAAAACTGGAATCATAGTGAAGCCCTGATGACCGCAATCAAAGACCCATTGTAAGTGATTGCGGATAGCACGTGTAACTGAGCACATGAAGTAGTGAAACGCAAAAGGGGAACATTTGCTACAATCATGCAATTATGAACATGCATCTTCGATCTGCAAGTTAAGCTGTAAAATTACTTCTTCTCATAATCCACGGTTTCAAGGTTCCTGTGTTGATGAACCAATGCGAAAATTGGTGCATATTTAGTAATTAATCAATTAATTACATTACTTCTCCTATTTATCCTCTCTTTCCCCTTGCGTAATAGAGGGATCGAAGAGCATGCTTGTCTGAAATTAGACGACATTAATTGTTTTCTCCATCTTGTTATTGTGATAAATGTGCAATCCTCATCATTTTGCAGGGTTGGGATCCATGGAGTTCTGACTCAAAATTTTTTTTTTGATCAATTATATATTTCTAGAAGGAGAAAAAAATAGAATCATTTTTTTTCTTAGAAAGATGTTCGACAAATGCAAGGCGTTAATTATTCTCCTAAAATTGCTATGTTAAACATTCTAAATGTGAATGAACACAAAATTATAACAGGCACCGCGATAGTGCAACTTCCATGCATCTGAATCTGATAGCCAAAATTCTTCATCCAGATCGAACAGTTAGAATTTATTCAAGCCCTATAAGATTTAGTTGCTGGCTTGATGTGACTCTTTCTCCTTCTCTCCCGACCATAGACTGATAATGCAGCAGAATGAGGATCTTGACAAAGTTTGCGTAATATTTGGTATGTTGATGATTTGCTGAACAGCTCATTCTAAACTCTTCATTTACCTTACCTTATCTTGCTTTGGACTCACTTGGACTCATTCTTTACCTCATCTTTTAACCTTTTCTTGTACGAGAATTGTCTCATTCGATGAATCCACTGCATGCTTTAATCATTATTCGTTAGAAATTTTAAAAGGAAGTTCCCCCCCTAGCCATTGTATTCTGAAATAAAAACTAATTTGCAACAGCACTGCACATGTAGCGGCTTAGCGACACTTTTTTTTACCAGTTAACAGTATTTGGCTGCCGTACATGTATTACATCAGCTTTTACTAGAGGATTAAAGTCTCTCTCACTGTACATAAATAATTTATAATAAGGAATTCACCTATATAGAATAATTGTGTAATGTAATGTTTGTCATGGTAAAAGGTGGCATATGGTGAAAATTCTAGCCAGTATTAATTAATAGCTGTTACTCCTGAAAGAGAAAGATAATTTGAAAAAGTTGCTCTCCAAGTTCAAATCCTATTGGCCAGGTGTCATTCTAGCTTGACGACAATGCGTGGGATAATGATATCAATTTTGACATCTTAGATTATATGCTGGTTTTGGCCTCACGTAAGCTGATCCCACAATTGATTACACACCATATCCCTTGAATCACGACTAAAATTTTTATTAAACAAATTAAAAATGAGAACATTAATCTCTTCCTAGTAAATTAGAGAGTCATTATTCTGTACCTAACCTAATTAGAATTAATTGATCTGCAGTTACTTGTCCACAGAAATTACAGTTGAAAAGCAGCTAGAACCAGCTAATAAGATTAATTACCTTGAGAAATATTGCTTTCTTAAGCAATAATGACAAGAAAGCAAAAGAAAGGTAATCAAGCACCACATATAGGGATCCACGAGAGATGTATCCATCCATGATATGATTAAATTTATGTAAGAAGAAAAAAATCAAGTTAATTATTGTGGTAATTACTGATTTTATATATACATATATATATATATATATATATATATATATGTAATAAAGATGTGGTTGGTTAATTAAGGAAGGTTATTGAATGGTAAAATAGGACCGTGGGTCCTGGTACGATTCAACAAAAGCAGCTGCCATTCAGGTGGGAATTTGAGATTGGATCACAGCCGCTCAAGACTAATGAAGACAGTGAATGGATGAATAACCGATCATCAAGTGCCACGTTAGGTGGGTAGGAAAAAAGAGAATGGTGAAACTCTGACTGAGTAGAAGTGGGAGGGGGACACTTGTAGAAATAATAAAAAAGGGTTGGCTGGCGTTGGTTTAAAATTTTGTTTGTTTCGGTCAAAGATAAAGGGGACTTTGGTGAGAAGTCGGATTGCAATTGTATGATATGACAGGAGTGGAACCCACACAGTGGAAGAAGCGGTGGGAATCCATCATTAAGGAAGACAATGCCATCATTTGCACGTGTCTATGGACCACACACCACTCCATCATAACATACCATTATTATACTTGTACAACACCAAAACGACGTCACTCTTTTCTAACCTTAACAACAGTGTTTAACATCCGCCTCACTCTCACGCACCCCCACCGCAGCTGCCTTGCTTATACACGCATCGGATCTTCACTCTGTTAATATTTGTTTGTTTAACAATTCCCCATTGCATTGATATCTGATTCTTGTCTGACTCTCAGCCCAAATTCTGCATGTAATTAGTTAATAAATGCTTAATTAATATACTAATCCCGGCCCCTTTAATTACAATTATATGAAATTAACTTTGTTGATTCTTGGAATTTCATACCCATGATTGATCCAAAGAAAATTTCCTGGCTTTCTCAAGATTTTCTGTTTCAATGATGTTGTTTAACAACATGTTTCCTGTTGTGACACCGATTTGTGCCGTCCTGAAAAGGTATGCCCTTCGTATATTTGAATTGTTTGGCCTCAGGATCAATTTCTTCGAATTTCTTTTAGGGGTAGAGGTGGGATATCAAGCGGGGCCTGATCCAGTTAAGCCGTTATTGTGTCTCTTGTTCCTTAATTAATTCAGCTTGCATTTTCTCAGAATCCACTCTAATTACTATATGTGCTAGCTATATGTATTTATCCCAAGTTAACCTTGCAGATTAGGTTAGATCTCAAAGTTCTTGCCATGGTTTCACAAAATCATCTGAACAAAGAATTAATAAAGGTGTTAAATTACCCCCAAAGAAAAAAACAATTAATAACCATGATTATTTTCATGATCATTTGGAGTACTGCATATCTAGTCTAGAGGCACTGGACCATGGTCGAACATTTTAACTGTTGGTAGGAGAATAGAAATGACATGGGGTTAAGGAAAGGTCACCATTCGGCAGTACAATAGAGAATTAATGAAAAATTTATATTATAAATATAGATATAAGTAGCAATAGGTAGCACATGTATAGATGGAGAAGGATGTCATCTTCATCCACTTTTACTAATGACTTTACATTTCTATACTCTAGTTTTGGTTTTGCTCGGAAACCTTTTTAGTTTGGAAATTGATAGAAAGGGATTGTTGAGGTAATGTTACTGAGGCTTGAATGAATCATGCCAAATAAAGTGAATGCGGGTAGGCATCATTGTTTTGATTGAAATATATTCCCAACTAGATTTAGATGGGGCATCCTTATATATACTTAGCTCATGACTTTATGTTCAACAGTGTAATTCTCTTTGCTTTTAAATCCTCTTTTTCCTTTTCTCTCGAGAAAGAAAAAGGAATAGATGGAGAGCATGATCGCATGGTGAGAAAATTGTCATGTCGTGTAAGCAAAAGTGGCTGCAAATGTGCAGGAAAAGGGATTTTGTTCTAGAGTAAATGGATGACAGTCCAAACACAATTAATTGAATTGATGGCACTGAAAGATCCTTACCACTATTTCTTTATATTCCTTTCTTTTCCTTTATTTAACTTTTTCTTCGTTTTTCTTCTCGCCCCTGTTGGCTTTTTAACCCTCTCTTTGTGGCCTTTGCACAAACTCAGAGTTAAATCATATCTTGACTCCTCTTATAAAAGTCTAAACATCTCTTTATCGTCTTCTTCTTCTTCTTCTCATTACAATTGCATTTGCCACCTTTTTATGTAGTGCACCAATTTCATTGATTCCAGTGCCAAATGCCCATGTTCATTTGTATCCCACATCAATCTCTGTAACTTACATTCTTCTTCCCGCCAAAACTTATCACTTCTCTCTATTGGTCTGCTAGTGGGATTCAGCTTGGGTATAATCTGGTTCTTTTTATTCAACAAACCACCACTTTTTTTTTCTATTTCTTTATTTCACTTAGTGAAAAATTGTTACACTAGCTCAGCTAAAGATCATCAATATCATAATACTGGAGACAAATTTTCACTTATATCAAGGTTTCTGTGGAAACAATTAATTTACAACGAGTTTTTCTCACCGATCATCTACAAACTATATTAAAAAGTGTAGATAAGTTTTTCTTTCGAAGGGTGGGTTCAGGGATTGTATCATCCCATCTGAAACAATGGCTAGTGATGAACTATAGATTTTACAAGGCTTGCGTTTCCACGGTATAATATTCATTTTGGATTAGAGTCTTGCACGATTTTGTCTTGAAGAGAGCCCTCATTAGAGAATAAGAGTAGCCCATTCTCTTGTAAGCCACAAGTCAATCAACTGTATAAGAGATGTCAGACAAAGTCACTACCCTTTTTTTAGTTCCAGCGTCAATAGACCGAGCTGGTTGTGGCACGCTAGGATGGGGTACTGATATAGACGTTCCAGCAGCCGATGCCCACTATTGACACACGATTTTCGGATAGTTGGAAAACGGGTTGAATCTTAGGTGAAACGTCGAATCCAGGTCCTGAAAGCAAAGAAAATGGAAAACGGTCGAGGGCGCAGGTGGTGGTGTCAGCAAGAACCCTCCACTGCTCAAGTCAGTTTCTGACACATCAAAATTTTTCAAGAGAATTTTTTAAAGAGAGAACCTTTCAAGAGCAAAGGAGGGAGAGAGAGAGAGATATATATATATATACATAGAGAGAGAGAGAGAGAGAAAGAGAGAGAGAGAGAGTTTAGAAAATTATTCATACCTTAAATGAAGATCAAAAGGGTTTATATGCATTAAGAGGGTCATCGGGGGACTCAAACAATTGCCCCAATTAATAAGCTTCAGTAATCAACTTATTATGTAAGATTTAAGTAAGGCCCAGTTTTATACCATAACAGTTAGCATTAAATTGATTAATTTAACTTTATCTGACATAAATTTATCATATATTCTTATTGTTGTGCAGCCATGATATAAATGTACATAGCATATATGTTATAGATTCAAAACAATTATACATGTATATTGTAAAATTCAGTAAAAGTAAAGTACAAATTTTAGTGTATGATCTTGCATAGCCCTATTTCGGAAACTTGAATTGATAATTATACATTAACCAAACTAAAAGTCAGAGCTCATCTAAGACGTCCTATATACAGACCATTTAGGAAAAATTTGACCACATCAGCATCCCAAACTTTATCAAAATAAAAAAATTTTAAACCTTAAATTTTTTAATAATATTACACTTATAAAATCTATATATATATTTTGAATACAAAACTAATACGGAATATAAATTAAATAAAATTAATATAATAAATACTAATAAATAATACAACGTTAAATGAATAATTATATATTAATTTTATAAAATACCTTTTATAAATATAACATTATTCTTGAATTTTTTAAAACAACTAGATAGATGATTTAATTTTATTAGTTTACTTGTTCGGGTCCAAACGGTGAAATTAAGTTTTGGGCTTCGAGCTTCTTTTTGGTAAGTATTAAACAAAAAATAGTGGTGAGGAAGCCCCACCCATTTGACAAGCCATGTTCATTGTCAATTAACGATATCAAATCAGGGAAAAATTGTATTTTTGATGTAGCCAAAAGTTATCTTAGAAAAAAGTCGAAGCGTAGTCAAGTATCTCGTTGGCCATTGCAGTTTAACTTTACGCGGATCTAATCAAAGACTCAACCATAGCAACAACTTTAAGCGTTTGTGTAGAATGATATCTTCACTAATTTGTTTATTGATAAGCATAGAAAAAGAGAAAAGATAGTGCTGCAGTTTGAGAGCTTTATAAAAGTGAAGCAAGCAATAGGTGGTTATACATATAAAGTTTAAAGCTAGAGCAATACATATAAAAAATGTTTTGAAGAGTACGTAAAGGAGAAGAAAGCATCATATAGCTAAATTCCAAATTTACTAATTAACCTATATCTACATGGTATTTTCACCTTATTCTAGTATTATATTTCTTTGGATTTAAAGTTTCAGAACGTTTTATTGAACAACGGACGAGGTAACATTACCCTCGAGTATTGGGCAGTACTTCACTAGGCCCATATCCATACCCACTTAAAGCCCAATCATCCGGTTAAGACTATACTCACTTTAGCTCAATCGGCTATATAGCCCACTCAACACGTGGATTACTGACCGAGTTTATCTTATTATAATTGATACGAAATTCTTTCAGAATTTGGATCCTCTGCTGTGAGCCTGAGCTTTGGCTGAGCAGAGGGAAGATTGGATTGGTTCAGCAGAGGCGAAGAGAAAGAGTGCAGAGCAAATCTAACCATCATCTCAAGCGGAAAATGATGTGTCGAAATCTCCTTCAAAGCTCAGCCGAAGGTCAGCTCAGCAGAGAATTAACTGCCTGCACACACACACACACGCGTATATATATATATATATATATCAATTGTAACAGCTTGTCTCTATTACGTGTGGTTTCTCCGTAAAATTTGATTTTTTTTTTAATATTTTGTCGTTATTCCAATGAGGGGAGTACGGTGAATAGAGAATTTGGTCAACGCAGGCTTCTAACAGCTCCATACGACACCGAAGCTGAGCCCGAAAACGAGACAGTTGTCGTATCCCCGCAGCGATTGTGATGCACAGGACTATTACTAAAGCTTCAGGATGATTGCACAATCGTTTGGGACCAATTATTTAATAAACGATGGCCAAATCCATTGCTTCTCAGTCGCACCAATTCTCAACATCGAGCCTCTCTTATCTGTGACACCAAATAACTGCAGAAGCTCCATTTCTCTGAGAAAGATTAAATTAAAGTACACCCAGTTATTTAGCACAAATGAAGAGGCATACTGACACGTATGCGACGAACCGACCACTGGAGATAGAAATTAATTATGATAAGCCAAAGTATATTATTTTGTTGGACACCTAACATGCGTCACGCAATCAAAAAAATTTTATTTTTAATTTTTATAGTATATAGTACGAAGACAGGTGGGGATGCACAACCTGTATCCTCCACATCTGATCTGATCTTCTTTAATAAATTTGATTAAGATTAAGGTAGTGTTGCATGGAATGTAATGGAGATATAGACGTGAGCTTAA
This sequence comes from Boswellia sacra, assembly GCA_013180625.2. Classification (NCBI taxonomy): domain Eukaryota; kingdom Viridiplantae; phylum Streptophyta; class Magnoliopsida; order Sapindales; family Burseraceae; genus Boswellia; species Boswellia sacra. Next base: position 888,293 of record SNVD02000067.1, on the reverse strand, counting down.
AATTTTAATTGAGTTGGATTTGTCTCAAGTTGTCAACCTGGTCATAATGTTTGACAACCTGTTTAATTATACATTTTGGGACATTTCATGTTTATATTGTTTTTCATCTCTATTATTGTTGCTATAATTACTATCCAGTCAGAGACGGTGGAAAGCGACGTGTAGGAGGTTGCTTATAAATTGTTTTAAGTGAGTAAAAATTTGAGTCACACGTCACTATAATTAATTAAGCAGGAGTGCAAGTGCAGCTGCAACTGCAACTTCATGGGTTGTCAAATTTTAGCTTTAATTTCTTCCAGAACCAGAAGCAGAAGCGATCTCGATCTGGGTCAGTGTGGCCCAGAAGAGGTGGTACGTGGCGAGGGGCAATGCCTTTCACTTTGAAAAATCATTTATGTGGTTGAAAGTAATTTAATTTTCTTTGGGTTTAATCATGATTTTTTGGTACGTTAATGCTTCGGAAATATCGTATGCATCAATTTTTTAACGCCACTTGACACGTCTCTTCTACAAATTAATTTTTTAATTTATGTGGCCACTGCGGCCGCCCTTTGAGTTTATTCACTCCATATATATATATATATATATATATATATATATATATATTAATTAATTAATTAATTAATCACACCATTAATTACGCCAAACCAATTAATTCCACGCTTCAATGCTTTCTTAAGTTAATAAGAGCAAACTAAATTGATGTTTTCCAAATTTTATGCACTATAGGTTACTAATTCTTTCAATTATAACATTATTGATTTAATGCAAGTAAATAATGTTTACTTTTAGGCAAGAGCTAAATATTAATATTTGAGTTTGAAAAACAATTTCATATAAAATGACTATATAAAATATTTAAGTCTAACACGTCATCTTATATTACGCGTCTCAATATTACATAAAATATAAATATAGTCGATTTAAGGTCTACAAATACATGAAATTGAGCCAAAAGTTTTTACACATTGCTAAGTAATTATTTAATTATAAATTTTTTGACCATGAAGTAAAGGCACAATGTTAATATTTACGTCTAACAACAGAAAAGAATATTTTCTTCACGAGGGTGGCATATTGAGCCGCATATACAACTTATCCGCATCTTTATGATGTCGAAAATGACCAGTTTCTCTGGGAAGAGAGATACTTTGCATATCTAATTAATTACGAAAAATGGTATTTTTGTCATATAAAGAAAATAAAAATTACACATACACAGAACTTGTTAAAAAAAAAAAAGAATTTCAAAAGAATAGGCAGCCATATATAGAGGCTGGCAGTATCCCTAAATTGTAAGGTGAGAAAGTCAAAGTTTGATTGGAGTACAGTTGGGCGGCAGGTTTTTGCTACAACTTACAAATAAAAAAAGCAACCGGCCGTAATTAAGTAAAAGCAGATTATATATAAAAAGAGATATCAGTCTAACATTATACATTTGGGTCCCCATACAGATCAGAGGCGAGGCCCTTTATATTTAAACATTTGGCAACAAAACTAATAAATAAGTAGCCGAAGAAGGGCAGGATCAGGAAGGGATTTGGCTTTGGGTTGAGTAAAATTTTAATAAGAAAATAAACGAAATAAATAAATAAAAAGGAAGAAGAAACAGAAAACCCACTCACCGCCCACATTCGATCACCCATCAACCTCCAGTAAACGACCTTTCACGTAAGCTCCCACCATCTGCACTCCATATGAGGATGACAACCCCCCTGATTGAGGACCACACCACTCTTTATTTCACATATCTCTACTCACCACTTCTATGTCTAGCTGTTTCTATTGCTATTGATACAATTGCCATGTCTATATAGATGGTATTCGACTATTCGTTTTTTGGTGTTGTGCTGTGTTTGTGTTTGTGTGGTGTCCACAGGCACGTCATAACTCATAATCCATGGTACTAGGTGCCCACTATCCCCACCCTTATCGTCTTATCTGCTTTCTTTTCTCTTTGGCAACTCAACACAAATTGAGATTAAGACAAACCATGCCATACCTCGCTCATACTCAACTCAATCTTCTCTTCTCTTCTTCAATTCATATGTTAATTCCATTCCATTCCATGTACATCAATTAATAAAATTATCTAGATAAAAAAAAAGGAAGCAGCATACAGCAAAAACTAACAATTAATCAATCTTGATTAAAATGATCATGACGACTAGCTAATTCACTAACTATCCTCCCGTTTAGAATCTACGATGTTACAACTGAGAAATTGCAAATTGAAGCTAACAACTTAACCTATCTATCAAACAGAAACAGAATCCTTGTGATCCCATTTCAAGTGGGAAATATATATAATTAACTAATAATAAAGATAAAATTTTATCTGATAGATGAACATGATGAGTAGTGAGTGAGTTGTGCGTATGTGTGCATCTCTTTCAATCCTCATCAGAGCTTTCGGGGTTCGGATACTTGTTTAAATCAGGCTTCTCGGACAAGCGACTAGAATTGGGTTCTGATTCTGATGCTTGAAGGGTGGCTTGTAGAGCGTCAACCCTAGCTCCAACTTCCGTTGCTTTCTTGCGTATAGAGGCTGCAGACATGTCGCGAAGATCAGCGTCTTGGAAAATCAATTCGGGGAAGTTAAGACGAGCAGACGGGCCTCGAAGATAGAAGACGGCGGTGTCGTAGGCTCGTGCAGCCGCTATTGGTGTTGTGTAAGAACCAAGCCAGATTCTTGATCTTTTGTTGGGTTCTCTAATCTCAGCAACCCACTTTCCCCACTTTCTCATCCTTATCCCTTTGTATGGCTTCTCTTGTTGTTGATGTTGTCTTTGCTTCCGCTTCTCTGCGTTCTTCGTAGAAGCAGCTGAACAACACTGCCCTTCCATCATACCAAAAATTATATGTATATCAATTTAATAATACACAGAAATTACAAAAGAGAAAAGCTTTTCAATTTCTTCTTCTTTGCTTCTTGTTGTTTTCAGAAACTATAAGTTGCAGAAGAGAAAACAAATCGATCCGAGAGCCAGATTTGCCCGAGCGGCCATGCTTAGCTTTATGTTATGAACGTTTTATAATGAATTAATTTATAAGATATATATAGAGAGATGGAGAGAGAGAAATGGAAGAGGCAACAACAGCATTAGTTTCCCACTTGGCTGCTAGTCTGTCGTATGGGCACGGCCGCCACGTTGATCCTTCTTCAAGATAAATACAAATTTGGCCGACATAATCCATCATCTCAGCTTCCCTCTTCTCTCTATAAGTACTTAAAAACTATTTCCCTCCGACTTACTATAGCAAGGGCATTTATGTACTTACAGATATTTCCACGTACCGCCTTGTATCCATCTCAATGCCGACGTGGATCGTTGCATCGCCAAATACGCAAACCGCCCAGGATTAACCTCTCCTCGTTACATAACGATGAAACTACTTTTTTACGCGGGTGATTCTAGATACACAATTAAATTATATAATTTAATTCATATAATTTAATATGATATAAATTTATTAGATAGATAAAAATAAAAAATAAATTTAATAAATTTAATAAATAAAGTAGAATCTGTCCATTTAATGGTTATGTGCCAAATCAAGTTATATAGATTAAATTATACAATTTAGTTGTATATATATCATTATTTTTTTATAAACCCTTTGAAATATTTATATGTATAAATTACTCAATAATTTAATAATATTAGACTTATAATATTTATATAATTATAATTTTATAATATGATATGACAGTTTATTTAGTAAAAATTTATTAAAAAGAGTAAAAATAAAAATAAATAAGAAAATTTATATATTTAATAAGATTTTATCAATTAACCTATTACGTCATACTATAAAGTTACGATTGTATGAATATTATAAATCTAGCATTATTCTGAATAATTATAATAACAATTTTAATTAAAATAATTTTTAATTTTTAATTTAGAGAGAATGAGGAAGTGATGTATTAGTCATACTGGACTTACGTTCAGTACAATCTAAAATCTATAACCTGATCTCTATAGAGATGTGGTTGTGTTTGTATGTATTTTTTAAGTTTTTATTTTTAAAATTTTGAAAGAACATGTGATTGATTTTAATTTTTTTTAATTTTAAAAATAATATGTGGTTGATATTGATTTAAATATATTAAAAAATATGTGTTTTTAGAAAACAAAATTATAAAAATATAAACAAATATAACTACAATTTTTTTTAATTTTTTAATAAATTTTTATTATATAGATTACTGTATAAAGTTTTATATTTTAGATTATATCTGAAATATATCGAGATTGTGACGTGATGTATAATAAGGTTGGTGGTAGATATAGTATATAAAAAACTGAAATAACCGGAAATTATTTGAAGTGAGAGAGGGGCGGTTTGGGGAGAGAGAGAAAAAAGTCGGTGGTGAATGGGACGTGTAGGAGTGCGAGGGCTGAGAGTGACTTTCCGTCCACGCAATAAGGATGGACAATAGTGGAAATAGCAAACGTTAGAATTAGTATCTTGTTTACTTGGAGCTTATTAAGAGGGCTTTATAATTATGGGTTTCTTTCTTTCTTAATCATCTAATTAATTGTGGACTTTTATTAAAGAGTGGCGTACCTTCAATTCAACAATTGTGAGTGCATAACCCATGATTTTGAATATGTGTCGTTTCTTTAGTGGGTTGGCGATAAGTATTGGGAGCAATCACTTTGATAATTGACATTATTTATGTATATTTTAATTTACTATGTTGATTAATATTATTGACATTAACATCTTCATCTTGAAGCCTTTAATACAAATTCCTCCACGGTCTTTTACATCACATTGCATTATATAGAGTCCAATATCAATTACTTTGAATGTTGACCTTATCTTTCTTTTTCTTTATCTAACAATCTTTGCCGTCATTTTTTTTTTCATTTTTTAATGCATAATTTTAGAAATATAATTAATTTATACATCTCATTTCATATACTTTTACGTGCTAAGATCTTATTGAATGACTGATTATTATATTATTTATTATCTTTTTATCTTTTAATCCAATGATATTTCTTCATATAAATTATTAAAGTTGATTGTACGAAGAATATTATTATTTTTTTTAATGTTATATAGCTAACAAAAATTGAAAAAGAGTAATTAGACATTGTTCAAAAGTCCAACCATATTGTGACTAGTGCAAAAAGGGTCTAGAGACGGTTAGGAGCATATATAAATGAAAGTTGGTAGTTATAGGGGCAAATAGTAGTTTGACAATTCAGTTGAGATGAATAGTGATGCACTAGGACGGCACTCTACCGTGCTTCCTTCCCACCGAAAACTACAACGCATAATAATTAGGGGACAAGATGCTTAAGCTTTAGGAGATGCAGTACTTGGGGCTGGGGGTTTGGCCAATCAGTCGATTTGGATAATCTCAAGGTATTTCTTAAGAATATATGTTAAATTTTTAAAATTTATGTAAAACTCTTTTAAAGATTATGTAAATTCTCTTAAAAATTATAATTCTTTTGAAGACCCTGTAAAATATATATATATATATATATATATACATACAAATTTTAAAAAAATTTATATAATTATTAAGGGTTTAAGATATGTTTTTAGGACATAAATTAAGACTACCCAGTAATGATAATCCATTTGAGAGTTTGTGTTCAGGTCTCTTAGGCTTCTTCTCCTTCAAAATTTATCATTAGGACAAATCTATGAGGAGGTTGATGATAATATAGGCCCTAAATGTTTATTAAGATGTAAGAAAAATGTCTTACAGTCATATTCAACAGCTCCTCATAATTCAAACCTGAAATTGCCTGTAATTTATGCCCTTCTTCTTGCTTTCAACTTGGTTTTGATAGATTAGGAGCAATACCCACTTGCTCCTTGTAAAGTCACCGATATTTTTAGGAGCAATACATGTAGCCCAGAATGAGGGGAACGCAAATAACGAGAAATGTCATCCATAATATGCATACAATCTTGAACTTATCTGTTACTAACAAATCCTAAAATAGTTATTTCTGAAAACAAAAGCTGCCCATAACAATCTTATCACACTTCAACATATTTCATGATTTTACCACTTGGCCTGTTCAAGCTTTGATTATTTTATATTAGAGGTAATACTATTCTTATAAACTATCCATGTTAACTTTCTTATATAAAATAATGTATTATAATTTGATTGGATAAATAAAATTTAAATTTTAATTATATTAATTAATACGGATGATATGACAATCATTCAATAATACTTTATAAGTTTATATTAATAAGTTTGTATGAATAATTTATAATAGTAACATCACTCTTTTAACTATTCATTAAACTGAAATGGTAACATTCACACCATAATCTGATAGAACCATATTTCCAGTTGCTTCACCAAACCATTGAACCTGACCTCCTAATTGTCAATCAGATTGCTTTATAGCAAGTAATGTCCACTAGAGTGAAAACGACCTCTGCTGGTCAGGGGCCATGAATTCCTGCAAACTAATGTTTCTTAAGGAACATCTGCCACTTCAAGCCAATACCGACAACCATTTGTCAAAGATCGGAAAATTTTTTCATGAAATTGTACTTGCACTTGCCAAATCAATTTGATCAAAGAATAATCTAGAAGAAATATTACACGTTTTCTAACCCAGAATTTTCTTATTCATGTTCTCTTTTTGACACAGCAAGCAATCAAGAAATATTAAACTTAAGAGAGAATAAATTCAAAATATCATGATAGATATCCAAAATCCTATTTGGCTAAGGGCATGTTATTTCTACTATCAATTACAATTTTATCATTTAGTACATTCATTTATCTGTTTAAATACTTTCCAATTTCTATTTAGTGGACTAATTAATGAAATTACTCAACATGATTCAATCATTTACAATAGAAGTCAAGAACCAACAATCAGTAAAACTGGCAAATAATTATAGTTGGAAATGACAAAAAATCAGTACACTGAGAAAGTCCAATAGAAAGAAAATATTTAAGCAGTGCGAACTAAGATGTGAGGTGACGGGAATCTGAGCCCACATGAATTAAGAGATTGATGGAGGTGAAAGACAAAACACGCGCTATTGATCATAGACCACTTGGAAGCAATATAGCTTGGCATCCCTGGTTGGGTGATCTACTTAATTATTGCAATCGCAAGAAAACCAGTAAGCCCAAAAATTATTGATTTATGCCACCAAAACAGCTGTTACTAACAAATGAGGGGATGGTTTTGAAACGGATAGCTGAAAATGGAAAAAAGCAAATGAAGCTTAGACAATCAGTACAATCCAGCAGTATCTCCGATTAGTCATAAAATAACTGAAGCTTGGTCGATATTGATGTGGGATTTTTTTTTTAATAATAATAAAAAGAAAAATAGACAACCCGCCATTGCAGTAAGAAGAAGAAGTGATGATCACATAAATGGAGTTTGTAAATAAGGGAGACATATTTTTAAGTCAAAGTTTGCATGGTAAAAAGAAACTGAAACCTCGTTTCTTTTGAAATATATGATGACTAAAAATTGCATAGAAAAGCTCCTGTCTTTGATTCCATAAACAAAGGAGTAAAAGGAAATTATTGATCCAGTGGCAAAAATAATGACGGGGAGTTATTGAACAATAATCAGTGTGATTTCCATGCACTAATATTTTACAGTTCCAGTATCATCTCCAGTTACTATAGCCATTCTTGCAAAATCAAAGAGGAGATAATACATAAAACTGCAGCAGTCATGAAAGATAATGCATCAATTGAATTCGCAAGTTGATAGTTTATGCTACGCTACTCTGTTCTTCAACCAGATGGTGAAACATGTTACAGTCAAGTGTAATCCTTTAGGAACAGATTTATGATGATTAAGATCCTTTAGGAACTAAGAAGAGACAGTTCAATCCAGAACTAGACTCCAAATATTTGCATTGCTAATCTCTCAATCTTTGTCACTAAATATGCTCGTTATTTACCCAATTCTCATCTTGGCATATAAAAAATCATCCTAGATGCTGTCTAATAGGATGGTTTTAATCCATTTTCACCCCAAAAAAAAAAAAAAAAAAAAAAAAGAAACAAGCCATAACAGTCAAAACAGAGAAAATGCAAAACATCACTTCGAATACAATAACAAACGCTCTCAGTAAGGCACAGTAACATACATTCCAAACAATTAGCCTAGATATGCACAAATTATAAGTGAAACTAGAATGATGAAATATGAAAATGCTTAACAATGAATTAAGCAATAGATATCCCAATTACTTCCATATGCAAGCGTAGACGAGCTTTGAGATTAACTAAGAGCGAAGCTACCTTCGGCAACTAGTTTAAGAAAGTTCTATTCAGGTACCATAAAGTGGCGTTTGATTGAATAAGCGTGAAGCATAAACTAAGAAGATACTTGAAAGAGAAATTCTTAGCAATGGATCACAATGTTGTCCTATTCTCACTGATAAATACCAATAAAGTTAATACAGGATGACTTTAACTATACAACAACAAAAGAGGCATGCTAAGATTATTTGGGGCAGACATATACCCTTTGCGTATCCGAAGACCGTAAGCATCCACTTTCATAGTCTGATGGTGAAAAGGACCGTTTAATTGTGCAGGTACTTCAACAGACTAATGGATAAATTTACTCACAAATTTCCCTCTTTTCGGAGAAACAAAATATCAAACAATGTATGTGCACAAAAGCTTCACTTCTCATTTGAAGTTTGCAAACAAATTGAGCTTCGATTAAATCTTCAAGCCTCTTATACCCAGCTGCATTTGCTTCTATCAATAATATGCATCTACCCCTTCAATTTCCTCATCGCCTAGGAAATAATCTTCATCCACTTCCTCTTCCTCCTCACCTTCCGAAAACATTGAAATCCTCACACCACCAAACTCAGTCCTGGCGCCAACAAGCTCATTAACCACATCATCCAAATCCCTCCCACCCTCAAAACCAATTCCATCATCAAAATGCCCAACCGAATAAAACCGATTATCATCTCTCTCAAACACCTCATCACTCCGGCGCCTCTTCGGCACCAAATCCTTCTCTGTCACCTCTCCATTCTCCACCCCATTCCACGGCACCCACAAATCCGCATGCTGCCCCAATCCTCTATCAGAATCACTCACCACAACCGTCCCCAAATTCGCCTCTTTGCTTTCCTTAGCATTTCCTTAAAATCCTTATCATCCGACACCAGAAACATCCAGTCAATCCCTCTACTCATCGAATGCTGCATCTGTTTCTTCAATGCCCAATCCGCCGCTTGCGGCTTGTCCTTAACGGTCTTCACAAACACTCCAGCTCTCCTCAACTCCGACCCCAACCCATAACCAACTTTCGGCTTTAACAAATTCCTCGCAGCTTCATTGTACTTCTCATTCCCGCTTATATATCTCTCTTTATATTTCTGTCTCTTTTTTCCCTTCAACGATTTCATCCGGTTCAGCTTCTTCTGCCGCTCGCGTTCATGTAACTGCTTGAAATGTTTTTTCAAGTCAAGATTGGTCTTGCATTTGCGACCGCACACTCCGCAAACGTAAGGATCGCTGGGAACGACGACGCCTCGGCGTTCGAGAATGTCCATCGTCTTCCGCTCACGACGGTCCTCGATGACCCACTGAGGGAGGTGAATGAAAGCGTGGCGATTGGCGTAAGCCGAGATGTCAGTGACCTCCCCGACCATCTCGGCCACACGTCTTAGCGACATGGCCGCTTCGTACGGCGGCCCGCGCGGTGGCTTGTTGTCTAGGTCCCAAAGGACAACGACTTTGTTGTTGTGCTTTTGGGTGTAGACTCCCTGCTTGTTTCTGACCATGTCGATTTCGAATGCGGCGGCGGCACCGTTGCCGGCTGAGTTGGCTTTGATGCAACATTGCACTGAGAGAGGTTTGAGTTTGAGAGAGAGTTTGTTTTTGGAATTAAACGGCAAATTCGAGAATAAAGGAGACTGAGAGAAATGAAAACTAGTTTTGAGAATTAAGGGTCTTAGAGGGAAAGGGTCGAGCGAGTTGCAGACACTATTCATTTTCTCATTTGACACTTCGGATGTGGTTGGAGTCGAAGATATCATTAAATGAATAGATAAATCAATTCAGATTGTTGGATTGGGCTTTTCAGATATGTTGGATTGGGCTTCTGTATGTAGCCCATTTCAACTGGAAAATGGGCCCTTGTCTACTTATGAAACGAACCTAGGATGTTGATTGAGTTGATGTATTAATTTAATCTTGTTTTATTTTTCAACTATAAAGTCTCACGTTCTCTTAAACATCCAAAGAAATGTTCTCCAATGTCCATGAAAATTTTCATGCGAACTTGACTGAACTTGATGAAATTGCAATTATGGAGTTTTGCATGTGTTAATGGGTTTTGTTAGTTAATGGTTATTTGTTTCATTGAGTGAGAAAACATAACTAAATACAGTTGAGTTTTATGACTTCTGTGGTAATGTTGTTAAAAGTAATTACACAAAAGGGGAAGTCTTATTGTGAAAAGCTCAATCGAATGAATGCTGCCAAATCTGACTATTTAATTCAAGTAATTCAACTGATGTTTGGTGTATCTTGTGTTCTGACTATAAAAGCTTTTCATGCATACACATGATTTTTCGCATAACAACATGTTTTCTCAATTTCTATTGCTTTTCTGGAATAATTTACACGTTTAACAGATCATATTTGTTTTTTAACCAAAGCATTCAATAAATTTTAAATGAGCCATCACATGTTTTAAATTCAAGAGGTTCGTGTATAATTTTCTTCGTAATTTAAATTGATGTCAAACTATAACGACTTCTTGCATGCAAATTTTTTCAAGTCTATGATTAAGCATTCTTTTTCTGATTTTTGTGCTGGTGAACTGAAGAATGATGTGCAAGACATGTTAAAGGCAGATAGAAATGCTTCCTAATAATACTTTCTTTCTCATGTGGGTACGTTGAGTTGATGAATAATAATACTAAGAGATCATCTCCAAAGATAGAATTCTTCTCAAGTTTTTGAGTCTGTAAAAATTTCTTCAATTCAAGTATTTGATTGCTTTAAGGCCTAATAATTCGAGTTCTGGTGTGGGGCATTTTACATGTATTCCATTAAACATCACATGTTCTTGATTAATGATACCTGCTATAATGTGTTTTAGTTTTCGGAAATAAAAAATGAGAACAAAAGAAGATGGAGAGAGAGGTGATCCATCTTCATCCGTTTTCAAAAAATACTTTCTTTTATACTTCTTGATCATATGCTTTGGCGCATACAAGTTCAAAGTCGAATACTCAATGGTGATGCAACTGCAACGTCTAGAGATATGTCAAATGTTAAGTTTGTTTTTCCCAATTCGCATATTATCCTGCCCAATAGAAGTAAGCAACTCCATGGCCAATCATTTCTTGTGAGAACTCTTGTCTACCAGAGAAGAGACAAATGTGATGAATGTGCTCTTACTTAAATGGTTTTGTCTAGTATTAATTTCTGCCCCAGAAAAAAAAAAAAGTAATAGTTGCAGTGATAATCCTCCTCATGCTGGCTATCTTTTTTTCCCTCTTCTTTCACTTTCTCTTTTCCTTTATAAAAAAAGGACCTCTGTCAATGACAGCCTGAGAGAAAGAGAGAAGGACATGACCATTTCTTAATTGACTTCAATAATAGTCTTTTGTTGTCTTTTTGTAGCTCCCATTTTTTTATCTCATCTTTCCTAACTAATCTTGTTTGGTGGTGCTTTGTATCGGTTCTACTTCTGATTTTAATACAATTTTCCTAACAACAGAACTACTCCTGTAATTTTCTGAAATGGAAGAAAATATTATTTTTTGGTGTAATCACTAATCAGCATAGATTGTGGTACAAACTTTGGCAAAAACGAGAATCGTTTTCAAACTTTCTTATCTAAGTCAGAAACGGCATCTTATCTTTTCTTTTGTGTATCTAGCTTAGGTACTCTAATCTGTCTTGTTAAAATGTAATTTAGGCTTTGGAAAAAACAGAAGATCTTTTCAACCTTTCTTGTTTCACTGTAATGATGTCTCCTTGAATTATGGCAATTATCCTCAGAATTATGATTATACACTTTCATCTTACCAAGCAGCATAATTATAAATTAATTTGATGATAGCTTTCATGTTTTAAAATTGATTTAGGGGATGGATGAGAATGATAATGAGCTTAGCGAGAAAGTTTGGTGGGACTTCTATTGTTAGAGTTGTTTCTTATATTATATGAGTTTGGGCCATTGCCAAAATGGTACTAACAAAAGGGGACCTTTCACTAATTTGACTCCTTTCCTAATTTCTTGCAGCAGTGGCTGCGAAATCACATAAAAAATGAGCAGACTTATTAACAAATTGAACAGATTCATCCTTTCTTCTATTAATATTCGAAGAAATCACCAAAGAATAATTAAAAAAATTATAAATTGACTATAAATCAAAAGTTAGTAGTGTAAAATAATCACAATAATATCATTAAACTGATAGAATAGAACCCAAGATGCCTCAAACAAAAACAAATCGAAGTCCCCACATCCACTTTTCCCCACATGCACTCCAAGGTGGGTTGCCCCAACCACTAACGAAGCTGCCCCGTCCATCCAATGTATCTTGTGGTAGTTAGCCTTTCGTTGTTCTAAGAAAGCCTATAGTTGATCCCAAATGAGACAAATTTCTAATATTCCTTCCAGAGACAAGTGAGTTTAGTTACTGAAACCAAATAAATTAATCTCAAATGAATTGTTTTAAGGGAAGTTTATTCATGGCATCATAGACTCAGACTCTACTGTGGGTTGAATTGAATAATGTCAGCTGCAACATAAGATTAACCATCCGTGAGACAAGAAACTACCAACCCGTACTAGAATGAAACTAAAATGTTCCTTTGTTTCATCCATGTCACTGTTAACTTTTCACCTTCTTGCTTCATTGTCTCCTTGCAAAACCAAATTTGTCAAGACATTTTTAGTATCTGGTCTTGTGGGCTGTGGCCTTCTAGAATCTAGAAGACTTGTAAGTGCTTAGGTTTACATAGTTAACGTGCACAAACTTAATATGCGTCACTGTTTCTCTCCTTTAGAAATGAAAATGAATCCACAAACGCGTCTTTATAAGAGCAAAGACTGTCGGTTTTCACAATTAATTAAATAAATTAAAGAAACGTTAAATGCCATATCTCTCAGGGAATGTAAACTCTGCGCTCCTTTACTGTTTTTGCTTACGCAAAGCTTCTGCCCTTTGTTGTCTTGAACTAGTCTTAGTCCACGCTTGCCCGCCTGCCCTCTGTTAATTCTTCTTATATTTCCTCCTTGTTCATGTCCTCTTTCTTTATTACAAAATAATCCTCCAAAAACCACCCACATAAAAATACTTAGAATAAGAGAAGAAGAGATGCTTAAATGGATACATGTTGTGCTGGTGGCCGTTTCCATTGGGGCTCTCACCCTCCTTTTGATCATGTTTATTTGGCGATGGTGTTGCTATAAACAACGCAAGGAATTTGTAGATGCCAATCACACTAGACCTGAGAGTCTGCAAGCGGGGATCGCACAACTTCACCAGCACCAAGTGAGTCTCAATAATCATCTTGATTTGGATAGCAAGAGAAGAGGAAATTATTATGTTTTTCGACGTGGGGTTCCGACGAAGCCTTTGTTCAACTGGGCTGATCATCCTACACTTGTTACGGACGCAGTTGAGAATGGGTGGTCTAGATTTGGTTTCACAAACTACATGTCATCTCCATCGAATCGATCAAGCCTTCTAGGATTATGTGCAGTTGGCGATTTTGCAAGAGAAACACAAACAGATATAAGCTGGGAAGTCTGTCAAGGATCAGCTGATTTCATGCAAAAGATCAGGCTAAATTCCGGTTTAAAGAAGGTCAACATAATGAATCCTTCCATGTCTGCTGCTTCTGTTATTAGAACAGCTTTACCTCTGCCAGGGCCTCCTTTGGGCAACTCTGCTTTTCCTCAAGAAGCCTATTTTGAAATCACAATTCTTTATTCTCGTGATGATCATGAGTCAAGTGGGAAAGCTAGAGAAGGTGAGAGGACCAAACTCATCCAAGAAAATTCTAACGCAAATGCAAATTCAGAATCTTTATTCCATGTTCACAGCAGTCAAAGAGTTAACAAGATTGAAGAATTGAAGCTTGCTAGTAAAGATGATGGCAGAGGTGAAGCAGTAATGTTGTCTGTGGGACTCTCTGCCGGAGGCTCTCTCCCTTTGAGACTTCCTGGAAGTTATCCGGGATCAATCGGATTCAACTCAAATGGTTCTGTTTATCTTGACGGTAAAGTCTTTTATCTTTTAACCTTTTTTTCTAAATTTTTTTCCCATATCTACAGATACCATTTTAATTAAATCAAGTCACAAGTATAATAGTGGTAACAAAGATTATTATCTGCATTGAGTGGCAAAGTGGCAACGCACTAATTAATTAATCTCTCGCCTAAAAGCTGCTCTCCAGCATTGCTGAAAGATAATTTGAAAAGGCCCACTACACGAAATGGTCCTTCATTGAATTAGAACAGCAGAATAATATATTATTTTTGTTAATTAATGCTAAGTTCCTTTTATTGAGCTATCCTTCAACTTCAGTAGTGCAATGTACATAAAGTAGGTATTGAGCAGTTGACCCAAAATGAAGATGGATCATATAAACTAATGCTATATTATCTGTACAACTGGAATTTTAACAGTTCATTTCAGCATGCTTAGTGCTCAAGTGATTCTTTATAATGGCCACAATAATTTCAAATATATAAATTAATAGGAGAGGATTTATTTTTTAGTTTTTTTATGCAAGTTTATCACGTTTCCTTTCATATTTTTCAGGGATTAAACTTGTTTTTGAATCGGAAAAAACGGAGTGGGGAAGAACTGATAAGGTGATCGGTTGCGGGTTTGATCCTAGGCAAAAGAAGGTGTTTTTCACAGTAGACTCAGAGCTTGTGCATGTCATTCATTGCAAGTCTGAGGAATTTGGATCTCCTCTATATCCAACTCTGGCTGCAAATGACGATGTTCTGTTACTTGTTAACTTTGGACAAAGTGCCTTCACATATGCACCAGCAAATGCTCAACGTACTTCCAATCCATGCTTCATTGGCCCTCTTGTAAATTCCCCTGCAGCCGCTCTTGGCTATGAGGATAGCAAAGAGCTCTTTTCTATGGGAAGAATTGACTCTCAATGGCTTAACCGATCGGCAACCAGAGGCGGAAACAACACAGGAAATCATAATCGAACATCGGATTTCGATGAGGAGTCTGAGGCTGATTTATTTGAAATTGTCTTGGATAGTTCTGGAAGATCCCCAAACACAGTGTTGTAGCTTCAACATCAAAGGATCATCAAAAGATGATGCCGTTTTCTGCCATCCAAATTGTCTTGTTTTCGGTTTTGAATGATGTGTCTCTTGTGCGAGTGGCATCGATTTACTGCATATGAAATCACTGAACTCTTGACAGCAACTTTATATTGGAAATACATAGACAAAGAGCATCAGAATCAGAATTTACAAAGAGTTAAGAGGACTACAGATACATATTTTACCTCTCTAACTTGGCGCCATGTATACTTTTGCCTTCCCCATAATTCATTCCTTTGTACATATTTATTTAATACCAATGTTTCATTCAAATTCAACCTTTTTTTTACTCTTCATTATGCTTTTTGTCACTCAAGATTTTTAAAATCTTTGCCCGTGATCAAATGCATGCTCTCTTTTCCCCAGTTTTCGATTCCAGGATTGACCAATGGCATAGAGACAAGATGCTCAGCTAGTGTGAAAGAAGCGCTAAGCGAGGTTTTCAAATCAATGGCATGGAATTTTTCTGTTGGGTAAAGCCTAGACTTGGATGACAAGTAAAACAGGAAAAGTACAAAAGAATAAAAAACTTGAACGTGGTGTCAAGTATTTGTTGGAATGGGTCGAACGTCAAGATAAGATGCCTCAAAAATTTGATTGTTGCCTACCATGTCGTGGGATTTTATAATTGAACGAATATTAGAGAAGGGTTGAGAGAACACATCATCTCCAAATTCAATATTGTTTGCTTGACAAATCCAGGCCCAGAGGCCAAAAATATTGAACAGTCAACCTTAGAATAACTAGTGACACCATCAGTAGTGGAGTCCCACGCACAACGTTTGATGAACAGCAACCCACATATGTCTGAAGCAGTGCAGATAAGAAATGACAGTTATATTATTTGGAACGTGAATATCTATCTTTGGTCAAATTCTGCGGGCAGGAAGAAGAAAAAATAAAAAACAGATTTTGTTTTCCGTATGATATGATGTGCCGGTGCTATTGAATAACACGCAGAGTCCGAAGATATCTAAGACAGGGTCAGACGAATGATCAGATGATGATCTAGAAATTGTTTACTTTTCAGATCAGGTGGCAAAATGTAGAATCAACTGCTGCGGTGGATTGCCACTTATCTCTCAAAAGTTAGGTTCAATCTCACGCACGAGATTAAAGAAACCATATTTATCTCTGGAACTCCCCCTTAGAGCGGATTAATTAGACATCTTGAGGCAATGGAGGATATCCACCAACGTGAGTCTTGTCCGAATCACCTTGGGCTGATTTTATCATAGCTCTTTGTGCAAATTAAATGGGTGTTACTTGTTAGAGTGTTTTAAATCACAAGATTTCTTTTAAATTAAAACAAAATATGAAACTAATTTGTGGACATTTCTATATTTTCTGAGGACACCTTAAAATTAAACGGATATTAAGGAAGAAAAAGAAAAGAAAAAAGAAAAAAAAACTCGCAAAGAAAAATTAATTACTTGCAGAACCCATTGAACAAATAAATTAATGCCAACTTCGCAAAGTCGCCTGGCCGTTAAAGAAGCAACGTATTTTAGGATAATCCAAGGAAATTTATTAATGACTTGCCGTTCGTGCCAAAGGAAAAATATCCAACAGTAACGATTGAGAGAGAATGGACTGCAGTCTCATCTCAATTAAAGGCAAGTGCGAGGCACAAACTCCGGAACCTCAGCCTTACAAACTACTAATTGCATTGACATCCACGAATTTTACACCAAGAAAATCAATGTGGACTATTTTACTAATGTTTAAATTAATCATTAATATTCGGTTTGTTGTAGAACACCAGAACTTTTTTCTTTTTCAGCTAAATGTTTGGCAACAAAGCTGAGCTTGAAGGACTGGTGAAGGCTGGGCGGTAACCATCCCCTTGATGTTCTGTCGATCAGTGGACTAATGCTGAGCAGCTGGATCATTTCAAAGCTAGCTTAAGGTAATTGATTAATCTTGAAGACCTTTTGCCGCAAGGAAATTTGTTAAATAGGGTGGCACATCTCATTTGGTATTCAACATGTACAGCAAACGAAACTTTGATGATTTGGCCCAACAAGCAAACCCCAATGAAGACCCGGCTGGACTATGCAGGCATGAACAGAAATAAAATTCACTAGTCCAACAGTAATTATGGCTCTGAGACGCTGAAAATATCTTGTTCCAGGCCTCGAAGACCAGGAAAAATTACGGTATTACAACTGCCAGATAACGTTAAAAACTTTAAATCGAGAATCGTTCTCTGATTTGTTTGATGAAGTCAGGGAGGCCGAAGTCGAAAAACTTCGGGAACACCTTTTTCATTTTGGAGACAGCTCTTGCAGACCAGAAAAGATACAGAAACGAGAGCGCGGTACTTCGGTGGTACAGAAGTTGCGTATCCGAAGAAAAGTTACTACAGAATAGCTAGCGCACTTGGAAGAATTGAGAAACTAATTTACTGAGATTATAAGAAGGGTTATACACACAAGACAAAGAGAACAATAATGTAAAAAGAATAGTGGCCGATTGATCAGCCAACTAAGACCGAGGAATGTTGATGGGGGGATGGGCACCATAGGCTCTAATACTTAAGCATCCAAGCAATGGATGGTTCTTAATCCACAGTGGCTGGACTCTCCTCAAAGCGGTGACTGATAGTGCGACCATGGTCATTTGGCCAGTTTCACCAAGCAATTCTACAATGAAAACCTGATACAATGCTGAAATTTGAAATATTAATAGGCAATAAGATTTGGAAGGTACGGGAAACAGGGGAATCACCTTTGACAAACAGAGACAACAAAAAGTTGGCAGCGTGCGCAATCATGAACATTGAAGATGTATCAATAGGGATGAGAAAGAGAGCAAACCATCTCAGAGAATTGGCAAGATAGGCTCTTGAAGGAGATGGTCGTCTTACTGTGACATGAGACTCTTAACTGAGGATATCAGAATGTACAGAAAGGCTTGAGAACTGGGAAGTATATGACTGCAAATTCATAAATATTTGCCATTTATAAAACCCTTTAACTCTGATCAACTATTTGATTCAAATGCCCATATCGGTTAAAAAGACCCGTTGTAACATGTGTAGAGACAGACAAAAACATTTAACTTTCCAGTCTCCACATTTTAAAATTCAAATTCAGTTTGTTAATTTGTCAAAGAAAATAGAGGTAATGAAATACAATAACATCATCAAAGGCTCTTTACATAACGAAAACTGATCTCAGCACCCCATCACCCTCGGTGCACGCATAGGCCATGAACTATTTCTTTCTTCGTAAACCATTCATAAAGGTGGTCACCCTCGACCACATCCCTCCTCTAAGAGGCATCTTTTCGCAATTATACATTGAGTACATTTTGTAAACCTTGTATTTCCTCGAATCCACCTTGACTTTCTCAACCAACTTACACTTTTCACTGCAATTTGCAGCATCCCCACATTAACCAACTGAAATGTAACCTTTTTTTTTTTTCTTGTGGTGGGGCGTGGTGTTTTTTTGGGTTGGGGTGGGGGGCGGGCGCGGCGTGGGTGTTGGTGGTTGTTAGGAATATAAAACAAAGACACAAATTATATACATGCTTCACAAGATAGCACTGGTAAGCCACTAATGAGTGACAGACCCGTGTACAGAAAAAGATGTGTAATCTTAAATGAGCATCAATCAAGTAATAGGCATCAAATCACATTTTGTTGATAATACGTTTATCTACCTTATACACTTAATAAGAAACCAACTCTTAGTTCTCCAAACTATCAGCATAAATATTACCCTTAATAGTTGCCATATTGTCACGCATAAGTTTTCAAGACCCTCACAGAAAGTATCCTTCATAACCGAGATAGACAATAATTATACCCATGTAAAACATTCAACACGGACCACTAATAATTAAGTTTCTTTACTCTTGCAAAGATAGTTAGACATAACAATACGAAAAATACTAATAAGTGACTCAGGAAGCATACACTATAGTAGTGCAGGTGGATACTGCTTGGCCTGCTGTCGCACCCTTCTCTTGTATTCGGTAGGATCCTGCCAACATCAAAGCCACATTGATTAAGGGAAAAAAGTCTTACTTTAAAAACTAAAGCAAAAGACACTCTTGGCAACTAAGAATTATGATCTAATAGGGACATGGTAATATACCTGGATATAGAGCTGATACCCTTCAGTTTGTGCAGGATCAGAAGGATTGGGCTGGTCCAGCAAATCCTGAATGCCCACTAAAATCTGCTTCACAGTAATGGCTGGTCTCCACCCCTACAGGAAAACACCATATTCATGTTAGCTGGTACAATATCCACCAAATAAAAAAAAAAAAACGATTTGAAAGGAGCTGAAACGACAAAGAAAAAAATTTACATGGTCCTCATTCAGGATTGAAAGGCACACAGTTCCTGAAGGGTAGACATTAGGGTGGAAGAAACCTTGTGGGAACTTGCATTTTGGGGGCTTGCTCGGGTAATCTTCACTGAAGTGGAGAGTAAGTGGGAAAAAACCACCTTCCCAATCAGTCTGCAAAATCAAGCCCATCATACCTCGAAACAGAGGAGAAAACACAAATACAAGTTCCATACAATAAAAATTCAAAAAATGCAGATATTATAAATAGAAATATACGTATTCCTCTCATCAGCAAAAGCACACAACAAATTTCATCTGAATAGTTCGTTTTCTAGTCAAAACAACTCAAAAAGGTTTAAACTTTTACAATTAAACCTACCATCAGACTCCCCCAAAAGAAAATAAATAAATAAATAATCCAGCTTTTCTCTAATCAACATAAAAAAAAAAAAAAAAACTGACCCCAGGCTTGCCAGGAATGATACACTCCCAGACCATCAAATTGACGGACCCATCTTTCGCAGTCTCTGGCTTCGCCACAAAACCCTAAAATACGAAATCAAACATTTGTAAGAAATC
This sequence comes from Boswellia sacra, assembly GCA_013180625.2. Classification (NCBI taxonomy): domain Eukaryota; kingdom Viridiplantae; phylum Streptophyta; class Magnoliopsida; order Sapindales; family Burseraceae; genus Boswellia; species Boswellia sacra. The sequence goes on along the minus strand of SNVD02000067.1, from coordinate 868,081 downwards.
GAAATGAGGGAAATAGCAGTCTAGAAGTGAAAAGTGAGAAGAAAGAGAGAGAGAGAGAGTTGATAAGTAAAAAAGAAAGAGAGATGTATATACATGGGGATGATTCTTGCGCCAGGACTTTCTCTCCTCAGTAAGACGTCCACGCGCGATGCCACCCGACATGATGATGGTTGGTCACTTGATCTACCTGCGAGAGAAATTATGGAGGTTGAAGCTTACAACACCGTGAAGCCTCACTGTGACGATGATGACGAAGACTCCGATATGACTATTTTATTTATTTATTTGCTCTTTTGTTTTGTTATCTCATCCTCCACTACTACACGACTCCTTTAAAGCAACCATCGCGGCCATTTCAGCTTTTTTTTTTTTTTAATTGTTATTTTTGTCCGTCTCTGCACCGACCTATACTGATTTTTATTTTTTCTTTATTTCGCACGCATAGAGTTTTTTTATCATTTTTTTTCTGTTTTTAATCCTGTACATTGAATTTGAATATGAAGTAACGAATAAATACCTTACCTGCCATTTGTATTTTTCTGGAATTGATGTGATATTATTCTCTTATAAAAATTATTATATCCATTGATTATTTTTATTTTATCCCTTCACGTAATTTTATATGCATTAGCTTGTGTATTAATTCTTCCTGTAAGTATTAATGCATTATTTTTTAGTAGATGGGAACAGGATGTGTTTAGTACATGAATTAAAAAAATTTGAACTGATAATTAAATATAAGATCATGGGAAAGTTTAAAGTTATTTGCTAATGAAAGTTGATGTAGTCGATAAATAAAAGTAGATCTAAATGAAAATATAAATACCTTATTAATTAGCTACCGAGTGCATGGCACTTAATAAAGCATATTTGTTTGATGTTCGTCTTCAATCTAGGTTAGATAAAGATTGGGATGCAATTACATTTGCAGGGGCTTTCTTGCTAGGCTTGCATGTTTTAATGTTTCATTATTTTGTTGCTGCTGAATCGCTAGTTAGGGCTTTGTTTCCGTAGATGGGCCAAGTTGTTGTTCATCTGCAGAAAATAATTGGGCCTGGAAGTGAACATTGGACGCCCAGCCCAAATCCAAATAAAAACCAAATTGACAAACGGGTCGCAAATGACCAATGATTGCACCACAGGATGTGATAGAGGAAGCAACAGAAAAAGGTGTACTGGAAGAGAAAGCTACCCCTCCAAGTCCCACTAGTAGATTAGATATAGCTCTAGCAGTGATGCGTGCGCATGATGAACACCAGCAATGTAGCACATGCTGTGTCTCCATTCACCGAAATCCAAAAGTTTGAAGGGTGTGCAAAAGAAAAGGGGAGAGAGAGCAGCTGAATGCAGTTTATAACCAAGACAAGTTATGATGTGAAAAAAGAAGGAAAAGAAACAAAATTAGATTGCATATGCGCTTTGGGTTGACAAGAGGGCCACAGTGATAATTATGCTTTTGGAATCATATCTCCTCTATGAAACCTCAGATAATGTTAAACGTACTTAAGAACTAGTGCACTGATTAACAGAACTATGCGATTGGCCAGTTAGATAGTTTAATAACTGTGTTGATTATTCTAGTAATTAAAGCGGGAGTTGCTTACATGGTGATCGAATGAATGGGGACAGAAAGAGATAAAAAGTAAGGATTGAGAGTCATAATTTTGTGATGGAAAGGAGGTGGGAGCATGTGATGCAAACCTCCACATACGTAGAAAGCATAAGGGAAAAGGTTGAGGAGAGAAGAATTGAGGATGGAATATAAAAAAGCACTTCTGCATAAGTAGCTTTAGCTAGCTAGCTTCTCATCTTTGAAATGTGATTAATGAACCTTAAAAAAGGCTGCTGCTTTGTTTAAAATATTGATTGATTTTTCTCCAATCATGTCATGTGGTGGTCCTCATGATCCAAAGAGATGCTGCCCTCCTGCATTGGTCTTTAAAGTTTAGCAATTGCTTGCAGACATTTGGAAAGCCGAAAGCTGATTGGTGATCTTCTATTAACAAAAAGGCTGATCATTACTTGGAAACTTGCATTTTTTTTAAAAAAAACCATTGGCTAATTACTACCCATTAAGGAATTAATTAAAGGGAATGCAAATAGAAGAGAAAATAGTTATCGAAGACAACCATTACATTACAAGTAGTTCTTATTGCAATCTAAGTTCCCTTAATCATTCTCCTTATAATAATAAGTACACAGAGATGAGAAAAAGAAATAGAGAAAGAAAGAAATAAAAAAGAAAGTTTCGTTACCAAATCTTTCATCGATGCACATGAGTTCCTTACTTCCAAGTTAGGAAACAGAACTTCAGCTATCCCTCTCTCTATTTTACAACTAGGACAAGTGTACAACGCGGTATTGGATGAATAAAGATACGATAATGGCTTTTAACCGCTCAGCTTCTGAGCGAAGGTATAAACATCTAAAGTTGCAAGTGTACAACGTCTACACACGGATATGTATTATATATAAAATGAAAATCATGAAGTCTCTGGTATGAATGAAATTGTAAGTCAACCGAACTTAAAGTCACATAACCATCATTAATTTTCAAGAAAATTAAAGAAAATTGCCTGATTAGTCATTGCAATATGGGAGTAAGCTGGTGCTTGATGATGATCAGTAAGTACATAAACCTATTTTAAGAGGTTCGAATTTGAAATATCAAATGAAACAGTGAAGTTTTGGCAACACAAGCTACAATGACACGACAAAACTCATCATCCGGAACAACTTAAAAGTGGGGTCTCAATGGTTGCTTTGGGTTCATCCAAGCTAACGGTCGATATGGGAAAATCCAATGAATATTGGAGAGTTAGGTCGTGAAAATGAAACTTTGGGTTAAAATCTTCGCATCAGTTCCTCTATTTTCCTCATTCTTTCTTCTGAATGAAGCAGTTAGATAACTGCAGAATGAAACAAATTGGTGTATGCAGCAGTTTGCTTAACTTGCAGTCTACCGCATCAGGAAATTAAAGGCAAGAAAGCAGCTTTTCCTTTTTATTTATAAGTGACATATAGTGGTTAAAAGAACAGCAAATAATACTTTGTTACTTAACAAATGGAATTTTTTGCTCACTAATATCAGACCTTGCATAGGGATAATTAGGAAAAATGTCCACGTTTGTACACCAGTAGCTAAGAGAGATGGGAAATGATTTTCATACTACAGATTTCTTCCTAAATTAGCAGTGAGAGTTGCTGCTAGTCATCCTACAAGAAAGGAAACAATGACAAGATGTTTCAGGCGAGGCCCACTTAAAAGGTCGGCACGCTCCATAATATGGTGGGGATATCTTATCAACCTTCTAACAACACCTTATCTTGCCGTTGTGTGCATCTATGGCAATGGATCCCTAAATAATCTTTCTTTTGATCAAAACGATTTGACCCTTAGATTATGCTCTATGCAACTAATCAAGCCTGCTTCAAATGCCATCCTATAATCCTGGCATCACTGTCATGCTATGCAAGTGACGTTTTCATCTAAGAGATACGTTTCCAGTATAGGAAAAAAAAGTTCTTGGCCTGGATTTATTGTCTTCGATGTTCTGGTTTATCCACCTTCAACCCCATATATTAACGACCCATCGATACAACAACTTCCAGCGCTTAGCACACAGTATACTATTATTATGACGAAGCATGGCCTGCCACTTTAAAAGCCAAGCCCTACCGTAGGACAAGCTAGTTTGGAAGGACAAATAGGAAGAAGTGGGTTGCTGCTCTTTTTCAAGACCGCGCCCCATATAAAGACTTCTGCTAGTTTTAGTTGTTGGCCAGGGAAGTCTTTGGTGCCAATTCTACCGCGCATTTATTCATTTAACAGACATAACCCACTCATCATTATTGTAGTTCGTTGAAGTGAAAGAAAATAAATGCTAATGTTCTAAGAGTTTAATTTATTGAACAAACAGATAGATATATTTATAATTGACTTGATCGATAAAGCTTTATACATGGATATATTAAGATGAAAATTGACACATTATAATTGATTTGCATCTAAGTTTTACTAATAATTGATCAGTTGACACAAGACTTAACTTGAAATGAAAGGAGGTAGAATTGAATTAATGTATTGTAGAGACTAATTAATGATCCTTATGTGGGAATTATAGTTGGCGTCACTCTCTTTGCAATTAATTGAGGTGACAAACACAAAGAAAAGGGGCTCTAAAAGGCCTTAATGATCATTAAAATCCAAGGAGTGAAATTAAAATGTTAGTTGATGATTTTGTTTTTGTATCCACCACAAGATAATGAGATGGGTCGGATTTAGAGCGGGCGTTGGGGTTGGCACAAGAACGAGAGAGAGATATATAAGACTATTAGGATAGCTAGTATTAAAGTTGCAAAATACCAAAGTTGAATTTATGAAGTACTGCAAAATCAGTAAAACATGGGACCAGGATTGAGTCTGACTGAGTTCGAGAGGGGACCACCCAGCTTATAGACACTAAAAGACCATGTGAGGATCGGAGACCACCAGCTGGCTGTGTCCAATGTGTGGGTCTCCCCCCGTTACTTCTCTTCCTCTCCCGTCACTTTCTTATTTTCCCTAAATTTCCCGATGGTCCTCTCCTCATTTTTACACAACAACACAACAATACCTACTTATTGTTTTTTATTTAATAAGATTTGTTATAACTGTTTACAAATGCTATAAATTATATGGAGAAGGTAGGTAATGTCAATTAATGCTTATTATATTAGATATTATTATAAAAATAATTAAGTCTTGGTCAGTATTGTTACGTTGATTAATTTAAAAAGCTTTAGTTAACTTTTAGCTCTTTCAATTACAGAACGAATCAAATCGTCGTTTGTTATTTGAAAGTCTCCCGTATGTGCAATGCACATGCAAGAAAGAATTAATAGTAGGTACATATCATATATACATGGACTCGTCTTTAACATGTAATACAAGGATATGAATATGAATCCTGCTCGTGCTCAGAAGTTCTCCACGAATCGTATATGATTCCGTATCACGTGGATGCGCTGTGCCATCTTTTTTTTTATACCATATTCTGGGGACAATCATGACTTGTAAACATCATAATACGGGGTGTTAGCACTTATAGCACTCCGCAAAACCAAAAAATAAAATTAATTAATTAATTTTCTACGTGGACTTTAGAGGGTAAAACCGTAATAACCGACCGGAAAACAAGGACAACACAACACCATGAAGCAAGGAAGGTGAGAGCCGTTGTGTAAGAGAGAAGGGCAAAATGGGAAAGTGTGTCATGAAAGTTTTATTTTCACACGCACAACCGTCCGAGGTGTTGTAGTGTAGTGAAGCCTAAGGAAAATGATAGTGGTTGTTGTCCCTGCAGTTAACTGTTTCTACTTCCCTGCCTGCGCTCCTTCATCTACTAATTCCTCAACTACCCTTCCCTCTCTCACTAAAACCTCTACACTTTTTTTTTGTTTGTTAAAAACACGCACACACTCTCTCTCTACAACACATTGTCTGAAATTCAACTCACAGTTCCTATCCTAGTCCTGCTGTGTTGCGTTGTTCTTCCTTGTTGCTGTATCACTTTCTTTGTCTGAAATTCTCCAAATTCTCGGACAATGAGAATGGTCCTTAATTGAGATTGATCTTTTCAGACTTATAGATAACAAAGTCTTATAAATTTTGTTTTTACTCTCTCCATTTTTTGATTTCAAATTCATTTTCTAATTATTCTTTAACTACTTCATATGGAAACTGGCGGCGGTGGAGGAGGTGGTGGTGGTGGTGGTGGGGAGGATTGTTGTGTGAAGGTTGCAGTGCATGTTAGACCTCTCATCGGTGATGAGCGTGCACAAGGTTGTAAAGATTGTGTTACTGTCATTTCGGGGAAGCCTCAGGTATGGTTACAGTAGACAGAATGTGGAGTTGTCTGTCAAATTAATGTAAACAAAGGCTTTAGTCTTACTGCTTGGCAGTGGATGGTTGTTATACTGTTTAGAGTTGCTGATTGTTGAATCTACGAAGATCTGGATCTTAGGACGCTAAACAGTCCGTACCAAAAGTCCAATGTATTGTATGTTTGACTCGGAAGAGTGTCTTCTCGAAATCTTATTTGGAATAGAGTTTAGTCATCACTTGTTATTTCCATAATTGGATTAGTTTCACAAGTGCGTGTTATAATCAAAGAGAAGAATTTATGCAGAATTCAGCGATATTTAGCTAGTTTTATGGATTTTTTTTGGTAGTTTTGTAAGGTAATAACTAGAATTCCTGTTATCATTCCAGCTTAATAATTCTTCAATCATAGAAATTGTTTATGATCATGATAAAGGCTCAAGGGATTTGTACAGCCCAGTGCTAAAGTGGTCCTTCGTAAATTTTCCCAAATTTGTTTTTTCTTTAAAAAAAAAAAAAAGTGAATTCTTATTTCCATCTGGGTTCTGGCCTATTTGCTTCGTACCATTCTCTGAAGATTTCCTTTATATTCTTTTAAAATAGTTTTTGGCATTTGAAGTGTAATATATCACTTAACAGATTCCTTAAAGGAATTTGAATAGTTATAATAATAATATATGAATTGCAGTTCAGGATCTCTGTTTGGAACTCAATGATTTTAAAAAGTATTTAATGATATCAAATGAGGTGTTTTAGGTACAGGTTTGTCATAGTAATTTGGACAATGCCTCTTTGGAAACTATATATGTTTCTTAATTATATTCTTGTTATCTGCGTGGCAGGTACAAATTGGGACACATTCCTTTACTTTTGATCATGTATATGGGAGTACTGGTTCTCCTTCATCTGCCATGTTTGAAGAATGTATTGCTCCACTTGTTGACGGTTTGTTCCAAGGGTATAATGCTACTGTTCTTGCTTATGGTCAGGTAAAAGTTCTCTACCGTGGAAAACTGCTGAAGTGGAGAAAGTATTTCGTAGGTTTGAATAATTGCTAATGTTGCAGTTGGCTTTTCGATTTGTTGCAGACAGGATCAGGAAAAACATATACAATGGGCACGGGCTTCAAGGATGGATGTCAAACAGGAGTAATTCCTCAAGTCATGAATGCTGTTTTCAGCAAAATTGAAACTTTAAAGCATCAAAATGAATTCCAATTGCACGTTTCCTTCATTGAGGTTTGTTGAAGTATATCTTCTTGTTTCTTATAATTGTTTGTAACATATTCCATTTGTTGAGCTCCAAGGTACTATTTCTCCATATGATTTGGGTCTAGGAATTGTTCTGTTAAAGTATCAAGTTCAGCAAAAATTTTAGTCATGAGCATAGTTGTTGCTTGTATTAAAGATATCTAGGCTTCTATGCTCCTCGTCATAGCTAAGCTATGATTTGGATCCACATTTTACATTGAAGCAAAATTAGACAAATTTTTAAAATCTGGCTTTATTTTTCAAATGTGTGTTACTTATAATGTATTTTCTTGAGATCTGCTCTGTTTATTGCCATTCTTTACTTAAAAATTAAGTGTTGAAACTGCCACTCGGACTGTTCAATTTGGAGGTTTCTTATAGCAGATATTTTATATGCTTATCTATGATAGCCCCAATGAGTTTCTAACCCAGGTTGTAATACCGTTGCACCTTAAAGACATACTTTTTATTGACGGAAACTTCTAATCTTGGTTGCTATGTGTTCCCTTAATTGATCTAATGTTGAAGCCATAATCTGAGTTTCTTAGGTTGTTATGCTATAGATATTTTGCCATTGATATTTTGCCTTTTTGAGATAAATGTCTAACTAAAAACCTGCAATCTGAAAGATTCTAAAAGAAGAAGTACGAGATTTGCTGGACCCCACTTGCTTGAACAAGCCAGATACTGCAAATGGGCATGCAGGAAAAGTAACTGTCCCTGGGAAACCACCCATACAAATCCGTGAAACATCAAATGGTGTGATTACACTGGCTGGGTCTACTGAAGTTAGTGTTAGTTCACTAAAAGAAATGGCTGCTTGCCTAGAGCAAGGATCATTGAGCAGGGCAACTGGAAGTACAAACATGAACAACCAGTCAAGGTTAGAATTTTGAAAATAATATTTATCTTTAGGAAATTTCGTTCCTCTCGTATTGCAGACCAATGCTATATTAGACTTTTTTTTTTTTTCCACATGCGAAAGAAGGCATTTATCTTTCTAAATTTCATTCAAGATTGAATGCTTATATCAGAGGTGCAATCTTTTGTCATTTTGATGCGCTGCAGCTCTTGAGAATAGTCTAGAACTGGTGTGATATCACTTGAACATAGTAGGCTTTTTCAGTTAAACCTTGTACAACAGGAGTTATACATAGATTTCTATCAACTATTTTTTGCCTTCTAGAAACTTTTCCTTGTTATATTTGTGTGCCACACTGGGTTTGCAAACAAATGAATACCTACTGTTGTATTTACAGTTATCAGCAGCTTTACTAACATTTGTCAATTTCTGGTATGTGTTCAACATAGTCGTTCACATGCGATCTTCACCATCACCTTGGAGCAGATGCGTAAGCTTAATCCAGTTTTCCTGGGAGATAGCAGTCCTAATGATAGTATGAATGAAGAATATCTATGTGCCAAGTTGCATTTGGTAGATCTTGCTGGATCAGAGCGGGCTAAGAGAACTGGTTCTGATGGTTTACGTTTCAAGGAAGGTTGGTGATGGTAGTCACTTGTTGATTCTCATTATGCTTCTTGGTCAAAACATAAATAACTGAAGGTTCGCATGTTTCAAACAGGAGTTCACATCAACAAGGGCCTTCTTGCACTTGGCAATGTTATCAGTGCACTTGGTGATGAAAAAAAGCGCAAAGAAGGTGTACATGTTCCTTATCGTGACAGTAAACTTACTAGGCTTTTGCAGGTATGACATATTTGAAGAATTTGTTGTAAGGGCTATCCTTGTTTAATATGAAGTAGAAAGTTGTAATGTCAGGAAAGATTGATTGTCAATAATAAGTTTCAATCCTGTACACCTCAAACTAACTCTTGAATCTGCCTGCCAAGTGATTGGTGCAGTAATAGGTGCCAAATAATTGTATTAACCATTTAAGAGATGTCTAAGTACTCCTGAGCATATGATAAATTGGACTTTTTGGGATCCATCATCTCAGGGCTGACTAAGGCTGTTTATTAGTAAATTTTCTATGTTTCCCACTATGAGTTGCCTGGATCTGTTATTTGTAACTTGGGTGTCTGGATTCGACGTATGAATGATTAATTGGTCAGAACTGATAAAAATGATTATGAAATCTATGGGGAAGTATTGTATAAGCTCAGAAGAGTTTTATCTTGTTTCATTTTTTTTTTTTTTAATTTTTCTATATAAATATTATTGTCTTTTAGCATTTTAATGTTTAGAATAAGTTCACGTGGTTTGGCAGGATTCACTGGGAGGTAACAGCAGAACCGTTATGATAGGTAAACTTTTCTTTTTTTCCTATTGAGTTTGATATTTATCTTTCTTTTACCTTCAACAGTTCATTATAATTTCCTCCCTTGCCTTTGTTTGTCATTTGCATTTTCTGACCTTTGTTTGGTATTTTTTTCGTCTTTCCTAACATCACCAAGATTTACCTTCTACAGCCTGCATTAGTCCAGCTGATATTAATGCTGAGGAAACCCTGAACACTCTAAAATATGCAAATCGTGCACGAAATATCCAAAATAAGCCTGTTGTAAGTTTTCTAAGACAATTCTCCTTGATGCCACTTTTCCCCTTTTTAAGTAAAGGTACACTTCTTTATCAAACTATGATGCATGTATTTCTAATTTTGAATTTTATCTTCAATAGGTCAACCGAGATCCTATGTCTAGTGAGATGCTAAAGATGCGTCAACAACTAGAGTATTTGCAAGCAGAACTTTGTGCCCGTGGGGGTGGATCTTCATCCGATGAAGTACAGGTATCTGGACCTATATGAACTTTTGTCTCCAATTTTCTGACGGTTACTGTTTATTGGAATAATCTTAATAATTTTATTTTCACAGTATTTAGGAGACGAATTACATGGGATTAATTATGCAAGCTATTTAGTGAAACTTTTCAGGTTCTCAATTAAGGGGGATTGCTTGGCTTTTAAATGAAAATTTCTTTCTGAGAGTTTTATTTTGTTCAGTTACATAAGTTATCTCAAAAGATGGTTTTTCTAGGTTCTCAAAGAAAGGATTGCTTGGCTTGAAGCTGCTAATGAAGATCTTTGCCGAGAACTGCATGAATACCGCAGCAGATGCAATGTCGTAGAGCAACGTGAAACAGATGCTCATGTAATAACATGTACCTTTGGATCTTTTTACTTTATGCTTATCTCTGTCCACTATATCATGGAAGTTTCATGTATATTTTTGGCTTCTATTTCATTTTGTGAGCTGATCTTTTGCTCACATTGTGAATACCAACATTATTGTGGCGAGGATCTTTTATGATACAGTGCAAATGTCAATATACTTGTCTTTCAGGATGGCAGCCCAGGTCCTCTGAAAAGTGATGGGCTTAAAAGGAGCTTGAATAGTATCGAGCAAACTGATTATCAAATGGGTGAAAACATAACAAGTATAACACTTCTCTGATTTTGTAGCTAGTTACATGTCCTCACTCATCAATTAAACTAGTTATAAGCTTATTTTCAGTTGGTGAATATATTTTATAAAATTTTAATCGGTTTCTCTTTCTCAAATATTTGTATTGTAAGAATTCAAATGTGCATCAGTTGGATCTATAATTTTTAGAATAACATTTCCAAATTTGGACAGGTGATTCCACAGAGATTGATGAAGAAGTAGCAAAAGAGTGGGAGCATACGCTTTTGCAAAATTCTATGGATAAAGAGTTGCATGAGTTGAATAGACGTTTAGAGGAGAAAGAGGTAAATTTTCACCATTCATATTATAATATTATGCATCCATAGGAAAACTTATATAAATATTTTCTGGAAAAATAATGTTCCTTACCCCAAAATTTCTGCCTAAGCCAGAATGACATGATGAGAAATTGCTATTTAGTCGTGCAATCTCATTACCTGGAAACATTTTAAGTGATTTTTCTGGCCAATTGTGTAATTCCATGGAAAGATAGTTAACTATTTGCCAATTATTATTTCTGTTATGGTAAAACTGTTAAAGAAAATCATCATAAGTGTTAGCTGGTTTTTGATCTGAAGGCTTTCCATCGTTGAGGTTGCTTCTTTTTTATATCTACATTTGCAATTCTTTTTCCCTTAAGCATTTATTAGCACCCTTAATATGACATAAAATATTCTTTGTGTTTGTCCTTCCATTTGATGTCTGAGCAGTCAGAGATGAGACTTGTTGGAGGTTCTGATACTTTGGCACTCAAGCATCACTTTGGAAAGAAAATAGCCGAGTTAGAGGATGAAAAACGTGCTGTGCAGGTTAAAATGAAGTTTCTTAAGTTTCCATGCTTTTTACTTATTGAAGTGACTGTTGTTTAATATGTATATGGTCGTAATACTGCAGCAAGAAAGGGATCGTTTGTTGGCTGAAGTTGAAAACCTTGCTGCTAGTTCTGATGGGCAAACACAAAAAATGCAAGATGTCCACGCCCAGAAATTAAAATCACTTGAGGCACAGGTGATATAGGCTTTCACCAAAGTTCTATATGGTTTTGGATTAAAGAATTTAACATCTTCAAGTAATAAACCATCTTCTAATCACCAGATTCTGGATCTCAAGAAAAAACAAGAAAACCAGGTTCAGCTTTTGAAGCAGAAACAGAAGAGTGATGAAGCGGCAAAGCGGTTGCAAGATGAAATTCAATCCATTAAGGCTCAAAAGGTTACATCTGATGTTGGCTATTAATACGTAAACAATCTTTTCTATTAACTCTACTTTGCCACTGATTGTTATTTTTCATCTTTTTGTTCTCTGTAGGTTCAATTGCAACAGAGAATAAAACACGAGGCAGAACAATTTCGACAGTGGAAAGCCTCTCGAGAGAAGGAACTCTTGCAGGTACATTACTTCTCTTTAGGAAATAAAAGATTTGAAGTAGATGGCAATAGTACCAACTGTAATGCTTTTGCCAATAAGCTATTTGTGAGCTTTCTGATGTCACCTAGAAAGATAAGATAACCAATTGAAGCTTTGACCATAATGAAATCTTGTTGGAGTGAAGGTTTGGTCTTTGTGACAATACTGTTGAAGTTTGTGGGTAATTGAGCTCGTGAACTAATGAAATTATTCCCAAAATTGCATTTGATGTTGCTGGAGTCTCAGTTTTTATTGCATGTATTGTTTTCATTCTTTTAAAGCCTAAACAACTCTGCCAAGTACCATCACTGTCTTTGGTAGATTGGGAAGACAAACAGTTTTCCCCTTTTTTATTTTATAAATAAGCGACTCCTGCCTAGTTAATAGTTATAATTCTGAGTAAGGAATTCACCAATTGGAAAGGTTAAATTAGGAAATTTGTTGCTTAGTTATATTTCAATATTGGAACATGGTGACAGATAAATGAAAACAATCATAAAAAATGTACTAGACATATAACTTACTTTTTTAGTATGCTTGGTAATGAAATTTTTACTGAAATATTGTTTCTATTATTAATTTATATTCAATGTTACATGATGATCAACAGTTGCGGAAGGAGGGAAGAAGAAATGAATATGAAAGGCATAAACTGCAAGCTTTAAATCAACGTCAGAAATTGGTAAGACATCTCTCTTGCTTGCATTTTTAGTGAATCTATCTCACTAAATGCTTCAGGACAAATGTAATGTTAAATGTGCAAGTAGCCTTAATGACTATGAGCCTCCAAAATCCCCTTCCTATGCCAATGTAAGGTAGTGAATACTGTTGATTATAGCCAGAAGACAAAGAGACATAACCTTGTGTTTCTGTAGACTCAGGAATCGGTCTGTCGTGTCTCCTTTAATCTGGCTTTAACTCTGTTCTTACCTGTCTCTGTATATTTCCTCCAGTAATTTTAGCCAAAATTTCTGAGTCTTGTTGACATTTCCTTTTGCTGCTATCAAGGATGCTTCACTTATAATAATCAGAAACCTATAAATAAATAAAACTTTCAATCCACGTTCCCAGTATGATGAAGAATAATCCTTGAAATTCATATGTCTGACACTGGAATTGGTATCTTGAATTATCAAAAAGAAATATAATGACACTGACTGCAAGAAAGAGAAAGAGTAACCCATTCCGATTGAATCAACACCAAATAAATCTATTTTTACAAAGTCAACACATAACTCTAGTCCATTGCTTAAGATGATATGGAGAGGTACAGCAGACCTCACAAGTGTAGATGGTATATTTTCTCCTAGAGTTATATGTATCAGAAATAATGTGCAGCTGGTAATGAGAACAAGCTTCTTTCAGGTTCTTCAAAGAAAGACAGAAGAGGCAGCAATGGCCACCAAGAGGCTAAAAGAGTTGCTGGAATCCCGTAAATCTTCTGCTCGTGAAAACCCAGGTAAGTTTATTATTTTTAGTTCTGTAGTCTTTAAGGCTGATGATCTGGAAAGCCCTTCTCTTGGATAAACCTGTAGATCCTGTTATATAAGGCTTAAACAATTCAATATTAGTCTTCAGAACACTGTACTCTTCACTAGTTACTCTCTAGAGGGGCTATATGTTTAACAGAAATTTGGATTTTTAGACCATGCAGCTTTTGATTTTTACTTCGATTTGCTAATTTTATGCCATCTTCCAGCTATCACCAACGGAAATGGATTGAAAGGGCAGGTGCTTATCTTTGCTTACCTTTCTCTGAATAAGCGTTATCATCATTCAACTGAATTGTTTTGAGTTAATTTGTTTCTGTAGAGCAATGAGAAATCCTTGCAACGTTGGCTTGATCATGAGCTAGAAGTCATGGTCAATGTGCATGCAGTTCGTTTTGAATATGACAAGCAGAGCCAAGTGTACGTGCTTAATTTGTATTAATGTAATATTTCTGGTATTAAATAAATTATTATCCTAGCCTTTTATTAAGTACTGCATGATACCAGGCGAGCTGCACTGGCAGAAGAGCTGGCAGTACTGAAGCAAGTGGATGAGTTTGCTTCAAAGGGACTTAGTCCTCCAAGAGGAAAGAATGGGTTTGCGAGGTATAATTTTTTAAAACAATCAGTTTAGTCGTGAGCAGCTTACTCTCCTTTTTCTGTTCTGGGATTGTTGAAGAATAGTTCCAAATCTTGATGTGTTTTTACTGCTTGTTCAGAGCATCCTCTATGTCACCAAATGCAAGAATGGCTAGAATATCTTCACTTGAGAACATGCTGAGCATATCATCTAATTCACTTGTTGCAATGGCTTCACAACTCTCAGAAGCAGAAGAGCGGGAACGTGCGTTCACCAACCGTGGACATTGGAATCAGTTGCGATCAATGGGAGATGCAAAGAATTTGGTTCAATACATGTTCAATTCTCTTGCAGATAAAAGGTGCGTTCTATGACCTATTGATAATCTAAACTATATCATCCTTGTTCTATTTGGAATTTCATTTTGCCATCTCATTAATAACAAAAGTTTTAGTTTTATAATCTATTATCTTGCATGTTCTCAATAGCTGCCAACTGTGGGAGAAAGATATTGAAATCAAGGAACTTGTTGGTCTTTTGAGACAGAGTGAGATAAGAAGAAGGGAAGTAGAGAAGGAACTAAAATTGAGAGATCAAGCTCTTGCAATTGCACTGGCCACATCAGCTTCGGTGAGACTATTGTCACTTTTGACTTTTGTTCTTGTGCATAAGATAGAGCTTTTAGAACAAACTTATACCACACACAACAGAAGACTATTATGATTTTCCAACTCTGGGTCTTTGACGTCCGTTGTACAGCATTTTGGTCTAAAGTGTGTATCATTTGCTTTATTGTTGTAATTGTTATTAATACTGCATCTAATTCTTCTGACTTGAACAGGCAAACTCACACAATTCTATGAAACATCCTGCTGATGATTTGAGTGGTCCTGCTTCACCAATGTCTGTGCCGGCACAGAAACAGCTTAAATATACACCTGGCATTGTTAATGGATCGATCAAAGATTCAGCAGCATTCATGGATCAGAAGCGAAAGGTTTATCTCCTTTTCTATCCATTTTTATTGGATTGGGATCTGCTGTCCTACTTTGAGTAAGCAAGTTTTGCCGTTTTGTGCAGATGGTACCACTTGGGCAGTTACCAATTAAGAAATTAGTAGCTGTAGGACAGGGTGGGAAGCTATGGAGGTGGAAGAGAAGTCACCACCAGTGGCTTTTGCAATTTAAATGGAAGTGGCAAAAGCCATGGAGACTCTCAGAATGGATCAGACATAGTGATGAAACAATGGCCAGGGCAAGACCTCGTCCACAGGCCCTGCCACGTGCAGGATAAGGTTCTGTGTTCTTGGTCACATATGCATCATCACCCTATACTATCTGAAGAATAATTATGATCCCTACCCCTGGCAGATGGAAGAGCCTAGAGAGGAGCACAGGTAATATTTTGTGCAATGATATATTCAATCATGCATATTATTCAGTCTGCAGGTTTGATTAATAATTGGCAATCATTTTTTAGAGTTTATGTCAAAAAGAACCTGGCTACAATTTGTTAGTTTCAGTAATATGATACTTAACAGTCTTTACTGTGGCAAAAAATGTGATAAATATGAGCAAATTTCTTCAGTCATATGCAACTAGTCATAGAATGTCATAAAAGAATAGTCAGCAACAAAATTTAGTTTTAGCTGTCACAGTTCATGTAACGTGTAATCTCTAATTGTTCATTGAGTTGGCAACTGAATCGTGGTCTGCTTGAATGGCGAATTAACTTCTGGCATCGAACTGGCTAGCTTGCATACAGGCAGGCTGTGCAATAGCATACTAATACTAATGTAACCTTTTAACTTTTCTTGTTATGGTTGCAGTGTGAAGTATTTTTGAGCTTTGCCGTAGCTGTGTTGGTCGAGCTGATTCTGGAAAGGTTGAGTTTGTAATCTTGGAAATTTTTGCTGTGATTACTACAATCGGAGGCATATTGTATAGTAGTGTTGTTGACTTGTTGCTGCCGATGGTTCACCCCGCTGCATGTAAGGTGATGCCAGAGACCTGATATGGCGTGAGTGATGATACATCAACCAAAGAGTGTCTCATCCCACCCTGTTGTTTCCAATATTTTGTCAATAACAACACATTGGTAGGTGGAATTACTCCCACCAAGCCACAGAAATATGTATCAAAAGGTCTAGTCTCACATTTGTTTTTTTTTTTTTTAATAGATTTTTTTCTCTAATTTGTTTTGGTGTTCATTGTGTGTAAGCACAATATTGATTTTGTTAAAAGGATGGAACTCTGTAGGTAGAATCTACAATAACGCTACAGCAAAAGAAAATTTGTTTATTTTTTTGTTGATTATAAGTTTTTGAGTTGGATGGGTGAAAGGAGACTTACTTTGTAGCTTTCTTATATAATAAATATGAATATCCTTTCCTTGTTGCTATCGCAAAACGCAAAGCAAGGATTCTAGACTTCCATCACATCATTTTTTTCAGGAAGCTGAGCGAGGACAATCAGGGCAGCGGGGTGGATTATTTCTTAAGTAGATAAGAGTGCCCTTTAATATTCTTTTGATAATTGTCAAGTTCTAGATTATAATTTGTAGGACGTTCTTGCCAAGGAAAATGCACTTCTATTATTATTTTCTTTTTAACCCAAATCCACCAGGATCTTTGCCGCTTACGCTTTTCTGACAGCATCACTTACCCATCATATGTTCTGTCGTGGATCGCTTCTTCGCGTATCATTTCATTAATTAGTTACTTTAAAAACTGATATCAAATTCATAACAATTTTAAGATGTTTTCAGTTTTTTTATCCATAATTTTTAGAGGAGAAAGAGAATGATTTTGGCTTTTTTAAATGAATTTTAAGAAACAAAAACTATTAAAAAAATCAATATTAAATTTTTCAATAATGTTAGTCTTACAAACTCCTATATAAACTTCCTTTTACGATCTGATATAACAGCTGAATTAGCACTGCCACATCAATTACCAGGTCATCCAACTTAAATCAGTTTTATAGGCTTAAATCACTAATTTTGTTATTTATTTGTTTTCCCTACTTTAGGATTCTTTTGATGCCGTAGTCTTCTCTTGCAACTTTCTATTTCTCTTCTTTTCATATCTTCATCTTCTTACTGTTTTGACAAGTTTTGATGCCTCCTAAGGCTACAACTCTCACATATCAACGCTTTGGCTGTCTTGCAGTCTCCCCGCTGATTCCATGGTTTCTTTGACTTAGCTTATAAATCAATAAGCTCACACGAAGCATTCTAAAGAATATCGGAAAGGGCAAATCGTTTATGTTTCCAAATCTTGGTCAAAAATCATTTAACGGGTAGATCAAGACCATTAGCCTTTATTTTCTAAATTACAACATCGACATTCCAACATTAGTCAATTAATAAAAACATAACTTCTATTGTTAATTAATTTATGAATTATTTTCCAGAGCTCTTAAATCTTCACAAGCAACTGAAGAATTATGAGGTGGGATTGTTAAACTCCAATGTTTAAAAAATTGATTAAATCCAGTCTCATGAAGTCAATGTTTCGAAGCAAAAGGGCGAGTTGCAGGCGTCAAGTCAAACAATCAAAAAAAAAATAAAGATGTGAACAAAAGGAGAAATCGAAAGTCCCAAGAGCAGACGGCGTCAAAAGAATTCTGGAATAGGATAAAATAAATTACAAAATTATTGATTTAACTTTATAACAAATTGATTCAAGTTGAATGACATAACAATTGATGTAACATTGTTAACTCAACTGCCACATCAATTTACCAATTTGCAAAGAAAAGTTGGTAAGATTAACATTACCATGAACAACCAAGCAGTAGAGTATATATTTTTTCTAAATACAAAGATGGAGTAAAATTTTAAATCTTAGAAGAACATAATTTAATTTCTCATTTTATGTTTCAAAACAGACTTTTAAAAACAATTCTATGCGCCCTACTTTAATAACATTTTAATTATCTAGGTATCATTAAGTTTGGTTTTCTAACTTATTACTATCATAATAATTTAATTTGAAAAATATGATAAATAAAATAGCTATTTTAACACAAATTTTTTAACAAAAAACTAAATACAAATTTGTAGTCACTAATCCACAAAATTTGTGAATAAAATATTTGATTTTAACAAAACCTTTCTATTTTTTTTTCAAATTTTTAAAGTTTAACATAAATATTTTTGAAGATTTAATTTAACAAAACAAAAAAAAAGCTTAACTTAACCGATCACAAGCACGCCTTTTTTATTTGAGAAATTTTGTTATTCAAACACCGAGATCATATTCATTAAACAAATCCGAAATAGTATTCTTAAGATGTGAAATTCAAATAAGAGGAAAGTTGTACTCGACATGAAGACATTCCTAGTGTTGCTTTCTCACCTACTCCAGGCTCAATTGCATTTAGACAATGCATTTCAATTCGCTACCAGGGCACTCATCTATCTAGTTTCCTCTAAACTTCTACTTTACCAGCTTATCAATTTAAATAATAGAAGGACTCCTTTCTCTTAAGTTGCCAATGAGAATGACATAAATATTTTCATTGGTTTTCCGGTACATCCTCACTGATCAACCAAAAACCATTTCAACCGCAGCAACGACAATGTGCTCCTGATACTAAACTATCTATATACAAAGTTTATTTATAAAATTGATATGACTTCAAGTAAATGAAAGATTGATATAAAAAACCAATATAATAAATGTTGATAAGTCATATATTATTAGATAACTGATGTCACATCAACTTTGTATATAAACTTTTAATACAGTCTTTATAAGTATAGTACTACTCACCAATATATTACTATAAAATTCACAGAGTATACCATCAAATGGATTATGCTGGTGCTTGGTTTTCTTGAATCCCCTCCGTTCAGTTTCACTAAAATAAGCTAGAGATCATGGATCACGCCTAAAAATACTACTGCAGAGACAGAGAGATACTTAATACAATGAAGGAATAAAATCAAATTAGCAACTGCAATTCTTGAAGCATATCATGGACTATTTAATCAGAATACAAGTGAATGCAGGCGGAGAAAAACAAAGAGAAGCAATGCCGGAAGATATTTAAGCACTATTTCAAAATCATTTAGTACAAAACATAAGTAAATACACTAGTATGGGACATCACGGTTTTCTTTTGATAAACTTATTACTAGCATTTCTGTATTATGCTGACTTACTCACTGTAAGAGGATGAGATTCTACACTTCTCTTCAAATGAGCATAAATTCTCAGAATTCACTCCTTTTCAAGCTGATGCATGACCTCTAAAATTAGCCCATGAAGGGTTTGCCTGCCCGTGACCGGATAGACATTTTTGACCATAGTGTCGACAGGGGCAATTATCCAATCAATGGCAATACAAGTAGGATAAACAACATGCTAATAATGTTTCTAGAGGCATCAAATCAAGTAGAGCAAATATCCCTTCGATATACCTCTTATCAGAGTTTGCAACACCAATATGCATAGTGCTCATCTTTACGATGGTTACTAACAAGACCTCCACATTGCAAACAGATAAAGCTGCTCCCATCAGAGAATGCATCCAACACAATTTGCATCCTGCCAGCCTCAGCAAGTATAGAAGTTCCATCAGCATCCATTGCAGGCAATGGACCAGCAGTGTTACATCGTGGTGGTTCAACATTTAACGGCTGAGCTTCAGCAATCACACACTCAGCAAATAAAGAAGCTAGCTGATCAACAGCTGCATTTCCCTGCCGTCTAGTTATGAACTGCTCGCGAGCACGGTGCAAAGATTGAAATACAGCTTGCTCTCCACCTTTTGTTCTCATTGCCATCACCACCTGTTCCAAAAATTAGATAAGCAATGTACATATGAAAAATTATTAGAATACTTGAATACCCAAAAAAAAATAAAATTCTTTATAAAATTTGACATAGGTAAGCAAAATAAACCAAAAAAAAAGTATAAATAAGTCCTACAATACAATTAAATGGAAAAAAAAATCCTGAACAAAAATCAGTCTTTGCAACTCCACTTGATCCTCCCCAAAGAAGTTGCCCCGACTTCTCTCCTTTAGCTTCTCATCTTATCACAAGACAAAAGAAAGGGATTTTTTAACAACCATTTCAAAGTCCAAACAGAGACCTAATCACCCCCATGTTTCTGATCAGTGTTGAAAATTTAATGCTATTTTTCCCCAAGTGTAATCAAATCAATGCGCAGAAACTTTAGTTAACATATACAATTAATTAAAATAAGAAAACAAAACAAAACAAAAACTTACGGCTTGGAGAGCTTGAGAAGGTTTTCCTTCATTAATGAGCTGACGAGCCAATGTGAGTAGCTCTCTTGCAACATCGGTCTGGTCTTGGTGCTGGCGCTGGCGTGGCTGCTGCGTTGCGGTAACTGCCTCCGTTTCAGTCATCTCGGTATCCGTATGATCCATGTCATCTGTCATCCTAGGTTTCTCTTCTCCTGCCTTCCGCCTTTCAATTTATATCTTTCTGTCCCAATTTTGAAATATCTGCAGATAACCCCCTGGCCCTGGTCTTCTTCTTTTTCTTTTTTCAATTAAATAAATATTTCTTTTGGCATTTGTTTGCTAGACTAGACTAGACGATTCCAGCAAATTCTGCAGCACTCACCTCTTCCCTTTTTTTTTCTTTTTTTTTTTTCTTTTGTTTTTTTTACCATCGTTTGTTTCGTCCCTGTCATTACTCCTAAGATTCACTGTTGAGTTTGGGTTGCGATTCTAAACTTTTCCTTCGGGGTTCTCCCCTTTAAGGCCTGAAAGAATCTATGGGCCTCTCTACTAAACAACACTCCATCACCACAATCTTTCTTTTCATTTTAAGCCCAAAAAAGGGTCCAAGAGACGTAGCAGCCTTCTTACTTTATTATCTTATAACATTCGGCTGCACAAATTTGAATGTATATGTAGTGGCGTTTGTTTTTCACTTTTTTTTTTTGAAATTCGAATAGGCTTGAATTACTTTCTATTTTCAAATACCTGCTCCTAAAAACTTGAATATGAATATTCATATAACTTTTCGTTAGAAGATGAAATTTGGCCACGAGTATGCTTCTGCATCTTAAAACTATGTACATCCTTATGAGACCTAAATGCTTCTTTGATATATAATACTATAATGCGTGACTCATTGTAAGGGAAGGCAGCATAACAGTACTCTTCATGAGTGGAGAGTCTTCAATTAGTAAAACGTGACGATTCATACATTCATTCATTGCTAGCCTTGTAAAAGACTTTCTTTAATCATGCACTATCAAGGTAAGGGTAGGACATGAGTAATGTCGGAAGTAATGCAAGCAAAAGTAGAATTGCTCTTGTTATCATCTACCACATCTTTTCAAAATTTATGCATTGGCCATGGTGCGCACTATATATAACAAGTAGTCAACAACTAGGACATCCCCGCACGTGGGTCCAATTCACCATCCTCCATTAATACAGCCTCTTTAATCTCCTGCAACATCTTTAAGACTTGCCACATAGTGGGCCTTTGCTCGGGCGATGTCAACATACAACTTACGGCCACCTCGAGAAGCATACCTAGACTATCATCTTCCGCACCATCATCTTCCCTGTTCGATTTGACCCAATTCATCAAATCATTTGGCATCAAATATGGGTGCTGTGATGGAGCCTTTCCTGTTAAAAGCTCTAGCAACAGGACTCCAAATGCATAAACATCAGATTTTGAGGTTGCTTGGTGACTTGCATTGCGAGTTTCCGGGGCTTTATATGGAAAGTTAGCTGGATCATCTTCGACTGGTGAATTGCAAAGGGCAGCAAGGCAGTAATCACCGAGACAGGCCTCGAAATCATGACCAAGGAGGACATTGGAGGACTTGAGATTGCCATGGACAAGCCTCCACGCTTGGTGGATGTAAGAGAGGCCTTGTGCTACGTCCTCCGCTATTTTCAAGCAAGAAGTCCAGTGAAGTGGCTTTGCTCTTGTTGATTTTGAGCCTGCACATAAAGTTTTGGAATTTGACGTACCAGGTTAGGCAAGTTCTATATTCAGAAATAAACAATAGGAAACAGGGACCCAAAAATGAAGAGAGTGTTGACAGGCGCGCATTTCTGCGCGTAAAATTAGTATATCTCTACAGTGTTGTGGGTCTGGTGGCAGCTTGTAGGTCATGTTAGATTCTGATTCGTCGCAAGATCAACGGTTATTATACAATCAAGGTAGGACCCTACGTGGGCCAGCTCGTATGTTTCCCAACTTGAAGTGTTTATCCACGCGCTCCAAAAGGGTTAGTAAACTAACAAGCCGACAACGGCTATTACATCAATGAGGGGGTGTATATCACGCCTCCTCTGCCCCGTAAAACGTGTTGCCCTGTCCAATAGGCAGAAACCAGCTCAGCTACAGCAGCTGAATTAGCTTCTGGCCATTGGGCCACGCAGCACGCTGCAGCGTACGCACCCAAAACCCCGTCAATCAATGGAAGGAATACTTTAATTACAATTAAGTAACTACATTTACAAATCACGACAATTCCCGATGTCAGTCAGCAAGATTCTCTCGCTGTTGACGAAATTCTGAAAAAAGTTACCACCATCATCTGCTAAACGATTAATTATCCTTTTCTTTAGTTGTACATCAGGAAATATAATTATACAATATGAAGGGAATTTTCTTTTACCCTTAATTAAGTTACGACGAAAGTATCAAATAAATTCAAAAGTTTTAATGAATAGTTACAAACTTTTATTAAAAAAAATTAAATACTTGTTAACTTATAAAATATTCAAAAATATATATATTAAACAATTGATGGTTATTTTTTATATTAAAATTTTCATTTATTTATAAAATCAAAAGATAACTTTGAAAAAAAAATAATTGAAATAGTATAATTGTGTGGCTTTTTCACTATCGCGCCTTTGTTTTAACATTCGTGGATATGGTGGACGATTAAGTAAAGGTAAATACCACCACCAATTTTTTTTTTTTTTAAGAATGCACTATTTAAAGCTGACTAAAAAAATATCTTACTCTGCGCTTTCTTTTTTAATTTTTAACAAATGCATCCAATTTTTTCAAAAAAAAAATCACATCGACGTGGGGAAATTTTCCCAGCACGCATTCATTCGATCACCCGTAGAATTCTAGCCAAAGACAGGTATTAATAGAGGCATACCTTTCATTTTAGCCAATAATGTTACGGTGTCTGTGTGTGTATATATATATACGTGTGTGTGAAAAAAATAATTAAAGATACTTATTAGTGAAAATTCATTAAGACTATAAAAGTTACAAAAAGTCCCCTCATTTAATTTATAGACTGCAGTATAATATTTTTATTATAAAAAATTTAAATTATAATATTATATATTTCTTATAATTTATTAATAGTTTAAATTTCATTATTTTATAAATCAAATAGGACAAATGGGATATTAGTATTCTTATATAAGAGATTTTAGAGAAATATTAGCAACAGTTTTTTCATCACTCCCTATTTGTTAATCTATCCACACATATTTATTTAATTACAAAAATGGCAATTCAACTATTAATGATTAAATTTATTGTGGCGAGGAATTCTCACAAAAAGGGAGTGATGAAAAAGTAGGGGTGTCAATTTGAGTCACGACACACGAACACGATATGAATGAGACACGAATACGATACACGATTCATAAATGGGTCGGATTCGTGTTGAGAGAGTTCAACACGCTAACCCGTTTAATGACACAAATAATTAAACATATTTTGTCTATCTTTAATATATAAGCTCATTTAATGATATAAATTATTATCTACTTACAACATATATATTATAAAACTAAAAATTTTATATTATAAAATAAATTAATTTACAAAATAATAAATTATAATGATTTTAATAATATTTTATACTAACAATAGTTTATATTATAAAAATAATTTTAATTGATATAAATATATAGAATATAATATATTATGCATAATTATGTTAAATAATTAAGTAAATTTTGTGAATTAAATATGACACGATTACAACACGTGGATAACACGTTTAATAACCGTGTCGGATCCGTATTTTATGTCTTGACACGAATAATTAAATGAGTGACACGACACGACACGAATTATCACCTTATGAAAAAGTGTTTGTATGAGAATTTATTGCTAACACTCCTCTAGATTTTCTAATAGCCTTGATGACAAACTTTGTTAAAATTAAAAAAAAATTATGATTATTAATACGTTATTAAAACGGTAATATAAAATCTGAGTTTAACGTTTCTTAGGTTTTCCAGTTCTCTAGACGGTCAAACTTAGTCAAACACAGTCCAATTTCTTCCTAGATTAGACAGACTCAAAGACTGTGTAACATAATAGTGATCCCTAGATATGAAGCAGAAGCAGAAGCAGAAGCAGAGTAAAAGTTTTGAAGAATGAATAGGATTAGAAGGTTACCGTGTATGAGCGAGAAGAGACTACCATTGGGCTGATAATCATATATAAGAAGCCTCTCTTCCTTGGCCTGAAAGTACGCCCTGAGTGGCACCAGATTCGGATGCCTCAGTCCACCCACCGATTCCATGTGCTGCTCGTACATTTCTTTGCTTGTACCCGCTAATTTACTACCATCAAGCCTCTTCACGCAAACAATCAGACGGTTGTCCAACACCGCTTTATAAGTGGTCCCCATAGTCCCTCTCCCTAGCAGCTCTGCAGAAGCCCTCATCAGCTGGTCCATCGTATACAACTGTGCCTCACCTGCACAGAATATTAAACTCCCACTCTTCGCCACCTGCATCCCCTGCACTCTCTTAACCTTCTCTACCAACTCATTCTCTTGGTCCATTTGAATCATAGCTACTGCTTGCGCGGTTGCCGCCGCCGCTGCATCATCGGATGTCAACATAGGCGTTGATTTTTTAGTGTCTCTCTGACTCTGTTTTCTCATGGCCATTATAAAACAGAGCAGTGAAAGTATTAAAACAAACACCCCAGATGAGAAACCAATAATCACTGCGGTTCTCCTGTGAGTCTTCCTACTCGGTTGAGTAAACTCAACACCATGAACTTGGGCATTTTGTCCTAGAACTATCGCCGGTGGAGGCGCTGCCGTCGCAGGCGTTGATGGGCCGAAAAACGGCGGGCTGGGGTGGCATTCCTTGTGTATTATCTCCCCACATAAACCTGGGTTAAACAAAAACGAGGAGATACCGAAACGTGACAACACTGGTGTTACAGGAATGGCGCCAGTGAGGTTGTTGCCTGAAACGTTGAATGTTTGTAGAGAGGACTGGTTCAGGGGAGGAATCGAACCGTTAAACCGGTTCAAATCGAGACGCAGAGAGATTAACCGCTCTAGTGAGGCTAGCCCTTTTGGGAGCGGTCCAGTAAGATTGTTGTGAGATAAATCCAAAATTTTTAGTCGATGAAGGTACAAGATTGAAGGAGGGAAAGTACCCGTGAAGGAGTTATGACTAAGAAAGAGAGACTTGAGGTTGACAAGCCCGGAGAGGTCAGGAAGGGGTCCGGTGAGCGAGTTGTTCTGGAGACTGAGGACTCGGAGCTGGTCAAGAGTGGTCAACGAGTTGGGAGCGAAAATGCCACCAAGATCTAAGCTTTCCAGAACTAGGCGTTCTACTTTTTCTTGAAAACATATCACTCCTTGCCAATCACAAAAATGGAGGCTTGTGTTGAATAAAAGGGAGTTCTTGAAATCCGCTTTGGATTTGAATGCTAGAAGCGCTTTAGCATCAGAAGGTAGTTTAGAGTTTACTGCAAGCGCAGAATGAGTAGTAGCAGCAAAACAAAGTGAAAGCAAAAGAAACCCATTTGATAAGAAAAACAAGGACTTTTGGAAAGGTTGTTGTTTTCTGCTCATAAACATGGCTTCAGTTCAGTTAAAGAACAAGATCAACAAGAGGAAATGCTGAAACAGAAAACCCTTCTTCTCCTGTTTATTTTGCTCATGAGTGTGAAAGTGATTGGTGCATTTTCATTCGCTTCCCTGACTCGAGAGAAAGCGAAAGATTTTGAGAGGAATAGCGAAGGAAGCAATCGGTAAGTGACAAAAGCATGTAAAAACTGATTAGTAGCAGCTGTCGGGACTGCAAGCTCAGAATCACGTGAAATAAAATAGACTAGGCAAAATTTATAGCTCATCACATACATATCGAAATCTTAATTATGTACGGTTGCTATGCTCTTTTATGATTGGCAGATAGGGTCCCGCCAAGGCAAAGCAAGGGCCCCCCTCTCTTGCCTGCAATTCCTACTCTCTATTTCTTTTTTAAAATTTTTGCTTTCTCGTTATTTTTCTTGTGTGTCACACTTGTCACTCTCGTTTGTGCAAACTTTTTGACCAGTGGACGGTGCCATGTGACTTTACAGATGGTAAGTTCAAGGCACGTAAATTTGATTGCTACGCTTCGATGTGTTTGGTTTGGACTAGAGAGCCAAACCTTGTTGAATTGAGAGGCAACAGATCCTAGTCATTTGTGAACTACCAATAGCTTCCATCCAACGGATATGTTTAATTCCGAACACTTGCCCTTCAAAAAAGAAAGGAACTTTTGCAAACATCACGAGAAGTTATGAGGGATAATCGGTAGAGGTATGACTCAAAGAGCAACATGATCCCTCTTGCTTTTAAATTACATTTGTCGAAGTTGGGCATTTGGCTAAAAGAGGCAGGTGGAGGTGGCTTCATAAAACACTTTTGAGGCTAGAGGTTGGCTGAGCTATCACCATGAATGCTCTGACATTTTTCTAGCTTAGCATTATTTAAGAAGCTCTTAAAGATGTTACTGTTCAGCTGCTGACTGGTCAGTCCTTATTTTATTAACACTTAGCAAGATAATGATATGGTGAAGAATATTAATTGATCAATATACAAGTCATTAGACTTGCATCTACGATTGTTTTAATTATTGTGAACCTGACAGTTAAAGTGTGCCTAAAGAAGGCTACAATATCAATAACGTAATGTAATGTATTTTCTTGTCAAAATAAGTGAAATAAAATATACGGGGAGTTAACGGTCACACACCCATTGGAAATCGAAAATACATTGACCTCCCTGCTATTTCAGAAGTAACACTGACCTCCCCCATCAGTGCCAATCATTAGTAAAGAGTGGATGCCGTTAGGGTAAAGTTGAAAATTTACTATCTATATTCTTCATCTCCTCACTGTTCATCTTCCTCCTCCCCTCACTGTGCAGTCCAAACACATTGTTGCATCGCAAGCCAAAAGAAAATATAAATAACCAATGAAGAGGAAGCAAGATAAGAAAAAGAACTACCATCTACATTCTCTCTTTCTATTAATTTTTTAGTGTATACACAACTAGAAAACAACTACCATCTAGAATCTTTCTTTCTTTCTACTACAAAAAGAAAAAGAAAAGAAATTTTCAGTAACAGTTATCCACCAAAGAGAACCACAGGAGCTCCAAAAACAGAATGAAGCGCGTGTGGCTTCTATGTTGCTTTTTTTCTGTTTTTGGATTGTTATGAGCTGATCTAAGCAGGAATCTTTGCTTTCTTCTTACGTAGAAGAGATAGATGTTGTGGTCTCAGCTTCTCCTCCTCCCAAGCCTCTCATGGTTCCTCTCACTCTTATTTGAGGAGCTGATTCTAAGAGAGCTGGTACTCCACTTTTCCCTTCATTTCATTCTTATTTGTTCCTGATTTTAAATCAAATTTTTGGATCCGCGACCGTAATATTAGTTCATACTTCATACATTTAGTTAAGTAGTTTGTGACGTTTGTTACTTTTTTATTTTTTAATTTATTAAGCTTCAATTGTTGTTTATATTTTTTTTGGCTTACAATGCGGCAGTGTGTTTAGACTGGAAAGAAAAAAAATAGAGAAGACATTGAGAGGAGCCGCGGGTTGAGAGGGAGAAACTTGCATTGCTGCTGTAGGTGGCTGGAAATGGTTTTGAGTGGCCAAATTTTGATGGAAGCAATGATAGGGAAGGACGGGGATGCAACCAAGTGGGCAAGGCGGCTGCTGTGCGAACATCATTTTAGGTTTAAGCGAGAAAGAAGATGAACAGTGAGGGAGAGATGAATAGTTAATTTTCAACTTTACTCTAACGGCATCCACTCTTCACTAATGGCTGGCTCTGATGGGGGAGGTCAGTGTTACTTCTGAAACAGCGGGCAGTTGAGCATCGTTTTCGATATCTAACAGGGTGGGAGGTCCCTTGATATATATATATCTATATATATTAGGAGCCACGAACGCTGTAATGGGGACTACCATGCAGCTTCTTTGGTTTCCCATCTGCATCTCAACCCATTATTTCGCATTGTTCTAACTTCCAATCAAATACGAGGGAAGAAGCAGGCAATTAATTATACATATACACCTCAAGTATAATAAAAAATGAAAGATCGAGGTAAAATTTGACAAATTCAAAAGAGTTCCTCACGTACACTACAAGAATATTTTTCATATTTGTCAGTTTGCATTATTTTATTTGGCAGTTTTTTTAAAAAATGAGAAGTATAACATTGGTTTAGAAGTGAACTCATCTATTTATCATATTAGTCATATTTATCTTTATTCAATCACATATTTATCATATTTTTTAAATTGTGATAAGTATGTGAATTCTAAAATTTATGTAAAATTATAGTAATTTCATTTTTTTTATTTAGATAAATATTAAGAAATTCAAATAGTAATAGATATATTTTGTTCAAAAAATTATGATTTTATGGTTAAATATAGATATATTAGAATTTAAAATCTTTAGCTAACAATTTATAAATAATAGAAAAAATTAAATAATATATAATGGTTTAATATAAATTTATTAAATTTTAAAATCTAAATGCACAAATTATACGTAATAAAGAAATTAAATTTATTAATATATTTAAAAAAGAAGGGGATACTGTGTCGTTTTGGTGGGTTTAAGGGTATTTAATCCTAAGTGACTCTATCACCTTAAGCAATTAAACCTAATTCAACCTTAAATCCGCATCTCTTCCAGCAGCTCCAAGTGCCTCTCCATCGCTTCACGGCTCCCCTCCACCGTCGTAGTGTCATTGTTACTCATATCCATGCTCGACTCGCCGCGCCGCGCTTGCAGATCTGAGTTCGGAATTGTTTGTGGGATGTTGATAATGTGATGTTACGTGTAATTTTGGTGCTTGGTTGGATAATTTTACAAGTTTGTGACTTGTTGATGTATGTGTTTATTTGCATAAATCTTATAAAACTACTATGATTATAGCACACCAGAGTTTTGGTGTTGTGTATGGGACCTAAGCATATCGCCAATCTATGTTTACAAGAGCACATTTATAGGAATTTTGAGATCTCATGAGGAAGATGATATAATTCTCGAGGTACTTTCTATGGTTTCTGGACTTTGACTCTAATCCTGCTTTGCAAGTACATTATATTTGTCTTAGGAGCAGATGATAATGGTGAAGGTGCTCCCGAAAGACCTGCTGCATGTTTATCAACTTATTTGTTCAAAGATATGTATATCTCTCTGCCCTTTGTTTGAATTCCTAAAGGAGTCTGGCTCGTTCATACAGGCGTGATGAGGTATAAAAATACGTTTGCATTCTATTTTTTTATTGTGTACAATTGATATGCACAAGAGCATTGGTGATGTTGATATTTTGATGCTTCTACTAAGTCTGGAGGTATGAAGTTTTTATTGTTGACTTACTCAAAATTTTATTAGCTAATTTTAGTGATCACTTACGCTTAGCGGTGGACTCTTAGACAACTTTTACGTTAGTGTCTCTCTAGCAAAAGTTTAAATGTAAGCTGAAAGCTGAAAAGTACTCAGTTAGAGTGAAAAGTTCAAATTTCAAATTATCCACTTAGTTGTTTTCTTCTTTTTGTCTGCATAAAGATCTGTTCCAATATTTAAGTTCACACATTTGATTGTAATTCTCCATGATAGGCTTCAAGACATGACTGGATATGGAGCGGCTGTTGCAGTAGGTAAAGAATTTGCTAATGCATTCCTTGACTGCACATTCAAGTCTTCTTTGGTTGACCTTTTGGTGAGAAGTGGACGGAATGGTAATAAGGAATTTTTTTTTGTTATTTTCTATTTTTTTTCCTACCTTTGCGAAGGATGTATCGAGTTTCTACGTTAGAGACTATTTTGCACTTTGGCTATTTTAGGTAAAGCCAAGATGAGTCTCATATGTGTATGGGCTTGGATTTGTTTATGGAGGGTCTGATCTTATTACCTTTTTATTCACTTGATTTGTCTTTTTCAATTTGTATTCCAAGTTATAGTGTTTCATTTTTTGGGCTGTTTGGATTAATGATTCGATTAAATCCCTGTATATATCTTTTTTATCTTTATTTGAGACCAATGTCTTTTATTGCTTAGGTTTAATTTGGGGCAATATTTTTTTTATTTGTGTTATACTATTCAATTCTTTCCATCATGGTTGACTGTTAATGCTTCATGTCCATGTTTAGGATTTTGAAGCTAGTTTTCTGTATATATTAAGTGAAAGAGGCTATCATCCAAAATAAGTTATACTTGGCGGCTAAAAACTGCCAAGTATATATTTTTTTAATTTTTAAAATTATTTATACTTGGCGGCCAAAAACCGTCAAGTATATATTTTTTTAATTTTTAAAACTATTATACTTGGCGGCCAAAAACCGCCAAGTATATATTTTTTAATTTGTAAAACTATTTATATATGGCAACCAAAAACCGTCAAATATAGTCAGGTGCATATTTGACACGTTGATCGACAGCCAAATTGACTATATTTGACGATGTCATTAGTGGCGTTTTCAATACCGTCAAATATATATATTTAACGACCAAAGACCGTCAATATGAGCATTTTTCTTATAGTGGTACTTGAAAAGAATAGATACACCATTTTGTTTCAATTAATTTAATTGCCAACTGCCAAAAACTTCATAATAGGGATGTCAAAACCCGAAGTCAAGGTCGGGGACCATCATCAATTGCACACCTCAACTCCGAAAAATTCTCTGAATTTTTTTCTTGGGGCCAAGGCCAGGATACCCTGGACGTGCGCGAGTTTTCTAATAACTTGGGATTAAAAGTCAAGATGTATTTTTTTTTATTCTAATGCTTTGTAGTCAAATTCAAAGTGAAATAGATTGTAGCTTACTGGTAGCTTGTTGTTTCTATGCATAACAAGAGATGGATTCAAACCCTAGGTCCTATAACATTTTTATTAAATTTTTTAACGAAATTTCGGTGGACATCATTTAAAAAGGGCTAAGCTGGGCTTGCCACATCACATGGACATCAAAATAAAAAATTTTAATAACTGCTAGGCTCGACTTGGGCTTAAATTTAAACAATAAGATAAATGTAGAGTTGTTTTATTCAACCCCTAATTTTGATCTCATTAGCCCACATTCCTCATTTAGTAAGGACAAAACTGTAATCCTAAAAAAAATTTAATTATTTTCTTAAAGATAACAAATACTATAAACATAAATACATAAAAAAGGATATTTAATCCAATATGGCAGTTAAATATTTCTTTTATTGCACTAAAAACTAATTATGCCAAAAGCTCTTTAAGAGTATTATCATTATCCTTTTCTAAAATAGAGAAGACAACCTTGTATGTATTTTCATTAAATATGAAGACTAACTCAGGATTACAATCTGCCTAATATTAAACAAGTTTTTCAAAATCTATTAAATCTCTTGCTTTTATTTATTCAATAATCATGTCTGTTAAGTAGTTCTTAACATTCTTGCAAAGTCCATAGGAAATAACATATCCTGTTCTTTTGATTAGATGTGTTAACATAAAGTAGTGTTAGAGAGGATGGAAGGTATCTTGTAATTTTTTTGTGTTAAATCAATTCGCATCGCTACGTTTCTAACATTCATAGATTTTAGGGTTGAGGCAAGAGATTTTAGGGATGTGTCAGGATAAGTTATATTAAATTGAAAATAAAAGTTTGACTAAAGTAAATCCCTTTAATTGCTAATTACTTTACTTAGTTATTATATTTATGACAATTTTATCCTCATTTAAATCTAAAATGGGGTCTAATGAGCTAAAAACTGGGGGCTAAATAGAACTACTCTAAATGTAAGAACTAAAAACTAAAAGGATTTGAAATTACTTTGACATAATCTAATTTCAAATTTTAACTAGACTTCGGTGGACATCATTTAACCAGGGCTGGGCTGGGCTTAACACATTGCGTGGACATCAAAATAAATTTTTTTAACAAGAGCCAGGCTGGGCTTGGGCTTAATAAACAAAGGGATAAAGGTAATAATTAAAAGCTAAAAGGACTCGAAATTACTTTGACATAATCTAATTTCAAAATTCTAATTGCATACCCCAAGTTCAATTTTGGGTCCCTGGCCCTGACCGCACCCCACCCTCTCCCCACCCTACCTCCCCACCGCACCAAACCAACCACCCCACCCCCCACCACGATGCGACCCCAGCAGAGGCATAAATTTTTAATACCGACCCTCTACGTCTTTCCTCAATTTTTCAGGTTATTACCTAGCCTCAGACGTTTGGGTTTTCCAAGTCCCTGACCTTGACCACGTCAGATTGCCATTTACTTCATAAATAAATAGATGTGGAAATTTAGATGTAGTACAGTTAGTCCATTTTAGAGTTGTGCTTATTTAAACAGTTGGAAAAATTGAATATTTCATTTGAACTTGGGCCTACTAGTTGGTCATTGTCATCCCACAATCATGACTGCAAAATAGCCCACAGAAGTTCATCTAAATTTAGGGATCCATTAGACCTCTGATTCCTTTGTCTACTAGAGACCAGAGTCAAGAAAAAAGCCCAAAGATTGCAGTCCTTGTCTCATTATTCTATTTGAATTAAGAATTGGGTAATACTAGATATACAACCAAGTTATACAATCTAATTCATATAATCTGACATGATACAAATTTACTGGGTGAGTAAAATATAAAATAAATTAAATAAATTTTAATAAATAAAGTGAAACCCACCCAATGAATGGATGGGTTCTGCTAAGTCATGTTGTATAGGTTAAGTTATATAATTTGGTTATATACGTATTATTACTCTTAACAATTTTAGAGAGTGGGAGGAAGGAGGAGAATTTCTCAATTATTATAGTTTATATACCTGAACTAGGAGGATATCAATATTAAGCCCTGAAATGAGTTCATAACATTGCGTTTACACTATTCGTTTAATGTTTCGTGCATCCTTGAGTGAAACATCCACCATGATAATCACAAGACGATGCATATGCTCTATGGAGATTATGTATATTTCACTATGTGGTTTCGAGAGAAAGGACAATATTCCCTAATTTCTCTCTTTTGCAGTCGAAGAACCAACCACTTGCTTTTGCATAGCTCTAACAAGAAATACAACGTTCATGGCCTCGTCTTCCATTTTAGGCATGAGTTTATAACTTATTGCATGTACCGCATCATATATCCTCTGTGAGTTCGCTCATGATAAGAGGATTCAAAATGATATTTAACATACGAGAATTGAAGCAATTAAATTATTTCCTTAAATTCTCCAAATTCTTTTAAGTAATTAATGTATAAGATATGTCTAAGTTCGTATAAAAAATTTGTATATAAAATTGATGTGACATCATTAATTAAACGATATATAACTCATCAATATTAAATTTATTGATAATTTATATTAATCTTTTTTATTTATTCGATATCATCAATTTCATATATAAATTTTATAAATATACTTTTATTATTATTTTAATGATTTTCTTACGCGATGATTTTGTGAGGTGAGTAAAGGTCAATTATAGTGGATTTAAGTTGTTGAATACGATGATGGGATGGAGTGGACGTCTGAATAAATACTTCAATAATAACTCACCACAAAGCACATAAGCAAATCAAAATGCTCGAGTTTATTGCACCGAAATGAAGCGAACAACCAATGAAATATTCTGGATTCTTATCATGCAATATAGATAATATTAGATAATATTCCACTACGTATCAGCAGCAAGTCCCCATTAGTATTTTATACGTAACAAAGCGAGAGCAGTGAGCAGTGACAAGGCTACTCCATGTAAGTTACTGTTTTTATTGATAATTAATTAGCTTTTTATCATTTGACGGTGACTTTTTGCGCTGGACCACATAGTTGCCGTAACACTGCAGTTCAGTGGGTTAGTTGAGCCATGTATCTCAATATCTGCCTTCTTATGACTCAGTTGGGACCTCTATTTCGCATCAGCACTAACTATAGAGGATGGAGATGAGTAATCTGCTAATAAAGTAGCTAAGAGCGCCCAACAAGTTCTGGATTGGCAGCAGAAAAAAGGCACTCTGGACCATATTCATTGAAAAAGCCTTTTTTTTGTTTTGTTTTAGCTTCTCTTAATTGGTGATAGTTACGCATTTTAAGAAAATATAAACATTGAAACATTAAACATAGGGCTAACTTAGGTGGACGATAGTGTGTTATGACAGGATAGCTGATGACAGAGCTATTATTTCCTATTAGACTGAAATTCTGGATCGATTTCTTCATCCACAATGGTATACCTCGTCAAACCACTCAAGGGTGTTGTTGCTCTAATGGGAGGCGAAATGAGAGACCCAAGCACGATACAATGATATCCATGTGATGCACAAACCTGTAAACCAGAGGAACTGAGGAGGTGATAATCTAGTAGACTAACCTCAATTAATTCATCTCAATTTTAGTCTTCGAAGGACTGATGGCTCATCAATTGCACAGCATAATTTGTGATTGCAAATCATTCAATTGTAATTGTTATCCTAATTGGGCTCAACTTGATCTTAGAAAAGCAAGATAGGGTATGAGTCATATGAGGGCACCGTGCACCAAGATCCGGATACCGCTGGCTGAGGTTAGAGATATTAGCCCAGAGCTTTTTAAATAGACCCCATGCTGAACCCGCATGCTTTCAACTTTCGAGCGGAGTTGAGTGTGCAAAACTTGATCATTAGCTTTCGGCTGACAAATTAACATGGTCACTCCTAATATTTGAGTGAAGTAACACTCTCTTTCTAATTTTTTATGAAATAATATAAAAATTTTTTATTTTTAAATGTCGTTAGTCCATCCATTAAATATATTATAGAAAGATAATTTTGCTCTCGTTTATATTATATGATTTATTTATTTATTTCTCTTTATAAAAAAAAGAGAAATTTTTTAAAAATTAATTTTTTTTACAAACCATTTAAAAAATTGGTTTATTTACAAACCATTTTCTTTTTAATTTCATTTTGAAAAAGTCATTTTGTTTTACAAATCATTTATATAAACCATTTTCTATAAAAATTAAAAAAGATGAAATTTTTTAGTACTGTTGATATTTTTAAAATTCTTTTCCTTTATAAAGAGAAATAAATAAAAAGTCTTATAATATAAATGAGGGTAAAATTGTCTTTCTATAATATATTTAACGGATAGATTAACGGTATTTAAAAATTAATAGTCTTTATGTTACTTCGTCAAAGATTGAAGGGGGCTCAAATGTTGAGGGTGATAATGTAATTACTTACGCTCAACTATATGAGTGGAAATATACACAATTTGATAATTTTTATTATTACAAGAAAACGGAATTTTATGAGGAGTTAGAAAAAAATGATTGATCATCCATGCATACAATTCCTCCAAAATTATAAATACAAATTAAAAGAAGAAGAGAAAAAGTCCCCAGCAAGGAATTGCTTGAGCAAATGAAGAAGTTTAAGGCGAGGGAGCCATTTCCGGAATGTAAGGCTTGCAAGGAATGTAAGCGTAAGACCACATGTGGGGACAGATTCTAGGATGAGCAAAGAACTCTGCACATTCAGCTATTGATCTCTGGAATGGAAGACCAGGAATACAGTTGTTCCGAACATCAAGCACTCCTCTCTCGATCAAAATCCTACACAGAGGTCCCACAAGCGTAAAATAATTATCGGACAATGAGAAATTCACCAAACTACCAAGCGCACATACCACCTCTGGCACCATACCGAACAAAAGGTTATTCGCAAAGTTGAGCTGCTCCACCTTCTCCAGACAAGCCAATGAGAGCGGTAATGGACCCGTCAAGTGATTGTTGCCAGCATCGAACACAATGGCCTCTTTTAGAAATCCTATCTCATATGGTATACAACCTGTTAGCTGGTTGTTTAAGAATAGAATTTCGCTTAAATTGGACAAAATTTTGAAAATGCTTCTTGGAATTGGACCGATAAACTTGTTGTTGGCCAAAGTAAGGAAGAGGATATGAGTACTGCCTATACTATCCGGCAACTTCATGAAATCGTTGTTGTTGATAAAGAGGAAGTCAAGATTTTGTGTAAATATTTGAGGAGGAACTGAACCAGTAAAGTAATTGAATCGAATATCCAAGAATTCTAAATTTTCCATGCCAAGAACAGCTGCAGGGAAGGGCCCCGAAAATTGGTTGTTGCTTATATCAAGCTCGTAGAGATAGGGAAGCTTGGCGATTTTTGGCGAGATAGTACCAGCAAAGTTATTGGAATTTGCATGGAAAAGCGCAATATCTGGTAGCTGATCAAGGAAACCATCTAGAGTAGGGGCGCCAAGTTGGAATCCATTGAAGTCAATGGACGCAACAGCTTTAGCAGTCTTGTTGTCTGGCGGGTTCTCACAGTAGAATCCTCTGTAACTGCATATATCTGAGCCTACCCAAGTTTTGGTGATGCCAAGAGGATCCGATGTGATTATTGACTTGAAATTTTGGATTACAGAGTACACTGCAGCGAGCCTTTGGTCTGCAAATTGTAAAAGTTCTTGCTTGAGAGGTAGAGGTGGTGAGGCTAAAGAGATTCTTGGCTGTGGACATTGGAGTGTGATGGGCATGTTTGGATCTTTATGATTGCAGCCCTTACTTATGCCTCTAACTCTGCCACCAATGGCAAACTCTAGTGCTCCGCGGTTGGTACTAATGGCCAAAGAGTTTGCGATAAGACAAGACAGAAGGATGTAGTAGAGAGCCCATGAAACTTGAAGTTTGGTGGAGGTTACACTTCTCATTGTATTTGTGAAGGTGTTTGTTATCTTGAAAGTGGAAGAGATGGCCAGCAAGAACAAGTGCCTGCAGCAAGAGAAACTCATTAACAAAAAGGGTGTGCTACATTCAGAATCATCTGGATTTTTTTTTCTCTTCTTCTTCTGGACTCACATTCTTTTAGCTCCACTTAATGTACATTTATTATTGCCGACAAGAAGAAAATTATATATTATGTATAAACGTACTGTTGAGTAATAGATGGTGTTTAGCCCATACAATATTTTGGCTAGCTTTCAATAATTAATTGCGAGCAATTGTATGGTTTACTGAATTTAGAATATCAATAAATAATCCACATGGGTATTTCAGGTCGCTTTAGCCCTTCGGCCACAGGGTTCCAACTTGGATTTCCCTGTGACGGCTAGTGCTTGCTTCCAGCTAGCATCACGGTGACATATTGGTGCAATCATTTTCATAGTTAGAATTCTTCTCTCAAGTTACTATAATGATGCTAAATTACAATTTTGAATCCTTAAAAAGGAGAGTTAAGCTTCTGTCGAGCACTTCAATATTGCAATTTATCCATTTGCAAACTTTATCTGCAACATGCAATGCGAGGTCATTGGCTGAAGATGGGACCGGAAACAAGGTTAGGTAAAATCGATATCTCCTGCTAATTTATCGTGCTATCAGGCTGGCATGTGGCTAACAAAAGATTAATATACTTTAATGCATATAAATTCAATAATCTTTTTTCCTTTTTTTTTTATCTTGATAAAGATTTGATATAAAAATATCATATTAATCCAAAGAAGAATTTACAATATTAAAATATTTCTATATTGTAAAGATACTGTAATTTTAGCTTTGTGCAACCTTGCCCCTTGGCACTGCATTTTGTATTTGCATAACATCAATATTCTTTCTAAAAGTTAAGTTACCATAAAGTAGCAGAATCTTTTGTATTTTCCCAAAACCACTAGCCCCACCCAACTATAACAATGATTAGCTAAATTATTCGTCGGCCATCTCCAAGATGAAATGGGGAAGAATTCTTTGGAGAGCCATTTATTGGAAGAAAGAAAAATGTTGAACATTCAATCTAACACTTTGGACTTGTTATATAATCTCACAAAGGTCCAATAGAAAAGGTTAGGAGAAAATCATTATTCTTTATTAATATCATCAATGCATCTAAGAAGTTTGAACAAAGAATAACACTACATTTCCAATTTATTTATGACCAACTCTCTTTACAACCTCAGTTGTCAATATCAAATTAAAAATTTAACTGTCAATGTAACATTATTCTCAAATAAATAGATAAACAAGTAAATTCCAATAAACATTTTTGAAATTACTTCTGTGGCTTATCTTTTATCAAAATTATAGAACAAGCAAACTTCCTAAATGCCAATCTGCAATACAACTTAAATAACTTTGGTCCCTCTTCATTTGAGTAATACTGTCACCAATATGAACTGTTGATTCTACGGTAAAACTGTTATCAATTATCATCATGGGCATTTTCTGGAGGGAAAATGATCCATAAGCCTTTAATATAGGCAATTATAGTAGTCTTATCCCTTACAGTTTAACATATCCTCTCTTATATACGTTGTCACTGTGCGAGGCATATTAGTTTCATAATGTTTAACAAAATTCGATTTATGTTTTCAGCTATTAATTAAAAACTTGAGATACAATTATCAAATACTCAAATTAAACAAGAAGTTCTTCCATACTATCTCTCCATACCGGATTTAAATTGTTGGTCCATAACAATTCTCTGGAGAGGACAGAAGGGTCGCCCAAACAACCTGCACACGCCTAGCTTAGTAATGTCATATCCATTCGTTTCAAGCTATGTGTCAACTTCGAGTAAGCCCATCAAATGAGAGTTACAGCGAATCTGAATTGTGGAATCCTGCAATGCCCTTAACTAAACTACTTTATTTCATATGTATATTTTTTCTGTGGATCTGGAGATTGCCTAAATGGTGAATCTTGGTTTCGGTACTATCAGGTAGCGGAAATGTCCGAGACTGCTTTCCACAAAGCAAAGGAGTGTGGACAGAACCACTTAAATTTTCCAAATCGAAGCTAAAATCTTTATATAGAAGCCTTTGGTCAATGGTTGAGTTGGACATAGGTTGATTTGATCAGGAGGTCATCCACAAAAAGCACCCAATGCCATATGCCAGGCCAAATTGACCACCTGACTTCTTTAAATTTGTCCTCCAGCACCTCTAAAAAAAATCTTGCTAGACTTCAACAAAAATTGAGAGCTACAACCATGATCCAACATGAAACTTGCAATAGATCCAGTCTTCTGATAAAAGGCTCTCAGCATAAACCATGGAATAACTTACAACAACACGTTTTTCATTCGCTAAACCAGAGAAAGACTTTAAGAAGCACCATTTATTATTACTATTTTTTTTTAATTTCAAATTTCTCATTTCTTAGTCTTACTTGCGCACGAATTCAGCAACAATGTAACAACGTAAATGATAAATGTGATTAGCATTCTTAAAATATGGAGCAAAAGGGCAGAGTGGACAGCAACTAGTGGTATTATAATGGATTGAAAATTAAAAAGGAGTGGGGGACAAATTGTCATCTCCCAAACCGGCCACTTTGACTTTGCAATTTATTTCCAAATTTTTGGTGAGTCACAGTCACGTATGGGCATGCACAAATATATTCTCGAGCACACTCAAATCTGACCAAAATGAATCCATGATTGAAACTTCCAACTCTAATTTATAATAACAAACACAAAAACAATCATCTAGAAAATATATACTAATTGCAACTTGACGACACCACCACTGCCAGTCTTCCACTTGAATCATAATTAATGTATTTAGGCATCAAGGGTCAACCGTCCCACATACAACACATTATTTGCTTAGAAGAAATAAACATTCTTCTGTGGACATTTGACTATCTAACCCATTTTTCAAATGGAGAGTTGGAGATGAGTTGAGTGGAAATTGTAATAAAATAAAGTAAGAGCATCCGAGCAAGATCCACCACCATATATATATTTATATATATAAGCAAAATTCCATCTGAGTAATAATAAAATAAACTAATTAAAGGAAAAAAAAAAGGGCCACTACTTGCAAGGTTCAACTGCCACCAAATCCACAATTTCTACGCTTTCCTATTTCTTTTTCCTTTTTAAACAAAGTCTTGAACGAGAAAAAAGAGAAAACAAAACAAGGAATCCTATATTGATTTTTTAAACAGCGCCAGGTAACCCACTACAAAGCCAAAGCATTAGGAGCCAAAGCCAAGCATCTTGTCCTCGTTGACAATGTGAGCACGGTTACTGATTGCTTCCATCTTCCCCCACTTTCCCATCTTGGACGGGTGTGAATTCATTGATTGGATTTCGGCCTTTGGATGGGTTGACTAGGATGACTCCAGAACCATCGCAGCGGGTGCATCGTGGATTGAAAAAGCGTGATTGTGATCACCTTCGTAAGTCACAATCAGCATCATTGGATCGTCGAGAGCACGCTCTACGTGTTTGCGTGCTGGGCAGCCT
This sequence comes from Boswellia sacra, assembly GCA_013180625.2. Classification (NCBI taxonomy): domain Eukaryota; kingdom Viridiplantae; phylum Streptophyta; class Magnoliopsida; order Sapindales; family Burseraceae; genus Boswellia; species Boswellia sacra. The sequence continues at coordinate 827,568 of SNVD02000067.1, read as the reverse complement.
CTCACGCTACTGCATTTGTAATATCCCCTGAAATAGTAACAAAATTAATTAATTATAATTCAGAAAAAGAAAAAAAAACTTGGTTGCGGTAGTAGTACTGAGTCATTTCATTAGACGCGTTTTGAATCGCGTTTCATTCAACAATTAATACTCTTAGAGTCAACTCAGCTTGTTTTCACGGACGAAAAAGTCAAAATAATCAACCCCACAAATGGGCCAGGGGGTATTGATCTCGACAAAAGCAATTAATGCGGAATGGCATATTTTGTCTAGTTGGGATTTTAGTCAAACGATTATATCGAAGAAAATGAACGAGTCAAGTAATGAGTCACACGACGAGTTAAGACTTGGAGTTTGCTAGAAAGGAGCAAAGAAAACAGGGGATGAGATTGAAGAGTGCAAAACACAAACAGACACACACCTTGGATGAGGTGATCCTTTGATGGGTTTCTGGCCATACTTTCTCCACGAAAAATCATCAGGTGGAATATCAGCCATCTTAGAGCTAATTGCAGGGACTCTAATCACTCTCTTAACCCTTGATTTCCTGCTAAATCAGCAAATATAAACGTTTAAAAAAAATCAAATCATATTAATAACCAATCATCATTAAAAAAAAAACTCACATAAAGGATTAAGATGGCCAAACCAACCTTTTCTTAGAGCAATGGCAGCGCCCAGAAGATGAACCACACTTAAGAGCCCCATCGTCCATGGAATTGCACTTCCTTTTAAGCGAAGATGAAGACAGAGGCGGCTTACCAACTGAAGAAACATGTGATGGAGTAGTAAATTGAAATCCAGACGAGAAAGAAGGCTGTATGCTCTCAGTATCTCCAGTCAAGGAAGAAATGAAGGAATTCGTAGCTGAAATCTGCGGAGAAGCTGAGAAATTGATAGTAGTCGGCCCATCGTTTCTCTCTGCAAATCCATTCTTGGCCACCGATACAGAAGGAGCCTTGTGAACTTGGTGGTGATTATGAGGTAAAGGAGGCAGACGATGAATAGGAGTCGGACAATAAACCTTAAAAGCAGAAACTTGTTCGTTTGATTGATGACTAATAGATTGAGCGGATGAGCCGGGGTTGTCTTGAACATGCTTTTGTTCTTTCTGAGGAATCACAGGAGAGGATGAGGAACTCACAGGCGCTCTTCTGAATCTAGCATGCCCAGTTCTCGGTCGACCAAGTAAAGATATAACCTTTTTGAAATTATTGACGGCAACTTCAGCAGCGACTTTGATTTCCTTCTCAGGTTCAAGATTCGCAGAGGATGAGGCTTCTGGGTACTGTTGTTGTTCAGGGACTTGATTTCGAGACAATAATCTGATGAAGTCGCCAATGCTCTGCATCCCCGCAGAGGCAGCTTCACGTACAGCATTCTCTTCCATGTTGGCCGTCGCTGCAAAACTATCACCGCAAACATAACCCCTCATAAGCTCCACAGCCATTTCTTTTATCACCATGCACTAAGAATAGCAAAAGGGTATTTAAATGTGTACAAGGCAGAGCTTGATATAGAAGGATAAAATTTAAAAAAAAAAAAAAGTATGATGACGATGGTTATTGAAGAAAGCAAAAGAAGAGAAGAGAAGAGAAAAGAAAAGCAAAGAAAGAATGGTAAAGATGATGATAAAAAGGAAGGGTAATATCGGATTCGAGTCAAACTTATGCCCTTCTAACTAAGCCCATTACAAGGCATCAAATGGCTGACTGTCGCTTTGTACACCTTGCCGTCAAACCCATCTGCCAGTGAGACACATACACGTGTCGAATGCCGTCAGGATGTTGACCACCTCTTTGATGTGGGTCCCCGCTAACGGGATAAACCGGTTGGAGAGCGTGTAAAATGATGAGAGATAAGGTCAAAAGGTTGTGATGACCCGTTGGATTGATGACTCGGTAAAATCGGAGAGCGAAAGAGAGTGGGTTAGTTGGGGACAGTGAGGTAGAGTTGACCTTTAACAGCTTTTAATGCAAAAGTCATTGAGTGAAGAGGTGGGAATTGTGGGTCCACCAGTCCCTCTTTTACCGGACACCGGAAGCTGCGTCAAAGTCTCACCCCACAAGTCACATGGGATTCTATTCTCTCTTTAATAAAATTTTTCTATATTTCCTGTCCTGTGACCCCATCCCTTTGAATTTATTTTAACCGTTGATTTTACTATTCTGTTGAATCCGGCTTAGGCCTATGTGCCTGGTTGCTTCCAATTGGACGTTGAAAAGATGCCTATTAGTGGACGTCGTTGAAAAAGTTTATCACCTTATTGACATCCTCGGAAGAAATTTTATCCCTATCCCCATCGCCGTCTGTCATATTTAGTCAAAAGCTTTTTATTCAATTCTTTAAACACGAATCTAAATCTAACTGTTCTTTTTCTTTCTTTTTTTTGTTTTTTCTTATTTTTGGATTTTTTTTTAGTTGTCAAACTTTTCTACAAACAACAACCCGTTTAGATTCAAAACATTAGCAAAGCTACCTAGTATTTTTTTAGATGATGGTTGGCTATTGTTATCGATTAGACCAAAATTTAGAGAGTAAGAGCGTGTGCAACTATTTTGAGACGATGCAAAAGCAAGTGAGAATGCACAACACAAGGTGACGTGAAAGTTAAACCTCGAACATCTCTAAATTAAAATAATGCACAAAAACTTGAAACGGCAAAAAGATGCTCGCCCTAATCATTTAACAATGTTTTCATTATTTGTTGTGTTGACGTTATCTACCTTCTTTCATTTTTTCCCCATCAAAACCATGATATATAATTAAATATACAGTTTGTTTACCCATTAAACCCGTACCACAAGAATGAATTATTGAATCCATAAAGAGATTGTGATTTAAAACTAATTCTAAATTACATCTTAATCTTTTTATTGCATCAAACTGATCATAAAGCTATATGATTTCGTCTCGCACACAGGAAACACAGGCAACTTGATCACAAATCTAAGCTATAACAAACAATCGAAACAAAAACTTAAAACAATTTAAAGGTTCGGTCTTATGGATTTCTGAAACCCTTTAATTCATCCAACATATAACCAAATAAAATCCACAAGGAATTACCTAAATTGAGTTGTAAATCTTTGCATGTAGACTTTGTTCTTCAAACGCAACAAACCTTGATACCGATTAAAGGGCAATGAACTTGCGAATGCCTGTGTAAATCACTAATTGCTAAAGGGAAGCAAGAACTGTTAACGTTGATTTGAGTTTATGGAGAATCTTTGCAATAATTTGGTGGCTAATTGGAGGGAGAATATTGAAGTTTCAAAATGGGGTAGCCTAGCATAGCTTTAAAAAAAAAAAGTGATACGTTTTGGGAGAATAAATAGCAAGGGAGGTCAACGTGATATTCAATGAAAATTTCCTAGAAAGCAAATGCTAACTATGCAGATTTCGTTTTTATTTCTGTATTTACAGTGAATTAGTGATTGCTGATAGGGGTTATGTTGTGTTCAGGATAAAGGCAGGGAATTGATTTAAATTTCAAAGCTGGAGTAGTCTCGAGATACAGCACTGAATTAATTACCCTCGTAACCCTATTCATTCATGTGTTTAAAGAAAGGAAAATACTTCAAAACTCTACTATAACTAGCATAAATTTGATAATGTTTGAAAAATTAAGTCCATAAATCATGGCTAATTTGTTTATTGTTAAAGCGTTAAGTAATCTTGTTGACTTCGCCAAATTTCAACATGGATCCCTTGATTTGTGGATTATTTATTTATTTGTTTAAAAAAAAAAATAGGGTGGCTGTGAAATTAGATGGAGAAGTTCAACTAGAACACTTCTTCAACCTGCAACCAACCCAGAGCCTGAAAGCAAGTATAAATGTATTGGCGCCTATATATAAACGTATTTTCATCTCCCTTTACTCTTGCTTTTTATTTTAGTTGACCATTAACATGTTTTTGCTTGTTAATAAGGTTTTGCTGTCTCTTATCTTTTCTTCTTGACTTAAAAAAGCAATAAATCTATCCAGCTAAGCTACCAAGTGAAGCTTGTCGATAAAGCTACACGAATCTCTACACACAAGGGTTCGTTCTTGCATTCATTTGGTAGATGCAACCCAGTTGTTACGATATCATTAATGGGACTTTGTTGCAGTACAACTCTTGTTTGTATGAAACTACAACAGAAAGTCCAAAGTAAGAGAAACGATAAATTGATTCGCAGAAAGCTAGTCAAACATTCAAAACTCGAATTTCAAACGAAAAAGCAATCGCAAAATGGTCCTCCTCAACAAATCCAATATCGTCAGAGGGACAACATTACATGCAAATTAAAGGTGAATTAAGCCTTGGACGTTAGCACTCTTTTTTTTTTTTTTTGGTTTTGGGAGACGCTTTTAATTTTACCTTAATACCCTCAAGGACACCAAATGTTTGGTAAATGTATATGGACAAATAGGTGCAATTCATTTTTTACCACTAATAAGAGCACAACAATTAAAGTTACCATTCGTTATCACTGCTCAAAAACAAAAAGTAATTTTTTTCTCTCTGGAAAATCTTATTGGTGGTTTCAAATTTGAATATAATACGATGTCGTGCATGGGATAACTTGTCCAGGGTTTTATTCATAATATTAATTCACAAACTTGGGTTGCGGGGGAAGTAAAGCATGTGGCCCGCAGCCGCAGCCGCAGGCGACAAACGAACCTAGCGCATAGGCATGCAGATGGAGTTTCGTGGTTGAGTGTTGGACTTGCGGGTATGTCAATTGTTTTCCACAGGTTTTCTACCTAACTTTGTCACTTTTTCTGACAATTTGAAACACGCTTCTTTTTTCTCCTGGTGTACATATTATATAATTGACTTGTTGCGATCAATTATGCCGTTGCGTTTGACAAATTTATGACTCGTATATTCTAAGTTTTTTCCGTGGACCAATATGTGTAATGAACTTGGCTTGAAGAATTGAAGTGGGTATAGTTTTGGCTCTGCCAGCACGCAGCTACACTGAGAGGAGCTTAGTTCACACTATTTGACAAATCACGCCGTTGTGGGTTTTTTTTTTTGGGCCTTGTTTTAGCTGTTTACAAGTATCGGATGCTAAGAGTAGTTGATGCATCAATTTCCTGGACGGGTAAGTTGCTATACAAGTGATGTTCACATCCAACAACAAAAACGTTTACTTTTGTTCAAATGAAACCATAACAGGAAGTAAACGGGACTGTAATTTGTCTCGTCTATTAAATATTAGCTGTTTGAATTCATTTCATATTCATATTCAGGACCTTCCCTTCTAAAAGCTTCACTAAAATCCAAACTAATCATAGACATTCAAATGCGTCAGTAGATCCAAAATTTTCTCTTAGCCAGATCATAAACTTGTGTTACTTGTCGTCACCCCATTTTTGAGAGTTGATCGAACTATGTTTGCATTTAGAAATCTCTTAAAACTAAATATTTTTGTCTTGTTGTACCTCTTACTATATATTACTAAGGTTTAAGTTTAATTAATTAATTAAAAACAATTAGATGCTCTTGCGATTTGGTTTTGATGGCAATATATGGACCAATAAATTTGAAAGCGAGACAAAATTGGGAATCAAAACTAATCTAAATCTTCTATTGGTAGAGAACTTTTGCCTGAACATTCACAATGCAGTAAACTGCAAAACCCCCTCTCTCATGCCTGTGCTGCAGCCTACTTTAAACCCCACATTAAGTACAACTGGAGAAGAGAATCTATGCTATGGTTAATTGTATGCCTTCCCGCATGATATCCTTATTCCATCCGTAGATGGGACTCGTTGTGGCAGCAGAGGAGGATCGTACTTCGGTCAACTTGTAACAATGTTGTGATAATGCAAAGCTTTTTTTCACCAGTTCGACGCTTAGCGAGGCTAATTCTGCACATCTGGCTTTGTGCAATGAGAATTTTATATTTTTTTTAAATTTTCACAGCAGTGTAGCACCTTTCTCTAAGTTTTGATATCACTTATAAAGATTCCTGATGTTCAACCCAAAATGTTAACTTGATATATGGAATGATCAATCTTTTTATATATCCAAAAGCTCCCTTAACTAATCAATATAAGACTCAACAATTATTTCATATGTGCATGTACACTTTGGTTGATTATATAGATTCGTGGAAAATGGGACATTAAACTGGAAAATTACAGGCTGTGCATGGTATGGATAAAGTGCTGTTTGATCTCAGAGACTAACAAGGACGGGGATAAATCTCCATCAGATCCATTGTGATTTGTTAAACTAATAAAGGGTCTTGTTCAGGGCTCCTTATTATATGACAAAATAAATGTTTCTCGCAAGCCCAGGATCCTATCTGAGTGTGCTCAGATTTTATTTAGCCCTCATAATATATAGCTGAGGGTTTAATCAACTTAAATCAGCCGGCCCTATTAATAGTTCTCAGGGTGTTGATATCCAAGCCCTACTAAATCTCTCTTTATACCTTTTTTTTTTTTAATAATTTTGTAGATTATCAAAATTACCCTTTTTAAAAACTTATTCACTGCCTCTTCTTCATTTTTTTAGCAGAACTTTTTTTGAAAAAGAAGAAGAATAATAATATAGAGTTTATCTACTCTTTGTTTATAAAGTTTTAGGATCTCGGTACATGGGTCTTCTTTAATAATCAATCTCTTTATTTTCTCTAGATGAGTTTTGATATATAATATGTAAGAGGATAAAAATAAGCTCTAAAAACTTCTCTAAATATCTAAAAATCAAGCATAACAACAAAATTATGTTTCATTATCATTGTAAACAAAAATAAAAAGAGCAAATATAGTATATATGGGTTTAATTTTTGTTTATAAAACTAAAATTAAATGAGATTTATTGGTTATAAATTTCTTATTAATAGAAATACAAAAGTTGGAGTTTTGCTTGAATTTGAGAGGACTTAAGGAGAACATTAGAAACAAAAGCTTATGCAACAAAAAACTTAGTTTATTCAAATTATTTAATGAATGACATACATAGAGGAAGAAAAAAGTGATATGTTTCAACATTCTTTAGGTGAATTTATAAAAAATTAAACATTTAAAAAATGATAATTTTGACATTACTTAAAATAATTTAAAAAAGGAGGCTTAGATAGAGATTTTGGGGACTTGAATAACAGCACTCTATTTTTTATTAGATTATAGAATAGCCCAATAAAAAAATATAGACCGTCTTTGCAAGATATAATTGCCCTTCCCTGTAAGATGAAAATTATTGCTCCACTTCAGAAATCTTTATTGTATAGAAGCCACCCACTGGAACTCCGCGAATTCTAGCCACGGTACATCAAGCCATGATATGGTCGAGCAGATTCCATCCCAATATATGTGATGAAGTCGACAGTCTAGGCTGGTTGGAGTTGCGGTTAGATATCGCATTCATGGTAGCTGAACATTTTATTTCTATCTTCATGGAATCTCCCATTCCCAGCTGATTTATGATCAGTTCAAGAAAGAAAGGTGATAGTATGACGCTTTGCAGGGGCCTGGCCAGTGGCCATAAGTACCCATCATTTTATCGCATATTATAACAATTAAAGCTACAAAATTCACGATTCTGCCTATCCTTCTAGACAATTAAAGCAGTTGCGAAACTTTAGCTCATTATGAAGAAGAGGGGAAATTTTTATTATAGAAAAAGGCAAGATTAATTCAATTCATCTTTTTATTTGTACTAACCACTTCATACTGCTGAAGTTGTCCCCTCCACAAATAATATCTTCCTTGGCTTTGTTGTTTTTGAACATGATATTTTAGAGCTTAAGTATGGATTAATTGATTAGATAATGGGTGAGCCTTCGACATCATTTACCAGCTTTAAAGACGTGCCAAATATCACTTCTTAAGCAAATTGACAATTGACGAGGGTGAAACATTTCGATTAAGCTCTATTATCTGCCGTATAAGACAATAGATATGTACGTTTTCTTTGTAGATTATCCGAACCTCCAAGGACAGGTGACATTTATATTTGCCTAATCTCAATTTCAGGATACATCCGCCTTACGAGTTCCACAATTGATCTTAACCCAAACCTTGGGGGTGTCGCTCGCTCTTATTGATCTTGTCTCGTAGCTAGCCAACTCAGTTGCTGATCTATCAACGGTTGATTGCCTCCTAAATTGTCAATGACAAGTGGGTCATATTGCCGCCAATAGAAAACAAGAGATAGGACCCAAAGTAACCATAAATGGAGTAAATCAACCAACAACTTGCGAAAGAGCGGTCCCTGTGCAGATACAGCCACCATAACCTCTGGAAGAAAACAATTCAGAATCTTTGAAACTTTTCTTTCAAAAGTGCATTAATATGGACAGAGATCAGAAAAAGGAAGAGAGTTCCATGTGCCAAGAAGAAAGTCATGCCATCAATGACTTTGGAGGCTTGCTTGTTATTGTGAATAAGTGATGACTGAACAGAGTCTGCCCAGGTATGCTTTTCACTTCTTTGGGATATTTTCGTTTCGTGGGACCAAATTAATAATGTTAATGTCCCATATCATGCATGACGAATGCTCAAATTCTGGTTTCACATGGGCACGTGATTCTTGCCCCAATTGAAGAGAGATTCAGTTCATGTTACTTTGAACTTTATTTAGATAAAATTTGAATATAGTATCAACTTCCCCATTGGACCACTTTGCAACTTGGAATCTATGTATCCCTTCATTACAGAAATTTTATTTGTGGACTAAATATATTTGTTGGAGATATGGATAAGCAAAATAGGTCCACAGAAATTGCAAAAGATTTCAGATAAGAAAAATATCCCTTATTCTCTTTATAAAACATGCAACTTATCTATCCTATAGATTTGAGGATAAAGACATTGGCTTATACTCATACGTTATTAAAAAAGAAAAAAAGAAATTACCAAGTTAAAAAAAAAGCTTTCCGTATATTTTAAGTTGGAATTTAATTGAAGTCTAAACTCGATTACGAATTTACGATAATAATTGGATCATGGGCTTCAAAAAAAGACAAAAGCAAATTTGGACCGATTAAAAAAATTGTCTTTTTAGAGATATTTACAAATATTAGAAGTCCCCTTTTAATAAATACAGAGAAAAAATTCAAACCTATCGTAAACCAAGTCAAATACAAATTATTTATTGGTTAAATATCTTGTCAAACAATATGTTATGTTGAAAAATAATAATAATAATCCCAGTCCCTGTTGAATAAGCAAGGAAGACGAGAAAGAAAATCCCAGGCAACTACACCACATAATCGTAAAATATGACTTGTATGATGCTTGTTTAATCCATCGTTGCTATCACCACTGAATCGTGCTTATCATTTATCAGTATCAAATTGCATCAGCATTTTGTCGCCGTATTAATTATTAATAATAATTAAATATCCATAAAGATTCCAATCCTATGGGCCATGGCCCATTAAACCTATATTTTAGCAGCACTTCATCATTGCTGTTTCTCGGCGAGCTCATTGTGGAATAAAAAAATGAAATTGAAGCCTTGCAACGTGAAAGGTAGTAGATGGTGGATGATATATTTCTCTTAATTAAATATTTGTTATTTCTCCTTAGAAGTGATCGATGATTATTTATTTATGGATTCTCCTGTCTCTAACTCATAAAAAGGCAAAAAATAATTTGTAATATCAACAAATAATAAGGTACATTTGCATTCATTTATATATTATATTACGATTACTCTAATCCGGGATTCTGCAAACACCAATAACTAATTTTGTATCATCTCATTTATTGATATTGGACTGTAACCATGATATGATAATCAGCCAATGAAACTTTAGACAATTTGTTCAATTAACATGAGTTAGGTGTCCGATGTGCGCAAGTGGGTGCAGGGCGAGCGCAATTTCTATTAATTAATCATTTATTGTCCTAATCTATGTAAGATTGTTATTATCTTAGAATATAATAGAGACAACAGAAAAGACTTTTCAGTTTAATTTTGATAAAGAAGTAAGTTATTGGTTTACATGGAAAATTACTTAATTGTATGAAACAACAACACGTAATTTAAGAAAATCGTTTGCGTGTTTATTATGGGCATGTTTTTGGTAGGTTTAGGTGGACGCAGCATATCCACGTGTTCAAAGTAAATACACAAAATATGGTACGTATTAGGACGACAATACGACAGAGCCATGAAATGAATCCTAGATAATCAATTAATAAAAATAATAAAAGATTATTTGGTCCTCATATGATATGATGATTAATCAGAAATAAAAGTTTTATTGGATACGAAATTAAAAAAAAAAAAAAAGGTAGAAAAGTCGCATCTAACTTGCCTAGTTGGTGATGAGCACGCTGACAGCGACAGCGAAGGGGAAAGAAATTGTTGATGCGGACGCCAAAGTTGTCTTTTAACTTTAAGTGGGTCCTACTTCAAAGACAAAAGGGCGGTCGCGGTCTTTCATTCGTCCAAGCCATCCTCTCTCTCCTATAATGACTTACCACTTGGCACATTCTAATTGGTTTCTATCAAAGTTCTATAATATATCAAGGAATTTTTTTTCCACCAACACCCCGGAATTTTTGTTTTTGGTAAATTAATTTATTTTTTACCAAGCCAAGCAAACCCCCAGATAGCGACAATTTGTATTTTACGGCCAGTGCGGAAGAGAGGCGGGGACTCTTGTGTGGAATGGAGTTGTTGACTGCTGAGTGGTGTCCTACCTTTTCACTCCGACCTATCACATCTCATCCACATGCCTCTCACTAGCGAACTCTTCTTTGTCCGCTCTCATTTACTCTAATTATCTTCATATTCTTAATTTCTTGCTTTTACAATTATTTCCATTTTCGTTCCCTCTCATTAATTAAAAATAAATTATTTATTATTATTATTATTATTATTCAATTTTCTCTTTGTTTTCCTTTATAAGGAGACCGGTACCTCCATATCCCTCAACTCATTAACCATTCATCTTCTCCTAAAAAAGTATCGACTTTAGAGAGCAAAAAAAAACATGGGTTTGCATAGATCAGCTTCGTCGTTGATAACCATGGCCATGTTCTTGCTGTTCTTGTTCACTGTATCTTCGGCCTTGGACATGTCCATCATCTCCTACGACGAGACCCATGTTGACAAATCATCAAGCTGGAGGACTGACGATGAGGTTATGGCAATCTACGAGGATTGGCTTGTGAAGCAGGGCAAAGTATATAACGCTTTAGGTGAAAAGGAAAAGAGGTTTCAGATTTTTAAGGATAATCTTCGGTTTATTGACGAACATAATTCAGAGAACCGGACCTACAAGGTTGGGTTGAACCGGTTTGCTGACTTGACTAACGAGGAGTACCGGTCCATGTACTTGGGTGCAAAGGGTGGTCTGAGGCAGAGATCGTTGAAGTCAAAGGTTAGTGATCGTTATCAGCCACGTGTAGGCGAGAAGTTGCCGGACTTCGTTGATTGGAGGAAGGAGGGCGCTGTAGTTGGAGTTAAAGATCAAGGAAGTTGTGGTGAGTTTTCTGTTCTATTTTTATTTCCGTAAATTATTAAAATTAGTTTATTACTTAATGTTAATCGATCGTCCTCAATTATTCTATGCTATTTAAGCTCTTGTATATATGGTAAATTCATGAGCAATATCAGGGAGAAAATTTCCGGTCACAAAATCAGAATTAGTAGGAAGGATTAAAGGGTAATTTCGGTATTTACGGGGTGTCCAAGCATATATTTCCGGCAATCAGAGGGCTTCGTGTTAAGTTGACTTTATGTCCTCATTCTTATCATCATGTAATGTTTGGTAATTATATTTGGTTAATCAGAAATTTTGATTATGTTGATGCCCTCATAACCAGTACATATCGCACAACTGTACAAATACAGCATCTGGGGGGGACAGTTGTTAAGACAACTTCGTCCCAATCAACTGTTCCAGCTTTATTGGCTCTATGAGTAATCGTCTTCTAAAAAAAATAAAACTACTGGCTGGAGCTATCATGTTACCAAGAAGAATCTGGCTTTGTAGGAGTCTTGGTCGGTTGCAGCTTGCGTGTAACCTGCTAATTCGTCTACATTCACCGACCTTGAGTAAATATTTATGGCTGATAAATGTGCTGTTCATATATGCAAACGCTTTTGGTTGGTCCCACCAGCGAAATATATTAATAGGACCACAGGATCGCGGCAGCTTTCCTCGCCTGCGTGGAGGCCGGTTGACCCACCAAACCTGGCCCCAAAATCTGGAGGCCTCGGCCTTAGGCCCTTTACCTTTAGGCCTCGGATAATAAGGTCTCTTGGCTCTCTGTGTTTAAGGCAAGGTCAAATAGTATGCTTATTTAAAATGATCCTGATCTGTAAGACTTAAACTAAATTATTGAATTTATTTTATTTGTAAATGCTTGGATGAGAACGAGAAATTTTGATGATATACTCCTAATTCAATGATATACGATTCTTTTTGTTCTTGTTTAATGATTTTTATAAAAGTAATTAAAAAAAAGTGTGTGTGAATTACTTGGAGCAGTTGCATTAGGATATGATGATATTGATATTAACTAAATATGGATTACGTATAGCAGTTGCATTATGGCATGATATTGACGGTATCTATTTGAAATGAAGGGAGTTGCTGGGCATTCTCAACAATTGCGGCCGTGGAAGGTATAAACAAGATAGTAACAGGTGACCTGATCTCGCTATCTGAGCAGGAGTTGGTGGACTGTGATACATCATATAATGAAGGATGTAATGGGGGTTTGATGGACTACGCTTTTGAATTCATCATCAATAATGGTGGCATTGACACTGAAGAAGATTATCCTTACACTGCTTATGATGGCAGATGCGATACATACAGGGTAGGTTTTTTTTTTTTTTCCTGTTAAGAAGGAAAATTATATGTAAAGAAAATTCTTATTACTCTATTGTTTTCTATTTTGCGCAGAAAAATGCCAAGGTTGTTACAATTGATGATTATGAAGATGTTCCTGCAAATAACGAGAAAGCCTTGCAAAAGGCAGTTGCAAATCAGCCAGTCAGTGTTGCCATTGAAGCGGGTGGCAGGGAATTCCAGTTCTATGACTCGGTAAGTCATATCTAGTTCCATTCTTTTTTTTTTTTTTTTTTTTTAAATATGCGTATATAAAATTCAAGTTCAGGATGATGCTAGGTTTAAACTCACATATGAAATCGGATATTGTTTGTGCTAGTGCTCCCGCATTGGCACTTAAAGTATGAAGAAAGCTTGATGGCCAAATATAATCGTGTGGCACTTATGTTATCTAAAACCTTTTAGTCTTTAATTTGTGTGTATTCTATGGAATATTATTCTTATATCTTGTTCCTCTGTACCGTTAGGGTATATTTACCGGAAGATGTGGAACATCCCTGGACCATGGCGTTGCTGCTGTTGGATATGGCACAGAAAATGGAGTTGATTACTGGATTGTAAGGAATTCCTGGGGCAAAAGCTGGGGAGAGTCGGGCTATCTTAGGATGGCGCGTAATTTGGTTGGCACTGCCACGGGAAAATGTGGAATTGCTATGGAGGCCTCTTATCCTATCAAGACTGGCCAAAATCCCCCGAACCCTGGACCTTCTCCCCCATCTCCCGTAAAGCCCCCAACCGTATGTGACAGTTATTACAGCTGCCCCGAGAGCAACACCTGCTGCTGTGTTTATGAGTATGGCAACTATTGCTTCGCCTGGGGATGCTGCCCACTTGAGTCTGCCACTTGCTGTGACGACCACTATAGCTGCTGCCCACATGATTATCCTGTCTGTAACGTCCGTGCGGGCACCTGCTTGACTGTAAGACCAACAAAACTTTACTATGTTGAATTTTATTAGCTTGTAGCTCTTCTCTCTGGGATTATTTTTGTTGGACAAAATAACAACTGGAAATGCTTCCATTTTTCTTTGTTATGTTTTCATCCATCCTGGTCTAGATTTATATGCTCGGCTCACATTCCCGCCGAAGTATTCATTTTTCTCTTATTTATTTGCTTTGCTTAAATTGCTGCAACAGAGCAAGAACAACCCACTTGTTGTCAAGGCATTGAGGCGCACTCCTGCCATACCACATTGGGCTCATGGAAGTGGAGGCAAAAAGAGCAGCACTTAAGGTAAACTTTGGAATGTTAAGCTGTAGATGGCAAAAGGGTGGCTGATACAATCATACCAGGGCCTAAAGACGGAAGTTGGCCTTCTTGGTTTATCATGCTCCCTACAGTCATTCCGCCATTAGTGTACCAGAAGTGGATGGTCTATTACAGATTATTCAGATGCTGATTATGTACATAATTTCTTTATCTATAATGCATTTGAACAACAAACGAACATAATGTTGACAATTTCCAGTGCACTCTGTAAATCCTGTCATTATTCAGCAGTGGCTTTTAAGAATTGGTTATGTTATTGCTCTTCATATTGCTTTATATACAGAAATGGCATTTTTTATTTGACTTCTCGTAGTAAAAGTCACAATTTTCATTCTGCCTTCTTTCTGCTAGCCATTAGACTACTTTATGTCTATTGTCACAGAAACTCTTAGTAAGAGATATTAGTTTCCCCGGTAGCCTTGTGTTAAGAGCATAAATGTTCATGCGTGTTCAAACAAGGAGGTTTTGCTGCAAGTAATCTAATCTGAGGATCTTTATCAGGTGAATTGGTTTTAGAAGACTTGAGATAAATTAATCAGTTTAAAGAGTTATATAAAACTCAATTTGCTATACTATTTTCTCTTCAAAACGAATATGCCTAAAAAGGAGATGCCAATACAAGTTAGCAAATTACGACTTTTGTTAATCTGGCATCTGTTGATGTGCTCGGATGGTGATTATATGACTTTGCATCTAATTGTTTGCCATAGTTTATTTAACAGTGTGTAATTGGAGAAAAAAGTATGTTAATAAGTTGATATCACTCTTGATTAGTAGCACTGAAATGACTAATGAGATAACTGTCAATTGGCTGCCAAGAAGTCCTAAGCTACTTCGAGTATCTTGGCACAACATTATTCATGAAGAGTCTACTTAGATTCTACAGTGGTTCAATGTGGACAATAGGATATCAGAGAGATTTCGCTCTATTCCTGTGATTATTAAGGTCTGAAACAAATCCCTCTATAAAAGGGTAAGTCTGCAAAAATCCTAGGTTTTGCTTATTTATTTATTTATTTATTATTTTTACTATTTGTCAATGACAATCGCCTAGCTAGTTAGTCCTATCATGGACAAAATGTTGGCTTCAGCAAGCGATGTTAAGCACTCTATAATTTTTAGAGCTAGGTTGGGTTCTTGAAGGCTCTGCTTTTCTTTAGAAGAATAAAATTGAAAACAGAGTAGTTGAAACCATCTTCGGTCTAATGATTAGTAACTTCTGCTACGAAATAACCGCCTTCCACATATTTTCCACTCTAGAAAAAAGCCTGTTCAGAGCGATGGACGTCAAGATAGTGCTTGATACGTGCCATTTTGCTTTTTGGCAATTTCCATATATGCACTGGAACTCCTTCAGTTACTTTTATTAATTGTTTTATCAACCCAATGCCTGGTTGTAGTTTTCCCATTTCGAGACTGTCTCAACTATCTTTTTCATTTTTGATATTTGCTAATAAAACACCTACCTCTCTACCAGTCTCTAGAATATTATAACCGGAATGTTGTCTTCTATTTTATTTTTTCAAACTTATCTTGCGCTGTCATTGTAACTAGATATTGTTTATTTGATCACTACTATTTATCGAGGACAACCTTTGTTGCGGTTAATGGATGTACTTGGCTTCTTCTTCTCTTCCTCTCTGGCGTTATCACCAAAACTGGGATTGATTTTGTAAGCTGCCCGCAAAAGGGTACTGCTAGCGTGCGTTGGCTTTGTACATGCATTGAAAGCTTCGATCCAGCTCTTTGAATCCTTGATCTAAGCTGTTTACTGTGGCTACGTGTTGAATGACTCAAAAAAGGAAAAAAAAAAAATTGATGGCTTTTAGGTTAAAACATTCATTCAACGATATTGCAGGAGTTATATTCACTTCTGCTGACGGGTGGCAGTCCATCTCCATATGTAATCTCGAGTAAATCGATTGTGTTACATTTTAGAAAGTGTAGTGTTACGGCATGGCCTTCATCTAACCAAATGGTAATGGGACACTTGGATGCCTCACGCAAAACGCAATCGCAGCTCAATTTCTTTGGTCATCCAGTGAAAAAAATTTTAAAAAAAAATCTAAAAGTTGGAGTTGGGACCATGCATTTTGTCGGAGGCGGGAGACCAAATGTCGCACACAAGAACTTGATTAATTATCTTCTGTCATATTTCATCTTCATATGGTCTCCGGGGGACCGTTGTATTATAGTGGAGTCCAGTACCCTACGGGACAGGGATAGATCATCAGAGTTGCGCCCCACAATGCCACAACAACTCTCGCACTCAGTGAGAGGATCCCTTTGTCATAACTGTGAAACCAGTCTTGATCATGAAAGCTGGGCTCAATTATAAGTACGTTTTAATCATATATAGTTTCAAGTTTAGCTTGCTTTGAACGAATTGAAGTACAATTTCGGTTCATTTCGGTTCTTTCATACCACTGCCTTGCTGTGTGTTCATTGATATATCTCATGAAACGGATGAGAGCAAGATCATTATCATCTTTGTTACATGGACCTCTGCAGCTGCACATCTTTAAGGTTTGTTTGCAATGTTAAATAAACACAAAAAAAAAAAAAAAATCTGGAATGACAGGTATCACGTGATGCCTTAATCATATCTTTTATTAGACTAACATTAATTTCAGTAACAAAGGTACATTAGTGCCGCGAAGTAGCTATCCTTGGCTTAATTATGAGCAAAACTACAAATTGTTGCTCCTAATTAATTCATATTTAGAGCCCTTTCTCCATCTCTAGGAGGTTCAAATCCTAATTCAACCCCCAACTTATTCTCCAAATTCGCGTTTATATAACCTGGCTTTTGTTCTTGATCATCTAATTGACATGAGGACTCCACTTTTCTATCAGCAACTCGGACTTCACTTAGTGAAGCACTACTGTCAACCTTATTTCTCTGGCATATAGCATTAATGTTGCTGCTGTTGTTGAAAGCTGCGTCAGGTGATTCATTGACATTGTAGGATGGGGGCACCGAAGGTAGCTTTGATAGCAGGGCACCCAGGCTGCATGACATGGAAGGCAAAAGAGAAGGTATTGACCAAATGGGTGCTCTTGCAATGCCATTTTGAGGGCTGTTCCAACCTAAGTTTACGGACTTGATTGGAGAGTCTTCAGGTATTCCGGTGAACAATCTTTTTGCTCCAGATAACTGGTGTTTGTCGTCGGTTAAGAAAGCTGTTTCCTGTCTTTCGATCATCTGCTCATTGGGTTTGATAATGTATGGAAAATGGGTTGGTAGATATGGCCTTTGGATGGCAAAGACGCTTGGAATGCTCTGGAGATTGCTGAATTTCCTCTGTACACTGATCACCAGATTGAGATCTTCCACAATCTAATGAGCACATCAACGTCATTTGATTTAATGGACAAAATTGGAAAATATAGGGAGAGAAGTGAGATACCTTCTCGAATGAACCCAATTGAATGATGCCTTCTCTCACAGAAATGATTGCAATTGTCTGGAAAATAGGTAAAACTTTATTCAACTAGTGGACTAAAATTTTGGTAATTCTACATAAATATATATTTTAGGCGCAAAATTACAAAACCTGAATGCCTGAGTTAAACTGAAATTCCCAAGCCTTTGGTTGCTGGATTTAAAAAGAAAATTATAATAAATTCAGGATACGAGGAAAAGCATTAAACTTTATTCATGCATTTATCTTCCATCAACAGAAACATTTTAGTGATTATCTTACAGGTTCAATCGACGTATTCCAAGAGGAAACGAAGCTAGTGTCACCTTCTTTAATGGCTTCTCTAGACACCCACTTGTGACTGTTATCTGCTGCAACTTTGCCCACTAATCTGCCACGAAGCAGAACGGGCATTGACAATTTAACTTTTTTCCATTTATCAAGTTGGAAAACAAAGTAGAAATTGTTAACGCTCACCCTTCTCCAAAATTATAAACCTCATGAGACATTTTGAAGAAGATATCGGCTCCGAACCTCCCTTTAATGTATCCACTTCCCGCACGTTCACATTCATAGAAATCACAGAATCCATCTTCCCAAACGAGAATCCTGAAAAAAGAAATCCAATTGGAAAGCCAAATTAATCAAAATGGGAGTTGACTTTGAGTTTCTTATAATTCTTTTGAATTACCAGTTCCTTTTATTGCCTTTGGAACGATCAAGAGCACTTCCTCCATGATCCCACCTGCAGCATTACAACGTGATGTACAGATATTGAGTGCACTTGAATTCAGACTAGAGAATCATTTGTGCTATTTTTCTTACTTTGGAGGAGGGTAATTTCGAGGCAGTATTCTCCAAAAGACCGCATACACCCACTTCGAGGAATTAGAAGAATCGGAACATGAACATAGGCTTCTGAGTGAGTTCTGCAAGAGACAGTTAAGCATGGGAAGTCCACCTTCCATTGTCACACAAAGTAATAGAGAGAGAGAGAATGAGCCACCACTAGAAAAAGAGTTCTAGTTCAAATCACAATTAAAAAGGAAAAGGAGCAAGCGGGCAAAGAAGAGTGATTGCCGAGCCCCAAGCGCACAGAATGAAGTGTACTAAAGACGCAGTGCTTCGCTGCCCCTTTCAGGTCGTTTTATGGAGGGACCCTTACATTTATGATTCCAAGAACTATCTTAAATGACTTACATTTACAGCCAAGTACCAGTTATACTGACCATTTTAGAACAATTCAATTAGAATCTCTGATACACGTTATTTTAGGGGCGTGGGGGTGCTATTTCTTTTGCATAGACAATCTCTCCTAGTAGTAACTTCGAGCCTTCCTTTTTGTTCTGCATGTGTCCTCAGACAGCTCAATGGAAAACCCAGTAAAAGCTCTATAGTTACTGAAGTAGATTCCGGAGTAAAATTGACTTGCTAATTAATCTGCAATGGAAGGCTATTTCCCACTTTGTCAATGCCTAGTAAAGAGGGATGATGAAGAAATGCCATAGGAGTAAATATGGATAAAACTGATGAATAACCATTAATCGACAAAGCAGACTTTACCCTTCAACTGTTTTCTTCAATTTATTTCCCACAAATACCACATAAGCTAAGATAAGAAATAAAATCCTCCAGGGAAACCTATGCCAGCAAATATGTCAATTTTGAGGCTAGAAAACAAGGTTTATATAGCTTTGATTAGCATCTAAATCAGTTTGTCAGTAATTCCAGTAACACTGGTCCTCAAAGGAATTGTAGGTTCCATCACACTTCACCAAACTTCGTGTTAACATTAATTTTAGGTTAAATCACATCATTGTGTACCCTCGTAGCTGGCGGACGCAGTCCCTTCCCTTATGTGAAAAACTTACAAATTAAAGGGTCCTAATCCAGTTTAGCAATGTCCCTTGAAAGGCAACTATTCATTTAAAGATACCTACCATTCATCCGGGCAATTTAAATGGCTTAACCCGATTGTATAAAATGAAAAAGTAAATAATAAAGAAGAAAGGAAAATGGGGGTGGATAAGTGTAAAATGTCATCAGTCATCACAGTGGTAACAAGAAATTACTGTGCAATTTCTTACTCCTTGGGCGCTTATTAAAACACAGACTTCCTAAGCTGCATGGGCATAGCAGGCCTCCATAACATATTTTCCTCCTCCCTACAGCCGGTCAACTTCTTAGACTTTTTTTTTTTGGTGGTTCCTTTATGAGTTTCAGGAATATTTCCCGTCACAAGTATATATCACCCACATTTACAAATTGGAAGGTCTGAATGGATCGATAATAAGCTTTTCTGAAGTACAATGAATGACCTAATTGCATTGTTTTTCACTCCATAGCAGAATGGCATGAAAAGGATAAGTTTGTGTCATCATTTCGTTTTGAGCTGGAATGAAGTCACCGATAATTATGGGAATTGCCATTTTACAAAGTAAATGTGAAAAAAGATTCAAAATTTCCAAAAGAATAACCAGTTTGGAGAGCAGTTATGTGATTACGGCATGTAGTCCACCATTACAATGGATCTTCATTTTTGCCAGCCCAAACTTGACATTTGTGGGGTTAATATTGCAGACCAATTATTGATCCGTGTTCCAGATTTAAATCAGCAGTTATCTCCCTGGTGTTATGGTACATGTTTAAGCATACTTTGGGATTTAATATCTAAAGATCCCTTTTATTCAATCTCCAGTGCACCCACTTTTCAGGGGAAAAAAAATGCAGAATGTATCTAGTTCCACAAACTTGTTTAAATTTATACCCTGCAAAAGTGCATTCCTATCAGGAAAAGTGGTAAATCTCAATCAGGAAAATCTATCAATCTTCAGCAGACGCAGATTATTGCTCTAACCACAAACAAAACGGTCGCTAACAAAACATTCGAGGCGAACTTAAAGATTAATTGTCAATCATAATACTCAAATCACACGTTTGACAATTATGGTACGAATCTATTTGATTGAAAATTTAGCCTAATGGTTGTAGAAACAAAAGGGGTGGTCCTCCGCCTGTCGTTTTAATAGCTGGGTAAGCACCTCATATTTCATTATGTCGCTACCCACCTTTTTGATGCATTGTTTCCGCACTATCATGTTAGCTAGATTCCCTTCCACATTTCTGCTCTCCAGCAAACTAGATGGAAGATTAATTAAGAGAGTTTAGGTCCACCCAACTTTAACGTTCACTAGTTTGTGCCCTTGTTGTGTAGTCACATTCATTGCAGCTCTCCGACCCTCTAATGTAACACTAGGAGATGCGGATATATATCTTCAGTATCAATTTATGGCATCGTTAACAATTTGTCTCCATTTTCTCCTCGCGTTTAACAAAAATTATCCCTGTCGAAAATGATCGTAAAACCTTTATAATTAATTTGGTAGTTTTCAACAAAAACAAGCTAAGCTAGATTATGACAAGATTCAAAACCTTGATATGAACCTTCCAACTTACAATACGTAGACCCACAAAAAATTGCCACTTCGTTTACATTTAAAAACCAATAAGTGACTTGACCTGAGTCACCTGACCAACGGGACAACTCAAGATCAACCCCATCAGTCACGAGATCTCACATAACTGCAAGCAAATGATGGTATCTAATTTTGTAAATATTGATAGTTTGATAAGACCAAAAAATTTGCTGTAGCCTGATGTTGGCGGCAGTTAATGGTTTTCGAAACAACAAAAGAAGGGTTTGATTGTTGTAGGAGAAGTTCGCATGATGCTGGCTCAAGGTATCATATTGGTCCAAAACAAAAGATGGGCATGGTGAACCCCACAACAGCTACAATTAGTAAGTGAAACGTGTTACGTGCATCCCTCTCTTTATAAGGACATGCATGGGCTGATGGGCATGGCCCTCCCCTACAATTATAGTTTTCCCTGCCTCTCCTCTTTATCGCTTTGGATAGAACATTTTAACAACAAATCCCCATTGGCGCAACCTTATTTCTACCTACACCTAATCCGATTGTCATAACTCATATCCACAATTGGTGTTTATATTGGCCTACTTTTTTACTGCCTCCCTGTGCTGTGAAGATAAATCCACTTACAAATCGGGTTCACTTAACTCCAAATTACGATTTTCCGATCCTCTGGGAATAATGCAGGTAATCCGTGAGAAAGGTTAAAGTTATAAATGAACAATAAGGAATGCAAGGTTAGTAAATAATACCCAAGTTGTTTTACAAATTTCGAAGGCCCATTTGCTTTTGAGCATGTGGTTTGAATTTTTAGCTGAGCACAAGTCTGCATATCTCCATGTGGCTCCTGTCTTTTCTTTTATGATTAATTTTAAAATTATTATAAAATCATCAATGAAAAATTTCTATATTTTTTGTAAGCGTTGTAAAACTAAAAGATATTAAAGGGTAAGTATGATAGCAGTGTTAGGGTGTAAGTGAAAGAAAGCAAAATAGAGAGAACCAAAATGCTAGCATAACTAAAAAAATAAAATGAAGTAATAAAATAGAAAATTGGGGAGAAAAAGAGCAATTAGCCGAAGCTTTTATTGGTGGAATAAATGTGTGTTGTACAAGTGAATTGGCTTCCCTTTTATAGCCATGCTGGCCGCTCACATGGCTAATGAAATTTGTTCTCCACAGGCTTGCCGCTTGCGTAGCAAGGAAAGAAAGCTTCTCTCACAATCAGCTTTGCACCTTAAGAATTGAAATCAGTTTTCGTGAATTCTTTAGTGCAAATATGTTATGATTTATGAACCCTAATTTGTTATGCACTTTAAAAACTTAATAACAAAACACAAAAATAGCCATTTAAGAAAAAAAATCAACTTCATTTGGAGTTGGATCCTTCACAAAAGACACTGATTAGATTTAATTTCCATCCTTCTTAGGATTTTTTTTTTAAGTGTCTTAAACTCAACCTCTCTCATTCTCAAAGTTTATTCTCTATAGCCTCCACTACTCTTTTCTTTTTGAGCATGGATCCTCATGCTTGTCAAACGTATTTTGTGGTAGTTTGTGTAAAGATTGATAGCTTGTGAAGTTAGATCATGAGCCGCAAAACCTCCAGGACCCTAAAGCTACCAATATCTCCAAAACCAGTTTCTTAACCGTAAGCAAAACTTTAATAAATAATCTTTGATAATAAATAATCTTTGATAAAGGCTTGCCCAAAGCTTAACTGTTTTAAATAGAAAATCAATAAAGAATTGAGTTCGATGTAGAATTTAGCAGTATTATTATATCTCAAATTTCTCTAAAAAGTTATTGATATTTGAGTGTAATAAGCAACTAATTTTTATATATGAAAGGTTAATTTGGGAACTCATCCACATTTATTGAAAAAACAATATCAATTCTAAATTTTTAATAAGATAGACTTAGAAATGGAGTCTTATAAGTTTAAAAGTGGAGATCAAAAGGAGTTGGACAGTATGGAATGGGCCTTGTATCTGATTTAGAAGTCGACGAGCACTTATCACGTCTCTAATAAACCATCCATCTTTGAACTAAAAAAGTGGATAGTATAAACATACACCAGTTCGCTGATTAACAAAAGAAAGCCTTTCAGCAACGATCGATCTACAGTTTCAATACAGAACATGGGTCGTTGTCAAGTACTGGAACACAATATGGGTCAAGCACTGGAATTCACTGGATTTTTTTTTTTTTTTTTGTGTGAAATCAAAATCGATATATTCATCTTATGAATTTGGCTGTGTTCATTTTTTTTGAATAAAGTTATCAATATTATCTATTTAGATATAATGATAACTTAATGATAAATATATAATTGAGGGGTAATACAATAATTTCAACTTATTAACTATGAAATTACGTTGGAGGTATTTGTGCAGTATAATATATGTTAAATGGAATGAGCTAATGAAATAGTTTAATAAGATTCATATAATTATTTGACGTCTAATCCAATAGTGTAATATTTGATTTACAGCGAAGTCTCCCAATATTAATATTAATGGATAAGCCTTTTAATTATAATTGTGGTTTATGGTAATTGGATTTGGATTATGATCTTCAGGTCTTGTCTAGCTCACTAAGACCCAATTAATTGACTAAGAACTCTCTTTTTTTAATACCATTTAACACTTTTTGGATCATTTCAAAATATATTTATTTTTTTTCATATATCTTAAAAAAGAGTGGTTTCCGTCAACCCGATTTTCAACTCTACATACCCTATTTATGAGTTCACCACATTAAAACTTGTAATTTGATAGTCTTTTCTCATCAGAATCCGTTTAATTCTCAAACTATCGTTCTCCGCTTGCAATTTAACTTTTAATTATCAATACTTGGTAACTTTTGAATAAGTAGCTCAATATTATTTGGTTTCAAAATTAATTTTTTGAATCTACAAGAACTCTTACTGAAATTATTCATTGTAGCATTATTCCCTGAATATAAGTTACATCAGGTCATTTTTTTTTTTTTTGGTCTGTAATTTCTTCTTGCTGATTGCCAATGACTAGGAGTTGGAATAGAGAATAATCACATAAAGCAAAGAAACTTATACTTGTAAAGCATCTTGCATGGTCTTTGTTTTCATTTTTTTTGGGTTTCTCACGTTCTTTTTTGTGCTCTACCGCTATATTTTTTGTATTTAGTTTTTGTAGACAATCTAAACACGGGACTTCTTGTCTTAAAACATAACCCTATAGATGAAAAAAAAAAAAAAAATACACCCAATAGAGAATTTCTCTCTATCAAACGTGAACTTGGGTTTAAGCATTTTAGGGAAGAATTCAAAGGTGAGGATAGGCAAGAAGGTTCAGTGATTTGAAGCTTACAAGTATTTAAAACCAACCAAAAAAAAAAAAGTCAATTCAACTACACAATTAGTTTTAAAAGGATTTTTTTTCAACCAATATCATAATGTTGCCTTTTAAACTTCTATGAAATGACGTGATTTGTATGTTTGATCCTGTCTGTTAATTGTATTGCATGAGGGATGATTGATTCGGGTTGATGAATATTCAAAATCAATTAAATATATATTAATTTTTGTGTGAGTCATGACCCTAAAAAGTTGTTAGGGTTTATACTGACGTCGTTGAACCTGCGCGGGGCAGCTGCCTTGCCCAGTGGGAATGACCCGGTGACCCCCTAGTTTTGGTCAAGCGACTTTTGCTCCCAAGTTTACATGTAGTAACATTCAGACCCCTTTTTAGACGGCCGTTAGAGAACAGCAACTATATAAGGGCATTGTTGACCTTTCAATTACTTAAATTATAAAATAATAAAATCTATTTAAGATGAATAAGAAATATTAAAACAAATTGTTTTTTTTTTTCTCTGTCGTTCCTATCTCTTCAAATTGTATTTACCTTTTGTTTTTTTTTTAAGTTCTTCTCTCTCCTCCCTCATCTTCTTCCAGACACCCTCACGTCTCTTGACCAAATTTCTTTCCGTGCTCTCCATGCCACTTGGTCATCCTCCGCGGCAACCACCACCAAAATCAAAAGGATGAGCCTAGATTGATGGTGGTGGAATTGATTGGTTGTGCACTCACCCTCACCTCACCAGATTAACAGCGGCAGATTTGGAATTTTGTGAAACCTGACCCTTACGTCCCCTCTCTAGTTTATCTCCTCTTTTTTCTATCTCTCTCTTCTATTATTTGATTTAACTGGCACAAATTATGAACCCAAATTAACAGTGGCAGGATTTGCTGTATTGATGGTGGCGATTGGCGGTAGCTGGTGGCGGGTGTGGGTGATGGGGTGATTTTGGCATGAATGGGCTCCTAATGGCCGTGATGCAATGGTGATTTTTTTTATAATTGAATGTCTTGTTGGTGATGGTGGTGCAGATTTGATTTGATTTTTTTGACTCTGTTGAATGGCTTATTGTTCGGTTGTTAGTGGAATGGGTTAAATGTCTTGGTGAAAGGCAATAGCTGGTGGCGAGATATGGCTTGAATGGGTATCTGGAGTGGTTTAGGCGTGAATTACGTGGTGGGGGTCTTCAGGTTTTTTTTTATTCAGTTTCGACTTGAATGGTTCCTGCCTTCCCGGTGAATTTTGTTTGATTTGGTATCTGTGGTGTCGTTGGTGTACTGGAATATTAGCGAGTGTCTCCCGTTTTACAGAGAGAAATCTGAGGAGTGAAATAGGGGTAAAGTAGTAATTGCATGGAGGAACATATTCCAGTCAATTGATTCTCTGTAAGCCGTCTAACAATGGGGTATCAATATTAATAAATACAAACGTGGGGCCACAAATTTTGTTTGATCAAAACTAGGGGGTCTCCGGTTATTACCCTTGCCAGAGCATATAGATTTGCGCAAGGCGCACTTCCTGTTCGCATTTGAGGCTCGGTAGAAACCACCAAACAGCTAGGAGTTTCCACTTAAGTTTAACTTGGTCAAGGTCAACGACCGTTTGGTTGGATAAGTTACAGCAGTCATCGTCTGTATTATGTTGTTTGACTTGTCTTCAAGGGCTGAACCGGCTAATTTTTCGGTTACTGGAAGTTTTTGCTTTGACCGGACACAGTAGCCGCGCATCAGAAGCAGCAGCTGTAGGAGTAGGTATGTTAATTGGAAACTTGCTTTTGATTTGAAAAGGTTTACACGCGGTACTCAAATTTCCGCATCGTTTGTTGGAAAATTTCTCCCCAGCTCCGGTGCACGTGCCACCGGATAATTGTCAATATTTTACTTGGTCCTATCCTATATAGACTTCGGTTGTAACAATTATTTTTCTTTTCTGACAAGTTGATGGGATTCTCTGTCAATTGATTGAAGGGCCCTCGTAATTGTGAGGTAGGAGCTACCACACAGACCTAGCGTTTCTGGTCAACCCTCTCGACCAAGGCCAAGTCAAATCTAAATTTTTGTCCAAATAGTTAATACTTTTCTTGCCGGTACAGAATACCCAGCTGATACATTTGATCAATTCGCAGAAAAGAGTTTCCATGTTTTCGATCTCTGGAATTCAAGGCCTGCCTCTTGAGGTCACTGGTATGATTTTGATATTTACTTCTTATTTTGGTGTTTTATACTACGTTCCTAATTTTCTTGAAAGAAATATTACTAATCCTTGGCTATATTAATGAAGTTAAAAATTGATTTTGTTTTGTTGCAGTTGTTGGGTGTTATAACTTGACGGATAAAGAATGGATATCAAGACAAGATCCTTATGTCTGCCTTGAATATGGAAGCACCAAATTCCGAACAAAAACTTGTACAGGTATCCTTGGTGCTTCTCTCCCAGGATCTTACTTCTATACAAATAAAATGCACTGTTGATATTTATATTGTTAGTTCAGAGGTTCTTTCAAGTTTAACTATAATACCTGTTGAGAGATTCTCCCATCTCATATTGGTAATGATATGTCAGATGGAGGTAAGAATCCCATTTTCCAAGAGAAGTTTGTTTTCCCATTGATTGAAGGCTTGCGAGAACTGAATATTGTGGTTTGGAATAGCAACACTCTTTCGGCTGATGATTTCATTGGCTCTGGAAGGTAAATTTAAAAGCATGTCTTCAAGAATCATAAGCAAACAGGAATTAAGTTAAAAGCTTTCAACTCACCACTGAACAGTATGACTGATTTCCGATGTTTTGTTACTACTTTCAGGATTCAACTTCATAAAGCCCTTTCCCAAGGTTTTGATGACACTGCCTGGCCGCTTATGAGTAAAACTGGTAGACATGCTGGAGAAATCCGGCTCATATTGCACTACTCAAGTGCCAATAATAATGTAATTTTTGTCTTCAACTGTGACTCTTTTGTTTAGATACTCTTAAGAACAACTCATGCGCGTTAAGTATCCAATAGTTAGTAAGTGTAACCAAATAACAATGGTTAATTTCCATTTTTGGACTACTAAATGCAGCAATCGAAGTCAAAATTAGCTCCAACAGTGCCCCAATATGCAACACCCTCTGCTTCGATGACCCAGGTCTTACCACATTGTTCCTCATCACAGGCACCTTCTACTCCTTTCCCCCTTAGCATGGCCTACAGCACCCCGCCTCCTTACACTGCATATCCTCCTCCACCAGCAGGGTATCCGCCTCCCTCATATACTTCTATCCCTCCAGTTAGCTATCCTCCACAAACATGCCTGCCATGGCCACCAGCCTATCCTCCACAACCTTACCCACCACCACCTCAGGCCCCAACTTATTATCCTCCAGGTATACATATCTAACATCTATATTTCCTGAATTCTTAAGTGTTTGCTATTAATTAATTTTCGATGTTCATTGCCTCTCTAATGCCTGATGCTTTCTCTTCATGGCTGCAGGTCCTCCGTCGGGAATCTATCCACCCCCGCCATATTGAACTTGGGTTCCCAATGCTTGTGCTTGTACTAGTGACTCTGGAAGCCACATATTCTCCTGAGTTACAAGAAGAATTCATGTTCAAAGAGATGATCCTGAGGTTTGCAACTAGTTTATTTTCAGCGCTAAATGTAATTTTAATGCGTTGGATGACCGGGTGGTCTGTTGCTTCGAAACTTAAAGCATATTTCTCTTTTTATAAATATGAAAATGCGTTAGCTGTATTTTAGACTTGTTCGCTGTGTTAATTTTCATCTGGAAGAACAAATTGTTTTGTGCTTTCTCTTCCAAAATTCGTTAATAGGTTGTACAGGTGTCCTCTGAGGTACCATCTGTGGATTGAACCGATTGATTTACGCAAGAACAATCATAAGTTTTTGTACGTGTTTGAGCACCATCATCACAAAGCTATACCTCGCCAGAATTTATCGGCCATTTGAATTTGCTTTTGGGCTGTCATTAAATTTTGCACGGAAATTTTAGTGCGTAGTTGTATTTATAAACTAAAAGCTGTATTGGTGCAAATATATAATAATGCATAGTTTAGAAATCCATTAACATCCTAAAACATTTAAGCTACCCTTTTTCATAATTGAACAACCTATCACTTGAAAAATTATATCAATTTATTTACGAGTCATAAAATTATAAGAATCTTCAGTTTAATGAAAAACATGTACAAAATAGTATAATAAAAAATTATTAATTTTAGACAACTCTAGGTTATTGAAAATAATTTGAAATTAGACCAATATTGAAATCAAATTTTTAAAGATATTTTTTAACTTGAAGCGGTAAAAAGAATTTATTATTAAACTGGTACTTAGATTCAGATAGTTGTCTTGGGTTCTGTTGGAAAATGAAGAAAAAAAAAAAAAAGAAAGGAGATTGTAGGGGAGTGGTGGCCGTTTGGATGTCCATTTTGGGAGTGGTAGTGGTGGCGGCTCTGGTGCGTTTGTTAATAGATGATGATGATCGGTGGTGGTGGTGGTGGGGAGAGATCGGGGAAGGAGTGGTTGTTGGCAGCGGCTCTATTGTTCCTAATGATGATCATTGGTGCTGATTTAGAGAGTTAGGTTTCACTTTTTTTTTTTTAATTCTTTAAAATTAGTATTATAATAAACAATAAATTTTGTGTATATTAAACTTAAGAAAGGAGTTTGCATGGCGGTAACGTTGAAAGTGTTAACTTTAATGGCATAAGTTTGAATCACACTAGAAAATTTTAAAGGGTATTTGATAAGATGCTTTTGGATGATAATGAGGCAACTAAATGAAGGGTTGGCGCTTATATGAAAATGCATTAAGATTTTTTTAAGCGATAATGAGGCAAAATATAGAGATAGATTGTGAAATTTTTCCAATTTGAGTAGAACTCAAATGTATTATAAACTCAAGTTATAAACAATCCTAACAAAAAATTCACTAAGGAGGATTAGGGTTAGGTTATTCCATTTAAACCCTAATGATGAGAGAGTTATAGGGTTCCTTAGTGTCACGAGCTTAGAGGTTTGCGCAGCATGCTCGTGCGGCACTTAGGCAACTTGACTCAAAAGTTGTTAAGTAAGCCTTGATGCTAGTCTTCTCGCTCAAGGAGAAGAGAGGATTGTTGAGTCAAAGAGCCTGTAGGCAAAGAAGAGAAGAGATGGAGACAAATATTGCTAAGCAAAAGAGCTTTGTATTATACTAGAGAGCTTTACAATGCTTGAATACTTTGTGAATTTGTGGATTCTTGCGGATGATTTACAAATGAGCTTGGAGGGGTTTATATAGTGAACCACCTCTCAAATGAATGGCTAAGATCTAATGAATCTAAGGGTCCTAATTCATTCTTATCTACTAAGTTATCTAGATATGTACAAGAGAATATTATCTACTAAATAATCTAGATAAATACAAGAGATAATTATATAAGTTTATCTTGCTAAAGATTTCTAGAAGATGGGCTTGGGCCTGGGCTTTCTAGAAGCTGGACCAAGCCTCTAGGCATATTTGGCCACTCTAACCAGTAAATTGGGCGGGCCGTAACATCCTCCCCCACCTAGTTTCGCGACGTCCTCGGCGCGCTTTCTTCCTCGTAGCGTTGGATATGCTCACCAAATTGCCACAAGGTGTCTTCGCGTTCCTAACTTGCCTCACTGTCCGGAAGGTTTTTCCACTTTACCAAGTACTCCGTGTATGGTGGAACTCCCCTCCTTCGTATTACTCGATCCGTAAGGATGTACTCCACGTTCTTGTCGAATGCGGTGACAATGGCTGTGGGTGCTCTTTTGGACTTGCTTCTTGTAGGATCTTCCTTGTCCTCATGATAGGGCTTGAGAAAACTTACATGGAAGATCGGATGGATTTTGAGGTTGGGTTGCAATCGAACCTTGTAGGAGACTTCACCCACTCGCTTGAGAATTGGGAAGGGACCTTCGTATTTTCGCACCAACCCCTTGTGCACTTTGCGAAGTGATTTGAATTGTTGGGGTAGGAGCTTGATGAGTACCAAGTCCCCTTCCTGGAATGCGAGGTGTCGTCTCTTAGTGTCCGCCCATTTCTTCATTTTCTTAGCGGCCTTGTCTAAGCATGCTCGCGTGATGTCGGCTTGTTCATGCCACTCCTTTGCGAGCTTGTTTGCCGCTGGACTCTTCCCTTCATAGGTTGAGGTTATGGCATGTGGAGTCATAGGTTGTTGTCCCGTCACAATTTCAAATGGACTCTTACCCGTTGCCTCACTCCTTTGGAGATTATAGGAGAATTGGGCGTTGCCCAATTATGCTGATGAGCGCTCACATAATGCCTCAAGTACAGCTCAAGCAAGGCATTGATGCGATCGGTTTGCCCATCGGTTTGAGGATGGAAGCTTGTTGAAAAGCTCAAGTCGGTCCCCAACATTTTAAAGAGCTCTCCCCAAAAACGACGGGTGAAGCGAGGGTCACGATCACTCACAATGTTTTGTGGGACTCCCCAAAGCTTCACGATGTGCTTGAGGAATGCTCGAGCGGCTTCATCCGCGGTGCAATCCGTAGAGACGGGTATGAAGGTGGCATATTTGCTAAACCGATCAACTACCACCATTATGCTTCCATACCCTTCAGATTTTGGCAAGGCTACGATGAAGTCCATCGATACGCTTTGCCATGGCCTTTCTGCAATGGGTAAGGGTTCAAGCAACCCCGTTGGACGTTGGTGCTCAACCTTATCTTGTTGGCATACAAGACAAGTCCTTACATAGCCTTTTACGTCTTCCTGCATTTGTGGCCAATAATAGGAATCTTGCACGAGTGCAACGGTTCGTGCCATAGCTGGGTGACCAGCCCATTTGGAATCGCGGCACTCCTTGATGATCTCTTTCCGCAAGTTTTCATATCTTGGCACGAACAGCCGATTCCCGGTTGTGAGGAGTAGGTCTTCGTCAAGCCAAAAGCGTCGTGTCTTCCCCTCACTTGCTAAGTTCAAAAGGTTCTTGGCTAAGGGATCGTGCTCTAGGCCTTGTTTGATGCGGTCGATGAGCACACTTTGTGGACGACTCATGCTCATAGTGGCGAGTTTCGCCTTGCGACTTGGGGCGTTGGCCACAACATTTGCCTTGCCCGCTTTGTATTTGAGCGAGTCTTGGAGTTGTTTATCCAACTCCACAAGTTCGGGTGGTGCCATATGATAAGGCACCATGGCTGGAGGCTTGGCACCGAGCTCCAACTCAATTTGGTGGTCCACTTCCCGTCGTGGTAGCAACTTCTTTGGAAGCTCTTGGGGCATGATGTCCTTGTACTCGTCAAAGAAAGGATTGGACTCGTCTTGGCAATGGGTCTTTGGCGAAGGCAATGTCCTTACCATCGTTTAGTTCTCGAATGGTGGCAAGGAAACTTGGATCCATCTTCATCCCCCGTTTGAATTGTAGTGCGGTTAGCATCTTGCTCTCGACCTTCGTTACCCATTTTGCCATCACCGTGTATGATTGACTCCCATCGAGGATGTTGAGGGAGTTAAAAGATGGTATGGGGAAGACATGGACTTGGTCGAAGAATTCCATGCCAAGCACTACTTGAAAGTCATCCATGGGGACAATAGAGAAATCAAGCTTACCGTTCCATGTGCCAAGTTGTACCGATGTTGCCTTGGATACTCCCAATATTGCCATGGCGGGTGAATTTACCGCCTTGATAGTGCCTCCTCCATTGACATATTTGAGGCCTAACCGTTTGGCCTCTTCCATGGAGATGAAGTTGTGCGTGGCTCCCGTATCAAGCATCGCACGTACATCCTTGCCATTGATGGTGGCGCTCATATACATGAGACCCTTTTGCATATGTGTGGTCTCTTGAGTGCACCAATTGTGCGGAGAGAACTCATCCTCGCTTGAGGCTCCTTATTTTGTACGCCCTCTTGTTGAGCGACTAGGGTGTTGAGAGCCTTCTTCTTTGGGCAATCCCGCACTTAATGAGGACAATCACAAATGAAGCAAGGACTTTAGGTTTAGGGGCATTGGACTTACCTTTGTTAGGTGTGTAACGCTTGTCTCCCCAGGATGGTTTACGTGCACCACCTCCCTCTCGGTCATGTCCTTTCCGCTCTCCCCCACCTTTACCATGGTTGGGTTTCCTCTCCTTGGATTGGAAAGAGTAATCTACGAGGGATTCGGCCATGGCTATGGCATCATCAAGATTTTGTACGCCGCGCCTTTCAAGTTCAACCCTTGTCCAATCCTTTAACCCGTCGAGGAAATAGAAAAGAGAATTGTTTTCAGACATACCTTCGATTTCAAGGATGATGATGGTGAAATCTTTGATGTACTCACGAATAGTGCCACTTTGCTTCAAACGGCGGAGGCGACCCCTCGCCTCCTTCTCGGCATTGCTAGGAGAGAAGTGCTTCCGAAGTTCTCTCTTGAAATCCTCCCATGTACAAAGGGATAAATGCCTCTGCCCGCGTCGCCATGCTTACGACGCCACCACAATTGGGTTGCATCTCGTAGGAATGTGGGTGCAATGCCGATCCTCGAAGCATCATCGTGGACACGTTTGGCTTCGAAGTATTGCTCCAAGCCGAATAGGAAGTTTTCAACTTCCGTGGTGTTACGAGTGCCATTGTATGTGACAGGAGTAGGCACGTGCATGGTGCTTAGACCGCTTGTGTAAGACGGGTTAGCACGGTCACATTGATGCTTCTCCCATTCCGTGCGAGATTTCTCCACATCCGCACGAATTGCTCGCAACTCATTTTCCACAAAGGTCCGCAAGCCGATGAGCTCTCGTGTAAGGTTGTGTAACTCCTTTTCATAGGCGTTACTAAACTCAAGGATGTTGGACTTTGTTGCTTGGGTGATCTCTCCATAATCGGTCTCTAGGCCTTCGAGACGGTCGGAGAGGCCCTCAATTGCATTGTCCATTCCCGAGATCGCTTGCTCTAAACTAGCAACACGAGGCTAAAGACTCCGAGGGTGGAGCTTTGGACTTACCTCATTTTTCTTGTGGGCGTGGTAGAGGTTGCTCCTCTCGTCCACGAACTTGCTCCTCCATGGTCACTTCAAGGTCGGATGCCATGCTTTTGTGCTCGAACTGTGCTCTGATACCAACTGTCACGAGCTTAGAGGTTTGCGCAGTACGCTCGTACGGCACTTAGCAACTTTCGATTCAAGTTGTCTAAGTGTCGCACGAGCGTGCTACGCAAACCTCTAAACTCGTGACATTAGGCACGCCAAACTAAGATAGGCTGGAATTGGGTGAAACCCTCGTCCAACCCTGGTTATGACCAGGGTTGCACACACCGTTCTATTTAAATATGGGTTAGGTTTCAATTAGACTCTTCTCTCACATATAAACTATAAAACGAGATTCAAGTCGTGAGCCAAAGAGAGCCAAGGCAAGTTGGGCATGTGCGTCAAGAAGCGAGTGTTGTCTTACTCTTTCATATGGTAGATCGATCAAGAAAAAAAGAGGTCTCCACTCACCTATGATAATTAACCTACTAGATAAGATAGGAAGACTGTAAATAAAAGCTTGTTGAATTATTTTTCTAACTAAATTAATAAGTAAATTAAGAAAACAGTGATCCATGTATTAATCAATATAATTTCCTATTAAAAAACTTATTTTCCACGGTATGTATATGATTTTTAGGATTTAAATTCAATAACACTTTTTAGCAAAGAAATTTAATAAAGACCAAACGATCCAAACCAAACTACCAATGCTTTTCTCAGCTTATTGTAAGCAGGTGTGTGAATATTGTAATGTAAAAAGGGGCCAGAACCGCAACATAGATGAGTCCACGGATGGCATATGGGTTGATTCCACGGTCTATATTCTTGCTTCTTTACGTGTAAGCAAACTTTGTCATAATAGACATAAAAAAAAAAATTAGATATTTAATTCATTAATAAAAGTTGTTATTGATAAAATTTTGATCCCTAAGTATGCATCGAATCGTTATTTCGAAACTAAAAAAAATACTAAAAGGCTAATTCAACTTAAATATATTTTGTTAAAAAATGCAAGAATTATTTTTTCACCTTTTGATAACATGCTTGTAACTTAACCAAATTAAAATAATGGTTCATTTAATACATCTTTTTAACAAAATAAAAATTGAGATTACTAATTTGTGACGGCAGTCTTGTAATTTAATTAAGAAAAAAAAAACCTCAAATCACCCTCAATTAACAAATAAATAAACAATAAATTGATTGTTGAAACAAATTAACGAGTCCCTCCCGTGTCTTTAAAGGCAGGTGAATAATCAGTTATCAGTTGAAGTAGATCGTGAGAGAGAGAGAGAGAGATAGAGATGGATTATCTGGGGATTGATCTTAGCTGCGCGATCGGATCTCTGCAGAACGCCAAATTCCCAGACAAAGATTGCCTGCTCCCACTTTTATCGAAGCTCCTTGGCTACTGCATCGTTGCCGCTTCCACCACCGTCAAACTCCCCCAGGTCAAATTTTCATTTTTCTTCTTCTTTCAATTGGATTCATGGATGACTCTACTTGGTATATAATAACCCTTCAATCATTATAGACTTTATTTATTTATTCGTTACTTGGAATAGAAATGCAAGGAGTTAAAACTCTTTGCCCCAAACCCAGATCGTAGTTGAACGAATATCCCTAATGAATGGTGGAATCCGTTGTGCTATTCACAGTTTTGGCATGTAAATACCGCTTTTTGTTGCTTCAATGCTGTGAATGATGGGAATTTTTTTTTCAGATATTGAAAATTTTGAATCATAGAAGTGTGAGAGGGCTTAGTGTTGTAGCCTTTGAGCTTGAAGTAGTTGGTTATACCATTGCTTTGGCTTATTGTCTTCACAAAGGACTTCCCTTTTCTGCTTATGGGGAGTTGGCATTCCTTTTGGTCCAAGGTATGATTTTTACTCCTATTTTGGCTTTTTGCTTTCAGTGCAGCACATTGTAGGTTTATGTTTTGTAGTGAGGTTAATTTGAAATTGAAAAAAATGAATGTAAGGATAGATAGTGAAGGGATTCAGAGTTGTGGTGATGTGATTTTTGCATTAGCAAGTCTAGATCTTCATTGATCAACTGACATCAGTGATGTTCGACTTTTTAGTGTATCACGCATAGCATACATATTTGACTGTTGAACCCTACCAGTTTAGATTACTTGTGAATCATCCAACTGTATTCACAGATTTCACACGTAAGTTTGGTCAAACTCCTTTCATTCTAGTTTGGTGGATCACTCTTGCCAATTATGTGCATTGCTGTTACCTTGATGAATTATGCTGCATGCATTACGAAAATTGATGCTAAATTTTCGAAGGATTGATCTGATTTCTATCTTGCTTGTCTATTGCAGCCATAATTTTAGTTGCTATAATCTACTATTTTTCACAACCACTTGGTATTACAACATGGATCAGGGCTCTGCTGTATCCTACTTGTCGTAATGGCTGTTTCTTTTTTGAAATTGCCATGTGCAACTATATATGTGGTGAACTTTTTTCTTGACCTGCTGGTGTTTTAGATATTGTGCTGTAGCACCAACCGTTCTAGCTGGTCAAATTGATCCTGTTCTTTTTGAAGCTCTCTATGTGAGTAGCAGCATTTATCTTTGCAGTCATCATTTACCAAATGTTATGGCATCTTTTATTTGTCCTTTTTTTTCCTTATCTGTTTATGGGGATAGTAGTACGCACACATGCATTACCAAGCATTCAAA
This sequence comes from Boswellia sacra, assembly GCA_013180625.2. Taxonomy (NCBI): domain Eukaryota; kingdom Viridiplantae; phylum Streptophyta; class Magnoliopsida; order Sapindales; family Burseraceae; genus Boswellia; species Boswellia sacra. The sequence goes on along the minus strand of SNVD02000067.1, from coordinate 791,606 downwards.
ATTTCTTTTTTATCTTTTCAATTTTGAGTTTTGGTATGTCTGATGCTTTGATTGGTACTAATCTATTACAGGCATCCCAGCATGCAATATTTTTTTTAGCCAGGGTCCCTCAAATATGGAAGAACTTTAAAGTAAGTTGAAACAAAGAATCATTCTGCTGTTTAATTGTGGGATGTCACTCATTGCATTAATCATGGAGTTTATAAATAAAAGTTTTCCATTTTAGTGATTAATAAATATTCTTTGTGCAGAACAAGAGTACTGGGGAACTCAGCTTCTTAACATCTCTGATGAATTCTGGTGGTTCGTTGGGTAAGGGGTTTTTTTTTCTTTTTTTCTTGTTCAAGGTAGTACTGAGTTGATGAGCCAACTCAGTAGACTATTACATTATATTGTTTTAGAATGAAGTGAGGCTCTTTTATTTATTTATTTGTTTTTGGTTCTGCAGTGAGAGTTTTTACCAGCATCCAAGAAAAAGCACCAACAAGTGGTATCCTTGTCTACTTTTCTATTGTGATTAAAGATTTAATGCATAAGTTGCTGCAGGAAATTATGGTATGCTAAAGTAATTAGACATTGATTTCAAGAAGGTTATCTAAAGGAAAATTTATGCATTGATAGCAAAGTAGTAATGTTATTACAAAAGTCCCAATTATTTTTTACCTAATCTAAAAGATATTTTACCTTCTTTCCTTATATCTCCTTCCCATTACTAATGCACTTATCCTTAGAAAGTTTAAGATACACTGTAAAATGTGCTGGAATAGGGACATATGGAGAAACCTGTGGACTCCAACACTTTAAAAATATAATGACCAAGAATAACTATAATAACCAAAAAAGAATGATGATGTTTACATCAAATTAGAAGTAGAATCTAGAGTTGTGAATCATTTGAGTTGGGTGGCGTCACGGTGATTATAGTAATTCTTGGTCATGAATGTTCTTTCTACTCAATTATGGGTGCTTTATAACTATTCTTCTTAATGAGCCCACTGGATTTTTAAACAAATGCTTCCCCCCACCCCTGTTCTATCTCATTTTTCTTCTAAGCTGCAAAATTGCTTATTTATCATGTACGTGTCCAACCGTCTGGTGTCCCTTAACTCTTTTGAAGTTGTTATGGGATCTGTACTTGGTATCATGACAAATGGTACCATTCTGAGTCAGATTATCATATACCAAAAGCCTCAAGTCAAGAAAGAGAAAAAAGTAAAGTGAAAGGAGACTGAGGTTGTAGATGGCTTTGATTTCCTTCAGAAAGAGGTTTGACAGTTGTGGCAAATGAGCCAGCCGATGCAAGGACAAGGCGTAATCGTTTAAACAATGTAATTTGAAGTTTCAGTAAGTTCATATACTAATACAGCCAACTGGCCATAGTATTAGTCCATAAACATAAGGTCCTGATATCTTTGATAGTCTTTAACAGTCTTCAAATTTTTCAGATATTTTCAGCAGGTTAATCAGAAAGCTTACTGTATGAATTTTATTTTACTATTATTTTCTGGATACTTATATTCATTTAGCTTTATCTTTACATCTACGCGTGCTTAAATCTTGCCATTTTAGTCCAATCCTTGTTTTGTCACAAACATAGCAGAATTACTCTCTGATGCCAGGTTATGAAGCTTTGTGTTGAATGATTATAAAGATTTCCTGGCTGGTTCAGTCGCGCGGTATGTGTACAATCAAAGAGGTGGTTGAAATCAACCTAACAGCTTAGACAGAATAGTGGGCAGTATTAACTAGTACTGTGTGATTATGCAAATTGCAGAATTAACCTTTGATTTGCAAGATACAAGAACTAAGGATGTTAACTCTGATTTGAAACTGGCTCTGATTCACATCAATCTACATACCTTCACTTTCTAATTACTCGAGATGCTCTGCTTGCTACATACCAGGTCTTACAGCATCAACCACACCATTATGTAGGGGAAAGAAAAGAAAGGTATCAGGAGAATTAAAGGCTCGGAACTTCATTGTTGGAAAGATGACGTAGGTATATGTATATGTCTATATATATATATGGAAGTACCAAAAAAAAATTCCATAAAGAAATGAAACCTATTTGCGCTCAACCCATAAAGTTAGAATTAAGTTGTGTAACAAATGGCAAAGTGGTTTACATTTAGAATGCTGGTTGAAAGTGGACAAAGGAAGGGCTATAAAACATGGAAATAAAAATCGTGACCTCCAAAATTTATTACTGTTAGGGGAGTGGGGACTGTTACCGACCACAAATTCTCTCCCAACTAGTACGTTATTAATTTTTTTGTGGTTGAATAATAACCGCCCAAGGCAGGTCAACTACAATGCTTTCGTGCGCTGACATCCTCTCATATCTAGACTAGCCAAGGTAAGTTATGGATCACGCACATTTTGGTCTTTTGCATTTTGCGGTAGAGGATCAGCTACGCCGGGGAATACGTCATTGCTACAAGACAATATCTTGCATCTCAAAGGGTAGGATACAAAGCCAATGGCGACCTTTCGAGGAGTATGTCTCCATCTTCTGTCAACTTCTTCTCCAAGCATCTTAAAACGGGCCAAAATTATCTTCACTTTTTCATAAATTCTCGATTGGAAATTGGAATACAGCTCTAAAAATTCTCATCATCTACCATCCCTATCCCCGAGCTGACGCTAAATTAACTTCTGCTTTTATTTTACTGAAATACGAAATTATTTATTTGTCAAAATATATTAATGTTAACATCTCACTCCTTTTTATTTGGGTTCTCCCTTTCTCTCTCTCCTTTTTATCTTTTCTGTTCCCTATCTATCGTTAGCGTCAGAGTGATGTACGGGATGCAAGACCTCGCGGCTCTATTGAAAGCCTGAGAGTGAGGACAAAGAGCTTGATACGACAAATGGATTTATGACATTTTTCTTTGCTTCCAAGAACTTTGTTTGATTTGTTATGGTCTAGTTTTTGGTTTTCATTAAATACCAATTCTGAGTTTTGATTCGACCAAACGTTATTTAAGTGCCGGAGAATTTATGTTTCGCCTAAGTTCCTAACTAGCATCATCTCTCAAGCATTATGAACTCTGCAAGTCATCTCTCAGGATAAACAATAAAAATCCTATTAGCCACGCCAAACTCAATAATATGCACACGTATGACAGAATATCTTACACTTAAAGAATTGGTCTATCCTCAACAAAACTTGGCAAAACTTTTCGTAAAATTAAACTTTTATCCAACCTTCACTTCACCTATCCACCAGGGCATTAACAGAAGAGGGCTCAAGAAACAAATTAGGGCATATTCCAATGCTAAATTTTCGACCTTGCTTGTGGTTGAGGTTAATACCAACAAAAATGCCAGGGAAATTGTGGTTGCAAGTTGCAACAACTGCAAATTTCCCTCTTAAAGTTTCCAATGAACAATGCTATTATTTGGCAAAAACCAAACAGTACTGCTTCTAATCTTCACTTACAAACTTTCATCTGATAGCAACTTCCCATAATCGGTAGCTTTGAAATGGAGCGAGGGGTTCCTCAACTAGCTCGTTTGATAAATGGAAAACCAGTCATAACAAAGATTATAAGAATGCTAATAACTGATAAACTTTCTCCAGGTTGTCTATATGTATGCCAAAAACTAATAAAAATATCACGAAATTATTTGTTTCTCAGTTTGTAAATCGAAGATCAATTTACAATTAGGCCTGCATCAAGAAAATGACAAAGATCAACACAGCCATGTGAATCAGCAGTTGTAGACCTAAAAAGGATTGAATATTCAGCCAACCTCTAAACCAATATGACTTTTCCCTGCCTTCCAAGTGGGAATGTAACAAGTCGATCTCAAATTCCACCATCCAACCTTCCTAGTCTTTATACACCATAGCTGTTGTAGTTAATACATATCTTATTACAATTTGTTACAGGACATCTATTAAACTTCCATAAAAAACACATCAAAATTCTTGTAGGTAAAATTCACCAAAGAACTTCAAACCATACACTCCACCTCAGTCGTCTCAATTTCCAGACTCCGCTGCCATAAACTCTTGACCTCCCAAGTTGAAGCCAGTAACAAAACCTCTCCATCAAAATTGAGCTATAGCTAATGCATATGTTTCAGTCATTTCAACTTATCCTAAAATAACTATGAAGTGAAAAAGTTCCAAAACCTTTGTTTAGATAAATGGCCCTGTGATGCAATGACTTTAAACTTCGGTATTAGTTATAAAAAGAATTTACTGAACACAGTTTCAAAATGTATTAAAATCATCCCTAAGCATATGTCCCTGATATGGCTAAACTTATCTTTTAGGAAGTATCATCTTTGTACTCTGATCGCTAAAATAACAATCAGGAAATAAACTCCATTGAATTTACAGAAAGCAACTAACTGTTATCAAAGCTAGGTTACTGACTATAGAAACACAAAGCTCAATGAAACACAAGGTTAGAACACATACTTAAACGAGCAGCAAAATGCAAGCAAAGAAACTTAATTGATGATCAATTTTTGCAAATTAAGTTTCAATTCAAAAGACCGAGAAGCAAGCACACAGCATAGAATTTAAATACACATGAGGACCGAATCAGACAATCCAACAGAAAATACTTTTAAAGCATTTGAAGAACCAGTTTAACTATTTCTCGAACTGCTATTACCACTTGACCATCTCCTCAAAGTGCAAGCCACAAAACTCCTTCCACTCAAAAGCCCTAATCTGGACTTGAAAGACGTTGATCGAGTATTACTACTTGACGCAATGTTAGCAGGCACCATGTGGGGATGAAATTCAATACCATTATCTAGTATGCCACCATCACTGGCATCTTGATGTTCAGGCTCTCCACTATCTAAATTTACAACAATGCATTCCCTTTTTGCTCTCAACCAATCTGCACCTCCAGCAGTGACTCCTCTACACTTCTTCACCTTCACTTTAACTAAGTTTGGACACCCGCTGGCCAGTGCTTCCATTCCATGATCAGACACTGGGCAACTCTTAATACAAAGCTTTTTCAATGCTAAGCATTTTGCAGCTATGCATGATATTTCCATGTCACCAACTGTATCACTACCACACAAAGCTAATCGCTCTAGGTTCTGACAGTTTGTTGCCAGAAGTCCTAAACTCAATTTGGTTGGATTAACACCAATTAGAACTAACTCTTGTAAATTAGGGCAACATTTTGCAACAGTCATTAGTCCTTCATCACCTATTCGATTAGCTTTCCATCCATCAATATGGAGTTTTCTCATTAGCTTACATCGCTCAGCCAAAGCGGAAAGTCCAAGATTTGTGCACTCGGGAGTCTTGACAAGGTGAAGAATTTCCAGATCTAAACAGTTGGATATTGCACCCAGTCCAGCATCGGTGACCTGGATTCTCTCAAGATGGATCTCCACCATGCCCGTGACCCGATCCGTTGCGAGTTGAAGAAGCTTATCCCAATCACCAGAGCACCTGAAAAGCTTTAACGTTCTTAGATTCTTTGCCCCGATAATTAGGGGACCAAAACACTGTCCATTGTAAAGCTCCTTTAAGCAAATTGTTTTGAGCGAAGCAGAAGCCGCGCCAGGTCCAATTGGCTCAGCCGCGCTTCCGTCTGTGATTCCTCGAAGCCGTTTGACCGATAACTCTTCCAAAGTAGAGCAGTTATCCAGCACGGCGTTCATGCCTTTGGCTCCGAAATTACAAGATCCACAAGAGAGCTTCTTCAACCCTTTGCAGTTTTTAGCAAACACCGACATTCCGGCGTCGGTGAGCTCCCGGCAAGCTCTGAGCTTGAGGCGCGTGAGGTTTTTGCACTTGTGAGAGATTAAAATAAGAGCGTCGTCTCCAATACTGACGGATCTACGCTCACATTTGAGAGCGAGCTTGGTGACAACGTCGAATCGGGAAAATAGAGAGGGAATCGCGTGGAGTAGATCTAATTCGGCCTTGAGCGAGAGACGATGACGGCTCTGTCCCTCGATCCTAAACCACCGCTTACAAACAAGCGAGCATCGTTTGCGGTCACCGGAGCCAAGTGACTGGAAAATGCAAGCCAAGCACTCGTCGGGAAGATTCGAGATGTAATCGGAAGCTCCGTCGATAAGTTCGTTGGTATCATTGTAGTCAACTTGCATAGGGGAGATCACAGCCGTTGATTTGGACTTGTATCGCTGGCTGTGGCTGGACTCTCGACGGTTGGTGATTGCGGCCGTCGAAGCTGACTGGCCCATCGAGGGCAAACCGTAAAACCAAAATCAAAATGAACGGCTGAGATTTTGGGCCTCAGGTTTGCTATCCCAGGCAGCAGCTCAATGAAACGAAGTCTTGAGTTGAGTTGAGTTGAGCTAAGGTAGCCAGAGCCAATAGTAGCAAGAACCTCTTACGCCTGCTTTGTCTTTGCTTGCTAATGTACAGACACGGACATCAAATCGGATTTCAATTTGGCTTTTTGTGAACTTCTACTTTTTGAATAAAATAGGCTTCACCCCCCTTCCACTCTCATCAATTTTATAAATCTATGGCTCCCATCCCACGCGGTTATCACGTACTCTTCTTCTCCCTCAAACTTACCTATCCTATCTAGACTCGTATTTCATCACAAGGGTTTTGGGTCATTTTGTAAATGATTGGACTGGTAACTCGCATCAAAGGGTGGCTTACGATCAGTAGGTGAGGGCGTCCTCATAGGATCTGTTCTCGTATTTCCTTCGACAATAAACAATGTTCTCTATGTGGTATTTGATGAGTACTACAGAAGACTACAACTTACAACGCTTGCCATGATTATACCATTTTAGCCATATCTTTATTTCGATAAAAATAAAAATATTTGCCCACCTCCCAATTTATTCAAAAAGTTTCCCACTCCCACTCTCCTTTATACAACCAAAAGCCACTTCTTTCCTGTGATTTCTTTCATACATTTAATGCATAGAACCATTTCTCTCTTCTTGTTTCCGAACCATTCCTACCAGTTGTTACAAGTATTACTATCAACCAAATCAAAATAATTAGATGCTAACAGAACAATAACAGCAATTAATTATGATGCTTGAACTAAACCCTCCCACCCCGCACTCTGACCAGAAGCAATACGGTAATTGAAGTCCAAATTTTGAAACGCGTCTAGAATCAGTTTCAGATTTTCCCACCTGTGTTCTTGGAACAAGTAGAATAGAATTTCAAATTCACCGCCTTCTGTGAAGCAAGCATATTGAAATATGAAAAAAATCAAACTTTGAATACCTATCACATGTCAATTCAACCTTCCATCCAATTCATGTTCAGATCTTGTTTTGCGTTGTGAATTAATCTTGTCTAACCGGGATACTTCTTCAAACCTTGACAATATCTCCTGCGACGTAGAACTGAAAATTCTTATAACACCATTATAAGAATTGTGCTTACGTGAGTGTATATATTTAATTCTCTGTTTGTAACCTTGAAGCATTTTTTATTAAAAAAAAAATCTATTAGCATTGATAAATATTTGTGAAAATCTATTGGAAATTTGGACACTCTTATATTCATTTTCATTTTTTTTAACATGTATTTATAATAATTTTATTATATTACAATAAAGTTTTGTAAATAAATGTCAACACAAATGGTAAAGATAAAGTAAGAGAAGTGCAACGTTGCTAGAATTCCTGTGACCTCGATTCATAAATGATATAACTGATGACATAAATAGGACTTTTGTTTTAACATAAGCATAATGTATCAATGCGTAAAACGCCTATCACATACATACATATTCATCGTTAGTTATACTCGGTTGTGAGAAGTCTATCAAAATAAATATTTAAAGATGGTTTCATGATTTTCAGCTTATAATTTCATATCATGAAAATAAATGAATAAATAACAATATTGCACTAACTTGTCTTTTTCGTTGATATTATTTTTCTGCTCCATTTGAATATTCATTGGATTCAAATACATAGAATTGTTGTATAACTGAACTTTCATTGAACTGGTCATGCACTTGCTATATACCATAAATTAGTAATTTTAGGAATATTCTTCATCATCGGGCCCACCACGGCCCACAAATTCACATCCAACTTAATCAAATATGAGTCCTTTTATTTAAGCTCTGTTCTTTCTTGTTTCCAAATTCTGTTTTCTGTACTGCATATTTTCTAATGTAATTTATATTAAATCTCAACCACAAATTCTTTTCAAAATTCAAAATAATTTAAAATCAACCACATTCCTCAAATCATTTTGGAAACAAAAACACATGAAACAAAAAAGTACACATCCTTAGTTTTTATTGAGTCTCGCTCCAAGTCCCCAGTTAAGATAAAATTCATTTAAAGAGTTTAATTTATAAAAATATCTTATATAATTTGTAAAATATTCTTATTTAAATATCTTATAATAGTTTTCCCTAATCTTAGATTTCTATCCCTCTCTTTATAGCTTGCCTTATAAAATAAAACCTAATCTAACTCAACCTCCTCTCGATCTCTATCAACCTTTCTTATAAGTTAGATCATACTTTATGCTATTGATATCCTCTCTTTTTATTTGGTTTTATTTATTTATTTATTTTTCACCTTTACTTGATGAACAGTAATTTGTAAATTTTATTCATTAATTTACAAACAAAAAAGTCATAGACTATAGAAGCTTCATCATTTCCTAATCACATATCTATTAGTTTCATTTACAAAGACGAACATATGCTACCTTTTGTTACAAATAACTCATCAAGCTTCATGACTTCTTGGCCTTAGGTGTTCACGTTATTGGTTTTATTTTTTAAGGTTTTCAAATATTTTCAAATCGATAAAAATATATTTTTACATGTCATATTGAAATCAAAACCTTATTTTTTTAAGATAATATTAATAAGTATTCTTTTAGATTTGGTTTAATTTAAAGTAAAAAACGATTATATATTTTTCATCAATCAAAGCTTTAAAATTGTTCGTTTTTCATAAATCATACCCTAAGAAATATGATTTGAGTGGTAAAAATGATAATTTGTAAATAATTTTAGGGATGTAATTAATTAAAAAATATAATTATTCTTTACTAAAATTAAGTTAAAATATGGAAGTAATTATTATAATTATCATTTTCTATTTAAAAATAATTTTATATAATTATTATATAGAAATTAAAAACAAAGAAGTAGAAGATAACGGTAGATAAAGTGAGTTAATACACCGACAGAAAATGGACTTCCAGGTAATTTTAATTGAAAATTCAATTTTAATCTAAACAAGAAAAGGGAAAATTTTAGGGAAAATTGAAAAAAATAAATACAATTAGGTACTCTTGATGAAATTTAGACGCATCCTAAAAACTTTTAATATCATAGACACTTTATTGACAAAAATACTCAAATACCATTTGAAATTCAATTTATTCATAAACTCTTTATTTCCCTCTTTCCTTCACTTACCTCTTCCTATTTCTATAACCGTGTCTTATTTTCATAACTGTCTGTTGTTGTCCAGCTTTTAATACCCCTTGATTCTTCATTTCCGAAACCCCTCGACTACATTCGAAATGTAAATCGAGATGAGCATCCTCTGAGGATAGAAGCAAGACGACGCAGAGTGATTTATTTGGTTGTTTTCTGTTTTTTGTTTCGTTAGATTTTCGTTAGTTTTTAGGGAATTTGAATTAGGGATTTGAGTTTTCGTCAGATTTGTGAACTTATTCTGTGTTTTTAGGGATAAATCTAGTGTTATAAGGTGATTTTTGTGGTTTGACGTGTATAAAAATTGTGAAAACCAACGGGCTTGGTCGCGAGGTAGACGATGGTTGAGTGTCTGATATCCGACACATCTCGACAGCACATCAAGATGTGTCGGATATCAAACACTCGACATGTCGGATGATAGTGAAAACAATTTTGTCGAGTGTCAGATACATCATCCGAAGAGTTTACAGTGTCGGATTTTGCATCCGACACTCGACAAAATTGTTTTCTCTTTCATTTGACGCGTCGAGTGTCGGATGAAGAATCTGACATTGTAAACTCTTCGATGATGTATCACACGAATCTGACACTAGACAAATTGTTTTCACTTTCATCCGACACTAGATGAGAGTGAAAATAATTTGTTGAATGTCAGATACATCATCAGAAGAGTTTTGTAAAATGTTGGTGAGCAGAGATGAGTCATCATCAACTAGTGAATATCAACTTATAATCAAAATGTGTTTGAGTTAATCAAGCAATGAATGTTCCTCAAACTTAATAATTTGAGGATTATCCGAGTGTCGAATTTTGTAAACTCTTCGGATGATGTATCCGACTCGACAAAATTGTTTTCACTTTCATATAGTGTCGGATGAAAGTGAAAACAATTTGTCGAGTGTCGGATACATCATCGAAGAGTTTACAGTGTCAGATTCTTCATCCGACACTCGACATGTCGGATGAAAGAGAAAACAATTTTGTCGAGTGTCGGATGCAAAATCCGACATTGTAAATTCTTCGGATGATGTATCTGACACTCGAAAAAATTGTTTTCACTATCATTCGACATGTCGAGTGTCTTATATCCGACCGTCGAGATGTGTCGGATATCAGACACTCGACCATTGTCTACCTCGCGACCAAGCCCGTCAGTTTCTATAGTTTTCATACACATCAAACTACAAAAATCACTTAATAACACTAGATTTATCCATAAAAACACAGAATAAGTTCACAAATCCGACAGAAACTCAAATCCATAATTCAAATTCCCTAAAAACTAACCAAAATCTAACGAAACAGAAAACAACAAAATAAATCACTATGCGTCGTCCTGCTTCTATCCTCAGAGGATGCTCATCTCGATTTGCGTTTTGAGTGTAGTCGAGGGGTTTCGGAAGTGAAGAGTCGAGGGGTTTCGGAAAGAAGGAAATAAGGCTTTAGGAATAAATTGAATATATAAGGGTATTTTAGTCTTTTTATCGAGAAAGTGTCTATGACATAAAAATTTTTGAGGATGTATCTAAATTTTATAAGGACCCTTAATTGTGTCTATTTTTTTAATTTATCTTGAAACTTGAAAAGGACCCCATATTTTGTCTTAACATCAAGAATGACCTCGACCTTTTAGAAATAGGCACTAATGACTCCGACGTTAATTCAAGTATGTGACCGTTCGAAAGTTTAAACACAAATACTATTTTACCCTCCAAAAAGCAAGAGAGGTAACATGTGATTATTATGATTATTCAGTCACCGTTTATCTTATTTGAAGGTAATATATTTATAATAAACAAACTTTATTTAATAATAAAAAAATCGTGAATATAAGTATTCAGTCCCGTCTCTCTCACTTTTGTCCTTCTCTCTCTTCGGTATTTCACATCCAGCTTTTTTTCTTAGAAACAAACAGGTCTTTCTCTCTCTCTGGTATTTCACATCCAGCTTTTTTTCTTGAGAAACAAACAGGATTGCTAGATTTTCTTGCTTGATTATTGCATTCCCATACTTTTTTTTTGTTTGCTCGACCAACAAACAGCATCTCAACGCAAAAACACAGCACCACTAGCAGGGTTATTTTCTTGATAGTTGAGGTCGTAATCGACGATGGATGGAGGAGGAGTTGAGGAGGAGACACCGGTGGTGGTAGTAGCTGGGTTTGATGGCGGCGGCGGGGTTCTATGGTGGTGGTGCTGGGTTCATGGTGGTGGTAATTCTTGCTACCCTCTTGTCCCTTTTTTGTGATTTTGCTTTATTAGATTTCTTGTCTTGCTGTTTGGTTGCTGAGAAAACGAAGGAAAATGGAAAAGCAAACTGGGGTTTCTGCAATAATGGCCATGGATGTTTGAGACGGTGGTGGCTTTTTGATTGGTGTTGATTATGGGAGATTTGTTTGGTTGAGAAGAAAATCTAAGATGACAAGGAAGCACATCTTTTTTTTTTTTACTTTCTTTTTAAGATCTTGAGTTTTGGTAGAAGAAGTTTGATAACCAAGTGGTGAAGAGTGGGTTGTACAGATCTGTTAGAGAGGAATACATTGATGGTGAATGGGCGCCTGTAGCCTGCAATGGTTATGACAGTGGTGAGTTTTGTGGGGCTTTTTTTGTGCTTCTATTCCTATTTGGAGATGAATCATTCTGTTTAGAGATGAACCCCTATATAGGTCTTCTAGTTGTGATTAAGGTTTAATCTTAAAGATCAAGAGAGAAGAAGGCAATGATCCAAAGGGGCTGTTGTTTTGTCACCGGCAAAAGAGACGAGAAACAAATATATTGTAGTAAAAATTTGATTTTATTTTACTCTGTTAAATGATTTTTTTATTTTTTACAATAATAAAGGTACAAAATTAATTCTTTTGATAAGACGTCATCATCTGTTTCTGTGTGTTAATCAAATTTATCATATTCATTTACCAGTTTACCACTGAGCAGTCTAACGGTCACAAACTTGAATTAACATCGGAGTCATTAGTGCCCATTTCCAAAAGATTGAGGTCGTTTTTGTCGTGAAGGCAAAACATGGGGTCTTTTGGAAAGTTTTCCAAAAGAAAAATAATGCGGCCTGGAAAAAGATTTGGTGGCTTCAATAACATCAATCAACAAATAATCATCATAATTCATCATCCGCGCCATAAACCCACTGGTAAGTGGACCCACCTATCCGCTTGCTGATACGACATCGTACTCTCGTCTAACCCAACCCAACCCAACCCAACCCAACCCAGAACCAGAATAACCCTAGTCTCTCACTTGCTCCACCCAATACTATACTCACCATGGCTGCTTCTCTGCTTCTCAGGTGCGCCACGCTCCTACGCCTTCGCCCCGCTGCCAGGCTGCTGGCGCCACAGCGACAAACTTTATGTTCGGCCTCGGGTTCCGAGCTGACTCAGCCGGAGGAGAATGAGATTCATTCGGACAAGAGCAGCGTAACGGCTTTGATAATGAAGGAACCGCCGAAAGCCGAGTACCACCACGGGTTGGACGATCCTGATTTCAGGAAGTGGAAGGAGATAGAGAAGGAGATTCTACGAGATATTGAGCCAATCATTTTTTTCACCAAAGAGATTATTCACTCCCACAGGTTTGGTTTTCACCTGTGACTCACTTTATCACTTCAGGTTTTGTTTTATAAGCATTTCTTTTGCAATTTATTCAATATTTTGATTAAAAAATTAGTAAAAAAATAAACTTTATAATAAATAATGTTTTTGGTACACTGATATTATCCGCTTAGAATCATTTATGGTAAAATACATGTGAAATTGGTTAATATAAAACATATAATTATTTACTAGAATAAACGAGCTACAATGTGCTTTCTTGGATTAGGAGTTCTCAACATTAATTTGTTTTAATGCAATGCGTCAGAGTCTTGTTCAGTTAACAGTATTGAATTTGAATATTATATTTTCTGATATTAATCTAATCTTAACCGAAACATTCCTAGCGTTTTTTATTGTTATTATTAATGGTTACAGTGCCCTTCCTTTAAAAGGCACTGTGCTAGTACAATAATTATAGGGACATATCCTAACAAGACCGGAAATTTGATAAAGTTGGATTTCTAATGTCTAATGGAACTTGTATTTTGATTTTGAGAGCCTTCTAAGATCAGCTCATTTAGTGGCAGTACTGAGATCATATTATTTTTACTTGTCTTTGTATTTTTAACGTGGAACATCTCTTATTGAATTTCCGTGAGAGACAAGAGAGGGGATTGTGATTCTGTGAAGTGACAGAAAGTCAGATATGAAGAATTCTAAACCCATTTTTATTTCCAGGATAGAAAATCAATTATGAAATATATATGCAAATATGTAGCATAGGTGGGATGGGGTGGGTCCACACGTGGTAATGGTCATCCTCATTATTGCCTGGATTACGAAGAAAAAATCTACCAACATCTCCTTTGTGAATCACTTCAAAGAATATTTACTGCATAAAATCTTTTAAAGAAGTGAGCATAGTTGGACATTTGTTGTTTAATGAGCACTAGGAAAAAGATACTGTGTTACATGTTTCTCGTGTTATTGCATATCCCTGCCAAGTCCATTGGTTACCTTCTGTGAATTGGTGAAAGTATCTTGTTTAAGGATGAAGACACTGAAGGAATATGGATAAAGTCGTGATCCAAGCCCATTCTCCCTTAAATGTCCTTTGTCACCTTTAGCTCATTGGCTTAAAGATTTGATGACATGGGAGTTCTATTTCTTAAAAACCAGCCTTTTTTAGGATATCAGTTATGTGTGGCCTGAGAAGCAACGCTAGGTGGCTAACAAGAAAGTCCAGAATGGTACAAGGTGGCTTTTTGGCTCTGCCAACATTTTCAAAACAGCGTCATCTTGAATTTTTATAGCATATTAGAAACTATGTAGATAAAAATCTGATATAGCTTTCTAAATGTAACTCAACTTCTGAACTGATTGCGACTGTAATGGAACAGAACAGCTTTGAGTCCTAATAAATTAATGACCTTATAAGAAGTTGTTTTTGAAAATTTTCTGTGAGGTTCAAAAAAGAATGTGAAGTGTCTAAAGGTCACCATATTTACTCAGCTTATTTATAAATCATCCTAACTCACAAAAATTACGTTGTCCTCTCACAATTCTTGTTTTTCAACAGTTATTAGAGATTCTATTGGATAACACTCACGAAGGTTGAAAATGGAGTTCATGATCTTTCAGCATAGTTGCTAGAAACTATACCTTGTTTGATCAGATTTCCTGTTTCTAGGTATATGGATGGAGAACATTTAACAGCTGAAGATGAGAAACTTGTGGTAGAGAAGCTTCTTGCTTATCATCCACATTCTGAAGATAAAATAGCATGTGGCCTTAATTCGATTATGGTGAGTTTAGGTTTGTATTCTCTATTATTGAATTCTTTGGTCTTTATTCTAGCTTCTGTAATGAAACTTTTGTCCTTGCTTTTTCTGCACGGTTATTCAAGATTCATTCGCATCTGGGTCAATTCAGGAATTGCATATGGATACTAGATATATAAATTCAAACAAAGATGTCTCCAAACTCTGTGTTCTTCTGCATGAATTCCTTATACTATTAATAAGTTAAGTTTTATGTCAAATGTTTGGCACCTGGCCAATTTCTTGCAGCTCTACACCTGTTCTTTTTGGCAGTTTGTCTTTGTTGCACCTGTAACTTGAGCCTTGGTGCTCCTGTAGTACATCATTGGTTTTTGTTATTCAAGCTCCAAAAACAGGAGATTTTGTTGCACAATATCCATTAGTCTGTCTATTGTTTCTTCTTCTTCTTCTAATAAGATTAAAAAAAATAAGAAAAGTTATTCAATCTGTTCGTTGAATCATACAATCAATGCAGTGTGGTTCTTTGACACTTGTCATGATTAGGGGGTCCAGGTTATCTCATTCTATTGTTGAAACTCACTTTTGCTTCAGTGAATTCTCCCTATTTGCAATAAACTATAATGCTTCACCTAAAGCAGGGTAGACGTAAAAATTGTGTGGCAATCACATTATGGATACTCAATACCTTACTTATTCATGAGCTGGTGATGAAGTATATACAGCTGATAGAGCAGATGGTGATGTGGTAGAGCATTGTTTACCGAAGTGTGCATATTCTGGTATAGGTTAAAATCCTTTCCTCTAACTAATCAGTTGAATTCTTGTCCAATTATGTTATGCACAAGGTCATAGACACAAACAGTGTAGGATTTATCGGTTTTTCTTCAGCCACAATTACATTGCTTAAGCACTGTCAAACACAGAACGAACTTTTGGGTGTTTATTGCAAGTAATATTTTAATCTCTTTAAACAAATATTTTAACCCATTGTTCTAATGTATGTTGGTGTTAAATGGTTGGTCATCCTTGTACCTATTCTATCTGGCCACTTTTTTTTTTCTTAAATTTGACTCCTGTCAAGTCACAATTTGAGAATAAATCACCTGGTGCATTTTGCCTGACGAATTTAATGGGGAGAGGAACTGGTGTGTAAATTACAATGATGACTAATAGAGATTGTTTCAAAATGCATCAGGCTAGTCATAGAGATGGGTTGGGTAATATATCTGACCTCCGCAGCTTGAACCATTCTCATATCAGATATCTTACCATGGCTCAGCTCATCTGGTGAGTGAACTTCAGCTGGAGGTTGGGCCTGACCTCGGTAAGGCCACACAATCAAAGGACTTATACAATGCATAGCTAGTTTAAAGATTTTCCTCAGAGTAGAATCTGAACAGATCTACTTGTTGAAGCAGATACTTGCGGAGTTCAATTTTCTTTGAATTACCTTGCATATATGTTTTGGCTTATTTCCTCTTTTACCTGTTGAAAAAATTTTCACTCAAAAAAAGAGAGGAAAAAAGAAAAAAGACAAACTTTGGGCAGATATATAATTTTCTATTAGTTCTTTTCTTTGCTCGGTAGGTTTGGTGGGTGTTTGTCTCACATGTGATTGGCAATGGCATGTGAGGCAAAATTTTTTGCCTGCTATCTGTCTCACCTCAATTATTTGTAATTTGAAATTCTATTTTTCCTTTCTTTTTTTTCTTTTTTCCCCCTGATTTCTTCATATTTCATCAGTGTTTATTAACAAAACTGATTTATTATGTTATTGCTGGGGCAATTAGTTTTAAGTGAGCCTTGGTTGTAGATAATCTGCCTAGATGGCTAGATTTGTCTCATTTCCGCTTACATCTTGCATGTTACGAGATAAATACTTCTGCTGTCCCTGAGATCAAACTAATAGTTCGTTTGATTTCTTTTGAAGGTTGATCGGCATCCCCAATATAGATACTCAAGGTGCCTCTTTGTTGTTAGAATAGATGGTGGATGGATAGATTTCTCCTATAAGAAGTGTCTTCGGGCTTATGTACGAGATAAGTATCCATCCCATGCAGAAAGATTCATTCGAATACATTTATACCGTGGTCGTGATTAATATGTATTAATCCTGTTTCTGATGTTGGTCTTCAACTACGATTTTGGTGCCATTGGAGATTGATATGTACTAAAAAATTTGAAGTTCACTTATGATTATAGAATTGGCCCATCGTAGAAGTAACCTATATTTATGTATAGCCTAAATCTACTGATTGTCAAAGTAGTAGATAAGTTTTGACTGCAACTTCCAGTTTTGGTTTCAAATGAGGACAAAGAAAATAATTGAAAATGAAGTTCTCTTTGTTGACTTGGAGTTTAGCTTGAGTTGGCTTTGCATCTATGTTGGTCATCTGGTCGGACTAAACTTTTCCAAACTGTTCTGGAACTTCAGTGTCGAGGAGTTTTCAGATTACTAAATTATATTAGCAAGACCATTGTTTTTCTTCATATATCATAGAAATTATTAATAAACGGTCTATATCAAATCTCAATCTGATTTGAAGAAAGTTGAGATCGACAAAAAAAAAAAAATATATATATATATATATATAAAGAAATAGACGATGGCATTGGGCCTCTTCTCCATACCGGGCCTCCATTGCCACAACTACATATGGGCAGCCGCTCCTCCATTCTTTATTATTGGGCCCACCACCGCCACAAGTTCACATCCAAATTAATTAAATATGAGTCTTGTCATTTAAGTTCCATAGAGTCTTTGTCCAAGTCCCGATCGAGATAAAATTTATTTAAAGAGTTTAATTTATAAAAATGTCTTATATAATTTCAAAATATTCTTATTTAAATACCTTATAATTGTTTTTTCCAATCTTAGATTTCTCTCCCTCTCTTTCTAGGTTACCTTATAAAATATAAGCCTAATCTAACTCGGCCTCCTCTCAATCTCTATCAGCCCCTTTCTTATAAGTTAGATCATATTCTACACCTATTCACATGTCCTCTCGTTTTATTTGGTTTTATTTAATTATTTATTTTTCACCTTTACTTCATGAACATTAATTTGCAAATTTTATTCATATATTTACAAAGAAAAATGTCATAGAAATGGAGGACCATAGAAGCTTCATCGTTTCCTAATCACATATCTATTAATTTCATTTACAAAAGCGAACATAAGCTCCTTTTTATTACAAATAACTCATCAAGGTTCACGACTTGTTGGCCTTGGGTATTCAGGTTAATGGTTTTATTTTTTACTGTTTTCAAATATTTTGAAATTGATATAAATATACTTTTACATGTCATAATGAAATCAAAACCTTTATTTTAAATAATATCAATAAGTACTATTGAGATTTGGTTTAATTTTCATCAATCATACATTTGAAATTGTTCGTTCTTTATAAATCATACTCCTAAAAATGATGATTTAAGTGGTGAAAATTGATGTAGGACAAATTAGGGATTTTAATTTTGATTATAGTGATTTTAATAAATTAGGGATTTTGACTATTATTAGGGATTTTGACTTCCTAAATTGGGAGTAATCCTAATTTGAGTTATTTTCCTAATTAATAGTTTACTATTTTATTTAGGATTTAATTTTGATGTTTTCTAGTTGAACTAGGATTATGATTCTATTTCCTAATAGGATTTTATTTCCTATTAGAACTAGGCTTTAAGGTCCTATAAATAGGAACATTTAGTTATGTTATTTTGAGATTTGGTTGTTATTGTTTTTTGGATCTTTTAGTAAAAAGATTATTTCTCCCTCAATTTTTACTCTACTTCTTCTCCAAATTTCTTCTATTATCTCTCCCATTTCCTCTGTCTACATCTCCCTCCCTTTCTGTTAACTTGAGGAACTCCGTTCCTCATCAATTGGTATCAGAGCGTGGTTTTGATCCCCTCTTGTACTATTTATCATTTAGATTTTTGTTCAACCTATAAACCCTAAATCTCCCACCATCATCAATTTACTTTACCCCAATTTCATCTTCCATCACCCCTTCAAAAAAAAAAAAAAAGAAAAAAGTCACTGTTCACAGTGAGCACTGTTCATCGATTTACTGTTCACAGGAGTCACTGTTCACCGTGGATACTGTTCATCAACGGCACATAATTCGGTTTGACCTTTCTGCCCCTCGACTTTTGTTCTACTTGTTGATTTTGTGGGTTTTTGAGTAATTTTGCATCAATTTAGCCGAATCTTATCCTATTATGATGGCTAGAAGCAAGAAAAATCAAACTGAAGATCCTGACACATTTGAAACTTCAGTCCAACAACCTGAAATATTAGAAACTGTCCAGCTAATGATACAAGCCTCAGAAAATAGGACAAGGGATGCCATGGATAACAAGATTGGAGAAATATTAGCAGCTTTAAAAGCCTTACAAGCCTCCGTTCTCTCAAAACAAAATTCTAATATGGAGTCATCTACCAAACATATGAATCAAGAGATCTTGGGTGCAACTCCTAAGAACCATGAGGATGAGTGTGATGATCCTAGTGGAGATGATGAAGCAAGCGAGATTGATCTTGCAGATGAACATGAATCTAACAGTCCTATTGAAGTCAAGGGCGAAACAAATTTGAAGAATAATGTAGAGCCTACATGTGAAGTTGAATCCATATGTGAAGAAGAATCTCATGAAATCACTCAAAAAATTGATTTCATAGGTTGTGAGTTATATTTGGTTTCACCTACTTCTATTATTAGGTCAACGGTGATGTCTTCTATCAGGTCAACGGTCAAGTCTTCCATGGGGATTATTGTTTCTCTACCAATATTGAAGGCTGCTAAAACATCAATAATTTTTCCATTATATATGCTTTCACTATTGGATTGTCATAAAACGAAGATGTGGATTAATGACTTTCCAATGATCGTGCAAGACAAGACGTGGCGTTTCCTTGTGTATTGGCAATTTCCTCCTTGACAACTCGCCAGGAGTCGAGTTCTTTCAAGAGGGAGAGAATTGATGTAGGACAAATTAGGAATAAATTAGGGATTTTAATTTTGATTTTAGGGATTTTAATAAATTAGGGATTTTGACTATTATTAGGGATTTTGACTTCCTAAATTGGGAGTAATCCTAATTTGAGTCATTTTCCTAAATTAATAGTTTACTATTTTATTTAGGATTTAATTTTGGTATTTTCTAGTTAAACTAGGATTATGATTCTATTTCCTAATAGGATTTTATTTCCTAGTAGAACTATACTTTAAGGTCCTATAAATAGAAGAAATTTGGGAAAGAAGTGGAGTGAAAATTGAGAGAGAAATAATCTTTTTACTAAACGATCAAAAAACAATAACAACCAAATCTGAAAATAACATAACTGAAGGTTCCTATTTATAGGACCTTAAAGTATAGTTCTACTAGGAAATAAAATCTTATTAGGAAATAGAATCATAATCCTAGTTTAACTAGAAAATACCAAAATTAAATCCTAAATAAAATAGTAAACTATTAATTTAGGAAAATGACTCAAATTAGGATTACTCCCGATTTAGGAAGTCAAAATCCCTAATAATAGTCAAAATCCCTAATTCATTAAAAACCCTAAAATCAAAATTATAAATTCCTAATTTATAATCTAATACGTCCTACATCAATTCTCTCCCTCTTGAAAAACTCGACTCCTGACGAGTTGGCTAGAAAAAACTCCATCAAAGCGCCGGAAGTGGATGTGCCAAACGAACAAGGAAACGGCCAAGTATATCACGAACATAGCATAAATTCTTCAAGAGCTGGGACAAGACAATAGGCCCTGCAAGCATGAGACAAGAAAGCATTGGAGGTTTGGAATGGCCTCGGTAAGCACACAATTCTTCCTCTTTAATCATTAAACTAAAAGTTAATTCCATAGGCACACGAGATAAAGAAGCATACAATTCAAGCCTAGGGATGGGCATAGGTTGCACAAGCAAAGTTGAAGAGCTATGGTTGCTTGACATTTGGGTAGTGGGCTTGGCAGGCTTTAAAGTGATGGTTGTACCATTGTGAGAAAAAGTATAGGTGTTATCTCTCCCACGATTGGTAACATTCATGTCATAAAGCCAAGGTCTTCCAAGAAGAATATGAGCTACATCCATAGGAACAACATCACAATATATGTTGGCATGATAAGATCCAAATATTAGAGGAACTAAGCACCTTTCAGTGACATCCAAAAAAGTTTTATAAAAAATAGAGTGAAATTAAGGGAGGAGACAATCTTGTAAAAAATTTTAAAGGCATGATTAATAAAAACTATATAATCATTATTTACTAAAATTAAGCTAAAATTTGAGAGTAATTATTTTAATTATCTTTTTTTTATATAAGGATAATTTTATCTAATTATTGTATAGAAATTAAAAAAGGAAAACAAAAAAAGTAGAAGATAACGGTAGATACAGTGAGCTAATACACTAAGAGAAAATGGATTTCCGAGTAATTTTAATTCAAAATTCTATTTTAATCTAAAAAAGAAAAATAATGAGGCTTTGAAAAAGATTTGGTGGCTTCAATAACATCGATCAACAAATAATCGTCACTCGTCATCCGTGCCATAAATCCACTGGTAAGTCGACCACCTTTCCCCTTGCTGATACGGCGTCGTACTCCCATCCCAACCCAACCCAACCCAACCCAACCCGGAACCTGAATCACCCTACTCTCACTTGCTCCACCCAATACTATCCTTACCATGGCTGCTCCTCTGCTTCTTAGGGGCGCCCCGCTCCTGCGCCTTCGCCTCGCCGCCAGGCTGCTGGCGCCACAGCGACAAACTTTATGTTGGGCCTCTGGTTCCGAGCTGACTCAGCCGGAGGAGAACGAGATTCATTCGGACAAGAGCAGCGTAACGGTTTTGACAATGAAGGAACCGCCGAAAGCCAAGTACCACCACAGGTGGGACGATCCTGATTTCAGGAAGTGGAAGGATATAGAGGAGGAGATTCTTCGAGATATTGAGCCAATCATTTTTCTTGCCAAAGAGATTATTCACTCCAACAGGTTTGGTTTTCACTTGTTACTCACTTTCTCACTTCAGGTTTTGTTTTATAAGCATTTCTTTTGCAATTTATTCAATATTTTGATTAAAAAATTAATAAAAAAATAAACTTTGTAATAAATAAAGTTTTTGGTACACTGATATTATCCGCTTAGAATCATTTATGGTAAAATATATGTGAAATTAGTTAATATAAAACATATAATTATTTACTAGGATAAACGAGCTACAATGTGCTTTCTTGGATTAGGAGTTCTCAACATTAATTTATTTTAATGCAATGCGTCAGAGTCTTGTTCAGTTAACGGTATTGAATTTGAATACTATATTTTCTGATATTAATCTAATCTTAACCGAAACATTCCTAGGGTTTTTTATTGTTATTATTAATGGTTACAATGCCCTTCCTTTAAAAGACACTATGCTAGTACAATAATTATAGACAATATCCTAACAAGACCGGAAATTTGATAAAGTTGGATTTCTAATGACTAATGGAACTTGTATTTTGATTTTGAGAACCTTCTAAAATCAGCTCATTTAGTGGCAGTACTGAGATCATCTTGTTTTTACTTGTCTTTGTATTTTTAATGTGGAACACCGCTTATTGAATTTCCGTGAGAGACAAGAGAGGGGATTGTGATTCTGTGAAGTGACAGAAAATCAGATATGAAGAATTCTAACGCCATTTTTATTTCCAGGATAGAAAATCAATTATGAAAATATATATATATATATATATATATGTATGTATGTATGTATGTATGTATATGTATATATATGCAAATATGTAGCATAATTGGGATGGGGTGGGTCCAGACTATGGGTTATGATGGTGGTAATGGTCATCCTCATTATTGCCTGGACACTCCTATACGAAGAAAAAATCTACCAACATCTCCTTTGTGAATCACTTCAAAGAATATTTACTGCATAAAATCTTTTAAAGAAGTGATCGTAGTTGGACATTTAATGAGCACTAGGAAAAAGATGCTGTATTATATGTTTCTCGTGTTCTTGCATATCCCTGCCAAGCCCATTGGTTAGCTTCTGTGAATTGGTGAAATTATCTTGTTTAAGGATGAAAACACTGAAGGAATATGGATAAAGTGGTGATCCAAGCCCATTCTCCCTTTCAATGTCCTTTGTCACCTTTAGCTCATTGGCTTAAAGATTTAATGACATGAGAGTTATATTTCTTAAAAACCAGCCTTTTTAAGGATATCAGGTATGTGTGACTTGAGGAGCAACCCTAGGTGGCTAACAAGAAAGTCTAGAATGGTAAAAGGTGCCTTTTTGGCTCTGCCAGCATTTTCAAAACAGAATCATCTTGAATTTTTATAGCATATTGGAAACTATGTAGATAAAAATCTGATATAGCTTTCTAAATGTAACTCAACTTCTGAACTGATTGACGGCTGTAATGGAACAGAACAGCTTTGAGTCCTAATATATTATTGATCTTATAAGAAGTTGTTGTGATCATATTTGCAAAATTTTCTGGGAGGTTCGTCAAAAAAGAATCTGAAGATTCTAAAGCTCACCATATTTACTCAGCTCATTTATAAATCATCCTAACTCACAAAAATTGTGTTGTCCTCTCACAATTCTTGTTTTTCAACCGTTATTAGAGATCTATTGCATAACACTCACGAAGGGTGAAAATGGAGTTCATGATCTTTTAGCATAGTTGCTAGAAACTCATAACTCTTTATGAAACAATACCTTGTTTGATCAGATTTCCTGCTTCTAGGTATATGGATGGAGAACGTTTAACAGCTGAAGATGAGAAAGCTGTGGTAGAGAAGCTTCTTGCTTATCATCCGCATTCTGAAGATAAAATTGGATGTGGCCTTGATTCGATTATGGTGAGTTTAAGTTTGTATTCTCTTTTATAGAATTCTTTGGTGTTTATTCTAGCTTCTGTAATGAAACTTTTGTCCTTGCTTTTTCTGCACGGTTATTCAAGATTCATTCGCATCTGGGTCAATTCAGGAATTGCATATGGATACTAGATATATAAATTCAAACAAAGATGTCTCCAAATTCTGTGTTCTTCTGCATGAATTCCTTATACTGTTAATCAGTTAAGTTTCATGTCAAATGTTTGACACCTGGCCCATTTCTTGCAGCTGTACACCTGTTCTTTTTGGCAGTTTGTCCTTGTTGCACCTCTAACTTGAGCCTTGGTGCTTCTTTAGTACATCATTGGTTTTTGTTATTCAAGCTCCAAAAACAGGAGATTTTGTTGCACAATATCCAGTAGTCTGTCCATTGTTTCTTCTTCTTCTTCTTCTAAGAAGATTAAAAAAATAAGAACAGTTATTCAATCTGTTCGTTGAATCATACAATCAATGCAGTGTGATTCTTGGACACTTATCACGATTAGGGGGCCAGGTTATCTCATTCTATTTTTGAAACTCACTTTTGCTTCAGTGGATTCTCTCTATGGGCAATAAACTATAATGCTTCACCTAAAGCATAGTAGACGTACAATTATCTTGTGTGGCAATCACATTATGGATACCCAATGCCTTATTCATGAGTTGGTGATGAAGTATATATAGCTGATAGAGCAGATGGTGATTTGCTAGAGCATTGTTTACTGAAGTGGTATATTCTGATATAGGTTAAAATCCTTTCCTCCGACTGATCAGTTGAATTCTTGCCCAATTATGTTATGCACAAAGTCATAGACACAAACAGTGTAGGATTTATTGGTTGTTCTTCAGCCACAATTACACTATTTAAGCACTGTCAAACACAGAACGAACTTTTGGTTGTTTATTGCAAGTAATATTTTAATCTCTTTAAACAAATGTTTTAACCCATTGTTCTAATGTATGTCGGTGTTAAATGGTTGGTCATCCTTATACCCATTCTATCTGGCCACTTTTTTTTTTTTCCTTAAATTTGACTCCTGTCAAGTCACAATTTCAGAATAAATCACCAGGTGCATTTTGCCTGACAATTTTAATGGGGAGAGGAATTGGTGTGTAAATTACAATGATAACTAATAGAGATTGTTTCAAAATGCATCAGGCTAGTCATAGAGACGGGTTGGGTAATATATCTGACCTCCGCAGCTGGACCATTCTCATATCAGATATCTTACTATGGCTCAGCTCATCTGGTGAGTGAACTTCAGCTGGAGGTTGGGCCTGACCTCAGTAAGGTCACACACTCAAAGGACTTATACAATACATAGCTATTTAAAGATTTTCCTCAGAGAAGAATCTGAACAGATCTACTTGTTGAAGCAGATACTTGCGGAGTTCAATTTTCTTTGAATTACCTTGCATATATTTTTTGGCTTATTTCCTCTTTTACCTGTTGAAAAAATTTTCACTCAAAAAAAGAAAAAAAAAAGAAGACAAACTTTAGACAGATATATAATTTTCTATTAGTTCTTTTCTTTGCTTGGTAGGTTTGGTGGGTGTTTGTCTCACGTGTGATTGGCATGTCAGGCAGAAGTTTTTGCCTGCTATCTGTCTAACCTCAATTATTTGTCATTTGAAATTCTATTTTTCCTTTCCTTTTTTTTTTTTTTAAATTTTTTCCCCGTGATTTCTTCATAGTTTATCATTGTTTATTAACAAAACTGATCATTATGTTATTGCTGGGGCAATAATTTTTAAGTGAGCGCTTGGATGTAGATGATCTGCCTAGATGGCTAGATTTGTCTCATTTCAGCTTTCATCTTGCATGTTACGAGATAAATATTTTTCTGTCCATGAGATCAAACTAATAGTTCATTTGATTTCTTTTGAAGGTTGATCGGCATCCCCAATATAGGCACTCAAGGTGCCTCTTTGTTGTTAGAACAGATGGTGGATGGATAGATTTCTCCTATCAGAAGTGCCTTCGGGCTTATATACGAGATAAGTATCCAGCTAATGCAGAAAGATTCATTCGAGAACATTTTAAACGTGGTAGTGGTTAACATGTATTAATCCTGTTGCTGATGTTGGTCTTCAACTACGATTTTGGTGCCATTGGAAATTGGTATGTACTAAAAAATTTAAACTTCACGTACGATTATAGAATTGGCCCATTGTATAAGTAACCTATGTTTATATATATAGCCTAGATCTACTGATCGTCAAAGTAGTAGATAATTTTTGTCTGCAACTTCAAGTTTTGGTTGCAAATGAGGACAAAATAATTGAAAATGAAGTTCTCTTTGTTGACTTGGAGTTCAACTTGAGTTGGCTTTGCATTTATGTTGGTCATCTGGTCGGACTAAACTTTTCCAAACTGTTCTGGAACTTTATTGTCTAGGAGTTTTCAGATTACTAAATTATATTAGCAAGACCCTTGTTTGACCGCTGGATGGGTCAATCCTCTTCCAGCGTTAGAGTTGAGATGGGTTTTACTCTTCACGCTCTAATGCCATCGGTTTTATTTGCTATTCAAAGTCCATGATAACAGTCAACCCACATCATGGCTTATCACAGCGATACTATTTGAAGCAAGACTTACATGTTCGTGCAATTTATTATCATTATTTTTAGATGTGATGATGAACAATGTTTCTGAAACTTTAACATCTATTTAAGACAAAATTGCGATGGCATCTGATTTGATTTTTTGATCGTATGATCTGAATAACGATCATATAAAGAGCTTTCGGCCAACGATATTCACTGTGAGTGTGCTCAGCGATCACTACCGTGAGCTAGGTGGTTTTACCATGAATTCATTTTAATCCAAGTTAAACGATGATGAAAAAGTAAAGAGGGTGGCCCCCACTTGAGTAGTTTTTAAGAGTGGAGGGAGTGGCAGGATATACGCAATCGCGAGTCAAAATAGTCATGTGGCAGCTGGGCATGTTGTCCAGTTGCGGAGAACTATCATTAGCCACTTCATGCTATTATTTAGGAAGAGACAGTATAATACAGACATTTTTATTCTGTATTTGCCTGGCTTTTAAACCGTCAAGGCACGCCACTGTTTGATGAAACAGATAATACAATTAATATGCAGTTTAAAATTTCCCAATCAATGCCGAATTATTATGCAATTTATCTTTCAACACGGCCAACAAATTGGAATTTGAGTCTTCTCTCCGCTACTCGGTTTTTCCATGTAATTGCTATGGTGCTATCATAGGACTGAACTGCTGTTCTTTGCTCGTAAATCATTTAACTTGTTTACTCGAAGTCTGTCTGCTCTATGCTGCAGCCCGAAGGGGATCAATGTGTCCACTAAGGCTTTGCTTACCAGATTTCATGCAAAAGTTGAATTCTATAGTCCTAATATTAATCTTGTCTACTGCTGCTTTAATAGATTGAAAGTAGCACGGACTTTTGCTTTGAACAAAATGAATTTTAGGCTGCAAATCATAATTGCTGGTAACTGTGATATGGCTGATGTTGGAAACTCGAAGAAAAAAGGAAAGAGAGAGAAGCTACAGGTCAGGGTAATAAGAGGTCAACTCCTGATCATCAGTAGCGTAGTACAGCTTACAAGCTTGCAATCTCTAGTAGTTACCTTCAATTATGATGTATGAAAATGCAATAATTACGGGACAAGCATGATAATTAGACTTGGACTATCTGTGGGTGGACCCCCAAAAGTTTGAGGTACTCCACAGAGCTGGATGAAGAGATCCATGTGGGGCCTCTTCCCTGACTCAACAGAACTATTTGCCCTAATGAGTTTCTTAGTAACGCGGAGAAATGGGACAACATAATTTGTTGAGGGCTCAAAAAAGATGATTAAAATCTTCATCCCCGGCTTGAAGGGCAGTGAATGTGATTCCTAGCTTGGTCCCATTAGCCGAACAGTGAGGTGAGGCTAAGGATAATAGGTCTGACGGTCCGTGTAATAGCTATGGCTTGATGAGTTCCAATAAAGGTTTTTGCTTTCTTTGGTTTGTGATTGAAATGTGAAGAAAACGAGCCACACTTTCTGACTCTGAAGAAGAGTGCGGGCTTTATCTGACTTTGACTAGATTGATGAAACACCTCTGGTTATTTTAAAAAAAGAGAGATGATCATGTAAAAAGGAAAAGAAAAGAATGAAAGTGGTTTGAAGGGACTATTCTTAACGAAAACAGTGACAAAAAACAAAACCCATTACTTTGCTCAGTTCTGGTTGAGTTTTTTTGGGGTGTGTATCGTGGTGTGAAGTGGGCTGGAAACCAACACACCAACCACTACATCTACCACCCTCTCGTTTCACTTCCGCCATTGATTTCTATTTTACCAGCCTTCATTAACCTTTTTTTATGTCCTCGCAGTGTACTCTCAACCTCTCTACACTCATTTCTCGGATATCGAGCCTGTAAAGAGAGGAAAGAAAAAGAAAAGAGAGGTAAGAAAGCAACATATCAAAGCACAAACCTACACGCGTCTGTGTGGCAAACAACATTTACAGGACTTGACATTCATTGTGTACACGGCATTCACCTTTTCTTTTCCCACATAGCACAGAGGGAGCAAGTTTAGAAACTTGAAGACAAACCCATACACACACACACACTCTCTCTCTCCTGATTTTTACTCCATTGTCAGTTGAATTGTAACGTTACAAGTGAGCTGGTTAGGGCAGGGCAGACCTCTTTTTGCATAATAGAGGATTTGAGCTGTTCCTATTCTGCTCTGTTCGGTTGGTGAATAAATTACATTGTTCTTTTTCCCCAAATCTTCTTTTATTATCATCTCTGAAAACATACAAGAATGAACCCAAGCTCCGAACTAAAAAAATAATGGCATTAATATCGTTGTTTCCTGGAATCTGCTTTAGAACTTTTCATTAAATTCCTCATTCAATAAACTACAAGACTAGATCCTAGAGGCATGCAATGCTTTTTGTTGCTTTTTGCTGTAGACCTTCTGCGAATTTGTAAAAGCAGGATATGGAACATTTAAAGTATATTGATAAAACTGTTAATGAGGGAGTGATAGAGTTATATTTTGGACTACACTACCAGCACATATGGGGAGTTGTGTAGAGTGTCTCCATATACGTGTTTTAATGGAGAAATTATGATCGTCTACATAATAAGCTACCTCACGGGCAGCCTATATCTATTCTTAGTTAGAACTCGTAATTATCTTCCTAAAAGAAGTTTATATAACAGTTCCTTTTGACAATCTGGGATGAGATGGAATGGGTCACATGGGTCTACTGATTACGATTGATGCCGAAATTATGACTCACCAGCGACGGTAAATATCTACTATACAAACTGATTCCAGCCAAAAGCACTTTTTGAAAAATTATCCTTTTATATGGTGTATGCATGAGCGTATTCAGATTATAAACAAAGTGTCATGATCAAAATTGTGTTTTAAGTACGTTAAACTAAACAGTAGCAATGAAATCGGTTTGTTGCTGTTCCTTAAAATCTTGTACGCATGTGAACATCAATTATGATTCAAAATCCTGATATCAGACGAGGATTTTGTGATCATGGATGCGCCGCTTGGATTTTGGATTTTGGTTAACATGGTTTTTATAATCTCATTGCATATTGACCACAATTTCTAATCAATTACTGTTATATATGTTGGCCAGTTGGGAATGAAGTCTTAATTTTAGCTGAGAATTTCTTCGTTATTCTTTTGTCCTTTCTAAGTGTACACACATTACTAGTAAATATTTGGACGAGGGCCGACACTGGGGATGAGAATTTTTCACACGACCCGTAGTCTTGATATGACACGACACATAAATTAAAAGATTTGAATTTATTTTAACGTGTTTGGTCGTATTTGAATTGAAATTTTTAATTCGTTTAATAATCTTGTCGTGTTCGGATCAAGAGATTGTATTCGTGAGTAACACGAATCTATTTATAACAGAAACTCGTTTATAACACGATAACACGATTGATACAGTTATTTTTAAAGTGACACAATTACAAATATTTAGTGAACTTTTTATCGTGTTGTAAATGAATTTTGAAATTTTTTATTATTATTTTTTTAATTTAAAAATATTAAAATAGGTTGAAAATTGTAATACATAATAGTGTTAATCATTTAATCATATCGTGTATCTGTGAAACATGTTAAATATTTAAACATGTCATAATCATGTTAAACGGATCATATTTGTGTTTAACACGAAAATAACCCATTTATTATTTGTGTTCGCGTGTCGTTTCGTTACCCATTTAATAATTGGATCGTGTTTGTGTTAGGTCTCTTTGACACACGAATAATAAACGGGTCTTGTTTGGATTTGAATAATCTTTACGAGCACAACTTACGAACCCAAATTCTTACCTGTATGCCCCTATACCCCTACTCGACACAGCTGCCCCTCACAGATCTCATCACAATGGACGTGATTTAACTAGTTGAATTTCAGAATTTGTGGGGTTTTACTAAACGTCTCAATCTTCATCTCATAAGTTGGAGATTTTCTGATTGAATTTGCTGCCAATTACAATGCCATTTGGTACAATAATAACATATAAAGAGAAAACACAATTTTTTTTTTATCCTACAAGGGTTTTTTTCTTATAAAAAAAAAGATCCGAGCTACTTTGAAAAGAAAAATCAATTCCAATTCTGCTTTCTTGTATATATTTATTTATTTTTGGGGTTGGAAAAGCTCAATTCTTTTGCTTTCTGTCCATCAACAAGGCATCAGATTCAGAGGTTACTTTCAAACGTCGGGGTCCGTGTAGCTCGTGTCCCTCTCCCGCCCGCGCCAATTAACTTCATATCTCTCTCCCTCTGGAACAAAATACAAATCCCTGTAATTATAAATGAAAATGAAAAGAAAGGAGAACTTCTCTTATATGGTCAACTCAACCTCCACAACAATGTTGACACATTCTCCTTCCTATTTACATTTAAAATGGTTTATTAGTCTTCCATCAGAACGGTTTACACAATATTTGAAGATCTAGAACGGGGAAAATGAAATCCGCATCCACCAAGTAGGGTCCAATGTCTTGGCGGGGTCTTTGAATATTAGAGGGTACATGCGTCACGTGTCGAGTAATTGTGTTGCACGGCCCATGATTCAGGGTCTAGGACGATAGACACAAACGCTTTCTCGCATAAAATAATAATAAAAATAAAAAAAAACATACACGCAGAGAGAAGAGAAACCCACAAATAAAACACAAACCTTGGGGACACTAACCACTCCCCTCTCCTCTCCCCTGTTACTCTTCCTCATCTCCAGAGAGAGCGAGATGTATCAAGCAAGGCCTTTTGGCCTCTCTTTCTTCCTCATTTTCTCTGGTGTATAATGTAACAAGATCTCTACCTCTTCTTCTTAGAAGAAGATGGCTAACTCAAATGCTCAACCACAAAACAACTCTACCTCACTGCTTGATGCTCTCTACTGCTCTGAAGAGAACTGGGAGGAAGTAGAAGTGAAAAATGACAGCTTTCAAGATGAACTAGAAGAAAGCTACTTTACTAGGAACAATAAATCCAATCAATTTCCAGTCTTGTTAGAACAAGACATGTTTTGGGATGATGAGGAGCTTTCTTCATTGTTGTCCAAAGAAGAACCGAACCATTTGTATGGAAACCTGGAAACCAACTTATCTGTGGCTAGAAGTCGTTGTGAGGCTGTGGCGTGGATACTGAAGGTCAATGCTCACTACTCTTTCGCAGCTCTCACGGCTGTTCTTGCTGTCAACTATCTTGATAGGTTCCTGTTGAGCTTCCATCTCCAGAGTAAGAAGCCATGGATGACCCAACTGGCTGCTGTGGCTTGTCTCTCTCTTGCTGCCAAGGTGGAAGAGGCACAAGTGCCTCTCTTATTGGACCTACAAGTATGTGTTCCACATTGAATCTTGTGTTGTGTGTTGGGATTACTTGTCTCTGATTTGTTTGTTAATGTGGGGTTCTTTGTTTTGTTCAGGTGGAGGGGAGTAAACATCTATTTGAGGCCAAAACCATCCAGAGAATGGAGATTTTGGTTCTGTCAACGCTCCGATGGAAGATGAATCCTGTGACGCCACTTTCTTTTCTTGATTACTTTACGAGGAGACTTGGCCTGAAGGGCCATCTCTGTTGGGAATTTCTCAAGAGATGCGAGCGTGTCCTTCTCTCTGTTATTTCAGGTAATTCATCACAATCTTGTATGTTTCTCATCATTACTTATTTTCCTACGTTTACCTATATAAATATATTCAACTAAGAAAAAAAAATAATGATTTTGTTATGATTTGCTTTATGATATTAATCATTTTAATCACTATCTTCGTGGCCAGATTCTAGGTTTATGCGATATCTCCCTTCTGTGATGGCCGCTGCTACAATGCTGCACGTTATTAAAACCATCGAGCCCTGTCCTGATGTGGAATACGAAGAGCAGCTGTTAGATATCCTTGGAATCGACAAGGTTGGAGTAATTTTCCTTGTTTTTATGTGAATTCATTGCATTCACTAACTGTGAATTACGTTTAAACAGGACAAGGTAGATCTTTGCAGCGAGCTAATAATGGAATTGATAATAGAAGGATATGGCAACCAATCCAATAAACGCAAGTTTGGATCGATTCCGGGCAGCCCAAACGGCGTAATGGATGTGTCGTTTAGCTCTGACAGCCCGAACGATTCATGGTCTGCAGCATCGTCTGTGTCTTCTTCACCCGAGCCTCTCTCCAAGAAGAGCAGGCTTCAGGACCAGCTTCTGCAGAGGCTGAACCATGCCACTGCAGATTTTCTTGCCATTCCTCGCTAGCTCCTCAATTACTTATCCGCCTTTTCTATTAGTCTCTGTAATAATACAAAACTGTTCCTTTTTATTATCCACAAGTTAAATTGCTTACCATCTCTGCATTTCCTAATCAATTCAAAGCCCAATTCTGGTACATTTTTCCCATTTGCATTTCTTTGTGGGCGGCGATTTGGTATGGAAATTTGGAGGTAGAGATGGTTAGCATTTTATCCGGACGAGAGTTTAAAGAACCTGAACATACCAATCCTTCCATTAATATTAACATTGAATATCACTGTTATTAAGTCTTCCTTCCATCTATGAACATATGCACTATATATTTTTATTTCTGTAGCTTATATTAATTAATTAATATCAATAAGATACGTACTCCATTCCTCTGTGTTAGGCATTGTCTTTGTTTATCATCTGAACTTTCTATTTGTCTAAATAAACATTCTATCAGCTATATAAATGGCTGTAAGAAAAAAAAAAAAACTTCACAACTTGTGATTCATGGTTTAAATAGTGTCACAGGTATGCACGTACAGTATTATGTCAATGTACGGGTAGTTGCAAATTTTAATGAAGTAAAATGGTGAGATATCATTTTCATGTTCATCAGTAATCAGTAAGAAAAGGAGAGGGTGACAAATGAATATGAAGATATAGAGGATTATATTGTCTGCATGTGAAGAAGAGAACATGTTGTCGGCCACTGGCAATCCTGGCCTTAATTTTCTGATTAATTGTTTGAGGTTTGACCTCGTTTGAAGAGCTTGTTAATTTCTTTCGTATAAGAATGACCGAAATTACCACAACAGAGCTACACAGCTGTAACACATGCAGTCCAGTTTATTTTTTATACAATGTGACACTGCCCCAGTCCTCTTCACCTGTATCTATATGTACATCATTTTATATATTTATGGTTTCGCTGGTTATAGATGTACAAAACAATTCAGCAGAAACTTCAGCTTCATTATACCTAAAGTAGCAAAAAATTGCCCTATAGCAGACATAAATAAATAATGAACATAAATTATGATAGCTATCACGAACCATACGAGTGGGGCGACTCTATTCTCTTCTCAACTATCCATTATGATACTAAAGTGTCTTACAAGTACATAATTACATTCTGTCATTATAGTTCAGAGTAATGAATTAATTTACTAGAACTTTTGGTTCTTGACCTCTAGCTTGAAGTATAGTTTGTCAAGCTTTACGTTTGAACACAGAGGCAGATGTAGAGTCCAACCTAACTAGGCAAAGTCAATGAGAGCTACCGTTCATAAGGAAAGTCTAGGCATTCAGA
This sequence comes from Boswellia sacra, assembly GCA_013180625.2. NCBI lineage: Eukaryota > Viridiplantae > Streptophyta > Magnoliopsida > Sapindales > Burseraceae > Boswellia > Boswellia sacra. The sequence goes on along the minus strand of SNVD02000067.1, from coordinate 757,903 downwards.
CAGCATTGATGAGCTTATACATTATTAATACGTTCTAGTTCACCAATATATCTCTTGCTTTTTTGAAAGTGAAAAAGATAGAGATAGAGAAAGAGTGTAAATTATTTTTACTAAAAAAATAATAATAAAAAGAAAAAGATGGGTAATTTAAAAATGACATAAAAGTAAAGGAATGATTATAATCCCATAATCTTACATGTTATGTACAATTACTATGATGTGCAATGATATGTTTGTAATCACTCGAAGGATTTTCCTGGCATTTTGTCAATAGAAACCATCTACTCACCAGCGTATGAAGACAAATTATGTCAATTAGTCATTTCGCTATCCCATACCAAGCTGATGTCGGAAAGAATTTGGAATTTAAAGTCTTAACAACTTGGTGGGCAGAAAAAGTCTTACCTCTTGTTAGTCAAGATTTTCCTAATATATGCTTAAATTATTAGTCCACTTAGTTGATCTTGCTTAAGAATAGTTGATAATATCAGAAAAGACACCCACAAGAAGGCTTGCATGTGCTTTCTAGCACTTTAAACTAAAGGGAATCATTACTTGGCTTTATTCTCCATATAAGATACACAGCTCTCCAGATTTCTTGATCTGTTGAACTCATTTGTATTATCTGATCTATACAATTTTATATGTACCGTGAATGTCGCAGTTGTATAGAATATTAGAGGATTACTTAGCTATAATTCTTTACCGCCCATATTGACCATTTCGTTTTCAGGCTCTTCGGCGCTTGTTTTTGTGCATATGGGTAAATGGGCACGTTAGCGTTGCAACAAAGCATGTCACACACTTCTTAAAATTGTCTTTGTTTATTTTTAATTTGGCACTTTGCTTCGTACATTACTAATCTTTTTGTTGAGATTCGTGACAAAAATGAAAAATTAGAGTAGGGGAGATGTGTGAATGTTGTGGAGTTGATAAGAGGGGATGAACTAAGAAAAAGAGGAGCCAAAAAGAAAGTACAGGACTAAGCCGTAATAAGCACATAAAGCAGCCATAAGAGAAGGTTAAAAAGAGATTTTGGATACAATTAGATCCACCAAAAACACACCCACTAAAAGGGAAAAAGGCGAAAGTTAGATAGGTGATGGAATGTTGAAATTGGGGACAGTATCTTTTGATTTTGTTTGAGATGTCTTTGTTGGTCTTTTGCCCTTTGCTTTTGGTAGTTAGTAGTGTAGACTGCAGCATATTTCAACCCATAAAAGAAAAAGAAAACGAGAAAATGATAAGATATGAATTGGCGATCATAAGATGTGGAGAGAAAGAGGGTGAGCTATTAGTAATTGGTTCCAGTGAATATCTTCTCTTCTTTTATGGACACTACAATCTTTAAACTCCTCAAAGTTCATACTTTTGACCTAGTGAGCATTGATGTTTTTAACCTTTAAACATTAAACAAATTGTCCTTATTAAGCGCGGAAGCAATTAAACTTGCACCTTTAGTAAACCAATCACGTCGTGCTTCACTGATGACCAATAGCCATTTCATGAGAATTGAATTCTAAAATTCTAGTTAGTTTTGGAAATGACTTTGCTCTTTTTAATTTCGGTTGTCATGAGTTGTCTACCAATTACTATTAACTCATTACAACTACAACACAACATTTTATCTTAGAATCGACGGCCATTTAATTCATACTTTGCCAACTGGCAACTCAATCACTTCCTGCGGCCTATCTCCGCATAATTGTATCCTATGAGAGCAATGATATATACATGATAGTATCAGCCGTTAATATGGCAAGTAGCCAAACATATGTAAGTGTAACGACCTAACTCTTACCGGCCTACATGTATCATGTTTCATTTGTTAACATATGATTAAATTTTCAACCCTAAAAATTGAAAATGATAAATGATTAAACCAATCAACGCATAGACTTGTATTAACAAGATGAAAAATACAAATTTGTCCTACCACGTAACATCATTGGCACATGATGAGCCATTTAATGCTTAAACTTGATAACATATATATTCTAATAAACAGTACTTATCTACTGTATTAGTATCTGGAATTGATGAATCAGGCCCACTTTAAAGAGACTGTAATTCTACGAAAACGAGATTTAATCCATCTACCTGCCACATTCCATCCGTGAGTGGTATAATTGTGAGGCCCCTTCAATCCTGACCAAAAGATTGAAACATGTTTGTTTTCGGTTTTCGTTGCAGACTAGGGATAATGCATGAGGCACCACAGGATGAGTATCCGATGGGCTAGGCGGGCTGGGCTCTATTTGTCTCATAGAAGATGTCACCATCTCAGATAATGCCAAACAAATTATTCAATCCTGCTGCTGCAAACCAGGCCGGATTAGTTTTCTATTTTGATTATTGGTGTTGCATGCGTGGGGGCAACAGGTATGTAGTGAAACAAGCTCCATAATTTCTAGCCAAGCCATGAGGCGAGGACAAGCTTTACGTGGTCCAATTTTTAATATGGAAGTGAAGAATATATGATCTAGGATTAATGACAGAACACACCAGGAGGAAAACATCAAAGGAAAAACCGAAACACAGTTATTGTGGACAGATATGAGATCGAATGTAATGGTGCAGAGTGGTCCTGAAGTGGGGTAGCCAAATGGCCCTTATTCATCCCTACCTTGCCTAGATTGATTTTCCACAAGTGGGCTGTTGTGGTATTATTATTGTAGCTAATACAAGCCCTGCAAATGATCCGAAGGCCTCTAGTGTCGCTTTTTGTGATCAGAAAGAAAGGGACATTGCTAGATTTTAGTTGTGCTGGGGGCAAAGGCCGTTGCACCAAAAATCATTAAAACTGGCGGCAATTAACCATGTGCATATGGCATACCAAGCTTTCTGGGTCTATTTTGAAAGCCTAGATTAACCCTATCACTTTTTTGTCTTAGATTTCGACTTTTCTTTGGATTCTATGAGGAATATAAGCCGTGATCAGTATTGCATTTTGGTTGCATTTGAACCAGGATGAGAGGTTCATAAGCTGTCAATTTCTGATCCAACCACGCTTCACGTAGATGCTTTTAGTGTTGGATTCAATATTGAGGACTCTTAAGTATATATATTCTTGAAAATTCCAGCTGTAAAATACATAGATAATATTATTCTTTCCGAATTTTCCTCCCACACATATTATTATTCTATTCTTTCTTTTTAACAGGCCTGAACAATGAACACATTGGATTATATGAATTGGCTAGATGAGGAATTTGTGAAGAATGAATAGGCATGCACAAACCAAGTATGCATTGGTCGTTGACATAGAACTTGAGGACCAAATTAATGAATCTGATTCATCCGAATTGACTCTTGTTTAATCTGTAACAGAAGATATAATCTACAACCCAGAAACGGAACTAGTAAAGCTCAACTGCGTACTAAGTGAAATAGGAAGGGTCCGCAATTAGAACACAACTATTTCTAACTGGCTCAGCATGAGTAGCCATGTGTGCCATATATCAAAAGCTATTTTGCATCCGAAGCGAAGACTGCCTGGCACACAACTGTAACATTGCTAATTTCCTGATGACTGCCAACAAGTATCCTTAGCAATAGCAAAAGAGATCATCGAAAATGCACTTGTAATTAACGCAAGACCTGGCGATTCAAGGATATTCAATTTTTCCGATACTTCCACACATATGCAAGTACAGAAATTTTCGTATGACTAAAACGTAAGATATGCTTATACGTGTTACGAGAGAATTGAATTATATGAAAATATATTTCGTTATATGTATTTTGTTTTATTTTAAATGAATTATAGTTTAAAAAATTAAAAAACATTTTTTATTTTTAAATATTATAAAATAATTAAAATATAATATTTAATAAATAATATAATTTATATTAAAATATTAAAGTTATTTTGAAATAAAAAAGTAAGAAAATGCAAATTATATAAGTAGATAGAAGTTTGGAAATGAGAAAAAAAAAAATTGTTACTGTTTTTAGAGAGAATGATGCATGAGAGGACTTATACCTCTACTCACTTTTTTTTTCTCAATTAGAAATGCTCAATCAAACATCTATTACATATTCTTTCTAAATGGAATCAGAATTTTAAAAAAAAAAATCCAAAAGGGCTAACCAGACGGACCTAATTTTTAATGCAATCAGAATTCAATTGAATTTTCTTTCATTTGTCTTGGGGAATCAAAATCCATTCTAAATGTTATTGATTATTCTTTTTTTTTTTTACTCTGTGTCATAATATCAAGGCTATTCAGGACTTGAGGAGAATCGGAGATTGAAGAATTTTTGTAGCAATTTGAATGTTGAACAGAACCTAGCTGGGCCGGAAGCTCTAGTATTAGTATACCATGAAATGCAAGGTTTTCGGCATACGAGATACATAGATAAATAAAAGTCTCCGACCTTTTTCGCACTACGAGTGTACTGAAAGATGCTCGTCACATCACATGCTAAGGAGCTTTTCGGCTTTCCCTCGTGCAAGAGTGGTACGTCCCAACAGAATGACTATTGGGCCTAGCTATGGGTCCATTTGTTGGGTTTGATATTGATCCATAATGACCTGTCCATGATTGTTGTGTGAGGTCGTCCCTGCCCAGTTCACATGAGTAGCAGCTAGCAAATGGCAATGATGATAATAATACATGATATTAATCCAAATAGGTCGTCTAATCTTTTTGAGGATGAAAAATATACATAAATATAAAATATATAAATATATTTATATATAGATTGAAACCAAAAATATTCGCTGCGAACTAAAATTATAAAGAGTTTAAATTAAGGCAAAATTAGCACTGCAGTAATTGTAATTTTCAGTTATTCTTGGTTTGAAATAGATACCTAGCACTGTCGCTTAATTATGATGTAGAATGAGAATCTATTTGCGATAGAGATGAGCGAAACGAGAGATTTGTGTGGCATCCACTTTGATATCCCTTATAATTGATTTCAGACCCTGAAGATATTGAGAGAACCAACTAAAATATCACAGTACGCAATAGAAATCTGATTCTCCTGTATTGGAGAACAAAGCAAAGTATGATCGATATACATATGCTTTTCACAATCTCACACCGTTGATGAAAAATCATCTTTTACTAACAAAATCTGCCACGAGATTGCAAAGAAAAGAGAAAAGTAGATACCAAAACCCCATTCAAACTTTAATTATTTTGTGGTTTCTTCTTCATTTATCCACTACTCCTTGTCTCAATTTATTCCGTTGGTATCAAGCCATCCACATGACTTCTAATCTAGACATTCATTTGCTACACGGGGCTCAACTGGACAAGCGTTTTATATATATTGATATCCAATAATGGACAAACAATGCCTAGCAGGACACACAAAAAAAAAAAAAAGTTATATGGAAAACACGTTTAGGGTTTGGGAAGATAGTGCTGAAGATTGTGAACTTAATGCATGGTGTCTTTGGTTTTCTCTAGTCCAAAAGGTCAAATGAGAAGAGACCAGAATACAGTGGCAGATCTATAAATTTTCTTTAGAAGGGGAACCAGTATAGAATTAAGATAAATATAAGTAACTAAATATAATAATTAAGATATTATTATATTTAAAATAATTTTCAAATAAACTAAAAATTAGATAATTTTTTTCATTTTCGAATACAGAAGTATATATAAGACTAAAGTAATGAATTACAATTTCAAGAAAATTTTTTCTAACAAATGTATTAGTTCTAAAATTTTTTTGATTATAATTTAATTTATATGTTTAAATAATATTGTTTTAACACTTAATATGAAAGCTAAACGCATTTAATAGTTGGAATATGATCTATAATTAGAGATTTTATTTTTTGCACTATTCACTACAACAAAACTGGCCTTTTATGTTGGCTAAAAAATGACATATATCATTATATATGTCGGTCTTCGCGCGACATAAAGTGACTTATCACATATTCTTATACGTGTCACTTGGTCAAACTGACACAAAATAATATATAATATGTGTCATTCAAAAACAGATATGTAAGGAGCAAATATTTTTCATGAACGTGTCGGTTTCCACTAAATATGTGTCCGCTCGTAAGTGACACAAATATTGTATCAGTCCTCAAACTACACATAGATGAATTCACTTGTGTCACTTATGAAGTGACACCGTGTAATGTCATTCATTGAGTGACACTCACCGATTAAAATTTACGATATACGTGTCATTCAGCTGTATGACATAAATATTCTTATGTCGTTTATTGGCCGACATGTATATTTGAAAACATAAAAAAAAATATATAATACTTGTCGGCCTAAATTTAAAATTCAAACCGACACGTATTATATATTTATTATTTTTAGAAATCCGGTTTTATATGTGTTTATATAGACAAGAACACCTAGACAGCAAAAACAATGTTATTACTCAATAATTACAGAAAAGGCCAACTCATGCAAAGACAACAAATTAATAATACAACTCACATATTTAAGCAACACAAACCTTACATTTGTAAGCAACAAACACAAACCTCAACAAGCAATGTCAACAAATACAAATTAATAACACAATATTAAGTCAGTAAAGCTATAACTACAAATTAACAAGTACTCATCAAAACCAACACCAAAATCATGCTCATTAAATCATATCTTTAATCAGAAAAAGTCTTATATCTAGCCAAAAATTAAACTGGAAGCCAATTGCAATGCTATTTCAACACAAAAGCATATTATGAACTTCAAAATTAACTACAATATACCAAGGCAAAATTAACCAACAACCACAAACACAAGAGGCAACGTAAGGTCCAAATACCAGCAAAGCTAAATGACAAATACTTCAACCATTAGCATTTGAGTTGTGTCAGCAAAACAAACAAACTCTAAATAACTCCATTAGCTACTTCAACCATTAATTCAATCAAACAAGTAGTCATCTCCCAAAAAAAAAAAACTTCAAATATACACAAAACCTCTACGAATATTTTGATTTAATAAGTTAGAACATATTGAATATTCAATCTATGCTGATAAGCACAAATCTTACAGAATTTTGTAACCTGATTTCTTTGTCTTCCTTTTTCTCTATACCAATCTCTTACAATCTTGGATACAAAGACAACTCATTATGATCTCACCTCATTCATCTCCTCTATACTATAACTTTTCTTGTTGTTGAACTGAGATCACAATAAAATTTAAGTTAATTACAGCAACAAAATCAACATTATTGGATTTTGGATTTATAATTATGTATATCTTGCCTTCTCATAAGGGACGTTGGGCTCTTTAATATTTTCCTTCATATATTTGAATAGTACCCAAACAAACCTTCATCAAAACTGAACCTTGACATAGTCCATATCATCTACCATCAAAGATTCTACTTTCATTATCTAAATTTAAGATTTTATGTAAATCAATATATTGATGATGAACTGGGTTCAAAGAATAGATATAAAAATTTAGATTGATGTAGTATAGATTAAATAATCTTTCAAATCTATTATAATTATGTATATTTTAAAGGCTTTTCAAATAAATTGTGTGAGTAAATATATCTTGATATTTTAATCATGCAATAACATAAAAATATAAGTATATGGACAAACCCACTTGACTATGTTACTATAAGAGGATTTAACAAAAACTATATCTAAAGTTAAGGATGAACCTAAGGGGTATATTTGTTAAAATTTAGTATTTTTTAAGACTATCTTTGTAACTATTGAAACTTATGAGATATATAAGAACGGTGTGATCGTTTTGTGATTTTGTGTTTTTGTTTTCAATAAGATTTAAGAATATGTGGTTGATTTTGAATTATTTTAAATTTTAAAACGAATATGTGATTGATATTAAATTAAAATGTATTAAAAAATATATAGTAGAAAAAAAATTTAATTAAAAAACGAATACACGCTAAATTTCTGAAGACCCCGCCCCACAATCACAACATAGGTCCGCCTATGCCACAGTGGAAGAGACAACCTACTTTATCTAGGTTGTCTCATATAAGTTTTTCTTCTTTTTGAGAATCTATAGAGATTACAGAGTAGTTAGATTTCGTATTGATTAAGGCAACAAGAGGGTGGGAGAAGTGGAGATGACATGTGATGGGAATCTCTTGGAGCGCATGACAAAATGTCTTTATAGTATGAATTGAAAGTATCTTCAATATTCCACAGATTTTGGGGCAAAATCCGCTACGAACCAAAAATATCCGCTGCGAACCAAAATTATAAAGAGTTTAAATTAAGGCAAAATTAGCAGTATAGTGATTATAATTTTCAGTTATTCCTGGTTTTAAATAGATACCTAGTACTGTCGCTTAATTATGATGTAGAATGAGAATCTATTTGCGATAAAGATAGAGCGAAACGAGAGATTTGTGTGGCATCCACTTTGATATCCCTTATAATTGATTTCAGACACTGAAGATATTGAGAGAACCAACTAAAATATCACAGTACGCAATAGAAATCTAATTCTCCTGTATTGGAGAATAAAGCAAAGCATGATCGATGTACATATGCTTTTCACAATTTCACACCGTTGATGAAAAATCAACTTTTACTAACAAAATCTGCCATGAGATTGCAAAGAAAATTAAGAGAAAAGTAGATACCAAAACCCTATTTAAACTCTAATTATTTTGTGGTTTCTTCTTCATTTATCCACTACTCCTTATCTCAATTTATTCCGTTGTTATCAAGCCATCCATATGACTTCTAATCTAGACACTCATTTGCTACACAGGGCTCAACTAGACAAGCGTTTTATCTATATTGATATCTAATAATGGACAAAAAATGCCTAGCAGGACAAACAGCAAAAAAAAAAAAAAGTTATATGGAAAACACTTTTAGGGTTTGGGAAGCTAATGCTGAAGATTGTGAACTTAATGCATGGTGTCTTCGGTCTTCTCTAGTCCAAAAGGTCAAATGAGAAGGGACCAGAATGCAGTGGTAGATTCATAAATTTGCTTTAGAAGGGGCACCGGTATAGAATTAAGATAAAAATAAGTAACTAAATATAATAATTAAGGTATTATTATATTTAAAATAATTTTCAAATGAACTAAAAATTAGATAATTTTTTTTCATTTTCGAATACAGACGTATATATAAGACTAAAGTAATAAATTTTAGTTTCAAGAAAATTTTTTCTAACAAATGTATTAGTTCTAAAATTTTTTTGATTATAATTTAATTTATATGTTTAAATAATATTGTTTTAACACTTAATATGAAAGCTAAACGTATTTAATATTTGGAATATCATCTATAATTAGAGATTTTATTTTTTGCACTATTTCATTATCCAAATTTAAGATTATATGTAAATCAATATATTGATGATGAACTGAGTTCAAAGAATAAATATACAAATTTAGATTGATGTAACATAGAGTAAATAATCTTTCAAATCTATTATAATTATGTATATTTTAAAGGCTTTTAAAATAAATTGTGTGAGTAAATATATCTTGATATTTTAATCATGTGATAATATAAAATAGAAGTATATGAATGAACCCACTTGACTATGTTATTATAAGAGGATTTAACAAAAACAATACCTAAAGTTAAGGATGAACCTAAGGGGTATATTTGTTAAAATTTAGTTTTTTTTAAGACTATCTTTGTAACTATTGAAACTTATGAGATATATAAGAACGGTGTGTTCGTTTTGTGATTTTGTGTTTTTGTTTTCAATAAGATTTAAGAATATGTTGTTGATTTTGAATTATTTTAAATTTTAAAATGAATATGTGATTGATATTAAATTAAAATGTATTCAAAAATATATAGTACAAAAAAAAAATTAATTAAAAAACGAATACACGTTAAATTTCTGAAGACCCCGCCCCACAATCACAACATAGGTCCGCCTATGCCACAGTGGAAGAGACAACCTACTTTATCTAGGTTGTCTCATATAAGTTTTTCTTCTTTTTGAGAACAGAGTAGTTAGACTTCGTGTTGATTAAGGCAACAAAGAGGGCGGGAGAAGTGGAGACGACATGTGATGGGAATCTTTTGGAGCGCACGACAAAATGTCTTTATAGTAGGAATTGAAAGTATCTTCAATATTCCACAGATTTTGGGGCAAAATCCGCTACGAACCAAAAATATCCGCTGCAAACCAAAATTATAAAGAGCTTAAATTAAGCCAAAATTAGCAGTACAGTGATTACAATTTTCAGTTATTCCTGGTTTGAAATAGATACCTAGTACTGTCGCTTAATTATGATGTAGACTGAGAATCTATTTGCGATAAAGATAGAGCGAAACGAGAGATTTGTGTGGCATCCACTTTGATATCCCTTATAATTGATTTCAGACTCTGAAGATATTGAGAGAACCAACTAAAATATCACAGTACGTAGAAATCTGATTCTCCTGTATTGGAGAATAAAGCAAAGTATGATCGATATACATATGCTTTTCACAATTTCACACCGTTGATGAAAAATCATCTTTTACTAATGAAATCTGCCACGAGATTGCAAAGAAAAGAGAAAAGTAGATACCAAAACCCCATTTAAACTCTTATTATTTTGTGGTTTCTTCATTTATCCACTACTCCTTATCTCAATTTATTCCGTTGTTATCAAGCCATCCATATGACTTCTAATCTAGACACTCATCTGCTACACGGGGCTCAACTGGACAAGCGTTTTATATATATATTGATAACCAACAATGGGCAAACAATGCCTACTAGGACACACCAAAAAAAAAAAAAAGTTATATGGAAAACACTTTTAGGGTTTGTGAAGCTAGTGCTGAAGATTGTGAACTTAATGCATGGTGTCTTCGGTCTTCTTTAGTTCAAAAGGTCAGATGGGAAGGGACCAGAATGCAGTGGCAGATCCAGAAATTTGCTTTAGAAGGGGCACCAGTATAGGATTAAGATAAATATAAGTAACTAAATATAATAATTAAGATATTATTATATTTAGAATAATTTTCAAATAAACTAAAAATTAGATAATTTTTTTTTCATTTTCGAATACACATGTATATATAAGACTAAAGTAATAAATTAGAGTTTCAAGAAAAAAATTTTCTAACAAATGTATTAGTTCTAAAAGTTTTTTTATTATAATTTAATTTAATTTATATGTTTAAATAATATTGTTTTAATACTTAATATGAAAGCTACATGTATTTAATATGTGGAATCCGATATGATCTATAATTAGAGATTTTATTTTTTGCACTATTTCATCATCTAAATTTAAGATTCTATGTAAATCAATATATTGATGATTAACTGAGTTTAAAGAATAAATATAAAAATTTAGATTGATGTAGTATAGAGTAAATAACCTGTTAAATCTACTATAATTATGTATATTTTAAAAGCTTTTTAAATAAATTATGTGAGTAAATATATCTTGATATTCTAATCACGCAACAACATAAAAAAGAACTATATGAATGAACCTACTTGATTATGTTACTATAATAGGATTTAACAAAAATAATACCTAAAGTTAAGGATGAACTTAAGGACAAAAGGATATATCTGTTGAAATTTAATATTTTTTAAGATTATATTTATAATTATTAAAAATTATGGGATATAATTTCTTAATGAGGGCCCACAATTACAACATAGGTGTGCCTATGCCAGAATGGGAGAGGCAACCTACTTTATCTAGGTTGTCTTGTTTAAGTTTTTTTTCTTTTTGAGAATCTACATAGATTACAGAACAGTAAGAATCCGTATTAATTAAGGCAACGAGGCTAGAGAAGTGGAGATGACATGTGATGGGAATCTCTTGGAGCGCACGACAAAATGTCTTTGTAGTGGAAATTGGAAGTATCTTCAATATTCCACAGATTTTGGGGTTGGATGTGACGGCCACTCCAATCTTTTGAGCTCCAAGTTGCTTTACCTCTCTTTGTTTAGGCTTTAGCATGTAGCACGCTTCAACTAGTATATAAAAAGGTGTTTGGTAATGCGGTCTGCGCAATCCACCATTTCGACGTACGTACCTATAAGACTGTATATAGCTTAGTGACGATATAATTAATAAGTAAATGGATTTTTGAATTTAATTCTTCGTTAGAAGAAAAACATATATGAAAAGGAGCAGGGACAGTTTGCAATTAAGGGTAAATGAATATGTTGTTCAATAACTGTATAATCTCCTGCCTCATGAAATACTCATACTGAATGACTTTAAGCTTAAGCATGCGCTGATGAGAATGAAGATTTTATATATGGTGATCCGACGGCACCCACAAGACCACAACAGTAGAACACTTTGTTAATAAAGTGGGTGATGAATATTCAAGGGTTTCGTCTCCTTTTTCAAAGTTTTTCTAGTGAGACGCACCTTGATAATGAGACAAATACACAACTGCATGAGAAAGTGATATTTCTTATTAGAAAACAAGGTTAGGTAGTAGTGCATAAACTAAGTATGCGTAATTTGTTTCATGATAACATCAATGTAGCAGTACTAGTACCTAAATGATCATTTTGTATGTATAGACTAGAGGCCACAACACGAAAGTGGACTCTATATATGTAACTAACGTTAGGTACTTGTTATTCCTAAATTGTATAACTTGTTATAATTAAGCTTCACTTTTTATGTCACCGTTCATCTAGTAAAAATCGAACAAAGTTGGAAATGTTTACTTGGGGCCTTTGAGGTCTCAGGAAGACAGCATGAAATAAAGGAGGCGGCAGCAGGAGGAAGCGAGAAGAGTGCACAGTGTACACAAAACATATCATTGTTTTTGCTGACGTTTCCTTATGTATCCCCCAGGTTTTGGAAACGTGTATGCATTGTTGGATTAATTGATTAATTTATTTATTCAATTGAACGTGGACTCAGTTCGATACCCATCCAATGATGTAAAGCTTTCTCATTCCTTAGTCATCAATCTTGAGCTGTTAAGCAAATCCAACCAACCACAAGCCTTATCACATCGTTATCAGATGACGACGGTGTCCAACCTGCTTCTTCCTTCCCGGAAACCAGCGTAAGCTTTTGACCTTTCTGAATTTGGTCCGCCGCCTACGTGGTGCAGCCACCACCAACGAGGGCTTTTTTAATTTGTTCCTCAATTTTGTCACTGTACGCGGCAATTATGTATCATATGTATATATGATATGCTTAATTAAATGGGGATAAATTATGTCACCCTACTATGAGAAAATCGCTAATTTATATACTATTGTGATATTATCGCGTTTATTAGCCAATTAAAAAAAATGACATAAACAATTGATCAACTAATCAATCGATAATTTTGCTGTTCTAGCATTATTTCCATATCACCAGTGCAAAATAAAAATCTACGGTATAAATAGTCTTATTTTTTAATAAAATTTAGTAAACGGCTCTTTTCTGGTGTGGAATCCTATCAATTTCTTCTAAAAAGAATTCACTTAATTTCATTAAATAAAAAGGATAATAGTTATAATTTATTATTTTTATATTGTTTATTATAGTCAGCAAAGAGATGTTAAGAAGTTTAAGATGATAACTAATTGATATTTTCTTAACATTAAGAAAGTTAAAATCATTTATTCTAATTTTTTAATAATAAAATCATATTAGGATATACTAATTTTATATCCTTAATACTGTCCATTGAGCATACATTGAGATGACTTTATTAATGTGCTTTGAGATTTTTCAGTACTATTAAAAACCTATTAATTAATTGAGATTTAAGTTTAGTATACATATCTCAATATACCAATTAATTAATTGGTCTTGCCATCGCGTAAAAAAAAAAAATCGATAATATAAATCTCGGACGGTGAAGATCACAGAGAAAGTGATTGATTAATAAGCACAAGTAACAACAGAAATTTTACTAAGCAAGTTGAAGTTGTGTTTTTCGAGTTCCCGTGCAACAACTACTTTTAGTCTAGTAAATTTAGTTGTCTGGTCTGCATAATCTATGTGATGATAAAATAAATTATTTTATCTCTTTGCAGCCATATATAGCTAGTAGCTGTCGAATAGTCGTTCATAACTGGCCTCAATTAATATTTCAACTAAGACAGACGTGTATTGGGAGATGGTCCAAAAAAATCACTGGTAACCTCTGCTTAAAATGAGAAAAATAGATTTACCTTTACATTATTAAGATTTATTTTCCTTGATTGCAATCACCAATATAAAATTTTAAAAAGAGGAGTTAATTGGTCAAGTCGATTGTAAACCAAGCAAGATGGAACGTGGAAGTCCCGCGTGGAGTCTGCGACAAAAACTGAAATTTATGTAACTTCCCGTAACACGTGGGCAATGCTATGGGAATCCAAACAATAACGAATTAAAATGCAACTCATAGAGCATTTTGGATTCCGGAAACGTCTATATAAAGCGGCAATTTCGGTTACATTTTTGTAGTAAGAGTGGACGCCATTCAGGCCAAGGCAGGAGAGAGCGACAGAGCGAGAGAGAAGAGAAGAATGGGAAGGTGGGCAATTGCCGTGCATGGAGGCGCTGGGGTGGATCCTAATCTCCCAGCCGAGAGGCAAGAGCAGGCCAAACAACTTCTTACTCGCTGCCTAAATATTGGCATCTCTGCTCTTCGCTCCAATCTCCCTGCCATCGACGTCGTTGAACTAGTTGTATGCTCTCCTGTCTCTCTTCCTCTCATCAACTTTTGTGTATATATGTATAGTTTCTAGCTCCTATATGTTCCACTCTACCAATTTTATATAATATGTAAATGAAGTTTTTGAATAAAAATTGTATTCAAGTGTTTTCATTCGATATTATTATAATTATAAATGGCTTCTTGTTACTTATGTATGTAATTATCTGTATTCATCTATTTTGATGTAAACGGAGGAGTTATTACAACATATAACATATGGCGTGGTTCCGTTGGTAGGTAAGAGAGCTTGAAACTGATCCCCTATTCAATTCCGGCCGTGGATCTGCGCTTACGGCAAAAGGAACGGTAGAGATGGAGGCGAGCATTATGGACGGACCTAAGAGAAGATGCGGTGCGGTGTCGGGGGTAACCACGGTCAAAAACCCGATTTCTCTGGCCAGACTCGTGATGGAGAAATCTCCTCATTCTTATATTGCCTTTTCTGGCGCCGAGGAATTCGCAAGACAACAGGTGAGTTTACCATTTGGCTTGCCTGCCTCACAACATTTTTCTTTAATTTCTTTTCTTTTATGGCATTTGTGTAAATAAACAAACGCATATATGGCAATTAGAATTTGCTTTTTTGATAATACGTATGTATTGGGTAACACTGTCCAGGGTGTAGAGTTGGTTGATAATGATTACTTCATCACCGAGGAAAACCTGGGAATGCTTAAGTTGGCTAAGGAAGCAAATTCCATCTTGGTACGTTGGACCATTTATTATTATATATTTTTTTTCCTTAATAAATCATGGGATGATACGATATGGGGCCATCCACAGACTTTATTTATTTATTTATTTATTTTTAACTTTTTTGCCATTGTCCAGTTTGATTACAGAGTTCCAATTGTTGGATTAGAGACCTGCGGCGCCGGTGCCGCAGCCTCGGAGAATCCTTTGCAAATGAACGGACTGCCAATAAGCATTTACGCGCCAGAAACAGTTGGCTGCGTGGTGGTTGACAGGGAGGGTCGTTGCGCAGCCGCCACCTCAACAGGAGGACTAATGAATAAGATGACAGGTAGAATTGGTGACTCACCACTCATTGGTTCAGGGACTTACGCATGTGACCTTTGTGGGGTCTCTTGCACTGGAGAAGGCGAGGCCATCATACGTGGGACACTGGCGCGCGACGTGGCAGCAGTTATGGAGTACAAAGGTCTGGGGCTGCAAGAGGCTGTGGATTTTGTGATAAAACAGAGACTTGATGAAGGGTTTGCTGGGTTGATAGCGGTGTCGAAGGATGGCGAAGTGGCTTGTGGGTTCAACACAAATGGAATGTTCAGGGGCTGTGCTACGGAGAGTGGGTTCATGGAGGTTGGCATCTGGCAGTGAAGGGTTTTTGTTGCTCTGGTCATGTTTGGCGCACATCTCGTCTGGTCATGTAGCATCAAACATGTACTGATGAGATTCGATGAATAATAAATTAGGACTTTCTCTAGTTAATAAAATAGGCTTATTAATTTTGCGCCATTAATACACTTCTCGATAGCTATTTTACCAATTTCTTTTCATGGTTCGACCGAATTATATCCCGTATCATAAAGGCCAGTATTGATGCACTAGTTGTCCAGTTGTGACGAAAATTTTTCTTCCACTTGTATATTGTCTTTTTATATGTTTTTGTCTTATATAGCGCATTTTCCGTCCGATGATATCGAGGAAAGTGGCAAGTTGGCATCAGATTTGACGGTTAGCATAGGGAGAATGGAATTTCAACTTGAGTCGGAAAGCCAAACGCACCTCATAATAGGTTCTGTTTTATATTCCAATTCTTCCGGAGAACCCATATGGTTAAGTCATATATTCTTTATGATAAGAGGAGTTGGCTTGGCTGTTTTTTTTTTTGATATTTTATACTTTAGTAAAATGGAGGAAGAAGAGTGTGCGTATGTATAAATACATATATATTTCAGCCCAAATCAAAATAACCATTTTACAGAATCGGCCTTTTCCCATTTAGAGCTCAGCAATGTTTTGCAGTGCTTTGATTTGGGAAATCATAAAAGCGAAATAGCTTTAGATTACCTGTAAGAATCTCTAGTGGCTTGAAGGTGCAAAGAATCTTTAGATTTCCTACAAGTAGCATCACTACTTCATTAGTGGCTTTGAGGTATAAGCACCTCACCAGTCTAATTAATAGTTAATTCGCCCAAATTTCTTCAGTTTTTTATACAACAAGAGCGCTCTAAAAGTTGACTGTAGAAAAGCGACCCGAACTCGAACTATTAAACCTGATTGAGGTAAGAATATTCAGCCAGGGACATGCCAGAGCTACAACAAAAGTTAACACACTAATTTATTAGTAGTTCTTTCTTTTTCTTTCGGAGCAAACATGTTAAAACAAATCTGCCTAGTCGGAACACTCGTATGTTGTTACTTCTGCTTGCTCCCCCAAATGGCGTTTTTTGCGGATTGAACCGTTTTTGAGACAGCATCAACTGCACCCGCTAAGGCGCCACCCCTGCCATTAGAATTCCCCTTGTCGCGAGTCAGATGAACCACGCCTACTTTCTCCCTTGTTGGCTCTTTGTCCTTCCCCGCTGGTGACCTGTAATCAGTAGTCTCCACTGTGGTTTCTATTGCACCTTGCTCGTTTATTTCTTCAGTTGCCTGCGCACATAAAATGAAAAGGTTAACTACTCAGATCATGCAGGGAATGAAAAGAGCAATCAATACATAGAAAATGATAAAACTAACAGGAAAAGGAGGTTAATTAATATATACTTTCGTTGTGCTCATGGTGATTGATTTTGGATAGTTTTAAGCAAGGAATTTGGTTGAATTTCCTAGTTCCTGCATCTCTGCATGCAAAAACTTACACAAGTAGTTCACTTACTCTAACTAGATAGCCTGTGCTGCGGACACGTTTCCTATGTGGTGGCTTCTTCCCCTTGAGATCATAAGACAAAACTCCTTACTGTGTAGACACGTACGTTTTCATCCAAAGATGGATTTGTATGTGGATAATGTGGTCACATTCATGTTAGACATCATGCAATTTAACAGAAATAGACAATGCTACACTTACAATTAAATTCCACAACTAATTGCGTAGTGTTGGCAGAAATTCACTGAGGTAACTAAAAAGAAGAGAAAAGGAAATTATATGTCCGATAAAATTTTGTCAACTCAAGTTGTAAGTAATTGATTGTATGATTTGGTTATAGATTCAGTATTATTCAACAGAAATATACCAAAGATATTCTAAACCTCTCACATGGAGTAAATTTATCCGAAAGGCTTTGTTAGCATGTGTAACAATTTAACATTGAAACATATCAGCAAAAAATTAATTAGAACAGAAAAGAGTATAGAAATCTTAGGCATTTACAAAGCCAGTTAAGCTCAATGTGAGCCAATCTCAATCATAGTACATTCCAAGGTAAATGGAACTTAATGAAACACATACGTACAGATCGAACATCAAGACAACCCAAGCAAAATTGCTCTCGAAGTACCTATCATCCGGTGTACTCAAAATTGGCAATAATCAATATGCCTTGAATGCACTACAACTTCAGGAAAACAAACTCTTCAATGGCCGGTATCTCCCCAATTCTTCTTAGGACTTCCCTGCTGGGTTCCTCGTCCACTCCGATGGTCATTACCGCTTGTTTCTGGGAAGCAATCCTTCCCACACTCATGAAATTCACATTTACATTCTCTTCACCCAGAAGACTCCCCACCTTTCCAATGATACCGGGTTGATCAACCTGCCTGCATAGTATAATGCTGCCTTCCAGGCTCACGTCAACTCCAAAGGATCCTACCTTTGTCAGATGAGGTTTCCCATCCTTCACTCTTCCCTCCACTCTAATCTCGCCAGAATCTGAGATTGCACTCGCAAATTTTGATTCTACATTGGCAAGTTGAACCTGGAGAAACTCTAATGGATTCTCAGGGGAGCCATCCAACACAATGCGTTCCTCTGTTATCTCCAGTCCTCTTTGTTTGGCAGCGAAGTCGGCATTCACCAAGTTCACAAAAACACTTGAAACAGGTTCGATTATGCCCTTCGTAATCATTGCTCGAAGCAGCCGAGTGTCAAGATCATCTGGACCTCTGGCAGAAGCAAAAGTTACCTTCACTCTTTTCACACCACTTCCACCTGCAACCAGTTGCACAGCCAGTCTTCCAAGCTTCTCCGCCAGCACAACAAATGGAGCAAGTTCTGATAGAACCTGAGATCAAGATGAAAAAGAGAAATGAGTGGTTAAGTGGAGAACTATGTCTTCTGTTGTGTAATTTAGGAATTTATATACATGGTGAACAGATTACAAATGAATCTAATCTTAAATATATTCGATACCTCAGCTGGAACCATGGGTGCATTCACAGAGGTGGCAGCAAGCTCCCCTTTTAGCGCCCCAATAACAGCTTCTGCTATTTCGATGGCCACACCTTCCTGAATACAACAACGTAGATTCCTAAGCCATAACCGGAAGAAGAAAAAGTTTGACTAGAGCGAAGATAGATGGCAGGCACACCTGAGCCTCCATAGTGCTAGCACCAAGATGAGGAGTCACAGTAACATTTTCGTGTAGCACCAACTTATTGTCTTTCGCTGGGGGTTCTTCTGTGAACACGTCAAGAGCAGCCTGAAACACACATAATTATCAGTTTTTCCTTCTATGATATTGTCCAACAACTAACAATGTCTTCTATCAACGAATGAATAACCTGAGCAACGATTCCAGAATCAAGGGCTCTGCGTAAAGCTTCCTCATCAATAACACCACCGCGAGCGACATTGATAATTCGAACTCCTTTCTTCATCTTAGAGAAAGTCTCATCATTGAACATCTTCAATGTAGCAGGAGTGAGAGGCATGTGCAATGAGATAAAATCTGCAGTTGATAAGGCTTCATCAAAGCTAACTAAGTCAACACCGATTGCACGGGCACGGTCAGCTGGAGCATATGGATCATGAGCAATCACATACATTCCAAGGCCTTTAGCCCGTCGTGCTACTTCAGAGCCAACCTTTCCAAAGCCCATGACAGCAAGTGTTTTTCCCACGAGCGAGACACCTACATATTTACTCCTCTGCCACTTCCCTGGACACATCCAATCTCCCCAATTAAAAAGCGGCCTTACTTGCTAATAATGAACAAAGAACACGTTCACTATCAATTTTACAAAATTTCAACAAATTACGCTCTTTAGTCTATAAAACTAGGTCGTTAAATGTTCTTTAATATTTCTAATATTTCAAAATAAATATATCGAATGTCCAACAAGCATAAGTGACAAAGGCCATGAAAAGGTTGAGTACTTCAAGAACATGAACCGTTCGAAGAAATGCCACAGTGAGTAATTTATCAAAGAGACTACTACAAACCAGCTTTAACAGAAGCATCAGCTTGTGCAATATTCCTAGCCATAGCCGTCAGCAACGCAATCCCATGTTCCGCGGCGGCAATCGTGTTTGCCGTAGGCGCATTAACGACAAGGCATCCATGTTCAGTCGCTGCCGGCAAGTCAACGTTATCAATACCGACACCAGCGCGACCGACAACCTTGAGCCGACCACCCGACGATTCGAACACCTCACGAGAGACCTTGGTGCCGCTCCTGACTATCAATGCATCACAGAGAGAAATTTTGGTGCAGAGCTCCTCGGGAGATAAGTTGTAAGAGCAATCAACGTTGGCGAAGTTTTTCAAAAGGTCAAGACCGGCTTGTCCCAGTTTCTCGGTTACAAGAATTGTGGGTTTTGTGGATATAAAGGTAGCGAAAACGGTGAAGCGCTTGGTAGTTTTGCGGAAGGAAGGAAGGTTGGTGGTGCGGAGAGGAAGTTTCCACGAGCGTGAGAGAGTTGGGTTGTTTGGAGTTGCTATCAAGTTCTTTGTCGAACTTGAACACGAACAGGCCGCTGCCATTTTACTTGCGATATCTCTCCCTGCTCTTCTCCAATAAATACCCTTTGGACTGATCTTCTTAGAAGGAAGAATAGGCAATCAAATCTTGCCACGTGATGAAATTTAATAATATTTTTGAAGTTGTCGAATTATTTATTTATTTATTTTGTGCTCAGAGTAAATTGGAAATGTATAATCTTGTTATCAATAAGAAAAGGTATATCATATGATAATTATAATAATTATTACCTTTTTCAGTTAATTATATTTATATTTAATTGTTTTAGACTCGTATTTACCTTAGAACTTTTCGAAATAAAAGCATTTTAGCATATAAATTAATAAAATTAATGTTTTAACTCACAAATCCGATATTAAATTATTAAACTTGACGAGAGAAAGGTTTAAAGCATTTGAAGTTTTATTTATTTAATTATTTCTTTTTTCTAGATCCAAATCCAATGTCTATCTGGACGGACACAATTTAAAATTGATTCATTCTCATCTCTAAATTCACATCCTTAACTTATTCTTCATGCAGATTGCTACGTAGTCGAATCATGTGGTGACATTTGCGCTCCCAGTTTCCACTTTATATTATTTGGGGTGTTGGTCCATTTCGATTATTTTAATTAAATATTGTACTCATCCTAATCAAGATTTTAACATGAGTCTTTCCCAATTCAATTATATTCGACCTGGTACCTACGTCACTACAGGGTCGCTTTCATGATCTTTGCAAATTTAAGGATGGATGCAGGCGTACTGGGTCGAAAGTATTTCCCAATAAAAGCTATTATTTCTCTACAAGTAGGTACATTTCTTTGAACTTTGAATATATACATATTTTATAACTAAATTAACAGAGCTACTCCAATCAGATTCAAATACGGTGCGGGTAACACAGGGTAAATAACAACTTCAAAGCATAGAGAGCATGCGGCTTTAGAAAGATTTTCGGAGTTCATGTAGATTAACTAGAAGATTCAATTGATACTAAAATGAGAAATTCATCCTCTTTTATTCTAATGCATGATTCTGGCTGCTTCATGAGTTCCTATAAGACAACCTGGGATCACATTTGAGTACTGCTTATTTATGGGCATCAGAAGAGAGAAAGGCATGAGCCAACTTAATGCCCAACTGAACCTCAGATGCTGTAGTAAGATGAAGGTCATCCTCTTTAAGGTCCAATCCCTGGGCGTCTGCGCATGTAACATTAGCTAGATTGATTTGCTTGTGAGCTTTTCTCACCGTCTCCACAAATTCGCCCTCTCCTGATTCAACTGCTAACTGCAACCAAAAGCTTCGTAAGTTCAAATCCTCTGACTAAAATCATCCTTTATTAATATTATTCAAACAAGTATGCATGTCTAGTATAACATTCGACATGGTCCACACATATCTTTATATAATACTCCGGTACATGTTTGTCAAGTAATATATCCTGCTTGCTCCATCAGAGTAATAATAAGTCACTCCAAAACCTCGAGAAGTAAATGAATATTTAATATCTGGTTAATTTCAAAACTGCATAGAAGAAATAATATGAAAACCTGGATAATGAGGAGAGATGGAATATTAAGATCAGATCGCAAATCCATGATAAGCCTCTCCATGTTGTCGTTATATGCTTCAGCGTCTTCTTTCTTCACTGCATCACTCTCACCCTGATACCACAAAATTGCCCGAACGGTTCCCCCTTTTCTCCAGTGGCCAATTTTTGTCCCACCAACCGCACAAGGGACCAAACCAATCACACCGATTCTCGAGTCACTATTGCTTAGTATTTCATTGGCAAATGCCAATCCTGGTCCAATTCCACAAGCCTTGCGTACATCAATGTCTGCATGAAGTGGCTCACGAGCTACTTCCCAAGAAAGTTGAGCACTGAGTCGAAGAATGGAACCGTTAGGTTTGCACTCCGACGGGACGTTACCGTTCCAGTTGCCATCTGCACTGACACCTCCTCTGCCGGCCATGTTGCTTTGGCCTGCTAGGATGAAGACGTCCTCAGGATGATCACCAG
Source organism: Boswellia sacra (assembly GCA_013180625.2). Taxonomy (NCBI): domain Eukaryota; kingdom Viridiplantae; phylum Streptophyta; class Magnoliopsida; order Sapindales; family Burseraceae; genus Boswellia; species Boswellia sacra. The sequence continues at coordinate 735,420 of SNVD02000067.1, read as the reverse complement.
CTAGTCTGCGCTACGGTATTAGCAACATATAGAGTAACGAAAATGATGATAATTCGGAGATGTTCATGATTTTATTTTACTAAAAACAATGTCGACTTTGCAAAGAAAGTTTCTGCTTTAAGCTTCGTTAGGAATTTCACCTTGTTTTGCAAGCCTATTGTGGTATCAAGGACAATTGTTTCTCTAACCTATATATAATATATAGTTTAAGTTCAAACACTTTTTAAGATCAATATGTTAAATTAAGTTAATCTGACACTCTAATTGAGTCTTCAACTTAATTTTTTTTATGTCCTAAAGTCCATAAAGACTAGAGTATTGCTTTTATAAATAATAATAAAAGTTATTTCATGTTAATGGAAAATTAATCCAAGCGCTCTAATATGATACTGCCTAGCTAAATTAAGTAGAGTGCGATGTGGAATAAAGAGTACACAATAAATGCTTACAGAAATTGTGGGCTGTCATAGTTATGACGGAAGAAAAATTCTAGCAAACAAGTTTGACTTGGAAAATAAAACAAATTGTAGAATCTAACAGAACTTTAGAGTCGTAGGAAAAAAAAAAAAAATCAAATTTTACGTCTCATGAAAATAACTTCTTAGATCTCTATTTCTCATTAGAATTTGAGTCTCCTCCCCATTAATTGAGTGAATTTCCCTCTTCCAGCGATTAGATTTCTGTTAATTCTTTCGTTTGCGTAGAGTGACTGAATGTTTCGTCAAGCAAAATGGTTTGACTGCGTGTAAGCACCTTTGGCATTCCCCTTTATCAGGATTCAGGAATTTATTGGAGGACAACCAGCGAAGACTGCACTTGCAATCAGTGGCGGACCCAAAAATTTATGAGAGAGGGACACTTTAAATATTTTAGCATTTATAATTTACTTGATAAAACTTAAAGTAAGAGAATTTATTAAAAAATAATAAAAATATATAAAGATAAAGAGACATTAAAATTATAACGGTTTAAAATTATAATTTATAAATAGTGTTATTTTTTTTAGCTTGATGCAAAAAAAAGTAGATTTTCTTTCAAAATTTTTCTTTATAATTATTCGAAGAATATTATTTTATAATGTATTATGTTTTGTTGAAAAAGACTACAAATAAATAAAATAAATAAAAATATCCCACACATAATTTTTAATGATATTTAATTTTATTAAAATTATAAAAAAGATTTAGATATTATTGTTCGTCAAGATTTTCAAATTTATACTCTTCTTGTAACAATTAATTAATTTTTTAAGACTATAAAAGAAAACATAAAGAGAAACATATAATTTATGTCAAACTAAATAAATAAGAAATAAAAAATCTAAAATTCTTAAATGAATAAAAATAGTAAAAATTAATTAAATTATTATATAAGTTGTTTGGATTAAAGTCTTTTATATGTAAAACAGTTAAAAAAATGAAAAGATAATGTAGAACTTGAAATTAATTAAGTTTAAAAAAAAAAATGGTATAAAAGTGATTATATAAAATAAGGGGACTAAGACAAAATTTTTAAATTTTAGAAGGGGCCCAGGCCCCCCTGGGTCCCTATGTAAGTCCGCCACTGCTTGCAATCTTATTTCTCTGCTTCTTCTGACTTGACACACCTAAGAAAATTATTTAATCTTCACATACAGGGATCTGGCTACGGTATCGATACTTTCATGCATATAAAGAATGTAAAATTTATATGGAAGTTTTATGTATATAAAACTTTTGGAAATGAATAAAAGAAATGTTTTCAATATAAAATTTATAAATAAGTTGAAAAATTGAAAATGAATATAAAATTTATAACGAGGATAAGTATTAAAGGTATGTTTATCACTTACAAATTTATTTTTAATTATTTACAAGGTTTATCTTTGTATTTATAATTTTTATAATTTTATATACTTGAAAATATCGTATCTCAATAGTACCTTAGTATGAACCTACATATTACCCATAAATGAAATTACCAATGTTTGTGCTTAATGAAAAGCGTAACATGAATGGGAATAAAGTAATTCAGTCCCATTGGTAAACTAGGCTTCTTTACTATTTTTCAATTTAAGTGATGGGTTGTGGATTTTAATCCGTTGTATATGATAAACCAAAGTTAGAAGTCATCAGGAGCCACAAAACAATGCGACCCTGGCAAGCAGTCAAAATGAAGAAAAACAAAAAAAAAAAATATATATATATATATATATATATATATATATATTGGAGAACCCACGACCTGTCTGCAGCACAAAATAATTATAAAACGGAAACGAGATAAGGGACCATATTTCAGTTGGATTTGCACTTGCTCTGAAAAAAAAAAAAAAAAAAAAAAAGCGAACTAGCTAGATTTCCCCGGTAGGTAACATTGCCCAATGACGATAAAATTATTTTCGTGCTATAACGGATGAATAAGACCCATCATCAATTTCAGCAATGCGGTAGGTCTAATGTCAATTACCCCAAATTGGATTATCAAATTTTTTAGTTCCTTGTTACTGTTATGGGACTAGAAGTAGCCCTTCAATCAGTGCAGTGGAGTGGAGTGCGGGCAGCTACACATACACGCAAATGGCTTTTCCAATAAGCAAAAATAATTAAAAATCCTCGGCTTAATAAACAAGTTAATTTTAACTTGGTGAGGATAAAGATTCATGTCAATAAATATGCAGTAATACATACTTTAGAAGGGAGAAAAATACTGATGATTCAATGCTGGAGAATAATTATACAAGAAGGAAACGAGTGCCGCCAACTTTTTGCATATGAATAATCTTCTATCTGAAGGTTAAAATCATCCATATGGATCTCAGCAACAGAATTATCAGAAAGTAAGAATTGTAAATAGAAAACTTTTTTGGAGTATCACTTTGAGCATCAGTTAGCACGGGGCTGGGTATATACTGGAGGAATGCATCAGCCATCATCTCCCCTAGTCGAACCTGGGAAGGCGTGGTGAGGTGCAGCCCATCAGGCTCGAGCAATAGTCCCTTCGCATCTACGCATTGGACATTCGGAAGGTCAGTCTCTAATTGAGCTTTTCTCACTATATCAACATATGGTCCTTGTCCTGACGCCAGAGCCACCTAACAAAACAACCACCAAACATTATTCAGATGTACACTGCTGAACAAGTAGCATGTGTAGTAGTTTTAGTTTTAGTTGTACGTAATCTATAAAGTGGTTGGGATGCCAAAAGATTTCTTTCCTGGAGCGCTATTTCAGTACATTGTTTTTAGGAAAATTTTCAAAAATACCCTTATTTTCGGGAGGTCTTTAAAAAATGACATTCTTTTCGAAAATTTGTAAGTTATGACCCTGATTAAGGTCGATAGTGTTCGACAGATGTGTCAGACAATATCCGACGTCATCCGATAATATCTAACAGTATTCAATAGTATCTGATACTCAACAAATATTATATAACAATATCTAACACTCGACAAACAGTTATAATATATAAATTTTTAGAAATATGATCATTTTTATAATTCACACTTAAATGAGAGCATTTTTACAAATTTCCCTTACTTTTATTAGCACCAAAGGAACCTTTTCCTTCCCAGGGCTCATTATCTTGGACTTGTTATTTTAAATTTTAAAAAGATGGATTCTAGTTGCCTCCCGGATTGTAACTGGAATTGCTGTGCTGATACGGAGAATATAAATTCCCATTGCTCTCTCTCCGAGGCTAAATTATTTTTGAAGAACATGATGTTTTGTCAACACACATGTCTCTTAATTAAACTATATATTCAGAATCAGAGAGCTACAATGGTTAACTATGCATATAATTTGCAAAACATTTCTACCACAGTTATTTTTTCTTCATTATTAAATTTAATAATTATCCCTTGAAACAAAGCCATTAATTTGATCAATTGCTGCAAAGATAAAACTTAGGGAGGAAAAAATTCGATCTAATAATCAAAACCCAGTCTAATCCTTAAAAAAAAAAAAAGTCTCTGAAAAAAGTAATTGAAGCTCCTATAAATCGATCTAGATGATGAAAATAATATACCCGGATAATCGGGAGCGTAGAATCCTGCAGATCAGAGCGTAAATCCGTGAACAACTTCTCCGATCTCCCTTTATAAAATTCTGCATCTTCAAGACTCGCGGTATCGCTCTCTCCTTGATACCAAAGAAGCGCTCTAATGGCTCCTCCAGCCTGCGAAGCCATCTGTGCCCTCCTCACCATCTGCTCATAGAGAAAACTTCCTTTTATCCACTCACTAATATTAGTTCCGCCAATGGCACAAGGGACCAGACCGATCACCCCGAAGCTGGGGTGTCTGGTCAAGATTGCGTTGGAGAAGGGCATTCCCGGTCCGACCCCATTGGTCTTGGTAACATCAATGTCGGCATGGAGTGGTTCCTGGGCTTGAACCCACGTGAGCTGGGCATTGAGACGGAGGATTGAAGGGTTTGGCTGGCATTGAGAAGGGACTATGCCGTCCCAGGTTAAGTTGTTAGTTCGTGTGTCATTGGTAACGCCGCCTCGTCCGGCCATGTTGCTTTGTCCGGCGAGAATAAATATGTTTTGTGGGAGTTGTTGTAGTTGTGGTTCTGCGAACCAGGCGTCAGAAACAAGGATCAGGAACAAGAAGGAAAGCATTTTTGAAAAACACTTTATCCCTTCCTGACCGAGATATGCGTAATGGAGGGTCATGTTAGGTTGTTACTGAATCTATCTTTTCTGTACTTGTCGAAACCAAAGGGTTGCTTTACATGTAGTTCACCCATCTGTTCTCTCTCTTTATTATTATTTTTTTAATGTGTATTAGATTAGAGTTTTGGGTACTTTCGTTCATGTTACTTGACATTTTATAAGCTATTTTCAGTTAAATAAATGTGTAAATTTTAATTAATTTATATGTGTTAATGTAGCATAAAATTGAGATCATCTCATCGCTTAATATATTTAGATGTCTAGGATGACAATCACAAAATAATATTATAATTAAGATGAGCCAACCCACGATATGCAAACTACCACTGAGATGCAGCTGGAAGTTAAAGTTAAAAAGAACGACCTGCCTAAATTAGAGATTCAAGTCAAGTCAACTCTTCATTGTTTAACATCTGACTCTCGAACCCCAGTACAACAATTGACGTTTTAACTATCACACATACGAGCTCTTGCATTTCTGTCAACCTGAGGCTGAGTTTCTTTCTCTTAGAGACTCTACCATCCCGAATAATTAATTCAAGAAAACTTTAATGCAAGACAAGTGGGAATAACAAAATAGGAAGATCGTTTATTGTAATTTCGTTTTCTCTCATCCACGACACAGTTCAGCAGCTAGTAAAAGTGTTCATTAATCAAAAGAGCAGAAAAAAATAGTGTGGTTGTCTGTTAAATCGACATAATCCTATAATTTGGACTTTGCTTTCTCTCTACCCCCGCGAACAAAACGTCAAATTGTGAAGGCAAAAATTAGTCTTCTGTTCATTTGAACAGTTCTGGGCTTCAATCATTGTAGGGCCTAGTTGCAGAACCCAAAATTGGTCCAAGCAAAATGAAACTTAAGACAAAGCCATAAATAATACCTTTTCTTCGGATGGGGCCGGACCTGATCGATTCTGACATTTATTGCATAGATCTACAGCGTACTATAACGGAATTTCATAATAGAGTTATTCTTCTAGAAATTTTACTTCCTGAAAAACACTCTGCTGCTTGCCCAAATTCGTAACTTTGTGAATTTAGAGGCCGTCCTCAGTGGCTGCGATTGAAGTTGACAGGGTCTAAAACTTTTCTAGGAAATTAACTATAATCCATTAATTAATTGCAGATATGAGATTCCCCCGGTGGATTATTGCTGGATCATTTATGATATTAATTTGATTTCAAGCGGCACTATATCAAGGCGGCAAGCAATGGAAGCTCTAAGTCTTGTTGTGTATCCTGGAGGTGAACGTTGGAAGGAGGATATGAAATCCTCAATTATGTGGTTAGCAAGATGTGAAATCAGTAAAAAGGTGTGTGTATTTAGAATTTTTGTATCTTTTTTAGTAATTTTAGTTTTGGGTAAAATTATAAATAAAAGTGGGACTTGAGAGATGAAAAATGCATGCTAAATAGAAGAACTCTTCGTAGAAACATACTAAGTTTTGGGTTCTTGCGTATTAGCATAATTGGACCATGTAGTGTTCACAGGAAAAGCAAAGTGCTTTTCCACAGTTGGGTCAAAGGGGGCAATATATTGAAACACCGATAGGCTCATGTAACAAACTACTCACCAACACAAAAGTAAAGCGTCGGCTTCCTCGGCAGCAATCAATGCCATTATGAGTAGATGGTTAGTAAATGACATGCCAATCAACATGACATTCAGCGTCAACAGTTGAAGCAGTTTTTAGGTAATTGTTAAGTTTTAATATTCGAGATGTCTTGTGTGTTCGGTAGTGTTAGTTTATGTTTATCCTATGAGGCCTAATTGTGATAATATTCGGGATAGATACATTTAAAAGAGTTTTGACAGGCCAGAGATTGCGTGTGTTATATACAAACAGAAAATTCTTTGGGGGCTAATTGTGATAAGAATCGTTATCTTTATCTGCGTTCAAGTAAATTCCGGCTAGATTTCAATGTACAACTGCCGTGGCCAATTTAAATTGATACTGCTTCAGTTGAGAAACCCTTGGGAAATCTCCTAGCCCCCATAGAGTCCAAGAATAATTAAAATAATTCTTAAAGCTTGACCACAAGTAATGAAAAGCCAATCGTAAAGACGATCGCTCTTGCATTGCACCTCACAAATAGAAAGACGTCTTATCGCTTATCGTTTACTTAGAAAGTTGTTCGTTGATCCCATAATCATAATGCGTTTGGTCAACCTATCAAATCTGTGCCAACCCATTGACTGCAAAATTGTAGCAAATGTAGGTGCTGGTGGATCCTTTGACAAGACCCCAATTTTGATTGGTTTCTAAGGCCAAGACGCAAGCAAGCAATTATTCTAGAAGAAAACTCTTTTGTGCATGGAGACGTCTAGACTTCTTATTGGTTTCGGCCAATCATTCATTTGATTAATACTTTTTTTTTCATATTTTTAAATTGAATAAATAATTATATCTAACATGAAAACAAAGTTAGTTGTAATCCACTTAAATTTATTACTATATATAAGTGCATTGATAAAGATGTTGTTTACAAAAATACATAAACAATAATAATTGGAGACAAATGACGGTACAAAACAACAAGTTGGTTGGCCCTACGCCTCCAACCGCGGATTCCTCCTCCATACTTAGCCAGTTTTGACTCGTACTAGTCAATTCTCAAATGGGTGCTTTGCTGTTTTTAACAATTTCTATAAATGGCACGAGAACCACGTTATCAATTCTATCAAAAAAACAACTCTTTTCTTTTAACTCCCTCGCATTTGATCTATTAATTAAAATATCATATCAAGAAGGCCAATCTTATCTAATGGATGTAATGTGGGAGCCCGTTTGAATGAAAGCGCGAGCAAAACCTACTTCAGGTTTGATCTTAATGTGGAATTTGTTTATTCTATTGCTCTGACAGAACTCAAATCTTAATATTTAAATTAAGTTTGTGCAACCAAACGATAATTGCATTGAGAACAACTTTGTTAGAAACGAATTGAATTCTATGACACTAAAAGTGTTGGCGACCGTGATTTATTATCTCATAGCCTTTAGAAAAAGAAAATTAAAGTTGAATGGAATCCAAATAATTCTAACTATAATCATTCTTTCAAGTCTTTTATCGTGAAACTTGGGGAGTCAAAATCTGATTATTTGACCGCCTCTCTGGAAATTATTTATTTTCACATAAAGTTGGAAAATCATGACTCATTTTTAATTCAATTCCTCTAGCTAGCCATTTGATTGGGTCAAAACTATGAATAATATTAGTTTGCCCATTGGTGGGACTTTTTAGTTCGACATTCCTTTAATTGTGGGATGAATTTTCATTTTCATACTTAACCATAAATGATCTTAACGTGTAGTTAAATTATTTTCTTTGTTTATGTTATGAGTTTCGAGACAGACGGAATATAAAAGCCTCGTCGGGATTGGCCTGCAAAGAAGCAGGGAAACGAAGGACTAATTGGCACACGTAAAACGATAACACGCGGACACGGACACGGCCACGGCGTTCAACGTCGGACGAGGCGATCACATCGTATACGATGGATGGCTAGATGGATGAATGGATTGGAGGCATGGATGCATCATCAGAATGCATGCAGCAGAAAATCATGAGCGGGACCCACATTTCAATTTGCGAATCGCGAGAGTTTGATTCTCTTTGGAACTCGGTGTATGTGACTTATAGCTGGCAACGATTGACGTGCCTTTGCATTTTCAAATGCTGCGGTTAGGTCCGTTAAAGTTTCCCAAACCACACCACCCCACATCGCTCGCTACCAGACAAGCTGCTCACGGCCCCACGAATAGACATTACGTGGCTGTCCACTGTACATGATTAGCCTAACCGATGTTGGATATTTAGTCATCATTATGCGGCCCGATTGGGTCCCATGCAAACACGGTGGCCCGGTGAGATAAAAGTTGAACGCGATATTTATAGGTTGGTCTGCATCACTGGCACGCCAATAATTTAAGAGAGAGAGAGAGAGAGAGAGAGAGAGAGAACGGCTAACAAGAACAGAAAGATAGATGGTTGTTGGACTGGACTGGCCCTTTGGATCACTTTACTCACCATTTTGGTCAAAAACGCACGTTTCTTCTCCGTTTGGTAGCTACAACTCTAGTAACTTCGTATGTTGAAGGTCTCTTTATTTCGAGCTCTTGGAATAAAATTTACCGATGTAGATTTTTTTAAAGTAGGGTTTTTAAAATTACAGTTTTTATTAAAAAGTTATTTTGAATTATTTTATGAGATAAATATAAAAATATTTATTATAATTAAATTATTAAAATAAAATTTTGTTATAAGTAAAGAATGAAGTAAAATATTTAAAATTAAATAAGGATATCTTTGATATTTTAAAACTTTAGAAAAATTAAAAAAATTTCTCAAAAGCTTTAATTTTATGCTTGTCTAAGAAGATATAAAATAGTTTTTTTAATTCTCTATTAATTCTTTTTAAGTGACAGTCAAGGGACACAAAATAAAGTTAAAAGAGCTTTTAACATTAAAAAATTTATTTTGACTAGTAAAATCCAAACAAAAGCGCTCTAACAATTAGCACCACCTATATGATGTGAAAAACAAATAAGGATGAAGATATTTACATCTAAAATATTTATTTTTATATTTATTCTTTTAAATATATTTATTATTAAAATACTAAAATAATTTTATCATCAAGGAGCCAGCTTTATTGCTTTTCAGTGACTCATGAGTGGGTGACTTTATAAGGAAAAATTTTCAGGTTTATAATCTTTCATCGAAATTCATGGACAAAATCTTAACTAATTGAATCAATTTAATGCTAATAGTTGCAGTTAAATATAAAATATGACACGTACGTATAATTAATGGTTATAAAACATGAATTTAAAGACTCATAATTTATGTATGAATAAATATAAAAAGGTTTAAATTCTCTAAGGTGAAAGAGAGCAGTAGTACATAATAATTTGTGATTGTGAAATTGTTCTTAGCCAATTGCAATTAATAATGCTACAAAGACCTTTCCAGCTTCAGGCTTCATGTGTAAGAAAGCTCTTTAGTCCAAGTGAGTAGTCCCCTTTGATTTTTATATTATATGTTACTTTAAAGAGATTGATTGATAGTAGAGATGGTCATGGCCTCAATTGGTTGTTTATTTACCTACTACGAATTACTTTTTGGCTAGTTGATTTGTCGAATTCGTAGGATTTGAAAACCTACATAGCTAGCAGAATCATAAGAATCAACCAGCTGTTAGTTTGAGTAATTGGCTCTTTGGTTTCCTCAAAATCATTCAATCATCCATATAAAAGTTTGTTCAACTTTTTAAAACAGTGCTGAGAGGCAGTAGTAGTGCTTGGTGTAAATCAAATCATCACGATTCAATTTGAATGATTCCTGAGCTGAGATGAACGCTATGATACTTTGTACATTCAATGATGCAGTGCCCGGACAGCATTATACTAGTATCATCTTATCTTCTAATTAATAATCACACCTCTATGTGTGGGGAGAAGAGAATCTAACCAGAGTTGATGCTTTCTATGGCTAATCTTTGGTTATTATTCCCTCACATGTATATAATCTTCTAGCACAGTTTCTTTAATCTGCAGTTGCTTGTTTATCTCTGTGAGTTTGGTAGCAGCAGTTCCCACTCGAAGTTTATTGGGAATTGCTTTAAATAAATTAATGTATTTGTAAGGCAAGTGCCAACGGGAGGAAACATCCTTCATCTTTCTGTACCATGTGCTTTAAGGCATTCACATCCGCTAATCATTTTTAAATTACAGGACTAATCCGTATTTGGTTGTACTTATATGTAAAGTTAACATTTTCAAAAGACTGACACAGCCACTTGTTGTCCCAAAAAAGGCCAGTTACGCAAGGCATAACTGTGAGAATCCAAGGCATAATATTGCTTCAAAAAAGGCTAGCTGCAGAACATTTATATACAAGCGTGCCCATCCCTGGGGCCATTGTGTTCTTTGCAATTAGTCCCATGCATGAACCGGGCAAATTCTCTGCTAATGCTAATTACTTGTTGCGACCCTACATAATAATCACTTTACTTTAGGGATACATATGAAAAATAGATGCAAATAAACCTGATTCATGGTTTGTGGAAGCAGAATTGTGGTCCTCATTTATTTATATTTCAAAGACTTTGATGATCAAGTACATTTGAATATTAGTATTTCTTTTTTCTTGTTTGGCAAAAATAGCTCAAATTACTTCAAGAAACATCTGAAAAGCACTTGGTTCATGTGATTCTGATTTTAGGAGTGCTTTTACTCACTTCAAATAAGTATTTTGAACGGTAAAATTAAAATATTGGGGATTATCTAAAGCTACAAAATAGGCGAACTAGCCGAAGTTGGTGTTTTAAATGCGAATTTAGAAAATATTTCATCCCTCACGTGAGGACGCACGTTTGAGGGAGTAAGTCACGTGAGGGGGCGGGGGGAGGATTCATGAAAACATGGAATAAAAGTGGAGGAGGTACGGGTAAAGGACAGGACAGGGTTTGGTGAGGGATGGATACGCGTGGCACGTGAGAGTGGGTTGTGTATGGCCGTGAGGAGTCTTGTACAGCTGTCCCCGCGTAACGACTTCACGTTGAAATTTGGGAAATCCACAGCACCCTTTCCTCCCCTTTTTTTTGTTTTTTTTTTTTTTCAAATCGACCTTCTTTTTCCGTTTTTTCTGTTTTCTCTTCCCAAAAACCTGTCCCACTCGCTTCCGTGCCACTCAAGGCTTAAGCTCCATTTCTAATAATTGCTCCAACCATTGCCCCTTTTCAAAATTTTTTTGTTTAATAACTGAATATGACCTAATCAACGATACCAAATTTCAACTGGTTAGAGAGGACTTGCCATCACCCTAGTTAATGATCAACGTATTCACGAACCATCTGGTGTGATTGTATTATTCCTATTTTAATTTTCATGGTAATATACTAACATGATTTATTGGCTTTTAATTTGCTCTTGTTTTTATTTCAATTGATGTAGAGTAAAGATATTTCCACTTTGTCAGTTGTCTTGTTTTTGGTCACCGAAAACTCCTAATAGGATATGATTTGTGACATGGATTTTCAGTGGGTTGGATACTGGAGACAACTATTTGGCACTCTTATTAGAGTTTATGGTTATACATTTCCTCAATTTTAGATGAAATATAGCTACAGAAATTGATTTTGTTTCATATTCATAAAATTATTTTTTTAAAATTCACGTTAATTAATATAGTTTAAATCAATAACGAATATATATTATTTTTTAAATTTAAAATTAATTACATCTGTTTATTAAATATATTAAAAATATAAATACAAACACGACCTTTTAACAATCTTAGCCTTCATTGATGATTTTCATGGGAAAGAAATCCTTGATAATTGACTTAACTGAGCAACCGGGGAGGAGAAAACGAGTAATATTAAATAAAGCTGGTAAGGCGGTGGAGTCGGTTTTGGCAGTTCAGGAAGGAAAGGGATGGTGGTACTGGCACGTGGCGGTGGAAATTGAGTAATATTTTTGCCGTTAGAGATAGTGTTGTAAAGTGGGCCCGTATTGACAGGCTGGACTGGCAGAATTTTAGTACCCTTTCAGTCCCGATTCTGCGACTTAACTTTGTCGTTTTGTGAGCCAGCTCAGCATTTCCGTGCGTCCTTTTCTTTCATTAAAATTAAAAATCCTCGAACACGAAATTGCTCTCCAGCCTGGCCTCAGTCAAAGTCATCCCCCCTCTCCCAACCGTACTCTTCATTTATTTCTCTTTTATTGTTATTAAAAAAAAAAACAACGATAAGATAATGATCATTTCAAACCGCCGTGTTTGTTTTTGCTGGTTTAAGTTTAACCACTCTTAAACTTCCAAAAACTGTCATTTAACTATTTAATCACCGATATTTACAAAAAGTAAAATTAAAATCAGTTTTGAGGATTGGGACCCATAATTGGCTTTATCTTATGTTGATGTGGCGTGATTCTGGTGAAAACTCGAGCAACTCTGTATTTGTGGCAACTGCACGTAAGGCAGTTTTGTTGGATAGCGATTATACGTGTAAGTTAGACAGACCAGGAGATGACGCGTGTCAATTTGACAGCTGTATACTAGTAACTGCCTTGCCTGGAAGAATCCTCCACTCTCAACGCCTATAACCGGTCACTGTAACCGGTTCATCCAGTCATCTTTATCTCTTTCGTATATATACCCCCTCTCCATCTCCCCACCTCTTTCCTCTGTATCAAAACCCAAGGTGAGGCTCAGCCTCAACCACACCAGCTCTTCCAAAATCCAAACCTTCTCTCTCTCTCTACCCCCACAACACTATAGAATCTACGCTATTAAAAAACTTTTCAATTTTACAAAATTTTCTCAAATCTTAAACCATGGCTTCAGCCAGAAAAGATATGGATCGAATCAAGGGTCCATGGAGCCCTGAAGAGGATGAAGCGTTACAAAGGCTTGTGCAAAACTATGGCCCACGAAACTGGTCTTTGATCAGCAAATCCATTCCTGGTCGATCGGGGAAGTCATGCCGCTTGCGCTGGTGTAACCAGCTGTCACCTGAGGTGGAACACAGACCATTTACGCCTGAGGAGGACGAGACTATAATCCGAGCTCACTCTCGGTTCGGTAACAAGTGGGCCACCATCGCTCGCCTCCTTAACGGCCGTACCGATAACGCTATTAAGAACCACTGGAACTCCACTCTCAAGAGGAAATGCTCTTCTATGAGTGAGGATATGAATGAGGATGCGAATAATCCGCAACCGCTGAAAAGATCGGCGAGTGTAGGCCCGGGAAACAATATATCGGGTCTTTACTTGAACCCGAGTAGCCCATCCGGATCCGACTTGAGTGATTCGAGTTTGCCTGGTGCACAGTCTCCAGTCTACCGACCCTTGTTAAGAACCGGCTCTTTCGTCCCCGTTGAAACTTCGTCCTCCACAACGGATCCACCTACTTCACTCAGCCTCTCGCTGCCCGGATCCGACTCCAGCGAGTTACCCAGATCCAACTCGGCCTCGAACCCGATCCATATGGCCCATCCCCCGGTGGCAGCACAACCTGTTAGCGTGCAGGCGCAGAATCAGAATCAAAGTGAGGTTGCTTATGAGAAGCAGTTTTTTAGTGCAGAGTTTTTGGCAGTTATGCAAGAGATGATTAGAAAGGAAGTTAGGAATTACATGTCAGGGATTGAACACAACGGAATCTGTATGCAGAGTGAAGCTATAAGGAATGCTGTGGTGAAGCGTATTGGAATTAGCAAGATCGATTAGTGAATCATCCATTGATCATCATCGTCAAACTAGAAAAAAACACCACTCAGATAGACCCCAACAAAAAATGTGAAAACAAAAAAACCCAACTTTGTTTTTGTTTTTTCTTAGTTGCTCTATGGTTCCTTTGTTATAGAAAGTAATAATTTTGGTAGTGTACAGAGGGATAGAAAATGTGGAATGAGGAGGGGTGGGAGGGTTTTGATCATGAGGCAGCAAATGGAAGGATAAAATTTCCTTGGAAATTTGAAAAAAAAAAAAAAGAACCAAAAAAATTTTCGAGGAGGAAAAAAATTCACACTCTGTCATTCAATTATTGTTATTTTTATTATTATTATGATTTTTTAAAATTTATGTTTAGTTAAAATTAAGCCGAAGAATGAATAAGTCTGGGTTAAATTATTAATGTGGATAGACAGAAAGGACACAACCGTTTCTGTTTGCATTTGAAGAAAAGAAAGCAAAATAAAACACAACCATCAGATCAGTTCTGTTTGAAAGCGCGAAGCAGAAAACAAAAAAGTGGTTTGCATGATTTTGTTTGGTAGTTGGCTATCTGGGCAGTCTGGACAAGTGATTTCGTGAGATGCCTTGGAAACTAAAAGCATGTGGAAAATTTGGAACAAATCAAGATATTGCACATGTATAAGTTAATTCAGTTGGACTGTTACTAAATCAGGTTCTATATTTATATACTATTATTATCTTGTTCATATAGGTTACAGCTTATTGATGTGAAAGATACAACAGAAAAATAAGAAAAATGTCTTGCATGATTTGGTTTGGTGCCACAATGAGTTTATATTTGGGTCCCAACCCCATAAGATTAGGTTGAATAACTAATGGACCGACTTTGAGAAGTGTTGGTCGGCAATGCTTTATTTAGATAAATATCAGCAACTCTCCGAGGATTGAATCTAAAAAATATGGCCCTCATTTTCTTCCCAAGAGGGAGACGCCAAGGCTTAATCGCCCAAGCAAAAACTCAAGTGGGAACAGAAATCTATTTGAGCATTTTAATTTCAAACATTAATTAGTTATATAAAATAACATTAGAAATAAAAACCTTAATTTGTGGTAATGTTCATAATGTACCTGCCAAGCCGCTGGTGAGCCAAATGTTTGCACATCGCATATTTTAAGAAATTTTCTATACAGAGTACGAGCAGAAATATATTATAACGTAGACATAACTCAAATGCATGAATCACATTGCAAGAATTGCAGTATCATTTTAAAAGAATCAGAACAAATTGAACATACAAAAGCCATGATTTGGTCGCCAATAACCACCCACTGACATAGCCGGTTACCCTTGTGCTCAGTGATTACAAGCATTTTCAGGTTCTACATTGTTCCACATAAAAAAGCCATTTTTTTATGTCCTTGATTGTTGTAAATTAGTTCAAACATCAACCAAGATGTTAGTGAAATAACCAAAATCTATCACTTAATCACTTGAATGAGGTAACCCAAAAAGGCACAATAAACAGTGATTCTGCTACCGTATTTGCTAAACAATGATTGCTATAGTAATTCTGTTACAGTATCAATGAACAATGATATTGCTATCGTGTTTATGAATATTGACTGCTACAATAATCTACTACAGTATTGATGAATAGCATATGCTATAGTGTTTGTGAACAGTGGCTCGCTACAAATATTGATGAATAGTGACTCCGTTATAGTGTTAATATATAGTGACTCTGCTACATAGGGATGACAAAATCCGGGTGCGGGTGCGGGTTTGGCATTTCCGCACCCGCACCGGATAAAAATAAATTTCCCCGGTCCCCGCAAATCTCCGGATTTTTTCCGGGGTTTTCCGGGTGCGGGTAATTCCGGGTTTTGGAATTTGACACCCGCACCCGGAAAAAATCCCTGGATTTTCCCCGCTTTTTTTTTAATTTTTCAAGCTTTGAAAATGAATAAATAATATAATATCGGTAAACATCTTGTCAGCGTGGGGTTGGCAGCAATGGCAAAGCGCTCATATATTATATGTTGTGACCCAGGTTCGAGTCGCAACATTGCTGAAAATGTTAATTTTAATTAAATATACAAAAGAATTGATTAATCAAAATTGTTTGTAAACACTAAAGCATAAAAACCGTGTGGCCTGGTGGTAAACAGCTGAAATCCAAACCAAGGTCATGTGTTTGAGTCATGCAAACTACATATTTTTCTTTGTAGATAATTGGGCTTTTCGGGTGCGGGCCGGGGACGGGGTTTTCTCAGCAATACTGTCCCCGCACCCGGGCCTGGGTGCACTTAACAGCCCCGCACCCGGGCCTGATCCCCGGAATTCCGGGGTTTTCCCCGGCCGGGCCGTGCGAGTAAAGTCCGGGTACCCGACCCAACCGGGGAAAACTGCCATCCCTACTGCTACAGAAACCGTGCTACAATATCAATGAACAGTGGAAAACCCACCCCCCAAGTGATGATGAACAATATCTCACCAGTGAAACAGTGCCGTGATGAATAGTATCCATATGTGAATAGTACCTTTGTTGAATACATTGTCAGGACGTGAAAAAATGCACTGATCTAAAGATCAAATTCTGCCCCCAATTCAACCCCCTCAAGAAATCTGTTCTGATCCAATACACTTTAATGGCAGTTTGACTTTTAGGCTTTAATGGCAATAAATTTCCTGTCAAGATGCACTCATTTCCATAAAATATAGAACAGACAATTGAATGTATTTCTCTGGTGTTGAGGTAGAATAAGAAACATTAAATGGAACGAGGAGTTTTTTTTTTGGAGCCATAGCTAAGTCATATAAATATACTGTAAAAAGTTACCATTGCTCTTTCATCCTCAACCTCAAAATGTGTCATGATTATACGCGATTAAATTTAACCACTTAATACGTATGAACGTCGACCAACGTATTTAATTAATTCAACTCTGCCATTATAAGTACTTAAATAGGCCTTAAAAACAATTAAATGCATTAGACTTACTTATAGTTTATTAGATAAGCCTAATTTAAAATTGTATTAGGGCTATTGATTTGTGTATTTATTGAAATAAATGTATAACAATCCCCCTCTATTTAAAAAAATACACAATAAACAACCAGAGAAATATTTAGAATTTAGTGAATATGTATTGGTGCCACTTAGGCTATGAACCAACCTTTGGATAACTCATCATGTCTTAGAGGAATTTGCTAATATTTAAAATTTATATGAACCAATATTCTTGTGCCTAAGTCAAAAGATTAGCTATCCTCACTAAACTCTTTACACATTGTTGTTCTGCAATTTGGCACTTTAATGGCCCTGTGCTTACCTAGTATTCATAAGTGCTTTAGAGATGCTTGCCTTAGTTCTCATATGAACCAACCTAATTTTGCACTCATATAGATGAACCTCCATCAAATGTGTATTACAGTTTAACACATCACCAATCATTAACTGGGCTATGGTGTTCATTAAGAGTTTGCTACTCAACCTATTTCACTGTAGTTAGTACTATCGCGCCTTAGGGATTACTTCTTACTTTAGAAAAGTAAAAGTTGATAGTACTATCAAGACAAAAAGTGACTTGTTTTACCTTATGAACCTACTTCATGGAATCGCTAATTATATAGAGAGGGTTACCATCACTCTTGTCTTATGCTTTAGGCATAAGTCCCATCCCCCTCGATTTTTAAACCACTTACCTCCTATTTAATGGCTTTGTTAGAGGATCGGCAAACTTTGACTCTGACTTTACAAAATCTAAGCTCATTAGCCAAGATTCTAGCAGCTGTTTAATAATGCTATATCTCATTCGGATGTGTCTACTTTTCCCATTATAAATTTTACTCTTAGCTTTTGATATGGCAGCCCAACAATCAAGATGTATAGAAATAAAGTAAGGAGGGTGAGTACTAATGGAAGATCGTCAAGAGGTTTCTTAACCACTCAGCCTCAGATAATGCCTTCTTTAAGGCAATTAGCTCAGACTCCATGGTTGATCGAGCTATACAAGTTTGCTTGGCCGACTTCTAAGAAACTGCCCCTTTGCCAAGGGTAAATACATAACTACTAGTCGATTTCACATTATTTGTTTTAGTGATCCAGTTTTGCATCACTGTGACCCTCTAACACTGGTGGAGCTTTGCTATATTTAATTCCATAATCAGTGGTACCTTTTAGATATTTTGCAACTCTCTTTAAGGCAATCTTGTTAGGATTTTAAGTATATCTACTCAATTTGCCTACAGAGTATGCAATGTCAGGTCTTGTACAATTCATTAAATACATAACACAATTAATGATTTGGGCATACTTAGACTGATTAATACTATATTGTAACTTTTTCTTCATATGGGTAATTGCATCATATGGAGTAGCCACAGGCTTACTATTAAATAACTCAAACTTCCTTCAAAACTTTTCAACATAGTGTTCTTGAGATAACGTGAAACCATCCTCAAATTTAGTAATTTTAATGCCAAGAATAACATTTGCTTCTCCCATATCTTTCATATCAAAATTTGAAACAAGAAACATTGGGGTCTCATTTATAAAATCCATGCTTTTACTACAAATATGCGTATCATCGACATAAAGACAAATAATAACATAAGTGTTATCATCAATGGATTTAAAATATACACATTTATCTGAGTCATTAATCACAAATCCATTTGAAACTAATACTTGATCAAACTTTTCATGTCATTGTTTTGGTGCTTGTTTTTATCCATATAAGGACTTAACAAGCTTACACATTTCATGTTCATTACCTAGGATAACACAACCCTTAGGTTAGTCCATATAAATTTCTTCATCCATGTTACCACATAAAAATACAGTCTTGACATCCATTTGATGAACATGTAAATTATTAATTATAGATAAGTCAATTAATCCTCTAATGGATGCAATTCTAGAAATATGAGCATAATTATCAAAATAATATATGTCTTTCTTTTGTGCAAATCCTTTGGCAACTAATCTTGCCTTGTATTTATCAATTGATCCATCAGCCTTCAATTTTCTTTTAAAAATTTATTTGCACCATATTGTTTTAGTCTGTGGAGGTAATCCCAAGTATGATTGCTTATAATTGAGTCTATCTCATCGTTGACAACTTCTCTCCAAAATGGTGCATCACGAGAAGTCACAGCTTCTTCAAATATCTGAGGATCATTGTCTACAAGAAAGACATAATCATCACCAAAATTGGTAGCTTTTCTTAATCTCTTACTTCTCTTAGGTTTAAAATCTGAACTCTCAAGAGGATCACTTTGTGAATCATTTTGGGGTGAAGATTTCTCAACATTAGGCTTGTTAGGAAAAATAGATTCAAAGAAATCTGCATTCTTCGATTCTATAACTATATTTAATGCAAACATATTATTAATAGTTTTAAGAACCAAGAATCTATAAGAAGCACTATTTTGGGCATACCCTATAAACATATAGTCAATAATTTTATGTCATAACCTACTTCTTTTAGGTTCAGGTACCAACACTTTTACAAGACATCCCTAAACTTTAAAATATTTGACATTAGGTTTATAACATTTCCATAATTCATATAATGTCTTACCAGTTTTCTTATAGGGTACTCTATTTTGTATATGACAAGTCGAAAGAATGGCATCCCCCTACAAATTATATGGAGCCCCAAAACTTATTAATAATAGTGCAGTCATCATTTCTTTGAGTGTTTTATTTTTTCTTTCAACCACTCCATTTGACTCAGGTGAATAAGGAGATGTTGTTTCATGAATTATTCTATGATCTTCACAAAATTTATTAAATGAGTTCGATTCATATTCACCACCTCTATCTGTTCTTAATCTTTTGATTTTCTTATTAAATTGATTTTCAACTTCATTTTTATAGATTAAGAACATATCAAATGCTTCATCTTTATTCTTCAAAAGATATATCTTAATATATCTAGAGAAATCGTCTATAAAAGTTATGTAAAATCTTTTGCCCCCTCTAGTCATAGTATGTTTTAAATAATCTAGGTCACTATAAATCAAGCTAAGAAGTTTAGTTTCTCTATTAAGAACAGGCTTACAAGTTTTGTTTGTAGACTTAAATTCTACACAAATATCGCATTTTTTCAACATTTGAAAAATTTAGGTATGATAATAAACCACAATCATACATTTTCTTAATATGAGAAACATTCCCATGACCTACTCTACCATGCCATAAATCAATAGAGTTAATAATATAAACAGAAGAAGAAGATGCACTTTCATTAATAATCGCATTGAGTATATTGGGCTTAAAGAGTTCACCCTCATAATACCCTTTTCCAACAAAAACCCTATTTTTTGATATTAAAATTTTATCACTTTCAAAAGACACTTTTAACCCAACTTTCCCAAGTACAAACACAGAAACAAGATTATATCTAGTATTTTGTACATGCAATACATTACTTAGTGAGAGGATTTTGCCAAAAGTAAGTCTAAGAAGAACCTTTCGTTTACCCAAAATTGGAGTAGCAATAATTTCTTCTCCTTTAGCCAAATTAGCCTTAGGAGGATTTTGATCTCTTTTTATATTATTATTATTCTTGTTCTGGTGTCTATACCTACATTGGTTGGCATAATGACCAGGTTTTTCACAAACAAAGCATTGTCCTTTCTTCTTAAAGGTGGGGTCTTTTTTTTTTGACAAAATTTTTATTTGAAGTTTTAGGGTGTTGTGACTTCTTTTGGGGAGATTTAGAAATATTCTCTACTACACAGGCCTTAGAACTCATTTCCTTGGCCTTTTCAGCTTTATCCCTATTTCTATTTTGCTCCTCAATTCTCATATGAATAATGGCATCTCCAAGACTCATTTTGCTTAGAGTTCAATGTCTTCATTTTTAAGATCATTTATAAGTACGTGATAGTCATGAATTTGAGTCGTTACATCTTTTTCTTCTACCATTTTGTAGTCTAGGAAATTTCTATAGCATACTTTTGAGAACCGACATCGTCTATGATATTTTTTTTTCCTAAGACTCTTCCATATTTCATGTGCAGTTTTATAACTACAGTAAATATCATATAACTCATTTGAAAGAGTGCTCAATATGGTGTATTGACAAACCTTATTCACCTTTTTCCATGCTTTCACTTTGTTTTTCCACTCTTTCAATGATTGTGATGCTCCTTCTACCGGTTTAGAGGTTCTTTTGTGGTGAGACAGTTTGCAAGGTTGATAATATCCAAAGTGTCAAACACTTTTTCTTGCCATCTCTTGAAGTGACTTCCACTAAAAGGCTCAATCTTTGAGATGTCAGTAAGTGATTTGCAGCAACTAAGGCAACCTCCATCTTGGTTAAAGAAAATTTTGTCTTTAGATTGCTATAAATTATTTCAAACTTCAACTAAAATGTTAGTGAAATGGCCAAAAGCTATCGCTCAATCACTTAAATGAAGTAACCCAACAAGACACAATGAATAGTGATTCCGATATAGTGTTTGCTGAACAATGACTGCTACAGTAATTTTGCTACATCATCGATGAATAATGATATCGCTATAGTGTTTATGAACATTGACTCTACTACAGTAATCCGCTACAGCAATGATGAATAGTGACTCTGCTATCGCAACTGTGCTACAATATCAATGAATAGTGAATCCGCTACAGGATGATGAACAATATCTCATCGTGAACAGTGCCATGATGAACAATATCCGTTTTGAATAGTATCTTTGTTGAACAAATTGCCAAGACGTGCAAAAATGCAATAAGCTAATGACCAAATTCTGCCCCTTCAAGAAATCCATTCCGGTGCAATACATGTTAATGGCACTTTGGCCTCTACGCTTTAATGGCAGTAAATTTCCTATTAAGGTGCACCCCCTTTCCAGAAAATATAGAATAGACAATTGAATGTATTTCTCTAGTGTTGAGGTAGAATAAGAAATATTAAATGGAATTAGGAGTGTTCTCTTTGGAGCCATAGCTAAGCCATATATATATATATATATATATATATATATATATATATATATTGTAAAAAGTTACCGTTGTTCCTTCATCCTCAACCTCAAAACGTGTCATGATTATATGCGATTAAGTTTGACCACTTAATCCGTGCGAAGGTATACTACATATTTGATTAATTCAACTCTACCGTTATAAGTATTAAACAGGCCTTAAAATCAATTAAATGCATTAGGCTCATTTATAGTTTATTAGATAAGCCTAATTTAAAATTGGATAAATAGCCCAATTTATGTATTTATTGAAATAAATGTATAACAATTGTAAATTGGAAGAAGACAAATCAATTATCAATCGCTGCCAAGCAATGTCCAGCTGCAGAGAAGATTGCGGCATGACCTGTCACTTGTGTTGTTGACATCTAGCTAAGCCTGAACCCACCTCATACACCGCGCTGTGCTGTTGCGAACTCCCTACCCAGTTAGCTTGACTGCTCTTTGAAGGGTTCATCTCCTCACCACCTCTTCAGATAGTTACAATTTAATTTGCTAAAGTTGCTTTCTCGACCTCTTATCTCATTTTCCTAGTTGTCTGAGATTTTTGAGATGCTTAATTTGTTGAAAAATTTTTGTAGATCATTAAATTGAAGGTGCTTGTTTCAATTGAAATGATGGAGATGCAAACATTGAACAGAGATAATTGCGGTTTCGTGGCTTGGAATTTTTTTCCCATCCACCGAAAAAGGCATCTAAATTTTTTGCGGAAATTATGCTCATTACTACACAAATTCAGGTACTAAATTATTTTTACAGAACTTACACTACACGTTAACCTTGTTATCCGTCAATCTGCAATTGCAGCACAACTTAGCAGATTTGTCGAAGCGGTGACCACCTAACTAAACATAAAAAGTCACTGTATGACTTGTAATTGCCTTCCAAGAGCATGCACTAGAAATGGAAGATAGTGAAAGACTTGTTAAACTGCAGGCTTTTGATAACATTTCATTATTGTTATGCCAAGATTTTCTGAGCCTGAAATCCGTTGGGCCCATCTAGGCCGTTACGCTCGCACCTTCGTCTCTCAGGGCCTAGCATCTTCCAATATCCATATAAGGCCCTTTCTCCAGAGACACATTTCCCATTTTCTCGCCTCTTTCTTCTAAAATTGCTCATTCAAAAGCATTTTTTGCTCAAAAATCAATAAGCTGATTCGAATGTTTGAAGATTATCGTCGCGTAAACACAGTCAATTATGTAAGATGATAAGTGTTTAAATTCAATCTCAACCCAAGCCTCTGAGAAGCCACGGTGTATTTGAAATAAGGATGTGATATACAATAGAGTAGGGCATGGCGGGGTGGGAGCATTTTAACTCCCATTCTTTATTTTAATTTTTTTTTTTTTTTTGTCGTGAATGTTTTCCCGAGCCAATTCCTTTCCCCATATGGGATATATGATACTAATTTAAATAAAATTAACATTACCATATTATTGTACAATTTCCCATAAAAGTTAGTGTAAACATATAGTGTATAATAGTGTGACTGCATATAGTAATAAGCAATAATATTTGAAGCAAAAATCATCAACAAATTTTTTATAACATTATCAAAAGGGATGAGGCTACCCAAATATACTATACACACCCCAATTTCAACGAAAAACCAAAGACTATTATCCATATATTAAATTACTAATAAGAAGGACCTAATAAAAAATACATCTTAATTTATTAAAATAAAAATAGAATAAAATAATTTTATCACAATAAGAGTTTATATAAATTATATTTGATCATATTTTATGAACACTATTTTTTTTTTTTTTTGATATCAAACAAACATAAACATACTTATTTAGGAAAAGTCCTCTAAATTCTTTTTCTTTTTTTTGGCTAGCAATTGAAGTAGTTAACATAAGCAAAAATTAGATTTTGGATGAAGCGCGCAGGCAAGATTCATAATGGAAAGAATTACAAAAACTAATTATTCCAGAGTCTACGGGAGTTAACATCGACTGCAAAAGAAGAATTTCTGCACCAAGTTTGTCAAGCACAATTTAGAGTTTAAGAAAGTATTATTCCTGTATGTGTGCCGTTGCTATGGTTCTACAGCCTCCCTACGGACAAAAATTTCTTGAAAAGAAAAAAAAGAAAAAGAATTTTAATGGTAAAAGTAGATGCCTTTCCTAAATTATTTTCTTTAAGTGTGTTTATCTAGGAATCTTAAATTTTATAGATTATCTTTTTAAAACAAAATAATATTATTGTATTTAATTAAATCTAATGAGGATACATATTAAAATGGTGTAAAAAAGTGTAATTTAAATTTTCAAATTTGAGTCGGGGTTGTTTTGAGAAATATGTGAAATTTGAGTAAAGAGTGTTTTGAGAAATGGGGTGTGAAGAGCGTTTTTGAAAGGTTCATATATAGCCCCGCCCTATCCAAATTCAAAACTGACATACCTAGTAAGTCATTGTAAAAAATGGTGGGTTAAAAAGGAATCACAACCAAAATAAAAGTATAAAGATGACTCTGCTGGGTCAGTTCTGCTCCAGCTACTGCATCAATGATTTATCCCTTGGTTTTTTTTTTTTTTATATCATATGCACTTTATTTGGAATTTATATCAATATTATTAGACATATAAATTTTATGTATACGAAATTATGTGACGCAAAAGAAGGAAAAAAGATAAGTCAACTTACATAATAAATGATGCGACAAGAAACTAACCTCTTATTAACTTACATAGGTATTACTTTATAGACTATATTCAATTCATTGCTAAACTGTCATTACAAATTTTATTTTTAAGCCCTTCCTTTATAAGAGATTAAATGATATTTTTTTAAGAATGTTAATGTGAATCT
Organism: Boswellia sacra; assembly: GCA_013180625.2. NCBI lineage: Eukaryota > Viridiplantae > Streptophyta > Magnoliopsida > Sapindales > Burseraceae > Boswellia > Boswellia sacra. The sequence goes on along the minus strand of SNVD02000067.1, from coordinate 710,742 downwards.
AAAAATCTAATATTAGAAAATTATTTCAAATGATTTATTAAATACCTGCAACAGTGACCAAATATTTTATATGTGAAACACATGAACTTGTCTAACATGAAAATTTCTTTTATATTTTTTTGGTAATTAACAATAAAACTCGATCTTAAATTACATTTAAAATTATTCTGATAGGGGCATTATTTTCTTTAAAGTCTGACTTCCCCTCCAGCCCACCGAAAGTGAACAAGCAGTTAATGTTAGGAGACGTTGGATATTAGAAGCTTTTTGTAAGAGGTGATAATCGTTTTTCGAGAATTGTGAATGAATGAATGAAGAGACATTCCAGGTTGATAAACCAAGCAACTGCAGAGACTTTGAAATGACGAGTTCAAAGTCTATTTGCAAAATTTTCCAGTGAACATTAGCTTTCCACTATACCAAAATGTAAAAAGCATACCGTAATCTGCCATATATGAGCAGCGTAGAATGTATGGTACTTGCTTCAAGTCATTCGTTCAGAAGCGCCCACCTCGTCTCCCTTGGGACTCCTTGGCCTCAACTTGGTCACAAAGTCTTAAATCCCGAACTGCGTGGACTTGTCCCATAATGGAATGTGGTAGGTCGCCAACCACTTTAATTATCTGACTTGGCATTGAGAACATCGGCATTTGTCTATGAAAACGAAGGCCAAGGAATATATATATATATATATATATATATATATATATATATATATACACACACATGTATGACAAAATAATTAACCTGGAAATTTCCAAGTCCTCTCGAACGTGTAATACAGGATAAGACTTTCTCGCTTGAGTGTTTTGTGGTACAGACATTAATCGCATTATAAAAGCTGATGGGGCATAAGCCACTTATTACATTTTGTTATGGATTGCTCTTTCTTCTTTGTTGTTTTGTTTCTCTTGCAAACTCCTCTATATTCATCAACAAAAATTCAAGTTCTAGAAGGAGGATCATCTTTAACAGTTGAGAAATCAGGCGATAGTTTGATTTCAGAAAATGGTGTTTTCTCTGCAGGGTTTTTCCCTGTTGGCGATAATGCTTTTTCCTTTGCCATATGGTTCACAAAATCCTCACCTCCCACACCAGCATGGATGGCTAACCGCGACAGACCAGTCAATGGAAAAGGCTCAAAGCTTTCACTTTCGAGAAACGGAGATCTTTCCTTGACAGATGCAGGTGGAATCCCCGTTTGGAACTCGAAGACATCTTCGGCTTCTCCAGCTCACTTAGTACTTTTAGATACTGGCAATCTTATCCTCCGTAATTTGAAGAATGTCACCTTTTGGCAAAGCTTTGATTCACCTACGGATACTCTTCTTCCTGAGCAACCTCTCACCAAAGAAACACAACTTATCTCATCACGAAGCCACGACAATTTTTCTTCAGGATATTACAAGTTCTATTTCGACAATGACAATGTTCTCCGTCTCCTTTATAACAGTCCTGAAATATCCAGTGTCTATTGGCCAGACCCTATGCTCCAAACCTGGGAAAATGGCAGGTCAACATATAACAACACTCGGATAGCAGTTTTTAGTAAATTAGGCAACTTCAAATCATCAGATAATACCTGGTTTCAGCCAACCGATTTTGGCCTTGGCCCCCATAGAAGATTGACGATGGATTTTGATGGTAACATTCGAATGTATAGCCTGGAAGAGGCCTCTGGGACTTGGCATGTTTCTTGGCAACCCATATCACAACCATGCATGATTCATGGAATCTGCGGATCCAACAGTCTGTGTAGTTATGTTCCTAATTCTGGTAGGATATGCTCTTGCTTACCAGGATTCAAGAAAAGAAATTCCACCGACTTTTCTCATGGTTGTGAACTTGAATTCGAAATCCATTGCAACCACACTGAGGTCGATTTCTTCCGAATTGAACATGTTGATTTCTTTGGCTACGATATTCGATACATTCCAAATACCACTCTCAGTGAATGTAGAAAACAATGCTTGCAATCGTGTGACTGCAAGGGTTTCATGCACCTGTTTCGAGAAGGTGTCTACAACTGTTATCCCAAATTTCTCCTGGTGAATGGGCACCTTTCGCCTAATTTTGATGGAATCACATACGTTAAGCTGCCTAAAGCAAGCATCCACAATTCCAATAGAATGTCGACATTGAATTGCTCAGAAGGCGTAGCACGTGTGACAGAACTAGAGATAATGTACAAGACGCCCGAAGAAAATGAATCGTTGAAGTTTTTATTGTGGTTCGCCTGTGGCGTTGGTGGAGTAGAGATGACGTGCATCTTTTTGGTTTGGTGTTTCTTGTATAAAACCAATAAAGAGCCAAACGCGACATTGCAAGGCTACAATATTCTAGCCACAACTGGGTTCAAAAAATTTAGCTACACTGAGCTTAAAAAAGCCACCCTGAATTTCACCGAAGAGATCGGAAGAGGTGCAGCAGGCATTGTGTTCAAAGGCATCTTATCTGACGGACGAGTTGCAGCAATTAAGCGACTCATTGAAGCTAACCAAGGCGAAGCTGAATTCCTGGCAGAAGTAAGCACTATTGGGAAGCTTAACCACATGAATTTGATAGAGATGTGGGGATATTGTGCTGAGGGAAAGCACAGGCTTTTGGTTTACGAGTACATGAAGCATGGTTCTCTAGCAGAAAATCTTTCTTCCAATGCAATTAAATGGGAGAAAAGATTTGAAATTGCCGTGGGCACTGCCAAAGGTTTGGCTTACCTGCACGAGGAGTGCTTGGAGTGGATTCTGCACTGTGATGTGAAACCTCAAAACATTCTCTTGGACTCCAATTTCCAACCAAAGGTGGCAGATTTTGGCTTGTCCAAGCTGTTGAATAGGAGTGGCCTCAACAATTCAAGCTTCTCAAAAATAAGAGGAACTAGAGGCTACATGGCTCCTGAGTGGGTTTACAATCTCCCCATCACCTCAAAAGTTGATGTTTATAGCTACGGGATTGTTGTTTTGGAGATGGTAACGGGAAAAAACCCATCGCAAATCCAAACCGTTCAAAATGAAGGACTTGGAAGATTGGTTACATGGGTGAGAGAAAAGGTGAATGCGGCTGCTACAAGAGAATCGTGGATTGAAGAAATTGTTGACCCCTTATTGGGCATTGATTATGACGTAGATAAGATGGAAGTTTTGGTGAGGGTAGCTTTGAATTGTCTGGTGGAAGACAAAGATGCGAGGCCTTCTATGCGTCAAGTTGTAGAGATGCTTCTGTGCGACGAGGAAAACTAGCGCATCAAGGATTTTTTCACTACAGACTTCATGCTTGGATTTCGAGTCATTTGTTTGTTGATATTTTCGTAATCTCTTTCCCTGTTTTCTTTGTTCTCCATTAATTACATTAAATGATAAGGATATTTTTATACACAATGACACAAATAAGAAATGATGATTAAAAATATAATTTCTTTCTCGTGCTCTTGTTGCCTCGTCAAAGTCATTTTAGTTATCTAATATTTAAAAAAAAAAAATCTAGTTGAGTAGAATTTATATATAATATTATCCAGGGGTCCTATCATTTATACGTCTAAGGTTTATTTAAACTCAATATACCATCAAACATATGGTCTACTCAACTTGTACCTTTTTAAAAAGTCACTATTAACCTCCAACTAGTTGGTATATCTGACACTATCCTCTTGAATTCGACTTTTGTAATTTATTTATTTATTTTTATCTAAATAAAGCTTGTATCTTCAGGATGTGCCATACCGCTGCTCGATATCTTCAAGAGATAACTTTATTAGATATCAATTATAAATGATTAATCGATTTTTTTATTCGCTATCAAATTGCAGAATTGCTCATCTTTTATTTTGAATGAATATAGAAGGGAGTGGAAGAGTTTGATCTCTTCTGTTTTATTTCTATGACTAGGTAAATGCAACAGACATAAAATCTTATTATTCTTCGTCTACAAATATCAAAATTTGAAAGAATAATGATATTATTTTTAAATAGTATTTATATCTCAAATGTTGTTCATATGATATAGACTTGCTAAGCAAATGATATAATAATGTAATCAGTGATACAATGTGATATAACCGTTCTAATTTTATGCCATATGAATACATAATATTGAGATGATTTTTTAAATGTTTTTTACCACTCAAATTTGAATGAACGATATTATTATTTATTTATTTATTTTATTTTAATTGGTTTAAACTAATTTATTAATAAAATTTGATTGTTTTAACTATAAATAGTCTTGTTTAATTCAGTATTATATTACTCAAAAGATACGCATAATTTAGTTCCATCTAATCTAATTCAGTGTCAAAGAAATTAAACAAAAGATTAGATTGTATAACTCTCCGAAGGCACCCTTGCTTGTTCCCGGCTCTTCATATGTAGCTTTCGTCTTCTTCTTTGAATGATTTGACCCAAAAAAAGGTACCAAACGTGCATCGTCTTCATCAATACTATCAATGGCTCTTTTCCAACTCGCTGTAGAAATTGTTGAGGTAGCTGCCCTGCCTAGCTTGTAAATTGGAAAATTGTAGAACTTAATTTGAGTTTATGAGTGATTTGATACTAGATTTTTTTTGACATTGTGAATCTAAAACATTTGAGAAAATTTTATGCACATGCCAAGATGAACTATCGGTCATATATTAATGTATTTATTTAATTAATGGCTCCATTCCACAACATTAATTCAAAAGCCTCAGATGATATGCAGCAAGCCGAAACAGAAGAATTCTTCCATCATAACTTACGAGGCAAGCTAGTTAGTGAATTCCTACTAAGATTTTACTTATATTAAGACTACTCAGAGTCCCTCCACCGGTGAGGGATTTTCATATATACTTTTATCAAAACCTTCTCTACAGACATGTAACTGGGGCATACCAGGCTTTAATGCTTCATTAAAAGATGTGAAAGCATCTATCTACAGTAGTGGTTCTGTGGTGATATATACAAACTGCCGTCCCCAATGTGCCAGGGCCTCAATTTAGTCATCATCTTGCTTGTTGGTGCTTGTTTCAACATCTTCTACAGCACGGTAAGTAGAGAGGAAGAAGGCACTCTGATTTTTTTGCAGGAACCTGCAATGAAATGATTTATTAACCAGAGAAATGGTCATTCTTTAGAAAGAGAGAGAGAGAAAGAGAGAGAAAGAGTTAAATCACAACTAAAACCAGCTCCCAGGCCCAGTGACCCGAATGTAATATGTATCTGTCACTCAAGAATCGCAGAGGTTCTTCCCAATTTGGGCGGAAAACATAAAAAACCAGTGGGATGTCCGTAAATTTTTCTAATGCTTAGTTGGACCAACTTTCTAATTCACTGACTTCATAAAAAAGATACATGATGACGTCAATGTTGCACGATCAATTTCAGATATATATGAATGCTTGTTAACCATGAGCAAAATGAAGTCCAAGATAATCATTTCCATCCAACTTTTACTTGGTGATAACCACCGTCAGGTAGCATATATCATACACTCTATAAGGTACATCTTTCGACAAAAAATGACTCTAATTGAATGATGAATTTGTCTGTCCAGTAAAAAAAGACAGTTGAAAGACCAATTACAGAACACCAGTTCCACCAATATAAATTTAATTAGAAAAGATCAAGAATTCATACTTGAGAAAGTCAACCAATTTTTTCTGCAACTCCGTCAATGTCTCCTCTTCAATTTTTGCATGGACCAATATCTCAGGCAATTTAACTACAAATGCAGGTAACAGTTAATAACCAGGAGCTATCAACCTTATGACAAAGATGCTTTAAAAAAGGAACATCGAACAGAAAATCTGGCATGTCGATACAATATAAGCTAACAAGAGACTAGACTATGACAAGAAATGGAACCCCCATAATAATCCAAGTGTCCAAACTTTAAATGAATGGATTCATCCATATGGAGACAGCAGCCACCAACACCTGATTTGACTAAAGGTTTCACTATTCACCATGTTGCTATCAAAATTTCAAAAATTGATGTCACCACCAAAATTTTACATTACTTCTGCAACAGATGGTTATAGAACCCATTAGCCTAAATATTTTATATTAATCAATGCAAGGCATCCTACCACAGCAATATGTCACAGAAACTGGAAGTAACATTCTTTGACAAGTGAAAGATGTAAAAACAACATTAATAACACTGCAGTCATTGCTTTGTAGAAGTGAGACATGAAGCAGCAAAGAGGTTTGACTCAATTATAGACTTTGTACAGAAACAAAGGATGGGCTCACCAAAGAGGCGCAATAGATGTTCAGCACCATACACAGTTGATGGAGCGACATCAGCTACCACTGCTTCCTCATATTGTTGACGCTCACATTTGTACAAAAGCATTATTGGCAGAGCTCTGTCAAAGTAACAACGTAACCCTTTCATAATTTCCCCAGTTGATCCAGCTATCCTACATCCATATCATGAAAATGTGGACATTTGACATGAGCAGCAAGAACAGGATATTTATTACCAAACAAACTAATCAAGCTCAATCCTAATTTATTAAGCATCTGCATATGATACGAGAAGCTTCACAAGGAAGAAAAGATGCATATGCATACAAAAATCAAGACACAGAAATAGGCATTGCAATACCTAATGAGCCCCTGTTTGACCACAGGATGATGATCCTTTTGCTTTTATCAGCCTATATTTACGATACACACACACACACACCCACACCCGCACCCACACCATGATATACCATTTTATAAGTCTAATCTCCAGATTGATGGAATGGTTATGATTGGTCAGAAGCACACCTACTTAAGAAATAACATAGAAGATGAATACCACATATTCTCATTACCAAAGGTGATGCGATGGATGTGTTCTAGGATAATCTAAGAACAGAGAAGGAAAATGCATAGGTAGAAGCTTGAAGATATTTATATTATCAAAAAGTTAACAGGTGTCTCACTCAGTGGCAAATTGAAAGATGATTAACAATTTGATACAGTTCCAATAATTAATTTCTCTAAACAAGGATGACTTTCAATTTGATGCAGCATTTGTCAACGAAGAACACATAAAGTTATTACTTTTATCTACCCCAAATCTATCTTTAGGTGAATCTTTTTTGTCTTAACAAGGGAGTCTGGTGACTATTGGCAGCTGCTTGATACTACAAGGAAGGATTGATTTTCTTTTTATGAATGTTTCTAAATTCTAATCCAAAAATCATACCGCAGACTAGAATCTGCTAACTATTACACTTTAAAAATCACATGCGAAGGAAAAGAAAGGAGAGTTCATAAAAAATCAGAACATGAACTTACAGCCCGTCTTTCTTCAACCTGTAATCACGATATTTCTCTAGAATTTCATCCACATTTGGAGAGCGTGGAATTTTAACAAGCTACAAAAAAGGCCACAAATCAATTGCAAACCATGTTTGCAGAGCACTGAAAGGTAATGCTTTGAGGAACATATGGAGATTAAAGAAAAAGGACAAAATACAACCATAAATAACTAGTTCACCTTCGTCACCCAATTGCATTTTAATAGGTGGAAACTGCAAATACATGGCATCACAAAAAAAGCATATCCTGATAACATTATTGACCAATGACTAACCTAGGTAAAAGAATAAAGGGTGAAAGGCTCAGAAGCACTGGCAAATATATACAAATTCCCCAGGACCTCTGTTCTAAAACAAACAAGTGCATACTCTAAAATCATTAAAATCATAGAGGTATAGAGAAAAGCAAAGAGAATAGCTACCTTGCCCAGATGTGTAATTGATTCACAATCATCAACTAGTTGCTTCCTCAGAGTTGGTGGAATTTGGAGATTCACAAGATTTTCCATGGGTATGTTGCCCTTCTCCTACCAATTGACAAGCAATGTACTTAGGCAGTAGAATAAAACACTATCTATAAAAAGTTATAAAGAAACCTTAAAAAAGGAAAAGCAAAGGAAATATTAAGTTGAATGTGAATTAAAAGTTAAATTAGTTTGTATGGATTGAATGGATTTCCATAGAAATTCAATTTGCTGCATCAGGAAAATGAAATTTTAAGGCAGTACAGCACACCTTATTGAGAGAGTCTTTCTTTCGTTTCTTGCCCCTCGAAACTGCATTTAACCAGAGTGCCTTAGAGAAGTCTAATTAAAGAATAATCTCATGAGAGTGAGAATCTCACATAACCAGAATTAATTAATCAATTCTCTACCAAATTCAATAAATTTAAAATAAATTAATTAATCAATTCTCTACCAAAACTACAGCACTATCAGAGTTGAAATTTTACAAAACAGTAAGGGCATAACACACTATTAACCAATGCAAGGATGTGAGTGAATTATGATGGGTTTTTTCTTCCTAACATTCCTAGTTACAATGTTTTCATATTACATATACATAAATCCATGCTTTATAAGCATAGATCTGCGGATAATTGTCTACAGATAAAAAGTTCAAACCATGAATACGTATGATATAGTCTTAAGTAACAACTAAGCTTAAAGATCAAAAGAAGTGAAAGCACCATCTCACCCACCATATTTTGAATTGATAAAAATGATTACTTTCCATAGGATGACATCATATCCCACAGCAATACTGCCCTTGAGGGGCTTCCTTTTGTGTGATGGAAAATGGTAACTTGTTTGGTTAGTTCTCAATATATATCCTTCCTGATTCATAAATCAGATTTATCACAAAACCCAAGGAAAATGTCCAAGAATACCCACAATCAAGGTATACAAATAACAAGTGGCATGGTTCATTTTCTTTTTTTTCACCTTCACTTCCAGATTTAAGTAGATATTATGCTAAGAGTATAGTTTACTTTTCCCCTTTCTCTTAAGTAAAAAAGCTTATGGTCCATTAACATTAATGCTTTAACCCTATTCTTAAGTAGGCATTCGATAATACACGGCGTTATTCTAAGATTTATTTCTCAATATTTAAAACAAAGGACATGCTTAACATTAAAATTGAAAATGAAAACATTTAACTTGACATTACAAGAATTCAAGCCTAAAGAGAGGAGCTAAACAAGAAGTGAATCTAACCATTAGCACTTCTTTGTTTCATCTGTGATGCACGGCCACGCTTTAAAACCTTGTCTGAGTCTAGCTTTTCGTTGTTGAGCAGCTGCTTTTCAAGGTTCTCTTCTGTAGGTTTCATCAAACGATCAGCACTGACCCATTCATCCCAGCTGTGTGAAAAAAAAAAAAAAAAAAAAAGGTCAGAAATTACAATTTCAGAGTGGTTGCTCTTTGTAGAGTAAAACATCACTAAGTGTCAGAAGCATAAGCATCTTAACCTGAGAAAACATTATTTCATTTGTAACTAGCCTATTGGTTGATTAAATTTGACACCTTCAATGATATTGTATCATACAATAAACATTAACTCAAAATTTCCAAAACAATGCAATGTAACAAAAAAAAAAAATAGTAGCTATAAAAACAACATAATTGCATTCAAGTGGTGTTATAAAGCTGGCAACTAACTGTGGAACAAATTACATTTTCAAACAAGTTAAATAATTATAATTCCAAACTGTAAAAACTTAAAAATAAGAAGTGAAAGTAAAACATTTTTCTTTTTTCTCTTTTTTTTTTTCGAATATAATTATAAGTTCTAACAAACCAGCGGCTTCCCTCTTCAATATAAATAAGATTTCAGTAATTCCATAACAATCTGACACAGGGGAAGATTGTACTCACTTTTTATTCCATCCCTGCAAACAGATGAAAAAAAAAAAAATTCTATCAACACACTTCAATAACAAATTTTCTGTTCCTCCACAAACCAAGCAATCAAAATTCAACACAACACTTACAAGATAATGAACAAAATACCTCCGATCCTTGTTCCGGTAATCCACCATTCTCACCTTGCAATTAAAAAGTATTATAGCATATAAGATTCACTGGACTAATCATCCAACTAATTTCTCTTCCTTTAAACAATGCGACGAAACTTAAGCAAGAGAAGGAAAGGAGAGTGAGGGACCACCTTGGCATCGTAAATGTAACGCTTATGATAAGCGAGGACCTTCTCGTTTTCTTCGAATAAAGTTGGGCAAGGCGGCGGAGGGCAGTCGTCGTCGGTCTCGGTTTTCTCGCTGTCTGTGTCCGTCCTCGTGGCATCGTCGGACTCCGTGGCAGAATCGTCATTTAGCCCCGTGTTTGAGCTCCCCATTTTTAATAAATAAGAACACAACCAGTAAAACCGAAATTTCCAGGCACAAAAATTTAATAATAATAACAATTTTTTTTTTTGTCCGGAAATTACGAGTGTGAGTCTCTTAATAGCTTCTGCGATACGGCGATTCGCGGTTCTTGGAGCGACCACTCACTACCATGGATGCGCAAAGCCTGGGAGTGTAGGCTCCCCGCGGTTACATTTTCTTCTTATAATTTATTTACGATCGTTTGGTTATGGGTCACGAAAGTAATGGACATGTTTGATATGACGTATATCAGTACGTAGAATAGCTTAAATTTATTTGTATTAGATTAAATTTTATAATATAAAATAAGATTAAATATAATATAAATATAATAAAATATTATATTAAATAAAAAAAATTATAATATGAAAGATTTAATTTAATTATAAAAATTTAAATAGTAATTAAAATTATTTTAAATAAAAATCTGATTGTTAAATATTTTATTTAGTTAAATAATTATTTTTTATTATTTAAATAATTATTTATTAATTATTAATATTTAATTATTTAATTAATATAATTTTTTTAATATTTATTAGTGAAAATTAAGACAGAAATAAGTTTATACAGTGTTAATATTTGATATGAAGATATTCAAATCTTATGTAAATCATGTCACTACAATACCCTCTATAATATCGCTACAGTACCCACATTATGTTAGCCTATCTCGCTCAAAAAATGTTTAAATACAGTATAATTTCTTAATTCTATATAATGCAGCGCATCAAACACGTTCCATATTTTGTTTCAAAATTTTTAGTTAGGTACGAAAATGTGAGATATGTTATACGTTGTTTTATGTTTTACGAGAGTTTTGAATCGTATGAAAATATGTTTAGTTACGTAAATTTGAAATTTAAATAAAATATAATTAAAAAATAATTTTTATTTTTAAATATTAAAAAAGTTAAAAAATAGAATATTTATTGAGCAACGTACTTTGCAATGAAAAGATAAAAATGATTTAAAAAAAAAACGAAGGAAAGATAAAATAGGTAGAGTGAGAAAAGAGAGAAAACAAATTTTTTTATTTTTTTTAATTGACAACTATGTTTTATTTATGTTATACTTAAGTTTTATATTTTCTTTGTTTTGAAACGAAAATAATTAAATAAACAGCTTTTTGTCACGGCCTTATTGTTTCACAAGCGGAGACCGTGCGGCCTTAGACGCTAACACACTCCAAAGTGCACCCAAGTAAGCCTTAAACCGCTATAAGAGAGGTTCAAGCGAAAGAGAACAAGGACACGAGAGATTTGGGTGAGGAAATATTCACTATACACTAGGTAGTTTACAAGGCTTGCAAGACTCTTGAACACTTGAGTCTAGCATGAATCCCATGACTTTTGCATGACTTGCTTTACAAATGAGTGCTCACCCCTATTTATAGGCAAGCACCTCCTCAACGTGTGGCTAACATTGTGCCACATTTCGCAATCCTATTGGTCAACCAAGTACCTAGAACATTCATATTCTAGACCCTTCCTAGATATTTTCAAGCTTACTTGTTGGCCAAGTAATTCTAGAGACATCCATAAGTTACTACACAACTCTTCCCTACACTAGACATCCCTAGAACATTCTAGACTCAAGATATTTTCCCAAGCTTCCGGAATCTTCCGCAGCCTTCCATCATCTTCTGTCACCTTCTAGACTCTTCCGGAGCCTTCTTGAGTCTTCCGTATGCATCTCATGCCTTCTGGATTCTTCCGGATCCTTCCGAAATGTTCCGGAACATTGCCGAACCTTCTAGAATCTTCTGGAACGTCACGTCCATTCTTTGCGCCTTTGAGTTCCTCTCGACATGAGGATACCAAATCCCTATAACACTTGCCCCGAAATCCCATTCCTTTGTTTGCTTCGGTGCAAACTTGGCGTAAAACTATACACATGTCACGCGGGACGTGACATTTTGCTGTAATCTCGTATACCTGAACCGAAAACAATAAAAACACATAAACAAGCATTGATGGATTCGTTTGCGTAGTTGAAATTATTTTGTTCAAAATTTAATGAGATCATATGATTGATTTTATTTTTAATTTAAAAAATAGCGTATTTATATTAATTTAAATGATTTAGATTGATATAAATATATCGATAAATAATTAATTTTTTTAAAACAATTTTTTTACTACAATCACCCTAAGTCCGCCCAGTTTCTAATTACAGCGCTGACTCCTGAACTCGTAATTATTCTGAAACACGTGGTAGGCGCAATTCACGCAAAACTGATTAGTGAATCCGGCCCACTACTTTTCCAAGTCTTTGGTGTTATCATAGGGGTAAAAAGTCGCATTTTCCAAATAATATAATTAAGATTAATGAAATTTCATTAAAAATAAATAAATAAAATGATGAAATATCATGTATCGTTCTATAAAGCTAATGTAGAGAAAAATGTAGAGAACTTGTTTCTCTAAATAAATTCGAAGATGAACATTGGAGGTTTGATGAAGGATAAAGCATCAGAACCTTCTTAATTAGAATAATACTTGTTAAAATATATTAAAGAATCAAAGCGACCACTTTTGGATTGCCTTTTTGATGACAGCAGTTAGACCTTAGACATAACCAAATTAAACTAAACCAAAAAAAAAAAAAAAAAAGACACATAGACTACTTGAACAGCGAAACAAACCTGCCTACCCTCCGAGAACTAGCAATTGCATGGCCGCATGTGCGAGTTCAGACTACCGTTTGATAATCATTTTGACTGTCAAGACCCAAAATCTTTAAATGAAAAGAAACAAAACAGAAGAAGCCAACTTTAGTTATGGTCTTTCCTCTACAACTATTTGAAGCAGTCTTCCTCTTACCGTCTCTGAGTTTGTTCGGATTCTCTCAGACTTGGAAGCTTAATTGGACGGATTAAGTCCAGCAGCTCGTGAAATCTGGTTCTAACCATAACTGGAGTATGAAAGGTCATTTATTCCTTCCGAATGAATTTAAATATGACCTTTAATTTTAGTTATCATTTTGTCTATTGTGAGATTTTAGCTTTGTATGTATATATATGGGGCACGCTTACGTGCATGCCTAGCTTATTAATTAAGAAATGGAATTGCAGACCAATATCATCGATTTTTATTACAGTTTAAAGAGTAAATATTATCGGTAAGCCATACACATACGTATTAGTTATTTATTAATTAATAGATTGAGTGTTCTAAGACCTGCTCTAATTAGTATTAAACAACGATGTGCTTTGCATCTGCTCCCTTAATTTTATGGTCTACATGTTATATGGTGGCTGCAAACGTGGAATTTTCAAAGGAGAACGCCAAGTTTGTCCTGCAAATTAATTACGATACTGCATTTCATGTAATCATGTTCGTAAGCTGAATTGCCAATGTCTCCGCCCCGGTTGGATGAGTATATGATTCATGAAGTGCGTAAAGAAATAAAAAAAATAAATAAATAAAACTGTCATTTCTATTTACCAACCAAGATCCCACCACACACTTGCATGCACCATATATAGTTTAAGAGTTTGGATAGAGAATATAACGCTTTGAAATTCAACAAGAATAAAAAATACTATTAATTCAAAACAAACTACTAATGAAACCAAAGCTAATTAAAAACAACTTATTACATACGTAATTCAAGAAAAAAAAAAACAAGACCCCAAACTTTGAGATCCTTATTCTTCCAGTCATCTCCTATAAACTGACGAATAATGACTTACTTAACTGCCTATAATGAAAAGTCGAGAACAAAACGATTTAATAAATTGAGAAATAATGATATTTGATTTCAAGAAAGATTGAAAAAAAATCACTGCTCTAAATTTATTGCAGTAACCGTTTAGTGTCCCTCACCGGGGCTTGGACCAGATTTTGTGACACCTAAAGTACGAGCGTTCGTGAACTTATGACCCTGCCCCCCTGAACTTGGACCTCCGGTTTTCATCCCTCCAATAGTCAAGCCATCAAAGAAAACCCTGAAACCTTTTTTTCTAGAGTTGAGGGATGGCGTAGCATTGAGAGGACGAGCTTCTGAAACGAATAGAGAAGAGCTTACTAGGACAAGAAGGAAGAATAAGCTAAGAAACTTGACACTTGAAGCCATTCGGAAGAAAATGCAATTAATGAATATTTATGTTAACTTGGGCTCTAACTTCTTGGTTTGTAGAGACAACTTGGTGTATTTGATATGCTAAAGGACTGCAGCTTGGTCTCTTATTTATAGAAGATTCGAAGCCGCGCAACAACGTTGAAATGAGTAAGACCAATATACCATAGTAAGTAGAGGAGAGATCCACTAAGTAACACGTGGCCGTTTATGATAAATATGGGCCGGGCCGCCTTCTAGTTGAACGGAGGAAGTCGTCATTCCTGAGGTAAAAAGAAGCACACGCACTAAAACGAAATGTAAGCCAATTTTGAAGTTTCATCTAAGTAGGTGAACGTTGGTGTACATGTGTGGAATGTTAAACTTTGATCGAGATGATTTAGCTCTTTTTGTTCGTGTTCACATTGTGGCCAGCGTAAGAGACTGCGTAATACTAAAAGGAAATGGCAATAATTAATACGTTAAGTGCGATTGGGGGGACCAATAAAGCACGCAGGAGCCCAAGCACCATAACAGTTTATGCGAAGCTATATCATCAATATCAATAGCCATACGATATTGATGCATGGTTTCATGTAAAATGAAAATGGGAATAAATTTTGATCTGGTCAATGTATCACATTCGATGGAGATGATATTGAATTTAAGCAACATCATCATATACCGGCTGCTGGTCACTCGTCATTTCCCGTCTGTAATTTTACGGTTTCAATTTGACGTGATCTCCTTGTAATCATGTATACATACATGTAGATGCATATATACACGTATAAACAGAATCCATAAAGCTGAATGGTTTTATGACTTTGGTCAAAATGAATCTGTATACTAATTCTAATTTGCTATAAATTCTGACATGTGAAGGGAACAAAATCAAACTTCCACGAGTTCCACCCTCTCCCTCTGTTTAATTCCTCTTTGGTTCTTCCATGTACGAAAATTAATAGAAGTCAAAAAGAAATATCAAATATATTGATATAATCACGTTGACGTACTGGTTAAGTAGATCAAATATTCCAATTAACAAAATAACTTCAAGACCCCGAGAGACCCAGTTTCTGGTAAATTTGCAGAATGACAGGTCTTCTGTACGTTTAATTAGGGGTCATGATATGCTGTTTCTATTAATTATAACATCTGCAGATATTTTAAGAAATACACGTAATTATCGTTAGAGTCTAGCCTATAGATTATAAACCTACTGCAAGTAATTTTTTAATCCCATACAGGGATTCATCGCCCGCTGATCGATTTTGTTAATATTTAAATATTTGAATCCAACAATAGAAAATATACATAAATAAAGCCAGAAAGGTGGGATGATATGTAAGTTGCAATTTGATATATTAACCGTCAAACAGGATGACAAGTCATACGATAGTCTCTGAAACAGATAACTTACCTCGCGATAAATAATATTATAAAGAAATCCGTTCTTACTTTGTTCCGAATTTCTTGACATGCATCAAATTTTCTAGCAGAGTACATAGAAATTCAGAGGTAAGTTAAAATTTGTTGAGTCAGAGTTTTGATTAGTCAAATTAGTCCATTGCCTATAGTCAGCTAGTCATAAGCAGGAACCGAAATTATGGAAATTTGATGCATTGAATCAATCTTTTAGATGCGCATTCTAGTGCACATCCTTCAGGGAACTTTCGTTGTCTTTGGATTCAAGGAATGGCCGAACCATAATCAGAGTTATGACCACATGTATGTAAAGTAAAGCTTTCTGGTCTGAGTTTGGTCAGACAAGAATTTCTGTCAGCTTTTGATTACTATCATATCTAGATTTCACTATCGCGGCATATCCGAAACTCAAAACAGAATAAGAATGCTCTTGAACCCATTTATTCTAATTTACAGGCGTGATGAAATGTATACGAATTAAAATTGAACCAGTCTTTGTAGTGGGGTAATCAGCTCACGTCGTTGACTCGTGACTGTCTGTGTAAAGAGGTAGAGAATCCTTTACTAATGGTAAGCTTTTTGTTTCTTTTTTTTAAATTTTCATATTTCTCCGTTTTATATTGCAATTAGACATGTGGCACATTACTCAAATTAAAATATAAACCAAGCTCACAGAAGCTTCAGTAATAAAATTGATATTTGATAGTCAGGCAGCTCGCTTATCATTAATATTTGTTTAAATGTCTTTTCTGGCTGTGTCAGTGTTATTAACTAACACAAAGTCAAATCTATTGCTATAGTAGTATTATCACTATTCAACCTATGTTCATTCAAGTGGTGGTTCAACTTCAGTACGTATCTACTTGTGACAGTAATACCAGCAAAATTTCCTTTGCCCAGAGATTAGTTCTACATTTCATAAATTCGTCAAAGGTTTTCTTAGTCATAAGCATGAACTAAAATTGGAAACGAAAGACATCTAAACCAATATCTTTGACTCAAATTCAACTTTAAATTTGAATTTAGTTGGAGTTATTGGAATTATGAGGGGTGCCCTGCTAATGATATGACGACACAAGTGATTTAAACCTCCGAGGTCTTAGTAGAGAATGAAATGCATCGACTGGGGCAGACAAAAGTCGGTTGACGTTTGTGTCGTAGCTTTTGATTAATGGCCGCAGGAACTATACTATATTGACAGTAGCCAATCCCAGAATACCGAACCATGGACTCCATTTTCTAGTCATGCTAAAATATATGTTTATGATAGTCATTGCTTGTGAAAACGAAATTTCTTAGTTTTGGTGTTCAAAGGGAGAAAGTGAAACAAAAATAGATGATTGGTGTTTAAATCTAAGCTATGTGCTCGACTAAAATTTAAAGAGAAAAGAAGATAAATAAACTTTAATTAGAAAGTGAAATATAAAAATTAAAAAGACAAAATAATAAAATTTACATAAGAGAAATGTGACCTTATTATTTTAGAGAGAGAATATGAAAAAAATAATAGAGATATATAAAGAGAGAAGAAGAGTTTCCGTTAAATATATTCACCACATATTACTTATATTATTTTATTATATTTTTATTATATGTTTATTTTTATTTAATTTTAAAATTGAAAAATAGAGACTTTCTTTATTAATATCACTTTCTTCGCTTTCTCCCGGCATTTTTGGTTTGTCATCGGAGCAGCCGTTTCGTTGAATGGGCTTGGCCTTTTTAAGGCTTCAAGAAAGTAATATTAAGAGTCCATATAATATCATATAAATGGACTTGATAGCAGTTACGACCCGCAAGATTGGTCTAATATAAGTATAGACTTGAAAAACAATTATTATATTTCATAAAAATAACTCCCTAAAGTTTTCAGGAGTGAGGACCCCCTTTTTTTTAAATCGTTCACAGAGTACCGCAACTGAAGAATGTTATCTGAAAAGACATTTTTACTCCAAACCTAAATTAGTTAAACTCTATTTCCAAAGTACGTAAACCCTAAATTCCTATTAAAAACCCTTAACTGACTGAGAATAGTGGGGATCATGACATGACAACCATTGATGACAACCTGGTTAGCAAGTGACAATAGCGAGAATTATGGAACACATCAGTGGTGGTGAAACTGTATGATTGGACGAATGTGGTGAAGTTTTCCACCAGTCAAGTATTTCCATGATGGATGATATTATAGATGATCATGTTCAGGGTCAGTCTCCAGTAAATATAATGTACCGATATAATAATTATTTTATATGAAACTCATGAACTGATGACTAAAATTTATAAATAATTATATAAAAATCGTAAATTATAATTATATAATTTTTATATATTTTATTAAAATTATTGAACTAGAACAATGGTTATACTGTAATCAAAGCCTCATGTTCAGTGATCGAGTGATCGACACGACTTGTATGGTTTAATAGATCATCAGCTGGTGGGTTCACTACAGTGGATAGTTCACTTGCTGTTGTTCGTCAGCAGTGGCTGTTGGAGGTGCAAGTGAAATTTAGGTGGTACATTGAGCAAAACCGGCAGAGTCATAAGTGATATTAACCAAAATTGTCATGTGGGGTGAAGCAAAGATACAAATGCATTAAAAGCTTCATGTCAAATCTATTGAAATCTTAGCTGGCTGGTTATCCCTTTTTTCTCCGTCGGACTATATATGCAGGGTTGTAACTTGAAAAGGCAACTCATAAGAAAAAGAAAATAATAGTTTGGTTCCACCGTAATTTATAAAATATACTTGGTATAGGCAATAAGTTAATGGCTATAGCTCACTGACTGGTCTAGTAAAATTGTTAAGAGTTAGGCAATTCATTAGCAGTGAAATCTCTTACAGTATAAGTGGGATAAGAGCAAATCAATAGCTTATGAAGAATTAAGAGTTATCATCAGTTCAGTTTATAGTTTCAGCAACATCCGCCGTTTCTTTCTTGCTTCGTAATTTTTTTCCTTGCTCCTGATTTGTACGAGTATCAAGTTTGTAACCGGTTCCCCGTCTTACGACACTCAAGCTCGTAATCGAAAATTAAAGATTCTTATTTTTTCTTACAAGCCAGAACTTGGAAAGCTAAGCATGGAACATCCGAAAATAACCTATAAAAAGCAACATAACCAGAAACTTGAACAAAAACTTAAAACTACCCCAGAAGAATCAAAAAGTCAAAAAGCACAAAAGTATGCAGATAATTCCAAATGTGGGAGAAAATATAACAACTTGAAGCTTGTAATTGATCATTGAAATGAATAAAAAATTAACGAATTTGCAGAAAAGAAAATAAAAAAAAAATACAGAGAAAGCATACAGAAAGTGAAAGCAGTTTTGTTGCCTCTGAATGTGAAATACCCCTTCACTTCTCAAGGAGAGAGTCAGAATAGAACTACTAATACGACAACATCGTTATCATTAGCAGAGAAGTGTTTGGCTTCTACAGATCTAAATCTATGCAAACTCACCCATCTCTCTCTGTCTCTTACAATACAATCAGGTTATGAAAACAACCAGAAAGGAGTAACAGACATTTAACACAAACTGAAAAACTTATGGTTGTGTCTGGTTGTGTTTATCCTCCAAAAATGGATCCTTATCCCCTCGATTATCAAATCATCATTTCCAATCAACCAAAAAGGTAAGGTAAATAATACATTTAGATTTAGCAAACGAAGTAAAGATTAGTTCACAATTACAATTTGTGAAATGACTCAGGGAGGGAGGGTACAGCAGATCAAGCTACCAAAACCCAGCTTACATACAAAAAGTTTAGTAAACAAAAGCCACAAACCAAATTAAGAAAACAAATAAAATAAAAAAACTAGAAATTGATTCAACATATACATATAAGAGATAAAATTATCTATCTGCCCCGGTTGCTGAAATTCATCATCTCGTAATAGCGAATCGAGAGCAGAGACAACGACAGATGAACCTCGTCCTTCCCCCACCGTGCCGGCTGTCTCGACCCCATCGTGGGCGGGAACGGAGCCCAATTTGATGAGGCCGAAACCGAAGCGGAAGTCGAAGCCGAAGCCGAAGACTGAGGTGGTGGCTTGGAAAGCTGAGAGAGATAAAGAGCATGTAACCGACGGAACCCACCAAGTGCGAGGACGACGGATCTTAGCTGATGGTTAGGGTAGCCAACATTAGCCCAGTGGCGCGTGCAGATCAGCTCCCAGAGACGCTCGTCTTGAGAAGTCTTGTGCCACTGCTTGTTGACGCAGGCGGCGGTGGCAAGAGTCTTGGCGTCAACATGTTTCAAGACCTCGAAGAGAAGGTTTTCATCCAAGTTCATGAAGCCAGTTTCGGCATGGGCGGGCTCTTCCTCAACCTCTGCATCTTCATCTTGGTGTTTGACTTTTTTCATTTTGGGATCAAGATGATCTCCGGTTGCCGGAGAATCGAGAAGCGTTCGCTTCATGAAGAAGAGATGGATGGAGAGAGAGAAATGAGGGAGGGTTTGGTGGTGGGTTGAGGGTATGGGTAAGAGAGCTGCCTTGGTGGGTATCGATGACGACAAGATGAAAAATGAATGCGTTTCGATGCTTTTACTTTTTCCTTCAAATTTACCTTTTTCTCCTCCACTCCTCTTAATATCATCTATGCACAACCCATGACATGATATGAAATCATCATTCATCAATGCCCTGTTGCGGTAGCTTTTATCCCCATGGTTTTCTTTTTTCTTTGTTTTTATGCAAATATTATTAACAAATGCGACAGGTCATAGGGGGATTAGACTATTAGTTATTGGACTAATCTACCCCTAAAAGAATAATGATAATAACTTGGTTTGTTTAGCTTAATTGTTAAAACTAAAAAGAAGAACGTCCCGTCTCATGTTCGGGTTCTGGATGGAGACCTTGAATAAGCTTGTGAGAAAGTGGTTTTTTGGGTAAGCTCATTTGTTTCACGAAAAGGAGGCTCGCCCTTGAGAAACGAGAAACAATTGCCTAACATGCATGGCCTTGACAGGTTTTCATCATGATTGATTGCTTATGCTTCTTAAAAAGGGTTGTCTCATCATAAAACAAATCTTGGAATTCAACAATGAGCTCGATTAGAATCATGCTACATACCATTCATCGATTCTTCGCATTCGCATACCATGAAGGACTAGGATACATAAGAATAAGGATGCGAAACTTGCAAAGGGGGAACTTTGTTTATATTTTAACACAAGAATGAACGTTGTACAGTATACAAAATCCAAATGTCAAAAGTAAGTTTTTAGAATGTACGATTTGCTTCTAAAATTATTCTATTTGACTCGAATATTTCAAAGTTGCATGGGATTCACTTCCAAGTTCCATGTAACATTTCTCATTCAAAATCTGTTTATTTAGTATCTAAAGCTTAAAAAGCTACTTAAATTATGTAAGATAAAACACGTTGGGAGGTTGGGAGATTCAGTTTCAGGCTTCGCACAACCTTAGAGTATTGCTTCCACAGAATCTGTTCATTAGTTAAAAAGATAAGCTTAAAAGCTTACTTAAACTATATTTGAAAACAATAATGGTAAGATATGACATGTTAGGGCATAAGCTTCTAAGTTTCAGACAACACTTCTCGCTCAAAAATTTGTATGTTTAATTAAAAAAGAAAAAATACAAAACTTCAAAGCTAAATTAAATAATCATTTAGTAATAATGTAAGATGAGATACGTTGGGATTCGCTTCTACATTTCATGCAATGTTCCTCACTCAAAATATAACACATTAGGAGATTCAATTTTGGGTTTCATGCAACGTTATTGACTTGAAATCTATTTATTTTATTAAAGAAATCCAAGCTTAAACTCCATTTTGGTAATTATGTAAAATGTGACACATTGGGAAGTATCGGATTTTATGCATTGTTGCTCACTCAAAATCTATTTATTTAGTTAAAGGAATACAAAGCTTAAATGCTAACTTAAACTATCTTTTGGTAACAACATACAATGTGACACGTGGGGTAGGTTGGTTTCCAAGTTTCATGCAACGTTGCTCATATTCCAAATTTTTGTTTATCTAGTTAAAGGAATATATAACTTAAAATGAAAACTTAAATCATCTTTTGGTAAGATGTAAGATGTGACACGTTAGCGTCACTCCTTACCATTGGGAATGATATAAAATATGACACATTGAGGTTACTTATTACCATTAGGAACGATGTAAAATATGACACAATAAGGTCCTTTCTTATACTATTGTAGATGATGTAAAATGTGACACATTAGAGTTATTATATTCCCACCATAAGGCACGATGTAAATTTTGACACTTTAGGGTCACTCCTCACTATAGGAAATGATGTAAAATATAACATATTGGAGTTACTTCTTATAATCATGAACACTATAAATTATGATATATTGGGGTCATTGTAAACCCATTGTTAGGAACGATGTAAAATGTAACACATTTAGGTCACTACTCACCATAAGTAACAAACTAGCTCCGATATCATATATATAATAGCTCATACAACTCATAATCATCTAAAATAATAAATATTAACTACAACATTAAAATGTGACACTACAGGGTCACACTTCAGCATCAAATACATAGTCTCCACATGTCCTTTATCCCTCACCATTATATTTATAGGCTTTATATAAGTATTTTGTTTAAATAATGTCTACATACTTAAGAAAATTTAAGTTTATTACTTTTTTTGAACTCTCTTTCACTAGCAGTAAGGGATATAACAAAATTTCTTCACGATATCTTGATATTTATGCTTTTGTTCTTAAATTGTGGACATCTGAATGAACTAACAATTTCCAAGTCTTATGTGACCATTATTTTTATACTTCCATTTTGGTGATATAACTTTTGTTGTTTCCTAGAGTCTATGTTAGGATGCGTACAAAAATCCACCATTACATTTACTTCATAAAAAAAAAAACAATTTAAATAAAATTGGCCTATTTGATTTGGTGTTATATGCATTTTATGCCTAATTAAACTCAATTTCTACGGACAGGATAAGAAATAAATATACTCGGATTTTTTTATACAAGTAATAATATTGTTTTTTTAAATAGAAATGGTATTAATAACTATTAGACTTTGTCTGTATGAGTACTTGAGGAAAAATCGATGAATGTCAATGAAATTCCTTAAAAATAAGAAAAGCATGAACATCTTAATTATTGGAAAAAACAAAATAAATTACAGAAAACAATAGTTACGTTTTGGGTATGTGACATTGAAATAGTAAAAGGGTCACGATAGTGGGTTATTGGGATTTGACACTCACGACTCATCTGAAGATTCATTGCTCGTACCACCAAATTAGCCGTTGCTAGTGCCTTAACTCCGATTATATGCCTATAAGGCCACATCAAGTAACAGTCAACAACCCAAATATTAACTCTCATCGTGGGCAGGGCTCAGGACGCACCAAAGCATGTGAGGTAATGCGCGCGGATGGCAAATGGACTATCTTTTATATTATTGGCAGTATCGAAGAAATAACATGCCACGTCGGTAACAAGTCTTCTCAAAACGCAACAAAAGGTCAAAGAGAGATGAGTGGTTGGGACTTATCCACGATATTTTCTTCTCAATAACAGTAACATATGGTGTTGTTTTTTCCTTTGAAAGATTCCTAGCAAATATTTCTCAGAATCGCTTATGAAAGTGACGCTTTTGGCATTTATTTAGCAAGCATTATCTGCAACCGGATCTTTTTTGGGTTCCTCCGGTACACTTGTCGGACTACCACTGGCACAACCCCACTTCTGTATATATCAGTCAGGATCAGACTTCTTTTCGTGCCACTTGTGATTAACTTATATGTGCAGTCGGTCCGTGATGAATAAACGATGAATTCAAATGTCTCTAGATGGTAATGATATAATCGTAATCTTCTCAAATGTTTCTAAATAATCTCTCATTTCTTAACGTTTCATATTCAACCTTAACTATATTCCTAATAATCTTAAAAAAATATTATTTAACTTTAATGACTTTTTTCCTTAGTTTAATCTCTAATAAAATTATTTTGATCTATAATGTGATTGAAATTTTGTTTCTCTTTTTAATCTTGACAGTTCATAAGTTTAAACAATTATTGTAAAAGAACTCTATGGGTTTAACATTAATCAATTGTTTTTCTTTTTCTTGTTGAATACTCTAAATCTATATAAATAATATAATCAATAGATCAAAATATTTCTTTGTTTTGGTGTTTGAACACATATGATATTTAAAATTTTTAATTTTTTTCTATTTAAACGAAAATGTATTAAATTAGGTTTTAAGTAAAAATAATAATAAAAATATTTTATTCTCAGACTTCGGACAACAAAAATATCCTTAAATATTAATTATCTAAATATTATATTTTTATTATAATTTTACTCTTATTTAATTTTAGAACAGAGTTATAAAATAAAGAGTTGGGCTTAACTGTATTACTCTAAATGATCTATGATTTGACCTGGAACAACTGGGGCAGTCCAGTTCGATTTACAACAGTTGATCCGTCAGGCCATTTTCTAGCCCAAGAAGGGTTGGATTATATTAGGCTAATAGCATATTAGACCAGTCCATTTTTTCTATTTTCTTTTCTTGCCTTTTGGGGTAATGTTTCATATTACTAGGCAAAAATTGCCTTGGCAACTTGCTAATATCTGAGTTTCTGAACTTTTAAGTGGAACATTTACAAACTTTTGACTGAATATTAGCCGAATTTGGTTGATTTACCGAATCCAAGTTGGGTCTCCATGATGCTTGGCCTAGCTTTTGCATACACACTTGGACTAACTTTGAGGTCATAGTCATGCATCTTTGTTTCTTTAGCGTAAGCGGACTTCAACCAAATTTTATTTACGAATTATAACATATTCGAATTCGAATGGATAAAATAAATTCATAATATTCTTAACTTATAGTAGCCAGTTAATGTTAAATGTATCCTTGGGATGCTCTATGCTAACGTCTGAGTTACTGTAGAAAATGAGGATTGGACTTAGGATTTTTCAGGTTGTTGATCACACTATTATTCTTATATGTTATAGATTAATTACCACATTCAGTAATAGATTGATAAAATTGTGAAGATTAACATTCACACTCTCAAAACTACTCCATTAACACCCATTTACTCTCATTACATTCACCATTAAAATACATTGATCAAATTTTACTCGCTGTATCTATCAACATGCCAAAAATGACACCATCTAGCTTTGTGCATTCAGATCTTCGAAAACAAACCTTTCTTCCTTATCGTAGATTTTAATATATTATAAACCATCATTTTAATGTAACAGGTTCTATGTTATATATGCACCAGTTATATCTCAATTAACCAAATCCGAAAGTATATAAAGGATGAAAATGACAGCAAAAACGTAAGAATTTTAGTTTAAAACATACAAATACTTGCCAAACCTGAAGCTAGTTCGACGAAGATACGCACATATTATAGCCACCTATTTGCGAAGCCAGGAAGAGCATTATTGCTTCATTATGTTAATATCAACTATAAACGTTAGAAATATATATTAAAAAATAAAGAAGAAATTGACCATTTCATTTCCCCCACATCAAACAAAGTATAATATCTTAACATGCAAGTACTCGCCGTTGCCAATCCTGTGTATATGCATGCATGGAATTGGAATAAGCAGATCGAGATCGTAAGTACAAATCTGTAGCTTGCATTCACTGTTAAGCTAGCATTAATACAAGGAACCACACATGACTTTTGCTTGTTTCTCGCATATATATCTCGAAGAAGGAAATCCTATATATAATAAATTTTCTTAGATGAAGTAAAAAACTTAAAAGCTGTTATGAACACATTTAACCATGCATGAGGGCTTGTCTGAGAAACGTTCGATATAATTTCATCAAGATTTAATTTGCACATCATTTATGACCAATCCCTCGTCGACTGGGACCAGAATAGGCTCGAGCCATGTTCAACGCGGTGAATGAAGAAGTAGGGGAAAACTGGTCCTTGAGAGGCCTGCTGGAAGCCTCTACTTGTTTGGAACACAAGAGGATGCCAAGAACGATAATGACGAAGATGGACAGCGCAAAAGAGATGAAACGATCATGTCGACGTTTCTTCATTGTTATGTTTAAGGTTTGAGCTCTTGCTGCTTGTGCTGGCTTGTCGCAAGTGCAAGTTATTTATTGAACACTGCAATTAAGAAGTATTTTGGGCAATAAATAGGAGAAGAGGCAAGGGAGGACAGCCTGTTTCTCATTTTCAAAGGGAATGAAGAACTTAAAGATTTGAAGTTCTGTGTGGGGCAGGTGAGCAAAGTTTAAGAACTTTGATATATTAAATCTATAGCGAAAGCAAAT
The DNA here is from genome assembly GCA_013180625.2 of Boswellia sacra. Classification (NCBI taxonomy): domain Eukaryota; kingdom Viridiplantae; phylum Streptophyta; class Magnoliopsida; order Sapindales; family Burseraceae; genus Boswellia; species Boswellia sacra. The sequence goes on along the minus strand of SNVD02000067.1, from coordinate 684,753 downwards.
GTTGATACATATAGAATGAAAAAACATATTTAATTTCGAATATATACCAACCTAGGGTATTTCTTTTGACTACTTTTTAATATGCTCTTGAATTTCTGAATAATAAATATGAACTAATCAAGATGAATCAAGATTAAAATAACAATATGGAATGTGGGAAAGCTTTTCTACCAAATTAAGATTGCGAACAGATAACACACTTGAAAAATGCATGGATATCGATTGATTCGGCTCGTGATCGACAGATTGAGGGAAGAGAATCAGAGGTCAACAGCACGAATAATTGCTTCACACCGTGAAACAACAAAAGCTATAAATGTTTCGTCAAACTGACAAGTGCCGTCTCAGGCGGCTCTTGCCCGATGGTCAACTCCTCTTTTCACTGTATAACTAAAGTTTACAACAATTATGCATACAGTAGATTACATATACAACTCAGTATAAAAAGAACGATGAAGAGAAATCTAAAAATAGTAACAGTATATATGTGGTATGTGTTTGTGCCGCCTAGAAAGTCTTTTCTAATTATACGAAAGCACATGAGCGGTGAGCCACATTCTATTATTGACTTAGACATTAGTAGAATTGTAGCAAGTAAGACTTGAAGGTTAACATTTAACCACCCCATGCATATTCCCCATGGGGTCACGAGGATGGCCATGGGGAACACGAAAATAATATTATGATAATAAGTCGTCCTATTAGAAAAGATGTGGGGAAGGTCACATGCGTTGACACTTGACACTTGCCTAGCTATGGTACGCACGTGGAGAGTGATAGAACACGAATACTTGGCCTAACCAAATAATGTGCATAGTATAAGATTACCAAAAAGAAACGAATCATCAATTTCTGAATATTATGAAACAATAATGTGATCCGCATTTTTGTCTCTTATGTACATAGAAAAATTAAAACCAAGATTTGATTAACCATTATTTTGTTTAATTTGATGCGTGATACGAGATATATATGCAAAAACACTCTAACAAGCAGCAAAACAGGACCCCGGATATCTTGCCAATTTGGGCTAAAAGAAAAATACCCAGCACGTTACTTGATACTATTATTGACCTTGATTGATTTAATTAACATAATATATTTGGATGCAATTCCTCTCGAAGATATGTTGGTTCATCTAGAAATATTTCTTGCTGTCATGAAAACTATTTACAGAGAGTGTATATGTACAGTTGGCTTCCACTACACGTTTGGAGTTAGAAATTTGGCCATGGCCGGTCCCCCTTGCTCTCATTAGGTTACTAGATGCCGGCAAAATTATGTGTTTCATAATAAAATGTACAACATAAAACATGTATTTCGCAGGTAGTAGTTTAACCCGTTTATAAAACATTATTTAAGGAGCGATATGGTAACATAATGGTAGTGCTTAATTGATCATATTTTATTGAAGCTGGGCTGACTTTCTCCCTGTCTACCTGGGGTCCGAATACTCATTGATGTTCAATTGCTCTGACACACACACACACTCTCTCACGGCGGGACAAATGTAAGTTCACAGCATTTACACAGGAGACACGGCAAGATTAACGTATGCTTATATGGTGGATAATTTGTTAATAACAACCACTAGTTAGGCCTCTGGCCGCGTCTGGCGGTTTACTACAAAGTTTTCAAAAGCTAGACCTCAACTTTGGTTTCATATATACCTACTACAACTGGGTATTGGTTAGCGATCCTTTTTACCTGTAAAATTGCTCGTTGCTTGGAACTGCGCCAACGCAAGTGGTCGATCACATTCACAAGACAAGAGCACGTTCCTGGAAAGGAATGCTGGAAATTGTAAACATATATACATATTCTAATGCCTCCTTTTTGAAAATAACCCGCCACCTTCTACTATTTTAATACCAAAGTGAAAAGGATCTCATTTTGTATACACTGGAAAGCCTCTGACACTGACAGCTAAGATTTGTCAACATAATTAACAAGTAATTCAAACACATCGTATACAAAAGCCGGCCTTTTCAACTATGTACATGATCCATCCAGTCCCATCCGTGGAGCTGTGAGCTGACTCGGCCGGATAGCTAAGCTAGCTAGAACATGTACTCTACTTGTGTTCACAAAACAATCAAAGTCATAGCTAATATGAGGGACCGACAGATTATACACAAGGAAAGCATTTCTTGTAGGCCCACATCGACCCATTTAAACCCTAGCTAGCAGGTCCACGTACCTCCTCACAATTAATTGCCCCACCGATATATGCAAAGTGCACCGTCTTGTTACTAGCTTGGAAAGAGAATGCATACAGTTCAACAACAACAAGCAGCAACGAAGCAAGAATCCTTAATTAAATTTCCTGGAAAAATACTAGCTAGAAACGGAGAAAAGATGAATAAAAAATCAAGATTTGACATTGTTTATTCTCTTCTGAACATGACACGTGGCATGGATATGCATTTAGGCGTACGTCAAGCTGATTGATTAAATAAACATATATATTTATATAAGGAGATCGAAGAGATAGAGAAGAAAGCACCGCGTGTACAGGTGTGTAAACACACGCGTTGGAGCAGTTGGATGATGAAAACCGTGTGAAAGTAAAAACAATGTTTGGTTGAACGTGATCATGCAAAAAGCATACAAATTGCACTCATTTCTCTATATGTTATGTTGTAACTTGCAAGTAGTCGGCGCTTCTGATTGTTCCCTTTTTTTCTCTTCAGGCAAACTAGTTCAGTTTCTTTTATAGTAAAAGTCAAACTCCAACAGCATAAGCATTAATGTCAAAGCAAAAGCTAGCTCTTCTCCGCTTCGATCTCCTTTGATATACCTAAAAATTGCTGAGTCAAACAATCCTTCTACAGCGGTCCCACTCCACACTGCTTCACCCTCCTCTTCAAGCAACTTCTATTCCATTATATATATAGTTTACCCATTTATCTCACTCCCAGCATAGCAATTAACGAACTTGAATATTTTACACAGTCTCCAATCTCGCTCATCAGAGAAAAGTTTCAGAAAACAAGATAGAGATGGCAACCAAGAGGAATATCACAATGAAGCGTCTATTCTTTATGTTGGGTCTAGTAATACTGGTGCTATCAACCCAGTTTAGCGTTGGCCATTGCAGAGTCCCCCGTTCAATGAAGGAAACCGTTGTTCCTGCTGGTTGTGAACCCGTCCAGGGAGCTGAACCAGCTCCAGGTATGGCTTCATTGGACGTTTCTTCCAAGAACTCCAGCACTCGTCCTCTGGTCAGGAGCTTGGCCTTCAGATTGGCCTCCGGACCAAGCAAAAGAGGTCCTGGACATTAGCACTTGCGGCGGCGTCCAAAGACTCAAGAATTTGTTAGTTGTTCCCATATTCTTCTTTATAGTTTTCTGCACATAATATCGCGATGTATATTGTTTTTTTTTTCTCCAGACATATGCCGTCTCGGAAAATTTTGGTTCGTTCGTTATTATATGAAACTCTTGTAATCTGGATGGTCCTAACTTATATTATCAACACATAGCTACAGCACAAATATGCACAGAGTTTATAGGATTGTTCAGTCTATTAATTCTTTACCATGTAACTAGCAGAAGAAAATAATAAATAAGAACATTTTGTCTTGAACTGGTTATGTTTCAACGAGCTAGATCGATCGCTTTCCCTGCTGGCCTGCCCACGAGCGCCCACTCTCTCTCCCCCCTTATTTTCTCTTAATATTCAATTTCTGGTGTTTCTTCGAAGGTGCAATCCAGGACGTCACAACCGATATCTGAAAAGAAAGTTGCAGGGAATTTAGAAATCTAACCTAATCCCGTTGAAGTCAACAAAGTGAATCGTTTAAAAGGATGGAAAAAATATTCCCTACTTGATGAAGTTGACTAATAAATCAAGTCCCATGGTATTTCTCTACTATTAGTTTCTACCAACGAAATAATATACAAGTACGCATGATCTACTAATCTCCGTACCTCACTTGGATACATGTTGTACAAAAGTTATGTATGTACACAGTGGCGCATGTACGTGTGGATGTATCAATATGAATAATGCAAGTTTTTGCACAGCTTAACTATATGAGAGCTTGTGTATAGTCGTATTCATGTATGTATGTATACACACACACACACTCACTCAAGGACCAAGGTGTATATATAGTGTGCATATATATTTGTGTGCGCGTGGAGTGGTATCTAAAAATCTAAGTGAGTAATTTCATTAAAAATGAGAAACACGGTAAAGTTTGTTGAATTAATCATTTTATTTAAGTATAGTATTAAGATATATTCGATAAAAGTTATTAAGTATACTTTAATTTAAGAGATCTTTAGTTTAAAAACGTTTTGTTAAACATCTAACTTTATAATGTACTTTGATTTAGAAGTTCAAAAAAGCTCACAACAGGAATTAAGTATCGAATCACCTACAAGATAGATCATTTTCTGCAGCATATAATTATTGGAGGATAGAATTTTACTGAGTCGCTATAGTTAATAATTTTCTTCTTTCTTCCCAAGCCATCGATGTTTCAACTCGAGCAAACACTTGCCAAATATCAGTTACGTTTTTCTGTTCACGTCTTTTTCTTCAATTTGTAAATTCCAATTGCGGATGTGTGTGCTTAATTTGAATTTTGAGACGGGGAACAGGGGCAGGGGCGATTCTTGGTCAAAGATTGTGCACAACACCAGGAGAAAAACATGGAAATGTTAGAAATGTTGTTGGGCATCCTCAAAGTTGGATGCTCAAGGAACAATCACACATTTTACATCTTAAATTGGTGGAAAAGCTAACAGAAAGTTAGATGGGTAGATCAGGCCAATATGGAGTTTGGTGTATATCTGATGTCTTTATATACTAGTAGTCTACTTCAGTCACCGCTGCCTACGAGATAATCTCATTATGACGTTCAGAATTTTGAAGACTAATCAGTAATCAGGAAAGATTTTTATAATTCTTTAAATTGGTTTTCAACCTTAACGCAATCATTGGATACCTTGGTATGTCGCATCAAGAACCTCTTTTGAGTGTTTCTATTCAAATCAAGTAGCCCCTGTTTCGGGATTGCACAATTTTTAATGATATTCGCTTAAATTTATTAAGTAGCTTCAGTTGTTAACTGTTAACTATGCCACCGCTTTTGCTTAATTTGGTAACAGTTACTAGTCTATGCGCAGCCAAATTTGAAATCAAAACCCACCCCTACTAAGCAGGGATTTAAGAGAGAAGAAATCAGAATTACTTGACAGAAAGGATATACTTTCAAAGTGAAGCTATGTAGAAAGCCATTAGAGAAACCATATTACATAATTTTCAAGAGGGACTCTCCTTTCCTTGCAGTAATTTTATTGTCCTAAAACCTTTATGCCCTCATTTTGAGGTTGCATGAACGGTGCAGATCTAAAGTCATTCAACAACACAATCAGTGAATCTTTCTTCCCGTTGATAATTCTTCATGCACACAAAGTCAATGGAATAATTATTATGGTTAGGCATCCATGTTTAGAGACGAATAAGATAAAATTATGACAAAAGATAAATTGAACTACAGCTAGCTATTCTTGTAAATCATTCTTCCTGAATGCTTTTGGGAAAGATGACTTTTTATGCGCATATATGGATATATTATGCATCACTCAGCCTGTTCACAAACAGTGCTAGAAGCCTACAATCTCCAATCTTTCTTCTGTTCATCTTTTTTATAGGGTCGACTCTCGGTTCCCCCATCCTCGCCCCGCCCCGCCCAAAAGGGAAAATAGAACTTCAATCTGGGAGAGAAGTGGTAGTTCAACCAAACAAATTATTTGGCCAGTTTGCTCTCCTAATAATGAAAACCAAACAAATTAATGGTCAATTTTCTAACATCCCAAATAGATTTTGCATTGCCACTTAAGTCATCCTCCGTAATTTAGGTGCATCAACACAGTTAATAATAAAAAATGTCATCGGCTACAGCATCAACTTTCCTCAAGCCCACGGTCCTCCAAATCTTTTTAGAAGAAAAAACGTAAACAGAATGAATAAACTGCAAAACGACTATAGGAAAGAAACAAATCAGTGGTCAATTTTGCAACAGTCCAATCGATACTTAATTTGCGTCAAAATACTATTCTCCTCCACGTTTAAGGAGTAGAACCCGATCAACTAACCCAGCCAGACATTGTCAATCAAATTTAGGCATCTCTAACATCCCCAAAGAAGACAAAAGTAGAGACATAACCCTTTCGCAAGAGAAAGCACACTAATAATTAACTATTTGAAAAGGTGTAAACTTTCTTTTGAGATAGGTGGATCGCAATCAACTTTAAGATGGATTTTATTCCAAAAATTTAGGCCTGTTCATAAATTTGAGAACGTGATCAACATTAATCTAGGTGATAAAAAGATGGCGTTACAGATTAGATGAATACCTGAAGTTAATATGCCATCATGCAATCGATTGCAAATTAAGGTTCTGGAGTTAACAAAAATATGCATATCAAATAGCGTTCAGATAGACCCATAAATAATTAGCATACTTAACGTTTGCAAAGAAAATCTTGCCACATGTAAAATCGAATTAATTCAAATCAATTGGTCTGCCTTAGCATGAAACCTCCAAGGGAATAATATAAAGTACTGACAATAATTGTCCAGCCATCCAAACCTTGAAATCTCTCGACAAAAATGAGAAATAACAGAGCATGTTTGACAGTTTTGAGTAGCAGTCTGATGAAACAACAATATGATTGAATCAATGACAATTATACTGGATCTCCACCAGCACTGAGGCACAACCAATGGATCATCTGTCTGTTAAAATATGGATTCTAGGAAAATACAAGTACAAACCTACAATTCAGGCCACAATGCAACGAGTAATTTAGGAAAGGCATTCTCCATGACAATAATATTTCATCAAGATTTTGAATAATGGAGAAGAAACAGACACAAAAAGCAAAGTAGCGCAGTCAGATGTCCCATGGATGCAGACACTACACCGGCAAATAGCATAATTTCGGGGAGGCAAATTAATTCTGTTTGTGGATCACTGAGGATAGAAACAAAAATTAACGGATATCAAACCCAAACATAAACCGAAAAATTAGCATCCAAAATCAGGCGCCTTGAGGTCCTTTGGACTAAGAATGGAGATAAATCTCAAATGGATTAGCTGGAAACCCACAAACTTGAAACTGTTCCAACATTTGTTTAAAAAACAAAAGAAAAGAAAAGAAAAAGCTAACTTCTATTTCCTACTATTTGCAAGGAATTCTAGACAAGTACAAGAAACAAAAGTTTAAGATCTAAGAAGATAAACAATAAATCCCACTAGACAAAACTCAAAGATAGCAAAATTGTCCAAAAAAAAGTCATAAAATGTTGTTTCCGCAGAAAAGATTAGGCCGAAAAAGAAGCCCAAATTATGATGACAGGCCAAAATGATACCATATCTAGTGAAGGAAAACTCTAAGGATAAAGCATCAAAACATGATTTAGAGAAATTATGATTTCAAACTTGGAAAATTAAGAGTTAGATGACATCCACCAAAAGCAAAATTAATCGGAGAAGTCTTCAATGAACCGTCCAATAGATGCGTGGCCAATGAGCACACAAAAAAATTCTACTTCTAAAATCATAGATGACAGTCATATTCATCTGCTGACATTGTGCATCCTCATTGGCCGTGCATAATGGGACGGGCACACAAAAAAATTGTGTCCAAAAAATCAATATGTTTGCAAAATTTAAGATTACACTGACATAAACTTAGTAAAACATAGCATGTTCAATAAAAGTGTGAATGCAGATATAAAATCAGTAATAAACCAGGAATTATGTCTTCACACCATTCCCCCTCAAATTCTACTTCTAATCACACATAAGCCTAATGAATCACGCAACCCACTGTTACAGTGAAATCATGACGAAGATTGATCATCATTAAACACATATTTCTCTTCCCTAACATTCAATCATGGTGATGTTAAGAGTGTCCTCCCTAGATTCCTCTTTTCAATTTCCTCCTCCCCTGTTCTTTCTTAGATTGACGCTTTCATTTTGTGAAGTGCCCCATCACATGATGAAACGGAATCAGATATTTAGATAAAAGTACCCTTTGCAGAAATTACAAATAAAGTTCCAGAAATATCAGTAAGATGCTTGAAATGAAATTAAAGTCAGGCAAAAGAACAAGTTTTGTATAACACTAGCTATATTTGTTAATATTCAATTGGAGGAAATAAAGAAGATACCATTCAGACAGATCAAATGTTGAAAAACGTTGCAAACACACAGGGATGTAGCAGCCCAGAGGAGGATCTTCAATCATGGAAAAAGGTCATTCAATTGGTAAGGACCATAAACTAGGCATAAAAAGGTTCCAGAATCCAGTAGAATCCAAGAAACTCATTACAACTGCTTTTTAATGCCATAGAAAACCCACAAAGAAAGGAGATCAATTCAGATATTTCAACAAGAAGATACCCGCCCGTGCCTTATGTTAGTCTTTCTGATAAGAATAATGCTAGTCTTACAAACTTTTTGCACAAATTCTTGCATACAAATTGATGTGCCATGAGGTGATTGGAGTATTAAATATACAAAATTTACTCATTTAACGAAGGATGATGATATGAAAATAAATGAGTAATGTCACGCTAATTTGTATATATGAGTTGGTAAGAGTAGCAACATTCTTTTGATAATTTATATACCCTAAAATTTAAATTTCTAGGTTTAGGAGAATGAAAACTTTTCATGTCAGGACATCAAGCTCAAACTGGCAGTTCTCTTTATTAATTCATCCATAGTTTTGTCACATTTAGAAATTCTTAACTGATACATCAGATAAGTAAAGCATAATCTACACAGCAGTCCATCCTAATTCCTAAGGAACTCCGTTAAGTGATGACACAAACGAGAAAACATAAGAAGCCAGAATTACTTTATACATAAAAAAAAGAGCTTCCAACAACCAACATATTTGACCTTACAAACATAAATTAAAAGAAACTCTAAATGGCGGTATTGATAGAGAAAACGAAACAAAAATCCTAGATACTCAAATTACAATATAAATATAATATAAAGGCCATAAATCATTCGTTATTAGTACAAAATAACAGATCTCAACCTCAAAACATAAAGAGTAACAGAAACCCTAAAATAACATATTAAAGAAAGTTAAAAAAAATAAAAGTAAAAACAAAAAGAGAGTTCTAGAAAGAAAGGAAATCAAGCCTCCGCCTCAACAGAAGAGACAGCTTCCTCACCCGCACCTGCCTTAGGTTCCACGTCATTGCTAGTATCGTTCACAGCAGTAGTAGAGCCAGAACCAGCAGGACTAGCGCGTGACTTCACGGCATCCAGCATGCGCTTACTGATCTCCTTGGAATAGACCTGGAGAATCTCGATTCCATCATCCTCGGCGGAGGCGGCGGACTCGGCAACGGAGAAGGCCTCGTCCTCAATGGCCCGAGCCGCGGAGTCGGCCTCGTCGGTCGGCAAGGAGCCGTAACGCTTGGAGAGGACGGAGGGAGTGGTGAGGGTCTCAATAAGGCGCGCGATGACGGCGTCGCGAGTGCGTTGGGTGGGTGGCCATATGCGGAATGCGAGGCTGCTGGTGTTGAGTTTCTTGGGGTCCTGCTGAGTGTCGTTTTGGGGATCTTGGGGTCGTTCCGTTTGGGCTTCCATCGTTGGCAGTGTGGTTTGGGGCAGCGAAGAAATGAACTTTTCGAGTCCCAAATGTTGTTGATTTTCAATTTTATATTATTTTTTGATTTTATTTTAGGGGGGTGACTGGATTAAAATATTTATTTATTTGGGAAATGTGAGGAGTAATTGGGTGTGGGTGAAATGAGGTGGAGGGTTAGCTTGCAAGCTAGGTCTGATTTTGATGTGCGATGACGGGAACCTTCATCTTTCGGGGTTTTATTTTTATTTTTGTTTTTTCAAGTTTTGCTCATATTTTACTAATTTTAAGTGTAAATTTGAATGGCTATCATATTTTTCAATTTATAGAAATTATTCATTAAATATAAAATTTTCCAAAATGAGATTTAAAATTGAGTGGAAAATTTACCTAATTTTATGTTCATTTAATCTAGAACTCACCCAAAGTTTCCAATGTTATCTGAAATAATTAATTATTGATTCTCTTAATTTCAAAAAAGTTTTGTAAACCTACAAATTGAGTACGTAGTTATTGCGATTAGCAGAAATAATTGTATTTCAACATAATCAACAATTAACTTAATTTTTTAGTTAATTAGAAATAAAATATATCAAATTTAAATAGACCAGAGACATCGTAATAAATACAATTAACGGGTGTAATAAAATTTGAAAACGGTATATAATATATATGAAAACGTCAGTCCAAACAATTAAGAATTGAATTAATTGTAAGATAATCTTGTATGACGTGTGAGGGAAATGGGCAGAAACTTTTTAAGATTCATTAGGAGTAATGTTAACATCTTGATTAAACCAAGATTGAAGATTCGTGATCAAGTAATGTAACATGTTAATGGAAATTTCAAACTGCAGGCACTGGCATTAACGGGATGGATTGAATCGATATTAATTAAAAATCAACTGTTTCCGAAATCGATTCATAGTTGCAGCATAGGAAATAGTTAGCAATGCTAGAGGATTAATGCCGAAATTCATTTACATCGCTAAATCGCACACTAACAAAAAAGAGATAAACAAATAGTTAACAAGATTTGACGAAGTGATCAAGCATCAGTATCTACACAAAGCTCAGAGAGGACATTGAACATTGACTCGCGACCTTTGCATGTAGCCTCTGATGGCTAGGTTTTACCCATTATAAGACCAGTACCCTCAGTTAGATCCACCTCCGCCTCCTCACTAATTCTCTCCCACTCAAAGTACTGAATTAAGGCAGCTAATGCTAACCCCACCTGATGAGGAACGAGGTTCCTCAATTAAAATAAAGAGAGATGTAGACAGAGAAAATGAGAGAAATAATAGAAGAAATTTGGGAAAGAAGTAGAGTGAAAATTGAGGGAGGAATAATATTTTTACTAAAATATCAAAAATCAATAACAACCAAATTTGCCAAACAAGGCTCCTATTTATAGAACTTTAAAATATAGTTCTATTAGGAAATATAATTCCATTAGGAAATAGAATACTAATCCTAGTTTAACTAAAAAATACCAAAATTAAATTCTAAACAAAATAATAAACTATTAATTAAGAAAATAACTGAAATTAGGATTACTCCCAATTTAGGAAATCAAAATCTCTAATTAATTAAAATCCCTAAAAGAAAAATTAAAATCCCTAATTTATTCATAATATGTCTACATCACCACCATTCTATAGGCAAGGCCAACCCCAGGCCACGCTCTTCTTCATAGCCCAAATGGTATTAGGTAAGAACCTACGTGCCTCACCTTCAAGTTTCAAATCTTTCAGGCCTAAAACTGGTAGGGATCCCCCAGAGCTAGGGATTTCCGTGAATGACCCATGCGTTTACAATCAACATTGTTGATGTTGGTACATCGTACCCTCCTATTGTGCGGTAATTAGATGACTCGCATGGGGCAAGAAGTGGCGCTGCTGGAAACAGTCGTAGGTTCTAATTAATTATGTTTTGGAGGTAATGAAGCTTGGCCAAATCAACTTCGATGTGTAAACGGTCATGGCGAACATGATATTTTCAAGCTCTGCTTTGGATTTCTTTTGCACGATAGGATGGTTACGAAGAAGTGGCATGGCCTACCCTATACTCACTGTTGTTGTGTATGTGTCGACTGTTAATTATTCAACAATTATATGAATACATGATCTGATATATGAATTTCGTATAACATAAACTAAATTATATGACTTGTGCATACCTTGTTCCACTGTTGAATTGCTAAATTTCTACGACAAATTATTTATCTCTCTTAACCTTAATTTTCTATCTATCTTTTAATAGATAGATTAAAAGTTAATTATTATGTGATGACTTTAAACTTTTATAGACAGAGAGATGACCAGTCTCATAATCTAACTGTAATTCCTATTTTCCATCAAAATAGGATAACTTCTCTAATAAGTATTTAACTTGATTACAAAGTCTAATTAACAACTAATTACATAAAGATTTATCCACTTAATTATTTATTAAACCTATTAAATAAATCATCATGTGGACCTAATTGTCATATGGGTTGAATAATACCTACATTCTCCCACTTGGTCCGCATGACAAATATTTAGTTAAGTGTTTAACAAACAAAACATTAGGCGCCCAATATAATGGAAAATCTAAAATTCGTTACATGAACACCAAAATCAAGTAAAATACTAATGCGAGTCTTGGCGGTTATACATTATTAACTCGACATACTTCCTTCCAAGTGCTATAAACACCAGCAGTCAACTTAACTTGGTCTATAAATGAGAAGTTTCATAAGGTCTAACAATAATGCTTAGACAAATCATGCTATCAAATAACATTCATGTACATAACATAATGGCAAACAGGAAAAAATTGGAAACAGAAATATTATTGAGTTTAAAGTATCAAATAATAATAAAGGTCATGCAAAATCCACAAATAAACTATGAGCAACTACATCCCAAGACCCATTCTTTCAACATGCTCTTGGAAAATCTTAGGTGATAGCCCTTTCGTTAATGGATCTGCAATCATAAGTTGAGTACTTATATGATCTATTGACATTGCTTGTTTCTGAACTTCTTCTTTAACGGAAAAGTATTTTAACTCTATGTGTGTAGCACCCCTAGAATACTTGTTGTTCTTAGAGAAGAAAACAACTAGAGAATTATCACAATAAATTTACAGCGGCTTGGCAATAGAGTCGGCAACCCCAAACTATGAAATAAGGTTTTGCAACCGTAACACATGAATTGTAGCCTCAAAGCATGCTACAAACTCTGCCTCCATAGTAGATAGTGCTATGATAGATTATTTACAACTTTTTTCATGAAATTGCTCCACCAGCCAATAGGAACAAATAACCAAATGTGGATTTCCTACTATCAAGGCATCGAGCAAAATCTGAATCTGAATAACCAATCCAAATGATTGAACCTTTTATATGTGAGCATGTGATCTTTAGTTCCTTACAAATGTCGTAAGACTTTCTTTGTAGCTTTCTAATGATCCATTCCATGACTACTTTGATATGTGCCTATCATCCTAACAACAAAACTAATGTCTAGTCTAGTGCAAGTTTGGGCATACATTAAACTTCCTCCAACTCATGCATAAGGAATTCTTTCCATTTGCACACTTTAGTTCATTCTTTGGAGATTGCATGAGACTAAATTTATCTCCTTTATGAATTTGGAAAACACTTGATGAACAAGATTTTATCCCAAATCTTTCAAGAACTCTATTAATGTGTGCTTTCTGACACAAACTCAACGATCCTTGTGATCTATCTCCGAATATTTCAATTCCTATCATATAGGTTGCCTCTCTCATATCTTTCATTTCAAAGTTCTCAGAAAGAAATTTCTTAGTACTATGCAACATAGCAAGATCATTACTAGCAAGCAAAATATCATCAACATATAGAAAAAAAAATATATAAACTAGTTCCCACTGATGTTTAGATATATACACTGATCAACGGTGTTTTCCTTAAATCTAAAAGATGTAATAGTATCATTAAACTTAAGATACCATTGTCTAGAAGTTCGTTTAAGTCAATATATTGACCTTTTAAGTTTACACACCAATTGACCTTTTAAGTTTACACACCATGTGGACCTTTCCCTTAATTGAGAAGCCTTCAAGTTGGTCCATATAAACTTCTTCTTCCAAATTTCTATTCAAAAAGACAGATTTCACATTCATTTGATGTAACTCTAAATCGAAATAACCATTAATGCCATAATAATTCTAAATGAATCTTTTTTAGAGACCAGCAAGAACGTCTCCTTATAGTTAATGCCTTCCTTCTGAGTCACATAGGTTGGTACTCACTGTTGTTATGTTTGTGCCGGCAATTAACAGTATATGCAACATTAGGAATAGGAATGTAATGATGCCTAAATAAAAAGTATGATTACCAAGATAATAGGATAATAATTCACCTAACTCGTACGTACCCAAGCTCTAGAATTGTAGCAAAATGTCTATTTCAATTTTATTTCATAAGATGTTGTTATAGATAGTTTAAAGATACAATAGATTAAATGCGATTTTTCTTATACAAGTTCTATATTCTTGTGTGCATATATATGAACTACTCTATAAAATAATTCAGTTTAATTGGAACTTCACATAGGACTATATATAACTATTTTGAGTATAGAGAGATTCAATGACATATCGTTATCACTCCTTTGACTTATTCAAAGCACTTTACATGGCCATTCACTTCTAATTACTCTCTCCCTTCTACTTCTGTTTAAGTATATTTGTCTTCCCTTATTCAAAGCACTCACAACAGGTCCCTAAACAAGATTGACAGTCGTCTTTTCTCAATCAATTCTTTTCATCCATCTCCTGCTTAGTCCTACAGACCCAACTGTTGATCTCATTGATAGTTATGATCTCAAGCAAGTGATTAATAACTATTATTAATACAAGTATATTTCTCTTCCCTTATTCAAAGCACTTTGCATAGCCATTCACTCCCAATTACTCTTTCATTTATGCTTTTATTTAAGTATATTTGTCTTCCCTTATTCAAAGCACTCGCCGTCAATTCCTAGACAAGATTGACAACCATATTTTCTCAATCAATTCTTTCCATCCATCCCCTACTCAGTCCCGCAGACCCTGCCGTTGATCTCATTGATAGTTGTGATCTCAAATAGGCGATTACTAAATATTATTAATACAAGTATATTTGTCTTTCCTTATTCAAAGCACTTTGCATAGCCATTCACTCCCAATTAATATCTTTTTTCTGCTTATGTTTAAGTATATTTGTCTTCCTATATTCAAAGCACTCCTCGTTGGTCCACAAACAAGATTGACAATCGTCTTTTTCAATCAATTCTTTTCATCCGTCACCTGCTTAGTCCCGCAGACCCAGCCGTTGATCTCGTTGACAATTGTGATTTCAAGCAGGTGATTACTAAATATTATTAATACAAGTATATTTATCTTTCCTTATTCAAGGCAATTTGCGTAGCCATTCACGCCCAATTACTCTCTCCTTTCTGCTTATGTTTAAGTATATTTGTCTTCCCTTATTCAAAGCACTTATCGCCGATCCCAAAACAATATTGACAACCATCTTTTCTCAATCAATTTATTTCATCCGTCTCCTACTTAGTCTCGCAACCCAGTTGTTGATCTCATTGATAGTTGTGATCTCAAGCAGGTGATTACTAACTATTATTAACACAAGTATATTTTTCTTCCCTTATTGAAAGCACTTTGCATAGCCATTCACTCCCAATTACTCCCTCCTTTTTGCTTTTGTTTAAGTATATTTGTCTTCCTTTATTCAAAGCACTTGCCGTCGATCCCCAAATAAGATTGACAACCATCTTTTCTCAATAAATTTTTTTTATCCGTCCCTTGCTCGGTCTCACAGACCCAGTCGTTGATCTCATTGATAGTTGTGATCTCAAGCAGGTGATTACTAACTATTATTAATACAAATATATTTGTGTTCCCTTATTCAAAGTACTTTGCATAGCCATTCACTCCCAATTACTCTCTCCTTTCTACTTCTGTTTAAATAGATTTATCTTCCCTTATTCAAAGCACTTTGCATAGCCATTCGCTCTCAATTACTCTCTCATTTCTGCTTCTGTTTACAGTGAGATGCTCTGTTAATCCAGCTCTGTACTTTTTCATCTTTTATTCTTATTTTGCTTTGGATTATTATTGTTGCATATCTCGCATGCATGCATGGCACGAAGAAAAAGTTGCATATCTTGTATGTTGGTTTCAAACTTTTTTTGTTTTTTTCTTTGTTATTTGTGCGCGCGCACGCACAAAAAAAAATATAAATATAAATATATAAATATATATATATATATATATATAAAATTTCTAAAGGGTTGGGTTGCTTATCAAATTCAATTGGGTCAGGCTTGTTCAGGGTGTGGGCTGATTATATAGAAAAGAAGAGTGGCTGGACTGGATTAATAAAAGGAAGAGTGGGCTTGGATATTACACAACCCATCTTAGGAAAGGTATAAAATCCCGTGGATTTGATTCTCCACTTACTTCAAAAATCTCCCTCGTAAGTTTTTTAAAGTACCTAGCTTCCTCAGGATTCTGAACTTCAAGCCCAATACCTCTTTTTCCCTCGTGCTGATGTCAAAAAACGCTCTGATAACTTTAACTGCATCTCCACTTTCGTGAAATTCTGACGTGAACTCTGATGAAGATTTTTAACCAACAATCTAACTCATCCTGTCTAATACTCTGAAACATGCATGTTTAGGCGATTTGTTGAGAAGATTTCAAGTGCAGCAAGACGGCGTCGGTTGTGCCACAAAGGACCATAAGAGGCAGCCCCTATATTGGTGTAGTTATAGGTTAGGTACCTGGCATAAAGAAGGCGTGGTCTATGGGCAAAGACAAGATCATTTTTAAGAAGGCAATCTTCGACTGCAGATGGGGAGGATACAAGTAGCACAGTGCGATTACCAAATGAAAGGTTCAAGATTGGACGATATTTGTCAGACAGATGATGTACTGTTTTGTGAATTGGTTCTTTCATGAGATGAAGATGTCCAATTATGGTAAATGAAGGTGGGCTTGGTGGGAGATTTCTGTATCATTTTTGTTTTAGATGAAAGAATTATCTGAAAATAAAAACAAGAAATAGAAAGGATGATAAAGAAAGAATGAATAACCAAAATTTCGTCCATGAGAGTTTCTGCTTGTACTACAGATGTTTCAGAGTGTCTTATGTTCTTCATATGTTTGAATGTACGTGCCACGCTCTCGATAAGGAATGGTGGAGATGACAAATATATTTTGAGACACAAGTCACTCCAATTTGGTTTTTGTTACTGTGAACTCGGAGAGAGGAAAAGAAACCACTGTGGGCGGCTGTAATTCAATCAATTTCTTTCAAGAGTCAGATTGTCTTAAGGTATGATGGTAAAATAGTCTGATTATCTTAAGAGTTCACTAGGATGGTAAAAGATATTTTCTTTATTTGATTGAAGAAGATTATAATGAGTGAAGAGGAATATTTTGTCGTGAATCCATAGCTGACTTGAATGAGGAGAAAATTCTTCACTGGGGCCAAATAAATGACTGGTAGTCCATGAATTCAATCGAAATCAATTAAAAGTCAACAAAGTTCCACAATAATTTCATCGTTTTGGCTAAGGACATTCTAAGTAATAGAGTTGTCTGTTTGTATAAAAAATAATGATAGTAATAATACTAATTCTTTACATAATTACATTCAATTTTTATTTTTATTTTCTACAACTTTATATTAAAAATTACATAGAAATATTTTCTTATTTGTCAAAGTAATTGCATCAAAAATCTTTTTTTACTTGTCCAGCTATAAAGATATATTCTAAAATGAGTATAGTTCGCTCGGGGGATACTTTATATTTTTTTTAAAAAATTTGTTATCAACTGTTTCAACCATTGGCTAAGTGAGATATATGATTAGAGATCTAAGTATAATTGTAAGTTAAAAAATTAAAGTTGAAGTGTGTCTATATATATATCTTTGGAAATATTTATATGTAATTATATTATACTCTACACAATTAAGTCTCATTAATATGTTTGAGGGTTGAAACTTGAGAGACGGGAGTTAAAATGTTTGAAAGAATCTTGTAAAGTATTTACAGGTTACAATAGAAGGCTGGGAGTTCATTTACAATTTTTTTTGTTAAATGATTATGGATTAAGGAATTTAATGGAATAATGAAAACATTGGTTTGCGAATTGATTTATTGAATAAAGACTGAGTTTTTTAGGGGAAAACGAAGCAAACCTCACAAATATTAAAATTAGGTGGATTTGGTGGACATTTATAATTCAGTGGGCCTAATTGTGCACAGTTGTCATTAATTTGCCGCTACTGCTAATGTTTTTGGGTTGAATAATTGTAACGTAATTTTACATGATGGGGCTTAGGGCACGTTCGGAGGCTGGTATAATATTGCAGAGAATAGCATTAAATGCTCATACCATGTTTGGTATAAATTTTACATTGTATAGAAAGTATTAGCGGGAGACAAGGGACGGATAACTGCAGCATTCTTTGGGGAAAGGAAACCCGCATCCTGTCACATGTTTGAGCTGTACAATGTTGATATCTAGAAAATAAAACTAAAATACATTATTTTAATTAAAAAATTTAATTAAATAATTAATTATATATTTATGTATATATATATTTGGTTAAATATTTTTCATCCTTTTTTATAATTAATTTAAATTTATTAGAATTAAATAATTTAAAATACTTATATTATTTAATTAATTTTTAAATTAATATAAAATATTATTTAAATTAATTATTATTAAAAATATCATGCAATTCAATTTTATACAAATACGATATACTATTTATATCTTATCCAAACTATCTTATTCTATTACATTTTATCCGGTCAAAAGTACTTAATAATATACCATCCTAAAGCTTCGATAGGACATTAAACATGGAATCGCGAGCCTTGCATAGGGCCTCTAATGGGTTGGCTTTGGGAATAGAAATACCGGTACCTTCAGTCATATCCACCATCTCTTCACTGATTCTCTCCCACTCAAAACTCTGGATTAAAGCAGCTAATGCTAAACCCACCATTCTATTGGCAAGGCTAGCCCCAGGACAAGCTCTTCTTCCAAGCCCAAATGGTGAGAACCTATATGCCTCACCTTCCAGTCCGTCAAATCTTTCAGGCCTAAAACTTGTAGGATCCTCCCAGACCTTTGGATCTCTATGAATGGTCCACGCGTTAACAAACAACATTGTCGATGGTGGTATGTCATAGTCATACCCTCAAATCGTGCAATAATCAGATGACTCGTGTGGCATAAGAAGTGGCACTGCTGGAAACAGCCGTAGGGTATTATTAATTATGCTTTGGAGGTAATGCAACTTGGCCAAATCAGAACATCTACAAAACAGTCATGACCAACATGATTGTCAAGCTCTGCTCTAGCTCTATTTAGCATGGCTGGATGGTTGAGAAGAAGTGACATAGCCCACTCCATAGTCATTGAGGATGTGTCCATGCCAGCAACTATTAGTGTCTGTTCCAGTAATTAACAATATGTAACTTAAGATGAATAATTTTTATGTATTCGATAACATTATTAGATTGGTAATTAATAAATCATTTATTATAATTTACCCGCTTTATTATTATCTTTTATTAATTATATGAGTTGGTTATATCTTGATATTACTTCGTAAAGATACGCCTAAATGTAAAGTATGATTACCAATACGAAAGGATAATAATTCACCCAACTCATAAATACTTCCCCTAGCTATAACGCTAGCAAAATGTCAATTGTAATTTCGTTTCATAAACTGCAAAAAGGCTATTAGAGGTAGTTTAGATTGAACTTTTTTTTTTTACGGGTTTTATATTCCCCTGGCGCTTATATTAAATTTTACGACTTGATAAAATTGTTCAATTTACTTGTAACTACGTATAAGACTGACAATATCTAACTGTTTTGAATAGAGAGAGATGAAAAGACATACCATTATCATGCCCTTAATAATTTCATTAGAGTAGTTTTCAGGTTCAGACTCTTGTAAAGATAGCATAGAATCGATTATGCTCTTAGTTCGTCCGCCTCCATCTCAACACTTGATTTTATTTCGACGCTCATCAATCAAACTCTACATGAATCCGTTAGACTTTATATGCACTGTTATCACTCTCTTTTCATAATTCTGGAAACCCACCCATCGTAGAAAAGCTATGAAATCCCCTAGATTTGATGATTTACTAAGTTCTGACATCTCCCTTATAGCTTTTAGAAAGCACTTAGCCTCCTCAGGGTCATCAACTTCAAACCCAAAATATCTTTTTTCCGCTACCATCCTCGTGAGGATGTTAAAAGATAGCTTTGATGACTTTGACTGCATCTCCACTTTAGTGAAATTCCGGCGTGAACTCTGATAAAGATTTTCAAGTAACAATCTAACCTCATCCTGTCTGATACTCTGAAACATGTTTAGCCGATTTGCTGAGAAGATTTCAAGCTCAGCAAGACGGCATAAATTATGCCATAGCTGACCGTAAGGGGCAGACGATACTGTGGTGTAGTTATATGTGAGGTACTTGTGAAAGGAATTGAGCGATAAAAGAGTATCACTTTTTATTAAGCAATGAAATTGCTCTATATATATAGAAGAGTCAATACATGCGAAATGTGAAGAGCTACACGTGAATTGTGCTGCTCTATTTTTCCTAAAATTACTCCTAGAATTATAGAACAGAGATAACTAACTCTAACAGTCTTTCAACTCAGCTAACAGCATTACAACCTCCTTTTCTCTTCCTCTTGATGTGAGCTACACTGGAACTACACTAAGCTGAACTACTAGTGTCATCACTTCCCCTCAAGCGATACAGCTCTGACAAAACAGTGAGCTTGCTATTCAAAAACTCAAACTGACTTTGTGATAGAGGCTTGGTAAAAAAATCAGCAACTTGATGTGTTGTAGGTACTTATCCAATTTCAATTTCCTTGGCAGCTACACTCTCTCATATATAGTGAACATCTACCTCAATCTGTTTTGTCTTAGAATGAAATACAGGATTAGAAGCTAAGGCTTTTGCTCCAAAATTGTCACACCACATAATAGGGCAACTTGATACAGTCAATCCAATGTCTTGAAACAATTGCTTCATCCAAGCTAGCTCTATTGCTGCTTGAGCTAGAGCTCTATATTCAGACTCTGTTGATGATCGAGATACTATTTCTACTTCTTGGAACTTGAATCAAATTTGATCCAAGAAAAATATAAAACCCTGATGTAGATTTCCTGTCATCCAAATTGCTGGCCCAGTTTGCATCAGAGAACACTTTTAAATTAAATCTTTGACAAGGTTTAAAGAAGAGACCAATACCAATTGTTCCCTTAAGATATCTTAGAATTCGTTTACATGCTTGCCAGTGATTCACTGTAGGAGCCTTTAAAAATTGACTCCGTTTGTTTACAGAAAAAAAATGTCTGGTAGAGTCAATGTGAGATATTGCAATGCTCCAATCATGCTTCAATAAACATTAGGATGTGGAAATGGATCGCTGTCAACTAAGGAAAGCTTTAAACCAGTAGCCATAGGTGTGGAACAACTCTTGGAGGCAAGCATATTGGTTTTCTGCAGAAGCTCTTTAATATATTTAGCTTAAGTAAGATATAAGCCTGAGCTATCTCTATAAGCTTCAAATCTAAGAAAGTAGTTCATAGAACCTAAGTTCTTAAGAGAAAATTTTTTATTCAGATCAGTCATAACTTGCTACACCAAGTTAACATCAGAACTAGTGATAAGAATATCATCTACATAAACTAAAAGATATAGTGTATGATGACTAGACTTAAAAAATGAACAAGCTAGTATTCGAAACTGAATTAACAAAGCCCCAATGCAACAAAGCAGCCTTAAGCTTGTCAAACCAAGCTCTAGGAGATTGCTTAAGACCATATAAGGCCTTGTTAAATCTGCAAACATGATAAGGATACACAGAATCTCTAAACCTTTCTGGTTGTTGTATAAAAACTTCCTCTTGAAGGTCTCCATTTAAGAAAGCATTGTTAATGTCAAGTTGTTGTATATCCTAACCTTTGGATACTGCAATGGTTTTGGTAACTAATCTTGCCTTATATCGTTGCAAACTCCTATCTTTGTTATACTTAACTCTAAACACACACTTGTTTCCAACAATATTCATTCCTGGCTGATAAGGGACAAGAGACCAAGTATTTTTCTTATGCAAAGGATTCAATTCCTCATGCATTGTAGCCAACCAATTAGAATTTGTCATAGCTTGTGAGACACTCAATGGTTCCTCTACCACACTGGAAGAATTAGCAAGAAAAACTCTCGCCGGAGGTAAAGATCCTGTCTTAGATCTAGTAACCATAGGGTGAATATTACAACTAGAAAGATTTTTGCAATGGTAAGACAATTTCAGAATTGATCCTAGAATTGGATAACAAGGAATCATAAGAAACAGAAGTAGTTGAAGTGTTTGTTTTTTACTGAGAAGATTGAGAACTTACTAGTGACAATGTTGGTAAAGCAGCTAAAGAAGGAGATGTATGTGTAGGTGTTGGGTGAGAAATAGTGGGAGAGGCTAATTTATCAGTATGTGAATGAGAAACAACATCAGTAATATCCCAAGGTTTAAAACTGAATGAAACTGGATTAGTAGTAGATTGACTAGAGAAAGAAGTTTGAGTAGCAGAAGGAAATGAAAACTCATCAAATAAGACACTTGGTACTATATAAACTCTACCTGATGGGTGAAGGCATTTATATCCTTTATGATTGAAACTATATCCTAGGAATGTGCACTTGACAGTATGAAAATCAAATTTATGTTTGTTATAAGGTCTTAAAAATGGATAACATGCACAGCCAAATACTCTTAAATGAGTATAAGAAGGTTTAGTCTGAAACAAAACCTTAAAAGGAGACTTACCATGAATCAAAGAGGTAGGTAACCGATTTAGCAGATACACAGCAACTTGAAAAGATTCCCATCAATAAGTAAGAGGCATTGAGGAATGAGCCAAGAGAGAAAATCCTGTTTCCACAATCTGCCTATGCCTCCTTTCTGCTATCCCATTTTACTGATGTGTATAAGGGCAAGAATATCTAGGTAATATTCCATGAGTAGAGAAATATGAAGCTAAAGCCTTATACTCTCCACCAAAATCTGATTGTAAGCACTTAAGAGAATATCCAAACTGCCTTTTTGCCATTTTATGAAACTGGATAAAGATATTGTAAACATCATATTTATTTTTCATTGGAAAATCCACAAGAACCTATTATAATCATCTAGAAAGTTTACATAATATCTATAGCCTTTTGTTGATAATATTGCAGCTGGCCCTTATACTCTGAATGCACAAGAGCTAAAGGATGCGTGGCTTTATTGGATGTATGCTTGCTAAATTTACAAGATGAACAAAATATTAAAGATTGATCATCACGTGACATTAACTTTCCCATGGAATTGAGAACAAACTTGACAACTGTAGCACTAGGATGTCCTCGTCTATTATGCCAAAGCTGATTATTACACTTATTTTTAGCAGCAGAACACACAACAGAACTTGAAGGAGCTAATGTGAAGTCATGAGTCTTGGACTGCAAGCTAGACTGAGCAATTGACAGATGCAATCGATAAAGGCCATCCTTAAGTGTTCCCAACAAAATAATCCTTCTGGACTGTAAATCCTTTATATAGCAATGAGTACCTAAGAATTCAGCAGAAATTCTATTATCAATAGTCAGTTTTGAAATACTTAAAAGAATTTTTGTTATACCAGGAGCATGCAATATGTCTCTTAGTATAAATGGCTTGTAAAATGTTGTTAAGTTGTATTTAGATAGGCCAACATGCTGTATAAATAGCTCATTACCATTGCCAACTTGGAGTTTATCTGTGCCACTATAATGTGTTCGAGCTTGAAGATTATTAAGGTTTGCTGTCACATGATCTATAACTCCAGAATCCATGTACCAAGAGGGAAGTATTACAGTATGAGGATTAGTAACAAGACCTTAAGCAGTGGCAGCATGCACTTGAGAAAGAACTGAAGAAGCTGGAGCATAAGGTAATGTTTGATGAACATGAGCTTGTGGTCGATGGTAATTAGCCATAGGAGACTGAGGCATGGCATTCGAACTACCAGAACCTTGATAACTTTGATAGCTATGAAAATTTGTATCAAATCGAAAATAACATTGCAGTGCTACATGCCCAATTTTATTGCATAATTGACAAACTAGCCTCCCACGACCTCCTGTTCGACCTCTTCCTCTACCTCTACAAAATACAGTCTATGAAGGAGCTCTAGCAAATGATTGTTGAGAAGAAAAATGAGCCTTTTGTCCAGAATTTTTTTTAGCAGTAAAGTGCTGAAGCAATACTATTATTTTACACTTTAAGAGAATATGCAGTATTTAATTGCTATATTTGAAGTTCATGATTTTGCAAGAGATACTATGCTTCTTGTAAGGAAACTGATTCTCTTCGAGCAGTTAAATTTATCACAACTGTATCAAATTCAGAACCAAGACCTCCATAGATGTACATAAGAAGTTCATCATCTGTGATTAGATTACCGGTAGCAAACAGAGTATCTGCTAGTTCTTTCATTTTAAGAATATACTCTCGTATACTTATAGAACCTTCAAAGATTGCAATCGATTTCTTAGATGTAAAACCTGAGCCTTAGACTGTATCAAAAATAAGCTTTCAAGTGTTTTCCATAATTCATGTGAAGTGTGGCATCTTATTGTATGACCAAACATTGATTCGTGAATAGATGACAAGAGCCAGCTCATTATGAACTGATCAACATGTTTGCAAGTAGTAAACTCAGGATTTAATTGAGATGTGGTCTCAAATGAGCTTTCAGAAGGAATCTCTGATTGTGAAACAGACAGAAATTTAAGAGAACAAGTGTTTGTACCTTCAACATAACCATCCAGTTCAAGAGATCGCAGGGTAGGTAGCACAAGTGATCTCCAAAAGCCATAATTGATACTAGTCAACTTCAGGTTCAACATAGAAAGATTATAGGACAGTGATACTTGTGAATTCATCATTTTTGAACTGAGATTAGTGTTTGGCTGAGTAGAAAATGTAGGAAAATAGAATGATTTGTCATCAGAAAATCTGAAAACTAACTTTAGCCTTATGCTATGATACCATGAAAGGAATTGAGAGATAAAAGAGTATCACTTTTTATTAAGTAATGAAATTGCTCTATATATACAAGAGTCAATACATATGAAATGTGAAGAGCTACACGTGAACTGTGCTGCTCTATTTTTTCTAAAATTACGAAACAGAGATAACTAACTCTAACAGTCTCTCAACTCAGCTAACAACATTACAACCTCATTTTCTCTTCCTCTTCACGTGAGCTGCACTGGAGCTACACTGAGCTGAACTACTAATGTCAACAACTTGCTATTTAGAAGGCGAGGTCTATTGATACATGAAAGACCCAGTAGCACGGTGCGATTACCAAATGAAAGGTTCAAGATTGGACCATATTTATCAGACAGGTGCTGTAATGTTTTGTGAATTGGTTCTTTCATGAGATGGAGATGTCCCATTGTAGGAAGTCAAGGTGGGCTTGGTGGGAGATTCCTATATAGTTTTGTTTGAGCTGAAATTAGCAAAAAGAAACAGAAAAGATGAAGAAAAGATGATGAATAACCAAATTTCCTCCATGAGAGTTTCTGCTGGAAATTTAGATGTCTCAGAATGTGCTCTGTTCTTAATGTGTTCCAATGTGCCAGTCTTCGGTTAAGGAATGGTGGAGACACCAAGTTGATCATTATATGACACAACATTCCAATTATGCACGTTACTATCAACTTTGGAAAAATAAAAAATAAAATACTCTTAGTGGCAATTATTACCAATTCCTTTCAAGAGAGTCTTGTATCCTTATCCAAATAAGGAGAAAATTAGTCATCACTAGGGCCCAATCCATATGAGCACATTCCATGAACTGATTTGAAATAAAAAGTTTTGCGAAAATATTTCATTGCAGCTAAGAAAATTCTGAATGACATATTGTCTGGTTGTGTTTGTGTATACTTCTCTTACAACTACATTTGATATACATACTTTTTTAGGACTGTTTATTATAAAAATAGTTAGATGTAAAATATTTTATTACTTTTCAAAATAGTTGCATCAAACCTTTTCTTATTTGTCTAATATAAAGATATATTTTAGAGTGAGTATTTTTTGCTTATGGGAAACTTAATTGGAACAAAATATAGCTTATGTTGTGGACCTCTTGTCATTAACTGTATGAGTTATGTTAGCCGAGAGAGGCTTGGGTGATATTGATTCCATATAAATTGTGCATAGGATGAATTAGTTTAAAAACTAAAACCTTAAGCAAAATAATTTAGGTTTCAATAGCAAATATCATTTGAGAATATATTAAAAGAGCAAAACGTTCTAAAGTTTTATTCACCAAGGAGCGTAGATTGGGATATAATATGAATAGAAGTTGACAAAAGAAGAAGATGAATAAAAATAAGTATATATATAACAAAAAAATTGTTCTAGAAAATAAAAAAGTCTAATTCAATTGAAAAAAAAATTGAATGTAGAAAGAAATAAATAAATACAAATGGTCCAACCTTTTAGAATAATATTTTATATCCAAAATTACTAGTCACAAACTTACAAACAAGCTTTGAACATTAAGAGGATTAAAGAAAATAAAAGAAAAGAAAAAAAAGAAGCAATGAAGCATTTTTAATTACTATTTACTCATAGCTTGGACAGGATTGTGAAAATGGGCTCGTGAGCTTTGCACATAGCATCTAATGGCTTAGCTTTAGGCACAGGTAAGACCAGTACCTTCAGTCATATCCACCTTCTCTTCACTGATTTTCTCTTGCACTCAAAGCACTAAATTAAAGCAGCTAATGCCAACCCCATCACCCTATTAGCAAGGTCAGCCCTAGGGCAGGCTCTTCTTCCTGCCCAAATGGTAAGAACTTGTATGCCTTAACTTCAAGTCCTTCAAATCTTTCTGGCCTAAAACTTGTTGGATCCTCCCAGATCATGGGATCTCTATGAATGGCCCATGCATTAAGAATCAAAATTGTTGATGCCAGTAAATCGTATCCTCCAATTTTGCAGTCATAGGATGACTCATGTGGCATAAGAAGCGGTGCTGCTGGAAACAACCGAAGGGGTCTCATCGATTGTATTTTTCGAGGTAATTTAACTTGGCCAAATCAGGCTCGTCTGCAAAACGGTCATGACCAATGTGATTGTCAAGCTTCGCTCTAGCTTATTTTAGCACATCAGGATGGTTTACAAGAAGTGACATAGCCCACTCTGTAGTCACTGTAGCTGTGTCCGTGTTGACAACTATTAGTGTCTGTACGATTAGCAATGCAAAATGTTTAGTGAGAAGTATCAATACGAAAGTGTAATAATTCACCAAATCGTATTTTAGTTATAAAATTGTAACAAAATGTTAGTTTAAGACTGTAAAAAGCTGTTAAATAGTTCAAAGCTACAGTAGACTATAGTTTTTGAGTCCATGATCTCTTTTCTAAGTTTATCTCTTATGGCTGGAAAAGATTATAAAAAGTAGTAACGGGTGCATAGCTAATATACATCAATAAAGGGCGAATTCAACTCTATGTTTCCATTATTCAAATCCTTAATCAGAGATTCGGAATGTGCCTGTGTAATGGATTTAGATGCGTAAGTAGGGGGCTAGGCCCCTTCAGGAGCTTATAGCCTTAGCTAGAACAATTTCAAATTCAATCCTGGAAAGTGATTGAAGAATTGCTTGATTAATTATGGTAGATCTGAGGCAATATGTATCATATAAACAAGTGGATAGTGTTACTATTGAAGTATAAAAACTATATTAAGCTCACGCCTACAAACTTAAACTTTTAGGTAAAATGACAAATTTAATATTGTATCAGAGTAGAGCTTTTGGACCTAACATTACGAAAAATCTAAAAGAAGTTGTGAGGCCTGGACTACGTGCAAGAAAACATGAGGTCTTACACGTGCGGGGGCATATTGAACATGGATTCGCGAGCTTTGCACATAGCCTCTAATGGCTTGCCTTTACCCATAGCAAGACCAGTACCTTCAACTACTAAAAATTCAAGTTAAAAATTTAAGTCTGATTAATATACTAGAGTTAAAATGCTTGAAAGAATTTTTTGTAGTATTTAAAGGTTAGAATAAAGCACTCGGAGTTCTTTTCATATTTTTTTGAATAATTAGTAATCAAGGAATTTAATAATGGAATAATAAAAATAATGAATTGAGAGTTGATTTATTGGATAAAAACTAGAGTTTTAGAGGGGAAAACAAAGTAAACTTAACAAATACCATAATTAGATGGATTTGGCAGAAATTTATAATTCAGTGTGCATAATTGTTCCCAGTTGTCATTAATTTGCCACTACTTGTGAATGGTTTTTTATGTGTAATTGTAACGTAAATTTACATGATGATAGAGTTCGAGTAGAAAGTATTTATTTAACACAAGTCACAAAGGAACAATAAAGAGTGAAACTTAAATAACTAAGAAGACTAACAAACAGCGATCGAGCATTACTATTTACACTAAAGCTCCGACAGGACATTGATCAAGGAATCGCAAGCTTTGCAGATGGCCTCTAATGGGTTGGCTTTAGGAATACTAAGACCAGTTTCTTCAGTCTTATCCACCTTTTCTTCACTCATTCTCTCCCACTCAAAGCACTAGATAAAAGCAGCTAATTATTACGGCTCGCTCAATTTGCTTGTTAGAGTGGCCCAAATATGCATAAGGCTTGGCTTAGCTTCTAGAAAGCTTACAAGCTCAAGCCTATCTTCTAGAATTCTCTAGCAAGCCAAGTTTCTAGAATACTCTCTTGTAAATATCTAGATATTTTAGTAGATGATTCTAGATAGTGAATTAGGACCCTTAGATGAATTAGATCTTAGCCATTCATTTGAGAGGTGATTCACTATAAATACCCCTCCAAGGCTCATTTGTAAATTATCCAAGCATTCAAGTAAAGTTGTAAGCAAGCATTTTTGTGTAATATAAAGCTCTCTTGCTTAGCAATACATGCCTCTAATCTTCTATCTCTTCTCTTCTTACCTACAAAGCTCTTCAGCTCAACGGTCCTATCTTCTCCTTGAGCGAGAAGGCAAACAAGGAGGCTTCCTTAGCAACTTTCGGGTTCAAGTTGTTTAAGTACTGTACGAGTGTGCTGTGCAAACCTCTAAGCTCGTGACAGTTGGTATTAGAGCACGGTTCGAGCATAAGAGCATGACATCCGACATTGAAGTGACCATGGAGGAGCAAGTTCGTGGACGAGAGGAGCAACCTCTGCCACAACCACGCTCGCAAGGAAAGTGCTGTAAGTCCAAAGCTCCACCCGCGGAAGTCTTGGAGTCTCGTGTTGCTAGCCTTGAGCAAGCTATCTCGGGGATGGACAATGCTATTGAAGGCCTCTCCGACCGTCTCGAAGGCCTAGAGACGGATTATAGAGAGATCACCCAAGCCACAAAGTCCTACATCCTTGAGTTTAGCAAAACCTATGAAAAAGAGCTACACAACCTTACACGAGAGCTCGTGGGCTTGCGAACCTTTGTGGAGCACGAGTTGTGAGCAATCCGTGCGAAAGTGGAGGAATCTCACACGAAATAGGAGAAGCATCAATGTGATCATGCTAACCTATCTTACACAAGTGGGCTAAGCACCATGCAAGTGCCTACTCCTGCCATATACAATGGCACTCGTAACGCCACGGAAGTTGAAAACTTCTTATTTGGCTTGAAGCAATACTTCGAAGTCAAACGTGTCCATGATGACGCTTCAAGGATTGGTATTGCACTCACATTCCTAGGAGATGTAGCCCAATTGTGGTGGCGTTGAAAGCATGACGACGTGGACAGAGGCATCTTCTCCCTTCGCACATGGGAGGACTTTAAGAGAGAACTTCGGAAGCACTTCTCTCCTAGCAATGCTGAAAAGGAGGCAATGGGCCGCCTCCGTCGATTAAAGCAAAGTGGCACCATTAGGGAGTATATCAAGGAGTTTACCACCATCATCCTAGAAATCGAGGACATGTCTGAAAAGGACTCCTTCTTTTACTTCCTTGATGGGCTTAAGGATTGGGCGAGAGTCGAGCTTCAAAGGCGTGGTGTGCAAAATCTTGATGATGTCATAGCCGTAACCGAATCCCTCATAGACTACACCTCCCAATCTAAGGAAAGGAAGGCCAACCATGGAAAAGGTAGGGGAGAGCGGAATGCCACGAAGGACCATGCTCAAAAGAAAGGTGGTGCACGTAAACCATTCGAGGGAGACAAGCATGACACACCTAACAAAGGTAAGTCCGACGCCCCTAAACCAAAAAGTCTTTGTTTCATTTGTGATGGCCCTCATTGGGTGTGTGAGGGCGTACAAAATGAGGAACCACAAGCGGGGATAGGTTCTCTCTGTACCATTGGCGTACTTAAAAGATCCACCCATGTTCAAAAGGGTCTAATGTATGTGAGCGCCACAATCAATGGCAAGGATGTGCGAGCAATGCTTGAAACGAAAGCCACACACAACTTCATTTTCGAAGAAGAGGCCAAACGGTTAGGCCTCAAATATATCAATGGAGGAGGCACCATCAAGGCTGTAAACTCACCTGCCAAGGTAATATTGGGGGTGTCTAAGGCAATGTTGGTAGAACTTGACACTTATAGCAGAAAGCTTGATTTCTCCATCGTCCCTATGGATGACTTCCAAGTAGTGTTGGGCATGAAATTCTTCAACTAAGTCCATGCTTTCCCCATACCAGCCTCAATGGGAGTTAATCATGCTTGGTTATGGCGGAACGTGCTGTAAAGGCTGAGAACAAGAAGCTATCCGCGCTACAATTTAAACGGGGGATGAAGAAGGACTCAAGTTTTCTTGCCAACGTTCGTGAGCTAATCGATGGGGAGGGCATCACCATTTCCAAGGACCCATTGCCAAGACGAGTCCAAGCCGTCCTTGAGTAATACAAGGACATCATGCCCCAAGAACTTCCAAAGACGTTGCCTCTACGACGGGAAATGGATCACTAAATCGAGGTGGAGCCAAGTGCCAAGCCTGTAGCCATGGCGTCCTACCACATGGCGCCACATGAACTTGCAGAGTTAAAGAAACAAC
The DNA here is from genome assembly GCA_013180625.2 of Boswellia sacra. Classification (NCBI taxonomy): domain Eukaryota; kingdom Viridiplantae; phylum Streptophyta; class Magnoliopsida; order Sapindales; family Burseraceae; genus Boswellia; species Boswellia sacra. Next base: position 653,949 of record SNVD02000067.1, on the reverse strand, counting down.
TCTAAGACTTACTCGATGTAGGCTACGTCCAGCCCTCGAAAACTCCATATGGTTCACCCGTCCTCTTTCAAAAGAAGAATGATGGATCTCTCCGCATGTGCATCGATTATCAGGCGCTTAACAAGGTAACAATCAAGAACAAGTATCCAATACCTTTGATTGCAGAATTATTCGACCAACTTGGGAAGGCTCGATACTTCACTAAGCTTGACTTGAGATAGGGGTACTACCAAGTGTGCATTGCCAAGGGTGATGAGCCAAAGACCGCGTGCATGATAAGGTACGGTGCTTATGAATTCTTAGTCATGCCATTTGGTCTTACCAATACACCTACTACATTTTACACCCTCATGGCTATTCCATCCCTATCTCAATCGATTCATGGTTGTCTACTTAGACGACATCGTGGTATATAGCACAACTCTCGAAGAGCACGTCCAACACCTCCAACAAGTCTTCCAAGTGCTTTGCGACAATGAACTCTACGTCAAGAAGGAAAAATGCTCCTTTGCTTAATAAGAGGTAAAGTTCCTTGGCCACGGAGTACGGGATGGGAAGCTTATGATGGACCGAGCGAAGGTGAAGGCCATTCGAGAATGGAAGCCTTCTACCAAGGTACCGGAGCTACGATCTTTCCTTGGGTTGGTAAATTATTCTCGATGGTTTATCAAGGGCTTCTTAGCCAAAGCTGCCCTACTCACAGATCTTCTCAGGAAGAACCGTACATGGCACTGGTCTGAGGAGTGCCAACATGCCTTCGAGGAGTTAAAGAAGGCAATATGCGAGAAACTGGTGTTGGTGCTACCCGACCACACCAAGCCATTCGAGATGCACACGGACGACTCTGACTTTGCCATAGGAGGAGTTCTCATGCAAGAAGGGCACTCCATTACGTATAAAAGCCGTAAGCTCAATGACACGGAGCGACGATACATGGTCCAAGAGAAGGAAATGACCGTCATCATTTATTGCCTATGGGTTTAGCGACACTACTTGCTTGGCTCACACTTCGTCATCAAAACTGACAATATGGCCACAAGTTATTTTCAAACGTAAAAGAAGTTGAGCCCCAAACAAACATGATGGCAAGACTTCTTGGTCGAGTTCGACTATAGGCTCGAGTACAAAGCGGGTAAGGCAAACGTTGTGGCCGACGCTCTAAGTCGCAAAGTGAAACTTGCCATTCTAAGCATGATCATTTGAGAGGTGAAAACACGACGTTTTTAGCTTGACGAAGGTTTACTCCTCACAACTGGGAATCGCCTCTTCGTGCCAAGATATGGAAACTTGTAAAAAGAAATCATCCAAGAGTGCCAACCCTTGCACTCGTGTAAGATTCCTACTATTGACCTCAAATGCAGGAAGACATAAAAAGCTATGTAAGGACTTGTCTTGTGTGCCAACAAGATAAGGTTGAACACCAACGCCCCTTGGGTTTGCTAGAACCCCTACCCATCGCGAAAAGGCCATGGAAAAGCATCTCGATGGACTTCATTGTGGCCTTACCGAAATCTGAGGGATACAGAAGCATTATGGTGGTGGTTGATCGATTTAGCAAGTATGCCACCTTTATTTTCGTCTTCGTGGATTGTACCATGGATGAAGCCGCTCGAGTGTTCCTCAAGTACCTGATGAAACTTTGGGGAGTTTCACAAAATATTGTGAGTGACTGCAATCCTCGCTTCACAGGACGTTTTTGAGGAGAACTCTTCAAAATGTTGAGGACCGACTTGAGCTTCTCAACAAGCTTCCATCCCCAAACCGATGGGCAAACCAAGCACATCAATGCCTTACTTGAGCTATACTTGAGGCATTATGTGAGCGCTCACCAGTATGATTTAGCAAAGTTGCTAGATGTTTCACAATTCTCATATAATCTCCAAATGAGTGAGGCAACGGGTAAGAGTCCGTTTGAGATTGTGATCGAACAATAACCTATGACTCCACATGCCATAGTCTCAACCTATGGAGGGAAGAGTCCAGCAGCCTACAAGCTCGTGAAGGAATAACATGAACAAGCTGACATTATGAAAGCATGCTTGGACAAGGCCGCCAAGAAAATGAAGAAATGAGCGGACACTAAGAGATGACACCTCGCATTTCAAGAGGGGGACTTAGTGCTTATCAAGCTACTATCCCAACAATTCAAGTCACTTCGCAAAGTGCACAAGGGGTTGGTATGAAAATACGAAGGTCCCTTCCGTATTGTCAAGTGAGTGGGCGAAGTCTCCTACAAAGTCCGATTGCCACCTAACCTCAAGATCCATCCGGTCTTCTATGTGAGTTTCCTCAAGCCTATCAGAGGACAAGGAAAATCCTATAAGAAGCGAGTCCAAAAGAGCACCAACAACGATCGTCACTGCATTCAACAAGGACGTGGAATGCATCCTTTTGAAATGTGTGATACGAAATAGAGGAGTTCCACCATACACCGAATACTTGGTAAAGTGGAAAAACCTTCAGGATAGTGAGTCTAGCTGAGAATACGAAGACGCCTTATGGCAATTTGGCGAGCACATCCAACGCTACAAGGACGAAAACACGCCGAGGACGTCACAAAATTAGGTGGGGGAGGATGTTACGGCCCACCCAATTTGCTTGTTAGAGTAGCCCAAATATGCATAAGGCTTGGCCTAACTTTTAGAAAGCTTGCAAGCCCAAGCCCATCTTCTAGAACTCTCTAGCAAGCCAAGTTTCTAGAATACTCTCTTATAAATATCTAGATATTTTAGTAGATGATTCTAGATAGTGAATTAGGACCTTTAGATGTATTAGATCTTAACCATTCATTTGAGAGGTGGTTCACTATAAATACCCCTCCAAGGCTCATTTGTAAATCATCCAAGCATTCAAGCAAAGTTGTAAGCAAGCATTCTTGTGTAATACAAAGCTCTCTTGCTTAGCAATACTTGCCTCTATTCTTCCATCTCTTCTTTTCTTGCCTACAAAGCTCTTCAGTTCAACGGTCCTATCTTCTCCTTGAGCGAGAAGGCAAACAACAAGGCTTAATTAGCAACTTTCAGATTCAAGTTGTCTAAGTGTCGCACGAGTATGCTGCACAAACCTCTAAGCTCGTGACATAATGCTAAACCACCACTCTACTGGCATGGCTAACCCAAGGCAAGCTATCCTTCCAAAGCCCAAATGGTAAGAACCTATATGCCTAACCTTCAAGTTTGTCAAATCTTTCAGGCCTAAAACTTGTAGGATCCTCCTAGACCTTTGGATCTATATGAATGGCCCATGCGTTAACAAACAACATTGTCAATGATGGTATATCATACCCTCCAGTTGTGCAGTAATCAGATGACTCAAGTGGCACAAGAAGCGGCGCTACTAGAAATAGTCGTAGGGTCTCATTAATTATGCTTTGGAGGTAATGCAACTTGACCAAATCAAAATCATCTACAAAACGGTCATGACCAAAATGATTGTCAAGCTCTGCTTTGGCTTTGTTTAGCATGGTTGGATGGTTAAAGAGAAGTGACATAGCCCACTCTCTAGTCATGGAGGATGTTTCTGTACCAGTTTCTATACCATTGACGATATGTAACCTAAGATGAATAATTTTATGCATACAGTAATATTATTAGATTAGTAATTGATAAATAATTTATTATAATTTACCCCTTCTATTATTATCTTTTGTTTAGCTAATGATATTTTGTCGTGTTACTAGGTATAGTTTTTATTAATTATATGAGTTGGTTATATTTGTACTATTACTTTGTAAAGTAAAGATATACATAAACGTAAAGTATGATTACCACTACGACAAACTAATAATTCAAATAACTCATATATACTTTTCTAACTATAACTCTAGCAAAATGGTCAATTGTAATTTTGTTTCATAAACTGTGCAAAAGGCTATTAAAGATAGTTTAGATTTGAACTTTTTTTCACGAGGTTTATATTCCTGTAGAGCATATATTAAATTTTATGACTTGATAAAATTGTTCAACAACTTTGCATAAGACTAACTACAGCTCGCTAGTTTGAGTAGAGACAGATGCAAAGACATACCATTTTCATACCCTTGATAATTTCATCAGAGTAGTTTTCATGTTTAGACTCTTGTAAAGATAGCATGGAATCAATTATGGTCTTAGTTCTTGCTCCTCCATCTAAACACTTGGTTTTATTTCGACACTCATTGATCAAACTCTGTATGAATCCATCAGACTTTGTATGCACTGTTATTACTCTCTTTTTATAGTTTTGGAAACCCACCCATCGTAGAAAAGGTCTGAAATCCCCTGGATTTGATGATTTACTAACTTCAAACATCTCCCTTATAAGGATGTTAAAAGATATCTTTTTCTTGCTACCATCCTCATGAGGATGTTAAAAGATAGCTCTGATAACTTTGACTGCATCTCCACTTTCGTGAAATGCTGGCGTGAACTCTAATAAATATTTTTAACTAACACTCTAACCTCATCCTCTCTGATAGTCTTGAACATGTTTAGGTGCTTTGCTAAGAAGATTTCAATTGCAGCAAGATGGCATAGGTTATGCCATAGATGACCATAAGGGGCAACCCCTACTGTGGTGTAGTTATATGTAGGGTACTTGCCATTTAGAAGGCGAGGTCTATCAGTAAAGATGATATCATTTTTGTAAAAGCATTCTTCGACTGTAGATGGGGAGGATACCAGTAACACGGTGCGATTACCAAATGAAAGGTTCAAGATTGGAACATATTTGTGGACAGGTGCTGTAATGTTCTGTGAATTGGTTCTTTCATGAGATGGAGATGTCCCATTATAGGAAGTGAAGGTGAGCTTGGAGAGAGATTCCTGTATCGTGATTGTTTTAGCCGAAAGTAGTGTTTGAAAGTAAGAATAAGAAATAAAAAGGATGAAAAGAGATAATGAATAACCAAATTTCCTCAATGAGAGTTTCTGTTGGAAATTTAGATACTTCAGAATGTGATCTGTTATGTGTTTGAATGTGCCAGTCTTTGGCTAAGGAATGGTGGAAATACTGAAGGCAAATTTTCACCAAATAATCTCATTCACCATCCAATAACTACATGTGACCTATTTTTCTAATTTAACTATTTTTTACCCTTCTTATCAAAGGAAAATATAAAATACCATTAAAATTATAAGAATAACAAAACTAGAAACCAAACCTAATTCACATCCGTGCAAAAATCACGACACACACCTTCATCTTCGCATCTCATTGCTTCTGTCATTGCTTAGTTTCGACGTGACTTCTTTGCATCTTTCATCTACCATTGCTAGCTTCCGGCATGACCTCTTTGCTTCTAGCATGTTCAGCTTCTCCATTTTGGCATTGCCCTTTTGCTTCTTGCATCCGTTGCTTCTCCATTTCGGTGCCTCCTCTTTCCTTCTTGTCTCTGATGCCTCTTGGCTGCTCACCCCTACCACCTTGTCACTTCTCATCTCTGTTGGTTTCTTGGTATGTTAAGATTGAATACAAGGAAATCTTATTTTTTATATTTACTTATAGGCTCAAGTAATTAGTCAAACAACATCAGCTACTTCATTGACCAACCTAATGATAACAACCCATTCATTCCTTCATTCAAGTAATGCTTTAATAAACAGTAACAACACATTGTCACATCAGTCAAACATGATTTTGATAAACATAAACAATTGAATATAGTATGAAATGATAATAAATACATTGTAACCTAAACAACAACAATGAATAAAAAGCCCACAGATGGCCTAGGTTTGATTGCTTCAATGTGGTTTTTATCATTTCCATGTTTTGATCACTCCCAATATGTCTTGTATATTAAAGGAGAGGATTTGTGCAAACTGTTTAACCAATTTTCTTCTATCATATGTTTTGACCTAAAATAAATAGAACAAGCAAGCGATATATAATAAAATTTGTATTTGAAAAAAACTATACAAATGATTTCATAATTGAATCAAACATTTTACAATGTAACAAAGTTAATGAAAATATACATGATATCACAAATTTAATATTTCTTTGAAACTTAAAAAGTTGCACAATAGCTTGAGGAAAACCGTCATGCAGGATTACAGTTTGGCAAAAACCATTGTGCAACACGATAGCTTGGAGAAAACATTCGTGTAACATGACAGATTAGAGAAAATAGTCGTGCGGCACGACAGTCTCGCGAAAATTGTCGTGCAGTATGATAGATTGGCAAAAACTATCATGCAAAACAACAAGTTCACTCATGAACGAAAATACAACATTTCTAACCTAAAAACTCACAATTTCACCAGTAATTATTATTAGACATGATTCACGTTGGTATATATCAAACCAAAACCAAGTAAAAAACTATAATAAAACATAAATCCATCCTATAGAATAAACCCTAGGTTAAAATTTATCAAGAAAAAAGAAGAAGATTTAATTCTTACCTTTACTTTTTCGATGTTGAGATAACAATCAAGTTTTTTGCTTTGAATCTTCAACAATTATTGTCTCATTCGATTTACGTAAAAAGGAAAGAGTTTGGAGAGTTTGGTTTAAGTTTTAATACTTTGGAGATTTTTTCTATACATTAACAACAATAAGGGCATCAAAGTCTTTTCATAGGTAAAAGGGGTCAGAAATAGTTAAATTTTAAAAGAGGGTTACATTTAGATAAGAGACCCTAGAAGGGATCAAATAAAAAAATATCAACCAAGTTGGTTCTATGACGCATATCGTTCCAATTTGGCTTGTCTACGTTACTATCAATCTTTGGGGGCCAAAAAAAAAAAAAAAACCCTTGGTGGCAATAATTACCAATTCCTTTCAAAAGGGTCTGATTGTCTTCAGGGTTAACTAAGATGGTAAAAGAGATATTTTAATTTTATTTATCTTTTAATGGTCCATTACCTATTTGTTTGCTTGTTAATGGTCCATTACCATCACTCCACTAGATCAAATCCAAATTTTCAAGGAGATTGTGACCGGCGAGTGAAGAGGAAAGCTTTGTCTTGTAGCCTTATCTTTTCTAAATAAGGAGAAAACTAGTATTCACTGGGGCCAAATCAATGTGATTGCATTTCATCAATCAAGTCGAAATCAAAAGTTTTGTGAAAATATTTCATAGTTGAAGCTAAGAAAATTCTGAATAACATAATTGTCTGGTTGTGTGCTTGTGTATAATTCTCACTATAACTACATTCGATATATTTATTTCTTTGGGACTGTTTATTACAAATACTTAGACATCAAATACTTTGTTACTTTTCAAATAGTTGCTTCAAATTTTTTCTTATTGTCTAATATAAAGACATATTTGAAGTGAGTATTGTTTGCTTATGAGAAATTTAATTGGAGTAAAATATAGCTGGTGTTCTGGACCTCCTGATATTAACTGTGTGAGAGTTATGTCAGCCGAGGGAGGTCTGGGTGGTATTAATCCCATATAAATTCTGCACAGGATGAATATACTTTAAAAACTAAAACCTAAAGCAAAATTAATTTATGTTTCAATTGCCAATTATCATTTGAGAATATATTAAAAGAGCAAAACGTTCTAAAGTTTTATTCATCAAGGAGCTTAGGTTGGGATATAATATGATGAATAGAAGTTGACAAAGGAACAAGATGAATAAAAAAAAAGTATAAATTTATATAGATATATAACAAGAAAATTGTTCTAGAAAATAAAAACAAAAAATTTTAATTTAATTGTTAAAATTGAATGTAGAAATAAATAAGTAAATACAAATAGCTTCACCATTCAGAATAATAATTTATATCCAAAATTACCAGTCACAAACTTACAAACAAGCTTTGCACATTAAGAATATTAAAAGAAAAAAAAAGATTAAGCATTTTTAATTACTATGTACTCATAGCTCGGACAGGACAGTGAACATGGGCTCGCGAGCTTTGCACATAACCTCTAATGGCTTACCTTTAGGCATAGTAAGACCAGTACCTTCTGTCATATCCACCTTCTCTTCACTGATTCTCTCCCACTCAAAGCATTGAATTAAAGCAGCCAATGCTAACCCGATCACCCTCTTGGCAAGGCCAGCGCCAGGGCAGGCTCTTCTTCCTAGCCCAAATGGTAAGAACTTGTATGCCTCGACTTCAAGTCCTTCAAATCTTTCTGGCCTAAAACTTGTTGGATCCTCCCAGATCTTGGGATCTCTATGAATGGCCCATGCATTAACAATCAAAATTGTTGATGCTGGTACATCGTATCCTCCAATTGTGCAGTTATTGGATGACTCATGTGGCACAAGAAGTGGTGCTGCTGGAAACAGTCGAAGGGTCTCATTGATTATATTTTCGAGGTAATGTAACTTGGCCAAATCAGGTTCGTCTGCAAAACGGTCATGACCAATGTGATTGTCAATCTCTGATCTAGCTTTCTTCAGCACATCAGGATGGTTTACAAGGAGTGACATAGCCCACTCTGCAGTCACCGCAGTTGTGTCCGTGCCGGCAACTATCAGTGCCTGTCACGATTAGCAATGCAAAATGTCCAATTGAGACGACAGGGTAATAATTCACCAAGTCTACTTTAGTTATATAATTGTAATCAAATGTTAGTTTTAAGACCGTAAAAAGCTGTTAAATAGTTCAAAGCAACAGTATACTAAAGTTTCTGAGTCCATGATCTCTAAGTTTATCTCTTATGGCTGGAAATGATTATAAAAAATAGTAACGGGTGCGTAAATAATAGGCATTCATCAATAAAGTAAGGATTCAACTCTATGTTCCAATTATTCAAATCCTCAATCAGAGATTCCGAATGTGCCTGGACAATGGATTTAGGAGCCTGCCTAGAGGGCTAGGCCCCTTCGGGAACTTATAGCCTTAGCCGGAACAATCTCAGATTCAATCCTGGAAAGTGACTGAAGAATTGATAGACTAGTTACGGCAGATCTGAGGCAATATCTATTATATAAACAAGTAGACATTGGTACACAGGTAGTGTCCCTGCTTTAATATCCTATGGAGATTCCAGTTTAAAGACGTCAAGTCCATGAATTCGTTAGAGGGTGTACTACTTGATAAAATCCCTCACTTTGCCCCATGACATCATGTAAGACTATCTAACTGTTTGAGTAGTGAAAGAGAATAAAAGATATACCGTTGTCATGCCTTTGATAATTTCATCAGAGTAGTTTTCAGGTTCAGACTCTTGTAAAGACAGCATAGAATCGATTATCGTCTTAGTTGTTCCTCCTTCACCTGACCATTTCCTTCTGATTCGGTGCTCATCAATCAAACTCTGCATGAATCCATCAGACTTTCTGTGCAATATTTTTATTCTTTTTTCATAGTTCTGGTAATCCACCCATCTTAAAAATGGTAAGAAATCCCCTGGATTTGATGCTCCACTGAATTCAAACATCTCCCTTATAATTTTTTGAAAGCGCTTAGCCTCCTCGGGATCTTCGACTCCTACCCCAAAGTATCTTTTCCCCGAGACCATCCTCATGACGATGTTAAAAGACAGCTCTGATAACTTTGACTTCATTTCCACTTTTGCGAAACCGTGGCGTGAACTCTGATAAAGAATTTTAATCAACAATCTGACCTCCTCCCTTCTAATACCTAGAAACATGTTCAGGCGATTTGTTGAAAAGATTTCAAGTGCAGCAAGACGGCGTAGGTTGCGCCACAGATGACCATAAGAGGCAGCCCCTATTGTGGTGTACTCATAGTTCAGGTACTTGCCACCAAGAAGGCGAGGTCGATTGGCAAAGAGTATATCATTTTTAGAAAGACATTCTTCAACTGCAGATGCGGAGGATACGAGTAGCACTTTGCGATTACCAAAAGAAAGGTTCAATATTGGACCAAATTTGTTAGACAGGTCCTGTAATGCTCTGTGGATTGGTTCTTTGACGAGATGTAGATGGCCAATTATGGGGAGTGAAGGCGGCCTTGGTGGGAGATTTTTGTATCGTGTCTGTTTTAATACAAAGGGTTTCAAAGTAAGAAGGATACACAGAAAGGATGATATAGAGATAATGAATAACCAAAATTTCTCCATGAACTTGAAAATATGATTCAGTTCAGTTGAGTTCTTGATGTGTTTGATCGCAGATCTAAAAGTCTTTTACCAGCACAAGGAGGGGTCGAAATGGCCAATTTGATTGATTTATCAGATTATCTGCTTTCGCTATTGCCATCTTTTCACGGTCGGCAATAACTTATCAATTTCCAGATCGGTTCATTGTCTTATATGTGCCATACTGGTGAATATAAAATTATAAATGGCGGGCGGACAGTGCACGCAGTTCATTACGGAGTTAAAAGACGATATAATTGTTGAAGTCCATATTGAACATTTTTCTAAGAAAATAATAAATTTTGTGAAATTCAATCATCCTTGGTACGCATGATTTTATGTTTATTACCATAAGAAGGAAACAGAAAGACGTAACCCAAATTTAAGGTTCAAATTTAGATGAAAAATAAATATAACTTCGGGGTTTTGAATGAATTTGAAATATATAAATAACAAGTTAACTAGAGGATAAACAAATTGAAACAAATCCCACTTAGTTTCTTACAAAAAAAGCACCCACTTTAAATAACAAACGTGAAGGCGAGGCACAATGTTTGAAGAAGATATTCTAAAAATTGTCAAGATTCAAGCACTAATCAGAGATCTGATAGGACATTGAACATGGACTCGCGCGCTTTGCAGTTGGCCTCTAATGGCTTAACTTTTGGCATAGTAAGACCAGTTCCTTCGGTCATATTCACTTCCTCTTCACTGATCCGCTCCCAGTCAAAGCACTGAATCAAGGCAGCTAATGCCAACCCCATCACTCTATGGGCAAGGCCAGCGCCAGGGCAGGATCTTCTCCCAACTCCAAAGGGTATTAACTTATAGGCTTCACCTTCCAGTCCTTCAAATCTTTCTGGCTTGAAACTTGTAGGGTGCTCCCAAACATTTGGGTCCCTGTGAATGGCCCATGCGTTGACCATCAACATTGTTGATGGCGGTACATCGTAGCCTCCGATGGTGATGAAACTGGATGATTCATGTGGCACAAGAAGTGGTGCTGCCGGAAATAGCCGGAGGGTCTCAATGATTATGTTTCGGAGGTAATGTAACTTGACAAGATCAGGTTCGTCTACTAAACGTTCATGACCAACGCATTTGTCAAGCTCCGCTTTGGCCTTCTGCAATGCAGAAGGATGATTGAGGAGAAGTGACAGTGCCCACTCCATAGTGACCGCAGATGTGTCTGTGCCTGCAGTTAGCAGATTCTGTACGAATTTGCAATGTTTATACTCGTTAAACTAAAAGTATAAATCAACCAAGATAAATTAAGGACAGAGTACTAAATCAGAAAACCCTTTAGTTCCCTTTATTTTTACGTGACATTAATTTAGCTGTTAAGTAGAAACATAGATTACAGGCATACCTGTATCATGCCTTTGATGGTTTCATCCGAGTAATTTTCGGGTTCGGATTCTTGTAAAGACAGCATGGAGTCGATTATCGTTTTAATTGTTTCTCCTTCACCCGCATCACTCCTTTTGTCTCGATGCTCATTAATCAAACTCTGCAAGAATTCATCGGCCTTTTTCTGCAATGTCATTACTCTCTTTTCAAAGCTCCGGTCCACCCATCGTAAAATGGGCAAAAAGTCCCCCGGATATGATGCTCCACTGACTTCAAAGATGTCACTTATAAGATCCCGAAAGTGCTTAGCCTCCCCAACATCATCAACTCCCGCGCCAAAATATCTTTTTCCCGCAACCATCCTCGTGATGATGTTAAAAGACATCTCGGATAACTTTGACTTCATCTCCACTTTTGTGAATCTTTGCCGTGAACTCTGATAAAGATCTTTGAGTAACAATCTAACCTCATCCTGTCTAATACCAAGAAACATGTTGAGGCGGTTTGTTGAGAAAATCTCAAGTGCAGCAAGACGGCGAAGGTTGCGCCAGTGCTGACCATAAGAGGAAGCCCCCACTGAGGTGTACTCATAGTTTAGATGCTTGCTAATAAGTAACCGAGGCCTATTGGCAAAGACAATATCGTTTTTCGTGAAGCATTCTTCCACAGCGGATGGGGAGGACACGAGTAGCACATTGCGGTTACCAAACCTAAGTTTCAAGATTGGTCCATATTTGTTTGACAGGTTCTGAAATGATCTGTGGATAGGCTCTTTCAAGAGATGGAGATGGCCAATTATGGGAATTGAAGGTGGGCTCGGTGGGATATTCTCATATCGTTTTTGTCTTTGTAAAATTTTCCTCAGAATGAGAACAAGAAAGAGCAAGAACGATGCAGAAAGGGTGAATAGTCCTGTATTCTTCATTAGCTTCAAAATGTAGTTCACTGAATGTTAGTGCGTTTGAAAATGTGCACTCCATGTAATATACAATGGAATGGTTGGGACGTTGGGTGATCCGCAAGAAAATTTGAAAAAGATCTTTCCGTTTTAAATATATATTTTGGTTTGTTATGTTCTACATGTTTTGACAAACAAAATGTAGATTTTCACACAATAGAACGGACAGAAAATAATATATTTATTGAGAGTCCACAGAGACGGCTTGTCCTATAGTTCATTGTCAATCATGATGTAACATTCCATCCATTGTCAAAACTAAAGAAATATACAGCATTTCATTTTTTTTCCCTTAATTATTAATCTTCTACGTCTTCCATGACGAATCACTTCCAAAAAATATTTATGCTGAGGTGGTAAGACTTACTTTAAAAAAATAGTTATGCTGAGGTGGTATGTATGTCTTTTTATTTTGCTTGACAAGGTTTGGTTTATGCTGGTAATATTTTGCTGCAAGGAGTCTGTTTCGTATCCAATTGAAGTTGATTTAACTTGTTATGTGGGGCAAATTTTCAATTTTCCAGTTTGATCTAGTCTTCTCCATTCTATGTCCCCAAGATATGAACTTACATTATTATATTAATTACTATTTCTCTTCGAAGGAGAAATGGCATTGTCATTGTGTAATTTCATTTTGTTGTCATTATAGGGGTGGTAATTTTCGACACGATACGCGAACACGACTTGACTCGACACGGGTTTAAGCGGGTTTGGGTTTTGACAAATTCGTGTTCGTATCGGAGATGTCAATCCGTTTAATAATCTTGTCGTGTTCGGGTTGAGAGTCTTCAACAAGCGAACACGTTTATGACACGAGTAACACGAATAACACGAATACATATTATACACGATTGACACGATAACACGATTAACACGAATATTGACATGATTACAAAATAATATTAAATTTAAAAAGACTAAACTTAATATTATAATTTTACACATTTTAGTCCATACATGTATCCAAATTTTAAAATAAAAATAGAATTTTAAAACCTAATAAATTTTAAAACTTAGGATATTTTTGTCATTTAACAAAAATTAGAAACCTAATTCTGTAACGTGTCATAATCGTGTTAACGGGTCATAATCGTGTAAACATGTCTCAATCGTGTTAGACGGGTCGTGTTTGTGTCTAACACGAGTACAACCCTTTTATTATTCGTGTTAGTGTGTCGTGTCGTATTACCCATTTAATAATTGTGTCGTGTTCGTGTTGAGTTTTAGTGACACGAATAATAAACGGGTCTTGTTCGTGTCGTGTCAATCTTTATCGTGTCACAGCTCGACACAACACGAACACGAATTGCCATCCCTCATTGTCATAATTTAATCGGTCTCTTAAGTGTAAAGAAAGTGAATTCCCTCATAGTCTCTAAAATGTAAAGCATCAAAGACTCAAAATCAAAGTGAACAATATTGTAAAATGCCACAAAAATTGAATGTTTAGTATTCTTTATTTATTTATTCCATTTGCTATAGATCAAATATAGCATTGACACGCAATTAAATGCTCTTACCTTTAATTTCTATTGGATCATCCTAATAACCAATCCCTCTATCATTAACACACACGGGACACACGATTGGTTTGATAATTTTTCTTTGTGGTCTCTGGCTTGGTTCAGTAGATACCCCTTGAGGATTTTTGCCATCAAAAACTCTCTCTTCATTCTGATCTCTAGAACTCCCCCTTTCACCTTGCTATCTACTAGAAGATATTGGCAATATTGATGTTTGAGCTTCGTCAGAATTGGTGCCATCTTCAAGAGCTTCATTTGGTAAATCATAATAAGAAGAAATCTCATCAAAAACCACATCTCTTGACGCAACAAAATTATGAGTTTGAGGATCCATGCACTTCCAACCTTTCTTCCTTTCATCAAAACCTATGAAAATACATTTTCTTGCTTTTGTGTCCAATTTGCTTCTTCTGGATTCTGGAACATGAACATAGCAAATTGAACCAAAAACTTTAAAATGCTTGACAGTAGGCTTTTCTTTAAACATTAGCCCATAAGGAGTCTTCATGTTATTTGGACTCAAAGGTAACCGGTTGATAACATATGCAAAACAATTCGCACTTTCTGCCCATAAAGCAATGGGTAATTTGTTAGCATGTAACCAGCTTTTACGAGTCTCAACAAGATGCCTAATCTTCCTTTCCATTGCCCCATTTTACTGCAGTGTTTCAGCACACGAAAGTTTGTCTCTTTATACCATGTTGTCTACAAAAACCTAAAAACTCTTCAGACATAAACTCACCTCCATTATCAGTTCGCAACAACTTAATCTTGGTTTCAAGAACACCTTCCACAGACTCCTTAAACTCTTTGAATCTGCAAAACACTTCTGATTTTTGCTTCACAAAATAAACCCATGAAAATCTGGAATAATCATCAACAAGAATTGACATATATCTAAAACCAGAAAGTGAAGGTGTTGTAACCTGTTCAAACAAATCAGCATGGACACATTCCAACAAGTATTTACTCCTAGGAGAAGACCTATCAAATGGAAGTCGGTGAGCCTTCCCATATTGACAGCCTTCACATATTTTCCCACTACCAAAATTAGTTAAATTAGGCAGCCCATCCCCTGTCTTCATCCGTCACTATATATATATATGTGTGTGTGTGTGCGCGCGCGCGCAACAGGGAGAAAATTGAGTGTATGGTTAATCAAACATCCCAAAGATGCCAAATTAAAGCATAAGTTCTTTAGTCTAATGAGAACTGTTAATACTCCTTTCGCATCTATTGCAAACTAAGGAATGCATAAGAAAGTTTTAGCATACTCTTCCACAAAGCCATATAGACCAGAAGTACAGAACCCTCAGAAGTTTCATAAGCTACAGAGAAAAGCTTCTTCACTAGTCATTACCTTTACAATGTCCTAAGCAGGTTGATCAATTTCTTGCGAGGTTTGCACAAAACCTCCAAGGGATGAGCTCTAGGCATGGTAAGCCCTGTTCCCTCCATCATGTTGACATCCTCTGTGCCAACCCTGTTCCACTCAAAAGACTGAAGCAAGGCACCCAGTGCCAGCCCCACCACTCGCCTGCCCAGGCAGCCCCTGGACAAACTCTCCTTCCAGTACCAAACGGAAGTAGCTTATACCCTTCTCTCTCCCCACCTTCAAATCTCTCTGGCATAAATCTTTCTGCATCCACCCACAGCTTGGGGTCCCTCTGCATGGTCCATAAATTAACGAGTAACGTTGTCTTTTTTGGAATATCATAACCACAAACCTTGCAATCATTGGCAGATTCGTGTGGCAACAGAAGTGGAGCCGGTGGATACAGTCGAAGTGACTCAGTAATTAAATTTTGCAGGTACTTTAGCTGTTGTAAGTCTGGTTCATCCAGTAGACGGTCAAATCCAACATTAGTATCTATTTCAGTAACAGCCATTCTCATTGCTTTAGGATGATTAAGGAGAAGTGAGATTGCCCATTCCATGGTAGTCGAAGAAGTTTCACTTCCAGCAATTAACATTGCCTGCAATAGTTTTTGAAATAAATAGTAAATTCAATAGAAAAAGCAAATGTTGAATAATTGTATATGCTGATGAGAATCCTACATACGTTGATAAAGCATTTTATGATTTGTGAAGGGAATTCTAGAAGTCGAAAGAAAGCTGAACGCCTAATTAAGCGATGATGAGGGCTATCCTTGGATTTTTTCAACTCTATGGTTCATACATCTAATTGTCGAAAGACTAAACCTGGGTTGGCTCAAGATGACAAACACTATATGGGATACATACATTCTGGTTCGATGATTTATGTTACATATGCATAATGAACGACGAGGGCCCGATGCCCAACTTTTGACCTTATTCTTAGTAACGACAACCATTTAATTTGTGTTTCCTGCCAATAGGACCAACTCAGACATCAATTTTGTTGAATTTGGAGTAAGATTGATGGATATTAGATGATGACAGACTTTTCAGTTTTTGTACTTCAATAAATGAAAGTTTCAAATGTAAAACACTGATGAAGATGTGTACCTACCTTTATAACACCTTTGATATTCACGTCAGTATAAAGTTCTGGTTCCTTCTCTTGAAGTGATAACATAACATCAATTAATGTCATCTTTCTCTTGTCCTTGCTTATACCTGACTCATTCAAATGCTGTGATGACTTGCTCCTCTTCCTCCGGTGCTCATCAAGAAGAAACTGCGTGAAGTTGTCTACTTTTTTCTTTGCTCTTATCATCCTTTTCTTTACCCCTTGGAAATCTACCCATTTTAGCACCGGCAAATAATCATTCAAATTTGAGCCACCACTAAGCTGCAGATACTCCTTCATAATTTGCCGAAACTGCACTGCTTCTTCATCTATTACATCCTTCCCATAGTACCGCTTTCCCGCTATCATCCTCAGCATAATATTCAAAGCAAGCTCCACTAACATTGAACTAAGCTCTAACTTTACCTCTTTTCCATGTGAAACTTGAAATAGTTGCTTCAGCAGTAACTGAACCTCCTCTAGCCGGATACTGGAAAACATGGCAAGACGACTCGTAGAGAAAAGTTCTAACACTGTAAGGCGCCTCAGGTTGCGCCAGTGATCACCATAGGGTGCATATCCAATTGTGGCATAGTTGTAATTGAGGTGTTTTCCAGCAAGCGTGCGAGGGCGATTTGCAAAGTTGATATCGTTTTCGGTGAAGCACTCTTCAACTGCCGATGGGGAGGATATTACGAGTACTTTACGTGTCCCAAATCGAAGAAAGAAGATGTCGCCATACTTTTCAGAAATTTGATGAAGAGTTCGATGAAGCGGTTTCTTAAGCATATGAAGATGACTAATAAAGGGAAGAGCAGGTGGGCTAGGTGGAAGTCTCTCAGGATTTGCATATTTTTGGTAGAAAAATTTTGAGACTGAGAGAACAAAGAGGAAGAAAAAGGCCAAGTTTAACCAGTGAATTTCCATTTCTTTTCCTCTGCCAATTAGTCCTCTGTTTCTTTTTTTAGATAGAGCTTTTGCTTTAACTTTATATTCCACTTATTTGGACCGTTTGTTCAGAGTCGGACCAGTTGATAAGCGTAGTTTATCACTTGACCATGATCAATCCGTAAATAAATGTTTCTTTGCTTTGTCACGATTGCTGCTGCATGTACGAGTTTTATATTTATAAACCTGTAGCCCCTCACTCGTTCCCCGTGCATCATCTTGCTTATAAACATGTTCTTAAAGAATCATGGAACACACGGCGTTAAGTTAGAGATTCATTGTCGGAAGTTCGATCCATCCCCTTTGTCGTCATGAATAAATGTTCTGTGCAGCAAGATGTTTGGCAAATCCAAATCATTGCGTGGCTGTAGATTTTTTTTTCTTGCGGCAAAAACCTGTTGTTGGCTTGTTCTTCCTTCCACAGCAGCTTATGAATTCTTTTGGCCTTTGGGCTGTTTCTTTTATTAATGTTGTTATTTTTGACAAAGCCTGGAAATAAAACAATTTTTTCGAAAGAAAAAAAAAATTAAATTTATCAGTTGAACACTAGGACTTTCTTTATTGTGCAATAGCTATTATTAGATGGATGGATTGGAAAAAAAAATAGAAAAGATAAACAAATAAATAATTTTTTATTATAGAAAATACCTAGACTATCGAAAGAAGACAATGTCAATAAACTCGATTGGTTGATTCACCAGAATACCGAGAATTACAAATAATTTTTTGACTAAAAATCCCACGGGTCCCAAACACATAAGCTTTCACTAGTTGGACTCGAACTTGAGACCTTGATACAGTCAAGCGCCAGATCCAAGCCCCTCAACCAACTGGGCTCTCCCTTGAGGGCCCCAATACATAAAATATAAAAATCCTAATTCAACAATTAATCTAATAATTAGGTTATAATCCTAAACACAATAAAATCCTAAAAATAATAAAATTTGAGATAAAATCTTAATCCTAAAAAACTTATAAAAATTACAATAAAAAATGAATGACAAAATAAAATAATATAAAATCCTAATATTATTATAATTGAGCATTGCATCAGATGACCTATAATCTACAGAGGAGGTGGGTTAGGTGGGAGGTCTTTAGGATTTCCATGTTTTTGGAAGCAAAACTCTGGCCGTAATTCTTGATATAGGAGCCAAGTTGACAAACAAATTTCCAAACAAGTTTTCTAGAAATGATAGCCAACTTGTTTACGTAAAAAGACTTAACATATCTAATTTTTGTCTACACAAGTTGCTAAAAGACACTAAGAAGTCATTGTCGAGCTACGAACTGTGATCATCAAATTGATATGGGTAACACTTGTAAGTTCTACAAATCTCAAATGGGTTCTCTAGTTGTGGTCCAACAACTTAATTGAAAAATTATACTCCTTAGTGGATATATTATATATTATAGTGATCCTATCTAGGCCATAAAAGATATAATAAATATTTAGGGTTCTGCAAAAAAAAAAAGTTGCCCCCCAACTCAAGTTTGGTTACTCAGTCTTATTTATAAAGGCTTTGCACCAAAGAGAGCAAGAGAAGGCCAAGTCTCATTTATAAGGTTGATGATGATGAATATTTGACAGAGCTCTTTGTTTTGAGAGAATATGCCGGTTCATAATTGTTTAAAATTTATAAGACAAGAAGAAAAGGGCAATAATTTTTCATTTAATTATTATTGATATATATATTTACTTTGTCTTAATGGCACTCATCAGTCATGATAAACCTATTTGCCGGCCCTAGCTATTGGGAGCATCATCGATCCTACTATAGCAAGGACAAGCCACTGGCTGGCAGCAGCGAGTACGAATGAAACTTGAGTAGACTAGAATAGATATATGATGATTTATGTGCATTGAGATTATAAGTGGTATCCATGCTAGAATAATATAAACTAGTCATGTTTCTGCATCTGTTTTGGTAGAGATCCGTATTAGAAGATTGAACTTGGAACCTTGGTTTAAGTGTTAATGCTAATATTATGCTTTCAGAATAAACAATACATACAAGTTTAATTGCTTGTACATATTAAATTTAACTAGAGTCATGTTTAATTAATGATCCGAACTTTTGGTCGCTTACTAGGTAGTCATCGATGTCGTATGCAAACCATAGCAATATTTATCCTTTGTGACTGAGATTGTTGAACTCTCACTTCCACAAATACTGTTAGTTTTGGCTCACAAATCCTGGCTAAATTCGGTGTCAGACCTAGAGGCTCGCGCTCTTACACAAGGAGGATTACGCTCCTGCGCGACCTAATAGAGATGTTGCGCTCCTGCGCAAGGTGAGTTACGCTGCTGCGCAACGCTGAGGAAAGACGCTTTGTTTTTAGGCAGAAACCTTGAGCTCTTGCGCAAAAAGCATTGAGTCATTGCGCAAATAGCGGTTATTATTCATGACCAGGACACTATTTAAAGGCTTTCTTTTCTATTTGAGAGAGGACTTATGAATATTCTCTTATAGGGTTTTTAGGGAAACATGAAGGACTAAGAAAGAGTGTTGTTCTTAGTGAGAGAGAGTATTGTAACACCTTATAATCCGTTTTTCTTCATTGTGAAATTCTTCTATAGCCTTCCCAGTGGATGTAGGTTCTCTTTGAACGAAACCACTTAAATCCTAGTGTTTTTTCTCTTGTGTTTATTATTGCTTGTTTGACTGTTTGCCTTGATTGATATCTCTATTGTGCTTTGTTATGGCTTAATTCTTGGGTGGAATTGGTTGGCAATGATCATTGGTTTCACAACAATCTCGTATCATAGCCTTGGTTTTGGCTTGTTTCTGCGTACAATCTGTTCGTGAAAATTCCTAAGTGAGAAGCAATGGTTGGAACAAAGTTTGAAATAGAAAAGTTTGATGGCAATGGTGACTTTAGTCTTTGGAAGAAGGAGACGAGGGTGATTCTCGTACAACATAAGTGTGCAAAGGCTATTGAAGGTAAAATTGCCCTTAAAGAAGATCTATCTGAGGAGGAGAAAGATGAGATTATGGAGATAGCCTATAGCACTCTCATACTGTATTTGGCAGATAATGTTCTACGGTAAATCGATGGAGAGGATATCGTGACAAAGGTTTGGCTAAAACTTGAATCTTTGTATATAACCAAATCTTTGTCTAATAAGATTTATCTTTAAAAGCAACTGTTTGGGTTCAAGATGGACCCGTCTAAGGCACTAGAAGATAATCTTACTGACTTTAAAAAGATTATGGTTGACCTTACTAATTTTGATGAAAAGATTAGTAATGAAAACCAGACAGTTATACTCTTGAACTCTCTACCATATAATTTTACAGAGGTTAAATCTACTATTAAATATGGTAAAGATAGTCTTGATCTGGATGATGTACTTGAGGCTCTGAGATCTAGGGAGCTTGAGATTAGGACTGAGAGATAGACTGGAAATAATAGAAAGGGTTTGACAGTGAGAGGTAGATCAGAAAAGAGAGAGCAAAAGGTAAAGGCAAGTCGAGATCAAAGTCCAAATTCAAGCAAGGGAAGAGATGCTATCACTTTAAGAAGACAGGTCACTTCAGACGTGACTGTCCTGATTGGAAGAACAAAAAGGAGAAGGGAGTTTAGGATGATGATGCAGTTGTGGCATCAACATTTGACTATGAATGTGTACAGGTTTTGACAATGTTAGACATGAGATTTGATAGTGAGTGGATTCTCGATTCAGGCTACACATTCTACATGTGTTCTAAGAAAGAATTTTTTGCTTTTTATCAGTCTATTAATGGGAAAAAGTTCTAATGGGGAATAATGTAGCTTGTGATGTGGTAGGAATCGGTTGTATCAGATTTAGGATGTTTCATAGGTCTATTAGAATCTTGAAGAAAGTAAGGCATGTTCCTCAGTTAAAAAGGAATATGATTTCCTTGGGCACGTTGGATAAAACGGGTTGTGAATACAAGGCATCATTAGAGATGTTAAGTGTGACAAAAGAAGCACTAGTTGTCATGAAAGTCAAGATTCATAATGGCTTGTATGTGTTGCAAGAAAAAATCTTAACTGGAAAACTAGTTATCGGAGAAGCTTCTGATAGAGATAAAACCAAGTTTTGGTATCAAAGGCTTGGTCATATCAGTAAGAGAGGCTTGTAAGAGTTAAGTAGTCAAGGTTTATTATATGGTAATCAAGTAGGTAAACTTGAGTTTTGTGAGCACTGTGTCTTTAGGAAGCAATGTCAACTATTTTTCTCAACGGGTGTTCATACTACAAAGGGTACTCTTGATTATATGCATTCAGATCTCTGGAGTCTAGCTAGCAAGCCTTCACATAGTGGCAACAGGTATTTCTTGTCCTTGATTAATTATTATTCTAGGGAAGTATGGATTTACTTGTTGAAATATAAGAATGAAGCTTTTGAAAAGTTTAGACTATGAAAAAAGCTTGTAGAAACTCAGACTAGTAAAAGGGTGAAAAAACTTAAGACATATAATAGGCTTGAGTTTTGTAGTCATGAGTAGACATGTAAAATGTACCGTACCATGCCAGCACGACCCAAAAATTTTGGGTCCATAATATTATTCCTACCGTACTTGATCGAGCATTGACAGTATTTCGTGTCGTACTGTACCTAGCACGAAAAAAAAAATTTGGATGCCCAGCACAGTCCATATGGTGTGGCCCAAATGGACCGTATTCTATCTAAGACCGTGCCTTTTCGTACTTAGCCCGAATGGGGCAAAGATACATACAGAATTTTTTTGTCATAATTTTTTAAATTTTTATTAAAAGGATATACATGTATCTTAAAAAGACTAATTAATCCCTTATTTAACAACCCTATTTTTTTAGAATTTATAAATAACAAATTTAAATTATTTTTAATAATTATTACTATCTTGAGTTAAAAAATTATTTTATTTGCTTTATTAAAAGTACAAATCTTAAAATTTTATTTAAACAAATACAGATATACTAGTTAATTTCTTAAAAAAATTTGAATTCTTTATTAATAATTTCAACTAAAAGTATAATTCTTCCAATATAGTATGAGATTTCCATCATTACAATTAAGACTCATTTTATATAAGTTCTTTTGATTGAAAAAAGGGTTCACTGTATAAGACAGATTAAAAGAAATAAAGATTTATAGGAAAGAATGGAATAGGAGTGTAGGACCAAGTAAACTAAGAATTGGAAGGCACGAGTGATAAATAGAAAGTAAGGAAATGAAATAAATTTCACTTAACTTTTAATTGCTATAACACTGCGATAAAGCAACTTGGTCCCTTAATATATTCATTTAAATCCAATAATTTATTTATTTTAATTCAAAATGGACTTATTTTATTAAATGAATTAAAAAAGTAAAGTGCTCATTCGTACCTATTCATGCTTATCGTGCTTCTTGCTTGGCACGGACGCACAGTCCAATCGTGCATCGTGCCAAACTTTTAAGCCTAGTCCAGTCCAATATTTATAGTCCAGTCCAATCTTTATTTCGTACTGTACCATGCCGCTACAATATTCGTGTTCATGTCGTACTCGTACTGTACAATTTCATACTAGATCGTGTCGTGCTCGTGCCCGACCTGACCTTTTTTACATGTCTAGTCATAAGTTTGAATCTTATTGTAAAGACCATAGAATTATGAGGCATAAAACAGTTAGGCATACCCCCCGACAAGATGGCTTAGCTAAGAGAATGAATAAGACTTTGGTGGAAAGAGTTAGATGCATGCTTTCTAATGCAGGACTAGGAAAAGAGTTTTGGGCAGAAGCTATAAGTACTGTAGCTTATTTAGTAAATAGAAGTCCTTCTATAGCTATTGAGTGCAAAACACTGGAGGAGCTGTGATGTGGTAGACCAGCTAGCTATGACAATTTGAGAGTCTTTGATTGCACAGCATATGCACACGTGAATGACAGAAATTTAGAGCCTAGAGTATTGAAATATATCTTCGTAGGTCCGAAGATATAAAAGGCTATAGATTGTGGTACAAGGCTCAGGGAGTATCAATTTGATTATTAATAGAGATGTTGTCTTCAATGAAAATGAAATTCCAAGATTGACTGTGCAGCATGGTAGAGTTTTTAGGTTACATAAATCTGAGGCAACTAGTTCAAAGTTGCAAACTGTTGGTTTTGAGGTGGAACCAATAAGTGTTGTTCGTCAGCAAGTAATTAAGGAGGCACCTGAGGCTGAGCAACAACAATCGCTACAGCCATATTATAGATTGGCAAGGGACAAAGAAAGAAGGCAGATCAGAGCTCTATAATGGTATATTTTAAATACTGTTGATGTGATTGATGTGAACGAGGTACTTACATACCTGTAGGCCGTGAGTTGTGATGAGTTCGTCCAGTGGAAAGAGGCAATGTTAAATAAGCTTAATTCTTTGAAAAAGAATAAGACATAGGAGATATAGAGAAGCATGAAAAACAAAAACTTGTTGGTTATAGATGGATATTCAAACGAAAGAAACGGTTGTCAGGTGAGCCTAGATACAAGGCTAGGCTAGTGGCTAAGGGGTTTACACAGCGTGAGGGAATTGATTATAATGAGATCTTCTCTCCGATGGTGAAGCACACGTCGATCAGAGTTCTTCTATCACTTGTGGCATGTTTGATCTTCAGCTTGAGCAGATGGATGTCAAAACTGTATTCTTGCATGGTGAGTTAGAAGAAAAGATCCACATGAGCCAACCTAAGAACCTGAGGGATTTTAACTTCTAGGTAAATAACATTATGTTTGCTTGTTAAGAAAATTATTATATGGTTTGAAGCAAAGTCCAAGACAATTGTATGTACGATTTGATACATTTATAGTAAGTAAGGGTTTCTCAAGGAGTTCCTATTATAGTTGTGTTTATTATAGAGGGACTTAATGTCTAGATATGATCTACTTACTCTTATATGTTAATAATATACTCATACTCAATAAGGCAATCTCAAAAGTTCAAGACTTGAAGGAGTTGCTATGGACTGAATTTGATATGAAAGACTTAGGGAAGTCTAAGATGATAATGGGGATGAACATTCATCGAGATAGAGACAAAGGTACATTTTTCTTGTCTGAGAAAAATTATCTTGAAAAAGTCTTACATCAGTTTAGTATAGATGGTGCAAAGGCTGTTAGTGTACCATTGGCAGTGCATTTCAGACTCTCATCTGAGTTGTGTCCCAAGATAGATAAGGAGAAACTTCAAATGGACAGGATCTCATATGCAAATGCAATAGGGAGTGTCATATACTTGATGGCGTACACTCGTCTAGTTATTGCACAGGCTATATTAGTTGTCAGCAGGTTTATGGTGAAACCTAATAAGGTTTATTGGAAAGCAGTGAAATTGGTTGTTGAAATACTTAAAATGATCAATCAGTAAAGAATTGATGTTTGGTAAGACAGAATAAGAAAGGATAGTTTTGAAAGGCTTTATTGATACGGATTATATAAGGTTTCTTGATAATAGAAGGTCTCAAATGGGCTATATGTTTACATTTAGTGGAGGATGTGTTAGTTTGCAAGCTTAGTGGCAATGTATTGTTACTTTATCAACTACAGAGTCTGAATATATAGTTGTTACAAGAAGCTATAAAGGAAGCTTTGTGGTTAATGGGTTTGGTAGCTAAACTTAGAGTGTCACAAAAGTTTATGGCTGTGTTTTGTGATAGTCAAAGTGTTATAAATCTGATAAAGAATCAAATGTATCATGAACGTACTAAGCACATTGATATGAGATTGTATTTTGTTCGTAATGTTGTAGCGAAAAGGCCTATGAAAATGGAGAAGATTCCTATAAAAGATAATTCAGCTACTATGGCTACAAAGGTAGTATTGAGTAAGTTTTTACATTGTCTGGATTAGTTAAAGGTCTAGGATGAGATTCCTTGATGAGTTCTGTTAAGGGAAGACCGCAGTGTATATGGAGATAGAGGATTTAAGATCCAAGGTGGAGATTTGTTAGTTTTGGCTCACAAATCCTAGCTGAATTCGACGTCAGACCTAGGGATCCACGCTCTTGCGCAAGGAGGATTGCGCACCTGCTTAACCTAGCAGAGATGTTATGCTCCTGCACAAGGTGAGTTGTGCTGCTACGCAACGACGGGGAAAGACACTTTGTCTTCAGGCAGAGACCTTGTGCTCCTGTGCAAAAATCATTATGCTGCTACACAAATGGCAGTTACTATTCATGACCATGACACTGTTTTAAGGCTTTCTTTTCTATTTAAGAGAGGACCTATGAATATTCTCTTGTAGGATTTCTAGGAAAACATGTAGGGCTAAGAAAGAGTGTTGTTCTTAGTGAGAGAGAGCATTGTAACAATTTATAATCCCTTTTTTTTCATAGTGAAATTCTTCTGCAGCCTTCCCAGTAGATGTAGAGTCTCCTTGAATTGAACCACTTAAATCCTAATGTTTTTTCTCTTATTTTTGTTATTGCTTGTTTGATTGCTTACCTTGATTGATATCTCTATTATACTTTGTTATTTCTATTGTACTTTATTATTGCTTGATTCTTGAGTGGAATTGATTGGCAAAGATCATTGGTTTCACAACAAATACTACAATCAATACAACCTGCAGAAGTTAAACGGCAAAAGGACAATAGACCAAACTAGCTTCAGTCTGGATCTATTTACTTTTGACAAAAATTTAAGTAAAAAAATATTAACTTAGGTAAAAGAATAAATGAAGAGATGTAATTAAAAATAGAAGGAATTCATTGCAGGAAGAATAAGGAGCACGACGTTCAGTAGCAGTGATTTAAAGGAGCGCTTGCGCTCAACTTTGATACATGGAAATTAAGCAATTACTCGCTTCAGAATATGCAGACAACCGAAGCTGGAGAATAAAATCTGTACTCATTTGCTCTTCCAAATAACGAATCTTGTTTTATACCTGGAAGCCGGCTTATATATCCGACACCGGAACATATTATTACTCCAATAGCACCTACAATTGTTCGAGTTGTGGATTGCCGTGGATTGCAATCCTTCTATGGTTATGTACAGTCCATCATGTCGACTCAAGTCCACCTCCTGCCCAACCTTTTCACACCAAAGACCTTTATAAATGGACCTCCTGCCCAACCTTTTCCTACCCAAAGCACTTTATAAATGGCCGTCACAATCATTACAGAAACATAATTTTTGGGATGGGTAGTTGTTTGGGCTGAGGCCCAGACCGTCACCATTCCAAATGGAGAAAAAGAGTGGATATAAATGGAAAAAGCAGTGTAGGAGGATACAGGTGAAAACAACGAAGAAAGGACCCAGTAATTACGCCGTAAAATCACCTCAAATTCACTGATCAAGGTTCACTATGAAGCTTTCTCCTTCCTGATATAGAATTCGGATTAAGCCTTTCAATTAGCCAAATTCCAATTTATCAATTTAATACCAAAAAACGTTTGCTACCAGAATAACTATCCTTGTTCATCAATTCCTTTTTTTTTGTCATTTTGTATTATAATTTTCTCATTTCTGAATGATGCAGCAGGAACGTTAGCATTCAGTACATTGTAACACTAAATTTGTACCAGCGGGTACAAATAAAGAAGCCGACAGGAACGGAGCCAACCATATGCTTGAGTGGGGACAAATTGAGATATTAGAAAAATTATTCATCAAAAAATCATATTCATTATTAGATTTGTATATTTTCTTATATTGAAAAGATTATACAATTAAGAGCCCAACAGAGAAAATATTTATAAACTATAAAAAGTAGTAGTTCGGAAGCTGTTTTATATTTATTTGTAAGGTTCAATTAATATCAATAAAAATCTTAGTAAAATATTTGATATATAGGCTCTTTGTCTAGAAAATATATATTTTAATTACAAGTATTTTTGTAAAATATATTATAAAAAAAACTTGATAGAAGGTTAGGTATTGTAATTTAATTCTTAACTTGAATGTTTAACAAATTAATAAAATTAATACGGGGTCTTGTGAATTAAATATATTTTGATATTAATTATCCATATATTAAGGTTAACCGCTAATACCGATAAGTATTGTTGAAGCCGTTAAAAATAAAAATACTTATAAAATATATTAAAAATTTAAATTATCTAAAATATAAAAAAGGTTTGTTGTGTTAAAATACAAACTTGAAGGGATTATAAAAAATTTTGCAAACTCAGTGGGGGCAATTGCCCCTATTAGTCACTATGTGGCTCTGTCCCTGGAAGCCGAGCCACCTCAGATCTTCGATCCAGTGCAACAGTACCAAACCAATTCCTGCAACATCGCAGGATTTTTTGGATTTCTCTAATATCAGGTTTGGTTATTACACTCTATACCAAGACCCACCGTAAGGTTCTAATCGTTCCTTTTAATCTTTTTTTTTCATATCTTTTATGACATGACTCCGTGGAACAAAACAAAATCATGTTAAAAAAAAGGAAAAAAATTATAAATTTTTATTTGTTCTGGCATGACTTCTATTAATTAAATGGCAGGATGGGAACGGCTATAGTTGCAACAGGACGAAAACAATAAGGAATTTATAGCTAGCCAAACATCCCAGTGAATGATTCCAGAGCACAAGTAAATCAGTAGCTTTCTTTTTCTAACGATAACTGTTAATACTCGTTTGTTACATTTATTGCAAATTAAGTTGTGCATAAGAAGTTCTAGTGTATAGGACTGCATAGCTATTTAACGGAAGTACAGAACCCTTAGAAGTTTTCATACAGACTACAGAGACAAGCTTCTTGATACCTTTACAATGCCTTGAGCAGGTTGAACAATTCCTGGCGAGGTTGGCACAAAACCTCTAAGGGAAAAGCTCTGGGCATGGTGAGCCCTGTTCCCTCAGCCATGTCAACCTCCTCTGTGCCAACCCTGTTCCACTCAAAAGACTGAAGCAGGGCACCCAATGCCAGTCCCACCACTCGCCTGCCTAAGGCAGTCCCTGGACAAACTCTCCTTCCAGCACCAAATGGAATTAGCTTATACCCTTCTCTCTCTCCACCTTCAAATCTCTCTGGGATAAATCTGTCTGCATCCACCCACAGTTTGGGATCCCTCTGCATGGTCCATAAATTAACAAGTAGCATCGTCTCCTTTGGGATATGATATCCACAAACCTTGCAATCGTTGGCTGATTCGTGCGGTAATAGAAATGGAACCGGTGGATACAGTCGAAGTGCCTCATTAATGACATTTTGTAGATAATTTAGCTTTTGTAAATCTGATTCATCCAGAAGACGGTCAAATCCAACATTAGCATCTATCTCAGTAACAGCCATTCTCATAGCTCCAGGATGGTTGATGAGAAGTGACATTGCCCACTCCATCGTGGTCGATGAAGTTTCAGTTCCAGCAATTAGCATTGCCTGCAATGATTTTTCAAAAGTAACGTACAAGGATAGAGTATAGCCAATAGAGAAAAGAAAATCTTGAATACTCGTCTATATGCTGATGAAAAATCCTATATATCTTGATAAAGAATTTTATGATTTAAGGGAATTCTTGAAGAGATAGAAAGCTGAACAAATTCAGCAATGAGGGGGGCTGTCCTTGGATTTGTCAACTGTAAGGTCTGTACATCTAATTGTCAAAAGACTAAACATATATGTACTATAACGAACATTATTGGAGGGCCTGATGCCCA
The DNA here is from genome assembly GCA_013180625.2 of Boswellia sacra. Classification (NCBI taxonomy): domain Eukaryota; kingdom Viridiplantae; phylum Streptophyta; class Magnoliopsida; order Sapindales; family Burseraceae; genus Boswellia; species Boswellia sacra. The sequence goes on along the minus strand of SNVD02000067.1, from coordinate 625,098 downwards.
ACTTTTCACGTTATTTTTAACCATAATTATTTAATTCTTGTTTGGTGCCAACATGACCAACTCGACGTCAATTTTGTTGAATTTGAAGATTAATCGATATTATAAGGTGAAGAAAGACAGACTTTTCATTGTTTTTTATGCTTCATAGTTCTTTGCTGTAAAACCACTGACGAAGATGTGTACCTACCAGTATAACACCTTTGATGTTCACGTCTGTATAAAGATCCGGTTCCTTCTCTTGAAGTGATAACATAAGATCAATTAACGTCATCTTCCTTTCGTCCTTGCTTGAACCTGACTCATCCAAATGGAGTGATGACTCTCTCCTTTTCCTCCGGTGCTCATCCACAAGGAACTGTGTGAACTTGTCCACTTTTCCCTTCACTCTTATCATCCTTTTCTCTACCCCTTGGAAATCCACCCATTTTAGCATTGGCAAATAATCGTTCAAGTTTGAGCTACCACTTAGCTCCACATACTCCCTCATAATTTCCCGAAACTGCACTGCTTCTTCATCCACTATATCCTTCCCATAGTACCGCTTTCCCGCTATCATTTTCACCATAATATTTAAAGCAAGCTCCACGAACACTGAGGTAAGGTCTAATTTTACCTCTTTGTCATGTGAATCTTGATATAGTTGCTTTAGCATCAACTGAACCTCCTCTAGGCGGGTGCTGGAAAACATAGCAAGGCGACTTGTAGAGAACAGTTCTACGATGGTAAGGCGCCTAAGATTGCGCCAGTGATCACCATAGGATGCAAATCCAATCGTGGCATAGTTATAATTGAGGTGTTTTCCAGCAAGCGTCTGAGGGCGATTCGCAAAGTTGATATCGTTTTCGGTGAAGCACTCTTCAACTGCGGATGGTGAAGATATAACGAGGACTTTACGTGTCCCAAGTCGAAGAAAGAAGATGTGGCCATACTTTTTAGAAAGCTGATGAAGAGTCCGATGGAGCGGTTTCTTAAGCATATGAAGATGACCGATAAAGGGCAGAGCAGGTGGGCTAGGGGCAAGTATCTTGGGATTTGCATGTTTTCGGAAGAGAAACTTTGAGACAGAGATAACAAAGACGAAGAACAGGGCCAAGTTGAACCAGTGAACCTCCATTTTTTCTCTGCCAGTTATTCCCCTGTTTCTTATCTTAAAGGTTGATTTTGATGATAATTGTTTAGGTAAAGCTCTTGCTTAATTTGACTACGTTATATTCCAGTTTGGAGGGTTTGTTACTTTCTTTAGAGGAGGACCAGCTGATCGCGTGGTTTATCACGTAATTACAAATTAAATATTTAAATATACTATACCTTTTGAAAATGATCAATCCGTGAATTATTTTTTTTTAATTGATTTCTGCAGCTCGTACGAGTTTTATATTCATAAACATGTAAGCCTATACTCGTTTCCAGTGCTTCGAGCCTAAAGACATGTTCTTGAAAAATCAGGAAATACAGCGTTAAGTTGAGGACCATTGTTGGAACATATTAAATTTAACTAGTCCGTATAGTCAATAGCAAATGATCTGAACTTTTGGCCACTTACAAGGCTGTCGTCAAATTGCGTGTACAAACCATAGCGATATCCTTTGTCCAATCAGGATTTGTGTATTCTGTTCCACAAACATTATAATCAATATACAACCATAAGTTAAACTGGAAGAGGACACTATATGCAATCTAGCTTTATTCTGGATCTGTTTTAATTCTGACAGACTTGAGTAGAAAAACAATGACTTAGGTAAAAGAACAAATGATGAGAGAAATAACTAAAATAGAGGAATTTTATTGCAGGACAATATGGAGCACAATGTTCAATAGCAATGATCATCCCAAGGAGCACTGGCGCTCAATTTTGATACTAACTTCAGAAAATGCAGAAAGCCAAAGCAAATGGGCTGTTTGTAGTCTCTCTTATTTAGACTGCCACAGGGAGAGCATCTACACTCTGCTGGTCTTCCAAATAGTTCTAAAATTTTTTCTCTGGAGCAGATTACATGCCTAGAACATATTATTACTACAACAGGGTCAACAATTGGGAAAACATTTGAATCATAGATTAGCGTGGATAGCACATGGCCACCATAGGCTTAGCCTTGGTTAGGGATAGTTCAGAATGCTCCCTCAAGTCGACCTCCTGCCCAACCTTTTCCCACTCAAGCTTGAACTTCCTTTTGGCCTGGTCGTCCGATGCCCGGAAACTTTTTTCTGTTCAACATTGCACTGGAGCCCATATGGATTTAGATGAATGGACTGATCGGGCTAGGCGGTGAAGAAGCCCTTTTTACCCTTTTTTACCGAGTTAAGCATTTTGTTTTCTACAGGTGAATCACCTACATAAGAACGAAGGTATGGAATCTTGACAAATTCCGTTTCATTAAGCATGCAACCATTTCCAATATGTTGCTATCAAATTCTGTTCTCACCTTCGGCAATACCTCTGAATGGTTCAACAGGAGGGACATCGCCCACTCCAATGTGGTAATTGCTGTTGTCTTTACTCCAGCAACAAACATCATCTGATGCATATACTGGCTGCAATTAAATTAATTAGAACCAAAATTTCAAAACATCAAGCTAATTAATTATAGACCAGTAATTTCACACGATTCATTAAGAATGATTGCCTTCTACCAATTTTATAGCTAATTAAGAAAATAACAATGTAAAAATTTATACCTATTTTTAGTTTTCTCAACTTGGAATCATAAGAGAAGAGGATCCTAATTCTTTAATAAACGCTTCAAATAAAAACAGAAATCATTTTTTTAATTTTTCACCTCTCAACCATGATCAATCGATTGGAAATCCCCTCTTCAATTATCCACTTTTCTTTGAAAGAAACCTCTTTTAAAATTTCGGTAATACACACAAATACCCTCATACCATCTCGAACTTTGAGAAGAAAATGAGCAGCTTTCTTTTGTCTAATAAGAACTGTTAATAACCTTTTTTGCATTTATTGCAAAATAAGGCAGGCAATAATAAGTTGTAGTATATATGACCACATAAGCTATGATAACAGGAGTACAAAACCCTTAGACAGGCTTCACAGAAAGCTTCTTAGTAGCTTCACAATGCCTCGGGAGGTTGAACAGTTCCTGGCGAGGTTTGCACAAAACCTCTAAGGGATGAGCTCTGGGCACGGTGTGATGAGCTTTTGAAAGGTCCCTCCCATGTTAAAGGGAGGCTACCTACCCAGAAGATTGTCAAAAATTAAGCACCTCCCTTGGGGGTAGGTGCATGGCAAGTCAAGGTAGGTGACCAACCTCCTACCTAATTTGTTTGAAAATTCATGCAGACTCCTCCTATAAATAAGAGGACGTCCTGCAGAGTCATTTGTATCCTAGAGAGGAACTAAACCAGAGAGTTTAGGAATTAGAGAAACTCCAGAGAGAGTTCAGGAATTAGAACCAGAGAGTTCTGAGTGTTAGAGAGCCTTGTTGAGCTCCAGGAAATTTAGGGGAGTTTTTGTATAATTCTTGTATATTGATTTTCTCTGTTAATACAAGTCATTTTTCTCCCAAATTCTGTTCTGAGTTTGCATTGCATCCCCAACAAGTGGTATCAGAGCCAGGTTGAGCTCCTGGAACGTCAGAACAGAGAGGAAAAATTCAGAGAAAATTCGTCCCCTATTTCTGGAAAATTTCGATTTTTCGGAAAGTGATCGAATTTCGAATTTGAAGTGTCCAGTGTGTTCGTGACGTCGTCCTGATCATTCTGCAATTTTTCAGCGACCGAGACGATCACCAGAGAAGCCGCACGCCTGAACTGCGAGTGGTCCTCACTCGTTGCACGCTCCGCACGTGCCATCCGAAAGTTGAAGACGACCACGTCATCACGCCACGTCAGCACACGTCAGCACACTTTTCGCCACGTCAGCAAAGCCACGTCATCGTGCCACATCACCTGACACGTGTCGTCACGTCAGAGCCACGTCAGCATAGTGGTCCCCACGTTGGCACGTCAGCAAATCGCTGGAAAATTTCATTTGGGCCCCTGTATTTTCAGGTAATTACATTTTGACCCCCTGAGTTTATGAAATTTATATTTCAGTCCCTATGAAATATCAGTTTGGCCCCTGTGGTTTTGGTGGATAACATTGTGCCCCCTTTAGTTTCTGAAATTTCAGTTTAGCCCTTATGAAATTTCAGTTTAGTCCTTAAAGTTTTCAAGCTTAGTATTTATTGTATAAAAGGAATTTTTGAGCCCCGGAAGAGGCTATTCCACCTAATTTGACCGTTTCGGACATAACAGTGGGCTCGGATTTTTGAAATTCAATTTTCATTTTAGTAAATTAATTATTCTAAAATGGAAGAATCATCCGGAGCCATGATTAAATTGACTGCTACAAATTACACACTATGGAGGCCCAGGATGGAGGATCTCCTTAGTTTTAAGGATTTATATGACCCTATAGAATTTGAAGGGCAGAGACCTGAGACAGAAAAAGAGGCAGAGTGGAAGAAAATTAACAGAAAATGCATCGGTCAGATCAGACAATGGATCGATCATAGTGTCTTCCACCATGTAGCCAAAGAAACAGATGCATATACTCTATGAAAAAAATTAGAGAGTATGTATCAAGCCAAGTCAGCACGGAACAAAGCCATCCTGATGAGACGGCTTGTGAACTTGAAGTTGCGGAGCGGAACTCCTGTAGCAGAACATACAAGTGAGTTCCAGAACTTGGTGAATCAGTTGACAGCAGTCGAGTTACAGCTTGGAGACGAAGAACAAGCCCTTCTACTTCTCAGTTCCCTTCCAGATTCATGGGAGACGTTAGTGGTCTCCATCAGTAATTCAGCACCCGGAGGCAAACTTACCCTATCAATGATTAAGGATGCCTTGATGAACGAAGAGGCGAGAAGAAAAGATGCAGGCGCCAATCAAGATGAAGCCTACATCATGGAGAATCGGGGAAGACAGTCTCGAGGTGAAGACTGGAGAAGAGGTAGAAGCAAAAGCAGAGGTAGATCGACAAACAGAAGGGGCAGATCAACAGATGGGCGGAGACCCACCTACAAATGCTATCACTGTGGCAAAGAGGGTCACATGAAGAAAAATTGTCACAGTTTTCAGAAGCAGAACCAGGAGAGTTCACAAGCACAAAGTAGCGACGAGCCACGAGTTACCGTTGTAGAAGATGTGACCATTTGTGCGGAAGAGACGTGCTTCCACACAGCAGACCAAGGAGTAGAATGGGTAATTGACACAGCAGCTTCCTGCCACGTCACTCCTTGCAGAGAGATCTTCACCACGTACAAAGCAGGAGACTTTGGGATAGTGAAGATGGGAAACAACAGCACCGCCAAAATCATGGGAATTGGTGATATTCAATTCCAAACGAACGTCGGATGCAAAATAACTTTGAAGGACGTTCGTCATGTGCCAGATCTTCGACTCAACTTGCTCTCGGTAAAAGCCTTTGATCAGCAAGGTTATGAGAGCTGCTTCACCAACGGTACATGGAAGATGTTGAAAGGGGTCATGGTGGTTGCTCGAGGTAAATTATGTGATAATCTTTACAGGACTCATGTAAAGATAAACGGAGAGAGCCTTCATGTAGCAGAGCACATGGTACCTTTGGATTTGTGGCACAAAAGGCTCGGTCACATGGGTGAGAAGGGTTTATCAACTCTTCAGAAAAAGAAGCTGATCACTGTTTCCAAGGATGCAACGTCTCATCCTTGCGACTATTGTTTGTACGGGAAACAACGGAGGATGTCATTCAGCTCCTCATCAGTGAAGAAATCAAAGCTATTGGAGCTAGTACACAGTGATGTATGCGGACCTCTCGAAGTCGAGTCCTTCGGCGGCAAAAGGTATTTCTTGACCTTTATTGATGATGCATCTCGGAAAGTGTGGGTGTATTTCCTCAGGACGAAGGATGAAGTTCTGGAGAAGTTCAAGGAGTTTCACGCCATGGTAGAACGTGAAACGGGTAAGAAATTAAAATGCCTTCGATCAGATAACGGAGGCGAGTATACCTCCAGAGAGTTCAATGCCTACTTTCGAAGATATGGCATTCGACATGAAAGAACAGTCCCACACACACCACAACATAATGGAGTGACCGAGAGGATGAATCGAACCATCATGGAATGAGTCAGAAGCATGCTCAGATTGGCTAAGTTACCCAAGCCATTCTAGGGGGAGGCAGTTCGCACCGCCTGTTACTTAATCAACAGAGCACCATCGGCACCACTGAACTTCAAGATTCCAGAAAAGGTATGGTCAAATAAAAAGCCCTCCTATAATCATTTGAAAGTGTTTGGTTGTTTAGCCTTCGTACATGTATCCAAGGAGTTCAGACAGAAGCTCGATGCAAGAACTGTTCCATGTATCTTCATCGGTTATGGAGATGAAGAATTCGGATACAGATTATGGGATCCCAAAGAAAAGAAAGTCATCCGGAGCAGAGATGTCGTATTTCACGAAGACCAAACATATGAAGACGCTGAAAAGACAACAATATCTACAAATCCCACTAGCAGTGCCCCAAATATTGTTGCAGATTCTACCCCAACACCAAATGCTACAAGAAATGACGAGGTACCAGAAGAAGTTCCAGAAGCAGATCAGGAGGAAGAAAATGAAGAGATTGTTGAGCCGGGGGAGCCACAATCACCTATAAAAGCTGCTGCACCTCCTGGAAATGAAGAACCTCAGCTACGACGATCTGAGCGAGGTCGGATTCCGTCGAGGAGATATCCAGAATCAGAGTACACACTGCTTACTGATGAGGGGGAGCCAGAAAGCTTTCATGAAGCTTTATCTCATCCAGACAAAGAACGATGGCTGCATGCAATGCGAGATGAGATGAATTCTCTAGAGAAGAACAAAACTTATGAACTGGTCGAACTCCCAGACGGAAAGAAGGCACTGAAGAACAAGTGGGTATTCAAGCTCAAGAAAGATGGAACAGGAAAGATGATGAAACATAAAGCCCGATTGGTGGTAAAAGGATTCCTTCAGAAGAAAGGAATTGACTTTGATGAAATCTTTTCACCGGTAGTAAAAATGTCCTCAATCCGCGTCATCCTCTGATTGACAGCAAGTCTTGATTTGGAGCTTGAACAGATGGATGTGAAGACAGCATTTCTTCATGGAGACTTGCATGAAGAAATCTACATGGAGTAGCCAGAAGGGTTCGAGGTTCAAGAAAAAGAACACCTCGTGTGCAAGCTCAAAAAGAGCTTGTATGGCCTCAAACAAGCACCAAGGCAATGGTAAAAGAAGTTTGACTCCTTCATGGTGAGTCATGGGTATAAAAGAACCGCTGCAGACCAGTGTGTCTACTTTCAGAAACTTCCAGGTGGAGATTTTGTTGCACTCATGCTATATGTGGACGACATGCTGATCGTCGGAAAGGATGCAACAAAAATTAAGCAGCTGAAGAAGGAACTTTCAAAAACCTTCAATATGAAGGACTTGGGACCAGCTCAGCAAATCTTAGGGATGCACATTCGTCAAGACAGGAAACAAAAGAAATTATGGCTGTCTTAGGAGAAATATGTTGAACGGGTAATTCAAAGGTTCAACATGGATTGTGCTAAGTCAGTTAGTGTACCACTGACTAATCATTTCAAGCTGAGCAAGAGATCATGTCCCTCATCCAAGAAAGAGATAGAGGACATGGCGTCGGTACCCTATTCTTCTGCTGTAGGAAGTTTAATGTATGCCATGGTGTGCACAAGGCCAGATATTGCTCATGCTGTAGGAGTCGTGAGCAGATTTCTTTCCAATCCAGGGAAAGAACATTGGGAGGCAGTCAAGTGGATTCTCAGATACCTTAAAGGTACTTCGAAGATATGCTTGTGTTACGGGGGAGCTGATCCAATCTTGGAAGGCTATACAGATTCAGATATGGCCGGAGATCCTGACAGTAGGAAATCTACATCAGGTTTTGTTTACACTTTTGCAGGGGGAGCTGTATCATGGCAGTCAAGACTACAGAAGTGTGTTGCGCTATCCACGACAGAGGCAGAATACATTGCCGCAGCGGAAGCTGGAAAAGAAATGTTGTGGCTGAAGCGGTTTCTCCAAGAACTTGGGATTGAGCAAAAGGAGTACAAAGTACACTGTGACAGTCAAAATGCTCTGGATTTGAGCAAGAATTCAGTGTACCATTCTCGAACAAAGCATATCGACATCCGTTATCATTGGATACGTGAGGTGATGGACAAGCAACTGTTGAAACTAGTGAAGATCCATACTAAAGAGAATCCAGCCGACATGTTAACAAAAGTAGTCACCAGAGACAAGTTATAACTATACAGAGACATAGTTAGACTAGAAGTTGTCTGATTACTTTTGTTGTTACTCCCCTTTCACATGGGATGGAGGGGGAGAATTGATGAGCTTCTGGAAGGTCCCTCCCATGTCAAAGGGAGGCTACCTACCCAGAAGATTGTCAAAAATTAGGCACCTCCCTTGGGGGTAGGTGCATGGCAAGTCAAGGTAGGTGACCAACCTCCTACCTAATTTGTTTGAAAATTCATGCAGACTCCTCCTATAAATAAGAGGACGTCCTGCAGAGTCATTTGTATCCCAGAGAGGAACTAAACCAGAGAGTTTAGGAATTAGAGAAACTCCAGAGAGAGTTCAGGAATTAGAACCAGAGAGTTCTGAGTGTTAGAGAGCCTTGTTGAGCTCCAGGAAATTTAGGGGAGTTTTTGTATAATTCTTGTATATTGATTTTCTCTGTTAATACAAGTCATTTTTCTCCCAAATTCTGTTCTGAGTTTGCATTGCATCCCCAACATGGTGAGCCCTGTTCCCTGCTCCATGTTGACTTCCTCCGTACTCTTTTCCACTCAAAAGACTGAAGCAAGGAACCAAGTGCCAATCCCAACCCTCGCCTGCCTAAAGCAGTCCCTGGACAAACTCTTCTTCCAGTGCCAAATCGAATTAGCTTATATCCTTCTCTCTCTCTCTCTCCACCTTCAAATCTCTCTGGGATAAATCTTTCTGCGTCCACCCACAAGTTGGGGTCTGCGGGGATAATTGAAGAAAATAACCAATCCGTAAAATCCAAAGCAAAACATCACAAATGATAAATCACGCACACATAAGCACCAAAGAAACAATAAATCAAGACACAATAATTTAAGTGATTAGGTAAAATTATAAAATTTTAGACACAATAATTACTGCTGATCTTCCAGTAATTATAAAACTTTATTTCTGGAGCCGACTTACAAAATTTTACAATAGGATCTACAATTGAGAAAGCCTTTGAATCATGGATTGGCGTGGATTGCTAATAGCCACCAGAGGCTTTGCCTTGCTTAGGGATAATCCATGATGTTCACTCATGTCCAGCTCCTGCCCAACCTTTTCCCACTCAAAGCACTTTATGAGTGAACCTAAAGCCATTGTAGATGTACGAATAGCCATGGCAGCACCTGGACAAGCTCGCCTCCCCATTCCAAAGGGAATAAATTTAAATCTCTCTCGTTCCCCAAAAGCAGCTTCAAATCTTTCAGGCTTGAACTTGTCAGGCTCCTCCCACACTTTGGGATCTCTATGCATCGCCCAAGCATTCACAATTAGCATCGTACCTTGCGGTATGCTATATCCCCCCACTACGCATTTTTCAGACGATGAATGGGGTAACAGAAGTGGTGTGGGAGGATATAATCTGAGTGTCTCATTAATTACACAACGAAGATACGGAAGCTTGGCAAGATCCAAGTCGTTGAGCATGCACCCATCTCCAACATTGCTGTCAATTTCTGCTCTCACCTTCTGCATTGCCTCAGGATGATTCAACAGAAGTGACATTGCCCATTCCAATGTAATAGCTGTTGTGTCTATTCCCGCAACAAACATTAGCTGAAGTACAGGTTGCTTTAAGTTCGAAGATCAATCAAAGCTTCACTATCAACGTCTTAGGCATGAAGTTAATTTCAACGAATACTCAATTATATCAGCTCAAGAAATCAAACAAAGCAGTCTATGTTCTATTGAAGAACAAAACTGCATGACCTGCGTTTCTCTATGAACTTCCTGTTGGATTACCTGGAGTAAAACAAAAAAAATAAAATAAAATAAAACAAAATTGGGGCTTACCACTATCATGCTTTTGATCAGAGCGTCTGTATAAAATTCAGGCTCTGATTCTTGGAGCGACAATAGAGCTTCAATCAAAGACATCTTTTTTTCATCCTTTTTCAAAGAACCGGTTTTGTTTAAACGAATTTCATCTATCAAACTCTGCATATAGCTATCTCTCCTGTCTTGCAACCTTGAAAGACTCTTCTCCATGCCTTTATAGCCAAGAAATCGCAAGATTGGAAAGAGATCAGATATACTTGTCGTCACACTTGATAAAAATATCTCCTTTAATTCTTGATAGAATTTCTTGGCAACCTCCAAGTCTGCTGCCTCCTCTTCAATTGCACGCTTTCCCGTAACGATCCTCATGATGAAATTAGTTGTGAGGAGATGGAACAAAATCCCCAACTCCACTTTCTGGTTGCCAGTGGTTGACTGTTTAAACACTTGGCGAAGAAGGTGACCAACTTCATTTTCAAGAGCGGCAAAGGACTTTTGGAGACCGTTTGAAGAGAAGATTTCGATGACAGAAAAGCGGCGCAGGATTCGCCAGAGCTGACCGTAAGGAGCCCACGTAAAGGTAGTATAATTGTAGGTAAAATGATCCCCAGCTGCAGAGCGAGGCCTATTGGCAAATATTATGTCGTTCTTGGTGAAGCATTCTTCAACAGCAGAGGGAGAAGATACAACAAGGACAGATCTACAACCAAATCGGAGATATAGGATTGGACCATATTGTGACAATAGATTCTCTAGTGATTGATGTAGCGGCTTCTTGACAAGGTGGAGGTGACCAATTATTGGAAGAGCGTATGGCGTTGGTGGTAAATTTCGCTTGCAAGTAACACCAAAGCAAGGTACCTGCACAAGTTTTCCATGGCGATCAAAAACAAAGCAGAGGCAAACGAGACTTTTGAACGATTTTATTCACTGTTTTTGAGCGTTACTTTTGACGAAATTGAAAGTCCAACCATGTGCGAGGAAATTGATATTTTAGTCTCCACCTTCTAAAGCATGCAGCCAAATTTTCCTTCCAGTGGGCCATCCAGTTTGAATAAGGACTTGGCTTAATTGGTTTTAGCTTTTGGATTCACTACTATTTTCTTATCCTTCTATTCGAACTCTTGTACGTTGTTGACTTTCATGTCAGTATTTATAGTAAAAACATCAATTTGAAAAAACTTTATATAAAAAAAAAAGAAAAATAATATTATTATTCTTACAAATTATTCTATATAAATTTAATATATAAATTATTTATATGATACTTAATAATTAGAGAAATAAATTTGAAAAATTAATAATATCAATTAAAAATTGATGAAATGATAATTATGAATTGTTGAAAATTCAAATGCCACTGTTACACACTTTAACGCGAATCTATAGAATTCTGATGTCGTATGTTATAAATAACTTAACAGAAGTTTGCTACGACATACACAATAAAAATGAATAACTGGATGATTTTATTTAATAAGTAAAAGCACGTACTTCACTATAAAAGCACCCTATGATGGAAATATTCTACTAAGGAAATAATCCACAGATTACATAATATGAAATAGCCTTTATATAGGCATTATATCAAACCACTTAATCATCAACATAGGACCACTACTAACCACCACTTACTTGAGAGATTATAAATGAACTAATTCATAATTTGTAGTAACCAATTCAATTATAATTATAACTACCCCACTTCTTAAAGAATAGATCTAAACTTATCATAACATGAATTGATGTCATATGGGTTTGTGGGAATGATTTTGTAAAAGAAGTTGGTAATATAATATCTGACTTATGAGAAAAACATACTAAATTTAATATAAGTATCATAACAATAAAGTACGAAAAATATTAAAAGACTAAAAATTAAACCATTCATCATCTCCTTATAAGCCAAAAAAGAGCTTAGAAAAGGAGAAAATCCTTATTTATCTACAGAATAAAGTTTCACAAGTCAACTTACATGCCAACAGGTTTAGCCTGTTTACATACTTCAGTTCTGCATGATCTACAGTTGAGTGAGCAGTTCAATCGTATTTTTGCGCGGACCGCACCTAGCCACCAAAGGCTTAGCCTTGGAAAGGGAAATTCCAAAATGCTGACTCATGTCCACCTCCTGCTCAACCTTTCCCAACTCAAAGCAATTTATGAGTGAACCTAAAGCCATAGCAGCTGTACGAATACCCAAAGCAGCGCCTGGACAAGCTCTCCTCCCCATTCCGAAGGGAATATATTTAAATCTTTCTCGTTCCCCAAAAGCAGCTTCAAATCTCTCAGGCCTGAACTTGTTAGGCTCCTCCCACACCTTGGGTTCCCTGTACATCGCCCAAGCATTCACAACTAGCGTCGTGCCTTGCAGAATGCTATATTCCCCCACTATGCAATTTTCAGACGATGAATGCGGTAACAGAAGTGGTGTGGTAGGATATAATCTGAGTGTCTCATTAATTTCACAACGAAGATACGGAAGCTTGACAAGATCCAAGTCGTTCAAAATGCACCCATCCCCAGCGTTGCTGTCAATTTCTGCCCTCACCTTCTGCATTGCCTCAGGATGATTCAACAAGAGTGACAGTGCCCATTCCAATGTAAAAGCTGTTGCGTCTACTCCCGCAACAAACATTATCTGAAGTATAGGTTGGATTAAGTTAGTTGTTGACTCAAAGCTTCACTATCAATGCCTTAAGCATGTTGTTGGACGAATTAATACCTAAACTCAAGAAATCCAACAAAGCATTCTACGTTATATTGAAGAAGAAATTAATTTTTTTCAACATATAGTGACACCCCGTGTAGGATCAAAACAAGACCAATAAGAAAGACAACATAAAATCAACGTGCAGTATAAAGTGCAACCCGAATTAAAAGGCCTCAAATATAAATTAAACTCCAGTCTGTCTTAGATGGAGTTTTGGAGAAGCTTAGAACTTGTACAAAGAAATCAAGAAATTTAACTAATGATGTCTTATTGAAATTTTGACAGTACGCGAAGGGAAGTTACTGAAACACGTGATCAAAAGTTCATAATGACAGCACCTTTTCTTCCGTTGTTGAGCTAACGGAGTAAAACCTACGAGTCAAAGGACATGAGTCATGAAGACCTGGTACAAAATTCAGAGCTTAAACAGATCGAAACAGAGCCCCATCACTCACCTTATCTTTACCAATTATCACCATCATGAAAACAGGACGCAGGCAAAAGGTAATCAACGGAGACGTGATCTTGTGAAATGCTTACCCTTATTTGTCTATGAACTTCCTGTTGGATGTATTACCTACAAAAGTAAAACAATACGCAAATCGGGACTTACCACTATGATGCTTTTGATCACATCGTCTGCATAAAATTCAGGCTCTGATTCTTGGAGAGACAATAGAGTTTCAATCAAAGACATCTTCTTTGCCTCATCCTTATTCAAATGAGAACTGGTTTCCTTGAAACGAATTTCATTTATCAAATTCTACATATATCTATCTCTCCTCTCTTGCAATCTTGAACGCAAGATGGGAAAGAAATCAGAGAGATTCGTCGTCACACTGGGGAAAAATATATCCCTAAATTCCATGAAGAATTTCTTTGCAATATCCAAGTCCGCTACGTCCTCTTCAGTAGCACGCTTTCCAGTAATTATCCTCATGATGAAATTAATTGCCAGGAGATGGAACAACATCCTCAACTCCAATTTTGTTGATTTAAATGAGACTTGGCAAACAAAATCAAAGACTCAACACTCAAAAGTTGAGCAAACACAATTAGAACTTCTCTCAATACTGATTAGAGTAAGAGAGGTAAACACAAAATAAAAGACTATATTGTAAAGAAAATTCTATTTGAATTATTGAAATGGAAATAAGCCTTTATATAGGCATACAAAGATTAACATGACTCCTAAACATTAGTGCCACTAAGACACTAACTAAACCCATGACCACCACTACTCATGTCTTCCTAAATATTAGTACCACTAAGCACTACCTCAACCTATGACCACCACTACTCATGTCTTCCTAAAAAAACACTCCACTAAATGCTATAATTTAGAACTCAATAAGTAACATGGACTAACCACTAGTTACATAAAAATAGGAACAAATAACATAAAAATATTAATATATTCTGCATTAACTTTAACACTCCCTCTTAATGCAGAATGTTTACAATGCCTAATAAATCTCTAAAATGTTGAAATTTCTCCGTAGGTACAGGCTTTGTAAACACATCAGCTAATTGGTCATCAGTACTGCAGTATGACACTTTAATGCTTCCTTTCTCCACCAATAGGGATGGCAAAACCCGGGGCCGGGGCCGACAGTCCCCGGCCCCGGCCCCGGGCTTCGATTATGAGCCCCGGTCCCGGGAAATTCCCCGGAATTTTTTTTCCGGGGCCGGGGCCGGGGTACCCCGGCCGGAGCCGGGTTTTCCAATAACCCGGGATTAAAACCCGGGTTATATAATTTTTTTGAAAAAATTTTTCTTTTCGCTTTTGGTTATATACCTATTGCATGCATTTCTTGTTCCAAAAGCGGGTTGTAGCCCAGCGGTTCCTTCCCTTATGGTTTATAACAGGGATTCGGTTCGAATCCCTTGAAGCAAACTTTTGGAACTCATTTAATTTATTTAAAAGAATAAGAAATATATATTGCTTTTTTAGTTGCAAAATCGGTTGTAGTCTAGTGGTGTCTGTCTTAGACTTGTTTATTGAGGGAAAGTGTTCAAATCCCCTTTGTTGCATTCTCTCCTTATTTAATTTTTTTAAAAAAGGTGGGCTGGGGCTGGGCTTTGGCTTGGGCCGAAGTTGTTGGGTTTTATTTATGAGTTATTTTAGTTAAATGGTTTAAGGGGTTATGTATAAGAATTGAAAATTAATGGATTAAATTGATATAGTTTTTAATTTTAATTGCATACCCCGGGTTCAATCCCGGGTCCCCGGCCCCGGCACCCTCACCCCGGCCCCGACACCCTCACCCTGGCCCCGGCCCCGGCCAATTAACCCGGTTTTTCGGGTAATTCCCCGGCCCCGGATGACCGGATTTTCTGGATCCCCGGACCCAGCCGGGTTGTTTTGCCATCCCTATCCACCAATTCTCTGATGAAGTGATATCGTATCTCAATGTGTCTTGTACGACTATGAAAAACTGAATTTTTTGTCATTGCAATTGTGGACTGATTATCACAAAAGATAATTGTTGGCTTATTTTGAGGCTGCATCATGTCTTCTAAAATTCTCCTGAGCCAAATTGCTTGACATGCTACTGAAGTAGCTGCCATATACTCTGCTTCAGAGGATGAAAGTGCTGTAGATGATTGCTTTTTAGAACTCCAGGAAATAACACCTGAGCCAAGATTAAAAACATAGCCTGTGGTGCTTCTACGATCATCAATTGAACCTGCCCAGTCACTATCAGAAAACCCACATAACTTGAAGTCAGCTATATTAGTGTACTGAATACCATAAGAGATAGTCCATTTTAAATATCTCAGAATCCTCTTGGCTGCCCCATAATGAATTTTGCTTGGACTCTGCATAAACCTTGACAAAAGACATGTAGCTTGCATAATATCAGGCCGGCTATTTGTCAGATACAATAAACTCCCAATTATACTCCGATAAATATGACCATCAATTTTTTCTTCCCCATCATTCAAACTGAATTTTTGATTGGAATTCATAGGAGTCTTTACTGGATTGCAATCTTTCAATTTAAATTTCTCAAGAAGATTATTTACATATTTTTCTTGAGAAAGAAAAATTCCAGCATCACATTGTTTCACCTCAAGTCCAAGAAAATAATTCATCAAGCCAAGATCAGTCATCTCAAATTCATTAACCATAATAGACTTGAATTCATCCATCAAAGCAACACTATTACCAGTATAAATAAGATCATCAACATAGAGACAAACAATAAGTACCTCAGTTGTGCCTCTTGTTTTGACATATAAGGTGGGTTCATTTTCACTTCTCTTGTACCCATTTTGCTTGAAATGACCATTGATTCGATCATACCAAGCCCTTGGGGCTTGTTTCAAGCTATAAAGTGCCTTTTTTAACCGATAAACTTTGCTTTCTTCACCAGAAATTTCATAACCTTGGGGCTGTTGTACATAAACCTCCTCATCCAAAAAACCATTTAGAAATGCAGACTTGACATCAAACTGAAAGACACTCCATTTCATGTGAGCTGCTATAGTTAAAATAGTTTTAATAGTGTCAAATCTAGCTACTGGTGCGAAAGTTTCATCGAAATCAATACCTTCACGCTGCATGTAGCCCTTGGCAACTAGCCTTGCTTTGAATTTTTGAATTGAACCATCAGATCTATATTTTGTCTTATAGATCCATTTCAGCCCCACAACTTCCTTGTCATCAGGTAAGTCGACAAGCTCCCATGTTTTATTTTTCTCCAATGCCTTGATTTTTTCATCCATTGCTGCACACCATTCTTTATGTTTCACAGCTTCTTGGAAAATACTAGGCTCAGTAACTTGAGTGAACTGACACATTTCAGATTGCTCATATATTTCTTCCAAAGCCTTCATCTTTATTGGAGGTGTTTCTGGAGATGTAGTACTTGGTGAAGGGAGTGGGCTGCCTCTCGGTGTAGACGGATTTGAGCATTCTCCAATCTGAATGTCATGCTCCACCTCATTCTCAAAAATTACACCTGGAAATTGTTGTAATTCTTCCCAATTCCAAGCATTTCTCTCATCAAACACAACATCACGACTAATAATTAGTCGTTTTGTGAGAGGATTAAAAAGTCTATATCCTTTTGTCTCATTACTATATCCCACAAATATGCATTTCATGCTATTGTCATCAAGTTTATGTCGCTTTTGAGAAGGTACATAAACATAGGCAATACAACCAAAAACCTTAAAATGTGTTACCTTCGGCTTCCAACCATTCCAATCTTCAAAAGGAGTTTGGTTTCGTAATGCAGATGTAGGACTTCTATTAAGGATATAGGTTACAGTGTGGACAGCTTCTGCCCGAAATTTCTTTGGAAGATCCTTTGCTTTGAGCATGCTTTTAGCCATCTCTACAAGACTTCTATTTTCCTCTCTGCTACTCCATTTTGTTGGGGCGTATAGCTAGCTGTCAATTGTCTTCCAATGCCAAATTCTTCACAAAATTTGTCAAACTCATTGGAAACAAACTCACCACCACGATCAGTTCTCAAGATCTTCAAGGAGAATCCGCTTTGCTTTTCAACATGATTCTTGAACTTCTTGAAAATAGGCAAAGCATCTGATTTTTCTTTAGCAAAATACACCCACGTCATCCTGCTAAAATCATCAACAAAAACAACAAAATATAAGTTGTTATTAAGAGAAGAAACTCGCATGAGCCCGCAAAGGTCTGCATGGACTAGCTCAATCGGCTTCGTAGCTCCTCTTGCTGTTCCTTTTGGAAAGGAATTTCTGTGCTGCTTTCCAAACACACAACTTTCACATTTGTCGACAATATGCTCAATTTTGCTAGGCAAACCCACTACTAAATTTTGTTAAGACAAAGTTTCCAAGCTTCCAAAATTCAAATGCCCATATCTAAGATGCCACAGCCAACTTTCCTCTAATAACGAAGCCTTGCAAGCAAGCATGTCACAATCAAGGGTAAGAGGAAAAATTTTGTTCTTGGCCATAGGAACTTTCAACAACAAATTATTTTTAGCCTTGTCACTGAATACAAAACATGTGAAATCTTCAAAAACAAGTGAAAAACCTTCCAGTAAAAATTGCCCCACACTTAACAAATTTGTATCTAACTCAGGAACAAATAAAACATTTTTTATTTCACCTGATTTTGCCTTCACAGTACCTCTACCATGAGCTTCTCTAATTGTTCCATCACCCATCTTAACTTGAATATTTTCTGACTTATCCAAGCTAATAAAGGACTCCAAATTTGCTGACATATGGTTGCTGCAACCACTATCAATATACCAAATATCATGAGGTAATTCATTAGCAGAGTAGCAAGCAAAAAATAAACTTTCAGATTCTTCCTTTTCTTTTTTCTCTTCAGCAAATTTTGCTTGCTGTTGTTTAAGCCGACAATATCGTTCTATATGCCCATATCTTTTGCAATAATAACATTGAGGCTTTCGATTACTGCTCTCACCTTTGCTACCATTCTCATTTTGTTGTTGATTGTTACCTGAGTGGCCAAAATTTTTTCCTCCTTTCTTATCACGAGAATAGTTGTTTCCACGCCCTTTCTTATTGTTCCCATTGTTGGTATTGCTTGGCTTTTCCTTGGAAATCTGCAAATTAGTATGAAAAGCATTTTCCACAACTTGCTCATCATATCTTTTGAACCTATCTTCATGAGATAAAAGCGAACCAAGCAACTTATCAATTATTAGTACACTTAAATCCTTAGATTCTTCTATTGCAGCCACAATATGATCATATTTAAAAGGCAAGCTTCTCAAAAATTTTTCAACAACTTTCTCATCAGATAAATTCTCACCAAATTTTCTGATTTGATTCACAATTTCCATCAAAGAGCAAAAATAATCATGAATTGGCTCACCATCTTTCATCAATGAAGTTTCAAATTTTCTACGAAGAGTTTGAAGCTTTACAGTGAGCACCTTTGCATTACCCTGATACGCTTTCTGTAATGCATCCCATGCCTCCTTTGCATTTGTCGCTGCAGAAATACATGGAAAGATGGAATCAACAACAGCTTGTTGAATGACAAACAAGGCTTTGGCATCTTTCTTCCGAATATCTTTGAGATTCTCTGTAGAAACTCCTTCATCTGAGTAGCCATTCTTCACCAGCTCCCATAAATCTTGAGAGATAAAAAAGGTCTTCATCTTTGTGCTCCAAACATCATACCCACTGCCTTGAAACAGAGGAATTGTTGGTTGTGTAGAAACCAAACTAGCATTGTTTGCCATTTTGAAAACAACTTGGCTCTGATACCAGATGTTGATTTAAATGAGACTTGGCAAACAAAATCAAAGACTCAACACTCAAAAATTGAGCAAACACAATTGGAACTTCTCTCAATACTGATTAGAGTAAGAGAGGTAAGCACAAAATAAAAGACTATATTGTAAAGAAAATTCTACTTGAATTATTGAAATGGAAATTATTCTTTATATAGGCATACAAAGATTAACATGACTCCTAAACATTAGTGCCACTAAGACACTAACTAAACCCATGACCACCACTACTCATGTCTTCCTAAATATTAGTAACACTAAGCACTACCTCAACCCATGACCACCACTACTCATGTCTTCCTAAAAAAATACTCCACTAAATGCTATAATTTAGGACTCAATAAGTAACATGGACTAACCACTAGTTACATAAAAATAAGAACAAATAACATAAAAATATTAATATATTCTGTATTAACTTTAACAAATTTCTTATCGCCGGAGGTTGACTGTTTAAACACTTGGCGAAGAAGGTGACCAACCTCATTTTCAAGAATGGGCAAAGACTTCTGGAGGCTATTTGAAGAGAAGATCTCAACAACAGAAAAGCGGCCCAGGCTTCGCCAAAGTTGACCGTAAGGAGCCTACGTAAAGGTAGTATAATTGTAGGTAAAATGATCACCAGCCACTGACCGAGGCCGATTTGTAAATATTATGTCGTTCTTGGTGAAGCATTCTTCAACAGCAGATGGAGAAGATACAACAAGGAAAGATCTACAACCAAATCGGAGATATAGGATTGGACCATATTTTGACAATAGATTCTCTAGTGACTGATGTAGCGGCTTCTTGATAAGGTGGAGGTGACCATGTTAAGAAAGCAGCCCCATCCCATTCCTTTCTGTAAGTCTAATTTATGATGTGTGTTAAATATTTATTTATGTTGTGTGAGTTAGTGGGTGTTCAATGTTTGAGTTATACTTGTGTAGTGGGTACTAAAAGCTTATTTATGTGGTGTAAGTTACACTTGTGTGGTGTATGTTTGGTTTGCTTTTGTGTGATTATGGTTACTTCCTTATAAACTATAAATAGCCTTCTTTGTTTGAGTTTTATGTATCCAAGCATCTAAGAATTCTAAGGATTCAAGAATCTGAGATCAAAGAAAATATTAGTTCTTCCTTTTGAGTGTTTATTTTGGTGTTCTTTTTCAAATCAAAAGAAGTGTTGTGGTGAGATTTGGTGTGACTATAATACAAACAATTTATTTTGTTTGTTCATTGGCTCCTAAATTAGAGTATTGTACTCTAGTTTGTTCAACAGACCAATTATTGGAAGAGCGTGTGGAGTTGGTGGTAAATTTTGCCTGTAAGTGAATACGAGTTTGATTACGAGGAGAACAGATAACACCAAAGCAAGGTAGCTGTACAAGTTTTCGATGGCGATCAAAAACAAAGCAGAGGCAAACGAGATATTTTAAATTATTTCGAGTGTTATTCTTGCAGAATTGAAAGTCCAGTGCTGTGGTTAATTTAGTCAAAAATGAAATTGATATTTTAGTCTTCGCTCTTGGAAAGTAGGCAGTTAATTTTCCTTGCAATGGACCATTCAGTATAAGAATTTAGCTTTAATTGGCTTTAATGTTATTTCCATATGTTATTTCACAAATTATTCTGTTCTTTGGATTTGTTTTCCCCGAATGATCCTCTGTTATTTTCTCATCTTTCCATTTTTAACTCCAGTACTCTGTTAACTCTGATAACAATATTGTCCAAGAATTTGATAAAATGTTATCCAATGCGGGAAAAACACACCGAGATGAACGGAACTGTAATGACAATGAAGTATCAACAGCATTAATCATGCTAGCATGCCTGAAATATAAAATGAAATGAGACAAATATAAATGTTAAATATAGACCAGTTTTACTTACTGCTGGAGTACAGTTGTGATTTGTCAAAGGTGCAGTAACGTACAAGTGAACAGAAAACGACACATGCGAGCCACTTATCCGCATCAGATAAACCATACATGATAAACCCAAACAAGCATATTCTGATGCTCTGCTAATAATCACTATAAAGTACCATAAATCAACTTATAAGGCCAAAAAGTTTAGCTTGTTTACATTTTTCAATCCTTCAGGATCTACAGTTGAGAGAGCAGTTCAATCATATTTTTGCGCGGACTGCACATGGCCACCAAAGGCTTAGCCTTGGACAGGGATAGTCCAAAACGCTGGCTCATCATGTCCACCTCCTGCTCAACCTTTCCCAACTCGAAGGTCTTTATGAGTGAACCTAAAGCCATGGTAGCTGTACGAATACCCATATCAGTACCTGGACAAGCTCTCCTCCCCATTCCAAATGGAACGAATATATATCCCTCTCGCTCGGCAGGAACGGCTTCAAATCTTTCAGGCTTGAACTTGGTAGGCTCCTCCCACATCTTGGGATCTCTATGCATCGCCCTAGCGTTCACAAGCAGCGTCGTGCCTCGCGGAACGTTATATCCCTACACAGTGCAGTTTGTAGACAATGCATGGGGTAAAAGAAGTGGTGTTGGAGGGTATAATCTAAGTGTCTCATTTATTATACAACGAACGTATGGAAGTTTGACAAGTTCCATTTCATTTAGCATGCACCCATGTCCAGTGTTGCCATCAATTTCTGCTCTCCCCTTCTGCAACACCTCAGGATGGTCAAAAAGAGGGAACATCGCCCATTCCATTGTAACTGATGTTGTCTCTACTCCAACCACAAACATCATCTAATAAATAGGTTGCACTTACATTAATTAGAACCAAACTTTCAAAACTTCAAGCAAAATAGTCTATGCTGGTCTTCTATTTCAAATGTTACAACCAACAAGTGCTTGATCGCCTAAAAGTTTAATTAAGCACTTGTTTGAATGAATTTAAGAACAAGCAATCAGTTGCAAGCAGCGAAACGTAATGTACAATTATAGACCAGTAATTTTACACGATTCATGAAGAATGGTTGCGTTCTTTGGAATGCCAATTTTATAACTAGTTCAGAAAAGATTTACTCTATTTTAGTTTCCTCTCGTAAATCTTAACCTCAAAACTTCAAATATATTATATCAGGCATGAGATCAAGACATAGTTTCAAACAATGATGGATTCAACACATAAATAAACACGGAGTTATCTCAAAATACCATTTTTAAGTGCATCCTAAATTGGAGTAGGATTAGTGTTAACATTTTTCTTGAAGCCTACAAGTCAAAAGGTTTTAAATAATAATAAATTTTTCTTGTGATCCAAGCTTTAATTTATTTCAATAAAAAATAATAAACTTTTTACGAGAACGAAATTAAAATTTACAGCTACTAGTAATACAACATAATTAAAAGTTACAAATTTCATCTTGTAATGGAGCACTTTCTCTTTTACATTTATAATTAATTATCACCGTAAAAAAGGTAAAGCCTAGGAATGAATGGTAATATATAGATGAATTTTAACATATCTGTGCTCACCAAGGTGATACTTTTGAGTCGGAATAAAATTCCGTTTCTGATTCTTGGAGCGACGGCAGAGTTCCCAACAATGACATCTTCTTTTCCCCATCTCTCATGCACAGCAGTGATTTTTTTTAAACGAACTTCGTCTTCCAAACTCTGCAGATATTCATCTCTCATCTTTTGCAGCCTTGTGAAGCTCTTCTTTATGCCCCTGTAATCTATCAACCGCAATATTGGGAAGAAATCACACATATTCATTGTCAAGCTCGATAAAAAACTTATCCTTGAATCTACAAAGAATTTCTTCTGAACCTGCACATCTGTTTCCTCATCTCCAACGCCACGCCTTCCAGCAACCACGGACATCACGAAGTTAATGCTCAGAAGAGAGAACAAAGACTTCAAGTCCTCCTTCTGATCATCACTGGTTGAGTATTGTTTAAACACTTGGCGAAGAAGGTGGCGAACTTCCTTTTCAAAGATGGGTAGAGATTTAGGGAGGGTGGTAGAAGAGAAGATTTCAACTACAGTGAAGCGGGCGGTGGAGGGTTCACCAGAGCTGTCCATAAGGAGCCCAGGCGTATGCTGTGTAGTTTTGCGTAAAATGATCGGCAGGACTGAGGTCCGTTTGCAAACAATTTGCCGTTCTTGGATAAACGTTCTTCAATAGCATATGGAGAGGATACAAGAAGGATAGATTTACAATCAAATCGGAGATACAGAATTGGACCGTATTGTGACAATAGAGTCTCCAGCGCTTCACGTAGTGGCTTCTTGATAAGGTGGAGGTGAGCAATGATTGGAAGTGCGTGAGGTCTTGGTGGTAAATTCGGCCTCCGAGTGAGTCCGACTACGAGTTCTATTATAAAGGAAATGGATAACACCAAAGCAAGGACAAGTCTTCCATGGGGATTAAAATGACGAAGGTTGAGAAGACATGAGTAGAGATATACTAGAGATATACCACGTATTTCAGCATAAATATAACATCTCTTAGCAATTAATCTCATCTAATAAATTTTGAAGCGAGGGGCTACCTTTCACATGGAGAAAATGCATATAAAAATAAATAAATAATGAAACCATTTATATAGAATAAAATTTATGTGGCAAAAGATTTGAAAAAGTTGAGAAGAACTTAAAACCGAAGAGAATCCTAATTTGATGGAATTGTGGGATATTATTATGATATTGGTTTACTTTTGTGTTTTGTGTTGAATTAAATGTGTTAAGTAAATTAGATGTTTGATCTTTTCATATTAAATGCACCTAAACTAAACCTTGCCACCCAAAAAAATTTAATTGCATGTTAGTTTTTATTCATCTTTTTTTATTTGTTCTGTTCTGTTTTGTCAAGCAGAAGGAACTGATGGGATTGTGTATTGATATTGGTGTTCATTGTTCACAAAAAGGCAACCAATTTGCTTTCCACCCGGCTGGGCCATCCTTTTTTTTTTTAATTTTTAGCCTAAGAATATTGAATATTCGCCATCAACGTACTCATCTTGCTGCCAGGCGCTCAATTTAGCAGACATTCACGTAAGAGGGTTATGATGAAGACAAAATGAAAATAAACAGTTTAATTTATAATTTTCAAGATAAATTTTATATTTTTGTTTTTAAAAACGTAAAGCAAAACAATTAATTTCACAAAAGTTGCCAACAGCTACAAGGTTTTAAAGTTATAGTTTCAATTAATTTTCCTTTAAGTGCAGCACCGTCCTTTAGTTGTATATTTTCTATTTGCCTTTGAGAAAAAATGAATTTCTAATTATAAGCTACAGACAAACATTTGGCGGGCGATCAACTTTTTCTTTTGTTTTCTTTTCTTTTTTATAATTATTTCTCTCCATGTCATATGTCGTGCCACAAAATTTCATATTGGGCGTGTAACACATGTGCAATTGCTTTATGCTGAACATTGGAGACTTGCCAGCAGTTGCTAGCACCAGTAAAGCTGAGGATGGCCTCTTGCGCTCGCCTGATGTCGACTTAGTGTTGTATTAGAATATTTGAGGCTTACTGATTTTTTTTTTTCTTTTTAGCCATAGAGATTTTGGAAAGGCTAAAAGTAAATAAATTGAAGCCCACATGCCAATGGGAATCTCACGGCTCTTTGGGCTCAAGCAGTTCTGGGTGTTTTCTAATTAATGTCCGTACTAGTGTCAACGGTCAAACGACTTCAGAATTTGCCTCTCGATGCGTAGTAGTAATCCGATTGCGTGCTTTCAGACTCAAGTCTCACGTCTATTAATTACTTTTTTTTGCCTACCAGTCTAGGAGAGGTTTCATCCAGCTGCATGCATTTTTTTACTTGAAAAATCTTTGTAAGATTCGAATGAGTTTTTTTAAATAATAATTATTATTATTACTCTAAATTTTGATAAATTATTACTGGATTTTGTTATTTCTTTCCTTCTATCAACATAACAATTTTCTCACCTAAGTTCCTACAGGTTCAGACACTGGTTGCTCTTGCCCATGGTAACATAACGTCATACACAAACTTGAAACTCCGTGCAATTAATTTTGAAAAATGAAAACTGTTTACACATCCTTTTAAAATTAAAACTACGCAGAAGCCATTAATGTCTCTGAATTTGGAGTTTGAGAGTAACAAACAGACATTTCCCTGGCGTTTAGCGTTCGGAAGCCGAACAGCGTTTCCCCTTTCAAGTTGACCAGGGCTTATAAGAGGCAAGAGATTGGTTAGATCTTTTACAATAATAGGAGTCATGGCGGACAAGCACTGGCTATATACGTATCGTTGTAAGGAAAAGCAATCATGACTCTCCGATGATTTCCATGATAAAATAAATAAACAAAATATAGAAAGTATAGAGTGAGTAGAGAGATAGATAGGGAGTCCAAGTCCAAGCCTGGGTTTGAAGGCATAGAGCAGCCTAGGGCCATGTGTCAAAGAATCATTGGATGACAATTTGGCAAGGGAGAGAAATACTCCAATTTTTATTTTGAACAGAAGAGAAATACTTAGTTGAGATAAATTGTAATAAAAGGTGAAACAGAACAGAATTGCAGAGGTCAACATAGAAAGAAACAAGAGTATGATAGCGGAAAACCACCCAAAAGAAGAACATAACAAACATAATTTCATTGCTTCATATATTTACGAATTTACATATAAATATTTCAGGTCTATAAAGTAGCGGTAAATAGGGATTAAAAGTCCAAAAGGAGCAACTGATATTTTGAAAAAACGACGGATGCAAATCACGAAGATTAGAAAAGCACCCCACAAACCTCACTATCATTGACAAAATTGCACAGACTATTAAGCCAATATTAATCATACTTATACGCGTATCAACTTTATGGAGCTCAAAGTCTCCTTTTCACATATCGCAACTCTAGCCAGCGTCTAGGGCACTCTTCACGACGGAATCATGCATCAACGATTGTGAAGTGGGTCCGAAGCATTTGGAACTCTCCGCTTGCTCGAAAAGAAAGCATCAAATGGGTGCCTCAAACGTGGCTGTCGCTGCTGCTTCCCGTGTTGCTTGGGTTGCGTGGATGGTGTTGGCGATTGACTTCTTATGCCAACAACCACAGTCTCCTCTTTTTCTCCTGAGACTAATAACGAGAGAAAAATTACTACAATTATCTTCTGCAGCAACCTGGCTTGCATGTTGTTGACTAAAACGACAGCGTGGTGGTATTTCTTCATCCTGGACAGAGAGAAGAGTGATAGAAAATCTCTGATCTCTAATTCCTCATAGAAGTGAAATGCAGAAGTGCAGGGGACCAGCTTGAGAGAGAGGCTGGAGAAAAAGCGTTTGGCAGGGAAAGTTATATGGCTTTGTTTGGAAATAAAAGAAAAGATAAAAGGCAATGTAATGAAGTGTGCATAGTATTTTGTATTTGAGTACACGCTGGACCCTGCAAACAAGGGACACAACTCACGATGGAACTTTTTCATGCCATTTGCTGTTTTTCTAGCTTTCAGTCCCTAAAATAAGGCTTACTCCATGTAGAGATTAAGGCATTTAGAATAGAGATCTTGGCTCTTGTGCTTTTTTTCTTTGTCTGCTTGTTGTTTGTCGGCTTGGGGAAGTAGTCAAGTTTTCTCTTTACAGCTTCTTCGGCTACTGCCAGAAATATAATGTAAAAACTGTTTTATATCTAAAAAAGGGTAAAAGGGGTTTTGAGTATCTGAATCTATCAGCAATTAGTCTTGTTATTCTTCCAAAAACTTTTATTCATGCAAAAGCTTATTACAGGTAAAGAATCCTGTAAGGGATTTAAACAATATCTTTATTCCCTGATAAACGATCTTCGCTTTAAGTACAAGCTTTGAGTGGTCAAATCATGCGCAACCTAACCAACCACTGGTTCTTTTCAGTGACCTTTGTTTATGTGGCTGATGCATTCTATGCAAAAGAAAGTCTAGCTGGTTACTGACCAGAATATCTACTTCCATTCCGTGACTAGCGCTTCCTTTCCGAATTGCCATCAGAGCTGCTTTGACAACTTGGCTGCGAGTCGACCGAAAAGTGGGCAATTTCACTTCTTTGTCCTTTGAAATGGCTGACACAAATTTTTTTTTTAAAAAAAATGTATTGAATGTCGATAACAATTAATTAGCATGGTCGTGTTCTTTAAATCGATAATGCATTCCCTACCATTCTACTCATGAACTTCTCTGTAGGAGTAAAAACGAAATCAGAATGAATGCAAAAAGTTAAACATTTGATAATATTCTAGACACGCACCTGACTTGTAGAACATAAAATATTAATACATTGTAGACGAGCCAATACCATGCTCTACATCTTTACCCCACCAAGAAAGAAAACCCATTGAACTCAGGCCACATAAAAGCAAATCATGCGCTCCTGAAATGGATGGACACATTAATTAAAGATATTTTCTATCATTTTTTTTTTAATAAGCTTTCTACTGCATGCTCTTCTAATCATGATATGATACAGAGATATGTTCCAACATCGAGATGAAGGCCCATTTTCAGCCCATACCCAAAAACTTGGACTCGCTTTCACATTTTGGACCTATCAAAATACAAACAGGCCACTTTTTCCTCTGGAAGGGAAGCCCAACATTCTTGTCATGACGAATTGACAAGGGCAGTAATGTTGTCGGGTCATAATTGGTTTGGTTGTTGACCCGGCAACATTGACGCTATGATAATCCCACGGTCGCTGCGAGTCATTAATTATGTCACCAGCAGCGAAGCAAATCTCTAATGATATCTCAGTGGGGCAAGTGCCAAGTTTTTTTAGCCCCTCCGAAATTTTAATTGATCTCTTGTTATTAGGGTTGGGATTCGTGTCGTGTCGTGTCGACCCATTTAATTATTCGTGTCAAAACATGAAACCCAAACCCATCCGATTATTAAACGTGTTACCCACGTGTCGTAATCGTGTCATTTAATTCGCATAATTTACTTAATTGTTTAACTTAGTTATACATAATATATTATATTCTCTATATTTAAATCAATTAAAATTATTTTTAAAATATAAATCATTGTTAGTATAAAATATTATTAAAATCATCATAATTTATTATTTTACAAATTAATTTATTTTATAGTATAAAAATTTTAGTTTTATAATATATATATTGTAAGTAGGTAATAATTTATATCATTTAATGAATTTACATATTAAGGATATACAAAATATATTTAACTATTCGTGTCATTAAACGGGTTGGCGTGTTGAATACCTTCAACACTAACCCGACCCATTTATTAATCGTGTAGCGTGTTCGTGTCGTGTTCGTGTCGTGTTCGCGGGTCGTGTCAAAAATTCCCACCCCTACTCGTTATGTAAGGATTGGCTTGAAATTAAAGAAAAAGAAAAGTTATTACTAATTTCAATTTGGTAATTCTAATTTAAAATGAAAAATATAAACCAAAATGAATAACATCAATCTTAAGAAGATTAGACCAAGAATAATTTTGGAACTAAATTTAAAAAAAAACAAACAAACAAACTTCAAACTTTAACCCATTCTCTACAAATTCTTATGATAGAGAATATTATAAGGTTAAAAAATCTACCTTTAATATCATATTTAACATTCAACCAATATATTATTTGGGGACATGCATCAAATTCCGAATCTTGAAATTATAATAGAAGTTATATATAATACAAAGAACAAGATTTTATCATAATTACAGGATAGATTATATTGATATACACCCGCAAACCAAAAGTCGAAACATTCGAACAACTTTACACTAAGTAATGATAACATAAACGTAGCATTGACATTGTTTGGGTTGGGTACTTGTGCCACAGCACCACTGGGAACATGGATTCACCAAAATTTGATCCAGATTCATTGTGAAGAAATAATGACTTAGAAATACATCACATTGTTAATGTGACAGTTTGTACGAATGCAATACAGTATCAATGTGCATTTCATTATCGATAGGAAAGGAAACAGTTGCCTAATTTCCATTCCATTCTAGTCTATGGCCTCCACTAAAATTAGAGCTTTGGTTTGTGATAAGATGCCAACGGATGAGACAGCTCTCTGTTTCAACATCCTGACTCATCAATCCACCACCCAGCTAAATGTCTTATCAATTAGGAAGCTTCGTTAGCTGGTGTTTTCCAGTGTGTTTGTGTATGTGCGGGAGAGAGAGGGGAAGGCAGACCTTATATTTTGCTCTGTTTCCTCATTTTTTTTATGGTAATATAAAGGTTAAGCTGTCATTCAAGGAAATTGGCATGTGAAACAAACTCATCTATATAGCTAAAAAGCAAAGTTCACTTCCATTTGTGTATGTATGTACATCATCCAATATGACTCTTTGAGTAGAATAAGCCCAATGCAGGCAGTTGTCCACATGACAACAAAAGAAATCTACTTGATCTTGGATAGAAGGCTATGTGCCCACTCTTATCAGCGCGTTGTTACGGCCCTTCTAATTAGCTTGTTAGAGATAGCCTAAAATATGTGTAAGGCTTGGCCTAACTTCTAGAAAGCTTGCAAGCACAAGCTCATCTTCTAGAATTCTCTAGCAAGATAAGTTTCTAGAATTCTCTCTTGTACATATCTACTATTGTACATATTTAGATATTTTAGTAGATAATTCTAGATAGTAAATTGGGACCTAAGATGCATTAGATCTTAGCCATTCATTTGAGAGGTGGTTCACTATAAAAACCCTTCCAAGGCTCATTTGTAAATCATCCAAGCAAATCTAAGTATTCAAGCAAAGTTGTAAGCAAGCATTCTTGTGTAATACAAAGCTCTCTTGCTTAGCAATACTTGTCTCCATCTTCCATCTCTTCTCTTCTTGCCTACAAAGCTCTTCGGCTCAACGATCCTCTCTTCTCCTTGAGTGAGAAGGCAAATCACTAGGCTTAATTAGCTGATGCAGCATGGGATATTTTTATATTAGGGATAATTGAGTCTTTTCAATAATTTAGTTGTTTAAAGTTTAATTGCATTAGAAATTTTATGATTTGGGGATTTTGACTCAATTAGGGATCTTGACTTTTCCTAATTTGATTCAAACTTAAATTATTAGTTTAGGGATTATGACTCAAATAAGGATTTTGACTTTCCTAATTTGACTCAAATTTCAATATGTCTTGATTAGTATAAATATAGGGTTTCATTATTATTTTGTTAGACATTATTCAGACATTGATTTTTGATATTAAATAAGAATTCAGTTGATTGTTGGTTAATTGTGTGTGAGTGTGAGTAATTGTTGAGAGAGTGTTTGATTTTAGTTTGTTCTTGTTACGGGTTCCCCGTTGATTTGGTATCAAAGCCTAACATCATTCCACAAAATTCATCCTAAATTCTATAAACCCCAAACATACTCACTATTCACTACTGTTTATCGCCGGAGTTACTGTTCATCATCGGCAACCGACGCATCGTCCATCATCAAATACATCAACTTATAGATCGGGTCATCCCCATCATTCTTTTCCTCATCACCGTCACCAGAATCCCAACGAAAACGCTCTAAAACTGTCAAAAATCGTTCGCCATTGTTACTGTTTCTCATCGCCGACCAGCAAGTGGTGTCTCACCTCCACCACCAAGTGATAGATCGGCCCATCCCCGTCAACTTTCCCTTCTTGGACGATCACTAATTCTTGCCAGAAAGTCTTCAAAACTCAAAAAATCAGATTTTAGGCTTGCCTGGATGATATCAGTCAGCCCCTGAATCTTTGAAGAGTTACTAAAGTCCTCTAATGTCTCAGAATTTGCAGTTCAACCTATTTTTGTGCAGTCTTCCATACCTTTGAATTTTGCAGTTTAATCCCAATGGCTTATTGGGGTTATCAAAGCAACTATGAACGTAAGCAACATGAGATTGCTTTCAATAAATGCTTAGATTTTTATGGGATTTATTGTCTTCCTTATGTGAAAATTATTCTTCCTAACTTCCGTCGTCATCGTGTTAAAGAGGTTTTTCATTGGTTTGATAGCTTGGAGCGATATTTTTATGATGTAGATCTTCCAGAAAATATGATAGTTGATTGTGGTGCAACCCAACTGAGCGATTTTGTTTTTGAATGGTAGATGGTTAAGCGTAAATATCCAAGAAAAACGGGAGAACTTCCAACATGGGAAGAGATGAAACGTTTAGTAATTGATACTTTTATACCTTCACATCTTAGGCCTAGATATATGTCTGAGCATTTAAAAGTGGTAAGTTATCGATCTCAAAATCATGAGTATTGTGATTGAAAAATTGATTTGGATCGATTAGATAGATTACTTGCCCAATACGATGAGTTTTGTAAGAATTTATCTATTGTCACTCAAACACCTCTCCAAAGTAGTCATTCTTCTATCTTTACCCCATATCCTAGTGAGAAAGTCCAACCTAACAAGTGTGAACTTATAAAAGATAAAGTTCCATGTGCAAGAGAAGATGTTGAGAAAGTAGCTAAGAATGATGAAGTTCCAACTGAAAATGATCATGAGGTTGAGATTCAAGTTAATGATATTGAAGTCAAGAGTGAAGAGAGTCTTATTGAGGAAGAGCTTATAGGTGAAATTGAGCCTATGCATGTTGAAGATTTCAAGATTGAAGATCATCTTATTGAAGTTATGCCAGTGGTTGATGAGAAGCCAATTGAAATCATCCATCCGTCTAAAAAAGAAGTCTCCACACCAAAGATTGAAATTGAAGTCTTTAAACCGAAGATTAAAGTTGAATTATCTCATGAAGAAAAAATTTTTGAGTCTCCAAAACTACTTTAAGAAGTTATTTCCAAGTCTAATACTGAAATTGATTTCTTGGGAGTCTCTACTGTGTTGGATAAAAGCCCAAATCAAGGCATGCTTATCTCTATTTTGAAATCTCCTATGATGTGGATTGTTTTTTCACCAACATTGACGTCCATCAAAGCAATATTGCCTAATTTTCAACCGCTAGTATCTATGTTTTTAGATTATCATGAAGTGCAGACTTGGATCGACGATATTCCTATATTTATGTAAGACAAGACTTGGTACTTTATCGTATTTTGGCAACATCCGCCTTGAGCAACTCCCTAGAAGTCGAGTTTTCTAAGCGGGGGAGAATTGATGCAGCATGGGATATTTTTACATTAGGGATAATTGAGTTTTTTCAATAATTTAGTTATTTAAAGTTTAATTGAATTAAAAATTTTATGATTTAGGGATTTTGACTCAATTAGGGATCTTGACTTTTCCTAATTTGATTCAAACCTAAATTGTTAATTTATGGATTATGACTCAAATAAGGATTTTGAGTTTTCTAATTTGACTTAAATTCCAATATGTTTTGATTAATATAAATATAAGGTTTCATTATTATTTTCTTAGACATTATTAAGTTGATTTTTGATATTAAATAAGAATTCAGTTGATTGTTGGTTGATTGTGTATGAATGTGAGTAATTGTTGAGAGAGTGTTTGATTTTAGTTTGTTCTTGTTACGGATTTTTCGTCATTAGTGACTTTCGAATTCAAGTTATCTAAATATCGTACGAGTGTGCTGCGCAAACCTCTAAACTCGTGATATGACAGTATGCAAGCAAACTGAGCAGAAGATAGACTGCTGTTAACACCGACTTGATATGTTAAACCGGAAGCACTCATGTTCAATGAACCTGTGAGTGATGTCAGATTCATCGAATGGTTAGATAACGAGAAATAAATATTAATATATAGTATATGACTTAGCTGTTTTATCATTTTTTGGGGTTTCTTCTTCTTTCTTCCTAAGCCACTGGATGAAATTGGAATACTGGCTATAATCAAAACAGTGGGTAAAATTTATCCAAAACTACAAGAGCAATTTGAAGGACACCATTGATTTTAGTATCCTGATTTAATGTGGAGGATACAGTGGGGAGTGCCGACAAGCAGTGTTGGAACTACCATCTTCACATCATCCATCCAGTTACTGGACTATTCATCAAACTACTGGGAGAGTGACAAAAATCATGGCAGGCACCTCTTATTTCTCATATTATGATTTGGCTGTGATGGATTGTTGTTGGATTGCAAATTCGACTAGTGAATTCCTCGAGATGGAACAAAAATTAGTGCGACACGAAAAAGGGGTGAATGTTAGATTTTGAGAGGGGCAAGTGGACATGACAAGCAATGCTCCTAATTCCAAGAATCAATGAGGAACCGGACAAAACAAAATGATAAAAATCGAGAAATAAAATCCATGCCACTTGACTTACTTTATGATAAATCTTTGCACTCTTACCTTATTGTTCCCACCCTCTCTTTTACAAAGAGCTTCTTAAGCTTTCAACTTCCTATAATACCATGCTATCAGATTACAGAGCCACGTTTTGAAGAGGATATTTCACAGCAAAATAGTAGCAGAAATGTCAGGTTACATTCGGAAAAGCAATATATTAGATCATAACTACCATGGAAATTGTGAGGAGGGTCATTCAAACGAGTGGTTGAACTTGAGACTTGGTAGAAATGAAGATGTTGAAGCTGTAGACAAGAGTACCCTGTCAAATTCTACTTCCAACAAGATATTCTCGTGCCACTTCTGCAGGAGAAAGTTTTATAGTTCACAGGCGCTTGGTGGCCACCAGAATGCACACAAAAGGGAGAGGGGAGCAGTTAACAGGTACCAGACTGAGAAGCTGGCAGCAATGATGGATTTTTCCCTGCATATGCCAAGGGTTCGATTGCTTGGTGTTCAGCTTCATTCTCTTGTCCACAAGCCCAGCAGGGACCGCAGACCTCAAGTTGCAAAATTCAAGGATGCCAATAAGGGCAACGGGTTGCCGTTGGCAGCATCAGTACCTGAAGAAGTAAGTTTAAAGTGGCCAGGAAGTTTTCGTGTGGCCCCAGAAACGTTTATGCAGCTATCCGAGCAGCCAAAGATCGACTTGAATCTTCGACTTTAGTCCTTCAATATGTATTTCTATCGTTTTCAATGCGAATACCAATGCTTTACAATGCCTGCTTTATGAGTTTTAATTTGAATACCGGTTCAGATCACCCAGATCCGAATGCATAAATGAAAGAGTCAAATAAGTACAGCTCTTGCAAGTACGGAAAGTGAATCCTGAAATAATTTTAAGACTTCCACCTGCTTTGGCTCTTCAAAAAGTAGTATCTCAAATGTTGATGGCCTTTATGAGAATCGCAGAATGACTATGGATCCAAAATATCTGATTTTTCCTGAAGCACTATCACCATTCAATTTTATTCCATTTGTCTAAGGAAAAGATCATTTAGTGATATATATATATTTTTTTATCATGACAATTAACAGTTGAGTTAACAGAAATAGTAGAAATATATATGATTTTAACTGCACATACTCACAACCCTTTAAGATGTAATATAAAAAATGAAAAAATGTGTTAAGTGGAAATACAAAACCAAAAACCTGTGATGTCCTTCAATTTTCAAGT
Organism: Boswellia sacra; assembly: GCA_013180625.2. NCBI lineage: Eukaryota > Viridiplantae > Streptophyta > Magnoliopsida > Sapindales > Burseraceae > Boswellia > Boswellia sacra. Next base: position 590,745 of record SNVD02000067.1, on the reverse strand, counting down.
ATTAATTTGTCATTGCAACAAAAAGATACAAAAATGTCATTTCTTCAATCCAGCACCATCCTTCATAGCTAGCAGGAAAATTAAATAAGTAACATTTATGCCATGGATTTGTAGCAGCTGTAGCACATCAAAAGGGAGATGAACAAAGAATCAGAAAGCAAATAGCCGTATCTATAAACTGTTTCACATACCTAAGCATAAATATTTAAGATGAATCACATAACTTCCCAACGCTTGTGTAGCTCGTTACTAAGCTTGCTACAGTCTGTCCTAAACTAAGAGATTTTTCTTGTCTGGAGTCCTTAAGCAGTCCATAGAGGATAAACCTTTACCTACTTGCTGGTCTGAGGTGCTGAGGAAGGAAAAGCTGCTGCTTGAAGGTATATAATCATCATTGGATTTGCAATACTTTAACTGAATAATTCAGCTGGAGGCCACAAATTTAGTCAATTTCTATGAACAAACATCCAACTAAGACCAAACAAGTGGTTGGCAGTTCCATTTACTTGAAAAAAAAACAATGCTACAATCTTCTGTTCAGACAATTTTAGAATCCTACTTTTGTCCCATAAATTCAGTAGTCAATTGTCAAACACTAAGCTCAGAAAAGTTCTTTTAAAACATTGAATACTTCAAATGATGCAATTAATCTCTTTTACTGAAATAGATAATTGGATATCAAATGCTTTCTCATAAGACAATAATTTTTATAAACATGAGAATTTACATCATTCAAATTTATGGATTAAAAAGAAACCATCTTAATGACCATTCAACTCAACAGCCCAAATATAAAGCAATTAAAACCAGTCAGCAGTGTATCACCATAACCCACGAGCATTCCTTAAAGAATTACAAAAGTCTACCCAAGAAAAAAAACATTGTCTTTCAAAGTCATTGTTAGTAGCCGACTTCATTAGCAGCGGCATCATGTATTTCAAGAAGCTTCAAACATCATATCACTAGCTCTGATATGAGTGGTACCACAGGATTTCATCGCAAGCAATTCAGTTCAAAGATCCCTTCCATCAATTAAATTTAGCAAGAAGCTAACTACAAGCCAGTCTTCTAGGGTTAGAATACTCCTTTGCAAACTCATTTCCAAGCCTCTCCAAAGAAACCAAATTTCTTGTGATGATTAATCAAGAACATGAATGCAATCCAAAATCGAGCTTTAATCTTCAAAATAAGCAATAGGTATCTCTGGAGAAGTAGGCATTGTTGCAACACACTTGAACTGTTTCCAAAAAGTAATAACACAAATTAGATTACATTTTGACAACGTGACCCCTAGCAACATAACCATTTACGTAAACAGAATATGTACCTTATGCTGCTTGTATTTTTCTCTTACAGCCTGTAAACTACCTCCCCTTCTACTCAAATACAAATCATGTATGAGAAGAACACATTCTTTCAACTCAGAGGGCTTGTACCCGGAGTACTTTTGCAAAGCAGAAGTCTGCAGAATACAAAAGATATAATTAAAATTTGCTCTTAGTGCATAAAAATAACAACATGAAACATTATCAGAACTCAGCTTACCCAAGGATGCTTCATCGGTCGCGTTATGAATAGTCCAAGAAATATAACAGATGCAGCTACTAGAGAAGGTAAAAACTTCACACAAGCATAATCTAGTAAACTCAGCTCTGCAAGGTAGTATCCAAGAAATTCTAGCTGCAAACAGGAAGCCTATAGAAAGCACAAAAGATTAAGCAGTCAATAAAACACATTCCAATCTTCAGATCATCTAGAGAACAAGAAAATAGAGGGGGTTTCACTTACTTTGTAATCCTCTTGTGCTGCCCTGGTAAATCTCCTTAAAAAAGTCTTTATTGTGGGATTGCCCAATTCAAATTTCAGGGCCTTTAGTATATCAGCCTCCATCTTCACCACCTTCACATAAACCCAGACCCGATTTAATTTCAACAACTAAGAGATGAATACCAAAAAATAATGAAAACAATTAAAAGAAAGAAATTGGGAAATGATAATTACTTCATCTTTAGTGTACGTATTATCTGTTATGTAGCAAAAATCTTCCACGCTTGGAGGGCTGATTTCTTCGTACTTTCTACGAGTTACAACCAAGAAAAGCAATCATAAGCAAAACTACAACAAATTAACCAGAAGCAAAAGCATGAAAAACATTAAAGAGACGCAAGAACTTACGAGGCAATGAGCATTGAAGAAACACCAAGCAATTGAAGTTTCTGCCTATTTAAAGCATTCGAAGAAAGGAATCTATCAATATAGGAAATGGCGAGGTACAAAGTGTCTGAAACAAGCTTGTATTCCTCGGCAACTTCCACCAACCAATCCACCAGAATCCCTCTCATGTTTGCACTGACATCCTTCTGAACCTTCTCAATGTAATCAGGTAAAGGCCTTCTCGTCGGATTTACCTAAATGTCCACCCAAAATATATCAACAAACCACCCATAAAACTACCGATTCCAGATCCCATTACCAAATTTTGAACCTCAAAATCGTAATTTCAAAAAGAAAGGACTAAAAATGAAAAACATTTACCTCCATGTTATGAAGGTACTCGTAAATGTCTGAAACGTAGGGTCCACACATCTGCGGATCATCCGACTTGGCATCGATATCAACCTTCCCGTCAACGTCGTCGTCTTCCGCCAACTTTTTTGGCACCAAAGCCTTCTTAACTTTCGTCTTGGATTTACCTCGCGGCTTCTGCTGATGCTCGGGTTTCGAACTCGGATTCGTCGAAACGGCGACGTTTGACAAGTTAGATAGCTCCCCCAAGACAACCCGCTTCTTGTTAGCCGGCTGCGGCTGGTCCCCGGCATTCAAGGCGGCTGCCCTCCTCTTGGCAGCGCGGGTGAGCCTAATACAGTTCTCTTGATCGGCCATTGTTGGTACAGTAATGATTAATGAAATCCCAGTCACGCTCACGGCTCACCCTTCAGTGGTAGAAGAATGAGGAGAGAGAGGGAGAGCGAGAGTGAGAGGGTTTGCAATTGTAATTGTAAATGTGTTTGTGTGGGAGTGAGTGAGAGAGAGGTGAAGAGGGAGGAGAGGAATATGTAGTGAAAGAAAGAGCGCCATTGTTTTCATTTTGAAAACGAGAAATGAGAGCAAAGGGCGCTTCCGCTTTTAGCTATCTTGCTATGCTTTGATTTATTTTAAATTTTGAAATTTGGAAAAAATGAAAATGAAAATGAATTACGCTCTAAACGCCTCGGCCTAGCCGGGCCTTACACTCTGTCCTTGGCGGGCTTGTAAAGTTTTTGACTCTCAATCTCAAGTGTTAACTGTTGCCTCTCCCTCGCTCTTTAAGTCTGACAATTTCATTTTTTATAATAATACAGCTTGTGAGATCTCGTGATAATTTTTTAATATCTTCCTTCCTTAGTTAATTACTTTGCTTTTGATAAATAAATAGTTCAAACATTTAAATTTTGTATATCTATAATCAAATCCAAAATCATGAGAGAATATTATCAAATTTAATTTTTTATATAATGGGTAGTCTTATTATAAGGTAAGGCACACTTAAGACATAAAATTTTTTGTGTTTCATTATAAAAACAATTAAATCAGCTAGAAATTTATCCTTTTTAAATAATTAAAATAATGACATAATTAATTTAATGCAAATTTTGAAATGATTAAATAATTATTATAATGGCAATTGATATTTTTTAGGTTTTAATATTGCTCTTAGATCACACCTAAGACTATACATATAATATTCATAAATTTAATACAAAAATATAAATTTTAATTATAGATGTTGTTGCATAAATTATGGTCATTAGAGGCGATGACAGTTGACTATTTTTGTTTAGTGTGATTAGATCTCAGTAATATTAGATTTATAACTCAAATGCAACCAAAAACCTATAACATGATGTGGTAGTTTATATGATAAAAATTTATTGGAAGAATAAAAAACAAAAATAAATTATGAAAGTTACATCACATTGTATAATTTTTTTATTATATTTAGGTTCTAAATCTAGCATTATTAGATTAGATCCAAATTGTTAAACTAGTATTTTTGACTTTAGAATGATATCATTGTGTTTATAATTGAATTTTTGGAGAGGATCTTCGATGTATCTGTTGCACTGTGCAGCATGTTGAGCTAGCCCAATTGGTAGCAGCCAACTCGATTGCAGTAGATGCACCAAAGATTTAACCAAATTTTTGACATAGTTATCTATAAGACCTTTTCTTCAATGACTATTCTTCAATGATAAGTTAAAATCGGGTAGATTAAAATACTATAAAGAAAAATATTTTTAACTCGAAGAGAACTAAAGAAAGTGTTTAAAATGTGTACCTAATATTAAATATAGAGAGTCTATATCATGGAAAGTCCACCTAAGGATCCACGAGAGGAGAGCCAACTATAACCTTAACATATATTTTCAAGTAATTTTTTGAAGGATAATAAGGTGGTGTTGCTTCATCCTTGTTCTTAGGGTTATTGTTAAGTGATGGTGACCCTCATAATTTAGGGTGATATTTTGGTATTATTCAGAGTGATCATGACAGTAGATATTAATTTCAATCTCTTGCTCTCTAAAAAAGCCCTGAATTTTCTTTTTGTTATATTTTTTTGAACAGTTTAGTACTTGAGAATTAGATATGGAAAGTAGGAATTTTACTGAACGAAAGAGTTATAAAACTAGACTTATAAAATCAACACCCTAAGCCGAGTGAATAGTCATTTAGCTCGTTAATTTTACCACATAAACTCGTATATAATTAAAACATTATTTAGTATGATGGATCTCTCGATATAAAGACAATGAAACCTTAATAACCTGTCATCTATAACAATTAATAAAGTTTCAAAGTTCGAAAATTATATGTGTGTTGTTTTATGAATCTAGTATTTTTGTTTTCAATTGAATTTATAAATATATAATTGATTTTAAATTATTTTGAATTTTGAAAAAGATATATGGTTAAGATTGAGTGTAAATTGTATTGAAAAATGTGCAGCACAGAAATTAGAATTTGGATTTATAAAGAAACAGAGCGAATATTTTCTAGCTAGCATAGCATAATAAAATATACAACGCATGGACGTGTAGATCCCAGTATTTTATAATAATTAACAAAGGTGGAGAAGTTTGAATCGTACCCGAAGGAAGGAGGGAGTGTAGAAATAGAAGCGCCATTTTTTCTATTATTTGGGAGATTTGCCACCCGCTTTCTGGTTTGGAGGGTTTCTTTTGGGTTGAGCAGTTTTTTTTTAATGTTTTAAAGTTTGAAGTTTGGGTTTGGAATTGGAATCCGAATCAAGAAAGCCGCCTTTTGAGTTTCTAGCCACATCAGCATGCTTAACTACTTTGCACTCTGAAAAGTGAAAATTATTTATTTCTTTTACCAGTAGGATGATTTCGCTTTAGCCCATTAGTGCATCACCTCAGGAAGACATGGCCTGGCCCTTGGCCAACGAGAGAACAACAAATTTTAATAGAATGTTTTTGAGGTCTTTATTTATCTTTTATAAGCACAAAAAAGCAATACTTTCTTATCCTTAATAGTAGAAATTGATAAATTTATTTATCTCAAAGGGCAAACAAATAATTAAAAAAACAACACTGAGAAATGAACACTATTTTCTCCTATAAATAATATTCTACAAAATTTCACCAAATAGCTTTATTTTATATGAATCTTTCTGTTGAACTTTTTTCTGGTTAATCAAGTTATTTCTAATTGTTGGCTACTTATAAGTAACTCTTAATTTGAGAAGGGTGTCTCTAGCCATCTTCAGCTAGTGCAATGCGTCTCTCATGCTAATTCGTGCGGCCTGAGAATCAACGGTGCAAGATAGCCCAACACCAAAGGCTCTGATCAAGCATTCATGCTGTATTCCTCGGTTCATGGTTTGGCTCATCAATGGCAGCAGCTCTGGATCTAGTACTTGCTCTGTATGAGTAGGAAAAGCTGATTGAACCCATTTAATTAAGTTCATTTCTCCCCAAAAGTTGTGACTGGTTGGCTCTTCCCCGTGAACAGCTCCAGCAGCATCACTCCACAGCTGTACACATCTCCTGATGTTGATGGTTTCACTCCTAGACTATATTCTGCAAGACATATATATATATATATATATATATATATGTGCATCTCATGCATCTCATTGTTAAAGCGAGCAAGGGAATTATATGAACAAGAAAACAGATTCCTTTAAACGCTGCAATATATTAAATTCAACTCATATGTAAGACAAAATGGACTGATTAAGTTCTGAAATTTTGAGTCCAATTTTCATTTCACATGAAGGTAATTTCAATAAGTAAAACAGCTTACCTGGAGGTATATATCCTATGGAACCCCCACAGAAGAGGTAATTGACAGTGTACCATTAGCTCTCTCGATCAACAATTTGGACAAACCAAAATCCCTAACCTTTGCAGTCATGTCTTCATGCAGAAGGACATTACTCGGTTTTGTATCACCGTGTTCTACAGGAGTTTCGCAGTCATAGTGCCCATATTGCACAAGCAACATCAATGGCAATATTCAATCTATCCAGAATATTCAATGGCCCTCCATTTGAGTGCCTTCTTCTTCACTTAATCCAGTCATCCAAGCTCCCACTACTCATGATTTCATAAACCACAGCCAGAAATTCTTTACCCCTGAAGTCCATACTTGAGGACAATGTGATCAGTTTAACAAGATTTCGATGCCTCACGTTCTTCAAAGCCACACACTCTGCCAAAAAGCTTTTCCGAGATCTTTTTCCCTCTATGTCTAGTACCTTAACTGCCACAACAGTTCCTGCTCCAGTATGGCCCTTGTAAACCGAATCAAAACTCCCACCCCCAAGTCGATTTTCCTGGTTAAAAGTCCCAGTAGCCCTACGAAGTAGGGTTGGGCATTTGCCCCGGACCCACCGCAGACCCGGCCGGACCCGGTCCAACGAGGCGGGTCTTGACCCGCCCCGGAGCATTCATAGGGGCGGGTCTGGGGCAGAAAATTTCTGCCCCGGCCGGGGCGGGTCCGGGGCCGGGTCTAGCCATTTGGACCCGTAGACCCGCCCCGCCCCGCAAGATTAGGGGTATATTTATAAAATTTTTAAAGTTTAGGACTGTTATGTAATTTTTTAGGTTATATTTGTTAAACTTTTCATATATATAAATTCTTAATAATTTTACAAATAATGCAAATACTTTAATAAAAATGACATTTTAATTAATAATTAATATCTTTTAGTATATTAACATCAATTTCTTCATATTATAATGAAAAAATAAAATATTTGTATTTTATAATAATTGAATTTGTATAATATATATAATCTTGATATAGATTATTAAGTACTAATTAAATTATTACAATATTAACAAGATTATTTTTAAAATATATATCTATAATATAATCAGTATATTATTTTTTAAATATGTAAATAGAAATATGATAAAAAAAATCTTAAAACCTTAAATATATGATTTATTGTAATTTAAATTAATTAATTAAATTATTAATGTTTCATAAATATATAATGTTAATTATTTGGTATATGCCAATAATATTATTGCGATTATTAGATTGAAATTAAATCAACATGTTACTAAAAATTTATTTAATTGTATTATCAACTATTTAAAAAATTGTCAATTAAATAATTTATAAGCAATAATACACTTTTAACATTATTTCTAATAAAGTATGTAACATTATTACTAATATAATTAAATGATAATTAATGATAATTAAATATTTATATTTTATAATAATTAAATTTTATAATATATACAATCTTGATATAGATTACTAAGTACTAATTAAATTATTGCAATATTAACATGATTATTTTAAAAATATATATCTTTAATATAATCAATATATTATTTCCCAAATATGTAAATAAAAATAGGATAAAAATAATCTTATAATCTTAAATATATGATTTATCGTAAATTCTTAAATAAATTAATTACTTTAATTATTAATGTTTCATAAATACATATAATGTTAATTAATTAGTATATACAAATCATATTATTACTATTATTAGATTGAAATTAAATTAACATACTATTGAAAAAGTTTTAATTAACTAGTTTACAAGAATAATACATTTTTAACATTATTTCTAATAAAGCATGTAACATTATTACTAATAAAATCAAATAGTAAGTAAATATTTATATTTTATAGTAATTAAATTTGTGTAACATATACAATCTTGATATAGATTACTAAGTACTATTTAAATTATTGTAATATTAAAAATATTATTTTAAAAATGTATATGTTTAATATAATCAATATATTATTTTCTAAATATGTAAATAGAAATATGATAAAAATAATCTTATAACTTTAAATATATGATTTATCATAATTTAAATTAGTTAATTAAATTATTAGTATTTCATAAATATTTATAATATTAATTATTTGGTATATACCAATCATATTATTACTATTATTAAATTGAAATTAAATGAACATGTCATTGAAAAATTATTTAATTGTATTATCAACTATTTAAAAATTATCAATTAACTAGTTTACAAGCAATAATAAACTTTTAACATTATTTCTAATGGAATATGTAACATTATTACTAATAAAATCAAATGGTAATATACAACTATTTTGATTTTAGTTTGAAGATTTATTATTTTTATGATTGTTGAAAAATGATCATAGTTATAAATGGTATGATTAGAAATTGATAAGGGCGTTATTTGCAAAGATATAAATATTATAAGGGATGAAGTTGAAAAATATAAAGATTATAGGGGTGTGATTGTAAAAATATAAACAGTGGCGGGGCGAGGCGGGGCGGGTCTGGATCTACTAAAATTTTTTTTGCCCCGCCCCGCCCCGCCCCGCAAAGGGGCAAAGGGGCGGGGCGGGGCAAAAAAAGGGTCAACGGGGCGGGGCTGGATACCGGCCGCCCCGTACCCGCCCCGCCCCGGTTCCAACCCTACTACGAAGTTCATCATAAGAAATTATTTTACGTTGTACTCCAATCGAATCTGAGGTTGGCCTGATTTTTGCTTTTCTTTTCCTAACACAAAATGACAGTCCAAGTAATACGCATAGTGCAATTGCCAGTGCAACAGCTAGTGGGACGATGATATAAACTGTAGGAGAACTCTTATTACCTTTACCATCCTGAGCAAAGCTTTGAATCTCCGTCAATTTGAACTCTGGAAAGAAGACGAGTACTATTTGTCAAAGAAGTGATAAAATTGAGGCCCTCAGCACCCGTGCTTGTAATCCGATTGAATCCAATGTTATACATTAGCAGTTCTGGAAGGTTTCCAAGTCCTGGCGGTACTGATCCAGCCAGAAGGTTATGTGCCACACGAATTTCCCTTATGTTCGTCAGATTGTGAAGTGATGAATTTGCTGATGCGAAATTGAAGTTTATAAGATTTGGCGGTTTATCTCCAATATCACTTGGAATATCACCCCACAGTTGGTTTGAAGATAGAGCAAAATAGGCTAAAGAAGGGATGTCGTACAGATAAGGAGGAACAGTTCCCCGGAGATAATTGATACTGAGATCAAGAAAACTTATATTTTGAAGGCGACCCAGATCGCCGGGAATCATACCTCCAAGTTTATTTGTGGCTAAGTTTAAGTCAGGAGAGAGGAAAGATTTGAAATGGATGGTGGAATCGTACCCGAAAGTTGGTTATGACCCAACTTCAAAGTTTCAAGCTTGGAGAGATGGCTGAGTGCTTCAGGAATTTCTCCTGAGATCTCATTTCCTGTCAGGTCAAGAGTTATGAGATTTAAGCACATGGTTATGTTCACTGGTATTGCACCTCTGATGCTGTTAGAGCTCAAATTCAGAAGCATCAAGTCAGAAAGATCACCAATTTGATCAGGGATGGTTCCCTTGAAATGGTTGTAGTTGAAGAGAGACAAGGTAGGAAAGATTGCCAATTTGCGGGCTTATAAAACCTGCCAAACCGAAGCCTGACAAATCAAGGCGAATGACTCTGTTCCTTGTTTCATCGCAGTAAACGCCTGTCCAATTACAGGGCGTGGAGTTGTTGCTCCATGAGGAAAGAAAGTTTGAAGAGTCTGCGCGTACAAGAGATTTAAACGAAAGCTATGCCTCTTTGTCTGTGCTTAGAGTAGTTGAGTTCACAACATTAGATGAACTTTGGAAGGACAAAAATATTGCTAAACCAAGGCGGTGAACAATTAGAATGAAATACATATCTGCTGGTTTTGGACTATATTTCCAAAAGAACAAAGGATTCGCTGAGTTTGAGCAAATAAATATGTTATCCAGGATATTGATTTTATAATTGTGATGAACATGCATGAACGGAGGATAAGAGTTACGCTACATTTACGACAAAAAGTCATGACGTTGAAAGATATTGACTAAATGTGGGGCGCCTTTTAGAGCATCAGCATTTCCACTGAAGAAAATGAGAATTACTTCTTTGAGAATATCATCAAACAGTTTTCTTGTTAAAATATCGAAATCCGGTATCAAGTAAATGATAACAGCTCAATGAATTTGCCTTAACTTGTCATGCTAACGTTTGAGTAATTGAAGTTCAGAGACCTCAATTCACGAAATGATGGACAAACCGCAGTCTACTCTTCGGCGCATGCCCCCTGCTATGGTATGTTCAAAGACTCGACTACAATCTCTTGCTGGTTGCTGAATAATGATGATGCACGAGTTGGACCGGACCTCAAAATATGCTTTTTCGAGCGTCGGTTTGAGCCCACTTTGAAGACCCTAGTTAGGGTTAGGAATACGGTTCCCACGGCGACCATCTATCTACCTCCCATTTAATGCTTCCCCCCAAGCGGTTCTATCTCTTGGCAATCACTTATTAGATTGCATTTATATGACCGATTTAGCCTATAACATCAACCCTTATACTAAACATTAGTTTTAGTAGAGGATAATCTGAATCTTCCTTTAAAAATAAAACCAACATTTACCATAGAAAGACTAAATCTCTAAAATCATCAAAATTTATCATTCTAAAGGGGCAATTTTTTTTTTGTCTAAAATATGAATACGTATGAATTAAACTGAAATTTGAATAGGTCTGAATATAAAAATCTGAATGATACGATTTTGTTAATTTCAATATATGAATTGAAATGTCTAAAAACTAATGATTTTAAACATATATTTTTATTTATATATATTATTTTTACTTACGATTTTATTTTACATAGTAAAAGTATTTGTATACCAAAATATATTATGAATTTAATTTATTTAAATCTGTATAATTAGGGAATAAGTTATTTGTTTAAAGAATTTGATATATAAATAAGCTAAATGACCATAACATAATTTTAAAAATATATGGAGAATCGTAATATAAAATTAGAAATAAGTAATAATGTTTTAAAATTAAAATATTAGGCTACGTACAAATTGAACATAAATGAATTTTTATAAGGGCACCTAAGAGAATTAAAGAGGTAATACATGATTCAGACATTTGCATTCAGATAAAAGCTAGAATTTTTAGCTTTTTTCATTCATATGAAAATGTCTTAGATTAAATCTTAAGGTAAAAAAAAAAAAATTAACCATAAAAAAACTGACGTCTGAAAATAAGTTAAGTTCAGACTTCAGACCAAAAAACAATCCGTCCCTAACTTAATGTTTGTGAGGTCTTCAAGTCTAAATGTGGCTTTGCCATTGATTTTCTCATTTTCATTCATAGTCAATGCCAAATTTGCAAAATTCTCCAAAAGAATCCCTTTCTCATTTTATGTATTGAAAGAATAAAGCTAAAATTTAAGGTTGAGTTTCACTTTCTTTTGTGTGTGTGTATATATTAAAAAAAAAAAAGATACATATTTATTATAATATGATTTTCAACCATTTCTTTTACAAAGGTTAAATATCCGTAAATGAGATAAAATTAAATAATAAAAAGGACAAGAAGTGTTTTATTCACGATAAATATTGAAATATTGATCCATAACACACTACGATTCATATCATAGGGCTGTAGCCCTGTTCTGTTTTAAAAAGTAAATTAAAAAAAATTAAAAGATATAAATGAGATGATATATCCTTTATTTAAAAGTGACGTTGCAACTATATGTGACAATGTATATACGAAAGTGAAACGAAATGTTGTCCTATATATTGTTGACAATTTTAATTTTTTTTGGAAGGTTTCCAACATGAGTTAAGATCAGTTGAGAATTTAGTATCACTATAACCATAGAAAACATCATGAATATATAAAATGTGATACTTTTAAAATCTTTTTTTTTTTTTTTCCAAATGATCATGTATTATTCTAAGTGATACAAATAGTGTTTTTATCATGAAGTATATTATTTATTAGATTAAATAGATAAATGGCCCACATATACTAATCACTAACCAAATAACAAATGTTTCAAACTTTTTGTATCAATCCGATACATAACTAAAATTCCATATATTGAAACTTTTTATAGAATTCATAAATACAACAATAAAAACTATAGGCTAAAATGTGTGGTATTAAAGTATATTATTATTGAACAATTACCAATATAAAGTAATTCAACAGAATATCATATTGGCCGTTGATCACTGGGTGTGAAGATGGTCGATGGCGCAAAATGAGACAGATACAGGTTAAGTAGAGCTCGTCCTCTAGGTTGCTCAACGGGAATGGGGCCATTACCTGCCAAATAATTTAATTAAGATCAGAAGAGCTATCGCTAAATTTGATTAATTTCAACTAATTAATTAGATTATTTCCTTCATAATGTCTACATACAGGTATATAACCGAACCCCACCTCATCTACATAGAAGAAATTTCTGTGTGAACTTTTATTTGTTAGAGGATGACGGAAGCTCAAGAATATCCTCTCTCATCTCCTTGATATAAGAAATTAAACTGTACCTTAAAACACGTAAACACTTCTCTCATGTCATGCTCATCTCTGACTCCATTGTTTCGCATGTCGGTATTGAGCGTTGCGTGTAAGGGTGAGTGGGTGACAGAAGATAGAGAGAGGGATGGATGATATGAAGATGTGGGGTGGGTTCAAGATGATATATAATTTAATTACCCATGTGGGTGGATGAAGCTAGTAGTATATGAAATACCTGTAGGATAAAATTCGGTCCATGGAGACAAGTTGACATCAATATCTTCCCCAAATTCAGGATGTGGCGTATTAATATTATTGTTGTTGTTTTTGTCCTGCAAGCCATCTCCTGGGATTATATTGTCATCAATGTTTATGTCTCCATCATAGTGATTTGAAGGTGGGGGCCGTAAGATTTCTCCTACACTTTGAAGAGGCTGGTCATCTCTGCACGCAGAAAGAAAAGAAGTGAAGGAGCTGCATATGCATGTTAATCAGATCTTTTCAATGAGCCATGTTGCAACTTCAAGTCACCTTAAGTGAAGAAGGCCGTTTGGATCCAAGAAATTTAGGATCTGAACTTGCGGGTCTCTTTGGGGAAGCCACTCCAAAATATTATTTGGACTTTCGGTAACAAAACCATTCACATCCGACGTTTCCTGAGGAAGATGTGCCTACATCCATCGGAAAACAAATTACTGGATAGTGGAAGCGGTAGATATATAGCAGATATCTGCATATAGAAACTATACAGCGTGCATGCAGTTTTCAGTCATGTTGTTCCTCTCTTTTTTGTTGAGGATTTCATTAAACCATTACATCATGAACATAAGATCCAGCATATAACAAAGCTTATATATATACCTGAGAAATTGATGGCGTGGTAGGAGAATTATACCTTTCGTCCAAAAGTTGCTGCTGCTTCATAGAATTCGTTAGCTCCAATATGTATAAATATATTGTATTATTCAGCCAGTCAAAATTAGTACAAATATGTGTAGTAGATCTTACCTTGCGAATTTGAACTTGTTTCAAAGTTTTCTCGAGGATTTGCTCTCGGTACTCGGCTTCATATGATGTCGTTATTTCAGAAGGATCACCTTCAAATATCCTAGAAAATTTTGGGTTATTAATTGGCGATAAAAGAAAAATTTGTTAATTTCTTCTTTCAAACAACCGTAAGCATTAGGGTTTTAATTTAGCACTCTCTATCCGCAATAAATGGTACCTTAGACGTTTCTCCATGTACGGTATCTGGGACTTATACTTAAGGATTTCCTGTTGAAGCTCCTGTAATTTGAATTAAGTAGTTCATCAAAAAGCTAATTAATAATCAGTTAGGTGGATGAACGCATTAATTAGATACCTCAAGGTGAGAATCAGCAGTTGTTGGGCTAGTTTGCATTAAAAAAAGAAAAGAAATAATAAATTAGTAAATTAATTTCGGAAGAAAGAAAACAGGGTGAAATACACAAATTAAAGAGAAACTAAAGATGCTAGCTAGCAGCAGTAAAAGTCGATCATGGAAGGACGCAAACCTGCCAGCATGATAGGTTTGATTGGCCTCACCCTTTATCTTACCAAGAGCCCTTTGCAAAAACTGCAAACTCGAACAAATTATTCACAACCAATCTTTAATTAAAAATATTATGGTGGTTGCGCCCTATATATTCATGTGATAAGTAATAGCTGGTGTGCTTACCTCTTGATTATGCAAGCTTCATATGTTGCGTGGTGCCCCAGAAAAACAGCAATATTATAAAGAGAAGAAAAAAACCATCAAAATCAAACACAAGAAAAACTTCTATATATCCTTAAATTGAATATATGATAAAATAAGATCCTTACCGTCCTCGCTCATGCTCAGGAAGATTTATATACCGTGCCAGAATCTCCTCAATGCTTTAACAGACCAAAGAAAAAAGAAATATTAGTAAACCAGATGAAACGATCGATTAGAAATATTTATGTAATTTAGGTTAACTCATCAGTTACTCTTTCAGCTCTTCTATCAAATTATACTAACAATAATAGAAGTGGGAGATGCAGGGTTAGACCATGACCTTTTGTTTCCAGAGAAGAGACTGACTCTTCCAGATGGGGAGAACATGATCAGAGCTAGATCGACATCACAGAGGACAGAAAGTTCGTAAGCTTTCTTGATAAGCCCATTTCTCCGTTTCGAGAAAGTGACTTGCCTATTAGTTGAATTTTCAATCCTCTTGATCTGGAGCTTCACCCTTCCCATCTCTCTTTTTTTAAGGGAAAAACGCACACAGTTTTACCTTCTAAGATGATTGACTAGACTAGCTAAGCTAATTATTACGTATACTAGAGAATAGGGAGATCAAACCTGTCACTCTCCATATATATATATATAACGTTAACGATGGAGACATAGACTTGATGAAAGAGAATAGAGAAGAAAGAAGAACAGAAAAACATGTTTAATATCTTGTCATTGTTAGGCTATTCAAGGAAGCTGACATGAGAGAGTAAGGGAAGCGGCGTAAGGCCAAGACTGAGGGATCTGAAAGCGGGCCGGGATTGTAATATGAAAATTAGCATAAAAACATAAATTAAGATAACAGCGATTAATGTTTCTTTAACTTCCATTGTTATAATTGGTTTTCTCTTCTGCTAAATATATAAAGAAGACAAAACTATATCAGTCGTTTTTGTAATTGAATTGATAATGGTACTTAATTTTGTGAGTTTGGTCCCCGATTTATCGTCAGTGAATTGTGTTATCTCGCTTAAATTAATAATGATTTTACTTTGTCCAGCATCAGGGATTTTAACGGATCTTATCAGTTTTGTCTTCCTCTCTTTTTATTTCTTTTCTAATCTAAAGGAGTAACAAAGGTAACTAAATTAAAAAATGTCTACAAGAGGCTTTGGAATTAATTAGCTTCCATTTTTTGAAAAAAAAATAATAATAACAATAACATAACAGCAAGGATTTCATATGTTAAACTCCGAATTAAAAAAAAAAAAAGAATATTATCAAATCTTGTTGAAGAGATTGCTGTACAGTTGAGGAAAATTAAAAAGGCAGATGAAAGAAAGTTGAAGAAGGAATGAATAAATTGGAGGACTCTAAAGCCTCAAGAATCAATTACCGAATTAAGCAAATTACGGACAAGCCACCCATCCTTCAAACCCATAAACAGCTGCCGCCGGACAGGAGCTTGAATCGAACTGATGATCATGAGTTTTCCAAAAAGAGAAGTCGGCCTTCTATCATTGCACAAATACTAATTATTAATAATTAAATTCAGTAATGTATAATAATCTTTGCATTGAAATATTGTCTCAATGTCTTTCGGCTACATCAGTAATGAAGGCGATTGCACGATAGTGGGCAAAAGCTCCCTGACGCCTGAAAGCTGCAATCCAAGTTAGTCACCGCTCGGTAAAATTTTTGCGGAGAAGTGAAAACATAAAGCGGGGTGTGAAATCGATGAAAAACCAACCCAAGGCATCTTAAGTTGTTTAATTTTATTTTGTGTTCGAGGTGAGAGATGCGGCAGAGTGTTGTGACTTGCGAGGGGTCCCAGGTAGCACATGGTCTTGTACTTTCAGTTGTGTCTTTAAGCGAGTTTGACGATGACGATTCCCTGCCATTAAAGCCACCATCTGTAACGTGTCAATCGCTTCTCGTTTCCTTCAAACCTCTGATTCAGGCCTCACTCCCACAAGTCACTCCTCACACGTGTGACCCTTGTGTCCGCTTTGTGGCTAGGCCGCTGCTTCACTGCTTTCTTGTACAACGAAAGGGCTCCACCCCTTACGTTGAGGTTCGACTTTCAGTCTTTCACTCGTAATCTTGTGCACAATTTCGTGAAAATGGCAGTGGATATGCCCTCCTGTCGGTCTTGCATGCTTAAGGTACTTTCGCGTGTTGCTTGTACTATGTACATATAATGCGTCCGTTAGCCAGTACTTTATATGGACTTTGTTGGGCTTCATTATTGCCGAAATTTCAGTGCGGGCCTCAATTGCAAGAAGATTGGGGCTTAAAATGTCAAGCCTCGCCGGTTATGTTATGCAACCATAATGGGCCCAAATCCGATGACCAGAAAACCCAAAAAAAAAGCCACCGACTTTTTTTTTTTTTCCATCTAGGGGCAGACACTCCGCACCCTGGTTGCCAACGACGCTTTGTACAACTTGCAAGTTACACCTAACATTCAAAAAATGGACACTCAATTCCCCGCCAATCACAATAAAAACGACTTGTTGAACATATGGTAACGTACCACTGACCGCCCACAAACCTACTAGTCGTCTCCCCCAATTTCCCATCTTCTCCAGGGTTTCAGTAGCTCTTGTTGTTGCATCTCTTCCTCATAGAAGACTCAGATTAGAAGCCATGTTCAGGCCAGTTTTGGCAGCTCCCAGTAGGCATCCTCAGCGGTGGCAAGAGACCTGGGCACGCCTGCTAGCTCCTCTGACTTTATGGATATGTGGCATGTATAATTTTGCTTCTTCTATTGCAATTTGTCTAGGATTGACAGTCTCATCTGAAAAAAAGCATTTTTACTGTTGCTTTTGGCAGTTTCAGTGAGTCTACGATATGGGTACTATGGGGATTTTCGTATGGTGCTTGGTCCGAGCTCATCAAGATTGATGAAGGCAAGTTCTGTGTTTGTGGAGCAGGTTGAAGTGAGAGACGATGACAAGAAAGGGGTTGCTCTTTATGGATTTGCGGAGAAGCCTGACTTAAGTTTGGAAACAAATTGGAGCGTGTCAAAGTTTGTGATTGTTGGATCTTACAGTCGCAAGGTAACATTTTCAAATCTAGCAACTACCATTTGAGCAGCTCAGCTTATAAATTTATTGCTTCGAAGAAATTGAATGCATTTTTGATGGGGTTGGGTGGATATTTGTTTTCAGGGATTTTCTTTGTGGCTGAACAAAGGTTCTAGGGTCCATATGAAACTGGAAACTCAGACTAAACGTATAAATCAACTCCAAGTTGTTATGATTAAAGGTTAGTTAATTAGTATGATTGCTCAAAAAATTTAGCACAACTTTTTCTCATTTGGATTTATTGTATGGCAAATTTACCCTTGTTTTTGTAGGAGAACGAAAATTCGAAACATTACTGCCAAAGCTGACAAGCTCTTCTCATTCGCATGCCCTCCCCGATCCAATCGATGGTACGCATTCCTCTCTCTTTCTAATATCAAATTTTTTATTGAAAGAAAAAAAAACCAATCAAAATCAAAAATCAAAAAATAACCCAATCAAACAAGTTAATTAAATTACAAACCAATCAAAAAAAAAAATAAAAAACAACTTATGAATTTTAAAAAATATCTAATCGCGCCAGATAGGGGTCGAACCTATGACCTTCTGCTTAGGAAACAGACGCTCTATCCACTGAGCTACAGGCGCTCCAGTTGTGGAGACTGTCTAGACATTTATTTTATCTATAGAAGAAAGTGCTTGCTTTGACGGAAGTGCTGCTCATCTTGTTAATTGTCTAGTTTTTAGCCGGTGGAGAGCATACCAGTATTGGGAAAGAACGACAAACTGAAATCAAAATAATGTTAATTAGTATTCTCACTTCATCTAATGCTATTTTCAGGGAAAGACGCTGAATACATTATTGAAGAAGACGACAGGTACTATGTTGGTGTTATTAACGCTAATGCTAGAAGCATAATAATGACAATCACTGTAAATGTTACATCGAAAATGTATGATCTAACAAAAGCGAAGAACATGTGTTCAACATTAAAGGGATCGTGCCGCCTCAAATTCTTGTTTCCCAATACTCAATATGTCATACTGACAACACCCAACAATGTAAGGCCTCATTCTTCTCTCATCCTTGTCATATGCTGACCTAGTTGACAAATATCCTGAAACTTTAACCTTAATTTATAAATTAATTGCAGGGCGATCTAGATGGATGGTACATTGAACTATCTTTTGTGGCTCGTGTGGTAACCTACATAGCAATCCTAGGTAGAGCATGGGATGCAAATCTTATTTGATTCTTCAAATCTTGCCAAATTCTGTAGCCTGAATGATTATTTTGTTTGTAGGATTTATCATCATTATTATTTTTCTGGTATTGAAATACCTTGGAGCATGTGACGATGGTGAGAGTACTATAATGGATACAACAGAAAGAGAGGTGTCTGAGACTGACCCTATAATACCTCAGAAGCCAGTTCAATTCGCATATGGAACAACAAAAAATCAAGAAGACGATGATGCAGGATCTACTAGCTCTTCAGAAGATCTTTATGATGCAAAATTATGTGTAATATGTTATGATGATCAACGCAACTGCTTCTTTGTTCCATGTGGCCATTGTGCAACCTGCTATGATTGCGCTCAGAGGTAAATATACCAAAATGGACCTTAATACACGTTCTCCTTTGATGTAAATCTGTCAGAGATTTTACAAACATGTGTTATGCAGGATTATGGAAGGGGATAACAAAATGTGTCCAATATGTCGGAGACTTATTCACAAAGTCAGAAGATTGTTCAGTCCTTAAAGCTATAATGAGCCACGACATTTGAGTGATTGTGTGACAGAAGAAATTAGATGTATGTAGACAGGGTAGGATTTTTTTTTTCCTTGGATGGGTTGAGTGCTGTTATTTTTTTGCACTTGAGAGTTGAGATCATGGTTTAGCTTCTTTAAGTGGAAATGGGACTGTGCTTCATCGGATCAAATCATCAAACTACAAGGTCATGGAAGTCAGGATGTAGGGGTCCTAGAGGCTGAATTTATTAAACCAGCACAAGGTTAAGCGTCAGAATTTCTTTACTCAGAGGTTTCAACTACAGAAATGTGTTCATGATATTGGAAAAAGGCTATATATGGGCTTGCCATTTATTATTGATACTAATTTGTTCTCAGAGAAGATTGCCACTCCATTTCCAAATCAATTTGAGTCACGTTCGGAGAAATTGTCTGAGCAATTCATATATTTTACATCAGCTGGAGAAAATTTTGTCCTCCAAACGTCGTGGAGCTGAAAGACATTCCACTGAAAAATGATTTATTGATCAAGCTAAGACACCATGACAGTTGATCGGTGACAATTGTACTTTTGTTAGCCATAAGACGATAAGTGGAAAAATTAGAAATGAAGATTGTTGCGCCTTCTAAGCCTAGCTTATTTTGCTCTGTTGATTCAAATTGCTTCCTTCAATATTTTAGTGATTTCCCTTTATTGTCATTAACCTGGATTTTCCAAGTGGCTAATTGAAATTGATTTTTGTTGTGTTTGAACGGCTAATCATGTCCTCTGCATAGACTGCATACAGTCATGATGTAACCAAAATCCGCTTCTAGAAATGCTTAAGCGTACAATTGGAAAATTTGAGTCCATCATAGGAGCAATAAGCCCAACCGTTCAGCAAAATCCATCAAACATCAAAATGTACAAATGCTTACTACAGAGGCATCATAACAAATATCGCGTAGTTGATACTCCTAAGATGGGCCTATAGGCCACGCATTCTAAGACAAGCAATTAGTAACCTTTGCAGATTGTAGTATCTATGTTGTTCGGCCAGGACAAACTTGTCACTTTCTAACTATTCCTGGGCTCTATTAGTTGGATTGTCAGCATATCAGTGTGTGATTTGGATGGATTTACTAGCGGAAAAATAATAAGCTGTCCAAGCCTTTCTGAGGACACATACATTTTAATGTGCAAAGAGAATCCATTTATCGGGCACCCTGGAAACGCTTTCTTAACCTCACTTCTACCACTAGTCATATTCATCATATAAATACGAATATCGTTGATAGAATCAGATTGCAGTTGACATCACTAATTTTTTCCATGGAGAACACATTATGCTTCTTCTTTCTTCTCTTCCTCTTATTTTTCTTTACAATATATTTCCTGAAAATTAACAGAAAACTCCTACCAAGTCCTGCTCTTTCCTTTCCAATAATAGGCCGTCTATGCCTCTACAAAAAGCACCTTCATGGAACCCTAGCCAAACTTTCTAAACAATACGGTCCAGTTCTATTTATCAGGTTCGGCTCTCGACCTGTCATACTCGTATCTTCCCCTTCTGCTGCAGAGGAATGTTTCACCAAAAACGACATCATTTTTGCCAACCGCCCTCACCTGCTTGCAGGGAAGCACCTTGGTTATAATTATACCACCCTTGTTTGGGCCTCATATGGTCCTCCTTGGCGCAACTTGAGGCGCATAGCCTCTATTGAAATCTTGTCATCTAATCGCCTGCAGATGTTTCATGGCATCCGTCTAGAGGACGTCAGGCTAATGTGTCAGAGGCTTTTCCGAGGGGCAAAGGGTGGTGAATATCAGATTGTGGACATGAAGTCTATTCTTTTTGAGCTGACACTTAATGTTATGATGAGGATGATTGCTGGCAAGCGATATTACGGAGAGAATTTGACTGAAGTGAAGGAAGCAAAAAATTTCAAAGAGTGACTGAGACCTTTCACTTGAGTGGCGCTACTAATATTGGAGATTTTGTTCCATCATTGAAGCGGTTTGGATTGAAAAATATTGAAAAGAGCTTAGTGTTACTGCAAGGAAAGCGAGATAATTTCATGCAGGATTTGATTGAAGAGCACAGAAGAATAAGGATCGGTTCTGCTTGCACAAAGATTACGAGGACTATGATTGATGTGCTATTATCACTGCAAGAAACTGAGCCTGAGTACTACGCAGATCATATTATCGGAGGCATGATGCAAGTAAAATTTCTCTCTCTCTCTCTCTCTCTCTCTCTCTCTCTCAACCTAAGTAATTAGTAATACAGAAAATTAATAACAAAAGAGAACCATTTAGGCACTTAGTTTAGATGTGTCTGTTTCCTTTTTCACTCTAAATTGCTAGTCTAAACACAGTACTCCTCCAACGCAAACTATGAAGCAAAGTGTTTGATTATGTTCCAGGTCATGTTGTCGGCCGGGACTGACACTTCAGCTGGAACTATGGAATGGGCCCTCTCAAATTTGCTAAACAATCCAAAGATCCTTCTACAAGCTCAGGCAGAGATTGACGCAACATTGGGCAAAGCAGGCTAATTGAGGAATCAGATCTTGCCAAACTTCCATATCTTCGAGGCATCATCAAAGAGACACTTCGGATGTACCCTGTGGCTCCAGTACTAGTACCCCATGAGTCATCAGAGGAGTGCACTATTGCAGGTTACCGGGTCCCACGTGGCACAATGTTATTGGTGAACATGTGGGCCATTCAGAATGATCCTAACTTATGGAACGAGCCTTCAGAATTCAAGCCAGAGAGGTTCCAAGGGTTAGAAGGGGAAAGGGATAAGTACACGTTGTTGACGTTTGGGGCTGGGAGGAGGAGTTGCCCTGGGGAGGGCTTGTCAATGAGAATTGTTGGCTTGGCTTTGGGATCACTGATTCAGTGCTTTGAGTGGGAGAGACTTGGTAAACAAATGGTGGACATGAGTGAAGCCACCGGGCTCACCATGCCCAAAGCTCAACCCCTTTTAGCAAAGTGTAGGCCACGCTCAGCTTTAGCAAAACTCCTTTCCCACTGCCGAGCACTGTCGTTTGCGCTGACGTTCCGCGTGTTTTAGCAATAATTGTCAAAGTTTGAGGCATACAATGCATAAAATTAATGATGTTCCTGTTTCAACCCTCCTCTTTACTCTGTTTCCTCTTCTTTTCTGAACCAGAGAGACCTACGCTGGACTGGAATGTAATTCTTGTTAATATATTAGACCCACAGGACAAACAAACTTTTTCTTATTATTATATATTACAGCAGCGTGCTTCTATATTTACAAAAGGGACAATATCAACTACTACCCTTGAGTTTTGTCTTAATCTTACTCGGAGAACAACTATATTATTTTCATCAAAAACACCCTTGAACTTACATTAAATTCATCATCCAACCTATTCTGATAAAAAAACCACTAACGGAATAGTAAAAAGATATTATACCCATTTTTCATGTTTCTATACACCTAGATATTTTAAAGTAAAGCTTAAAATTGTAATGACCAAAATACCCATAGACTAGAAAAAAGAAAAAAATAAGAAAAAAGACATTTGGGCAG
Organism: Boswellia sacra; assembly: GCA_013180625.2. Taxonomy (NCBI): domain Eukaryota; kingdom Viridiplantae; phylum Streptophyta; class Magnoliopsida; order Sapindales; family Burseraceae; genus Boswellia; species Boswellia sacra. The sequence continues at coordinate 567,850 of SNVD02000067.1, read as the reverse complement.
CAAAAGACGAAAATAATCTTCATTTTAACTGAATTTGGATAACAAAGAGGGCATGCATGAATGTTGGGATACGAAGGTAGCAATGCATTTGGCTTATTAAAAAGCTTCATAGGCAGCCATTTTAAACTATATCTTGAAACTAAAAATCACACAAACTGATATAGCACATATAAGGAGCTTAAAATGAACTCCAGCAAGTGAATGGTTGCAGACACAAACTCCAAAAACCTCTTGGAAGTACACAGCACACAAACACAAACTTCATCACCTTTTTCATACCACACAAACTCCTGAAACTCCATCACCCATTTTCGTTCACACAAACAATCATCACCACCACCCATTTTCAAACACATCACATATTTTCAACCACAAACAAACTCATACTCTAGCCAAAAATGCACTCAACTTCCAAAATACTACATAGTTAAACCAAAAAGCAAATTACCATACACCCATTTAAAAAAAAAGACAAAAAAATTGCAGAAGAGTAGTCATTCACAATCTGGATCCCATCAAAATAAAGGAAACTATCAATAAGGTCATGTTTACTCCCAAAAAGGTTGTAATTCTGCAAGACAAATAAGAGAAAATAACTTATTTTCAGTCTTTGGTTATTTTTACATATGTTTTGCTAAAAAATGCAACTAATAAACAATGTTTGATATACCTGCCAATCACTCAATTAGTGGTGGTTGTGAGCTACCAACTTGAACAACATCAACTCCTCGCCCATTTGGATCCTAAAACATGTGCCAGCGCTTCTGTTATTCCAGAAGTTAACCATTACTCTTTCACTTTCTTGATACCTCCCAGCCAATTTCCCTAATTAAAAAGTTAAGATTTACTTTAAAATTAAAGTATTGCCTAAATCAATGACTTGTTTGGAGCCAATATAATAAAACAAAAACGGGACAATATCAATTTCACTTTCTTGACACCTTCCAACCAATTTTCCAAGTCAAAAAGCTAAGATTTACTTTTAAATTAAAGTATTGCATAAGTCAACAATTGTATACAAGCAGCATCATTGGTAATTATCTCACTGAGCAATATTTCTACAAAGTTCAAAATTAAAAACTTCTAATTCTACCAGATATTTGACCATAATCTCATATTAAATTAATTATGATGATGACATTTGTACAAGAGTGATGACAAAACAAGTAATTATAGAACCTTGACAAAACAAGTAACCCAGATCTCGCCAAAGAGCAAGAAGAAATGATAAAGAAAAAACGGAAATTGTCAAAAGAAATCTCCAAACATAAGCAATGAAATTTCTCAAAATACAACGAAAACCTTTTCCATTATAATAAGCATGCAAAATACTACAACGAAGCACAAAAACAAAAACAGATGTGTGCTCATGAACAACCCAACACAAACCAATTAAAAACCAAACAGATCAGAACGTGAATAACATCCATTACCACATTCCTTCTCTTCATCACAACACAATAATAAAACAGACCATGAATAACAAACATAAAAATAATAGAACAAGAGTTCATACATTTTACATTCAATTTAAGAACGCCCATGACAAAACCCCCAAAACAAACATAATATAGAGATGAGGGTTACGATTTTGTAATGGAAAAAAAATTAACTTTCCCCATGCAATAACAATATCATGCATAAAATTAAAGCCATCAACTGTTATTTCACTATATATGCAAAGAGAAACAACGGACTTACCAGCTTGATGTGCGTCCTCCACAACTAGATCTAATGATACTGCCGTGCAAACTCTTCCAAAAATATGGGATTTAGTTTTTCTTTTGGACTTCCCAAATAACTTAGGGTTTTTGAATTGTTTATCCTTTACAAGAGATTGTGTATGTCGTTTTACCATTTCGCCCTTCACTCATATGTGTTATTAGAAAATTACGTAACTGCCCTTGATGTTGGCAGTTTTTTTAACGGAATAAGTTGGATGATGAATTTAATGTAAGTTTAAGGATGTTTTTGATGAAAATAACATAGTTGTTCTCCGAGTAAGATTAAAGCAAAACTCAGGGGTAGTATTTGATATTGTCCCTTAATAATATTGCAGATACTAATAAATTATATATTCTATGTTGGTCTAATTATATTTTAAGTTAGAAAATTCAACACTTCCATAGAAGTTCAGTAATCACATGAGACGCTATGACATTTTCTTATGAACCAAAAGAAACCCATTGGACAAGTTTTCTAATTTCCAGACCGCGACAACGCCTTAATGGAATTCCATAACAGCCAAACCAGGATTCGCCAGCCCAAAGTTACAATTTTCGATCTTTATTGATACTGGAGAGATTATAGTTTACCTTCAGAATCGGAGGTCTGGACTTACTCAACAATGTCTTAAAATTCACTTTTGTTGTGACATAGGAGCATAGCTTCCAATGTATGATTTGTCTTTGAGGGCAACTTTTTCAACGACATATCTATTGTTTTTTTTAAATAATTATTTTTTCCCAATCGTTTTAAATAATTATCTTTTTCTCAAACGTTTTAATTAATAATCATGCAATCTCACTTATTTAATCTTACAAGTTTGTAAAAGCACTTTGCCAAATTGAAAAGAGGACAAATTTGAATCGATTTAGCCCTCATGTTTACCTCATGGATTTTGTCACATTAAAATATTTTGGAATAGAAGGCACTTTTGACTGGTTATCCTAATATAATGGCGTTTGTCATGAGGTCATTTCTTTACCCATATCTTTTATCCTTTGAAGTAATAAATTTTACAAGTCTTCTATCACTTTCATCAATTTCCTTTCAGAAGTAATATTCAAACAAACTGAAAAAATTCGACTATAAATATCGGAACTCGGATTCTTTAATCATCCATTATAAGTAAATAGCTAGATATCTTCACTCTGATCTGCATAATCTCAATTTTAATTTGCATGCATAAATTCCATCAACTCATAAACACCATGCTTTTCCAACTGATCCTTCTGTTCCTGGCCCTCTTTGTGATCACAAAGCACTTCCTTAACAAGCTTCGGAACAGTCCACCAAGCCCATTCCCCGCCATTCCGTTAATAGGCCACCTTTACCTCTACAACAAACCTCTCCATCGAACCCTTTCCAAAATCTCAAACCGATGGGGCCAAATACTTCTTCTTCATTTCGGTTCACGCCCTGTCCTCGTTGTCTCTTCCCCATCTGCTGCTGAAGAATGCTTTACCAAAAACGATGCTATTTTCGCCAACCGCCCCCGCCTTCTTGCCGGGAAATACTTGGGCAACAACTTCACTAGCCTCTCTTGGGCTTCACTCGGGAACCACTGGAGAAACTTACGCCGAATCTCGTCCCTTGAACTTCTATCCACCAGTCGTCTCCAAATGCTATCTAGCATAAGGAGGGACGAGGTCAAGTTGTTGATTCGCCAGCTCTTTAATCTCCAAAATCAGACAGTGGAAATGAAATCTGTTTTCTTCGAGCTAACGCTCAATGTGATGATGAGGATGATTGCAGGGAAGAGATACTACGGAGAAAATGTGGCGCAAGTTGAGGTGGCAAAGAAGTTTCAAGAGGTCGTGGAAGATACATTTCGTTTTGCTGGTGCTTCGAATATTGTAGACTTTTTGCCAGTGATGAGGTGGTTTGGGATTGGAAAAACAGAAAAGAGGTTAAAGGAGTTGGGAGAAAAGAGAGACGGGTTTATGCAAGATTTGGTGGAAGAACACAGAAGAAAAATGGGGAGTGAGAATAATATTAGTGCAGATGATGGTAAGAACAGAACCATGATTGAAGTTCTGCTGTCTCTGCAAGATAAGGAACCTGAGTATTATAATGATCAAACTATCAGAAGTCTAATGCTGGTAAGGTGGCTTTTTCTTTTTTTTTTTTTTTTTAAATTTTGGTATTGAACTTAAACGAACTGAAATGATTATTTCAGCTTAATTTGATTACAATTTTCGTTTTTAAAATTTTAAACTTGAATTTTTGATATAATTAATTTGAGACTAATAAGCATAGATGACATGTCATTTCCTTTCAGGTTTTGTTAACAGCAGGTACCGATACTTCAGCGGCCACCATGGAGTGGGCTATGTCCCTTCTGCTAAACAATCCCGAAATTCTCATAAAGGCACAAGATGAAATCGACACACACGTGGGACATGATCGTCTAATACTTGAATCCGACTTGGCTCACCTTCCTTATCTTCATTGCATCATAAACGAAACACTGAGAATGTACCCACCTGGCCCACTGCTAGTGCCTCACGAATCATCTGAGAAGTGCATCGTAGGAGGCTTTCGCATTCCACGTGGCACAATGTTATTAGTAAACATGTGGGCGATACACAATGATCCTAAGATCTGGGAGAACCCAACTGAATTCAAGCCAGAGAGGTTCCAAGGTTTTCAAGGTGTGAGAGATGGGTTCAAGTTGATGCCATTTGGAACAGGGAGAAGAAGTTGTCCTGGGGAAGGATTGGCCACTCGCATCGTTGGATTAGCTTTGGGCTCACTAATTCAATGCTTTGAGTGGGAGAGGGTCGGCGAAGATATGGTGGACATGACTGAGGGGACCGGACTGACCTTGCCCAAGGCTCAGCCCTTGCAGGCTAAGTGTCGACCTCGCCCAGCCATGATCAATCTTCTTTCCAAAATTTGAATCAATCTGGACTTTGAAATAACGCTTTGTGTAATTATTCCCAGTAATAATTATGGCCTCAGGATTACGAGCTTCCCATGAACCCGAACCATTACATTTTTTTTCCTCTTATTTCTAACTGCTTGTCACGCATTTAGGTTTAGTGTGATTATTAGTAGTATTATTGTTTCACTGGTATGTACTAATTAATAAAAGCATGTCATAATGACATTTTCGTTTCCTATTATTCTAAAATTGAGTGAAGCATGGATTTCTTTATATATGTTTGGATGTATGCAGTGATTATTACTACTACTACTATTATTATTATTCTGAATGAAATAGAAGTAGAAAAAATTCCGCTGGATCATTGACAACCGTGATGCAAATTCTGATAATTATTTGTTTTAATAAAGTGATTAATTTGTTTTTTGGGAACGTTGAAGGAATAACATCTCTATTTTCTTTTCTTTTAATATAATTTGAAGTTTGACTAAATAATTATTGAATAAATCTTTTATGTGATCCAAGATTTACAATAAATACATGTTAGGACGTTAGATTTTATATATCTTCATTATGAATTATATATTTATATGATCCTAAAAAGAAATTAATAATTCTCTTCATAAATTTTCACCTATATCTCATCTCAAATAATAAAGAGAGTCTGTCTTACAACCGTTGTACCACGTGACATGCTGATGCGATGTAGCCAACCAATAAAAGAGTCCTAAAGTCTGATAAGAACTACTGTTTATCGTACTTTTAGAGTCTCCTATTATCTAACTGTACCACATTAGCGGTACAGCTGAGATAGGACAGACACTCTTCAAATAATATTACAAGTGATGTGACATTATCATATCACCTACCACATCATCCTATGATCCATACAATAAATAACACTTTATTTGCCACATCATTTGGGCTGAAATTTGAAACAAAAAAATTGAGAAAAATATTATTACTTTAAAAAGAAAGATAGCTTCAAAATATAAATAATGATACTCTTCTTAAAATTTTATCTCAGAAATCATCTCAAATGATAGTGTTATAAGAAGTGTCATATAATGTATAGATTATGAGATGATATGATAAATGATATGTCAGTGCCACATCATATGATACAACTTGAGGATAAGTTTTGAGATAAAAAATTTGAAAAGAGTATCGATACTCTCCAAATATTAGTTAATACCTGCCAAGTAAAGTAATGACTAATGCTATTTTTAACTTATTTAAAATATTTAAGGAATCAAATGAACAACGTATATATAATTAAGATGGTAGCTGTACAACCGTACGTTAAGCCAACTACATTACCCATGCTACAGATATGCCTTAAGGGGCCGTTTGGTATGCGGTAATGTCAAGGTGGGAATGGAAATCTAATTCCTAACCCGTGTTTGGAAGCTATTTTACAATTTTAAACTCGGGAATGTTATGTTCCCGTGGGTTTCAGATTCCGGCCTGATGGGGTAATCCTAAACCCTTTGAATACTTGAGTTTAGGATTCCCCGGAATCCCAAACCGATCGACACCACTCCATTTTTATCTTCACAAATCGTCTCTCTCCGATTCATCATCACTGCCATCTCCAACACATAAACTGCAATTCCAACCTCAAAAACTCATTGCTTAATCGACACACAAGCAAAGAAAATAATCAAAAAAAAAAAAACCAGAGGAATAAGAAAGGGAGAGGGAGACGAGAAGAGTCAGGGACAAACCCTTCCACCTCCACAAGAGGAAGATGAGAGACAGGAGAAAGGGTGGTTGATGGTAGCAGCGGCAACGGCCTCTGCCTTTGCCTTTCTCTTCTCTCTCTCTCTCTCTCTGTCCTGGTTTGGCAACGACTCTGTGTACAGAGCTTTGATTGGCTGGATGTGGGCAGAGTTCCAAGTTGTGGCAACTGGAGAATGACAACACGAGGCAAAGCAAATAGACGATGAAGAAGAATAGAGGATTTGAGCGTCGGAGCCTGGCTTGTGGTGGATGACAGCGGCAGAGAGCTATGTATTTGCAACAGCGGTGGTTTTTGGGGAAAAAAGCGGGGAAGAAGGAGAGAGGATAAAAAGATTATATATATATATAAAATAAATCATTGAAAATTATTAAAGAAACCGTGGTGGTTGTGGTGGGTTGTATTTTACTAATATAACATTTAAACAATATATATAATAATTTTACAAATCTTGAAAATTAGCATACCAGAAAAATTTTTAAATCTTATATTAAATTTTTTTATTTCATACTGTAATAAAAAATATTTTTTCACTTATTAAAAAAATTTTAATTATAAAATTTAGTAACATATTTGAAATAAACAAAATTATCAAGTATACTAGAATAAGAAAAAAATTTAAGTATTTTTAAAATATTGAAAAATTTTTAATTATTAAGTTTACACTATAATGAATAAAATTAACATTCCTGTGTGTAGTCAAACACAATAATCTAATTATCATCGTAATCCAAAACAAGATTTTTGTGCTAACCAAATACAGTAATGTTACTTTCCTAGTGATCTGATTCCCATGTTTTACATTCCCAGTAATATGAATTCCATTCCCAAGATTCCAACTCCCCATAACAAACGTCCTCTAAAGGCTTAACGACAATTTGGCGTCTAGATCTTGGCTTCTCCTTCATGTCCTTGCCTCTTGACATTAAAAAGCAATCAAGTGCATACTTGTCAAAACTAAACATTTAGTTAAAACAGTAATTTCCTAACGCAGAATATGAAGCGAAGTGCTTGACTATGGAATGAACAGTTAAACTGGAACTATGGGATGAACGGTACTCTTAAAATTCCAGGTAATGTTATCGGCAGGGACTACACTTAAACTGGAACTATGGAATGAACAGTACTCTTAAAATTCAAGTCAGAGATTCCAAGGGCTGGAACAGGAAAGTGAAAAATACTTGTTGTTTCCATTTGGATGAGGACTAGGCATACTCAACGAATGCTTTAAAATTCCCTACTTGGATGTAACATGGACATGGAGCATTCCTCCACTGTGTGTGTATATAAATCTATATCGTTCAAGAAGCGGCCTTCAAGGTTAATTTTTCAACGGCATTTTTTTGTTTTTGTTTTTAAAATCTTTTATCTCAAAAGTTTTGTTTGGTAATCGTGCAATTAATATTGTTTTGTTAATCTTGCAAGTCTATACGGCGCACTTCGCCAATTTGAAAAGAGGGCTAACTTGAATCGATTTACCCCTCTTCTATGTGCACGCATTTCCTAAACCAGTTCGGAAAGAAGCCACTTGATTGGTTGTCCTGACATTGATGGCGCTTGTGAAGACGTAATGTCTCCACCCGTCTTTCCGTGTTCCACGCACCAACTTTCTATTAACACTTGCGTCTGCGAAGACGTAATGCCTTCCGTACGCGGACCTCACCCTCGTTGAAAATTTGAAATTTTTTATATCTCTTTAAATTTTTATATTCACAAACATGTTTTTATATCAAAATTATTTGATTTTTAACAAATAGACTTTATTGAAAAGACTATATGTTTTTAACAAATATACCTTTTACATTTGTATTCACCTTAACTTGAGATGTTTCTTTTCTTAAACCCTCTTAGAGTTATATAGTTAGATGTGTTTGTCTTAATTTTATGTCATTGCATGATTGAAAAATCATGATATCTATACTATATAATTTATTCGAAAAGATATTTATAATATACATAATCATAATAGATTTGAAAGATTATTTATAATATATATCAATCTAAATTTTTATAAATATTATTTGAACTCAATTCATCATCAATATATTAATTTACATACAATCTTAAATTTAGATAATCAAATAGTACAAACAAATAAATTTTATAGTTATAAAATATCAAAATTCAAATATTAAATACAATTAGCTCTTATATATAGTTTTAAAACAATATTATTCAAAACATAATAGATTAATTATAATCAAAAGACTTTAAAACTTATATAGATTGAAAAATAAAAAATTATCTAATTTTTAATTTATCTTAAAATTATTTTAAATATAATTAAATATTAATTATTATATTTAATTATATATTTATTTTAATTCTATAAAGTGATTAAACATTTAAGGTCAAGAAACTTGGAAACAAAAATTGAAAGTCATAGCAATATTATTCGAAAGTCACTACTATTGTTTTCATGAGGTGGCCTTTTGTCACAGATTAGATTTTCTCCTGTTAATAAAAAATATTGATTTCATCACATTCCACCATTAGAATGACACTGGCTTGGCAATTTTTTCAAGTGCACTTTCGAAGGCATGCCTTTTCCTTTCACCTTCTAGAATCGGTGGAATTATCCTAATTAATTACATTTTTTCAAACTTAGAAACTCTGTGGTCCACAGTTCCCACACCTTTACGAAATTATGCAAGCGCATTTTCACTTTCCGCCATCACTGTTTGCAGACAAAGACTTTGGAAGCCAAGCAATTGCTCATTATAAAAGTCTAAATAACTGAGCTAAGATTTTCATGAGTCTCTTCAAACACCAGACACCGATCGTAATCAGTAGTCACAGAAACCATGCTTTTCTACTCGCTTCTTCTTTTCATAGCTCTGTATTTACTAACAGAACAATTTCTTAACAAGATCAAGAATATCCCGCCGAGTCCTTTCCCAGCTCTGCCCATCATGGGCCATCTCTACCGAATCAAGAAGCCTCTTCACCGATCCCTTTCAAGAATCTCAACTAAATATGGGCCCATACTTCTGCTCAAGTTCGGCTCTCGCTCTGTCCTCGTCGTGTCCTCCCCGTCCGCTGCTGAAGAATGTTTTGTGAAAAACGATATCGCTTTTGCCAACCGCCCTCCTCTACTTGCTGGTAAGCACTTGGGATACAACTACACTAGTCTTGTATGGGCTCCATACGGGGACCACTGGAGAAACCTTCGGAGGATCTCGGCACTGGAGATCTTGTCCACCAGTCGTCTCCAAGCACTCTCTTCCGTGCGGATGGACGAGATCAGATTGTTAATGCGTAGGCTTTACGGCAGTGAAAATCAGATTGTGGACATGAAATCTGCTTTCTTTGAGTTGACTTTAAATGTAATGATGAGAATGATTGCTGGGAAGAGGTACTACGGTGAAAACGTGGCGGCTGTGGAGGCAAAGGAATTTCAAGAGATAGTGGCTGAAACGTTTCGTTCTGCAGGTGCGTCAAATATTGTGGATTTTATGCCGGCGTTGAGGTGGATTGGGTATGGAGGGATTGAGAAGAGGTTAAAGGTTTTGCAGGAGAAGAGAGAGAGGTTCATGCAAGGCTTAATAGAAGAGCATAAAATAGAAATGGGATTCGGAAGTGATGATCATGAGAGAAAAGTGGATAATTTAGATGGACAGAAAAGGAAGACTATGATTGAAGTTTTGTTGTCTTTGCAAGAAGCGGAGCCTGAGTATTATACTGATGAAATTATTAGAAGCCTTTTGCTGGTAAGATAATAATATATCCTTTTTTTAAAAAAAAAAAATGCAATGAGCCCTTTCTTCAATATCTAATTAATGCTCCTTAATTAATTTCTCCGGCACAGGTTATGTTAATAGCAGGAAGTGATACCTCAGCCGGGACAATGGAGTGGGCGATGTCTCTTCTTCTAAACCATCCAGAAGTTCTAAAAAAGGCACAGAACGAAATCGACAATCAACTTGGAGTTGATTGTCTTATTAATGAGCTTGACTTGGCTAAGCTTCCTTATCTTCGTTGCATCATAAACGAGACTTTGCGGATGTACCCAGCGGGGCCATTGCTGGTGCCACACCACTCATCCGAAGAATGCGTTGTTGGGGGGTTCCGCGTACCTAGAGGCACAATGCTATTGGTCAACATGTGGGCCATACATCGTGACCAAAAAATTTGGGAGGAGCCCACAGAGTTTAAGCCTGAGAGGTTTGAGGGCTTTGAAGGTGTGAGAGATGGGTTCAAGTTGCTTCCTTTTGGATCAGGGAGGCGAAGCTGTCCAGGGGAAGGCTTGGCTTTGCGCGTGGTGGGGTCGACATTAGCCTCATTAATTCAATGCTTCGAGTGGGAGAGAATCAACGAGGAGATGGTGGACATGACTGAGGGCAATGGACTCACCTTGCCCAAGGCTCATCCCTTACAGGCTAAGTGTAGGCCTCGCCCAACCATGATCAACCTTCTTTCCAATATTTGACTCAATTTGTTGTGTGGACCAAAGTTATGTACAATTGCTCCTGATCAGCATGGCCTCAGGATTATTATGAGCACCTCATGAACCTGAACTATTAATCAGCTATATATATATATTACAAACTTATGACGCATTTATGTTTTCTACTAATTTTATATTGTTAATGTTATTATTTTTCTAACTGCTCTGTGTTAATGAAGCTTGTCACAACGAGACTTTTATCTTTCAGTTAATTTGAAAATGAAGTGAAGCATGTATTTCTCTACTTAGGTTTATTTTTTCTTAGTGATAAATGGATTTTTTTCCATAAAATGGAATTAAGACATATTAGGTACGGATCATTCACACATGATGCAAAATCTGAATCATTTTCTGCAAAGTGATTAATTCCTTTTATGAGAATTAATCGAATCATCCATAGCCAATCCATTTATATTTTATGATTTGGTTAGATGAGTGAATATTGACTCTTAATTATATTAATTTAAGTGGGTCATGTGATAATTATTCAATAATATATCATATATTTATATACGTAAGTTTTTGTACGGGTGACAGCACCTAAGGTAGTATGATGGTAATTGAATGATTATTTTTATTCAGTAAATCTATTTAATGATCCAAGATCTACTGTAAATACCTGTTGATACGTTAGAGTTTATCTTCTTGAATTATCTATATAATCCTTTTTAAAGGAGTGAATTCAACCCTCCGAGCCCAGTTCTAAATCTCTTACAACAATTAGTCAGCCCACCTCAGATTTAAGCCACAGGAACTTACTGAAGCCGAGTCAAATATGGTCCCAGTTCATTTGCAATCCCAAGTCCAACTATTTATTTCCATCGTAATAAATGGACAAAATAAGAAGTCTATGGGGACAAAAAGAAAGACTTCACTTGGGCTAAGAAAGAATGAAGGCAATTCAAAATTCTTGAAGCAGTGTAAGAAAGGGACCAACAGATAGAAGTTAGAGACAACTTGGTTAGGGAAGCAGCAACTATATAGAGAATATAAAGGAATTGGAGAAAGAGAACAGCCGGGGAATTGTGATATTGGGCTTCTTATAGAAGCAATTCTAGAAAGGGAAAGCAAGGCAGCTCGAGGCAGGTAGAAATAGGAGCATCGACAGTAAGGGTGAGGAGCTCAAGGGGGGACCATGGGAAGAAAGAAGACATATATAGCAAGGGCTCCCCAATGTCACGCCCCGCACGCATGCGCCCAAAAATTGCTTGGATGACCCCCAAGGATTCAGAATTTGGGGCAAGTGTTATAATGTTCCAACATTCTTATAACAAGAGGAATTTAATGGCGCATAAATTAGGCGTGACTTTCTGGAAGTTTCTAGAAGGTTTTAAGATGTTTTAGAATGTTTCGGACACTTCTAGAATACTCCGGAAGGCTTCAGAAGCGTGCTGAATACTTGAGAAGACCCTAGAAGACTCTAGAAGGTTCCAGATGGTAATGGAAGAACGTGGAAGACTATGGAAGCTTCTAGAAGACCATGGAGCTCTCTAGTGTCTAGGGCTCTCTAGTGTCTAGGGTTCTCTAGAAATGTTTTGAGCCTAGTAGATATTTCTAAGCTAAAAGATAAACATTGTAAAATATCTTATGATGCTTTTAGAGAACAAATAGGATATAGACAAGTGGCGCATTGATAATCACACGTTGAGAAGGTGCTCCTCTATAAATAGGGGTGAGCACTCATTTGTAGGTAGATGTGTTCTTCTTGAGTGCTTATCCAACATACATCCTTGTAACACCTCTCTTGTACAATTGCCTTATAAAATAATAACAATTGTACATTCCCTAACTGTCTCTTGCTTCCCTTGATCTTGCTTGGCATTGTCAAGTGCTTAAAGGCTTACTTAGGTATAAGTTTGGGTTATTGAGCGCCTAAGGCCGCACAGTCTAAGCGGTGAAACATTAAGGCCGTGACACCAAGCTCCAATGGATTCTGCTCCTTACTCTCTCTCTCTTCATTTATCTCTCTTTCTCTCTCTAAAAAGTGTTTCTCTGATTGTTAACTGATTACTCTACTTGATTTCAATTGATCGAAATACTGACTTAGCCATCTTGCAGGTACCCACCCTGCTGTACAAGGAGGAGCTGCCTTGGTATTGTTCAAAATGTGAAGCTTGCTAGGCCAGTGGATGGTTATGGAGCTGAGAATGGACTGATGGTTTGGCTAGGAAAGTGTGGAGCAAGATTTGGGTCCGTCACTTTTATATAAGAAAATTAGTTAACGTGTATCAATAAGATTAATGACTAATGTTAATGAAGCTTGTCACAATGACATTATTATTTTCAGTTATTTTGAAATTTGCGTGAAGCATGTATTTCTATACTTAGGTTTACCTTTTTGTGGTGATAAATGGATTTTTTTTAATAAAAATGGAATCGGACATGTTAGACACGGATCATTCTCACATGATGCGAAATCTGAATCGTTTTATGCAAAGTGATTAATTCCTTTTAGGCCTGTTTGGCACGTGGGTTATGATAGCACAATGGGCCCATTTGTATTAAAGTTTTCTTTGAAGTGTTTGGCGCCATTTGGAGTTCGGAAAGGCACGTGGGTTGCGATAGTATAATGGGCCCGATTTGTATTAAATTTTTCTTTGACTGTGTTCGGTGCAATTCAGAGTTGGGAGAGGATAGGATACAAGTAGGGATGGCAACCACATAAAATAAGCGGACATTGGCTGTTGCCAGACCATGGGTTTACGCTGGATGTGTGGTAGATCTTTATTAATTTGAAATTAATATTTATTATAAAACTAAATATATATTATTTAAATTTAAAAGTATTAAAAATAATTAATTTTATATTTTTCTATTAAATATTCTTCATGTTTTTATAATAAAAAATGTAATTTATTAAAATAAATAATTTAAAATACTTATATTATTTAATTATTTTTAAAGTAATTTAAATTAATATAAAATATAAATTAATTATTATTTAAAATTCTGTATAATCAATACTATATTAATACAGTATGATATTATATCTTATCCAAACATATCCTATTTCGTCTCATCCAGTTCAATCCAATACAGGGACGGAGCCAAAAATTTCATCAAGGAGGGGCAATAAATTAAAGAGCAATAGTTATAATAATTTTTCTCAAGTAATAAATATGAATACTTAATAAAAGTTCATAAAATATTTATTGATCTATAAACGCTTTTTCATATTTTGAAAGCATTGTACAATGATTTTATTTTCAATACTACTAGCTATATCTTTTTCTATATATACAACAAACTATTATTCATCAATTGGTCATTTATCCGATTTCGTAATCGGTTCTTCACAATATTCATTGCTGAAAATACCCTCTTCATAGTAGTTGTAGCAACAGGTAGGATCAAAGCTAAAGTCACAAGCATGTAAACTAGTGGATATACCTTATCCCTTTTAGTTTCAACCATACGCCTTGCAAGATCACCAATCTCTTTTAATCCTGAAAACTCAACACTAGAACGCATATCTATAATATAAGTATCAAGTTGAAACTCAAGTGTCATAAGCTCTATTGTAGAGAATTCTTTAGGATAAAATTGTGCAAAACGTATATAATTTTTTCTTATCAAAAGCATAAAATGATTCATTTGGACATAGACATGTCACACAAAGAAGTAACTCAGTGTTAGCCTCATTAAAATGATTATTCAACTCTTGAAATTGTATATCTAAAATGGAATAAAATAGCTCAACACGATAATGATGCAGTTTGTGATTTCTTGAGCTTTGCGTTGTGATCGCCTTAGATTTAGATACACATCCTCCATCTTTGGAATATGAACACAGTGCTTGACACAAAAAGAAGTAACTTCATCAAGCAAAGAATCCCAACCACTTTCTCTCATTGTTTGCAACCGTTGTTTGCACAATCTAACCAAAATCATCGCATTCACAATATCTTGATCCCTTCTTTGTAATGCTTGTGACAATTCATTTGTGACACCCATTATATCTTTCATCAAATGAAGAGTAAACACAATATCAAATGATTGCATCCACATTAGCAACAACAGTGCCTTTGGAATGGCGTGTTTAGGAAGACTAGAGATGGAGGAGAGAGAATGAAGATGTTATTTTACTTGTTTTTAAAGAAAAATATAATTCTTTTAAGTCTTTGTTATTTGCTAAAGAGGAATCATAACATATGGGCTTTAGTTGTTTTTATTTGTACTGGGCCTTACGTTTTAGTTATTGTTATTTGCATTGAGCTTTAAATTTTTATTTTTTTTATTTTTTAGTTAACTTGGGACTTGAGTTTTATACTTCAAATTTAGCCATGGGTGTAAAAGTAAATAAATATTATAAGCAGGGGCAATATGATCATTTTACAAATTCACATACACAGCATTCAAAAAATTTCAAAAACCCATAAGTGTTGCCCCTTCTGAGCCTAAGCTGGCTCCGTCCGTGATCCAATATAACTAATATAATCAAATGCGGTGCACCAAATGCACCAAAAATTTAGAAGATTGTTGACAGAATAATATTATCTCTATTTCTATTAATGTAATATGATGGTAATTCCTCATTAGGCGTATTTAAATTTCTCTCCCTACTAATAAAATCACATATTGTTACTATCTTTATTTTCTATTAATGTATTAATATAATACTATTTTTATAAATTATTTATACAAACTTACTTGTATAAATTTAGTTGCTCGTTTGTTACAGATTAGATTTTTTCTGTTAATTGCACATTATTTCCCATTTCTTCTAGTGCTCTTCTGGCGGTCGGCATTTTTTTTTTTCCCGTTCAGCTTGTAGAATTTAAGGAATTAATTTCTTTTGTTCAAAATTCTTAGACACTGGTCCCCGCCTTTACTAAATCATGCGTCCTCGATCATTTCATTTCCTCCACTACCGACAAACAAAGAGCTTCGACAAGCTTCGACGCAATTGCTCCTTATAAACACCTAAGATTTTGTGCGTCTCTTCAAACACCACCACTGACTGTAACCGGAATCAGTAGTTACAGAAAACATCATGTTTTTCTACTCGCTTCTTCTCTTCATAGTTCTGTCTATACTAACAGAACACTTTCTCATCAACAAAATTAAGAATCTACCGCCGAGTCCGTTCCTAGCTTTACCCATCATAGGCCACCTCTACCTAATCAAGAGGCCTCTTCACCGAGCTCTCTACAGAATCTCAATTGAATATGGGCCCGTACTTCTGCTGAAGTTCGGCTCTCGTCCTGTCCTTATCGTGTCCGCCCCATCCGCTGCAGAAGAATGTTTGGGTAAAAACGATATTGCTTTTGCCAACCGTCCTCCTGTACTCGCTGCCAAGTACTTCGGGTACAACTACACCAGCCTTGTATGGGCGCCCTACGGGGACCACTGGAGAAACCTTCGGAGGATCTCGGCGCTGGAGATCTTTTCTACCAGCCGTCTCCAAGTACTCTCTTCCGTACGCATGGATGAAATCAGATCTTTATTGCGTAGGCTTTACGACAGTGAAAATCAGATAATTGAAATGAAATCTGCTTTCTCTGAGTTGACTTTAAATTTAATGATGAGAATGATTGCTGGGAAGAGGTACTACGGCGAAAAAGTAGCGGGTGGGGAGGCAAAGGAGTTTCGAGAGATAGTGGCTGAATCCTTTCAGTTATCAGGCGCGTCAAATGTTGTGGATTTCATCCCAGTGTTGAGGTGGATCGGGTATGGAGGGGTAGAAAAGAGGCTGATTAGTTTGCAAGGAAAGAGGCACAGGTTCATGCAACAGTTAATAGAAGAGCATAAAAAAGAAATGAGAAGTGATGAAAGCAAAAGTAACTTAGATGGGCAGAAAAGGAAGACTATGATTGAGGTTTTGTTGTCTTTGCAAGAATCGGAGCCTGAGTATTATACTGATGAATTTATTGGAAGCCTTCTGCTGGTAAGATCTACACCCACCCATCATCCATTATTTTCTAACCAAAAAAAAAAAAAAGGTTTTAAGTTTTCAACAAACTCATTTAATGCTCCTTAATTTCTCCCGGACAGGTCATGTTAATAGCAGGAAGTGATACCTCAGCTGGGACAATGGAGTGGGCTATGTCTCTTCTTCTAAACCATCCCGACGTTTTGAAGAAAGCACTAAACGAAATCTACAATCAAGTTGGAGTTGATCGTATTATCAATGAGCTTGACTTGGCCAAGCTTCCTTATCTTCATTGCATCATAAATGAGACTTTGCGGATGTACCCACCGGGGCCATTACTGGTACCGCATCACTCATCCGAAGAATGTATGGTTGGAGGGTTCCGCATACCACGAGGCACGATGCTATTGGTCAATACGTGGGCTATCCAACGTGACCCTGAAGTTTGGGAGGAGCCCACAAAATTTAAGCCCGAGAGGTTTGAGGGCTTTGAAGGCTTGAAAGATGGGTTCAAATTGTTTCCTTTTGGATCAGGGAGGAGAAGCTGCCCGGGGGAAGGCTTGGCTTTGCGCATGGTTGGTTTGGCAGTAGCCTCAATAATCCAATGCTTTGAGTGGGAGCGGATCAACGACGAGATGGTGGATATGACTGAGGGCAGTGGACTGAGCATGCCCAAGGCTCTGCCTTTGCAGGCCATGTGTCGCCCACGTCCAACATTGGTCAACCTTCTTTCGCAAATATGATCCAGTGAAACTCAACTCAAGGATGTAATCTCTCCCACGAAATTAACTACATATCATGCAAGAGGGTGCCGTGGATATCTCTGTCGGTTTAATAGTAATTGTAAAATATTTAATGCCACTTAATAAGGCAAAAGAAATTATCATTGAGTACTTAATCTTGTAGTATATATGTGATATTTACGAATCGTTTTTATATATTTCCATTTTGTTTATAAATATTAAGTGTTTTATTTTAGGCTTTCTCTAAATAACATATTTAATGTCATGTCAACCTTCTATAAAAATGATAAAAATTGTAAAATGATAAAGAAATATGTCCAAATTTACAGATAACGTAAAGGTCTATGAGATTTAATTCCAAAATCATATAAAGAGGTTCACCAGTTTTAATCTTATAAAAATGTTGTTCTTCTAAAAGTTTATATTTGTCAACTACAGATAACAGCGTCGTCGGACTCGTCGTCAAGTGATTGATGAGATTTTTCTTTGGTTCGCTCTAGGCTCCTAACTTTGGAGGTCAAGTATGTGATCAGTCTTCAACTTCGTGACATATGGTGCCTATACCGTTAGTTTATTACTTGGATTTTGTCTATTTGTTTGGGCCACTGTGCCCCTTCGTCTTTGTTGTTTTATTGAAGACAGCCTGTTGTGGTTGGTTTTAGGTCAGTGCGCTATGTTCTGTTTTGTTTGGGACTCTAGGCTCTACTTTATGTTTGTTTTGTTTTGTTTTGAGGCCTTTGGGTTTTATTATTTCCCTTTGAACTTGTGAGTACTAGGTACTTTTCTTGGGGTATGCCCCTCGTATTCTGTACTTTCATTTTCCTTTTAATTTAAATAGTAATTTTTTTTTAAAAAAAAAAAAGACATTATACTGCTATTTTGTACTCAGCTAAGTTTTCGCCAGGATTTGGTATTCCCAAGGTTGTTGATTCTCCAGCGAGAAAAAGGAATCTGAAACCAAGAGGCGATAAAGTGATCCAAGGAAGGAAAAAAAAGAATTTTTTTTAAATAAATACATAAGTTATAATTGAAAATTTTAAATTATCTTTCAATATATTTAATGTCCATTTAAAATAATATAAAAACTTGTGTGAAAATATTTAGAACACTATCTTTTAGAATTTGGTGTTAGTTTTAAATTAATTTAAGAAATTATATTTAAATAATAATTTATACATAATCAATTTCATAGAATTTAACATAACAAAATATCGTTAATCTGATGAATAAATAAAAAGAGTCATAATAAACAGTCTTTTAATAAGATAAGGCTGTATCAGACTATCAGCTGTACAGAGTTGCTGATATAAAATTATTTTATTTGTAAAATTATCCATATTTAAATTATAAATTTTTATATAAAAAGGCCTTATACAAGGTCAAAGCAGGTCTTTCCTTCCACTGTTTCACGTAGAGAAACAAAATCCCATCTGCTATTTCGACTTCCATGGCCATAGGAATTTTGTTTCTGTACTTGCCAATCTTCTTGGCTCTTTATGTCCTGACGAAGCATTTGTTAGTCAAACTGTCAAAGCTCGCAATCTCCCACCAACTCGATTTCTTTCGCTACCAGTAAATGTAATAGGCCATCTCTACCTCCTCAGCATCAAAGGCCGACCCTTCTACAAAACTCTAGCTCAGATTTCAAAACGAAAACGCCCAGTAGTCCACTTCCAGTTTGGGTCCCGGCGGGTCCTTCTTGTCTCATCACCATCAGTAGCTGAAGAATGCTTTACCAAAAATGATACCATTATTGCCAACGCCCTCGCTTAATGATCGGAAAACACTTGGGCTACAACTTCAGCCTCACATGGACTCCCTATGGTGATCTCTCACGAAGCCTTAGACGACTCGCATCCAGTTGCCTGCTAACATTCGTTTTGATGAAATAAGATCATTGATGCGCAGGCCTTCTCACCCAATCTGACTTGACTCTGAATGTCATGATGAGGATGATCGCTGGAAAACGATATTATGGTGAGGAAGTGTCAGATTTAGGAAGCGAAGAAGTTCAATGAGATCCAAGTAGAAACTATTAAATTGGCTGGCGTCTGAAATTTACCAGTTTTTCAAAAGAGCTGGAGAAAAAGCTGATGGAGAATAGGAGAAAGAGGGATGAATTCATGCAGGGCTTGATGAAGGACGTAGGAGAAAAATGAGAATTACAGATTGTTCTATTGAAAAGACGAAAACCCTGCACAACAAAGACGATATCATCAGTGGTCTCCTGATTGTAAGATTCTGTCTGAAACTTGTTAATTACAAGTGACTTATACTTCTTGTTGCGGGTTAAATCCTTCTGCTTGCTTCTGTATTATTTCTATTCTTGGCTTGTGATCTGCCATGATTCTTGTTTGTTTCTTTTGCTGTTTGTTCTTGTGCTATTTCGCCTCTTGTCCTCATGATGCTCTGCCTACATGGACGCTGGCTTGGGAGACTGCCGGGAGGCCCCTCTCTTGATTATGTTTCCCTTGTCAAATAAATAGATAATAAGTTAGCATATTAAGGCTAACTGTCTTTGCTTTAGCCTGCCACTTGGTCACATGAATTGGCTTATTTTAGCTGAGGTGTTACTCAAATGATAACCCATGTGGCTGAATTCTTCTAGGTGTCATTATAATGTAGGGGTGAGATTCGTGTCGTGTCGTGTCGACCCATTTAATTATTCGTATCAAAATATGAAACTTAAACCCACCCGATTATTAAACGTGTTACCCACGTATCGTAATCATGTCATATTTAATTCGCATAATTTACTTAATTGTTTAACTTAGTTATACATAATATATTATATTCTCTATATTTAAATCAATTAAAATTATTTTTAAAATATAAACCATTGTTAGTATAAAATATTATTAAAATCATCATAATTTATTATTTTACAAATTAATTTATTTTATAGTATAAAAATTTCAGTTTTATAATATATATTATAAGTAGGTAATAATTTATATCATTGAATAAATTTACATATTAAGGATATACAAAATATATTTAACTATTCGTGTCATTAAACGGATTGGCGTGTTGAATACCTTCAACACTAACCCGACCCATTTATTAATCGTGTAGCGTGTTCGTGTCGTGTCGTGTCAAAAATTTCCACCCCTATTCTAATGGCATGAAATTAAAATTTAATTACTTAGGGAGAACAATAAAACACTTATGTCGTGTATATTATATACTCAACACTTGTTAAGAGGAATTGCTGCTTTCAATTTCTAAGGTGACAGGATCTTCATGATGCAATCTTTCATCCCCGACTGTTGTAGGTTCTGTTGCGTGGGGGAATAGGGGCCATGGCTAGTACTTTAGAGTGGGCAATTTCGCTTTTGCTGAACCACCCAGAGGCGCTGAAGAAGGCCCAAATAGAAATCGAAAACCACGTGGGACATGGCCGCATGATTGATGAATCTGATTTAGCGCATCTTCCATGGCTCCGCAACATCATAAATAAGACTCTGCGAATGTATCCCCCGCTCCCGTTGCTATTACCTCACTAATCATCAGATGATTTCACAGCGGGGGGTTTCCATTTTCCACGAGGCACTCAGGCACGGCATTATGGGTTAATGTCTGGGCCATCAAAAATGTTCCAAAAAATTGGGTGGAGCCAATGAAGTTCAAGCCAGAGAGATTTGATGGCGTAGAGATGGATTGAGATTGACGCCATTTGGTTCAGGGAGAAGGGGTTGTCCTGGTGAAGCTTTGGGCTTAAGAATGGTTGGATTGGCATGAAGATCTCTTTCAAGAATCTCAACTAAATATGGGCCCCTACTTCTGCTCAAGTTCGGCTCTCGCTCTGTCCTCGTCGTGTCCTCCCCATCCGCTGCTGAAGAATGTTTTGTGAAAAACGATATCGCTTTTGCCAACCGCCCTCCTCTACTTGCTGGTAAGCACTTGGGATACAACTATACTAGTCTTGTATGGGCTCCATACGGGGACCACTGGAGAAACCGTCGGAGGATCTCGGCACTGGAGATCTTGTCCACCAGTCGTCTCCAAGCACTCTCTTCCGTGCGGATGGACGAGATCAGATTGTTAATGCGCAGGCTTTACGGCAGCGAAAATCAGATTGTGGACATGAAATCTCAGATTGTGGACATGAAATCTGCTTTCTTTGAGTTGACTTTAAATGTAATGATGAGAATGATTGCTGGGAAGAGGTACTACGGTGAAAACGTGGCGGCTGTCGAGGCAAAGGAATTTCAAGAGATAGTGGCTGAAACGTTTCGTTCATCAGGTGCGTCAAATATTGTGGATTTTTTGCCGGTGTTGAAATGGATTGGGTATGGAGGGATTGAGAAGAGGTTAAAGGTTTTGCAGGAAAAGAGAGAGAGGTTCATGCAAGGCTTAATAGAAGAGCATTAAATAGAAATGGGATTAGGAAGTGATGATCATGAGAGGAAAGTGGATAATTTAGATGGACAGAAAAGGAAGACTATGATTGAAGTTTTGTTGTCTTTGCAAGAAAAGGAGCCTGAGTATTATACTGATGAAACTATTAGAAGCCTTTTGCTGGTAAGATAATAATATATATTAAAAAAAGAAAAAAAAAGATGCAATGAGCCCTTTCTTCAATATCTAATTAATGCTCCTTAATTAATTTCTCCGGCACAGGTTATGCTAATAGCAGGAAGTGATACCTCAGCTGGGACAATGGAGTGGGCGATGTCTCTTCTTCTAAACCATCCAGAAGTTCTGAAAAAGGCACAGAACGAAATCGACAATTCACTTGGAGTTGATCGTCTTATTAATGAGCTTGACTTGGCTAAGCCTCCTTATCTTCGTTGCATCATAAACGAGACTTTGCGGATGTACCCAGCGGGACCATTACTGGTACCACATCACTCATCCGAAGAATGCGTTGTTGGAGGGTTTCGCGTACGACGAGGCACAATGCTATTGGTCAACATGTGGGCCATACATCATGACCAAAAAATTTGGGAGGAGCCCACAGAGTTTAAGCCTGAGAGGTTTGAGGGCTTTGAAGGCGTGAGAGATGGGTTCAAGTTGCTTCCCTTTGGATCAGGGAGGAGAAGCTGTCCGGGGGAAGGCGTGGCTTTGCGCATGGTGGGGTTGGCATTAGCCTCGTTAATTCAATGCTTCGAGTGGGAGAGAATCAACGAGGAGATGGTGGACATGACTGAGGGCAATGGACTCACCTTGCCCAAGGCTCATCCCTTGCAGGCTAAGTGTAGGCCTCGCCCAACCACGATCAACCGTCTTTCCAATATTTGACTCAATTTGTTGTGTGGAGTCTGTGGACCGCCCGTTATGGGAATAGCTTCGGTGCAGCCGATGTACCGGCTGTACCGCAGCTTTTACAAGTTTTTGGCTGAGAGAGGCTTGAATATATTTACTGCATTTACAAGTTTTTGGCTGAAAAAAGGGTTGTACCAATACATTGAATGTACTGTAGACGGATCCGTTATGGGAACTACAATTGCTCCTGATTAGCGTGTTAGGATTATTATGAACACCTCGTGAACCTGAACTATTAATTAGATTTATATATCTATTTCAGTTAATTTGAAAATTAAGTAAAGCATGTATTTCTATGCTTAGGTTTACTTTTTCTTAGTGATAAATGGATTTTTTTCCATAAAATGAAATTAAGACGTATCAGGTATGGATCATTCACACATGATGTATAATCTGATTAATTCCTTTTATGAGAATTAATCAAATCATCCATAGTCAATTTATTTCTATTTTATGATTTGATTGGACGAATGAATTTTAACTTTTAATTATATTAATTTAAGTGGGTTATGAGATAATTATTCAATAATATATCATATATTTATATAAGTAAGTTTGTGTAGATAGTTTATACGAGTGACAGCACTAAGGTAGCATGATAGTAATTGAATAATTATTTTTATTCAATAAATCTATTTAATGATCCAAGATCTACTGTAAATAGCCGTTGATAGAGCTTATCTTCTTGCATTATCTATGTAATTCTTTTTAAAGGAGTGAATTCAACCTTCCGAGCCCAGCTCAAAATCTCTTATAACAATTAGTCAACCCACCTCAGATTTAAGCCACAAGACCCTACTGAAGCCCAGTCAAATATGGTCCCAGTTCATTTGCAATCCCAAGCCCAACCAGCCATTTTTTTCCATTGTAATAAATGGACAAAATAAGAAGCCAATGGGGGCAAAAAGATAGACTTCGCGTGGGCTAAGAACGGAGGCAATTCAAAATTCTGGAAGCAGTGTGAGAAAGGGACCAACAGAGAAGTTAGAGACTACCTGGTTATGGAAGCAGCAAGCTCTGTATAGAGAATAATTAGGGAATTGGAGAAAGAGAACAGTCGGGGAAATGTGATCTTGGGCTTCTTAGAGAAGCAATTCTAGAAAGGGAAAGCAAGGCAACTGGAGGCAGGTAGAAATAGGAGCATCGACGGTAAGGGTGAGGAGCTCAAGGGGGGACCATGGGAAGAAAGAAGACACATATAGCAATTAGCAAGGGCTCCCCAAGCTCCACATGGATTCTACTCCTTACTCTCTCTCTTCATTTATCTCTCTCTAAAAAGTGTTTCTCTGATTGTTAACTGATTACTCTACTTGATTTCAATTGATCGAAATCCTGAATTAGTCGTCGGATTACCTTTTGTAGGTACCCACCTGCCGTACAAGGAGGAGCTGCCTTGGTACTGTTCAAAATGTGAAGCTTGCTGGGCCAGTTGATGGTTATGGAGCTGAGAATGGACTTCGGTTAGGAAAGTGTGGAGCAAGATTTGGGTCCGTCACTTTTATATAAGAAAAATAGTTAATGTGTGTCAATAAGAGTAATGATTAATGTTAATGAAGCTTGTCACAATGACACTATTATTTTCAGTTTTTTTGAAATTTGAGTGAAGCATGTATTTCTATACTTAGGTTTACCTTTTTGTGGTGATAAATGGATTTTTTTTTTTTTCATAAAAATGGAATCGGACATGTTATACGGATCATTCTCACGTGATGCGAAATCTGAATCATTTTCTGCAAAGTGGTTAATTCCTTTTGGGCCTGTTTGGCACGTGGGTTATGATAGCATAATGAGCCCCATTTGTATTAAAGTTTTCTTTGAAGTGTTTGGCGTCATTGGGCGTTCGGGAAGGCAGGTGGGTTGTAATAGTATAATGGGCCCTATTTGCATTAAATTTTTTGGATATTAATAATTTTCTCCTTAAGATTAAGTGAAAATACAAATTCTCCCTTAAAAGATTTGAAATTATAAATTGCCTCTTAATTTTTGAATTCTGGCGTTAAGTTAAACGGAAAAGGAGGAGAGAGAAAAAATTATTCATAATTTTATCAAAATAACCTCATATTCCATCATTTGATATTAATAATTTACCTGATTAAGCAAAAATACAAATTTCTCTTGCATATTTTGAAATTACAAATTGTCCCATTATTTTTGAATTTTGACATTAAATTAAGTGAAAAAAGACGAGAGAGAGGATAATATATACTATTCGACCAAAATGTTCTTATATAAATACAAACACCTTCACTTACTTTTCTAAAATTACCTAAACACTCTTCACTTTTTTTATTCATTCGTTTCCTTCTCTGTCTCCCCCCTACCAGCAATATCTACCACCTCTCCCTAATGCTTCACCAGATCTTTCCCCCACACCGTCATCGTCTAGGGGTGACAATTTGAATCATGACACGAATATGACACGAACACGATACACGATTAATAAATGGGTCGAATTCATGTTGAGAGTATTCAACACGCCAATCAATTTAATGACACGAATAGTTAAATATATATTGTCAATCATTAACATGCAAGCTTATTTAATAATATAATTTTTACCTTCATACAACATATATATTATAAAACTGAAAATTTTATATTATAAAGTAAATTATTTTACATAATATTAAATTGTAATGATTTTAATAATTTTTTATACAAACAATTATTTTTATTCTAAAAATAATTTTAATTGATATAAATATATAGAATATGACAAACTATGCATAATTAGATTAAACAATTAAATAAATTTTGTGAATTAAATATTACACGATTACAATATATGGGTGATACATTTAATAACCATGTCGAATCCGCGTTTCATGTCTTGACACGAACAATTAAATGAGTCGACACACATGACACGAATTATCATCCCAACAATTGTCGTTTCCTTCTCTTCATTAGCGAAATTGCTTCCGTCACCAATTCCTTCACCAATTTGGATTTGTTAATTAAAACTCGGATTAAATGGTGGGTTAAAATTTACTAT
The DNA here is from genome assembly GCA_013180625.2 of Boswellia sacra. Classification (NCBI taxonomy): domain Eukaryota; kingdom Viridiplantae; phylum Streptophyta; class Magnoliopsida; order Sapindales; family Burseraceae; genus Boswellia; species Boswellia sacra. Next base: position 542,175 of record SNVD02000067.1, on the reverse strand, counting down.
TTATTATTTATTCAATAAATTTTTAAATATTTTTAATTATTATTGTTTTTAATTATTATTAATGTTTTCATCCTAATTTTTAATTGTTTTTATTATTGGGAGGGGGGAATTGTATTTTCGTTTAACTTCTGGGGGTAAGTTGTTAGTATCTCTTAATTTTATTGTACGAGTTTTATTTTCAATAATACCCCTGCTTTGTTTAACTTAACGTTAAAATTAAAAAATCAGGGGGTAATTTATAATTTTAAATACTATAAGAGACAATTTGTATTTTTATTTAACCTCAGAGAGTAAATTATTAATATCCATAAATTTTTCTTTGACTGTGTTCGGTGCAATTCAGAGTTGGGAGAGTATGGGATACGAGCATATAAATACCACGTAAAATAAGCGGATATTAGCTTTTGCCAGACCATGGGTTTACGCTAAGGTGTGGTAGGTCTTTATTAATTTGAAATTAATATTTATTATAAAACTAAATATATTTTATTTAAATTTTAAAAAATATTAAAAATAATTAATTTTGTATTTTTGAATTAAATATTCTTCACGCTTTTATAATTAAAATTTGTAATTTATTAAAATAAAATAATTTAAAATACTTTTATTATTTAATTATTTTTAAAGTAATTTAAATTAATAAAAAATATAAATTAATTATTATTTAAAATCCTATATAATCAATACTATATTAAACACAGTATGATATTATATCTTATCCGAACATATCCTATTTCATCTCATCCAATTCAATCCAATATAACTAATACAATCAAATGCGGTACACCAAACGCACCAAAAATTTAGGAGAATGTTGACAGAATAATATTATCTCTATTTTCTAGTAATGTAATATGATGGTAATCTCTCATTAGGCCTATTTAAATATCTCTCCCTACTAATAAAATCACATTTTGTTATTATCTTTATTTTCTATTTAATGTATTAGTATAACACTATTTTTACAAATTATCCATGCAAGCTTACTTATGTAAATTGGTATGTCAATATTTGATTTGATAAGTGTATATCAAATTTTAATTATATTAATTAATGTGGATGATGCGATAATTATTTAACAATTCTACGTAATTTTATACAAATGATTATGTATTGCTAGTTTGCAACATCCAATGTAATATAATAGTAATTAAATGATTATTTTTATTCAATAAATCTCTTTAATGATCCAGGATTTACCGTCAATATAGGTTTATACGTCACCTACGTCATACTTTGTCTTCTTAAATTATCTTTGTAATCCTTTTATATAAGAACAAATAGTTAATGTGCAGTATCAATCAGGGCAATGACTAATGTTAAATAAACTTAATTGTTTACGTACAAGTATCAAATTGAATAATTGAGGTTAAGGTTGAATACTTGAATATCATTACATTTATTGGGAAAATGAGAATACCAATTCAACTGCACGCGCGCGCACACATAGATATGTATAATAATCATACCATTATTAAAAGCATAAAATTAAAAATTTAATAATTGATGTTAGTTCACTTTCAGTATTTTACGTACGTACTAGTATTAAAAAATATATAATAATCATACACTTTAATGTGGAATGTTTCAATATTTTTATGACATTATTAAATTACAATATTAATAGTTCAATTGTTTACCAAATCAACTTGTTAGATTCAAATAAAAATAAACAAAAAAGAAATACAAATTTTAATAAGTATTAATCAAGTGATTTAAGTAACTGTTTACGTTTGAACTTATCTCATGCACTTAAGTTTATATACTATTTTAACTTTTTGAAATTACCGTTGTAGTTGACTCATCCACATCCCTTTCAAACTAATTTTCGCTGAATTTGACTTTTATTTTTCGTTATATTTACAATTCATTGATTAATTTGCTTTTATTTAGTGATAATTAGTTACTGTCTGTAATGAAGATTAGGGATAAGTTTTAAGTTTTTCACACGTGTTATGCTACAAGTCGTTTTCTTTAATCGGTCAAGATAATACATTTTAAATTTTTTATACTAAATTGTGATTATTCATCTACTACGATCCAATACCAACAAAATAAAAATCAAATATAATTATTTTTACAGTTTCATTAAATTCAATTCAGGTTGTATTGTTTTACTAAAAAAAAAGACAGCTAAATTATATAGTCAATATTCAATTAAAAATATACTATATTATCATATTGCTTACCATGTAATGTATACTATTTATATAACAAATGTTAAATCATTAATTTAACACATTATTGATATGAGATTTGAGTTTTTTTAATAATAATAATTATTCATTCACAAACATTAAATTGTCGTAAATGGATATCCATGATTTAGTGAAAAAAATATCAAATCTCAATAATCTGATTTTGTATATATATTGCTAACAATGAAATAAATTAAAGTATCCCAATAATAATAAAATCAGAAAAGAAAGTTGCATTATATATGTTGTTTGTATCTATTATTATAATAATTACAAGTAATAATACATTTCCTTAGTTTATGTCTCAAATTTAGTGTGAAATTAGTCGTTTGAGTACTTGGTTATAATTCGAAATTATTCTATTTTTTAGGTTAAGAAACTTGGGATATAAAAATTGAAAGTCGTAGCGTTATTCTAAATTTCCTTGTTAATTGCATATTATTTCCCATTTCTTCGATTGCCCTTCTGGCGGCGGCATTTATTTTTTTTCCGTTCAGCTTGCAGAATTTAAGGAATTAATTTCTTTTGGTCAAACTTCTTAGACACCCCATGGTCGGCGGTACCTCCACTACCGACAAACAAAGAGCTTAGACAAGCTTCGACGGAATTGCTCCTTATAAACACCTGAGATTTTGTGCGTCTCTTCAACACCACCACGGGCCGTAACCGTAATCAGCAATTACAGAAAACATCATGTTTTTCTACTCGCTTCTTCTCTTCATAGTTCTGTCTATACTAACAGAACACTTTCTCATCAACAAAATTAAGAATCGACCGCCGAGTCCGTTCCCAGCTTTACCCATCATAGGCCACCTCTACCTAATCAAGAGGCTTCTTCACCGAGCTCTCTCCAGAATCTCAACTGAATATGGGCCCGTACTTCTGCTCAAGTTCGGCTCTCGCGCTGTCCTTATCGTGTCCGCTCCATCCGCTGCAGAAGAATGTTTAAGTAAAAACGATATTGCTTTTGCCAACCGTCCTCCTGTACTCGCTGCCAAGTACTTGGGGTACAACTACACCAGCCTTGTATGGGCCCCCTATGGGGACCACTGGAGAAACCTTCGGAGGATCTCGGCGCTGGAGATCTTGTCTAGTAGCCGTCTCCAAGCACTCTCTTCCGTACGCATGGATGAAATAAGATCTTTATTGCGTAGGCTTTACGACAGTGAAAATCAGATAGTTGAAATGAAATCTGCTTTCTCTGAGTTGACTTTAAATGTAATGATGAGAATGATTGCTGGGAAGAGGTACTACGGCGAAAAAGTAGCGGGTGGGGAGGCAAAGGAGTTTCGAGAGATAGTGGCTGAATCCTTTCAGTTAGCAGGCGCGTCAAACGTTGTGGATTTCATCCCAGTGTTGAGGTGGATCGGGTACGGAGGGGTAGAAAAGAGGCTGATTATTTTGCAAGGAAAGAGACACAGGTTCATGCAACGGTTAATAGAAGAGCATAAAAAAGAAATAGGAAGTGATGAAAGCAAAAGTAACTTAGATGGGCAGAAAAGGAAGAATATGATTGAGGTTTTGTTGTCTTTGCAAGAATCGGAGCCTGAGTATTATACTGATGAATTTATTGGAAGCCTTCTGCTGGTAAGATCTACACCCACCCATCATCCATTATTTTCTAACCAATAAAAAAAAAAAGTATTAAGTTTTCATCAAACTCATTTAATGCGCCTTAATTTCTCCTGGACAGGTTATGTTAATAGCAGGAAGTGATACCTCAGCTGGGACAATGGAGTGGGCTCTGTCTCTTCTTCTCAACCATCCCGACGTTTTGAAGAAAGCACGAACCGAAATCGATAATCAAGTTGGAGTTGATCGTATTATCAATGAGCTTGACTTGGCCAAGCTTCCTTATCTTCATTGCATCATAAATGAGACTTTTCGGATGTACCCACCGGGGCCATTACTGATTCCACATCACTCATCCGAAGATTGTATGGTTGGGGGGTTCCGCATACCACGAGGCACGATGCTATTGGTCAATACGTGGGCTATCCAACGTGACCCTGAAGTTTGGGACGAGCCCACAAAATTTAAGCCCGAGAGGTTTGAGGGCTTTGAAGGCTTGAAAGATGGGTTCAAATTGTTTCCTTTTGGATCAGGGAGGAGAAGCTGCCCGGGGGAAGGCTTGGCTTTGCGCATGGTTGGTTTGGCATTAGCCTCAATAATCCAATGCTTTGAGTGGGAGCGGATCAACGACGAGATGGTGGATATGACTGAGGGCAGTGGACTTAGCATGCCCAAGGCTCTGCCTTTGCAGGCCATGTATCGCCCTCGTCCAACATTGGTCAACCTTCTTACACAAATATGATCCAGTGAAACTCAACTCGAGGATGTATTCTCTCTCACGAAATTAACTGCTTATCATGCAGGTAGGAGGGTGCCATGGATATCTCTGTCTGTTTAATAGTAATTATAAAATATTTAATGCCACTTGATAAGGCAAAAGAAATTGAGTACTTAATCTTGTAGTATATATGTGATATTTACGAATAGTTCTTATATATTTCGATTTTGTTTATAAATATTAAGTGTTTTATTTTAGGCTTTCTCTAAATAACAAATTTAATGTCATTTCAAACTTCTAAAAAAATGATAAAAATTGTAAAATGATAATGAAATATGTCCAAATTTACAGATAACATAAAGGTCTGTGAGATTTAATTCCAAAATCATATAAAGATGTTCACCAGTTTTAATCTTATAAAAATGTTGTTCTTCTAAAAATTTATATTTGTCAACTACTGAGAAATGACATTATACTGCTATTTTGTACTCAGCTAAGTTTTCGCTAGGATTTGGTATTTCCAAGGTTGTTGATTCTCCAGCGAGAAAAAGGCATCTGAAACCAAGAGGCGATAAAGTGATCCAAGGAAGGAAAAAAAAGAATTTTTTTTTAAAATAAATACATGAGTTATAATTGAAATTTTTAAATTATCTTTCAATATATTTAATGTCTATTTAAAATAATATAAAAACTTGTGTGAAAATATTTAGAATACTATTTTTTAGAATTTGGTGTTAGTTTTAAATTAATTTAAGAAACTATATTTAAATAATAATTTATACATAATCAATTTCATAGAATTTAACATAACAAAATATCGTTAATCTGATGAATAAATAAAAAGAGTCATAATAAATAGTCTTTTAATGAGATAAGGCTGTATCAGACTATCAGTTGTACAGAGTTGCTGATATAAAATTATTTTATTTGTAAAATTATCCACATTTAAATTATAAATATTTATATAAAAAGGCCTTATACAAGGTCAAAGCAGGTCTTTCCTTCCACTGTTTCACGTAGAGAAACAAAATCCCATCTGCTATTTCGACTTCCATGGCCATAGGAATTTTGTTTCTGTACTTGCCAATCTTCTTGGCTCTTTATGTCCTGACGAGGCATTTGTTAGTCAAACTGTCAAAGCTCGCAATCTCCCACCAACTCCATTTCTTTCGCTACCAGTAAATGTAATAGGCCATCTCTACCTCCTCAGCATCAAAGGCCGACCCTTCTACAAAACTCTAGCTCAGATTTCAAAACGAAAACGCCCAGTAGTCCACTTCCAGTTTGGGTCCCGGCGGGTCCTTCTTGTCTCATCACCATCAGTAGCTGAAGAATGCTTTACCAAAAATGATACCATTGTTGCCAACGCCCTCGCTTAATGATCGGAAAACACTTGGGCTACAATTTCAGCCTCACATGGACTCCCTATGGTGATCTCTCACGAAGCCTTAGACGACTCGCATCCAGTTGCCTGCTAACATTCGTTTTGATGAAATAAAGATCATTGATGCGCAGGCTTTCTCACTGTCAAAGCCAATCTGACTTGACTCTGAATGTCATGATGAGGATGATCGCTGGAAAACGATATTATGGTGAGGAAGTGTCAGATTTAGGAAGCGAAGAAGTTTAATGAGATCCAAGTAGAAACTATTAAATTGGCTGGCGTCTGAAATTTTCGAGATTTTCAAAAGAGCTGGAGAAGAAGCTGATGGAGAAGAGGAGAAAGAGGGATGAATTCATGCAGGGCTTGATGAACGACATAGAAGAAAAATGAGAATTACAGATTGTTCTATTGAAAAGACGAAAACCCTGTACCACAAAGAGGATATCATCAGTAGTCTCCTGATTGTAAGATTCTGTCTGAAACTTGTTAATTACTAGTGACTTATTACTTCTTGTTGCGGGTTAAATCCTTCTGCTTGCTTCTGTATTATATCTTCTATTCTTAGCTTGTGATCTGCCATGATTCTTGTTTGTTTCTTTTGCTGTTTGTTCTTGTGCTATTTCGCCTCTTCTCCTCATGATGCTCTGCCTCCGTGGATGCTGGCTTGGGAGGCTGCCGGGAGGCCCCTCTCTTGATTATGTTTCCCTTGTCAAATAAATAGATAATAGGTTAGCATATTAAGGCTAACTGTCTTTGCTTTAGCCTGCCACTTGGTCACATGAATTGGCTTACTTTAGCTGAGGTGTTACTCAAATGATAACCCATGTGGCTGAATTCTTCTAGGTGTCATTCTAAGGGCATGAAATTAAAATTTAATTATTTAGGGAGAACAATAAAACACTTGTATATTATATACTCAACACTTGTTAAGACAAATTGCTGCTTTCAATTTCTAAGGTGACAGGATCTTCATGATGCAATCTTTCATCTCCGACTGCTGTAGGTTCTGTTGCGTGGGGGAATAGTGACCATGGCTAGTACTTCAGAGTGGGCAATTTCGCTTTTGCTCAACCACCCAGAGGCCCTGAAGAAGGCCCAAATAGAAATCGAAAACCACGTGGGACATGGCCGCAGGATTGATGAATCTGATTTAGCCCATCTTTCATGGCTCCGCAACATCATAAATAAGAATCTGCGAATGTATCCCCCGCTCCCGTTGCTATTACCTCACGAATCATCAGATGATTTCACAGCGGGGGGTTTCCATTTTCCACGAGGCACGGCATTATGGGTTAATGTCTGGGCCATCAAAAATGTTTCAAAAAATTGGGTGTAGCCGATGAAGTTCAAGCCAGAGAGATTTGATGGCGTAGATATGGATTGAGATTGACGCCATTTGGTTCAGGGAGAAGGGGTTGTCCTGGTGAAGCTTTGGGCTTAAGAATGGTTGGATTGGCATGAAGATCACTCATACAGTGCTTTAAGTGGGAGAGGACTAATGAGCCGATGGTGGACATGAGTGAAGCGATTGGATTTACAATGCCAAAGGATCAGCCACTTCAAGCTAAATGCCACCCTCGCCCAATCATGCTTAAGTCTCCTTTCTCAAACTTAGAACTAAACTCTCAGGTTAACTTTGCAAGATATAGGACTTTTTGTCAAGCAGTAATGAGTACTTCAAGTTTGTTAGCAAAAATGTTATTTTGAATTTTGATCTGACTAGCTTTTATGAGAAACAGTTTATACGACTTATAGTATTTATTAAAAATTTATTTATACTATAATTTAAGTACAATGGTTGTTGGCTTTTAGCTAGCACAAAAACAATTGCTAAATCTTAAATAATATTAGATGATATTTGTAAATAAGAGGAAGAAATGATACCGGACCGGCGTTTTACCGTTGGTGGGCCGTGTGAGACGTGACCGAGCGGAGAGGAGAAGCAAGAGCAAATTGAAAGGGAGAGAAATGATGAGATAGAAGGCCAATTGAACAAATAGAATTGAACTAGCATGTGAAATTGAACAAGGTTGAATTACATAAGGGGGACTATTTACAGACGTTTGATGCCGCTCAACTAACAAATGAAAATGTGCCAAAATAAGGATCAATTAAATTTGCCAAAAGATCCATCATAGTCAATTGCGTTTGCCATTTCTTTGGCCAATAAAGAACAGTCATTTGCTTTCACCACTTCACATAGTCACGTGCTGGACATCCGCCAAACAATTTTATCACCATTTATTGTTTTTATCCACTATTATTTTAATTAGTATTTCCCCTTCAAATGAATATACAATAGATTGTTTTTTTTCATGATATGAGAAACATTTCCTATCTATCTTGATATTGTATTTGTCTTTGGTCATGGTCACGGGGATAATCCCTCATTCAAGAATCTTAATAAACTTCAATTAATAGCCTCCACCAGATGGAGGTTTGGTAATTGAAGCCATAAATAATACGACAAAAAAGAGGAATCTTTAAAGTCTATATTTAAAAAATATATGTTCATTAATCTGATTGCGAATCTCTAATCACATATGCGCTGATTTCATTCGTTAATATTTAAGCAAATTTCGTTGACATCCCCTAATTTTGGATTAATTTAACATAGTTTAAGCAAAAAACAAAAAGAAAGCTTGAAGGAAAAAAAAAAGGAGGACTACATGCACCTATAATTGATACTCTTTTTTTTTAAATTAAATATAATAAACACAATATAAAAAACACATATTTATGCCGTCCCTTAAAATATTAAAACGTTAATTGATTTAAAAACACTTATTAAACGTTGAGGTGGATTGGCTATTTGGCTTAGAGGGATGGAGCAGTGGTTGTCTGGTTGACTGGTTTTCAGGAGAAGACAGAGAGGCTCATCCAAGGCTTAATAGAAAAGGCATAAAAAGGATAATATTTCTATCACTATTTTATCCTATTCTCGCCTGCATTTGGTAATTCCAAAGATTCTTTATTCCCTAGCTAGAAAAAGAATCGGAAACCAAAAGAAGACAGCAGGATTCAAAGGAAAAAAAATTAAAAAAAAAAGATAAAATTGAAAATAGAACTATCCAATTCCAGAGAGTACTAACCAATAAGAAAAGTCATATATTATGATATAATAAACTTCTCATCAAATTATATTATATATTACATTAATTATAAAAATTATATGCTGCGGATATAATTAATTATAATATTATATTTTATGGAGTTGATTATATAGAATGGTATTTAAGTACTAAAAATTGGACAAAAATATTGATTTAAAAGGGTATTCTAGGACGTTAAAGCAAGCAGGCATCTCCTTCGACACGTGAAGGAACAAGCCTCACATCTTCAATCTTTGCGCTAGCAGCCCGATGACCATGGGAAGCTTGTTTCTCTACTTGCCAATCTTCTTAGCTCTTTATGTCCTGACGAAGCATTTTTTAAACAAAATTCGAAATCTCCCACCAGCTCCATATCCTTCACTACCCACAATCGGCCATCTTTACCTCCTCAACCCCAACAAAGGACCCTTGTGCAAAACTCTAGCTAAGATTTCAAACCGAAAAGGCCCCATCCTCTACTTCCAATTTGGGTCTCGCCGGGTCCTCCTTGTCTCATCACCATCAGCAGCCGAAGAATGCTTCACCAGAAACGACATCGTTTTCGCCAACCGTCCTCGCTTCCTCGTCGGAAAACATTTGGGCTACGACTTCACCAGCCTCGCGTGGGCTCCCTATGGTGACCTCTGGCGAAGCCTTAGACGAATTGCCACCGTTGAAATCTTGTCCGCCACTCGCACCCAATTGCTTACTCATATTCGTGTTGATGAAATAAGATCATTGATCCAAAGGCTTTTTCATGGACGTCAAAGTCAATCTATTAACTTGAGGACTTCGCTTCAAGAGCTGACTCTGAATGTCATGATGAGGATGATTGCAGGAAAACGTTTTAACGGTGAGAACGTGCCAAATTTGGAGGAAGCCAAGAAGTTTAAAGAGATCCATGCAGAGACCATTAGATTGAGTGGGGCGAAAAATATAGGAGATTACTTGCCATGGATGAAATCACAGGAGCTAGAGAAGAGGATGATGGAGTGTAGGCGAAAGAGAGATGAATTCATGCAGGGCTTGATAAAGGAGAATAGAAAAAAAATGGCAATTACAAGTAGTACTGATTGTTCAAGTGAAAAGACAAAAACCCTAATTGAGGTTTTGCTGGCGCTGCAAGATACAGATCCCGAGTATTTCAAAGACGAAGTCACATGTAGTCTCATGCTTGTAAGATTGATCCACTATTAATCCTCCAATTAATTTTATTCGTCTTAAACCTGTTTGTTACGGCCATAACAAAATTGGGCCTCAATTATTTATAATACAATAAGCTCATTACTGTAGCCCATTATCTGGGCCTATTATCTGGATCCTACAATGACCCAGCCTCAATTATTTTTAATTCAGTAAGCCCATTACTGAAGCCTACTAATTTGGGTCCGTTATCTGGATCCCATAATGGCTTATCCTGACTCCTATATAAACCCTCCGAAACATTGCTCAAGGTGTGCACACTTTTCTGAACTTACTCTCTCTCTAGATTTCCTTTATTTTTGAGAGCTTCTCTCTCTAGGAAATTCCCTCAGAAAATTCCGGAGTGCCGGAAACTGACTTGAGCGTCGGAGGGTCTTCGCCGGCACCACCGGCGACACCCCTAACTGTTTTTCTGTGCTCGCAGGACTGGACCCGACGTACGACCCGAGTTCCGACCCGCTTCCCGGCCGTCCGGAAATCGTGCATCAACAGTTGGCGCCGTCTGTGGGAAACGACAATTCAAGCCTCTTTAGTTATTACTCCCATCCAAACGTATTCAAACACATCATGAGTAACGAATCCCAACACTCAACCTCCCTAGAGGTTGACGAAGAAATCGAGGTTGAAGCACCTCCCCGACGTCGAAGGGTAGTTGATACGGGGAGAGCATTAGTTTTATCTTCTGGGGTGGGGCCTAGCCTCAGGCAACCCCGGCTTCTACTTAGAAGACCGAAAAAGGGCAAGACGAATCGGTTAACTACCATGGAACATACCATGCGAAATTTCAGTGAACAGATGAATCGTATGGTGACGGTATTCAACCAAGCATTTGGACAAAGTGTCCAGCCGGCTGCAAACGCTGCTGGAAATAACCCGATGAGTGCCATGGTAGTACCAAATGTCCGGACGGATGTTGGTGGACGTCCTGATTTAGTCGCCCAGACTACTGGATTACCTCGCCATCAGGTCATTCAACCAAATCTTCCCCATCCTATTGTCCAAGGAGGGGATGGGCGTCCACAGATTCCCTCTCCCTCGCATATCATATCCGAACAACAGCTAGCAGCAGTAAACCTTCGACACTCTCTGAACAAGAAGTGCCATACAAGCGTTGAACAGATACCGAGGGGAAGTAATGTTGATCGGCCCGCCTATTCCTATCATGGTCCTTACGCTCCAGGGCGTAATTATCAGCCCAAAAGAAATCGCTCCAGCTCACCACCTAGAGTTAAGAATCATCGCCCAGATGTTGCCCCAGTGGATGTCTCGGAGGAGGGGACATCAGACAATCATTATGCGGAGTTCAAGCGAGAAATAGATGAAAAAATCCATAAACTGGAGAGGTTAATTAAGCGTTCAGGAGGAGAAGAAGATGGTCGTCCACAATGGGAATCACCCTTTGCTGAAGATATCCTTAGGGAAAGATACCCATCCCGATTCCGGATACCGCAACTTGAGCTGTACTAAGGGACGACGGACCCCCGAGAGCATTTAAACTCTTTTATTTCTCACATGGAGATACAAGGGGTCTCAGGGGGAATCATGTGCAGAACATTTTCTCTTACCCTTGGAGGATCAGCTAAGCAATGGTATAGAAGTCTACCAGCTGCATCCATTTCCAGCTTTGAGGATCTTGCCCATAATTTCCTCACACATTTTAGCAACATGAAAACGAGAAGTCGACCAGCGCAGAGCCTTCTTTCAATCAAGCAGGGTCGTAATAAATCCCTCCGTGCATTTTTAAACAGATATCAGCGGGAGGTTGCCCGAGTGGATCTATTTCATGATGGTTACGCTATGCAAGGCTTGGTTCAAGGAATCAGAGGGGAGCTCCCTCTAGCATGGGAATTCTCCGTTAACCTCCCACGTACGTATCAAGAAGCATTAGCAAGGCTCTCTAGCCATGCTGATGCAGAGGAAATTTTTCAAGCAAATTACCATGGGCAAACTCCGGTGGTACCTAATTCCTCACGCACAGATAGACGACCGTATGATAATCATAGAGGAGAACCTCATGATAGAAACCGTAGATCAGTTCCGGATCGACGCTCTGCGCGAGACACAGTCAGAAATGATCGCTTCCTGTTACAAGGGTCATCCACCCGACCCCGCCAAGAGCATCATGACCAACCTCAGGAGGAGCACCGTACATTCACGTTGCTTACTATGCCGCAGCAGGATATCCTGAAGGAAATCAAAGATAAAGGTCTGCTGAAGGAACCTGCCCCCTTACGGTCGAATCCAAAGACAAGAGACAGGAGAAAGTATTGTCATTTCCACCAGGCTCATGGTCATAACACTGCATACTGTTTTGAACTGAGGAGACAAATCGAGGGTCTTATCAAGGATGGCCAGCTACAAGAATACATCTATCGGCCCCCTAAACCATCCAACAAGAATGACAAAGGGAAGGAACTGTTAAAAGAAATAGCCACGATTTTTGGGGGAGTAGTGGCTGGTTCGAGCTCCCAAGCTCGAAGGCACCTGGCTAGGCAAGTAAGATACGACCTCCTTCACCACGAGGTCAACCTGACAGCCTCTTCCACCAATGTAGGAGATCATGATGTTATCTCCTTTTCATCATAAGATACGCAGAGTATCCATCATCCACATTGTGATGCCTTGGTATTCACAGTGATAGTGGCCAATAAGAGGCTACGAAGAGTGTTGATTGACAACGGAAGCTCGGCTGACATAATATCGTTGGATGCATTCGATCGATTGGGTCTCAACCGTAGAGATATGAGAGGCATCCAAACCTCCTTGATAGGATTCACTGGTGGAAAAGTCATTCCCGAGGGAGTGATTTCGTTACCAGTAACCTTGGGAAAAGGCTCCCTATAGACAACCAGGATGGTGAACTTTCTCATAGTGGATCATCCGTGTGTTATAACGCCATTCTTGGACGGCCATCACTTTATGACTTCAAAGCCGTGATGGGTATCTATCACCATGTCTTAAAATTTCCAACATCCGCAGGGATAGGAGAGGTTAGAGGTGAACAGCGAGCCTCTCGAGAGTGCTACAACATGGCTTTTAAAGAGAAGGCACATAAGCTGATGATAATTCGAGGAGAACCTTCCGTGGGCATAAACTAAGTGGGCAAGTACTACGAAGTACCCTAGATCCCACCGATGGGGTATTGGGGCCCAACTGGGAAGGTCTATACCAAGTCAAAGCAGTCATCCGACCAGGCACCTACAGACTGGTCACCATGGCTGGAAGGTCGCTCCGTCATCCATGGAATATTGAGCACTTGAAGAAGTACTACCTATAATCTCTCTATATCTGCAATAACTCCGCTCAAGAGCTTATGCATGTGTAACAACTCCCATAAGGAGACCAATAAAGAGATTGTCAATAAAGTGTTCAGTTTATTCAGAATTTTTGTGATTATACACCCTTAAAGCACATGTATGATCAAATTGCAATAAGACGAGAAGAATAAAAGAATACAACACCAGAAAGAAAAAAATTTTTCTTAGTGTTCTTATTATTTCAAAGTTGGTTGAGGGATGCCACACATCCTCACCTAGTACATTGAACTGAAAGTAAAGACAGTAAAAGATAAAGTCAAGGCCTGGAGAATAGCCTTGATATGATTATTCCCTATGAATAAGCATCTACCTAGTTGGAAGAATTCCAACTATCTCTAAGAAGTGGCCTCATCACCTCCTTCTTCGTCTGAAGACGATGAGTTAGAGTCGCCTTACTTGGCCTCCCAAGCTGCTGTGTCCAATGTCGACTCATAATCCTCATCTTTAAGGATGAGGCGGTGGAATTGCTCGGGATCGGAGTCTGCTGTAGGGATAGACTCTTCCACCAAGTTTAACTCCTCGGCTATGGGTGACTGATCAATCTCTGGGTGGCGGTCATGGAACCATCTACGCACCCCATTGACTCCCTCAATATAGGAGCGTTCCATAACTTGCTGGTAGATACGACCCCTACAGAAGCGAGCGACTGCTTTGTCAATCCTACTTTGCTCAGCAGCAGCTCTCTCTCGAAGCTCTCGACCAAAATCGTTGGCCCTCTTATGTTGGATAGCTGCCTCCTTCTTGGCTTCGGACAAGTCCGCCTTCATTCTGCCCATCTGTTCCTTCATCTCTGCCATTCTTCTTTCCGTTTCGGTTAAGTTGTCAAGGCAGACTAGATGCTTCGCCTTCCAGTCGTCAACCTTAGAAGTGAGATGGTTAACCTTCTTGAGGAGGTTGGTATTGGTAGACTTTTCTTGAGCTAAGGGTCATGTCGCCTACAGAGAGAAAGGCAAAGAGAGGGAAGGAGTTAAGGCATGACTTTCAAAGTATAAAGAAAAACGGAAGAAAGGGTCTCAGTGAAGCTTAACCTGAAGGATGATGCACATCCCGACGGCGATCGCATCAAAGTATGTGAGTTTTACACTCTCTGGAAAGACATTGGTAGGCATGAGGCGTGCAGCATTTTGAGACAATTCCCGAAGGTAGTCTCCACATGTTGAGCCACTCTGAAAGCCCGTACTGTCAAAGGTAAAACGTTTGGGTAGCTGAGAGGCTGAGGGTAACCTGCTCCCAGTAGGCTGAGAGGCTGCCACTTAACCCGCAGGCTGAATGGAGGTTGACCTATCAGGAACTGGCTTCCGTACAGGAGTCTCCTTGTGACCATTGGCTTTCCTCTTCGAAGGTCCAAGAGTTAGGGGACTTCCACTTCGTTTCTTCTGGGAAGAACTAGGTCTGTCATGGGTGAAGGGCTTAAGCGGCATCTTGGCTACAAGTTGAGCGAACTGCTTCTTGGTAGGATGTAAAGGAAATAGTCCAGCGCGAAGATAAAACTGGTAAGACAACAAGCACATGTTTGATGAAGTAAGATCGGAAAGTAATGATCAGGCTTACCTTCCGGAGGAATGGGAGGTGATAAGCCAAGACGGACCAACTGCTCCCGATCAGTGAGGCTATGCACGTTCTTCGAGTCCACGGATAGCTTGAGTACCACTTGCAAGTCGTCTCTCTCTTTCTGAGATAACAGCGGGCGTTTGGTCCAAGGAACTACAATAAAAACAGAAAAGAATGTCAGTTGATCAAGAGTTGTTATAACAACGGCGGATAGGGTGTCATTATAATAGGGTACCACAAACACCAAAACGCCTCCTGATCTTCAACTTCTCCCCCTTTGGACGAGCACCTTCTTGGTACTTCCAACCGCCACCACACCAGAATTGCTTATACTTCCATTCTTTCACATGGGAGGGAATGCCAAAAAGGCGGTTGGGGTTATCCGTCTTCCCTCGCTGGGATATATAGTAGTAACCCGTCTTCTCACCACTCGGTGGGTGAATAGCAAAAATATGCTTAACATGGTTGGTGGTAGGGTCACCAAGGCCGGCGCTTCTGAATAAACTTTGGAAAGCTATCAGAAGCCTCCACCCATTGGCCGACAGTTGGGTAGGAGCGATGCCCATAGCATCGAGTATACGGCGAACATAGTTATCAAAGGGCACCCGGAGACCAGCTCTCAATAGCTCTAGGCTCAAACCAATGATACCCCGTGGTGGCCTACTCCACCGATCACCCTTCCTTGGAAGAAATAGGATGACTGAAGCTGGAATAAGGAAATGAGCTCTATATATTTTTAATCGATCGTCCGGGAGTTGGTTATCAATATGGTTGGCCTCCCACCACTTTTCGACCTCAGGTTCGTTATCCGAGGTGGCAGAGGACGACCAGTCGCTATCCCCTTTAGTGTCTACCACCTTATGGTTGACAGAATTCTGTCCCAGCTCCCGATCCGGACCGAAGAAGTTTTGATAAAACTCGTTAACCTCTTTACAGTTGGTCGCTGGATCCTTGTCCCTAGAAGACTGGATTTGATGACTCGATTCCCCCCGTAGCAGTTTCACAATGGTTTTAACTCTAACCATCTGCACAGTCAAAGAGGGGTTGTTAGTCATCAAACCAAGTCTACTGAGGGAAGGAAGAGAAAAAAAAAAAGTTGGGGGATTGTATTGAAAGTCCGCGGAAACACGCCCGCGGAGGAAAAATTATTTAAGTTTGAAAATTCGCGGAAACACCCCTGCGGAGGAAAAAATTATTTAAGTTTGAAAATCCGTGGAAACACCCCCGCGGAGGAAAAATTATTTAAGTTTGAAAATCCGCGAAAACACCCCTGCAGAGGAAAAAATATTAAAGTTTGAAAATTCATAGAAACACCCCCGTGGAGGAAAAAATTATTAAAGTTTGAAAATTCACAGAAACACTCCCGCGGAGAAAAAATAAAAGTTTGAAATTTCACGGAAACACCCCCACGGAGAAAAAATAAAGGTTTAAAATATCGCAGAAACACCCCCGCGAAATAAAAATTGAAGTTTGAAATTTTGCAGAAACACCTCCGTGAAATAAAAATTGAAGTTTGAAATTTTCCGGAAACACCCCCGCGAAATAAAAATTAAAGCTTTAAAACTTTGAACGAACGCCCTGCAACTAATATATATGAAGCTTTAAAATTTTGCAGAGAGGCCCTTGCAGATTCACATAACCTGCATGCAAGGGCTACGTGATTTCCCTTCGGCCTCCGGCCTCGCCGGTTGCCTACCTCTCCCCCTCCCCGGTCGCCTGCCTCTCCTCCTCGCCGATCGCCGACTTCTCCCTCTCGCCAGTCGCCGGCCTTTCCCTCCTCGCGCTGCGCCCAACGCCCGGCGTGCCCAGGCAGCTCGCCCAGGCAGCACACCCACCGTGCCCAGGCAGCACGTCCAGGCAGCACGCCCAACGCGCCCAGGCAATGCGCCCAGCGTCCAGCGCCCCACGCACTGCATGCTTCTCCCTGCGCGCCCCAGCACCTGGCATGCTTCTCCCTTGCCTCGCGTGCGCACAGCTCCCCTCGCCCTTGGAAGCTCGCCTCTCGCCCATGCGCAGCAAGCACGCGAGCTCGCCCATGCGCACTCGCCTTTTGCCCTTGCAAACTCAGCCCTCACCTTTGGGAGTTCGCCCTTCTCATGCAGTTCGCCTTTCTCTTCTCACATGGTCGTCACTCACCAACTTTCAACTCCTCTCACTTTCCTCATGCAGTAAGTCATCACGTTCCAGGAGCCTTCCCGCTCATTTATCACTCACCCACCCTCCATCACGTTCCCAAGTATGCTTAAGCACAACTATGATCACTCTTAGTTTCACAAATCTGTTGAACCATAGCAGCTCATTTTGGTTCTCAAGCTTCATGCAATATTAAATCTCATGCCACATGCTTGCACTACTAGTATATTCCCATTATATTAAAGTGTTTCAAGTCATTCATTACCAAACCTCCTTTTTGATACGTTTTTGCAATGCAAAGCCTTCAACATTCTTTATATTTGTTTGAAGAAATTTCCACTTATATGTGACATATTAAAAATCATGCATTCCACATCCAAGATAGATTATTTTATTTGTTTGTTTAGATGATTTATATTCTTAGGCCAAGGAATGCTTGCCCTTCGCATACAGCTCGCCCTTAGCGAGCCCGCCCTTTGCATACTCGCCCCTCGCGAGCTCGCCCATGGTTACTTGGGTACTGCCCCTCGTTCGCTCGCCCTTCACCCGCTCGCCTCTCGCCAACTAGGCCTCACTTTTTGATGCATGTATATATAAATTACATATTTGGGCCGGCCTCCTCATACATTTAATTTATAGCCCAGAACAACTAAATAGTCCCTACGTCGATCCGTTAGTCGACTTGGGACTGGGGGGACTACTGTTACGGCCATAACAAAATTGGGCCTCAATTATTTATAATGCAGTAAGCCCATTACTGTAGCCCATTATCTGGGTCCTACAATGACCCAGCCTCAATTATTTTTAATTCAGTAAGCCCATTACTGAAGCCCACTAATTTGGGCCCGTTATCTAGGTCCCATAATGGCCCATCCTGACTCCTATATAAACCCTCTGAATCATTGCTCAAGGTATGCACACTTTTCTGAACTTACTCTCTCTCTAGATTTCCTTTATTTTTGAGAGCTTCTCTCTCTAGGAAATTCCCCCAGAAAATTCCGGAGTGCTGGAAACTGACTTGAGCGTCGGAGGGTCTTCGCCGGCACCACCGCCGGCACCCCTGACTGTTTTTCTGTGCTCGCAGGACTAGACTCGACGTACGACCCGAGCTCCGAACCGCTTCCCGGCCGTCCGGAAATCGTGCATCAACACTGTTAATTACATATTGAGCTTCTTAATTACTAGTTTCTTAGACAAATCGGTGCTTTCAGATTTCTTGTGTCACTGAATTTTATGATGCTATCTTTGCGTGTATATGTATAGGTTCTATTACTGGCAGGGACTGACACTACAGTTAATAGTATAGAGTGGGCGTTTTCACTTTTGGTTAACCATCCAGAAGCCCTGAAGAAGGCCCAAATGGAAATCGACAACCGGGTGGGATGTGGCCGCCTGTTTGATGAGTCTGATTTAGCCCATCTTCTATGGCTCCGTAGCATCATAAATGAGACTCTGCGCATGTATCCACCGGCCCCGTTACTATTACCTCACGAATCATTAGATGATTGCAAAGCAGGGGGTTTCAGTGTTCCAGGCGGCACTACATTATTGGTTAATGCGTGGGCTATACAAAATGATCCAAAAATTTGGGAGGAGCCCAGGAAGCTCAAGCCTGAGAGATTTGAGGGAGTAGAGGGAGTTAGAGATGGGTTCAGATTGATGCCCTTTGGTTCAGGAAGAAGGGGCTGTCCTGGTGAAGGGTTGGGCTTACGAATGGTGGGATTGGCATTAGGATCACTCATACAATGCTTCGAGTGGGACAGGACTAGTGAGGAGATAGTGGACATGAGAGAAGGGATCGGATTCACTATGGCAAAACATCAGCCCCTCCAAGTGAAGTGCCGCCCGCGCCCGATCATGCTTAATCTCCTCTCTCAAAATTTTTTAAGTAATTAATTCTCTTCTCGCAACGGAAAATACTTGTGTGACGCTGGAACACTAAAGAGGGCTTTTTGCCAAGCTGTAATAAGTCAAGTACTTCAAGTTTATTCGGAAAATGTTACTTAGAAATTTTTTATCTGATTAGCATTTGCATGAAACTGTATTTGTTTATTCAAAAAAATTATTTATTGTTACTATCCACTATTATTACTGTAATTAGTTTTTCCCTTAAGATTCATAGAACAGATTTTTCTATTCATAAGTATGACAAAAATTTTCTACTTAGCTATTGCGCAATAAAATTGAATCTTTCATCATGTTTAGTACGAGACATTGTATAGTATTATTTTATTATATTAAATTAAATAATATAAAACATGTGTTTGATTATAATTTAACGTATTATTAATTTATATAAAATATAACTCTTAGATGCATATTTATTGTATTAAGTTATTTAGAGATACATGACCTTGTCATTATAGTGTATAACATTAATTTTAAAAAATAATTTATTATAATTAATTAATAGTATATTATTATTAAATATTTATAAACATTATTTAAATATATTTATAATTATAATATTTTGTAAAGTACAAGAACTTTAATCAGAGAAGTTCGTCGGAGTGTTACCGAATAGTAGCTGGCCTCGACGCTCCAAAATTTTTTTCGAGAAGATCCAACGATGTATTTTGCACAAAAATAATCAGAACAATCCAATCCCATCGTGTTAATGAAGTTTCCGGCGAAAAACCCATCATTTAGCCGCAGAAGGCCAGACAACTTTTGGCCCCGAAAGTTTCCGCCGCTTTTTATGACCAAAATCTGCAATTTGAATTTCAGACAAAATAAATTATGGCATTATGTAGATCGTCCTACAGGATTATTCTAGTGCCATTGGTGTCACCATATGCGCCAGAAAAATAGTCGGCGACCCACACTAGGGGATGGTCCGACCAAATTCCAATGGCTCTCTGATGACTTATTTAAAAAATATAATTAATTAATTTTTTATAAAACAAAAAAGAAAATTGTGCATTTTGTATATATATACATAAAATAATTTTCTTATTATTTTTTTGTTGTAAATTCCTACAATACATAGTTTCATCGAACATAATAAATTTTACATAACACTATTTTTAATATCATATAATATAATATAATATTGTGTTATATTATACCATACAACGTCGTACACCAAATATATCCTCATCTATATTCCTTTTTAAATTTTGGAATTTCATCCAGTCCCATTGGTTTAATAAAATAACGAAAAACACATAGCATTAAAGTAAAAAGGAAAAAAGGAGAAACTATAAGCACCTATAAAGGTGAATATGTATATTGATAATGAAACAAATTTCCAGAGACAGCATAAAGGCTTGTGAGATTTAATATCAAAATCATGCAACGAGATTCACAAGTTTTAAGCATAGAAAAAGAGTTTTTGTATACTAGTTTTGCTATTAAATGAGTTTATATAAATAGTTTGTAATTATAATATTTATATAAAATAATCAATCTATACATATCTAACTATTTATTTTTGTCAATTATTGGGAAATAATATTTTGCTTTTATTTTATCATCTTCTCACCGCCGTTTCCGTTTCCAATGGTTCTTTGTTCTTTACTAGAGAAGCTGAGGAAGAATTCGAAACTAAAAGAAGACAAAATGATCCAAGCAAGCAAAAAAAAAAAGAAAAAAGGACCTTTTCCCTTCAAAATAATTAAGATATATGACCAATTTGCGGTTGATATAGCTAGGAATAAATTACTTTTTTTTTGTTTTTAGCAACAACAACATAAAGCGTTTGAGGTTGTTTCTCAACCTGCTTCAAAAAGAAACTGTTACACAAAAAATCAGATTTAATGAATAAGTCTAGAAGTAGGGAACTACCTACTTTTGGAGATCAACTTCTACTTTTATAAATTGAAATGTCAAAATTACCTTAATAAAAAAACAAAATATAAATTTGCCCTCATTTATTGAATTTTTTTATTAAATTTAGACTTATAGTTAAAATAAAAAAACGTATTAAATAAATCCAACAGACATTAATAATTAACAAAAATATAAAATCATAATTATTAACTTATTATATTATTATAAATTTTTAATTATTTTATAAATACATATGTAGATTTTTCATATTAAGTTTTGATTTCTAAATTAATTTGATTATGATATAAATTAAAAATTAAATTTAAACATTTATATAAGTTATACAATCATACATTTTACATAAATTAAAATATATTTATACTATTAAAATATTATAACATTTTATATTTATTAAAAATAAATTGTATAGAATTTGTTCTAGATAGTTAAAAAAATTAATTACGAATTTAGTAGTTAAATATTATACAAAGTAATAAGATATATGTCAATTTTGGTAATTTGTAATAGAATAATACTATATTTATAACTAAATCCTACAATCAACTACTTACAACTTGAGTTGGCAAAATTTTATTAGACATATAATTTTCTTTTTTCATTTTTTGTTTTTCTTCCTCCAGTGAATTTTTGTCAACTCAAGTTATAAATAGTTGATTGTAGGATTTAGTTGTAGGTGTTGTGTTACCCTTATACATAATAAAAGCTACAAAAGAGCGATCCCAAACACCCTTATTATGTTTTTGAAAAGTAAAGCAATTTCTAAAAGTTGATTTATCAAATATCCTCATACTTTTATTAAAATTGATTTTTTCCACAGCAAAGCAGAAGTTATTTTTTCCTCAGCAACAACAATCCCAAACTGACCATAAGTGAAAAGTTTAAATTTTTTCAATATGAACAATTAAAAATTTATTCAATATAATGTATAATTTTTTTCTATTGTTTGTTTTAATCTGATACTGGTTTTCAAAATATATTAAAAAAATAAAGCTAAATTTCTTAACTAAAATTTCAAAATTAGATCCAAAAGATGTTAAATTAATTAATATTATTAAGTGGATGAAGTCATGATGCAATAAGTGAAATTAATTTAATGTTAATACAACATCATTTAGAAAGCATGATTCGGGATAAAAGTTTGAAATTTGTAGCATTACTTTGTTCAGAAATTTTATATTTAAATAATAAATTAGTAATACATACAAATCCATTCAGATTTTAAGCCAATACAACTTAAGGTAACAATATTATTCCATCAAATTAATTAGTAATTATGAACAATAAAAGAAGTCATTACAAATGAGATAATTATAATAATTTATTCAATAATAAAATGATGTTATCTCAACTGTATCGTTTCGGCTGCACAAATTTATTGTAGGTATAGAATTATTTATATTAAAAAAAATATCTGTTGTGAAGGATAAAAGCAAGTTTTCCTGCGCATAAAATAAAAGCAATCACGGTTAATGTCCTTTCTCACACTTTGTATCAATTCGAGGAGATCATTTTCTAATTCCAGGAGATCGAGCCCTTAGAAGATTAAAGATGGCTTTTATTAAGCAGTAATATTAAGTACTTCAAGTTTATTCGAAAATGTTGTTCTGAATTTTGATGTGATTAACACTTGTAAGAACAGTTTATAACAATATTTTATTACTAGGTTTGAATTTATATCACTAGTCAATATAACATGCCAAATAAATTTCTAATTCTAATTTTGATAAAAATAATACACATCAATTTCTTTGAAGTTGATCTCAGATTATAAGATATTAGTTGACACCCTACGTGTTATTTAATGATGAAGTCATCAGATCACCAATATGAATTATATATAAATTATGGTATTCTTCTTATATGAGTTTCATTTTAATTTTTACAGATATTGTGTTATATGAATTTTATTCATTATGAGTGGTTGAGATATTACAAATATGTAGTCAACTCAGTAAATGGTATATGAGTTTCATTTTAATTTTTACAGATATTGTGTTATATGAATTTTATTCATTATGAGTGGTTGAGATATTACAAATATGTAGTCAACTCAGTAGATGGTATAGATAGTGAAAAAAAAGAAAGTGACATAAATTGAATCAAAAAATTAATAACTAAAAATGACTTCTAAACAACCAATTACTACGTAGTGTCCGATGATATTACTGCATTGCAAAAAAGAGAGCGTGGGAGAACGCTGAATGCAATATGTCTTAATATTATAAGTTAACACACGTTTCAATGACTCGTTGCTTCTTCATTGCAAAGTTAACGCACGGAGATAATTTGGCTCAATTTCATCAGGTGAAGTGGGCGGTCTATGGCTATAGAAGGAAGCTTTTGGCTTCAATTGATATACATGGGGCCAAGCTTGTGGATTTGAGATAAAACCGAATCTCTCTTGGTTGAAGTAATGAAAAGCTTCCACTTTTCTCCTCCATACTTTGAATTTCTTCAATGTAACCCTTAGTTTTGTTGTTTTATTCATTTGATTATGATTTCCACCACATTTGTTGTTTTATTCATCATGTGACGAATATCTCCTACCCACCTTGAATTTGTTATCTGTAATGATCACGAGGGTAAACCTTCACGCGAGACGCTTTATATAAACTTTAATCAATTACATCCACCCCACTCGAGTAAGTTAATCGTGGTGTCCACCCATTTAATTATTTATATCAAGATATAAAATACAGATCCGACACAATTATTAAACATATTATCTACATATTGTAATCATGTCATATTTAATTTACATAATTTACTTAATCGTTTAAACTAGTTATGCATAATATATTATATTCTATATATTTATATTAATTAAAATTATTTTTAGAATACAAATCATTTGTAATATAAAATATTATTAAAATAATAATAATTTATTATTTTATAAATTAATTTATTTTATAATATAAAAATTTTAGTTCTGTAATGTATATATTGTAAGTAAGTAACAATTTATATCATTAAATGAACTTACATATTAAGAATAGACAAAATATATTTAACTATTTGTGTCATTAAACGGATTGACGTGTTGAACACCCTCAACAAAAATCCGACTTATTTATTAATCGTATATCGTATTTATGTCGTATTCGTGTCGTATTGACATATCGTGTCCCAAATTCCCATCCTCGAGGTTTAATTATATGCATGTAATTGAAGCCCAACCCTAAAAATAATTACACAATATGACAAAAAGAGGAAACTTTTAAGTTTCTATATATTTAAACAATTGATACATTAATTTGATCATAAATCTTACATTACTTTGCAATGATGTCATTCATCTATGTTCAAAAAAATCACATTATTATCCCTATTTTTGGAATAAATCTAGTCCCATACGTTTAATAAACAAACAAAAATACCTAGCATTAAGAAGAAAAAGTGAGAGATATAAAAAAAAAAGACTATATGCCCCTATAATTGATATTCATGATCTATAATACACTAGTATATTTAAGAAAAATTTTAAGATATTAAATACAATAACTCTGTTATTAATTTTAAATAGAATCGTAACCTAAAACTGTAAAACATGTGATCTTAATTAAAAATACTTCTACTATTGATGCCACCATTGACGATAAAGTTAGCATAATATGTACCCCCATAATGAACTTAGAGATCCGCAATAAGGTGGTTAGAGAGACAGAACTCACCTCTATTAGATGGCAGGAGTTTATACAGCTAGACATGACATTCATCTAGCTGGGTACAACGCTTTGTAGTTGGGTTCATTTTTCATGGCTATCAATACCAATGAAACATCAAACAATTTCTTTGACATCCATTCTTATTATTTTTTATAAAAAAATAGGGGAAAGAATTTCTCAGAAAAATCCCAATGAGTGTTTGTGAGGTTTGATTTGAGTTAATATAATAGAAAAACATATCAAGTTTGGGAAAGGTACCTTGTTGTGGGGTGTAAAGATTACTGTGCAATAAAATCGATTGGGACTGACGAAGCAAGGTGGAATTGCTGAGAAATAATAAATATTATCCTTCAGTGTTTCTGAGGGTTGGTTTGGTATCTTATGTTTTGACCCTTCATTGGTGTGATAACTGATAATTGCTCGATTTGCAAACAGAAAACCAAGAGCAGAAACCATGGCCTCCTGGTTGTTATGCGTCCCGTTGATTCTAGCTTTGTGGGCAATCACGAAGCACTTCCTGAGCAAAATTCGTAACCTCCCACCCAGTCCTTTTCCTTCACTACCCATTATAGGGCATCTCTACCTCTTGAAGAAACCTATCCACCAAACTCTATTCAAAATCTCCAAACAACACGGGCCCTTAGTTCTCCTCCAGTTCGGATCTCGCAGAGTCCTCGTAGTCTCATCTCCTTCTGCAGCAGAAGAGTGCTTGACCAAAAACGACATCAACTTTGCCAACCGCCCTCGCATGACCATTGGCAGAATCCTAGGCTACAACTACACCATCCTATCTTGGGCTCCTTATGGTGATCACTGGCGCAACCTTAGAAGAATCTCATCCGTTGAAATCTTGTCAACTTCTCGCCTCCAAATGTTAGCTGGCATTCGAATGGATGAAGTCAAGGTACTGATTCGCAAATTAATAGATAATCAGGATGGGCTTGTTGAGTTGCGGCCCAAGCTTTTTGAGCTAACTTTGAACGTCATGATGAGAATGATAGCTGGGAAACGATACTACGGGGATAACATAGCAGAGGCTGAGGTTGAGGAGGCAAAGAGGTTCAAGGAGATTCATAGAGAGACATTTGAGTTGGCTGGAATGCCATGTATAAGAGATTACTTGCCGTGGATTCCTTTCCGAAGGGTCGAGAACATGCTGACGGAGTGTCAGATAAGGAGAGACGAGTTCATGCAGAGCTTGATAGAAGAGCATAGACGAAACATGGGAAGAAATTTTGATTCTGCGATAGAGAAGACGTTGATTGAAGTTTTGTTGGCGCTGCAAGAATCAGAACCTGAGTATTACACGGACGAGATCATCAAAGGCCTCATGCTCGTAAGATCCATTTTCTCTAATTCTCTGTTTTTATACATTAATTTACCCTTGAGTTTGGTTCATTAATTATTTCAGGCAGTAAACACAATCTTTAGTGGTATTTCATCTATATATTTTGATCTCATCTATTAATTGATCTATTGCGTATAGCTAATGATCCTGGCAGGAACAGACACTACAGTAAATGCTATGGAGTGGGCACTTTCACTTCTTCTAAACCATCCAGAAGTGCTCAGGAAAGCCCAATCAGAAATCGACAAACACGTGGGATTTGGCCATCTGATTGACGAGTCAGATTTGACCCAGCTCCCTTATCTCCGTTGCATCATCAACGAGACGATGAGAATGTACCCATCGGCCCCACTTCTATCACCCCATGAATCATCTGATGACTGCACGGTTGGAGGTTTTCGCATTCCTCGTGGCACAACGTTATTGGTCAATTTGTGGGCTATTCATAATGATCCGAAGGTTTGGGTGGATCCAGCCAAGTTCATGCCGGAGAGATTTGAGGGAGTAGAGGGGGCTAGGGATGGATTCAGGTCGATGCCATTTGGGTCAGGGAGAAGGGGCTGTCCTGG
Organism: Boswellia sacra; assembly: GCA_013180625.2. Lineage (NCBI taxonomy): Eukaryota > Viridiplantae > Streptophyta > Magnoliopsida > Sapindales > Burseraceae > Boswellia > Boswellia sacra. Next base: position 515,630 of record SNVD02000067.1, on the reverse strand, counting down.
AGAAGGGTTGGCCTTGAGAATGATTGGCTTAACATTGGGCTCACTTATCCAATGCTTTCAGTGGGAGAGGATTGATGAGCAGATGGTGGATATGAAGGAAGGGGCTGGATTAACCTTGTCTAAGGCACAATCCTTGATTGCTATATGCTGTCCACGTCCGACCATGTTTAACCTTCTATCTCAAATTTGACTTTTGAACATACAGTCAAAATAATACCATTTGCCGTTTTATTTTTCCTACAATTAGTTGTTACCTTGCTCTATGTTCACCCATAGATCTGCTTATGATGAAATTATTTTGAATATTGGATTATAATCACATAATTTCAAGCGTTGAAAACGCTTTATCAATCTTCATATGCGCGCCATGAACGTTGACCAATCGACAGGTCCAAACTCGGGGAACCAAATAGCTATTAGGAAATCAACGGGAGTGTCCCGTCCGTGTTAACTTCTCCAATCCAGTGGTGGTGGTGGTTTTAGATGCCACAACTTACCTAGATAGGACATCGAAATCAATAGACCTTATTGTCGCGTGGCACAAAAGCACTTTATTATATCCGCTCGATGCTTCGGGATGCCCATCATTGTTATCTTTGACATGAACGACGGCATGAAAGCTTTGTTTTTGTTACCTAAATGATTAAAAGAAGAGAGAGAGTAGCATCTATGATTGGCAAGTTTAAGCGGCAATGGCTGTACTGTTTGCGCTTTGCTTTACAAATATTTTGCTCGATACGTGCTTTAAATCTGAAAGTGGGCGTCGGTCTGCATCACTTGTAGTGACTTATGTCCTGCTTTATATCCCGTAACTAAAAGAATGGTGCTCGCTCTTCGTGATGTCAACTTACACATGCCAAAAGCAAGAGGCATCCCATCCTCGATTTCGTCTATCAAGAATAGTTATAGTTACAATCAATCACTTAAAGTGAAAAAAAAAAAAAAAGCTTAGTGTTTGGATTCATTGTCATGAGTAGTGAACTTTGCCTTTTGTATTTGGAGATAAGAATGGTACCAAATTTAGAACAGAGGATTATAGCGATCCATTAAACAAAAGCAAAAAGGTTGAAGATGCAAGCTGTTCCAGTACTTATGCCACTGCTATTGTCCGCATATATCAAGGAAATGGGAATAATTTGAACTTGCCATTGAATGGTGCCCCAACGAGGAATTACCCAACAATTTTGATTGTTAGCTAAAATAGGACCCGTCTTCACTAACGAAGTGGCCCCTTCTGTTTCATTCTTGTCTTCGCTAGCTCCAAAAGCTGGGTTTTAATGAGTTAAAAAAAAGCAAGTTCTGGAGTAGCAACAGCATGAGTTTAATTTACTTGCATTATGGGTTCGGACTTCTAATCACCGCTGGCAAAAAAACGAATGCGGCAATCTATTCATTGGTTAAGTTCCATGGACTTTTACGCCAAGTCAAATATGACATGATACAAAAAATGACGAAAAACCCAAACGAAATCAAACGTGTCAATGTTCCATTGGTCCGAAACCTTCAGTTTTGTAACTAATATTTACGACTTACAACATCGGCAAGGTTGATTCGGACAGAAAAATAAATAATTTTCTTTATTTATTTAAAAAAATTATAAATACAGCGTCGTAGCCCCGGGACTCCCACGCTGGCTCATCTTCTCGAGAGGTCTCCCCTCCACCTCTCCGAACAAATCCATTGCCAGTAACGACGAAGCTGACGACGAAACAATATTCCGTACACAACATGGACTCCTCCGAACCCCGAGACGACACCTTGTCTAAGGAAAACGATGAATCCAACCGCCTCCTACCATCCTCATCGGACGACGAGGAAGCGGCATTCGATTCACGAGAAAAAATCCACATCACCGACGTGGAATCCTCAGATGTCGACCAAGTCCCGCCTTTCTCGTGGAAAAAATTATGGCTATTCACGGGGCCTGGATTCTTGATGAGCATAGCGTTTCTGGATCCAGGGAATTTAGAGGGGGATCTCCAATCGGGAGCGATTGCCGGGTACTCGCTTCTCTGGTTGTTAATGTGGGCCACGATAATGGGCCTGCTGATTCAGTTGTTGTCGGCACGTGTAGGGGTGGCCACGGGCCGGAACTTGGCGGAGCTGTGCAGGGAGGAGTACCCGAATTGGGCCAGGTTGGTGCTTTGGTTCATGGCTGAGCTGGCGCTGATTGGCGCCGATATTCAGGAGGTTATTGGGAGTGCAATTGCTATTCAGATTTTGAGTAATGGGGTGTTGCCGCTTTGGGCTGGCGTTCTAATCACGGCGTCGGATTGGTAAGTGATAACTGGTTTAGGCTGCTAATAAGAACTATATGTATATGTTGCAATCCTTGCGGTTTATTTTTATATTACATTTCTGATCATTAGTGTCTCCAGCTGCTTTACATTATGTTAACTAGGACTTCTTCATTCTGTTTTGTGAACAGTTTCGTATTTTTGTTACTAGAGAATTATGGAGTGAGGAAATTAGAAGCTGTTTTTGCAGTTCTAATCGCGACTATGGCTCTGTCATTTGCTTGGATGTTTGGAGACACACAACCCAGTGGAAAAGAACTCTTAATGGGTAAGAAAAAATAATCCAGTTTCATTAGATAGTCAGTTTTGTTCTGTTTTTCTTGATACAGAGTAATTTTCTGTATAGATTATAGTTTCTTATGATACTCTTTAGGGATTTTGGTTCCAAGACTCGGCTCAAAAACAATCAGGCAAGCTGTGGGAGTGGTGGGTTGTGTCATTATGCCTCACAATGTATTCTTGCACTCTGCTTTGGTGCAATCGAGGGATATTGATCCCAATAAGAAAGGCCGGGTTCAAGAAGCACTAAACTATTACTCAATCGAGTCATCGGTTGCCCTTTTGGTGTCATTTATGATCAACTTGTTTGTAACAACTGTTTTTGCCAAAGGATTTTATGGTACTAAGCAAGCCCACAGTATAGGACTAGTTAATGCCGGGCAGTATCTTCAAGAAAAGTATGGAGGAGGACATTTTCCGATTCTTTATATATGGGGTATTGGGTTATTGGCAGCTGGACAAAGTAGTACAATAACAGGTACATATGCTGGTCAGTTTATAATGGGAGGTTTTCTCAACCTTCGTCTGAAGAAGTGGCTGAGGGCATTGATCACAAGGAGTTGTGCTATTTTGCCCACTATAATTGTAGCTCTCTTATTTAACACTTCGGAATCTTCATTGGATGTTCTGAATGAATGGCTTAATGTGCTTCAATCAATACAAATTCCTTTCGCTCTGATCCCTCTTCTTACCTTGGTATCCAAGGAGCAGATCATGGGGGTCTTCAAGATTGGGCCTTTTCTTGAGGTTAGCTATTATCTTTTCTAATTCGCAATTTTAGACATTATTTCTTTTATTTATTTGAGAAGCATCTTATTAAATTATCAGAAACTGCAAGTAATTATAAGCGGTTAAATGACATTCGCTTCCAGATTCTCAACATCTTTGCCCAACATTTCTCATTGTTTTTCTTTCTGTTAAATTGCTAAGCCACTTGCATTTTGGTAATTTGTCATATGCTTGCATTTTCTCTGTTCGGTAACTTGTCATTTGTTCTTCTAATTGTAAAACTTAACCTCATCAATATTTTAGACATCAATTAGTCTTCCATCGATTTTTACAAGGACCTTTAGAATAGTTTTATGGAACCTCTGTTCCTCTGTATGACTGGTTGCAATAATGATTCTTTTAAAGTAGTAGCATTAATCACAGGGATTTGCAGGTTTCACTTATTAATTATAAGCATTTATTAGTATATAGATGGGGAGATTGCAGATTTTATAGATTACAAATACAATGGAATATGATTTTATTGATTATAACTAGATTTGATGTTATGGGATAAAAGCGATAGCAGTATTTATTTGTTCATTAGGGCAACCTTACTCACATTTCATATAGGATTGTACCGTCCAAGCTCCAGCTCATAGGGTCATTTCCAGATTAAAATTATCTTTGTGTAGTTTTCTAGAACCTATATCTTTTTGTCTCATTGTTTGCTGAAGAAACAGTTGAGTTTGTTGAGATCTGGATTTCCAAAGAGAATGAGGTGAGAGTGCTCAAGTGGAACAGGGTTAGTTTCTAAAATCTCTGAGAGTACAGCAAAGGAAGGTGTGAACAAAGGGAAGGAACTATGTGTAGTTGGAGATGGTAGTTTTATGTTTTATTCTTTTTCATAAGCCAAAAAATAATGAAAAGTAATAAGATAAATTGTTAGAACTGTATGTTCACCAGGAGTAGTAAAAAAAAAAACTTAGTTTCATCTTTCAGTAACACACTATACTTATAAGTCTATATATAAAGTTTGTATATAAAGTTGACGTAACATTAAGTGAATAAAAAGAAAGACAATATAATGCTGATAATTACTGTACAATTAAATAAATGATGCTATATCAACCTTGTATATAAACTTTGTAAATGTGTAGCATTATTGCTCATCTTTGTACCTTGCATATACAAAATTATTTATTTTAGTAGCTTAAATTAGTTAAACCTTTGCTACTGAAAGCTTTTGAGAAACTTGTTTATTAGTTGCCATAAAGCTAAAATTTTGGGAGTAACACTTCTCAAGACCATATGGTTAATGTTCACTTCACTGTATCACTTAGATTTTTTTCCTGATAAAATTAAAAATAATTGACCTTCACATGGTAGTAAAGCTATCAAACTTTTTTTTTTTTTTTTTCTCTTAGTAAACTACGAGTTCCATTAGAAAAGAAAAGAGCAGGTACAAAAGTGAACAAGCTGTGGCCATAAGATCCAATTAAAGGATCATGACAATGTGAAAACATTATAGGCTGAACAACTGAAGCAGAGAAGCTATAGACAATGAAAACTAGAGCCAACAGCCAAAGTTAACCTATAACTCCTTCCGAGTTTAAGTGTCTACAGGAAAAAGAAATATTCTGAAAAGCTTTGGATACTAAAGGCCAGACAGAAGTTAAAAGACGAACCCTATCCCACAAAAAGTTAAGATCTTCCTTGTAAATATCTTACAAAATCCTTCTATTTCTTTGCCAAATTATCCATAAAATGGCCAAAAACAGCACAATTCTATAAGGTTTTTGCCTTATCTCCTTTACCAAAGCCATAGAAGTGGTCTGAAAATTAAAAAAAAAAATCATAAAAAGTAGCTGGGATAACCCACTTAATATTAGCTGTTTGGAGCAGTTTAAACCAAAGATTCAGAGTGAAATTGCTATGTCAAAAGAGGTGAACCACACTTTCCTCATTTTTCCTACGTAGAACACAGCAAGAAGGGGATAAATACCAGTTTGGAAACCTTTTCTGAATAACATCATCAGCATTGACTCTACCAAGAGAGATGACCCAAGCTAAAATTTGAACTTTACAAGGCATTTTAGCTTTCCGGATCATATGGCTGAGCTGGAATAGGCTAAAAGCTTGATCATCTATTAGCCAATTAAAGAAGGATTTACAAGAGAACAAGCCGAATGGATGGATTTTCCAACTCTTGTATCCTCTCTTGTTTCAATCAAGGAAACTTTATCCGCCAATGCTAAAAGGGCTGTGAAGATATCATCCTTCAATTTACTTTTATGCTCAAAATGAAACCCTTGTTTATGTATTCTTTTTCAGTTTGATAATATATGTGCATCAGCATAACTGATGAGTACATTAGGTCATTTCTTATCATTCCTTTTTGTCACCATTTCTTGTCTTCTCAGGTTTCTGTATACAGCATGTTAGATGAGTTGTGGGATGCTTTGAGTCTTGTCAACCAACTTTATTGTGCTGCTAATATTTTGTTCATTATTTTTCAGAGATTAGCATGGACTGTGGCTGCCCTGGTAATAGTAATTAATGGTTATCTGTTGCTGGATTTCTTTGTTTCTGAAGTTAAGGGACTGCTGTTTGGAGTTCTAGTCTGCGCCGCCACTGCTGCTTATGTAGCATTTATTGTGTATTTAGTCATACGTAGTGGTGACCTTTCTTCTACTTGGGTCAACTTAGAAATGTCAAAGAGATTTACATATCCTGGAAACTGAGTCTACAACAGGAGCATATTTCAGAAACTTCCTGCGATTGATCAAAGCTGCCACATATGGCATGAAGATTGTGGCCTCTGGTGTCTCAAAAGCAAAGCAATTCATTTTTAGCAGTATTCTCTCCGAGCTTCGGCATACTTGAAAAGGAGTATACAGATTCAAACAGTTGAAAGTACTAAAGCTGTAACAGTACCAATTTGCACAGAGCCACATGAAGCTACACCAAGCGAACCCACGTTCATTTATTAATAATGTGAGGATATTCATTTTTGGCACATGAACAAAGCTTCCATACAAGCTGCAAAACAAATTACTTCCCGTAGTGATAGATTTAGTGTGCCAAGTAAATCTAGAAATGCTTAGTTATTCTTTGATGTAATTTCTTTTTCCTTTTTTTTTTTTCATGTAAAATAGCCAAATTGTTTGAAGTCATCCAGCACAATTTAATACAACAGGAAAGGAATACTGACACCCTTGCTATTTTCTGTTACTTTCTCTTCTCTTTGGGTCTTCTGCTATTTTAAGCCCCTTGTTCCAACCAATTTGTACAAAATTTTTGGCGTATTTTCAGTCAAAACACTGGTTAATCGATAGGGTACGGCTTTTGTCTCTTCATCCCATTTTTAATTAAGGTTAATTCATTCCGAATTACTAATTTGATAAAACCAATATGCAATAATCTTATTATTACCTTTAGTTGAGAGGGTTTTGGATAAACAACAAACTTGAGCAAAATGAAATTACAGATAAAATGCTATGCGTCTTCTCTTTGGTAAAATCTTTTCATCATTTGGTTGAAAATGATAAAGCGCTACTCTCCTTAGCTTGTAGTTGTTTCTGAGCAGATACCTAAAGAGTCAAAGAGTCAACGGTCATCATACATAAATTTCCTGGAGTTTATGTAGCTTTAAACCTATTTGGATAATTGAGAATGAAAGGACCAGTCTTGTTTTTCTGCCTTTTTTATGCAAAATTTTGACTTGGAAACATTTAATTCTAGCGTGTTGAATTTTATTTTCAAACTTCTCTTCCTAATAAAGCATCTTGACTAAGATCATCAACCTTAATCAAACTAGAAAATGATAAATCCATAACCATAAACAAAGCTGTCGATTACAACTTTTCCAAAATAGGTTTATTTATAGTTTTTTCTTCTTCAACTCCATGACTTTATATGATTTATTTTTATCAGTAATTAACAAAATAATTACAATGTCCATCCAACTATAAATTAATAAGGAATAATCAAAAGATGCATCAATTCAATTTTAAACAGTTATAATTATCTTAATCTACTTCAATATTATCCAAATTAAATTTGCTCATCCCAAGATTTTTTTTAAAATAATTAACCACAATGCTTATCATAAACCAACCGTCAATCAATTTTGTCAATTATGGAATTAATCTAATCATATAAAATTTCCCATTACCTATCTTTTAAGCTTCAACTATGAAAATAATTAAAATTGAAAAAGAAAGAAAAAGAAAAGTGAGAGTCTATCCTACGGACAGGTGCAATCGAAAGAGAATTGTAAGTAGAAATTGGTTGGGCAGACGAAACGCTTCCCTAGGGACAGACATACGCCACGTAAACAAAGGTGTTTCGGTGTTTCTCTCTCTTTGATATGTTTCCATTCGTATGTAAAAGTTTCCATAAATTGCATGCAAAACTGCAAGTAGTGTTAGCATATCTCCACAGACTCACTCTCCATCTATGACTCTTACTTAAAACTCTTTCCTTTTATGTTCAAACGCTTACCAATTAACCAAATCCTACACGAACCAAATCCCCAATCTCCTCTCCTCTCCCCTTCTCATTATTAATATCTCTTTCTTCATCAAAACATTAATATTAAAATTAATATTAAAAATCAAAATTCCCAACTCAAACTCAAACTCTTCCGAGTAAATACCATATAAACCCTTATCAAACCCTTCAACGCTCTCCCACCCTCATTTCTCATTTTTCGTTGTCAATTCTCATCCATGGACAACAAGTGGAGTAACCGATCGTTTGTGTCCCGAACGACGAATTCTGAGTTTCCGATTTACTGTTTCCCCCGTCCACAGTATCAACAACAAACTTCCAGGCTAAACCCTTTACAAGAAACCCCACCCCCACCTCCCGCTTTTGCATCTTCTTCCTTCTCTCCGCTTAATGTTAATGCCCCTTTTGCTTATCAAGATTACCGTGATGATGAGCTTTCTCATAGGCCTTTTTATGATGACCCCACCAATCATTTTGCTGATGTTTTATCGTCCCTCTCTTTGCAAGAAGTGGACCAAGATTCCTCCACTTTGAATCTGCAGCAAAATGGTGATCATAGGAGTTCATTTGGGTTTGTGGGTTTGAACAATTCTAGGCAACCAAGTTTGAACCAGAATGGATTCTTGCCAGCCATGCCGCGGAACGTGCCAAAAAACCAGAATGTTTCGAGGTCTAGTTTGAATATGAATAGGCAGCAGCAAAACCAAGAGCCGCTGCCTTTTGGTGATTTGAGGGGAAATTTTCTGGCGTTGGCCAGGGATCAATACGGGTGTCGTTTCTTGCAGAAGGCTATGAATTATATAGGAAACGAGGAAATTGATGTGATATTTTTGGAACTAATTGACCAAGTTTGTGAGTTGGTGATTGACCCTTTTGCCAACTATGTTCTGCAAAAGCTTATAGAGATATGTAGTGAGGAACAGAGGACTCAGATTCTTTTAATGCTGACCAATATTGATTATCAACTTATTCGGATATCTCTCAATGCACATGGGTATGTTTCATTTTTTTTATTTTTTTCCAACTCTCTGATTTATTTATTTATTTATTTAATTTCATTTTTTGATCATTTTGTGTGAATGATCTGTCTGTGTTGCAGAACTCGTGTCGTACAGAAGTTGTTGGAGCATGTTACAACCCCACATCAAATCTCCTTGGTCACTACTGCTCTAAGTGCTGGTGTAGTCGCATTGAGTAAGGACACAAGTGGTCAACACGTGATCCAGCAGTGCTTGAAATATTTCTCTGAGGAAGATAATATGGTAATTCTCTATCATCGGTGATGGATCGCCATCAATCTTACCTTGCTAATCTTTTTGCGTTGGAACGCATAAGTTAATTCAAGTTTTTGAAGTCATCGTGGAAGCTATCACTCTTAGGAATTATTTCTGATTGAAATTTAAATAATATGGGGTGAATACCATAAAAATTTTGGTCATTTTTTCGGTGCTACAGATTTAATTAGATTTTTTTTTTTCCCGAAACAAAAGAGACTTGTTTGGAGATGTGGCAAATTTGTTGATTCCTGGTACTGATTAGCGGCAATAGAATGTGGGCTTTCAGGATCATAAAAAAATGATTGACCTGTTTGTGCTTATTTTTAATTTCATTTTGGTCCACGGATGATGTGTCTTGGTTCCAGCCTCCATCTAAAATTATTCTTTGATTTTAACAACAGAACCCCTTTCGTGCTAGAATTTGATTGTAAAGCAGACATGACTGCATGAACTGAATACAGTAATTGCTTGTTAGTGTGATTAAGTATCATCTGAACTGTCAACACTTATGATGTTTATGCTAGAGTTCTTTTGTTTCTCAGTACCCTTTTGCTTGTGTACTGGACAGTTCTTGCAAATGCTCTTGTTTGCTAGCTTTTTGACTTGTCTCTATCCGATTAGATTGGTGACTGTTGATGGATGAGGCATTCATCACATATGACATTAATTAGATTCTTTGTTGTCTATGCATTTGCTAAATATTATGAGAAGTATGAGGGAAAGATTGCTACCTTTTTATATTCGTATGCGAGAGTAGTGGAAATTTATGTAGTCGGCATTAGGCTTTCTTTCCCCTAAAAGAAGTTTTTTGAAAACAATGCTAGGACCTACTTCTCTTTGACTGGTGCTAGGCATGATCTTGGCTTAAATTTCTGCTGCTGGATTTTTTTGGCAGTATCTTCTGAATGAGGTGACAGATAATTGCTATGATATAGCAACAGACAGAAGTGGATGTTGTGTGCTGCAGAATTGTGTTCAGTACTCTAAAGGGGCAAAGAGACGGCGTCTGGTGTCTGAGATTATAGCAAATGCACTACTCCTGGCAGAGGATCGTTACGGGTTTGTTTTTCTACATCCTTGCACTTGCTTCTTGTCAAGCCATGATCAGATGTTTATATAATCATATCTGTGATTGATAAAAATTTACATATTCATTTTTCTCACAGCAACTATGTGGTGCAACATATTTTGGGATTGAGGGTACCGCAAATAACAACAGATCTTGTGAGGCAACTCGTGGGGCATTATGTAGCTCTCTCATGTAACAAGTATGGTAGTAACGTTGTGGAGAAGTGCTTGATAGAATCAGGAGAACAGCAATCCATGAGAATTGTGCTGGAGTTGCTTAGAAGTCCAAATGCTTCTATGCTTCTTACAGATCCTTATGGAAATTATGTTATCCAGTCTGCTTTGATGGTGTCCAAGGTTAGATGATTCACAACTGCTTGCTGTATTTGACCTGTGCACTAGGCTAAAATAGCTAAGAAAGTCAGTCCAGTAAGTCATTAATCTGTCTGGAAGAAATTGCTACGTTTCAGAGACTTAGTCTAAACATGAAATTTAGCTTATGAGAGTTAAGCCTTGGTTGTACCATTTTGGACTTGTCCAAATTCAAACTGCTTGAATCTTACTTTGTCTTTAAGTTTAGCTCAGTAGAACACCTTTAAATAGCCTCCCTAGACTTTGAATGATGTTGGTTGCATGCTCCTTCATATTCTTCATTATTATTACCTTGGCAATTGCAAATAATGCTTTTGATCCCGATTATATTCTAATTTACTTCGCTGTATTATGTTTTTTCATTTGTCGCAAGCAGGGATATGTCCAAGAACATGGCTTTGTCCATGAGGCTTTGCGGAATTTGGTCAAGATGAATGTTCCAATGATGAGAAGCAATATTTATGGCAAAAAGGTGCTTGCTTGGTTCGAAAGGAGGAAGCCGATACATATATAGGCATACTAATGAAAGGAGTCTAGTTAATATTTTCTACAATTCTAGGTCTCTGGTGTTGGCCTTTTCCTATTTTCTTTTTCATTACATAGATGTAACAGGTTCCTGTTGGTTTCTTAGAGCTGTCTTTATCTGTCACTTTGTAGGGGTGTTGTCAGTGTTATAATTCTGTTTTGTGTGTCGGTTTGTAGGATTGTTGTCAGTGTTTGTAGTTGTAGTCCTTTTTGTAGTGAGTTGATGCTCTGAGGGATGTTGCTCTGACACAAGGAAACTTCGAAGGCAGTGGATGAATTGCAATTTGGATAGAGAACTAACTTGAATTTTATGTACAACCCACCGGAAGGGATTTTAAAGGAATGATACAGCAATGTCTGTGAACTGTATATTCCCATGTTTTAATTTCCCACTGCTGGTTCTTTTTTGTATACCATTTCTTCATTTGACAATAAAAGCAAAAATATTCATTTTAGTTGGTGTTTAAACCTCTTTCCAATGTAGCTTGTTAAAAAGTTTCCAGTAAGATTTGCTTCTTGATAGTTAACAGTTTTTCCTTTTCTGCATAATCAATCTCGTAAGACAAGTTCTTTTCAGTAATGTAAGTTCTTGTAATCACATTGAACCAAGCCCTCTGTTTTGTGTTAATGCTTGCTGCTTAGGCGGAGTCAGATAAAATTTCTGCTTTCAGTCTTCTCTCTTCATGTCCTATATATTGCTAATGGAAGTTGTGATGCAGTCCTCAAATTTTACGGTGGGAATTTTTATTCTACTTCTAGTTCAGGCTGTCCCATCTCGTGTACATCTTAAATAATATGCACTCTTGTCAGCAAGACAACTATTACATGGATCCCTCACTTTTGCTTGCGTTTATGTTTCGGAAAACATGATACAACTCAAATAAACGTGAATTTGTTACACACAAACAGGAATGTCGACTTAAGTTACGAAGCAGTTATGCATGCACATGTAACATAATTTGCAAATGTCTTTCTCATCGAAGTGTCGGAAAAGTAGTTCAAGTCACATTTGATGCTACATCGTCACCGCGTTTTCTTTCTTGCAGAAAATAAATTAACATCATTAATTGTGACTAATTTTGTATTTTTAATAAAATTATATTAATTACTAAACTTTAGGATAAGAAAATAAATCCCTATTTAAATGCGGGAGCGAGTGAGTGAGAGAGTTATGAGGTCGTTTGAAAATCCGTTAATGCCCAAATCAATGAGACGTTTATTTGTTTGGTTTCCTCCTTTGTGCTGATCGGGCAACCAATCTCTGTTCTCGTAAGCGTTGACCCAAGAATGCTGAATCATAACGTGGCATCCTATGATTGGTTAACGAGCGCGCCTGTAAAATTCTCTCAAATTAATCGCAAAGATAATTGACTTGACTTGGCATATTTGGCTTGGCTTTGTTTAAAGAAGAAGCCGAGGAGGATCAGGAGCCTCTTCTGTCGTTGACCGCCATGGCTTCCGTTCTCTTCTCTTTATTTATTATCATCGGAATTACAATCAATTTCATCTCCGTCAATTCCTCCGTCGACCAACGGCCACTGATCATTCCTTTGCATCTCTCATCACACAACTCTACGCTGCATCGCGAAGCAGACGATAGACGCCGCCTCCTCCAGCAATCGCCGCTACCTCCAAGACCGAACGCTCGCATGCGCCTCTATGACGATCTCCTAACGAATGGGTCTGTTCTCAATCCTATTTATTATTTCTTCCTTCGTTTTTGCTTCGATGTATCGTTTGTTTGTTGAATTTGAGATTTGTTGATTTTTCCAGCTACTATACGACGAGGTTAAATATTGGAACGCCGCCGCAGCAGTTCGCTCTTATTGTGGATACTGGTAGTACTGTGACTTATGTTCCGTGCTCCAACTGTCAACGCTGTGGAAAGCATCAGGTTCGTTGCTATGAGATTTCTTCTTCAATTCTGGCTCTATTGGTCTAGTTTTGGTTATTTATTCTACAAGAATTGTAAAATAGAGCACCAAATTTTGTTATATAATAATTGCAGAGTTATCATTGAAACGCAATAAGTTACTAAATTTGTTGCTTTAGAATTAGCTGGAAAAGGAAAAAGATTTATTTTACGAATTTTGTTCTTTTTTTTTTCTTTTAATTGATGAAATTAAGTTTTCATTAATAAAAACAGAATGTAGAACATGAATAGCAACTGCATTTCATTGCAAATGAACTAGCCACTAACATATGATAGAACTACATCATATACAATTCAGCTAAACTGATGGGCTTTATGTAGCCGTTTATTAAGCTAAGGAAGTTCTCTCTCTCTTATTATTATTTAATTTTTCATATGTACTCAAATGAAGTTAGGAGTAAGTGATGTATTGCTGGAGTTTAAAATTTTTTTTTTTTTTTTTTCAATTAAACAAGTTACATGTGCAATTTGTGTGTACCATGTCTCTTGATGGAGTGAGCTAATTTTTTTATTGTGTCCAGGATCCAAGGTTCCAGCATGAAAGATCTAGCAGCTATCGAGCATTACAATGCAATCCCAGTTGTAACTGTGACAATGATGGGAAGTATTGCTTATATGAGAGAAGATATGCTGAGATGAGCTCTAGCAGTGGTGTGCTTGGAGAGGATATTATTTCTTTTGGCAATGAGAGTGAACTTGTGCCCCAGCGTGCTGTTTTTGGTTGTGAAAATGCAGAAACCGGTGATCTTTTCACCCAACGTGCCGATGGCATAATGGGTTTGGGTCGTGGTCGGCTTAGCATTGTTGATCAACTTGTTGACAAGGGTGTTATAAGTGACTCATTTTCATTATGTTACGGTGGGATGGATGTTGGTGGCGGAGCAATGATTCTTGGTGGGATAACATCTCCACCTGGTATGGCATTTGCCCGGTCAGACCCATACCGCAGGTAATATGTTTTCACTACATATAAATTGATGATGCATTTTAATGCATCTAGTGGATCTCACACATTCACTGTAGTTTTTGGGTGGCAACAGTCCATATTACAACATTGATCTTAAGGAAATACATGTAGCTGGGAAGCCATTGAAGTTAAGCCCAAGGATATTTGATGGAAGGCATGGAACAGTCTTGGATAGTGGAACTACATATGCTTACCTTCCGCAAAAAGCTTTTGTCGCATTTAAGGATGCTGTAAGATTTATCAGCTTTGATTTTCTTAACAAAAATCAATGTCAAATTCTCTCTCTTTAATTACACTTAGTATAGCGCTATCTGTTCATTTTGAACTTAAAGTGCATGAGATATTTGCATTTTTAAATGCAGATCATGAAGGAAATTCATCATCTGAAACGGATCCATGGTCCTGATCCACAATATGACGATATTTGTTTTGCCAGTTCTGCAAGGTATTGCCAATATAGACACTGATCTTAAAATTCTGGCATATCTTATTGAAAAATTTTATGAAACTTCTTCGCTGTTATGTGATTTAGGGATGTCTTCCAGCTATCAAAAACCTTTCCGCAAGTTGATATGGTTTTTGGCAATGGACAGAAAATTTCTTTGTCTCCAGAGAACTACTTGTTCCGGGTAATGAATCATTCTTGGCCCTTTTGAAGATGAAAACAAATAAGTTGCTTACAGATCTGATTTTAATTGGTTTGAAGATGTTTTAATATCATCTATTATTGTTGTTAATTTTACTTTATGAGTACAAGTTAAGTTCCAGAATCTCACTCTCTCACTTACTCCTTTGCTTTACAGCATACAAGGGTTATTGGTGCTTACTGCCTGGGAATTTTCCAGAATGCGGATTCAACTACCCTTTTAGGAGGTACATTACATCAAGCAGATTAAAAAAAATAGAAGATAAATCCTTTCCCTCCAAGTTATGGCACAAATGCTCCCTGGGTATTTCCTAATTTATTGATTTGAGACAGGAATTGTTGTCCGTAATACCCTAGTGACATATGACCGGGGGGATGATAAGATTGGGTTTTGGAAAACCAATTGCTCTGAGCTATGGAGGACACCACGGTTTCCTAATGGTCCTGCTCCACCACCCTTAGTTTCTATTAACAGTAATAAAAGTATAGAATTGCCTCCAGCACTAGCCCCAGGTGGATTGCCTCCTAATTTTCTTCCAGGTAGATAACTTTGAAACACATAGGCAGGTTCTAATATGATCTTTGATTCAAATCTATTGAATTGATTCTTGGGCTGTACTGCCAGAGAAGTACTCTTTTCTTCTATGTGTTTGTGTTTTCTGGGCTTCTTTCCTTCCCCTATGTAACATATGTGATGTTATGGTTTTGGCAAACATATCCGAGCTTTAGGTAATCATTTCTATTCTGTAAAGCCCTGATAGGTCATGTGCTAGGAACAAATATTTCTTATTTGTTTGAGTACTTATCCGGAAAAATGAAGATGTTTCAAGTGGAGATTTAAAGAAGAAAAAGAACTTCATTTCTGCGCATTCGTGCACTTCCAAGTTAGGAAAAGTATTCCTTTCCTATATTATTACAGTATAGGCTTAAAGACTTATCTAAATTCAGAAGAGTGTTCCGAAAATAAGTATTTGTATGACACTGCTTTACTTATTTGTACAATCCTGATGGCTTTTCTCAACACATTGGTGACTGTAGTAAGATACATGGATTCGTTTTTGTAGACAAACATTCCCTGTGAGTATTTTCTTGTTTGCTTTAATTATTATATGCAGTTGGTTTTCTGGCCGGAACAAGCTAATTTTTACTTTGTGTTTGCATGCATTTGAACTTCCACAATTTTTCAGCATTTGAAACTTTTTATTGAATAGGATATATAATGAGCATAGAGACCTCTCTTGGGATATGTAGTCATTTCCCTTGATTATCATATTTAGTGAAGCTGAGTAGTTTTGATCTTTGAGTTGTTTCATTTGCATGCTTTGTTTAATTATACTTTTTCATTAATTTGATTATGCTTTGCTTTATCATATTATGATTATGATTCGCCATTTAGAAGCCAGCATGGTGGGTCATGTTGATCTTTTTAACACTAGCTTTGTTAGTTTTCTATGGATTCCCTCTGACAATATTGCCTCCTTGGTGTAACACATAGGTGCATTTCATATCGGATTTATAACATTTGATATGTCAATTAGCATGGACAATTCATCAATGAGGCCGGACTTCTCAGAACTTGCAGAGTCCATTGCCCATGAGTTGGAAGTTGATGATTCACAGGTACCAAGTTACTCTTAAGATGTATTGAAAACTGATATTAGGAAGTTTCTAATTTTATATTGGTTTTAAACTTTGCTTTGGTTTAGTTAAAAAGTGCTGCTTTTAAAAAATAAAATAAAATAAAATTGAAATGTACATAGATAGCTGACACATCTTCAACCACCACTTGGTGCTCTTATACTCACAACAATTTTTTATTGCCAATTAGCTGTTCTTGAATCATTTCAATTTGTTGACAAATGAACACCTAATGTTTGGATTTCAGGTTCATTTGCTGAACTTCTCTTCAAAGGGAAATGATTACCATGTTAAATTTGGCATCTTTCCAGCTGAGTCTGCTGATTACATTTCTAATACCACAGCATTGGTATTTGCTATAATTATTGACACCAAATCTCTTTATGTAACCAACTCCTTTCTTATCTATTAACTTTGGCTATTCACTGTTGTATTGACCAAATGCAATTTATATTCGATGTATGTAGAGCATAATTATGCGTTTAAAGGAACATCATATGCAGTTTCCTGAGAAGTTTGGAAGTTATGAGTTGGTCAAGTGGAATGTTCAGCCTCAAACTAAGCAGTATGTTTTCTTTTTCTTGAATAAGGACCTTTTAGTCATCTAATTTCTTCTTGTCTTTTGAAATACAGTACAACTGACATCAATCAATCATGAATTGGATGCACTTGGGGCTGTTAAAACTTAAACCAACACCCTCACCCCCACCAACCCAAAGAAAAAAAAAAAGAGAGAGAGAAAACTCTGCCTGCTATTTAAGAGGAGATAAGCATTAACTTTAGTGCTAGCCATAACCTACAGTGTCCAAAATTTGGCTCAAAGCCCTCGCATACATGGGACTTGCCTCGGGCTTACTTGAATCGCAACTCCAAATATTGGCTTACCATTAAATTTGTCACCTTTTTCCTTTTTTTTTAATTTTATTTTTTATAAAGCTGGGGAGAGATATTGTGCTTTCTCCATTGCTGATTTGCATTTTGTTATTGTTTCAAAAAACCCCACCCCCACTACTGGCCAAGGGAGGTTACTGAGTAGCTTAAATAGTAAAGTCTCTTATAAGTGTATAAAAGGCCTCAGGATTGAATGGGTGGGGTCAAAGATGCAAAAAGAACATAAAAAATTAAACAAAATACTTCTTTTTTACCCAAAAAAAAAAAAAGATTCAATGGCCAGATGCCAGGTGTGTACATGATATAAATGCATTATTACAGTGTCATGAATGCAATGATAATTATCATGTTAGAACTTAGAAATTGTGGGAGTGTAGATAAGAGACATGGTAGGGCATTCTGAGTACTGGTGGTGGAATGCCCCAGCAGGAAAGGTGGTCCAGCCTAAGGGCAGAAGGAAGTCAATCAGTCTTGCCAACAGGTGGAGTGGTACCATTCTCGAGGTGGTAGTAATCTTTATTCGTCCACTTATAGAGTCTGTTGTAACTATAATACTGGAGAACCTGATGAACTAAGGGAAGTCGAATAGAGGTATGCTAACAAGGGTGACAAAATTTAGTGTTTGTGTGGTGCCAGTTATATGGTAACATGTTTTCAGGCAGCCTTTACCAAAACTTGTTCAATTGTCGTGAAATCTGTTGTAGTTATAATAAGTTCGATGTCATTTTTTATTAGATACCTTGTTCAATTGTCGTGAAATCTGTTGTAGTTATAATAAGTTCGATGTCATTTTTTATTAGATACCTTGTCTCTTTCATTTTTATGCTATTTAATCACATAAAAAATTGGAAACGAAGATGTATCTTCATGAGTGAATTGTCTACTGGAACTGGAGGAAGATAAATGAATGAAGAAATGGTGGGCCACCAAGCGAAGACTTGTCAGATTTTCTTACTTTCTGGATTCCTCTGTCTGCTATACCGGCATCTTTTTGGCAATACTTGATACCTTTTCTTCTCATCATATCATGAACCGGTTTTCTTGGCTGCATCTCATTTTCTTTTTGACATTTGGGTTTTTCTGGAATCATTTCAGGTCATGGTGGCGGCAACACATCGTGGTAGTGGCTATTGGCGCAGTTACTACCCTGGTTCTTGGTTTATCAATTATTGGTTTATGGTCAGTTCGTCGGAGGAGACAGCAAGCGCTTGCAACATACCAGCCTGTTGGTGGCTTTGTTCCCGAACAAGAGCTTCAACCACTTGAATCTTAATACTTGGATTTTTCATTGGAGTTTCTGATAATTTTTTATCAAAGGAAGCTCTCTGCTACTGAGCTTCCATAGCGGTTAATTATGTTGACACATTAAAGATGGTCTTCCGGAAGGGGATGAAATCTGCATCTCTCTTTTGTTGTACAATGAAAAGGAGGGAAAAAAATGGAAAATATAGAAAAGGGTGACAGATGCTCAGGTTTTCGTGTCATGTGGAACTTTATATGTATAGCAATGGAATATGTACTAGTGGAAGGCAAATCATAGTTGTCTCATTTTCTAATGCACCCACTCGGTGTTCAAGAATGCTTCTTATGGATGGGTGATAACAGATCAATCAATGTCACGTTTATTTTGCCGAATGACTCCCACCTCAACTTTGATAGAAAAAAAATGAGAAGTAAAATATCACTTGTCTGAAACTACAGTAGTGGAATAAACAGCTCAATTACGAAATGCTTAGCATAGCCAACTCACGAGACCGCTAAGGTATTCGGAGACATAACATTTTTCTGTAGTTTAAGCTTCTTTGTGATGAGTCAGGGCAACTCTTTCTATTTATATTTCTGCTTTTCAAGAGGGCTTCACAAGGGCCAGAGTTCCCCAATATCCCAGTCTTCAACTGTAACGTTCTGCCTTTCCATGGCCCCTTCCAGTCTGGACTTGTATTTATAAATTTATATTGAGTGCCCACCAAAATCACAAATGGGACTCTACTCAAGATTGTACTTGAGTGACGTTTCTATTTTTATTGGGTTAAGGCTTCCCCCACAAGTGATTTTACCAGAGGTCCCAGTCCCATTTGCTAATGGAAGAGTTGTTATTTAATGATGCAACTGTACAGCGAGAACGGGTTATTCCTGGGAAGCGTTCTATTCTATTACAGAGAGATGGCATATTACCAAGCAAATCTTGTGTTCATAATCTTCCAATTTCTAATCTATTTTTTATCATATGTAAAATTGTGGTTCTCATATAAAGAAATAAAACGCAAGATCAACTCATTTATGTTACATTTTTTTTATCATCTATTCTCCAATTTTATAATTATTCACCATATTCTTTAACTTCTTTCAACCTATCATTATACAAAATATCACATCGTCAAGAGTTTAAAATGCAACAATTACTAAGGATTTGGACCATTTATGGTATGTAAGATTAATTGTAAATATATAAATATATATATATATATATTTATATATATATATATATATATATATATATATAAATATATATTCATGAAATTATCGAAATCAAAATGAGCAATTAAATAAGATTTAATCGAACTGTTAGCATTTTTTCGACAACTCAATGGGACCACATCATTCTTTTGGTTTTCCGGAAAGGTTCAAAGGTGGCGAGTCGGGGCCACCAAGTTGCGTTGTGAACAAAAACAGTGTCACGCGGCAAGCGTCAGCTGGGTCTCATAAAGAACGGGGCCCCAATCCAAACAAAAGCGTCTGTTACATCGTACACTGCACGTGATATGCCTTGCCCAATCAGTCAACCTAAAAATACTATTAAACAACCCTTTCAACCCCTCTCTCTAATCTCTATCTACCCCAGGCCCCGGATCAGCTCAAAACTTAAATGAAATCAATTTGAAGTATTGCTTAGCATGCAGCTAGCGTTCATTGTGTTAAATGAAACGACAATCATAGTCAAGAACGTTGATCTTGGAAACCTGGAGCCTTCTGCATATATGTTGTAGCCTTCTGCAATTATGTACTGGCATGGAGAAGCATTCTCGTAACATATCAAAAGGGATTGAGTAATTTTCCAAACTAATTAAAAAGAAGAAATAGAGAAATTCTGCATAAGTCGATTTATTGTCGAATTATACATCCATTACTAACCAAACTTTAGTACCATAATTATTAAGCATAACCATTTCTTTTGTATGAGAGATAACACACTCAACAGAAGCAAACAAATGGATCATGGACCCCTTGTTCATTATTCTCTGTAAACCTAGACTTCGATCTATATAATTATATGCGCTGTTGTCACATTAAAGGTGACAATGATTATGGGTCCATGACTCGAAAACATTCAATATTATAAGTAGATTTAATAAGTTAATTATATTATTAAGATTTATGGGCATTTTGGTTTGCCCTTGGAGTTCTTCATGTCTCTGTAGCAGGGGCACTCGTGCTTGTTCCCGTAAGTCCCAGAAGGAACACACTTGCACTTCTCGCAGCAGATTCCACAGTACTTCAAGCACCGGTCCTTCACTCCTGCTTTTGCACACCTTGCCCCGCACTTTGAGTCACAGAACGCTGTAAGCATCAATCATAACTTCAGTTAAAGCGTTAGCAAAATCATAAATTAAACTAGTTATATATAATAATTGAGATATCAAAAGAAAAGAATTACATGCTGCAGAAGTACTAAATCTTAAGATAAACAGTCGTTACTATAGCAGATTAAGCTATATAATATATGGTACTAGTTTCTGACCTGAACCAGCCATTGAGACCTCAAATAAAGAAGAAGTGAGAACAAGAGATACAAGAAGGAATGCAACAAAAACGGGCTTCATTTTCTTAGCAGCAAGTATTGATCAATATGTTACTAAGAAAACTATGAGCTATGAGGAGAGTTTCTTGTGGAGTTATAGTTGAGAAGTTGCGCAAAATGAACGAGCGTTCGTGGGCTTATTTATAGTGAGAAAAGGAGTAGGTGAAAGGTTAGGAAAGTGCTCACAATAATGAAAATAAATAAATACCAAAACGCGATTACAGACTGTCATGTATGGCCATGGTGGAGCTTGGAATCATCTGGAATTAAATTGATGCTTCAAGTTAATTTCCAAGTAATTCAAAAGGCCAACACATGCACTATCACTTTTATAATCACTACCAAATAGCTGTACCCTCAATTACATGTATTTATCGTTCAATATTTATCATATATTCTTTCGCCTCATTATTACTAACGTGGCCTTCATTTATTGGGGCCTTCTTCATGCGAATCTGAAAGCTGTAACAATTAATTAACAGGAAGCTTAAATTTGTCTTTAATTGGCTGGTACGTACACAAATGCTGATCAAGTGAAGGATGCTTGAAGCTTCTATTTTTACTATCCTTGCTTTATCTTTTTCCTCACCGGCGGAGAATTGAAGCAATGAAAATGAGGTCTATGAACGCTCTTAACTTAATTTCACTTAGTTTATTTGCGTGTAAGATAGTCCTGTAAAATGAAAATCTTGCTTTACCTTGCAAGCAAAAGCAATAGGAGATCATGTAAGTGGCTTTTTGAATAGAGCATGTAAAATATACATTGTCCATGAAAGTTTTCCAATTGAAAAGTAGCTGTAGTGATCTTAAATGCATGTCTTCCAATGTGATGATGATCGTTGTTGCACACTTAGGTTTAAGTTATGATTACAATTTTAAGCCCATACTTTTTCACACAGCATCGTCATATATAGTTGAAAGTTGAAACGCTGGCCCTGGATTTCTAGATCATTGAAAGCTATGCTTTTCTTTAGCCATTTTATGCTTAGCTTCCCATGATCTTACGTTGCGTATCGATGCTTCTTTGCTCCACTTCGATAAAAAGCACAAATCCACTGGGTTCCACAACGATACTCTCCAACTGTGAAACCTCTTTTTATAAATAAATATCATTTCTATGAAATCTGGAAAGTTGACACCAAATCAAAACTATATATACAGAGAGCTAGTAATACATCTTCTTATAGATTAATTGTTATGGGGACGAAAGTGGCATAGACAACACAGCTGTATTCAGTGGTAAATTTTATATATAAGTTGTCATTTATTTTTCCTATAGATTTTACTGTAAAGGTAAAAGTATAGAAGTCTCTGGAAGTGTATAGAAACAGAAAAGGATTGATGGGAAGAAGGCCAGCGACTCCTCCTGCATCAAACAGGTGCCACGAAAGGTGCGTGGTCGGCTCTGTCATTTGGCATAAAAAGTGTGACATGTCACGTGATCTGTTAAGATCTCACAATTTCCTTTTTTTTATTTTTTATTTTTCCTTGTAGTGAATTGTATATACCGTTAATTTTTCATCGATTTCTGAAACTTTCACAGAATGAGGAAGCCCAAAAATTATGTGAATCGCAAAGTACTGCTTTTGCTTGAAAAAAAATGTATAATCAACAACATGTATATATGCTTGGTGAATAATTAATATGAATCATCTTCCCTACTTAGCGAAAATAGTAACCCGGAAGTCATCATGTTACTGATTTCAGTGGATCAAATTAATTATTATTCATATTTTCGGTCTTGTGTCGTCCGTTGCTTTATTAGATACAACGGAAACACATCAAAGAAAATATGTAAGTTGACAAAAATCGTAGGATTTTAAACAAAGGGTTTAAAGTTTTTGTACGCATTTAGGTTAATTTTGTTATGGTTTTGGATTAGTTAAGAATTTTTTCGTATTTGATTTTTATTTGAATGTTAGTTATTTTATCGCTATTAGGTCTCATAAATATACAAATAGGCTTGTTTTTCTAATAATAGACTATTTGTTCCTGATTATTTTTGTTTGTATTATGATCACAAGTAAATGAAACTAGCTTAAATTTAAATGATACTATTTAACGATATATTTATTAATTATATTGATATCAACTAATAAAACAAAATCTAATACTACCTTCTTAATTATCCTAGGACGCGCAACATTTTTTGATTACTGTGTGGATTGTCCGAGAACATAAAGTAAACATCTGATCTCACGCCAAGGAAGAAATCTTTTTTATTCAATACCATTCCTAGTTGGCTCATCCTTAGTTGACATCCACTCGAATCTGGGGGCGCTGCACTCCTTTTTCTCCCAAAAATCGAAAGCTATTTAGAAATAAATAGCCTGTTAATTGATGTAATTAGCATTCATACATCTTTTCTTAAAGAAATTAACCTCGTCTTTCTCCTGCCGCCACACTAAACATCGTTGCTGATCAGCCCATCTCCAACTAATCATGTGTTGAATATAGTCTAGGCTCTTTGACTTAAGTAAAATTTGTTTGCAAGTGAAGCACCTAATATCACGCAAATCATTAGGGTATTAAAATTTAACGTGGACAAATAACTTGCTTGAATTAGTTGGAAACTTTCACTTCAACTCACCTAAAAAAGAGTGCTCTATGTTGTAAATGGGGGGCCCACTAAAAAGTTAAAATTTTATTACACCCCTTAAAGTTCAATAGTTACAAATTATAATTCAAATATCCTTTATATAGAAAATACATAATTTTAACAAATATACCATCATACATTTAGATTCACCCTTAATTTCAGATGTTGTGTTTTTTTTTTATTAAATCTTTTTAGAGTTATATAGTTAAGTGAGTTTATTCATGTATCTTTATTTTATTTAATTATATGATTAAAATATCATGATATATCTACTCACGTATTATATTTGAAAGATATTTAGAATATATATAATCATAATATATTTAAAATATTATTTACAATATACTATATTAATATAAATTTTTATATATATTCTTTGAACTTAGTTTATCATCAATTTATTAATTTACATAAAATTTTAAATTTAGATAACGAAGTAGTATAAAAAAAATTGTCTATTTATAAAATATCAAAATCTAAATATTAAATACATTTACTTTGATATAAAGAGTTAAAATAGTATTAATTTAATCATAATCAAAAGACCTTAAAATTTATGCATATGTGAAAAAAATTCTTTTTTAAAATTATAATATATTACATTAATTTTATATATAAAAAAATTATTTAAAATTTTTAATTAATCACAAAATTATTTTAAGGTCTTTTGATTATAATAATTTTAAAAATTAATTATATGTACGAGTATGTATTGATTATAAGGGCAGGTTAATGATTTCATTTTAACTATATGATTTCCAAGAGAAAAAAAAATTCCGGATCCGTCGTTGTTGATCACTCGGAGCTGTAAAGCAAACACGCACCGGTAGCTTCTCGTCATTGCTATGTCGAACGAATAATTATCTGACACCAAATCAAATCATTAACCTGCCCTTATAATCAATACATACTTGTACATATAATTTATGTCCCACAGCCACTCCTGGAGGGAAGGTTTCATAATTCAACTAAGATCTATCCCTGTGGAATTAATGCATTTTCTATATTACTCTTCACTGGGGTAAAACATTCTCAGTCAACATTAATATTTTAGAAGAAAAAGAAATTGAATCAGTTGACGGATCCAATGCTCATTAGTAAGATATCTGCAGACTTCATTTTCATCGTTGCATCAGGACTCCGCTATTTTAATTGGGTAATTGTTGCCCAATGTTATTTAATCCCATTTATCTGTGTTTTTGAACATGGTCGCTATTTATGTAAACATGGTGGGGTTACATGATGAAACCATTGAAATGGAGACGAAACTGTCATCAACCAAAGTCATTTCACCAAATGGGGCAGGGCGATGCAGCCTGCACCCTGTACAATAACATTAATTATGCTTTCAATTTGTGGGTATAGTTAAATTCAATCATTGGTTAGAAAAAAAAAAAATGCTACCATGCTGGTTTAATATGTAACAACATTTTAGCTTCTTGGTGCCGCCCTTCAGGAATGAACTCCTGTCATTCAGTTTGCAGCATATCCATGGCTACTTGGTCAATAGCAAATAAGGTTTTGGATCTATATTTCAGAGGGGCCTGTGTTTGTAAATATAAATTGTGCTAGGTCTCCCTCTACAAGTGCAACAGAAACCCAAGCCCAGAGAACTTGATAAGTCACATCTCACAACATGTGATAAACAGATTTATTATCAATTTAGCCTTCAGTCATGCTAACCCATTAAATTACAATATTTTACTAGTAATTCAACAAGTTAAATTAATTTTTCTGAATTTTTCACGAATTTAATAATAATCCTATCAGCCTGCAATTTTTTACGTAGGTTTTACCTGATTGAAGAGGCTGGTCACTGGCAAATCAAGGCTTTAGAATCCGTGATTTCACCACCCAAGCGCAATAAGCCGACCAAGCACTTGAGCCAACCAAAATTGCAGGATATGATCCAACTGGGCCGGGCCTCTTAGATATTTGACGCAATCAGACAAAAGCAAAACTGATAAGTGATAGTCTATGCTTTTGCGAATTGCTCGAGTCGTGTGGTTGAGCTCCTCCCCCTGCCCCTCGAAACAGACAAACGAGAAGGAGACCAAAACCAAATTGTTTGATTCCAACTTCTGCTCACCTATTTGTACCAAATTCAACGTTAAAATTTTGATCCAAAAAGGGTTTATCGTGGACTAGTTAATGATTACAAGAAGTGGACATTAAATTATGAGCCATTAGCACATTTAGAATATCATTACGATGGAAATGGATATGAACGTTCTAACTTTCCATCCATCATCACTACAGATTGTAAATGAATGTATTACATTCAGCCCAAGTCATACCTCCCAAACTTTCATGTTAAATAGTATATCATTTTATGTGATATTAACATATCATTTGTTACATTAACCCATCGGTTTATAAGCCATCGTTAAGAAAATAAAATAGTGCTGGAATTGATGTTTAAGATTATCCTTCACTTATCAACCTTATGCACAGGGGCGTAGCTAGAAATTTTTTTCCTGGCCAGGCTGGATTAAAAATTTGTAACGTAGATTTTGTTTAAGAAATTAAAGAAGTTAATTACTAAATTGTAATTCAAATTATTATAATAAAATATCAAAATTTTATTAAATAGAAAAAATTATTGCAGCTAGCAAGAGATACAAAATCTTATCCCTTAAAATATATTCAAAAATAAATATTTTTAATATCCTAACTTTTATTTGTTATTTGTTTGAATAATTAAATGGGTCTAATATTAATGTTTTGAAATTTTAAAACTTCACCAAACAATTCAAACCAACTCCAATTATACAAGAAACAAAAAATATTAAGAACTTATATAATAAAATAACACAACCTTTCAATTTTATCTATAATTCTTCAGTAAGGTTTAAAAACTATGAAGCAAGAATTGAATTATCAAGACCATTTAAACATCTTAATCTTTTTTTTTTCCAACAAAATGCAATCTCAAAATTGTAAAAAAGTTTGCACTGAGAATAAAGAAAAGATTAGGAAAAAAAAATTAAACAGCTTTAACTTTCATAAGTGTCTAATCTTTATGTACGAAATTTATTCTAATATATAACCTAACAAAATTGGAACCAATGATGAAGTATTTAAGCCTATAATTCATTTATATCTTGTTTTTACATTTTTAAAACTCAATAATTATTTAACAAAAACTACAACTAACATTATTATATTATGAATATAAAGGAACATTAAATAACTTAAGAATTAAAATAGGAGAATTAAAAAATAAATAAAAATAAAATTTATCATAATGTTAAATAGAAGCTCAATTTCCAAATAATTATTTTAAAAATAAGAAAATCCATCAAATAAAAGTTCGGGGATGACAAAACAGCTGCAAAGAGAAAAATGGAGAATGACCACGCTACGCTAGGAAAGAAATGAAAATTAAAAGCAAAGGTGATAGTGGCAGTTTCGTAGATAACAGGTGGTAATTTTGTAAATTTATCTATGATCTTTAGTATAAAGTTTGGGTCATTAGGAAACGTATGATATTTTTCCAAAAAATACACGTGGCTACGCCCTTGTTTGTGCATTTAAAACGTATTTATTTGAGTTTTTTATTGGTCAAAATAGCTTTTTTGAGATAAAAAATTATTTTATGTTATTTGACTACCATTTGAGAAAAGCTAATGAATGATTAAAAAAATTATTTTATATTTATTAGGAGAAACCCAAAATTAAGGCTTTAGAAAAAAGTTATTTTTAATTTTTTTTTAATTTTGAAATGTCAAAGATACCATTATTTAATTTTAAATAGTTTAATTTTTTGAAGTAGAGCTTCTAAAATTAGAACTTTTACTAAAAAGTTATTGGTTTTTTGATGGAATAAATATAGAAGTACTTTTTATAATTAAATTACTAAAATAGAGTTTTATTATAAGGAAAAATAAAGTATAACATTTAAAATTAAATGAGAATATGTTTTTTATTTCAAAACTAAAAAAGAAAAAACTCAAAAATAGTTTTTTTTTAAGACTTAATTTTGAGCTTTTCTTATAAGACATAAAATTGTTTTTTTAAGTTGTAACCTTGTTACAAAATACGTAGCTACGGAAATTCGTCTAGTCACATGAAGCTGTTTGTTCGCTTATGTGCTCTTCCCGCTGTTAGAGTAAGCCTTGTTAGCCTTTGAGGAATCTCCACTGCTCTTTTCGCGGTTCCGATACAAAATAAAATTAGAAGAGTTTTTAATTTTAAAAAAACTCTTTTAATTAATAAAAAAGTCCAAACAAATATGTTGTTAATCCTTATCATTGAAATATACTAAAGAAAAAAAAATGAAAAAGATACATAAATTTGAGCTTAATAAGTCTAAAGTTATCCAAAATAATAATTTGAAGTCCAAACCGACCCATCCCAACATTTAACATAAATTTCACGTATTTAGTTTGTAGGTGACTTTAATAAACTATAATCAACCGACAAAGTGTTGGACCAACAATTAGTAGAAATGACCAACCAAATAATATCCCCACCGCCCTAACTAATCAAGCTCTCTTCTCAATTAATTCCTGTCACTCTCTTCAATTTCAGCATTTATAATAACAAACACTTTCATTTGAGCAAAAACTTCGACATGTTAACAAAAATTAAATGCTAACAATAACATACTCAAGCTATAGTGCTACAATCTTTTCAGAACCGTTAATATTTTAATGATGATTACGTAATATTACGAAAAAAAATTATCATAATATTGTACCGTAAAAGCTGGACATTAAGTGTATTAATTATCAATTTAAAGATCATGTTCATGTTAAAGGAGAGAGGGTTAAGGATCCCGCAGCCGAAAGCATGGTTTGTCTTGTTATACCTAAAGTGGTGAGATGATGATCTGATGGCTAGGATCGTATGATGGAACTGATCAGATAATAATACTCACTCTGCGGCATAATATTTAATAGTGAATAGCAGAATGAGCCGAGTAGGATGAAGAGGTGGATTTGTAATGTCAAGTATTGAGACAGGAGATGTTTTTTTATGCGTTGGCCGCTACATGTTGAGGTATCACATTCCTGGCTTTTTAGCTCTGTCTTTGACTTGACTTTAGTTGGTGGATTGACTGATCCTCGTCTGCACTCAACTAATCTAGCGAGACTGGCGCTCCTAAAAAATTAGTCTAAATTAATCTAAGCATACTATTTAAAAACTGATAAACATATTAACATATGTGAGACTTCGGTGTTCTTGTGAACCTTCAAAAAAATAACGTCTCAGTTCACTATTAGATATTGTTTTCTTTGAACATAAAATCTGTTTCAATTTTTGAATAGTTTAAAGAGCTCACTAAGTATTTGAATACTATTTTTTTAAACGATATAGGATGGTACATGTATACTAGCATAGCTTTACATTGCATTGCATTTGTATCTAATACAATCTAGTTGCCGTTTTCAACCCAGGTCAATTCACAATTGGGAAATTGATGGCTATTTATTATGAAGCTGGCAGTGGTTAAAAGAGTTATAATGATAATTTTTTTTAATCTCCAATTGTAGTATAGAGGATAGACATTCTTATTGGATAAAAGAAGAAAATGAGAAGAAAAGGGGTTGCCGTGATTGGCGATGCGACAGTGACAGGGAAGAAGTGTTGTCGAAGCATAGTTTTGGAAAAGGAAAGTTAGGCTACTCATATTGCTGACCCATTATTTTCAAGACAAAAGTTGCTCCCCTTCTGCTTAGTCAAATCTGTGCAACTAAAGCTAGCCCAACTCCATTGCTTTCCTTATCAAACTAACCTATCTTCGCATACTTGTAGTTGTCTCCATTTTTTTAAAGACAAGTTATTTTATTTTTGCCACGAGCTTCGATAACTACATTGAACAAGGTAAAGACAGTGAACAATTGATAAATAATATTCTTTAACTCCTTCACTATCACAAGACAAGATAGGTAATGTTGCCCTCCAAGACAAGTCACAGATTTCTTTCACTGAAGTAACCGTTACCTAATGTCCTCGTTTATTGTAAAAGTTAAAATTTTAATTTAAATTATCAATACAAATTTATAAATAATTATAAAATTATTCTGTTAACATTACAATACATATATATATATATATATTGAAAAAAAATTATAGCTATTGGATTATAAATAATACAGATTCAAATTAAAATAACTTTTCCTAGTTATTTAATATAATAGTGTAGGCATCAAAAAATAAGTTTGAGAACTTCTATTGTACTTATATTTATGGATGGTAATACACTCTAACTAAAAACGTATTCAATGGGTGATATTGACATTTTAACCTCTAAATTATATCTCAAAATTAAACACAATCAATCAAATTATTTTGGATGATGGATACTGAAATGGATATTAAAACCTAATAACATTCCAATGGCATTTTTGTAACTAAATTATAAATAAGAAATATGAAAAAATAAATTACAAAGTAACTGTGCACTTGCCTCCAAAGTGAAGGTGCTCTTTCCCGCATGCTTAGCATTCTGATTATTACAAATAATAAATAAATAAAAATAAACAATATATGTATGATTTTGACCGCGGCACTAAAACAGTTGACCGTTGGTAACGGCGCTAAATCCGTGACCTACTCGCTCTAACGTTTAGGAATCGACAAGAGTGACAAACGGCGTTAGATTTTCCGTAAGTTAAAAAAAAACAAAAAGCAAAAGTAGTCAGAGGCTCCTCCGCCTCGGGCTTAAAAGTGTGTCTACTTAGTAATAGTAGAAGCGACTGGTAGTCTCACATAGTCTTAGTCTGAGCTCAGCACTGGTCGCAGCCACGGATAAAGAAAAAAAAAAAAAAACCAAAATAAAACGCAGAACGCAACAATCCTCCACTCTACTCCTTTTCCGTTTGTTTCTCTGTCAATTATTCTTCATCACCATCGTTTATGTTAAAAGTAAACCCATTTTCATTCTCATAAAAGGTGGTATTCTTCGTTCTCAGTCTCTGGGTTGCTTGCTTAATTTATTTTCAGTTAATTTGGTCGAGAGATAGAAATAGAAGCAGTAAAATGGAGAGAAAACAAGGTTTCTTTTCGGCATTAAAAGAGGAGGTGGTTAGGGGGTTGTCACCGGCGAGGTCACGAGCGAAAAGTCCGGCGAGAAGTGCGTCACCCATGTCGAGTTTACTAAGGCGAAGAAGAGGGAGGAACAGCCACCACCGCGTGGCGCAACCGGAGCAATTCGTGGTGAGATCGGGGAGTCTGAGACCAGCGGAAGCTTTATCGCCATTGAAGGAAGGACCTGATCCGGACGGAGCGGAAGGTGGAGATGGGAGAATGGAAGGAAGATGGGCCCACTGGATGAAAGGACAGCTGGTGAGAGCTCCGTCTGTTCCGGGTTCTCCGTGTAAGCGGTCGGATCTGAGGTTGCTGCTCGGAGTCTTGGGTGCTCCGCTCGCTCCGGTGCACGTTAGCACGGCAGAACCTCTGCCTCATCTCAGCATCAAAGACACTCCCATTGTCAGTCCCTTCTCTCTTTAATGAGTAGTAGTAATTTCTGCTGCAAACCAAATTAGTTAAAATCTGTTTCATCAATTTCTTCGCTTTTACGCAAGTTGATCTAATTTAATAGGGGAAAAGAGAAATCGTCTAGTTGATCAGGATAAATAATTTCTTTATGCAAAATAAGATTTTTGTGCTTCTTTTGATGATCTAGTATCATAAATATTTCTGTTTCCCGAAGAGAAAAGAGCAAAAAATATTTGAATTTGAATGATCTGTCAATTGCCATTAATCTGTCTTCATTTCGAGTAAAGGAACCCGCTAAATATGATGTTGGGTTCTGGTTGCAGGAAACATCATCTGCTCAGTACATATTGCAGCAGTACACTGCAGCATCAGGTGGGCAAAAGCTTCAAAACTCCGTCTATAATGCTTATGCCATGGGAAGGGTAACGATGATAGCTTCTGAGTTTGAGAAAGGTAATAAGGTTACAAGGAATAGGAATTCTTCGAAAGGGGCAGAGTCGGGTGGGTTTGTGCTATGGCAGATGAATCCAGATATGTGGTATGTAGAGCTTGCACTCGGCGGCAGCAAGGTTCATGCTGGTTGCAATGGGAAGCTTGTGTGGAGGCATACCCCTTGGCTTGGTGCACATGCTGCAAAAGGGCCTGTTAGACCTTTGCGTCGGGCACTTCAGGTGAAGCTGCCTGCTATACATCTGTTTTATGTTTTTTTGACTCCATATCATTCTAAGACGAAATTTTACTAAATGATTTAAACTTATTTCTTTGTACAGGGTCTTGATCCCAAAACCACTGCAAGTATGTTCGTTAATGCAAGATGCATTGGGGAGAAGAACATCAATGGAGAGGAATGCTTCATCCTCAAGTTATGTGCAGATCCTGCAACATTGAAGGCCAGGAGTGAAGGGCCTGCTGAGATCATAAGGCATGTTTTGTTTGGTTACTTCAGCCAGAAAACGGGGCTCCTTGTTCACTTGGAAGACTCCCATTTGACCCGCATCCAGAACAATGGAGGCGATGCTGTTTACTGGGAGACCACAATCAACTCATACCTTGATGATTACAGGCCTGTTGAGGGAATTATGATTGCACACTCAGGTCGTTCTGTAGTGACTCTTTTCAGGTTTGGAGATACAGCAATGAGCCATACCAGGACCAGAATGGAAGAAGCATGGGCAATTGAGGAAGTGGCTTTCAACGTTCCAGGCCTATCAATGGACTGTTTCATTCCTCCAGCTGAATTAAGATTCGGTTCTGTCAGTGAAACTTGCGAGCTTACTCAGGGTCAGAGAGTAAAAAGTGCTGTGGCCACGGCAGCTTATCAAGCCAAAGTTGCTGCATTGGATAAGTCTCGTGACATCAGTGTGAACAACATCGCATGGAGGGCAAACGTCTAGGGAAGGTTTTGTGTTAAACTATCGCACAAATAGGCTAGGTGTCTAGTTTTACTGTACTGACGAATTAGAAGGTCATTTGTAAGAAAGGAGCTTAGTTGTTTGCAAGTTTTGGCATTGAATCAATGTCTATTTGAATTTGTAAATAGAGCACAATTAATTATGGCGAATTCCTTAAGGTTTATAGTAGGTAACAAATCAACGAAAGAAAATCAGCTTGTCCACGAACGTCCATTTTTCCTTCTACTTTCTTTGCCTGGACAACGGAAAAATTAGGTTATATGAGATAAGTTTTGGATTCTCATAACCTCTGATATTTGAAGGTACTGAACAAGTTACTATATTAGGTTATCAATCTTTTTTTTTTCGGTAATAAAATATTTTCTTATACAAATTCTAAAAGAAAAAGCCGGCCGCGAATGCAGCTCTGTTTCTTGGAATGAATGTGTTTGTCAAAGAAAAATATCTTGCACAAGCAATGAAGAAGTCAAAAGTAGGCAAACAGTTTGACCTAACAGATTCTGGACACCGGATCAGTACTCTTCAGGTGCGATGAAGCCGTAAGTTACAGGAGAGATGAATGTCTATCGATATAATATAACCTCTTACCTCCGCGAAGAGAGAAGTCGAGTCGCTTCGGTAATTTGGTTTTGGTCACAAAGGCACGTCTTATCGAGTATGAGATCGGATGCAGGCCGCAGCTACAATGCCAACGTGGGCTCTCTTTTATGGACTTGACAGCGCCTACGTAATCAACTTAAAAGGACAGAAAACATACTTAAAAATCCAATTGCAGGCCCAAAATCCAGGACACACTTAAAGGCAGTTTCAGTTAGGGCTTGATTACAAATCAGAGTCTTGAGTGTGCATGCATTATTTTGATTCAGAAGGCTGGACCTTGCAGTTATCTCCTACAACTAGGCATAATTAAGCTCCTTAAAGAGAAAATTTCCTTTTTGAGATGGCCTGTTCTACGATATACGATAACTGCATTAGACAAGCGTCATGGAATTTTTACCATATAGGGAAGACCAAAATATTTTACGCAGGCAAAACTTTCATACCAGTTTCTTTGATTATGTACACGTATAATTTAACTACTATCAACCGAAAGGATAGTGTCTAGCTGTCTGATCATTTCCTCAGTCTCACTTTTTCCTTCTTTTGTCCAGATGAATGCCATAACTTCACCCATATGTTTTCAACACTCAAAGACTACTAAACCGTAGTTCTATCCTTGCATTACTGCATGCATTTACCCATTGGATCTTAGGAGTCGGATACGCAATCTGTTTGAATAGGAGTTGGAAAACCATTAGGTACTCGGCATTTATCGAGGACGTGAAAGGACGGAGTGACAGGAGGTTGTGGCTGTATTGTATATCTAAATGAGATAATCCTGTTTATTCATCTTAATTAATTTAATTTATTATTAATATATATTTATCTAATAATTATATTTATTTATCAAATTACATCATGTCATATCAATTTATATTAATTTTATTGAAATGATTTGTAAAAATAATATTACTCTTTTTTTAGCACCGATCGTTTTATAACAGACAGAACCCCGAGTCCAAACTAAAAGATAGGTCTTTAGGAGAATTAATGACTTAAAGACCAGACTCTGCAACTTGTTTAAAATTCAATCTATGCGAGTCCCAGAAGATTGACACTTCATTGGGGCAGAATTATTCCTATTCATTCAAATTCCACTATAAATGAAACCAGGGACTAACGTTGTGACAAAAGTCAAAACCTATGCCGTAGTTGAACCTCATTTATCCAAGGGAAAAGCAAGATTTTAAGGTATCCCACTGATCGATAGAGTTGGGAATTAAAATTTATTATCATTCTATATTGGGTAACATTAATTTCATGGCATGAAAGATACAATTTTGTCCTCTCTCTTCAGAAAATTGAACCTATTTATATACGAATATAGGCCTTCTCGGATTGATTTTGTTACAGAATTATATTAATTGTTCCTGATTTACTCATAACACCTAATTAGTTTAACATTTCCTTTAGAAGCTTCACCTTAGTAAATCCTATTTTAAACTTCCAAATCTATGTTCAAACAAGATTGGAACCAATAGTGGCACAGGCCGGGGCCTTCATGGACATAATGAGTGATAATATAAGCATAACCATTGTCAAGTGATCAAAAGTGTGGACGAGTTGTCAGATTAATACAAGTGTATAACACAGCTTTTTTCCATCATCTTGATTGAAAGTAATTAGAAATAGTAGTTAATGTCTCTTAGTTCATATTACAAGTTTGATAGTTGAGAATACAGAATTCTGGGTACATATTTAACGGTTGTAATTAGGTTGCAAATGCGCCCTTTGCCTAGGTATTTCAAGCATCTGAACTTGAAAGATTACAGGTAGAAATCTTTAACTTTGTTGTTTTGTTTCACATAGTTCAGTGGGAGTGGATTGCGTATCCAGTCTTCACCATCATGAGCTTAGAAATCAATGTAATTATTTTCCACGCGGACGGTACGAGTGATAATAAACAAATTAAACAACTATATACAAGCTACTTTTAAACCATAATGAAAAAAGTAACATTTCTCATGGTGCAAAATATCTTAATTAATTAGAAGCAAATTTTAATTAATTTCATGTTAATAGAGACAGATCAAAAGCTTAAAACCTGCTTTTCATACTTTCCAACTGCATATAGTATGGTTATATGGTAGCCGCATATCCTTGAGACCTTCAACGTGTGTACTAATACACTGTTTTTAATCAATTATTTTTAACTTCTGTTCTGAGCTTCGCTGATATGGCGTTAATACTTTTTTGAAAGATAGAAGTTGATGAACGTGAAGGGACCACACCACATTTGGTCTTCTGTTAACAATTAGGAAGAGACAAATATCCTTCATTCATGCTGTGGTCCCTCCTCTCTAAATAATGCTGATCACATCAACATTCAAATTAAATTTTCGCAACTTGATATATATATATCAGACTGCCATTAGATTTATATTCTGGTTAAATCAGATGCCTCTGCGCTCGGCAGGTGAACCTCCACGTAAGATATTGTAGCCACCATTTAAATAAAATAACTTTCTATAAAGCTTGTTCCTCTCTATGAAGTTAAACCTATAGATTAGATATATATAGAGGCTGTTAAGTGTTAACTTCTATGGAAAAGGCATGCATTCATCGTATTCTCTTCCTTGGTCATGTATGATAGAGAGAGGTCCCTCGTTAAGCTTGTCTTTAATCAGAAGGAGAAGAATTAATCGAGAAACGAAAAATGTAGATTCTAGACAATATCATGACAAAATGTGCACAAGAAATCTGGAAATATGTTCTATCCTGAGTTTATTGGTGCAATTTTAGGAGATTTCGAAGTATATATATGCTCTGTTGCTTATGCTGTCCTTTGTCGCGTAAGACAAATTGCTTTTTTGTACAAGAATGAAAATATATGTATAAAAGAGGAAAAAAGTGAGAAAAAGTAGTATGGAAAAGCATTTCCAGAAGAGAGGTCTAAGGACCCTAAACCCTAATATGACGAGTGGTGAGGACCACTTGATTTTCTGATTGGGTTGCACCTGCCAAGCACAGAAGAGAAAAGCAAAGAAAATTAAATAAGAACTACCATGATCGATGCATGAAAAGGTTTGAAGGGCTAGAAAGACACACACGAATGAATATTCTTTTTCCAAGGCAAAGCTCAGGGCAAAGGGTGTAACCTATCACCAAAGATATTAGAATAGAGTACAAAGATGAATATTATGTAAATTTTTTGTTAGTTTGATTTTGTCACACGAAGATCATATAACTAGCAACTGGCACTTACTTCGATTCACCTAAGCTTCAAAATACGTCACAAGCCAGTTCTCTTCTTTCCTTGTGCATATACTGCAAAATTTACCAGAACTCTTGAGCCCGCAGTATATGATGGGTAATTTGTTCAATAAGAAAGACGCTGAAGTTTGGTTGCATGCAGGCTTGCAGCCGCCCAACATATCCTCATCCTATTTCTATACACTTAGGTATATTTGGCTTAATTTTGTTGCTGATGCTGTAGGTTAAAATTTGAATACGTGGTACAAATTAATTAATTTCACCAGATGGGGTAAAATAAAATC
Source organism: Boswellia sacra (assembly GCA_013180625.2). Taxonomy (NCBI): domain Eukaryota; kingdom Viridiplantae; phylum Streptophyta; class Magnoliopsida; order Sapindales; family Burseraceae; genus Boswellia; species Boswellia sacra. The sequence continues at coordinate 479,161 of SNVD02000067.1, read as the reverse complement.
CCGCTTTTTCTGACACACTCGTGACTAATATATGCTCTTCAATTCAGAAGTCCGTCAACAGATGCAGCAAAGTACAATATTTGTCAGAAGCATCATGATTTACACCCTAGTAAACTATATGAAGACCTAGTCTAACCTTTATAAAGAAAAAAAGGCACATATCACCCTTTCGAAAATGAAAAATGCTCTACTTTTTTCTATCATAGTTCATAGAATTTTTTCCTATACGCCACTAGGTGTCACTTCGGCACCACTTCTACTCACCCACTTGAATCTTCATCCAAATATGCCCTCAAACCAGCCAAATCCAAAACCCTAAAGCTGAAACCTTTATCATTAAACAACCATGGATTCCGTAAAGAAAAAGCAGAAGATTCCCACCCCAATCACTACTAAAGTTGATATTTCTAACATAAGTGCGCAGCAGACTTGCAACAATCCATGCTGTCTCTTCTGTACAATGAAAGAGCCAGACTCCTGTCTCAGGAGAGCTGGACTAGCAAAATTTTTCAAGGAAATGCCTCTCAGAGATGACCAAGAACATGTTTTGGTCCTGAGTGGTCTATGGAATATTGCCATGAGTCAACCAGATGATCCTGTGTTCCCATCCCTCGGCATCTTTAGGTGCATGGCAAGTTTGATATGCAAAGGTATCAATGATAGAGATTGGCTGCTTAGGGACCAAAATATTTATATCCCTTACTATGCAGCTCATGTTATTGGTTCTTACACCATGAACAAGGTAGAGTTTGCGGAGAAAGCTGTGCAATCAGGAGTGCTACCTCCTTTAGTTGAGCTGTTAAGAGGAAAGATAAGTTGGGTGGAGCAAAGAGTTGCGGTACGAGCACTTGGCCACCTTGCAAGCTATGACAAGACATTTGAAGCAGTAGCTGCTTACGAAGAGGAAGTAGTGAAATTAGCTCTGCAGTTGGCTTCTTCTTGCCTTGATGTTGTTTATGTTAATTTTGTTGGGATCACGGACAAGAAGAAAAGGTTAAAGTATCACTGTGACTTGCTTACAAGAGGTGTAGGAGGGTCAGAGATGGAGAACCAGAAGGCTGAGGAGTGGGCTAGCCAACTTCAGTGCTGGTCTCTCTACCTACTTAATTGCTTTGCTTGCAAAGAGAGGTCTTTGGACCTCATTTGTAAACAGGACTTCTTAATGGATTTGTGTCACATCTGGGGAGGATTGGTGAATCATACTTCTCCAGCTGGGGTTGGACTCATCCGAATTTTATGCTACAGTAGAACTGGAAGGAAGCATATTGCTGAATCTAAAGAAGTTATACAGCATCTCTGTAATCTCTCGAGATCTTCAGATGATTGGCAGTACATGGGTATCGATTGTCTTCTATTGCTTCTCAAAGACCCAGATACGAGGTACGAAGTTATCGAAACTGCCACCTTATTCCTTAGTGATTTGGTTGAAATAAGCAGCCTGCTAGGCAGGCCAAATTTAGGAGAAGCAATCACAAGAACTCTCCTTTTGGATTATAAACAAACGAAACTGAAAATCAAAAGCAAAAAAGCTGAAAAAGCACTTGAAGAAACATGGGAACTTAAAGTAGAGAGAAGAAAGCGAGAGAAAATGATGTCTGAAGAAAAGGTTGAACAAAGAAGGGTTTTGGTGGGTTTGATAAAACAAGAAGCGAAACGTATGTTTCGGGTAGGGGAAGTTGAAGAGGCTGCAGTGAAGTATGCTGAAGCTTTAGAGGTTTGTCCATTAAAGCTAAAAACTGAGAGAATGGTTCTTTACAGCAACAGAGCTCAGTGTCATTTGCTTCTTAGGGACCCAGATTCTGCCATTAGAGATTCAACTCGAGCACTTTGCCTTTCCAATCCCGCAAACTGTCACAGTAAAAGCCTTTGGAGAAGATCACAGGGTTACGATATGAAAGGTATGGCTAAAGAGAGCTTGATGGACTGTATAATGTTCATCAATAACTGCATCAGATCGGAGACAAACAAACGTGTGAAAATTCCATACTATGCAGCACGTATGGTTAGCAAGCATATGGATGCCACGTGGCTTTTTGCTGATGCACGGTCAAAGATTTTAAGCAGTCGAGTGAACAAAGTAAATGAGCCGTATGCCGCGTATAAGACTGGCTATGGTGAGCAACGATACGATGAAATCATGAGGATGGTAAAGGAGAAGAAAAGTTTGTTAGCTGGTAAGTATACATATATGATAAACATTTGACAAAACGAAGTGCAAATTTTCAAAATCAAAACAACTAATGTTTCGAAATTCAAATCGTTTTCATTAACATTTTCCTAACCTACATGTTCATGGTGTGCCAAAGTTGAATCAACTTTTAGACTATATTTGTATACATGTGAAAGTGTAAATTTGCTTTTACTTGTAACTTTTTCAGGTCTATCCACTATAATTGAAGAACCTATACTTGTAAAAGCAGGGAGTGGGAGGGAGCTAGGAAAGGCAAGAAGAAGAAAGAAAGCCGTTGTTGCTCGATCAATGTGAAGAAAAGGATTTTACTCCATGTTAGACCAGAGAAACAGTGATGTAGCTTTAGATTTTTGCGTTGTGGGTGTCAATGTGATGAAAAAATCTATGCTTTTAGACAGTAGATCGTCGTACTGTAGAAGTTATTAGATCTGGAGTAACATCGGACAATGATTTTGCACTAAACTTGGGTGTCCTTTTATATAGCTTATTAGTTTATATATATATAATTCAGAAGGGTTAATGCATCACATGACACTATCTTCTCCAAAAAAATTATATATATATATATATATAGGAAAATAAAATGAATAATACTAGAGGAGCAATCAACTCATGCAATCAATTTATTTCATCCAATATGATTTGTTAAACATTTTCTGTTTTATTTTTAATTTATAATATTCTTTCAATGAATTATATATATCAAATTAGATTATTATTATTGCTATATAATAAATTAGTTGCATGTACATAATGTTATTAAAAAATGGAGAAATATGCAAACGACTACCTTCCAAAAAAAATTTGTTTTGACGGTCATGGTGAGTACTTGAGGAGTATAGAAGGATATATATACATGATCATCAGAATATTATTTCCTTGATTACATGAAAACTTTGGGAGAAATGCTATCAACAGAGTTAATTAGCATATAGTTTTTATCATTTGACCCATTTTCATTGCTAAGAGGATACTGATACTCAGTTTTCTTCAGATAAGCTGAACAACATATATATATATATATATATATATATATATATATATATATATATATATATAGAGTTCACTTCGATTTCTTAAGATATGTATTAGGAAGATGTATAACATGACTTTATCGTCATATTGAATTGTGACGATCATAATATCTTTCTACAAATTAATTAATCAACGAATCCAAAAAATATATAATTAATGACTTTCGTACCCGTAGAAGTGTTATACTTTCGCGCTCCTATAAGTTTAAAAATTTGCAAAATTATCCCTATAGATTTAATTAGTTCATGTAGTCATTGTTGAAAATTTTTGAAAAGATCATAAAACCCCATATGTTTAATACTTGTCCAGAAACCCCCTGTATGTTAGACTTATGCAACGGCCCCTGCAGATTTAATTAACTCTTGTCGTGATTGTCATTTCTCATTGCCCGATCCCTAAATCCCTCAAAACCCTAATCCACATCCTCTGTAATCCTAAACCTCTCTAACTCAATCATCTTTTAAGTATTTAAACAAAAAAGTTTGTCTCCACCTTTTAAAGAAAGTGCAAGCCAAAGTTGCAAGAGATCAAGATCAAAGTTGTCTTCACCTCTCTCTGCCGAAATGAGGTTTAAATTTGCCCCTTCTAGAGCAAAATTTCTGGTTACATGTCCCTGGTCAGAAGTAGAATCCTTTATTTATCAGCCGCATCTGGTTTGTTAAATTCAATAAACGAAAACCAAAAAGTGATTCACAGGAATATTTATCCCACATGAATCATTATTTGGCGTTTCTACGCATACATAAGAAATCATAACTTAAAATACTGATGATATAGCCAAATTGCGCCGTAAGCATGTGTTTGGTGTTAGTGGACAGTAGTACTGGTAAAGTGCATCTTATTTGTAGTTTCTGCTAAAGTCTTCGGTTAAAAAGAAAAACTAGGTTAGGATTAGGTTTAGGTGGACTTCCACCCAGATTCTCGCCATATGCTGCCGACAAAATTGGACTGCGGCTCCATCATGAATTGTTTGGACTTTCGGTCTATTAATCCACATCATTTTCATTTGAGATCAACTATTACATGCTAGGCATTAATTAGTACCTAAGAATTTGCTTTTATTGTTAATAACTTATAGTTTGATAAAAATAGATGTTAAATAAATTAGTATAATTGAGATTAAGTTAACACGCATCTTCCAAAACTGTTGATGCCAACTTATCAAAACTCTCTAAACCATAAAATAAACTGAAGATCATTAACTAAAAATTTATGTTAGGATTTTGTATATATACAATATTTATGTCACAGGGGTCAAATGTCAATCATTAGATTTAATTAATCTGTTTATAGGCTATAACACTTTGCAGTTTGCAAGACTTGATGATCAATGCCAACCCATGTGATCTTATGCTAAGAAGTTTCGCAAGTTACCCCAAACTTCAAATGTAAATTAAGCGGACAGGGATTATAAGGAAGTTAGTAGCTAGAAGATTACTGTTAATTTCAATGCATAGCTGCTTGTTATCGAAATTTAACCCCTAAGCCCAGCTACATAAAGGAGAGGCCTTCCTATGCCCTATATTTGATCTTACTACAAATGTAAAAGTGCTCTTACCCACCCACCTAACAGCTAAACTCAAGGAATGAAGGCGCCTTTAGCAGCTCCAGCTTCTAGAACTAGTTACCGGTTACCGGTCACCAATCACCCTCAATGAGTCCAAGTGAAATGAATTATTTAGCTCAAAACCCAAGAATATAATTGCATGATGGATAGCGACTCAAATTTAAAAGTAATCTGAAGTTGTAAAAATTCCTTACGGCAACCAATCTTCGGATAGGGAGCGCCATTAGAGGTAGAGGAGTTGGAAGCCTGAAACGCCATCGAGCTAATAAAGCTAGCCTACGAGTACTGCGGCCATTGGATGCCAAGTTACCAATCGGGAAACCCAAATAAAATAAAAATAAAAGATAAAAAGATATTGGCCTCTTATGTAGCAGTACAGCAGACAAATCGTCAAGCCCAGATTGTTATTTTCTGATTCAGACAGACTTGGGCCACTGGGTCAGTGCTGGCCCATTATGTCAATGAATTTATATAAAGCAAAATACTAATTTTACAAATTTAATATTATAGATAAAATGAATGAAAGAGTGAAAATTATAAATTAACTCATTTAATTAAGAATAATGTTAGACTTATAATATTCGTAAATCTAAATTTTATAATATAATGTGACAATTGACATGGAAAAAATTCACTGGAGGAGAAAAAAATAAAAATAGATGAGAGAAGTTACATCTCCAATAGAATTTTACCTCTTAGATTGTCACTGTCGTGTTGTTGAATTTATGTTATATGATTGCTATAAGTTTATAATTATTGTTCAATTAAAATGATGATATATCAATAAATAAATCAATACTGTTATATTAGTTTATATGTAAGAGTGGATATACAATGTTTTGGTACAGCACCAATGGTGAAGTCCTGGATTCGAGTCTCCACAATGACCTTCTCCATGATTTAAGTGGAAGACCATGACAGTGAGTTGTGGTTGCGCTAGTTTCCTCCGAGGATTAGTCGTGGTGCGCGTAAGCTGACCCGGACACCTCGGTTACAAAAAAAAAAAAATGTCTCTTATTTTATTTAGTTTTCAAACAACTGCATTTACATACTGCATCTTAAAACAAATAATTATAAAGTAGTAACATATATTTTAAAATTTATCACAAAATCATATTTTTAAATGATATAATATATGATATAATATAATATATTATTAAATTATCTGTTTAATAATTATTAATTAAATATATATTATTTAAAATACATAACTCAAAATAGCATTTGAGATTAACACGTTGTTCTTTAAATGCCGGAAGCAAGTAAGAATAAGATAGAATCAAACGTAAGCGATGATATTAACGTATCGGCCTGGTTGGTCCCGCTTGTTGCCTCTAGAGATGACAGATACCATCCGCCGTCCGCCCATGTACATGGACATAATGCTCTGATTCAATTCACTTCCCTCCCCCACCCCTCCCAAATCCAATGCATCAATTGACTATTTGCATTTAACTAAGGAAATAGCTACGGTAAAACTGATGTATCAGCCGCACCCTATTATTATGATTATATTTTTTACACTTTTTATTTTATTTACAAACTTTTTACCCCAAAAAAAATATGTATCCATGTACCTGATGTAGTGTAGACTGACTCGTTAACTAAGAGAATCAAAAGACATGTTTAAAATCAAGATTTTTTATTTATTATTCGAAAAAAATGATTAAATATAACTTTAATTTGGTAAATTTGTGAAAGTTAAAGCTAACCGTCAAATAACAAAGAAATAAAAAATACGAAAGAAAAAACAAATCTCACAAGCATTGCTATCATTGTTAATGTCATTTATCACCTAATTGTTATGATATTATTAAAATAAAAAATTAAAAATATAGCTGTTAGATGATGGCTTCACATGCTTAACAAAGCAAATCTCACAAGTATTACTATCATTGTTAATGTCATTTATCACCTAATTGTTATGATATTGTTAAAATACAATATAAAAAAATTAGCTGTTATATGATGGCTTCACATGCTTAACGCTCATTTGTGAGAGAAGGAGATAAAGCCACGATTAAACGTGTCATCAGTTGTGGCAAAGTTTCAAGCGGACAAGTAATTGCTTCCGTCATCTCTATCTCCATATTTTCCTAGACTTTTTTTTTTTTTGATAAGTCAGAGTTGATCTGAGAAAGCTTGTAAGAAATTGCGTCAAAGTTTTAATTAAACTCTCCAAACTAGAGCTCGTACCAGGGCCTACAGCTCAATCTCTTAACGCTAGCCAAAATGAGCTGGTGGTGGACTGGTGCTATTGGCGCTGCTAAGGCAAGACCAACTATATCTCCCCATCCGTTCTTGTAATATATCTTATATGTGTATATTATTATTGTAACTGATAATTAACATAGTTCGTTGCAATTTTACAGAAGAAATTTGAAGAAGATTGGCAACCGCAAGGATACCAGAACGTTGGGCTGATAGTTGGCGTGACCGGAATCGTCGGCAACAGTTTAGCTGAGATTTTGCCACTATCCGATACGCCTGGGGGCCCATGGAAGGTTTATGGAGTGGCCCGACGACCCAAGCCAAACTGGAGCGCTGACCGTGTGGTGGAATATATCCAATGCGACGTTTCCAACCCGGATGAAACCCAAAGCAAGCTCTCACAGCTCACTGATGTCACCCACATCTTCTATGTCACATGGACCAATCGACCTACCGAAGCCGAGAATTGCGAAATAAACGGCGCCATGTTACGGAACGTGCTCCGTGCCCTTATCCCAAACGCGCCCAATCTCCGTCACGTTTGCCTCCAAACTGGAGCAAAACACTATGTGGGTCCTTTCGAAGCATTTGGGACTCCCCAGTTCCAGCCTCATGATCCCCCATTCACGGAGGATTTGGCCAGGTTAAACGTGCCAAATTTCTACTATACTCAAGAAGATATCTTGTTCGAAGAAGTGGGGAAGAAAGAGGGTTTAACTTGGTCGGTACATCGCCCACAAGTAATATTTGGATTTTCTCCTTATAGCTTAATGAATATTATAGGTACGCTTTGTGTATACGCAGCTATTTGTAAACACGAAGGTGTTCCTTTAATATTTCCTGGGACTAGAGGTGCTTGGGAGGGTTACTCAATCGCCTCGGATGCGGATTTGATCGCGGAACAACAAATTTGGGCGGCAGTGGATCCCTATGCGAGAAACGAAGCTTTCAATTGCAGCAATGGAGATGTTTTTAAGTGGAAGCATCTTTGGAAAGTGTTGGCGGAGCAGTTTGAGATAGAAAATTATGGATTTAAAGAGGGTGAGAGAGTGAAGTTGGTTGAAATTCTGAAAGGTAAAGAAGCTGTGTGGGAGGAGATTGTGAGTAAGAATGAGCTGCAGCCCACAAAGCTGGAGGAGGTTGCTGTGGCATGGTTTTCGGATTTGATGTTGAATGGAGCGTCCTTCTTGGATAGCATGAATAAAAGCAAGGAACATGGGTTCTTGGGGTTTAGGAATTCCAAGAATTCCTTAATTACTTGGATTGATAGGATGAGGGGATACAAGATTGTTCCTTGAGTGGTAATCTTGTCGTACTATATAAGATGACCACTTGTACCCATTAACAAGTGGCGTTTAGCATAATATTGTACTAGCACTAGTCTATAAAATATGATGTTGTGATGTGTAAAAGCTATTTGTCAATCTAGAGTCGTATCTCAGTACTACAGATAGCTTTATGTTCCAATAGGCAAATAAAAAGCACTCTATCGGCCGGTATAATGACAAATTTTGGATGCCTTTTCTATGTTAGAACCCGTTAATCCACTCCATACTGCTGAAGTTATCTCCATTTATCTCTGTTTTCCAGTCCGATTTGTTGAATGTGATATCTAAACTTACATCCAGGCTTTTTTGAAAGAGATTAATTTGTTCAACTGTTTATCTTTCACGTGAATTAAGCAAAAGCGACGATTGTTAGATAACAAAGCCTTCTGTATTGATGTCAAAATGACTACGAAACAAAAATCAATCTCCTGTGAACTATTATTAAAAGAGTTTTGCTTCGAATTTATTGGTACTCGTTCATCCTGCGCTGCATTTTAGATTTTAGTCTAGTAATTAAGAGTTAAAGCAGTTAAATGAATCTTCTGGCCCGGCTTTAATAACACTAGAAGCCAGAACTTCTTGGGAGGATCTTTTATGATGCCAAATGGTTTAGGATCCCTAATTGTGTGCAATGATTTGGAGCCAGGCTCATGGAGTCTAGAGCTGGTTGAAATGAATTGAGTAGGCTCATCCCATTTAAAATGAAGAGGCACCACTAACGAACCAAAGAGAAAAAAAAGATTATTATATTGTATTTTCCACAAAGTCACCTTGAAGATCATTCGTAATATTCATCACCAGCAAACTTAGATCTCAAGGCTTTAACGCTCATAACAAGTTGGTGTTTTGATGATCTCTTCAGAAATCAAAAGATATACAGTCAATTGCATCACATCACCATCAATCAACTAACACAAAGGAAGGTTTCTTGAAAGAAGAAGAGTGCATGTAATAACCATTCATATCTATCCTACTTAAGAGAATGTAAAAGTTCCAACGGAAAAAGACTACTTTCTTACTTAATATTAGCATATCTACTGGGAAACACTACTTTGGTGGAGGACAGAAAAAGTCTTGAGAGGAAGAAGATGTGGAAGAAACAGCTTTGGATGTAGTATTATGAAGTCTTTGTCGAGTGGTATATGTCACGCCTTAAAATCTCTTATTTAGAGACTTTAAGGCTGATTAATTGAGAAAATAATAAAAAGACATAATTAGTATCCCATTTTTTTCATCCAAGATAATTATCTAATTTATAAATATTTTTATACATATCACATGAATCCATTGCAACATCTAGCTATTTGTTCAAGATAAACTTTTACATAAACCGATGAGTAAACTTAGTACATAGGTTGCTAATTACATAACAAAATTCCTATCACGATCTAAGCTAAGTCAAAACATTCCCCAAAACCATCGCATGCATGTAAACGTCTAGACTCCCTAAGACAGTTTTGGAACACCACTAGTACGAATATCTTTTTGTGCACCTGTGGAAGGAGGGGGTGAGCATACAGCCCAGCAGAAAAAATTCTAACATTATACTAAATCACAAGCATTCAAACAGTTATTTAATTATATAATTACACAACCTATTACAATAGGTCATACAATCATTCTCATTCATACATTAAGGTATCACTTATTCACTTAACAATTAAAAAATTTTCATCTAATGTTTTCCTTAGACCTGGAATGAACCGTCTAAGGTCTAACATCTCAAGTTTATATTTGTGTTCCCTTTTGATCCATATCCAAAACGGTCCATCCAAGGTCCAACATTAAGAATTTCGTATCCGCATTCCTTTGGGATCCGTATTAAATGGCCTATCCAAGGTCCAACGCATATACTTATAAACCTTTCAATACAATTTCTAATTGCTTATTTTAAAAAGCTATTGGTACCAAATTCCACACCCCAAGAAATTAATTCCAAGCTTCAACCATATTATTCATTCCATACCACTCAACAATTCAGCTGCTAATCTTTAACTTTGAAAATTTGCTATAATTTGTACACTTAACCAATTTAAGTGAGACCAATTGGAAATGAAAGATTCAAGTGTCTATATTCAAAATAAAATGTAATCTTTCTAAAATAACTCCCAAGGCAATATAGTTTTTATGAAAAATCCAAACTTGTCACTAAACCAGTGAAATTCTCATGGTTTCAAGCTCAAATTAGAAAAATCACCAAAAAGTCTAGAAAAATAATTTTTAGGTGATTCAACTTGGAAATAAAAGTTTATGAAGTCTATTATAAACTTTTGTGATCATACATATTCAAATATATGTGTGGCGAAAGGTTTGAAGTCTTTTATGATCATAAAAGTTTGAAATATATTTTCACCCAAAAAGACTTGAACTTGAGACAATTAAGATGGATGGAGTATTGGGAAGACTACCACTTCTCTATCCAATATCACCCGGGCAAAGCAAATGTGGTGGCTGACGCATTAAGTGGAAAGTCAAGGGCTATGGTTAGTGTAATGATAGGAAAGTGGAGCATGTTACAGTCTATTCATGATTATGATATCTTGGAGATCAAATTCGCCTTTTTACACTTGTTGCTCAACTGTCTCTTGTCCATAGAGTGATCGAGTTGCAACATCAAGATTTAGAGACCAGAGCCTTGTATGAGCAAATGTTACATGGTGATGGAATTGTTGATTGGACAATTGGTTCGGATGGGAGTTTATGATTCAAGGGTAGGATCTTTGTGCCATCAAGTAAAGAGTGTAAAGATGACATCCTTAAGGAATTTCGTCACTCTAAATTTGTTGTTCATCCTGATGGTATCAAGATATATCATGACTTACGTCGACAGTTTTGGTAGAAAGGAATAAAAAGGGATATTGTTGAATATGTGTCCAGATGCCTTACTTATCAACAAGTGAAGGCTGAGCATCAAAGGCATGCAGGATTACTCCAACCACGTCCTGTAGCAGAATGGAAATGTGACTACATCACCATGGATTTTGTTATTGGATTGCCATGCTCTTTGAGAGGAAAAGATACAATATAATTGATCGTAGATAGGTTAACAAAAGCATCACATTTTCTTCCTATCTATAGAACCAATTCGGTGGATGTTTTGAGTTGGCTGTACATTAAAAAAATTGTGAGATTGCATGGAGTTGCAGTTTCAGTGGTGTCAGATAGAGATCATAGATTTAAAGCTCAATTTTGGCAAAGCCTTCAAAGAGTTATGGGTACGCAATTGTTATTTAGTACAGCTTTCGATCCTCAAACTGATGGTCAATCAGAGCATACTATTCAAATTTTGGAAGATATGTTGATGGCTTGTGTGATGGATTTTCAAGGTAATTGGGAGGATCATTTACCACTTGTAGAATTTGCATACAACAACAACTACTAGTCAAGTGTTGGAATGGTACCTTTTGAGGCACTCTATGGTAGGCCGTGTAAGCCTCCTTTATGTTGGGTAGAAGTGGGAGACACTACCTTATTAGGACTCGAGCTTATACGAGAGACAATAGAAAAGGTGAAGTTGTACTGCCAATGTTTACTTACAGCTCATAGTCGACAGAAAAACTATGTAGACAAAATGAGACAACCATTAGAATTCAAAGTGGGTGACCATGTGTTTTTAAAAGTGTCTTCATGTAAAGGCTTGATGCATTTTGGACAAAAAGGTAAACTAGCTCCATGCTACATTGGCCAATTTGAAATTCTAAGACAGGTTGGCGAAGTAGCTTATGAGCTAGCATTGCCACTATGATTATCGAGAATTCATAATGCATTTCATGTATTGATGCTAAGAAAGTATGAGCCTCACCCCAACACATGTACTGGATTGGAGTGAGTTGAATATTCAACAAGATGTTTCATACAAAGAGGTTCTTATTCAAATCTTGGACACAAGAGAGCAAGTCCTACATGGCAAGACTATTCCATTAGTCAAGGTCTTGTGGAAGCATCATGTCGCTGAAGAGGCCACATGGAAGTTAGTGTCAGATATAAAAAGAAAGTATCCTGGGCTTTTGAATGCAAGAGGTAATTTTTTACTCACATTTTCAAATTTCGAGAACGAAATTTTTTTTAGGAGAGTAGGTTGTGGAATTCCAAAATATGTATATAATATATATATATTACAAATTTTAGAAACTATGCCTAAGGGTATTTGAGTAATTTTATTTGAATTTGATGGGCTTTAGGCCATGAAATAGTTCTAAAACCATGTTTAATAAATGATGATTGGGTTGGATTATAGTTGTGAGCTTGTGTTAGAATTTGGTAAGGATGAAATGGGCCTAGATTTGAAGTAAGTGGACTTAAGCCTATGGGTTAAGGCCTTCTATATATAAGAGATATTAGGGTTTCAAAAGATGCATTTTTCTTTCTTTTTTGTAATAGAAGAGGAGGGTGCTATGGGCTAAAGGGAGAGAGAAGGAAGAAGAAGAGGAGAAAGAGAAAGAAGAAAAAGAGAAGAGAAAAGGGAAAAAGAAAAGGAGTGTATAGGCTTGGAAACCAAATAGGGATTTTCTAACATTATGCTTAAATCTTATTATTTATTTTTGTTGTTTTAATTGATATGGGTTTGCAATGCCTGTGATTTATTGTTAAATTGATTGTTAGTTGCTTGGATGATGAATTATTGGTGAAATTATGTGCTTATAAAGTGGAGGAGATGTTGTTCTTGATGGAAGTTATAATTCATGTGACTGTTCTATGTTCTTTGAGCTGCTGCATTTTTTTGGATTGTGATTTATATAATTTTCTTTTGTTTAGAAAAACAGATATATGAAGCTTTAAATAGCCACTGATTTCATTGAATTTGGATTTAAAATGAAATTTTGGTGAATTTTTGAAAATGGAAGTTGAAATTTGGATATTGCATTGTTCATTCGAAGGGCTTAGACATTTTCATAAATCTGTATCGTTTGGGACTAGTTTTGAGAAATCCCATTTTTTTTTTGAAAAGTAGACATGTCAAGCATTAATTCAGCATAGGTTTCACTAAATTTGGATTTGAAATGAAATTTTGGTGAATTATTGAATATAAATGATACAAACTGACATTTTGATAGTAGTCATCCAGGATTTGCAATATGTTTTTGCAAAACTGTATTCAATAGATGTTAATTCTATAAAATTAGCATTTTTACCTTATAATAGACTTCATAAACTTTCATTTCCAAGTTGAATCACCTGAAAATCATTTTTCTACACTTTTTGGTGATTTTTCTAATTTGAGCTTGAAATTCTGGAATTTTCATTGGTTTAGTGACATGTTTGGATTTTTCATAAAAACTGTATTACCTTGGGACTTATTTTAGAAAGATTATATTTTATTTTGAATCTAGACAACAGAAATCAGTGACTATTTAAAGCTTCATATGCCTATTTTCCTAAACAAAAGAAAAATTATATAAATCACAATCCAAAAGAAATGCAGCAGCTCAAAGAACATAGAACAGTCAGGTGAACTACAACTTCCATCAAGAACAACATCTCCTCCATTTCATAAGCACATAATTTCACAAATAATTCATTATCCAAGTAACATACAATCAATTTAACAATAAATCACGTGCATTGTAAAACCATATCAATTAAAACAACAAAATTAAATAATAAGATTTAAGTATAGTGTTAGAAAATCTCTACGTAGTTTTCAAGCCTATACACCCCTTTTCTCTTCTCTTTTTTTTTTTTCTCTTTTTCTTCCTTCTCTTTCTCTTCTTCTTCTTCCCTCTCTCTCCTTTTAGCCCGTAGCATCCTCCTCTTCTATCACAAAAATGAAAGAAAAATGCCTCTTTTCAAACCCTGTTGTCTCTTATATATACAAGGCCTTAACCCATGGGCTTAAGTCCACTTCAAATCTAAGCTCATTTCATCCTTACAAAATTCTAACACAAGCCCACAACTATAATCGAACCTAATCCTCATTTATTAAACATGGTTTTATAACTATTTCATGGCCTAAAGCCTATCAAATTCAAATAAAATTACTTAAATACCTTTAGACATAGTTTCTAAAATTTGTAATATGTATACATATACATATACATATTTTGGAATTCTACAACCTGCCCTCCTAAAAAAAATTTTGTCCTCGAAATTTGAAAATATAAGTAAGAAATTACCTCTTGCATTCAAAAACTCAGGATACTTTCTTTTTTTCTCTGACTCTAACTAATATGGAGCTCTGAGATTGCAGCTGCTGAGACTGGGAATTAAAGGAAGTTTTACTGGAATGAGTTCTCTGTCTCTTAGCTGAACGATCATGCTATCTCGTTCCTCTAAAAGGTATGCCAATACCCCCCACTCTGTGACTCTGTGACTTTGAGAGATCTCCTATTCTACAACTAAGGTAGTCTCCACTACATCAGCATATGTGGTCAATCTACATATTGCAACTGAGTGTCTGATGTCATCTCTCAATCCTTTTTGAAATCTTCGAGCCTCGCTAGCCTCATCTGCTAGCAAACTAGGTGCAAAACGGGATAAGGCAGTAAATCGTGCCTCACATTGCTGCACTGTCATAGTCCCCTGTGTCAAGTATATGAACTCATTTTTGTTCTGATCATGAAAGATTGAAGGAAAATATTTGTCTAGAAAAACAGTAGAGAAATCTCTCTAAGTGAAGATATTTCCTTCTATAATACGCTCAACAGATGTCCACCACTACAATGCATCTCCTGTCAACAAGTGAGTTGCCACCCTAATTCATAAATATTCTTAAACTTGCAAAAGGTTAAAGAGGCACTCAACTCGTATAAGCCAGTATTCTGCAACATTCGGATCGGCCTCCCCATGAAAAATAGGAGGATTATAACGTTGGACCTCTCTAAGTGCATTCTTCATTCGATTGTCAACATCTGTCACTAATACTGGTTGAGGTGGTGGTGGTGGGTTAGCACGAAGAGTATCTCTAACTATGTTTGCCACTGTCTTTGCCAATGTATTGGCCATATCTCTCATAACCCTATAAAACTCTGACTTCTCACCACCTTCAGGCGGATTAGAGCTAGAAGAACCTCGGGTACGAGAAATTATTATCTAATTTCATCAATGGCAAAAACATAAGTAGCTGAATTCTATAACATATAGAAGATAAGCATAACAGACAAATATTCAAGGCACATGCAAGCACACAAGTTTGAAAAGATATAATTAGTATCTCCCTTTTTTTTTTTCCATCTAAGATCATTTTCTAATTTACATATATATTTGTACATATCACATGAATCCACTACAACAACTAGCTATTTGTTTAAGATAAACTTTTACATGCACAGATGACTAAATTTAGTACATAGGTTGCTAATTACATAACAAAATTGCCTATCACGATCTAGGCTAAGTCAAAACATTCCCCAAAACCATCGCATGCATGTAAACATCCAAACGCCCTAGAGAAGCTCTGGAACACCACTAGTACGAATATCTTTTTATGTACCTGTGGAGAGAGGGTGAACATACAGCCCAGTAAAAAAAAATTCTAACATTATACTAAATCACAAGCATTCAAACAGTTACTTAATTACACAGTTACACAATACAATAAGTTATACAATCATTCTCATTCATATATCAAGGTATCACTTGTTCACTTAAAAATTAAAATTTTTTCATCTAATGTTTTCCTTAGACCCATATCCAAACGGTGTGTCCAAGGTCTAACATCTCAAGTTTATATTCATGTTCCCTTTGGATCCATATCCAAAATGGTCCATCCAAGGTCCAATACTAAGAATTTCATATCCGTATTCCCCTTGGATTCGTATTAAAAATGACCAATCCAAGGTCCAATGCATATACTTATAAACCTTTTAATACAATTTCTAATTGCATATTTTAAAAAGCTATTGATACCAAATTCCACACCCCAAGAAATTAATTCCAGGCTTCAACCATATTATTCATTCCATACCACTACACAATTCAGCTGCTAATCTTTAACTTTGAAAATTTGCTATAATTTGTACACTTAACCAATTTAAGTGAGACCAATTGGAAATGAAAGATTCAAGTGTCTAGATTCAAAATAAAATATAATCTTTCTAAAATAAGTCCCAAGATAATACAGTTTTTATGAAAAATCCAAACATGTCACTAAACCAATGAAAATTCCAGAATTTCAAGCTCAAATTAGAAAAATCACCAAGAAGTGTAGAAAAATGATTTTTAGGTGATTCAACTTGGAAATGAAAGTTTATGAATTCATAAGGTAAAAATGCTAATTTTATAGAATTAACATCTATTGAATATAGTTTTGCAAAAACATATTGCAAATCTTGGATGACTATCAAAATGTCAGTTTGTATCATTTATATTCAATAATTCACAAAAATTTCATTTCAAATCCAAATTTAGTGAAACCTATGCTGAATTAATGCTTGACATGTCTACTTTTCAAAACAAAAATGGAATTTCTCAAAACTAGTTCCAAACGATACAGATTTATGAAAATGTCTAAGCCCCTTGGATGAACAATGCAATATCGAGATTTCGACTTCCATTTTCAAAAATTCACCAAAATTTCATTTTAAATCCAAATTCATTAAAATCAGTGGCTATTTAAAGCTTCATATGTCTATTTTCCTAAACACAAGAAAAATTATATAAATCACAATCCAAAAAAATGCAGCAGCTCAAAGAACATAGAACAGTCATATGAACTATAACTTCCATCAAGAACAACATCTCCTCCACTTCATAAGCACATAATTTCACAAATAATTCATCATCTAAGCAACAAACAATCAATTTAATAATAAATCACATGCATTGCAAACCAATATCAATTAAAACAACAAAAATAAATAATAAGATTTAAGTATAGTATTAGAAAATCCCTACTTGGTTTCCAAGCCTATACACCCCTTTTCTTTTTCCCTTTTCTCTTCTCTTTTTTCTTCTCTTTTTCTTCCTTCTCTTTCTCCTCTTCTTATTCCCTCTCTCTCCCTTTAGCCCGTAGCATCCTTCTATTACAAAAATGAAAGAAAAATGCCTCTTTTGAAACCCTAATGTGTCTTATATATACAAGGCCTTAACCCATGGGCTTAAGTCCACTTACTTCAAATCCAAGCCTATTTCATCCTTACCAAATTCTAACACAAGCCCGTAACTATAATCCAATCTAATCTTCATTTATTAAACATGGTTTTATAACTATGTCATGGTCTAAAGCCCATCAAATTCAAATAAAATTACTCAAATACCCTTAGATATAGTTTCTAAAATTTGTAATATATATATACATGTTGGTGTCAACGTGATACTTGCATGTGCCATGCACATGTTGAGTTTTTGTTTAACTTGTGATAAAAAATAGAATAGTATTTTGATTCCTATTTTACTGTTTCTAGATGATCATTATAGGAAGTATTTGATTAACAATAAATATCTCCTTAGATTATGATAATGTTTCTTGTATTCTAATCAAAATAGGAGAATATTTAATTGTGTCTAAATTCCCTTAGGAGTTTAACTATAACACTTCCTATTTTATTTCTCATAATCCTATTGTGATTTTGATTGAGATATTTACAGGATTTTTAGGAGATTTCGACTAGACCTTTCAATATATATATCAAGTTATAACTTAGTCAGCTAATAACCAGTTTTGAGTATTGGCAGACTCGGTTGTGTTTTTGAGAGTATAGATCACGACATTCCATGATTTGAGAGAAGATCTTCAATACAGATTGGAATGCCTTTATTACTTTGATTCGTTGAGTCTTTGGTTCATGTATGAGAGTTAAAAATCGTATATGAGTTGTTGATTAAAGTCTCAGTGAGTTAATAGACACTTGAGATAACTTGAGGGTTGAGTGTTTATATAATTCTGTGTTAGACATCGAGTGTTATGTATAACTTAATGGTATGTTTTTAAGTTATCTGTGACAGTGAGTGGGCAGTGTCACTAGAGTTTAGGATCTTTACGAAGATTTTGTTTTACAAAGATTAGGTCAATATGTGAGAGTGAGTCAGCACTGTAAAGGACTCTAAAGATTGTACAAAAAAGAACTTAGTGAATTGCAGCTCCATAGCTGTCCGTGGACGTAGGTTTTTATAATCGAACCACGTAAAAATCCTCCTGTGCCAATTTACATTACAGTTTATTGTGTTTTTATTTATAACTGCATACCTCCAGAACTTTCAATTGGTATCAGAGCACGTTCACTGATAGACAAGTGAAGAAAACGATCACGTTGATCTGGAATGATGGAATTTATTCGCAATGGAGGATCTAGAACGCAACCATCTATTCTTGATGAAGGTAATTACCCATATTGGAACATAAGAATGATGATGTATATCAAATCTTTTGATGACAGGGCATGGACTAGTGTGCTTAAAGGAGGGACACCGCTAACAAAGCTGAATGCTTTTGATAATGCTGAACCAAAACCAGAGGATGAATGGTCTGATGAAGAATACCGACGATCCAGTTGGAACTCTAAGGCTCTTAATGCAATCTTTACTGCAGTAGACTTAAACAACTTCGGACAGATTTCTAGATGCAAAGTGGCCAAAGAAGCATGGGACATACTTAAGGTAAAACATGAAGGTACTGCATCGTTAAAAGATCTAAATTGATGAGATTAAATTCTCAATTTGAAAATCTGATGATGCATGAGGATAAGTCAATTTCTGAATTTTACTCTAAGATATGTCACATTACAAATTCGGCATATATGCTTGGCAAAACTTTCACTGATGCAGAAATTGTTAGCAAGATAATTAGGTCTGTTCCAGATAAATTTCAACCTAAAATTTCAGCCATTGAGGAAGTTAAAAACACTGATGAGATGAGGGTTGATGAATTGATTGACATCCTCCAAAACTTTAAAATTAATCAAAGTACTAGGAAATAAAAAGGTAAAAGCATTACATTCAATGTGAAAACTGAAAAAATCTGATGATGAAAGTAGTGATGAGCTTGATGAAACTGATTGTAAACAGATTGCTTTTCTAACAAGAAATTATGTCAAGTTTACGAAAAGAAATTTCAGGAAAAAGAATCAAGGAAGGCCATCAAACTCAAGCGAAGAAAAATTCAGAAAGTTCAGCAAAGAAAATGACAAGAGGAAGCCAAAACAACTTAAAAAGAAAGGGCTAATTTAGTGTTATGAATGTTCTGGTTATGGGCATATTCAATCTGAATATGCAAATTTCAAGAAAAAGAATAAAGGGCTGACAGTAACATGGAATGATGAATCAGAATCCGAGTCAGAAGATCAAGACTGCATGAGTAACTTTGTTGCATTTATTGCATCTGCAGCTAACAAAGGAAAGACTATTATATCTGACATAATAGAAAATTATAGAACCAATATTAATCATTCGGATGAAGAAGAAGGACCAGAATACTATGAAGAGTTGCAAGAGACATACAATGCACTCTATGGTGAATGGCTGAGTTAGAAAGAAGAAATCAAAGCCTTGAAAAAGGAGATTAAAGTTCTGAAATGTGAAAAAGCCTATGCTAAAAACTATATCACAGAACTTGAGACTGTTTTGACAGACAAAACAGCACAGATTGAGAAAATCACAACAGAACTGATTGAAAGCAAGAAGTGTGTTGATCAATTCAAAATTGGAGCAGCCAAACTTGATCAGGTCTTGAATCTTGGAAGAGACAACTCCAACAAACATGGATTGAGGTATACAGAAGGTAATATTACATCTACATAAAAAACAGTCTTTGTAAAAGCTTCAACAACAGGTAAAAATTCTGAACTTAACTCTTTAAAGTCAAGTCCTAGTTCAAAGAGTGATGAAACATTTGTTTTTCCTCTAAGTTCGTTCAAGTCCAGTCCTGAAAAGGTAAGGAAATTCATTCATACTTGTTATTTTTGTGGTAAAAAGGGACATATTAGGCCTAGATGCTTTAAATTGTTGAATCTTTTGCATAAAAGATCAAAACAGTTCAAACTATTACCTAAATCACGACTGTAGTGGGTTAGAAAAGATAAAATAGTATGCCATGTTGCTTTTACTGCACTTGATCATGCTTTTAATGATTTGTGGTATTTTAACAGTGGTTGTTCTAGGCACATGACTGAAAATAAACTATTTTTAACAGATTTTAAAGCATGCAGGGATGGTAATGTCACCTATAGAGATGGAGCAAAGAGTAAGATCATTGGTAAAGGCACTTTGAATGTCAAAGGTTTACCCAATTTTTAAAATGTCTTGTTAGTTGAAAGTTTGAAAGCTAATCTCATTAGTATTAGTCGGATATGTGATGACAAGTAGGTTGTTAATTTCGCACAAAACAAATATATAGTCTTAGATAATTTTGGTAAATGCATTCTTGAAGATAATAGATCTTCGGATAATTGTTATTTGGTTAAGATTGCATTTCAAGCTAGGATTTCGGATTTAGAATTGTGGCATCAAAAGTTAGGACACTTAAATTACAAAGACTTGGTTAAATTAACTAAGTTAGGTGCTGTAAAAGGAGTTCCTAAACTTGATGACAAAATTAATGAAATTTGTGGACCATGTCAAATGGGAAAATAAATTAGAAGTTCATACAAATCAAATCCATGTCTTAGCACATTTAATATACTTGATTTGCTTCATATGGATCTTATGGGTCCTATGCAAATTGAAAGCATTACATGTAAGAGATACATATTTGTTTGTGTGGATGATTTTTCTAGATATATTTGGGTTGATTTCATTAAAGAAAAATCTGACACTTTTAAAGCTTTCAGGAATCTTTGTGTTAAGCTTGAAAATGAGCAAAATAGAAACATTGGAAGGATTGTAAGAATAAGAAGTGATCATGGCAAAGAGTTTGAAATGTTAGCTATGCTGATTTTTGCAAATATCATGGAATTGATCATGAATTTTCAGCTCCTAAAACTCCTGAACAGAATGATATTGTAGAAAGGAAGAATAGAACTCTACAAGAGATGGTTAGAGTGATGCTTAATAGCAAGAAGTTGACCAAGAGGCTATAGGCTGAAGTAATAAGCACTGCTTGTTATATTTCAAATAGAGTTTTTCTTAGACCTGACACTAACCAGACACCTTATGAAATTTTCAAAGGTAGGAAACCTAATTTGAAATATTTTCATGTCTTTGGATACATGTGTTATATCTTAAATGACAGAGAGCAGTTACGTAAATTGGATCCGAGAAGTGATGAAGGAGTCTTTGTGGGATATGCTCAAAATAGCAAAGTATTTCGAGTTTACAATCTAAGAACTGAGGCAGTCATGGAATCTGCAAACTTAGTATTTGATGACCTTGATGATTATGCAAAATACTCATAAGAGAAAAGCATAACCAGCTTTACAAAAGATACAGAAAAATCAGATTCAGATAGCAACAAAAAGGAATATGCTGTTATGAAAGAGGAAACAGTTGTTGTTACACTTGACGTAACAGTAACATCTGACAACTCATATTTGAATAAAAGTTCAATCCGGGATGATGAAGAGAGAAAAGATCCACCCACATGGATTCAGAAGGCACATCCAACAAGTTCTATCATTGGAATACCAGATGGCATGATAAAGACTCGGAGCAAGGTAAGAAATCAGGTAAGGTTTGCATGTTATGTTTCTTTAGTTGAACCAAAAAATGTGAAAGAAGCTCTAAAAGAAGAGGTGTAGATTCAAGCTATGCAAGATAAACTTAATCAGTTTAAAAGGAATAAAGTATGGGAATTAGTTCCTAGGCTAGAAAGTACAAATGTCATTGGAACCAAATGGATATTCAAAAATAAAACTGATAAAAGTGGTCAAGTAGTAAGGAATAAAGCTAGGCTAGTTGCACAAGGATACACACAAGTTGAAGGCATAGACTTTGATGAGACCTTTGCACTAGTAGCTAGACTTGAATCAATCAGATTACTACTTGCAATTGCTTATTTGCTTGATTTTAAGTTGTATCAAATGGATATTAAAACTGCATTTTTAAATGCTATCTCAATGAAGAAGTTTTTGTTGAACAGCCTAAGGGTTTTGAAGATCCTAAACATTCTGATTTTGTGTACAGATTACACAAAGCTTTGTATGGTTTGAAACAAGCTCTTAGAGCTTGGTATGAAAGATTGACAAATTTTTTGATCAACAAAGGTTATAAAAGAGGCGGTAATGATAAGACTTAGTTTATCAAACATGCATCTAACTATTTTATTGTTGCTCAAATATATGTTGATGACATTATTTTCGGATCAACTAACAAAAGCAAAAATAATGAGTTTATTAGTTGATGCAGGAAGAGTTTAAAATGAGCATGGTAGGAGAATTAAATTTCTTTCTTGGATTACAGGTTAAGCAAATGAATGATGGGATATTCATATCTCAATCAAAATATGCTAAAAATCTTGTAAAGAAGTTTAGGCTTGAGAATGCAAAACCAATGAAAACTCCCATCAGTACTAATCTAAAACTTTTAAAGGATAATGCAGGAAAAGATGTTGATACAAGCTTGTACAGAAACATTAGTGTAGGACATTGTACGAGGTTTCAAACAAATCCCAAAGAATCACATCTTGCAGCAGCCAAGAGAATCATTAGTTATGTTCATGTAACATGTGATTATGGAATATGGTTTTCTAAAGATACAAATGATTGTCTTGCAGGGTTCAGTGATGCAGATTGGGCAGGAAATGCAGATAACAGAAAAAGTATTTCAGGAGGTTATTTTTATCTTGGTACTAACTTGGTTTCATGGCACAGTAAGAAGCAGAATTCAATTTCTTTATCTACAGCTAAAGCTGAATACATAGCAGCAGGGAGTTGTTGTATGCAACTATTATGGATGAAGCAAATATTGAGTGATTATGGTATTGAACAAAAGTCTATAACTGTATTTTGTGATAATACTAGTGCTATAAATATTTTCAAAAATCCTGTTTAGCATTCTAGAACAAAACACATTGATATTAGATACCATTTTATAAGGGAACTAGTAGAATCTAAGATGATACACATTGATCACATCTTCTCTGCTAAACAATTGACTGACTTGTTCACTAAGGCATTGGATACAACAAGGTTTGAAAATCTAAGAAAAGCCTTAGGTATCTGTCAGTTATATGAGTGAACACAGTATGCTGTTATGTTATTCATATCTGTAGTATCATAAGTTTTCTTCCAATTAGCATGTTTGAGCTATGGTATAAAGTTTGTGTGAATAATAGATACTGATTTAAAATGAAAAAAATACAGAGAGGGCTACCAATATATGATGTGTGAAAGCCATCGTTGAGAGTAACCTCAGGGTATCTGGGAAATATGTTGAGGTCACCCATTCACATGAAAATGACTATCTCTATATTGTGTGAAAGCTACTGTATTAATCTAGAAAAGTTTCTATTGAAATCAACTTTTGTGTGTGTAAGAAGCATGCTCAAGTTGTTCATTCAATTGAATCAAAATAGCTTTCATGTGAAAATTACTCAACTCTAAAGTATGCTTTCTTAGAATGATACATATGATAATCCAGATATTATTGTTATGCTATTATTAACTGTGTTCTGTTACGTTTTTCATAACAATGTCCTATGTGCTTATCCGAAATATAAGTTACTTGTGTGTTCATGTGTCAAAAATGCTATGTCAACATTATTGAATTGAGGGGGAGAAGTCTCAGTGGCGGGAATCCTAATTCTATTTGTATTCTTTATTTAAATTAAAATCAAATTTGAACTGCTGTGTTTAATGGAAGTTATTAAACGATTTTGGAAAGGGAAATTATTATTAAATTTTTGTTGAAAAACAAAAAATTCTTTAAATTCGGCCTAGTATATATCAAATAGGATTTGGGCTTCTCCTGTTCATACCATACCTCACCTACAGTTGCTTCCCTGTCCTGCGTCTTGTTTCTCTATTCCTATTCTGGAAATCTTCTATAGATCAGAAACCCTAGCTATGGCGACCTCATCAAACTCAACAAAGACTGCTAGTGCTTCCTCTTCCTCCAGCGGCTCTAGTTACAACAGTAGTGACAGCATTCCGTGATCTCCTGTGCAACACACATGCAGCGATTGTTGTCGATCCCGCCATCAGTGAGGACGAGCAAGTGCCTGTGAAGAAGATAAAAGACAAGGTCAGGCCAAAATACAACAAATTCTTCACAACTGCTGTCAAACAGAAGTTTGCTAAGTTCACTTCATAGAGAAAACTGCAGTTGGAAAGGCCAGTGAAACTCTCAGACTTCAACACATATGGGCTCAGTGAGATAATTGAGTCCAATTACTGGACTCGAACGGTATCAAACTTTCTTCCTCCTGTAAAAACTTTGATTGAGGAATTTTATGCCAATATCTCGACTGTCATTGACGATCGTAAGAGTTTTCATTATCACAAAGTTTACTGTCGAGGGAAGTTTGTGAAATTCTCTCTCAATGTCATAAACTCTTTTTTGGATATTCCAATAGACTGTATGCATTGTTTAGATGAAGAATATAACATGGCAGAAATAGTTAAAGAAGTAACTGGTCAAACAGACATTGAATGGAAACCAAGAGATGGCATTGACCAGAAGTACCTTAGGAAGAAACATAGAGTGTTACATAAGATAGCACAGTTTAATTGGCTTCCTTCTTCCCATCAAAATCAGGTTCGGAAAGACAGAGTGAAACTTCTATTTTGTTTAGGAACTAATCGGCCAATAAACTTTGTCTTGTTAGCCTATAGAACAATTGTACAAATTGGATCCTATCATTCTGATTACTATTTGCTTGTGTTCCCTTGTTTGATTCAAGGGATTCTTGCTCAGAACAATATTCTTGTGAGCTCTCATGAACAGACAGAAATTCTGTCTAAGTCCATCACCAAGGGATTTTTTCAAAGATTGCATGACCAATCTGACTTACCTACACCTGAACCAAAACCAAAAAGAGTCAGGAAAAACCAATTAAAGATTGTTGAAGAAAAGCTTGACTTGATCAACTCTACTTTGACAGATATTATGCAGGAGTTGAAGTACATTATACTCAAGCAATCTGTTTTAGAAGCTCAGTTTACAGGACACTCTCGGTCCACAGCACCACAACCCATGGAACCTGAACCTGTGGTTCCTGAAAAACCGACTGAGGAAATACCTGAGGTAGATGAACCACTACCTGAGGAAGCTGCTCAAATGCAATCAAGTCATGCTGCACAACCTGCTGTTAAGACAAACAAAACAGCATCACAGAAGCCGAAAGAAAAGTCAATCAAGGCTTCTGACAAGGGATATAGCAGAAAGGGAAAGAAGAAACTTAATATGGTGAAGAAATCATCTGACCAGAAGAAGAAGCAGAAACTAGCATCATCAGCTCCTACTTTGCGAGATGAATCTGAGTCCGATGAACCAAAACAAGTAGACTCTGGAATGAAATAGCCCTCACCATTTGCTGAGACAGAATCTCAAGATATCCCTCTCCCTGTAGCAGCTAAAGCAGAACCTCATCCACCACCACCTCAGTCACCAACTCTTCTAGCCGATGAGTCACTGCTTCCTTCTACACAACAGCCTGCCAAGCCCACTGAAACCAGTGCAGA
Organism: Boswellia sacra; assembly: GCA_013180625.2. Classification (NCBI taxonomy): domain Eukaryota; kingdom Viridiplantae; phylum Streptophyta; class Magnoliopsida; order Sapindales; family Burseraceae; genus Boswellia; species Boswellia sacra. Next base: position 453,340 of record SNVD02000067.1, on the reverse strand, counting down.
AAGAATAGAGAGGGAGATACGCCGAGTTGTAGCTGAAGTCACTACTACTTCCTCTGATACTGCTAAAGCTCAACCAGAACCAGTCCCCTCTGAATAGCCAGCACCAATTCCATCTGATCAGCCTACCACCACTCCTAGGCGTTGGATTAAAATTGTTACTCGCAGATCCATCAAACTCCCTGGTAGTTCCAGCTCTCCACCAGTTGGAAAGTCTCCCAAACTTAGTTAGATTTTGGCCACTTGTGCTGAAATCCAGGGGGAGATAAGGGCGAAGCTTGCTGGATTTTTTTTTCTGATTGCAGAACTATTTTTATTTTGCTATTATCTTTTTTATCATGTTTCTCTCTTTGCTTACTAATTTTTTCTCTGCTTACTATTTTTTGTTAGTTGTTTCTCAAAGGTATAAGTAAGAAGTGAGGGGGAGAAAGAACTATATTTCTTGTATTATGTGTGCATTCGAACTGTTTGCTGATTTGTGTTAAGTGTTATTAATCTTTTGTCAAACGCCTAGGAGTGCATTCGAACTGTGTGCATTGACGGACTCGGTTGTGTTTTTAAGAGTATAGGTCACAGCATTCCATGATTTGAGAGAAGATCTTCAATACAGATTGGAATGTCTTTATTACTTTGATTCGTTGAGTCTTTGGTTCATGTATGAGAGTTAAAAATCATACATGAGTTGTTGATTAAAGTCTGAGTGAGTTAGTAGATATTTGGGATAACTTGAGGGTTGAGTGTTTATGTAATTCTGTCTCAGACATCAAGTATTATGTATAACTTAACAGTGTGTTGTTAAGTTATCTGTGACAGAGAGTGGACAGTGTCACTAGAGTTTAGGATCTTTACGAAGATTTTGTTTTACAAAGATTAGGTCAATGTGTGAGAGTGAGTCAGCACCGTAAAGGACCCTAAAGATTCTACAAACAAGAACTTAGTGAATTGCAGCTCCATAGCTGTCCGTGGACGTAGATTTTTATAACCGAATCACGTAAAAATCCTCATGTGCCAATTTACATTACAGTTTACTGTATTGTTATTTATAACTGCATACCTCCAGAACTTTCAATACACATATACATATTTTGGAATTCTACAGTATATATGTGGTAAGAGTTGCAGTCATATCATGTTTGCTTATTATTTAAATTATAATAATTCAATCTCATTAAAGAGGGTAGAAGATGGATTCTGCTATGGTTAATGAAAACTATTTGATGGATCTTTTTTTATTTTATAGTTATATCCTTATAAGTTCAAAGATAAAGATTAGCGTAGTTTTATTCAGCGTTCACTTTTAAATTCATGAGACTCGGTATCTACCCTTTCATATTTTGACGATTTTATCCTGAAAATAAAATCACCAGAAGGACAAAATCCTAAATTACACTTATATTACATTACATTTATAAGTTAAAAATCTTAAATTTGATCTCTTAAATATTTAAATCTCCAATGTGTTTTATATATTTTAAAATCTTGAATAACAAACTTTGTTTGAAGTATATTTATCTTTTTTTTTCATAAATATAACTAGTATTAATCTTCAATTCATAAGAAAAATAAAATAAAATTATCTTCTGACGAATATAACAACGGACATTAAATATTCAATAAAAGTAATTTTTTTGTTATTCTTTCAGATTCATAGGCATTTTCTCAAGCAGACTCGAGAGCAAGAGCAATTGAAAGTTAAGTTAAAGCATGGGTTCGAAGCTTCCAGCAAGACCAAACAAATGAATAATTAAAAAAAAAAAACTTTGAAATCTTATGCCTTCGGTCTTCCAGAATGGGTTTTATTGCTTTCTTCAAATTATTTACTCAAACAGTCATGAACAATGAAAAAGAAAAATCAATTGAGCCAATTCAGCAGAAATTGATAGCTAAACTAAACATCAATATACAACCAAATTAAATTGGAATGACGACATATTTTAGTATCTAATATTTTTATAAAAGCCAGTACTATATATGGTTAATGAATACTGAATATAGATTAAAAAAATTATTTTTAAAATTAAGTGGGGTATATTGAGTTCAAAAGTGAGGATTAAATAGAACTACTTCTTAAAAATTATATAATATTTAATAAAAGGTAATATGAAAATAAAATGAGATTTTTTTCCGGTTGGGTCGAGACTCTAATACCAGTGTTGAGTGATATTGGGTATTTTCGGCCCAAAAATTAGCTCGAGAGACTAGAATTTCCTCACACAAATATATTGACTATCAGCCACTTCTACAGCGGATGTGATGTTAGATTTTCTTAACAGTCGAAACTCAATTCCAGGCCTCTTAACAATTGAAACTCAATTCCAGGCCTCGATAAACCCCACTAGAAACTTCAAGCCCAGTCGAAGTTGTATTGAAGCAAGCTTTTATAGGTGGGACGAAGACCAATCACTTGGGTGAGGACCCCAAGAAAATCCCATACCATTCCCCCAGCGCTTTCTATTTTGATTTTCAGAGCAGTAAAGGGGAAAAGAATAGCTCATTTTAAAAATATAATCACTAGAACATGAACCCATTGATTTCACAGCCTATTGCAAAGTTTAACCAAACCCACTCAATCCCAAGCCAATCGCTTCTTATTCCATCGTTATTTGTGAAGAAGAACATGTGCAAATCCATTGAACATGTCAATGAGCTTATATAAAACATGTCTACCTTCTTGCTTAGTTTTTCAGAGTCAAGACTAGTTCATCAAGAACGAATCCAACAATTGATTTTAAGTCCCATCTCTTGAAACAAATAGAAGTGATGATATCACGTATGAGTTGCAGGAAAAACTATGTATATGGACGTGATGCCCGTTCATTGCGTTCAATTCACTTTCCAACCCCTCCTTAAAAGAGTACGGACGTGCATTGGAGTCTTGAATCAAGAAGTATTATCAATTGAATATTTGCATTGAACTCGGAGAATCAAAAGATACGTTTAAAATCAACACAACACATTGATTTAGGAGTCTTAATTTACTTCCAATCAAAAGGCATAGATTTGACCTCGTAGACATATGAATAAATGTAACTTTAAATTGTTAAAGGCTAAGCGTCAAATAACAAAACACAAACAACATCAAAAATATGGCAAGAGGGAAAGTTTACAATTTTGTTAACTTATTTCTATTGAAAGAGTGTTACTTAAAAAATCATTGTTAATTTTATTTATCATCCTTGCAAAATATTAAGTAGTAGATATGTCACCGTCTAATTAAATCTTTTCGATACATTTGTCTTTGTTTTGTTATAGTGGGCAGCAAGAGTTCTATACGTACCACCGACTCTTAGTAAAGTTATGAGTAAATTGAGAGATCTTAAGTGCCTAAGATGGATTAAGATCCCCTCACGTTCTTCCTCTTCCATTTAAGTCTTTTAACAATTCATTTGATTTCACTTTGCCTAGTAGCTTCTTTACTCTGCACTGCCCTAAAGTTACTCCACGGTCCACAACCGCTCTTTGCAATTACAAATTCCAATTGCTTCAACACGTACGCAACACAATCATGACCATCTTAAACATGAACGTAATACAAATATGACTACGATCAATACTAATATGCTAATTTCATGTCAAACTAGCACGTCGAGTAAAAAAATTGCAACCTCTAGCTCCAAGATATATGTACCAGGCTATTTATCAAATCTCGAATTGTATCTCAGCACTACAGCCAGCATTACGATCCCAGATGTAAGTAGCACTCTTGCTGCGGTAGGAAGCTTTTCATTAGTATATAATGACAAATCTAGAACTTTGGCTGCCTTTTGTCATTGATGCCGATTAATCCACCCATACTCTGAATTTTTCTCGATTTATCTCTGTTTTCCAGTCAAACTTTGAATCTGACATCTAAACTTGCATCCAGGCTTCTTTCCGAGAAATTTATTTACGTTTGTTCGTAGGTACACCGTACATATCACATTTATGATCAGATATGGATTACGACTATGCCTACTAGATAACGAAACCTTCTGTATTAAAATTAAACATGGTAACTGATGATAAATCACATGTGAACTACTCAGCAAGAGTATCAATTCGAATTTGTTGTCTACTAGTTCTTCTTCGTTATATTTTAGTTAAGATTTAAGGCTGTTAAATGAAACTTCTGGCACTTGAAATGGTTCAGAGTCCATTGAAATTGTATCATGGGTGCCTAAAGCTGGTTGAAACGATTGACTAGGTCCGTCACACAGAGAAGTCAATTCATCCACGGTTAAATTTAATGGTGTAATCAGTTTTGTCACAGCTTCAGCCAGACAAGTCATTGCTTCCGTCATTTCTAACTCTATTTATTTCTTAGATTTTTTTTATAAGTCAGAGCAGGTCTGATAAAGCTTTTAAGAAATTGCATCAAAGTTTTCATTGAACTTTCCAAAACAGAGCTTGAACCAAGACCTGCAGCTCAATCTCTAACACTAGCCAAAATGAGCTGGTGGTGGGCTGGTGCCATTAGCGCTTCTAAGGCAAGACCAACTCGATCGAGTAATATATTTGATATCTCTATATTATCATTATTGTTATAATCGATAATTAACATAATTCGTTCCAATTTTACAGAAGAAATTTGAAGAAGATTGGAAACCACAAGGCTACCAGAACGTTGGACTGATAGTTGGCGTGACCGGAATCGTCGGCAACAGTCTAGCTGAGATTTTGCCACTGTCCGATACGCCTGGGGGCCCATGGAAGGTTTATGGAGTGGCCCGACGACCCAAGCCAAACTGGAATGCTGAACGCTTAGTAGAATACATCCAATGCGACGTTTCCAACCCGGAAGAAACTCAAGCCAAGCTCTCACAGCTCACTGATGTCACCCACATCTTCTATGTCACCTGGACCAGCCGACCTACCGAAGCCGAGAATTGCGAGATAAACGGCGCTATGTTACGGAACGTGCTCCGTACCCTTATCCCAAATGCGCCCAATCTCCGTCACGTTTGCCTCCAAACTGGAGCAAAACACTATGTGGGTCCTTTCGAATCATTTGGGACTCCCCAGTTCCAGCCTCATGATCCTCCATTCACGGAGGATTTGCCCAGGTTAAATGTTCCGAATTTCTACTATACTCAAGAAGATATCTTGTTCGACGAAGTGGAGAAGAAAGTGGGGTTGACTTGGTCCATACATCGGCCAACAACAATATTTGGATTTTCTCCTTATAGCTTAATGAATATTATAGGTACGCTTTGTGTATACGCAGCTATATGTAAACACGAAGGTGTTCCTTTAATATTTCCTGGGACGAAAGATGCTTGGGAGGGTTACTCAATAGCCTCGGATGCGGATTTGATCGCGGAACAACAAATTTGGGCGGCAGTGGATCCCTTTGCGAGAAACGAAGCTTTCAATTGCAACAATGGAGATGTCTTCAAGTGGAAGCATCTTTGGATGGTGTTGGCGGAGCAGTTTGAGATAGAAAATTATGGATTTAAAGAGGGTGAGAGAGTGAAGTTGGTCGAAATTCTGAAAGGTAAAGAAGCTGTGTGGGAGGAGATTGTGAGTAAGAATGAGCTGCAGCCCACAATGCTGGAGGAGGTTGCTGTGGGATGGTTTTCGGATATGATGTTGAGTGGAGCGGGCTTCTTGGAAAGCATGAATAAGAGTAAGGAGCATGGGTTCTTGGGTTTCAGGAATTCCAAGAGTTCCTTAATTACTTGGATTGACAGGATGAGGGGATACAAGATTGTTCCTTGAGTGGTAATCTGGTGCTAGTATGTAAAATGACCACTTGTACAAATTAATAAGTGGAGTTTAGAAAATATCAATCTGGAGTTGTATCTGAGTACTACAGATAGCATTATGATCCAACAGGCAAATAAATAGCACTCCTGTACAATTTTAAATGTCTTTTGTGTGTTAGACCCAATAAATCGACTCTATAATGCTGAAATTATCTACATTTATCTCTGTTTTCGTGTCAGATTTGCTTGAGAATGAGTTAATCTTATATCTAAACTTCCATCAAACTTATTTGAAAGGCATTTGTTTAACTCTTTTTCATTCAGTTAAATTAAGCACAATCAATATATGGATGGCCACGACAGTGCTTAATATATAACAAATTCTTCTGTCTAATTATACATGGTAACTGTTGAGTCCAGAAGAGATGTCAAAGCGACTATTAAGCAAATTGCAGGGTATTGCTTCGAATTTGTTGTTTACTAGTTCTTCTGCGCTATATTTTAGTTTTTTTGATAGTCTCAGAAACCATAACCATTTTGTGAAGATTTTGCATTTTGCCAAATGATTTGGGGTCCCTGGAGATTGTGTGCAAAGAAGATTTGGAGTCAGGCGTATGGTGCCTAAAGCCGGTTGAAACGACTGACTCTGCTTATCACATATAATACTCAATTCCTGGCCTTCATAAAACCCACCAGAAACTTCAGGGCTAGTTTGCGTTGTATTAAAGCTTTCATAGACGGGATCAAAGCCAATGACTTGGCCAAGGACTCTACGAGAAAATTGCATTGCTCCTACGCTTTCTATTTTTATTTTCACGATCAGAAAAAGAAAAAATGACAGTTGATTTTAAGAATAAAATATTCAATGGTGTTTGCAACCGTTGATTTCATAACCTATTACAACGTTTAACCAAATCCAGTTGATTTCGAGCTAATCAATTCTGGGCAACATATTGGCAACCAATAGTTCATCTTTATTTGTAAGCAAAAGAACCAAGGCAAATCCATTAAACATGTCTATGATCTATCAGGAATCAATCCAATGATTGCGGGTTTAAATCCCATATCTTGTAACAAATAAAGATAATAAAGAATAAGAAAGAAACAAACATCAGCGATGATATCATGTACGATTTGCAGCTTGGTCTTTCTTCTTGCTTCTAGAGAGGAAAAATTATGTATATGGACATTATAATGCTGCAGGTTCAATTCACTTCCCAACCCCTCTAGGCCTATTGAGTCTTAAATCAAGAAGCGTCAATCGACGACTATTTGCATTCAACTTAGAGAATCAAAAGACATGTTTAAAATCAACACGGCGCATGGATTTTTTGGATTCTTTACTTCTAATTCAAAAGAAATATATATGACCATGAGAGAATATGAATAAATATAACTTGAAACTGTGGAAGTTAATTAATTAGTTAAAGGCTAAGCGTCAAATAAGAATATATAATCTAAGCAGCCAATATACCTTATTCAGCATCACTCATGTCTCCATGTATCTTACAAAATCAAGAAAAACAAACCTTGACTTAATGAAGTCATAGTGGTTGATCAGTTGCTTTGACTCCCATCACACAAATCTATAACAAATCATACTAGACTACATTTCATCTCAATTACACTAGTGATGATTTAGACAGAAAAAATCATTACTAATGGTGACCAAAAACCAACAAGTATAAATTCACGCTCTTTAATGTTTGATATTAGCCATAAGGAATATAAATGAATGACTTAAGCTAGTAGGTCAAATGTGGAATCAATGCAACACAAACTCATTTCATTTTGTTCAACGGCTTCTTTTTTTGCTTTCCACTATCTTAAGGTTACTCCATGATCCATAACATTCTTTGCAATTACAAATTTGAGAAACCTGAAAGCCATTATATTTTAGAATCACTTTTACTCTTTACCCGTAACTTCTACACTTATTTTATAATTATCACATACTTGTAGACTTATAGTAATAATGTTAAAAATTAATTAGAGTGATGCTATTTTTATAAACTAATTATAAAAATTCACTTATATAAATTGACGTGACATCATTACATGATTAACACATTACCTATTTTAATTAATATTATTTATTATTAGCATTTATTCATCCAATCATATCATACTATGTCAGCTCATATGAGTGAATTTATATAATTAGTTTGAAAATATAATGTTGACGCTTGGTCCAAATCAATGATAAGGCAAAGTTCTGTATCTGTTGCGTAGCAGATTAGCTTGTAGCTTATAAGAAGAGAGTTTACAATCCTTTCCGGGTCTTTTCAGGGGAAAACCATATCAGCAGATAATACCTCATAAAATCCGTGCAACGACTCGTCAATCTCTATATGTTTCAGCCAGACAAGTCTTTTTACGTCATCTGTAACTCAATTTACTTCCAGCATTTTTTCATTTCTAAGTCGAAGCAGATATAAAAAACTTGTAGGAATTGTATAAAAGCTTTCATTCAACTTTCCATTTTCGAGCTTGCATCGAGATCTACATCTCTAACACTCGCCACAATGACCTGGTGGTGGGCAGATGCTATTGGCGCTGCTAAGGAAAGACCAACTAGTTCAAACATAAGCATTATTACATCTCAATTATGTTATTGTTATTATTATTTTGGATAATTAGCATCACCATTTCCACTTTTACAGAAGAAATCAGGAGAAGATGAGCAACTGCAAGGCTTCCGGAACGTTGGACTGATAGTGGGCGTGACAGGAATCGTCGGTAACAGCCTATCCGAGATTTTGCCACTATCAGATACGTCCGGTGGCCCATGGAAGGTTGATGGAGTGGCCTGACGACCCAGGCCATACTGGAGCCTAGATCGCTCGGTGGAATACATCCAATGCGACGTTTCCAGCCCGGAAGAAACTCAAATTAAACTCTCACAGCTCACTGATGTCACGCACATCTTCTATGTCACATGGACCAATCGACCTACCGAAGCCGAGAATTGTGAAATAAATGGTGCTATGTTACGGAATGTGCTCCGCGCTCTTATCCCAAACGCGCCCAATCTCCGTCACATTTGCCTCCAAACTGGAGCAAAACACTACGTGGGTCCTTTCGAATCATTTGGGACTGCCCAGTTCCAGCCTCATGATCCTTCATTCACGGAGGATTTGCCCAGGTTAAACGCACCGAATTTCTTCTACACTCAAGAAGATATCTTGTTCGAAGAAGTGGAGAAGGAAGAGGGCTTAACTTGTCCGTACATCGCCCAAAAGTAATATTTGGATTTTCTCCTTATAGCTTAATGAATATTATAGGTACGCTATGTGTATACGCAGCTCTAGGTAAACACGAAGGTGTTCCTTTAATTTGTTGATTGCAGAACAAAAAATTTGGCTGGCAGTGGATCCCTATGCGAGAAACGAAGCCTTCAATCGCAACAATGGAGATGTTTTCAAGTGGAAGCATCTTTGGAAGGTGTTGGCGGAGCAATTTGGCATAGAAAATTATGGATTTAAATAGGGTGAGAGAGTGAAGTTGGTGGAAATTCTGAAAGGTAAAGGAGGTGTGTGGGAGGAGATTGTAACAGTGAGCTGCAGCCCACAAAGCTGGAGGGGGTTGCTGCAGCATGGTTTTCGGATTTGATGTTGAGTGGAGCGTCCATCATGAATAGCATGAATAAGAGTACGGAGCATGGGGTCTTTGGGATTTAGGAATTCCAAGAATTCATTCATTACTTGGATTGATAGGCTGAAGAGTTACAAAATTGTTCCTTAAGTACTAATACTGTGGCAGAATAAGGTGAACACTCGTAGCTTTCCAAATATGGCACTAGCACTATTCTGCGATTTTTTGATGTACAAGGCTATTTATCAAATCTAGAATTGTTACTCAGCACTACAGATAGCATTATGACCCAATAGACAAGCAGCACTCTTGCTACGATCGGTAGCTTGTCATTAGTATAATGTGACAATTTTTAAATGCCTTCTGTTTGTTAAAACCAGTTAATCGACCCTGTACTCCGAAGTTATCTCGATTTATCTCTGTTTTCCAGTCAGATTTGCATCCATATATGAGTTGAATCTGACATCAAAAGTTACATCCAGACTTATCTCGATTTATAATGAGTTGAATCTGACATCAAAACTGACATCCAGACTACTTTCACATGAATTTATTTACGTCTATTTGTCTTTCAGGTAAGGTACATGTAACAAATATCATATATGAATGACCATGACCATGCCCACTAGATAACAAAAATTTCTGTCTCAAGTTATCATGCTAACTGATGATAAAGCCATGATTAAACAAAACTCAACCATACGTGAACTGCTTAACAGAGTATTGCTTCAAATTTGTAGCCTACTAGTTCTGCGTTCTATTTTAGATACGAGCGAAGGTGGTTAAATGAATCTTCTGGAAATTGTCTGCAATTATATGGAGTCAGGTTGAAATGATTGACTAGGTTCATCACATACAGAAACTCAATCCATCCTGGCCTTCACGAACCCCACCACAAACTTCAAGCCTGGTCCAAGTTATATAAAATTAAAAAGCTTTTATAGATGGGACCAAGTACTTGGGCAAGGCCTCCCTAACAAAAGCACAATCCCCCAGAACTTTTTATTTTAAATTTTAGAGGCAGAAAAGCAAGAAAGAACAGTTGATTTTGAAAATACCAGTCACCGGAAAAATTGAACCCATTGATTTCATAACCTTTTTCGAAGTGTAACCAAACCCAATTGATTACGAGCCAATCAATTCGTAGAACAACATATTGGGAACCAGTAGTTCTTCTTTATTTGTAAACAAGAAGAAAACATATGCAAACCCATTACAAACATCACCATACTCCAAAACAATCATCAAAACATTGTTCTTGAAATTCCTACAAATTACGGAACCATCTTATAACCTTTCATCCTATCAATCCAAGTAACAAAAGAATTCTTGGAATTCCTAAAACCCAAGAACCCATGCTCTTTACTCTTGTTCATGCTAGCCAACTTAGCCTCTCCACTCAGCACAAGATCCACAAACCACCACACAGCAACCTCGTTCAACTTGGTAGGCTGCAGCTGATTCTCATTCACAATCTGCTCCCATACACCTTCTTTACCTTCCATAATTTCCTCCAATCTCACCCTCTTCCCCTCTTCAAATCCATAATCCTCTATTCCAAACTGCTCCGCCAACACCTTCCAGAAATGCTTCCACTTAAAAACATCTCCATTGTTGCAATTAAACGCTTCATTTCTAGCATAAGGATCCACCGCTGCCCAAATCTGATGCTCCGCTATCAAATCGGCATCCGAAGCAAGCGAGTAACATTCCCAAGCCGCTTTACTTCCCGGAAATAGTAACGGAATCCCTTCGTGCTTGCATATGGTTGCGTACACACAAAGAGTGCCTATAATATTCATCAAACTGTACGGAGAAAACCCAAAAATCATATCAGGGCGATGAACGGACCAAGCCAAGTCCTCTTTTTTTTCAACTTCTTCGAACAAAATATCCTCCAGAGTATAGTAAAAATTCGGAGCGTCTAACCGGGGCAAGTCCTCCGTGAAAGGCGGATCATGAGGTTCGATCTTGCCGAACGCCTCGAACGGGCCCAGGTAGTGTTTCGTTCCCGTCTGGAGGCAGATGTGGCGGAGATTCGGCGCGTTCGGGATCAGGGCACGGAGCACGTTTCGGAACATGGAGCCGTTGATTTCGCAATTCTCGGCTTCCGATGATCGGTTGGCCCACGTGACATAGAAAACGTGGGTGACATCTGTAAGCTGTGAGAGCTTGGCTTTGGTCTCTTCCTGGTTGGATATGTCGCATTGGATGTACTCGATCATGTGGTCCGCGTTCCAGTTGGGTCTTGACCGTCTGGCCACCCCGTAAACCTTCCATGGGCCACCGGGCGTGTCGGAAAGTGGCAAGATTTCGGCTAAACTGTTGCCAACGATTCCGGTCACGCCAACTACCAGGGCCACGCTCTGGTAGCTTCGTGGGGGTTCATCTTCCTCGAATTTCTTCTGAAAAATCACAAAGAAAGTTGTCAATTAGAATCAAATGATGATAGTAGGGATTAATTTGTGGGTACAAGGTAACGTATAAATCAATTCTTGCCTTGGCAGCGCCAATAGCACCAGCCCACCACCAGCTCATGGTGATCGTGTTCACGTGAAATTTTGGTGAAAAGTGATTTCTATTTGAGAAGAGTGGATCGATGGATGGATGAGAGCTAACCGCCCTTCACTCCCTTGATGACAAGACAAGTCGGTTCAATTACACATCCGATTTTCTTCCTCTCTTCTGTTTGTACAGATGAGAATCGTTAGATGGGGCAATGGCAATGACGTCAAGACCGTCGAAATCTATGGATTTATTCGGAAAATCGAGGGTGTTGTTGTCTTTTTATAACGAATATACTAGTATTTACATGGTCCTCTTCTGGATTGCATGTGCTGACTGCTCGGCTTGGACCAGTGGGTGTAATTTACTTGAAAGCTGATTGGATTGGTACTCACACCATCAGCCATTGCAGCCTCCTCAATTTTATTGACAATTAAGTAATCTAAACAATCAACCTTTTTTAATGGGGACATTGATCCACAAATATTTTACCAAACAATCAATTATTATTATAATTAGGAATAAATTTAAAAAATATATTTAATATTGACATTATTATAGACCTAGCTCTTTTAATATCTTTTAGCATCCTTTCGTGATTTATGTCACTCAAATGTATTGATTGATGGACATTCATAACCACATTTCACATTATGTTATTACTTGTTAGCCACATGTTCGAAAATGGTGTTGCACTTGCATTACTCAACTTGTGATCCTTCTATTCATGAACCACAACCACATAATTAAACAAAGACATTTAAATAAGGCCTCCATGACTATGGGCATTCAATTTCAGTTCTAAAAGGATAAAGCATGTGTAACACAAAATGACGCGTATGATGAAAGACTTTTAGTTTCTATGAGATGATCAACGCAAACCTATCTTTATATACGATAAAATCTCAATAAATTAATACTATTGAGACTACAAAAAATTATTAGTTTGTCAATATTATTTATTTATCAATAAATAAATAAAATATTAATTTTTCGATAAGTGAATAATTATATTGAAAAGATTTTTATGTTTTGATTATTTATAATCTATTTTTTTTATCAAGATTAATGTATTTGTTAAAAAAGCTATAGATTTATGTGGTCAAAAGTTAATGGATTATACAAAATTATTTATACTCTACGTTATAGAATTGCAATTGATGTTAGATACTTTTTGATTTATCTAGTGTAATTACTAAGGAATAATGAATATGTACAAATAAAAAGATTATTTAATGAGTAATGAATATGTTGGTTAATAACAATCATGATCTAAATGATAGTTGTATTTTAATAAATATTTTTCAAAATAGGTTGTTTAAGAAATAGCAACCTTAAATAACTACTTTCTAGAACATGAAAAAAAGAATATAACAAATATAACACGTGCTTTACAAAAAAATTAAGGATGAGGTTGGATTTAATTAGATAAAAAAGAACTTTAGATGCATATTTAAAAAAAAAGCATAGTTGAGAAACTAAAAGTTATTAAGAAAAATTTACTATAATATTATGAATTTGAATGTTATTTATGCTACATATTTGACCAACTATTAATTTATATTTTTGTTGAGCCCTCAAAGATTTAAAAAAAAAATAGTATTATATGCATTTAACGAATTTATTAATTTAATACATAGCCTCGAGTTGGACCGAAAGATTTTATTATTTCATCAAAATTATTTGTTTATTGAACATTCATTTATCGATTTTTTAACTTCCATAGTTACTGAGAATTCCATTTTTTTAAATATGATTAAAATAAATAAATAGAAACCAAAAACAAATGAAAAATTGGGAATCCTACCACTCAGCTAATACTGTGGCTACTCTTAAACTTTACCCCAGGCGAGGCCCAGTTGGATGTTTCTGGTCATACTTTTTCTTCTTTGGGCCTTTCTAAAATTTCTTCCATCAGCTTAGGGAGGGTAATTCTGTAAATCAATTAATAGTGCAAATTTTGTTTTTGTTTTTATATCCTTCAATCACGAAAAAGGAAACGCGGGCGACATTACTTACTTTGCATCGGAGCAAGTATCCTTGGCCTCGTTAATTCGTTGCGTAATTTGAAAGCCTCTTACAAATTCACGTCGATCACTTCACTGGGCAACGTTATAGTTGCAAGAAAACAAAAATGGTGCTGACAAGCTTCGACGGTGTTGGTGTTGGATTCGGTATTTTTTTCTTGGAATGCATAAAGCTATTCGTTTAATCTGGGTCATTCTGTTGATTTTGAGTTTATTTTATGGAACAATCTATTAAGTTTTCTGTGATTATTTAATTTTCATTTTTTTCAGGTTTTGGCGTTGGTTGTGGGTTTGGTATAGGATGGGGTTTTGGAGGTATCTTTTCGGTTCCTGCCAATTTAACTCTTTCTTCACTATGTTGTTCAGATTTCTTTGATTTTCAATGGACAATTGGTTGCTTTCTTCATTCTTTTTTGGGTTATAAAGATTATTTCAGTTAATTTTTAAAGTTGACAACACTTTAGTGTTTGATACCCTTCAAGGAGAGAAGGAAAGTGAAGTGATTACATGTTGATTTTATTGTTTCATACTTAGATGTTGAAGTTTTATGTACTTGTTCATATTTTTATCTTTTATGTTGGGTATAGGTAAAAATAATAATTATTCTCTTTTTGTCAATCAATTCCTCTTCTGCTGGATTAGGAAGGAATAATATTTGTGGTTGGAAGGGTTTTGCATTCCCCTCTACTCCTCTGCTTGCATAGTTTCATTCTAACAAACGGGGAAATGGCCTCCTTTATACTTCCATTCTATTAAACAAAGTATAACTCACCACAGACAGTTGTGTTATTATATTTGTAGCATATCACATTTAACAAGTCTTGTACATTGCAAAGCATGCAATACAAGTCCCAGATAAAACCAATGTTTCCTCCATTAAATTAGTCTCTATGCTGTTATGCCACATAGTTACAGAAGTGCTGGAGAGTGATGCTTCGACCAATAACTGAGGTCTTTTCCCAACATTTTATCTAAAGTGCCAATGATTGGTCAGAAACCTATGGTTCCTGTCCATTAACAACACAACATAAAAATTACCTTCCACTCTCTGTCTCCGATGTGATCAAAACACTAAATTGATACGGAGAAAATTCACCATTATCTTCGATAGTTATTGCACGATATGTTATGAAAAGCATTTGATGGTTGTTCTTTCTCATACTAAATATTTGAATGACAGCAAATTCATCTTTCTGTATCGACTAATCATGTTTGCTATTTCCTTATGCTTCTGTCCTACAGGCATGCCTTTAAATGTTCTGGGGCTTGGTGCAGGTATAACATTGCTCTTTTGACTGTTTAGAAATTTCTCCTGTTAATTTATCATGCTTATCTTTGTTAGATTGTGTTTTTATATCTGTATATAACCTATCATGTTGTGCTAGTCATTCACGTTAGATTTTTTTTTTGTTTGAAGGTGGGGGCTGTGGCGTTGGCCTAGGCCTTGGTTGGGGCTTTGGCACGGGCTTTGGTAGTAAGTATCGGTCGTCAAGGGTCACATTTCAGGGCTTGGAATTTGGAAGAAATGATCAGAGGGATGGTAAAGAATATAAAGATGTATCAGAAAACACCCAGAAAGATGACGTTTCATAATAGCTTTCCAATCCAATGAAGGATGCCTCATAGAGGAAGCAGAGTGCTAATTGGAGTTTTGCGAAAGCATTTTTTTACTAGGGTTCAATTGTCTAGAGAGTCTATTTCTATTTCTGAGGTGCTTACTTTTTAGAATCCTATTATTCTAGTAAAAGATGAGGATTGTTTTGATAAATTTGATAAATAAGTTGGCGTGAAGTCGGAAGGATGGCAATCTATCTCTTGGAGCATACCAGCGATTGTTGTCGCTCTGTTGTCCAGGATAAATTATTCTGTTTATAAAGATATACAACCTATTAATTCCCTTTTTCTTTTTTGTCTTTATTTTCAGCAAAATAAAATTTGTGTTGTTGGAAGTTACGATATATGTAAGTTTTAGAGTGAGTGCCCAATTTTTGAGCTTTTCCCTTTCTGTACTACCCTGGAAATTCAACCCAACTCGCAATAAAGCAAATAAAGCATGAACGATATTCCTTGGGCATTTGAGCCGTGTAAAGCAATGTCTAGATGCTTTTATAACTAGAAGGCAAGATAATGGGTTACTATCAGTAGCGATTCGCGATATTTTTCACCAAAATTAACCTGATAGACATTTGAAACTGAAAATTTTAAGAACTACTCTCAATCATTATCATTACAGTTGAGAAGAAGATTCTAGAGTGAAAAACTTTGTAAAAAATGAATTGGTTTCTTTAACGGTGATTCATCACATGTTATAGGAGTACCGGTCTATGAACGCGTCGGAGATAGAAACTTTTATATTTTGCTATTAACTATATCTGTTTTATCTATTTTGGTGTTTGATAAATTATTCGAAAATTGATTATTAAAAAAAACTGTTTGGAAGATATATTTTTATATTATATTGCAAAAGTAAGCAGCGGACAAAAAAAATTTGGATTATCAAAATACTAAAATTATCCCTCTAAAAATAATTAAAATCCAAAAATATCATTAACTATAAAAAGTTTAAAAATAATTAATCAATTATTAAAAATAATTTATCTAAGATTTAGTTTTTGGAAAAATTTTTCTGAAAAATTAAAAACAAGTATAGGAAGTGCCATCACCGTCGTCAGCAACAAGTTAATCGGCGTGTTCAGCGACACCGCCATGACCACTGTGATCGTCCTTAGCTGCTCTTCACAGTTTCGCAAGTATTTGAGTCGTTCACGTCTTCGATCGACAGGATTGGACAGTTAAAATTTCGGCATCGATCGACAACGATACAGTCCAACAATTTTTTCAACTTATTTAAATTTTTTTTAATTTTTTTTCAATAATATATTAATGAAAACAAAATTTATATTATATTATTAATTATTTATTTGTTTTTAATATTATAATTTTAAATTTAATTGAATAATTGAATAATCTTTCTTTTTTATTTTTTGTGTATTTACAAAAAATAGCTTTTGAATATCAAGTTTATCAAACACATATTCATAGTTTTTGGACAACACAATAATTTTGAAAATCTATTTTATCAAACCTCTATAACTTTTTGAGTCAGCACAACTAATAACAAATTTTTTTTAACAATATTTTTCTACAGTAGTTTTTCGTAATAATACAGCAGTTACAAAAAGATCATTTATATAATGAAGCTACAGACCTAACAGTCTACAAACCAACTCCAGCTGAGCTGGCATAGCATCACCGTACACGTGAACCTAACCCACCTGGAACTAACTAATAATGGACCCTTAACAGGACTAACTAACTTTTCATTTCAACGATTACTACTTACTAGTAGCAAGCGGAAAGAGATCTCAAGTAATGGACTGGTAGTCTTGTATGAAAATGGTAAGAATTTTTGTAGCATTTGTCTTCAAGAGGCATCGGGCAATAGATTGTTGGTGTTTATGACAATTCGCCCTCGAAGAGTAAATGGGATGAAGTCGCGTAATTATGCTTTGCCCAAGTAGGCAGGTCAAGCGCTTCAGGCGCGCGAGCTTCAGAAGTTCAAGATAGCTCTCGTCTGAATAATTTTCGCGCGGAAACGCAAATATAAAAGGCTACTTGTGTTAGCTTAAAAATGTCCTTTCCAGGTGACGTGTACGAAACGAATATGATTTGTCTTCATCCAAATCTTCGCATTATCTTTAAAATCGTAGGTTACATTACACAAAGAAAGGGACAGCTATCTCACAGTCATTCCTTTTAACCGCTGTTCTCTTATCGGAATAGAATTTAATTCTTAACATAAAAGGATTGACCAATTAAGTAAAAAAATAAATAAAAATAAAAGAGTGACATAATCTCTTCTCACTCTCCGTCTATATTTGAAGTGTAACGGAAGAAGGACGCTACGTTACTACTCACCACAACCAACCGTTAATAAAAGTGAAATAGGGAAAAAGAAAAATCATTGTTGGTTTACGCGTGCCTTATCTTCCTTTTGTCATAAATGGTGGTAGCTAGCATGCGGGAATATCACCTACCTACACATTATCCCATTTTTATTCAATTACGATTGTCATTTTTGTTTTCTCCATTCAGCATAAATTTGCGCGCTTGCGACACAACTATAAGCACATTCTCCTTGTATATCGCCCATGGCAGAACACAGAGTTTTTACCCTCTCACAGGTTGCCCAACACAAATCCAACAAAGATTGCTGGCTTGTCATCCATGGAAGAGTACGTAATTCCTTCTCTACTATGTAGAATTGATCATCATCTAACAGCATTGTAGTTCGCTTCTTTGCTTCTAGGCACAGCTGATAATAATAAGACTTGTATTAACAGGTACTGAATGTGACAAAGTTCCTGGAAGAGCACCCAGGTGGAGAAGAAGTGCTAATGGAGTCAGCTGGGAAGGACGCAACAAAGGAGTTTGAGGATATTGGACACAGCAAAGCGGCTCAGAAGTTGCTCCTCAAGTATCAGGTGGGTGTTCTCCAAGGTTACACTTTCAAAGAGACAGAAGCCAAGGCTCCTTCACCAGAGGAACCCAAAAGGAAAGAGATGGAGGCTTTCGTGATCAAGAACAATAGCATGCCTAAATATGCTGCTTTTGTTGAGTTCTTTGTGCCGCTTTTGGTTGCTGGTTCCTACTTTGCTTACAGATACCTTGCCAGAGCTCAGGTGACCCTTTATTAAATCATCCAATCATCATCATCATTCCCCTCAAATATCTGAGTAGATCTTGCTGTAATTCCTGGAGAATGATTGAAATTACATTGTATTTCCTTATTAAATAACATCAGTAACTTGCAAGACATCAATACCACAGGAAAGCCACGCCATTAAGATTTATAGATATAGCAAATTCACTAATTGTCACTACCGGGACGATGGGAAGAATGTCCAAATTCCACTGCAATGAACACAATAACTCACCTCCCAAGGCGATTGGTTTCTTGCAGGGGTGCATTCGAAATATAAAGGATAAAGTGAATGATCAATACAATTCGATATTGATCGGTTTAAAGATTTTTCAATTCAATCCAATCCAATTAGAGAGTAAAATCCAATCGAATCTGATTTTATAGAAATCATTGTCCAATCCAATCTAAAAAATTATAATATGATACAACCTGATCTAAACTTACAAACATTTTTTTTAAGAAAAAGTACAATATGATCTAATCAAAAAACATAACTTATTATGATATGCCAAAAAATCTAAAGATAATATACTGATGCAAATTTAAATATGAGTAGTAGCTCATAATATAAGACATAAAAATTCATTTCTAAATTAATTAAAGTGCCTAAATGAAAAATAACAATAAATATCTAAATCGTTCCATTACACAAATTATAATTTTAAATAAATTCATAGAACTCCGACAAGCCAATGTATAATATGGAATAATTTATTTTTTACTGTAATGTCAACGTCCATGCATGTTATAGAAATATTATATTTTTTAGTTACGAGTAAAATTATAAGAGGTCGGGTCACTTTTCTTTTTAGATATTACATTTTCCTCTTATTACGTTTCATCGGGTTAAATCGGTTTATGATAGATTTTTATAATAGGATCTATCATCCGATTTAATTAATTCAGTTTTTAAAAATCTTAATCCAATTCAGTCCGCTAATTAACCAAATCCAATCAAAATTGTATAGGTTTGAATTTGATCGATTGGTTCGGGCGAATTGATTTGGATTTTGAGCACCCTAGTTTCTTGTTTATAATTAAACAACAAGAAGAAAAAAAAAAATCATTTATAGAGTAGTGACATCACTACAAGAAAAAAGTGTTTTTGTGTCACAAATTTTGTGTCGGTTTCTAAGAGAATGACACATATATAAACCTGGAAATCGGTCAAACACATATATGTCACACCTAACAAAAAAATGGACCAACTGCTGCGACGTTAATTGAATATGTGACACATATAGTTAATTAAAAAAATAAAAAAGAAATTAGAAAATATAAAAGGAAACCTAATCTATAATCCTTTCCTCCTGCTTTTTCGACCTTTCCCGTGACAACCCTAAAAATCCCAATTCTTCCCGCTTCCAATTTTCCGCCACATCCGAAGCAATTCTTGCAGTTTCTGTCGATTTCCCGCTCGGTTCTGTCCTCCCGGTCGATTTCCCTCTCGAGTCTGTCTTCCTTCTTGATTTCCCTCTCGAGTCTGTCTTCCCTCTGGATTTCCCTCTCGATTTCCCACTCAAGTCTTGTTCTTCTGTAATTCCCCCTACTGTCTTGTTTTGAAGCTGCATATATACGACCGAAGCTGCACGAGAAAGCTGTAATCGCTTTCTGTCCACCACGATCTGCAGGAGAAAACTGCAGCCGTTAGCGTTCTGTCGACCAAGGTCCGCACGGCTTCCCTCTCCTTGAAGATCTCTTGGTGCTCTTTCTTTTCGGTAAGATTTCTCTATCTATCTCCTTCGATTTTGATTGTGAATCTGATTTGGGATTCTCTATCTATCTCCTTCGATTTTGATTGTGAATCTGATTTGGGATTCTCTATCTATCTCCTTCGATTTTGATTGTGAATCTGATTTTGGATTTGGGATTTGTGGATCGTTTTTCGATCAGAGATTGTGTTGTCAATCGATCGTTTCTAACCTGGGTTTTTAAGGGTTTTCGATTTTTTCGACTCTGATAAAATCTGGAATTTTTGTTTGATAAGTTAAATTGGAAGAAAATGAATGAGATTTTGGTATATTAAAATTTCATCTTTTACTTGTTTTAAAAAAAATTGATTATGCTGGCTTGCAATTTTATGATCAGATTTAATTTTTGAATGATTGAGAATCAGTTGAGTAAAAATCAAACATTTACGAACAAACTTTAAAATGGATTTGGAGACAGAGAATTAATAAAATATTTGTAACAGAAGGTTCAGGAGATTTGATTTGTTAATTAATTAGTTTAAAGTAGCAAAAACATTTTGATTTGGGTTCTTGTCAAGAAATTTACCATTTTGCTATTGGTGTGTGGCCACAAGGCAGATTAAGTGATGAATGAGTGATTTGGCAGCAATCAAAAGCTAGCCTCTGTTTGGTTTTTCGGTTAATAAGCTAGGAATTGAGATGTACTACCTAGTGGAAAGTGCACTTTGTATAAGACGCAAGATTCCAGCTCCAGCTGGTAATTGCAATAACAAATATAAGTTTTAGTATCTGGTAATTGCAATAACAAATATAAGTTTTAGTATCTTTGTCTTTGTTGATTTCTAATTAATTTCCTTCCGTTTGTTAGAGTAATGTGATCAAGCAAATTCTTATTTGCTTAGTGATTTTTACCTATCATAACAGATATATTCAACAAAATAAAAAGGGGTTGGGATGGGTAGGGCTGGGGCTGGGTGGGGCCAGGAGGGGGTGTGTGGAAATTAAGTTACAATATCTAACCTATATATTAACAATAAAATTTTATAGCCATTAAACTTTCACACACCTTGTCTTGCAAAATGATATCTTCAATCACATGAAAACTTAACTTGATTACAACTAATGGTAAAACAATCACAACAGAAATAATTTGAAACAACCTACAAGGAAATTTACAAATTAATCAACTGAAAATGCTATGGGAAACTCAATCCTCTAGTTGCAATAAGAGAAACAAGTTTTGATAAATTATCCATTCTAGGTCTTCTTATTTTTTTTTTCTTAAGTAATACTACATATACAAAACTATATAAATTCTTGCAACAAATTGATGTGACGTTTCTTTGTCATTAACGTGATAATCACAGAAGCTGTAACCTTTGTTATTAATTGACCAGATTGGGATTCTGTGACCTTTTAATTGAAAAAACAGCCACTTGTGTTTTAGTTACCAAACTTATTGATATTAAATTATCAAGGTTGACATTAATTTTCTCTTTTTCATTCTTTGCTGTGATACGTCTAACTAATCAAAATCTTTTCAGCGTCTAGCCCTGGAATATGTTGTTAAATTCCATTTTATTCTTTATCCATAACATATTGACTGGCTATTTTAATTTCATTTGCAGCCCATGTCAAAATTGCCCTTGGCTATCGTGATCTAGTGACGTTCTAAGTGCTACTACTATCGAAGTTTTCTCCTTGCACAAGAGAGTAAGGGAAATTTAGTACTACTATTGAAGCTTTCGCCTTGCACAAGAGGGTAAGAGAAATTTAATTAAGTTATCCTCATAATTCATGCTTATGAGAAACTCAAAATATATTCTCACTTGCCAAGCTTATGTTTATCATAATTTTTTATATTTTATAATATTATTAACATCGTAAGTTATGTTCACACATCTTCATGCTTATGTCAAAAAGGTTTAAAGCCATAAGAGTGAGGTGCGTTTTCAAGTTACATCCTTGCATTCAGGTATGATTATTTATGTAAGTCCTTCCACTTTCTTTTTCCTTTCTTTCTTTTCAATTTTCTTTTCTAAGAAAAAAGAATTTAAAGATTAAGAACAAGAAAGATTCAATCACATTAAGCCAGGTTTCCGTAAACACCAATATATAGAGAGCAAGAATTTTTATTAATCATGTTTTGATAAGCTATATGTTTTATTATTGTTCATTCACAGCTTGTCTCAAAACTTTGTGATCTGGCCATTGAGATCTAGTGAACTTCTCGGCAGCCAATATTGCAGCTATCTCCTTGCGTATCAGAGTAAGGAAATTTAAGTTCTATACATCATGGTCTAGCTTTTATTTTTTTTAACTTCTAATATGCATGAAAGATATTAGTTTAAGTAGTAAAGAGAATGTACTTAAAAAGAGCTATACAAGATAAATGTTGTATACAGAATAATAAATGCGTCACATTATTAAGAACAGAGCAAAATACCATCTAGAAGATAAAATGAGATTTGGAAATTAAATTAATTTGTAAATAGTTAAAGGTAGTTTAGCAGCACACAAACCTATAAAGGAAGTTTAGCGACATAAAAACCTATTTATACAATATATCTGCAGAATTTGATTCCATATACACCATAATATTAGATAAGTAGAATTAATTTAAACAACATTATAGTATAAATGCTTATTATTGTTATTATTATTCTTTGTTGTTGTGATGTATTATGCATTGAATGCACCAAATTTATTTCTTTTTCATTTTTAATTATGAATGATGATGTGCAATGTTTTATACATACCAACTACTTTTACCCACTACTTTAAATTTTATTATTCTTAAAAAATTTCTTTTATATACAAAATGATATGATATAATATAATTCACTTCTACAAAAAATCATTATGTATAGAATATTGAAAACAATATTATAGTTACAAAAATTTTCATATAAAACCTTGTAAAAGTTAAAAAATTCAATCTATGATATGTGGGTCATTTCTATGATATGTGGGTGATTAACATGTCAACAACAGAGAAAGTATCACATCAATTTATTGCAAGAGTTTAAATATATAATTAGTACATAAATTTTTGTCTAACATTACTCTAAAAAACAAAGATTCATTTGAAGAACAAGAAAGGCAAATATATTAAGACTTGTTTCTCTTATTGCAACTAAAGGACTGAGATTTTCCTGATGTTTTCAATTTATTATTTTGTAGATTTGTTTGCAGTTGTTTCAAATTAGAAGAGTGGTCTGAGTATTCCTTTTGCAATATTTTTGTACTGAACTTTTACATATTTATATTCTTTATTTTTGTTTTTTTTGTCTTTGATGTATCTGCTAGAAAGCCAAGCGGAGTTATCAAAAGGATCTAGCTAGTCTTAAGGAGGCCAGAAAGTCTAATTCGCTTGCTTGAGATGATCAAGAAAGTAAGTATGAATTATCTCTAGTTTCACCAAGGTATCTAACTATCAGCTCTAGTATCAAGACAAGTCTTGAAAATATTGATATTGTAATTATCTCATCTCTTTGACTGGAATTCTGTTTTATTTTGTGAGGTTATGTGTAAAAATGTATATGGTCATGATATTGTATGACCTGAATGTCACTTAGGTTGGGATAAAGTATTAATTACATTCTTCTCACATCCAATATGACTGTTAAATCCTTACTCATGAAGCCGCTTGGTCTGTGCAAGTAGTTATAAGTGTGATTCCTTAATGAGCCAAGCTTCTAAAAGTTCTGATTGGGTTCTAGGAATTTTTTTGTCTGGTTTCATGTTATTCCAGTGGCAAGATCCTATAAACAATGAATGTAGAATGTAGATGTCAGAAATTGTTGTGATTAATCAAATGGTTTTTTATTATTTTACTTATCAAATTAAGCATTTAGGCCTGGTGGTTATTTATTAACTTCAATGAACTTATTCTTTGACTAATATGATGAACAAAATAGATGGTCTTGATGAATGATATGAGATTGAGATGTTTGTTCATCAATAATGTGATTGACTAGCAAACTCTTACGGTTCTTTTCTTTTCCTTTTTTCCAGAAATTATAAACTTTGTATTAACATAATAATAACTTTTTGAGCTTTTTGGAGGATTGGATAAATATGGATCCAATACCTTATTGTAGTTTCTGTCTATTTTGTATGCATATAAACTCTAATCTATTAAAATTTTGATTTTATCTTTGCAGCTATACCAGCACATAGTTTTAAGTGGAGGGAGTACCATGTATCCTGGCTTACCTAGTCGGTACTATGTTGAACTCTTTTATCTTGAATATTCTGTCTTATCAAAGTAGTTTGGCTAATGTCATTTAGATTTTATGTTCTTGTTTCTATTTTATTTGACATCATAGAATTACTGAATTTAATTTTCAGACTCCTGTTTCAGAACTTGGATAAATATGACTGAAATTTCAACTTATGCATTAGCTCAGAACATTAAAATTAATAGGTCTATGGCCGGTTTAGATTTGCCCTCTCAGCAGTAGGCAGGAGATGATTGCTAAGAGAGATTGTTTAATTCTAGTTGTGTGAAATACTAGTCCAGCTGCTTCTCGTGTGCTTTCTGCTGGTTGTATTATGTTACTTGCACTTGCTATAGTTGATGTAAAATTGGATATCAAGAGCTTCATCCTTAATCATTACCGAACTAAAACTGCTCTGTTTCTTGAGGGCACATCTTTTAGCATGATTGTGCATTTCATGTGTAGTTATTGATGAACTTTATTTATTTTTTGCTTCAGCCTAGAGAAAGAAATCCTGGATCGGTATCTTGAAGTGGTCCTGCGTTTTCGTCATCCACAAACGGACATCTCGGTTGCTTTATCTTCAACAATTGATGGAGAATCCAGAAATGAAAGATTTTTGTAAAAATTTCATTTTACATAGAGATCACAAACGCCACGAAAGATGTGTAGAGATCTCTTCTTCTCTTCGTTGTCATCTTCATCTTCCTCATTTTGTGCAATCTCATTTTAATTGCTCTCGTTCCTTCGGATCTAATCGTGGATTTTGGATGCGAATTTTGATAAGGGTTGTAAATGTTGTCAATTGGGTTTGATGGTTTTGCTTTGTTGTTCGTTCTTCTGATCAGAGTGGCAAGCATTCAATTGTTTGATTGTGAATTATTTCGATGTGGGATCATTGGAAAGAACTGGCAGTGAAATGTAGTTGTAGTTAGGCTTCATTTGTTATGCCATTGTTAGGGTGGTGAAAGATTACTGCTTGATCTGTTTTTAACCTTAATTTGGTTTTGCCCAGAACCTGTTTGAATCAATGAAGTGTTGTCATCAAAGAACACTTGTTTGCTTGTTTCAGAAATGCATGTTTGTTTGCTACGTACAGGCATGAATAAATTGGAAAAGGGATTGGGTAAAGTACTAGCCATTGTTGCGGTAGAAAAGTTTGTCTTGTAGTTTTGATGAGTGTTTGCTGTATACATTTTTTGCTGGTATTACAACTTGTAGAATGGATAGTTAGGTAATTCAATAGCTTGTTCATTGGAAAGTTTGTTTTATACCAACCAAAGTATTAATTTATTCCTTGTAAATTGATGCTTAGGAGGAAGAGAAGGAGAAGATGGAAGAGGTGTTTGAAATTACCCACAGAGTATACTTGGATGTCGTTATTGATGAACAATGCTGAGGTATGGCTTTCTCACTTATAGTTTTGCGTGACAATGATATTATTGTAAACAATTTATTCTTTAATTAAAGAGAAAGAGTAACTAGGAAAGTTGCCATATTGATATCAACTATAACTTAGCTTCAAAGTAGATTCTGTTTTATGATAGTTATTTAGTACTTATATGTTTCTTTCTTTTCACTTGTTTCTTATTTCTTATTAAGTACCAGATTTATTATCGGATTTGCTGGTAGAATTGTTATTAGATTGTATGACCAGGTTGTACCAAAAACTGTTGCTGTGTTATCAAATTTTTTGTGTCAATACTTTTTTAGCATGATCTTGGAAGCTAAATTTGTCTAAATCAGTTGCAGTGCCTCAGATTGCAAAATGTGTCTGTTAAGTGCAATCTACCCTGTCTGGTTTGAAATTTAAAGATTTTTCAGGAACTCTGAAAATCAGTTGTCTTACTTTTCTGGCATGTGTATGGTTGAAGAAATTCAAGCTTCTGAATTTATAAGTGAGCTAACAACTAGTGTGCACTTGCTTTCTCAATAATTTTTGGCTTTAGCTTAATGTGTTGAAATATCAATTGCTGAAGTGCGTCTTGAGAGTGACTGGTTCATGTGAATTTGCTTAGCGGTAATACCATATCCAAACGACCCCTGCCATGACCCTGCTTTGTGGCAATCTGTCTTGGCTGTCTATATTTATTGATATATTTTTTTATTATCTGTAGACATTTCTTGCAACGCAAAGTGATGCCAGCCTATGTGGAGGTGTATTACAGGCCCTCTTTCTTTGTGAATACATTTTGCATGGTAATGAAAATTAGAATAAAAGATGTATAAATATGATGTCATTCTGTTAATGTAATTATAATGATAAAGTTTATTTCATATGAATAACTTTGAGTATTATGTGAATCACTTAACTAAATAGACGGAATCTAAATGAAAAATAAGTTAAGAACCTAAATTTAATTTCCATCTGATTGTACAGAAAATTATGTTCAGTTGCCTGATGAAAAACCACAACCATAGTCGAGGTTTAAATGCATTGCAGATATGATTAGCTGTCAAGTATCATAGTGTGGATAATGTTTTGATGTTTTGCCATCTAAATGCTTTCCTGGACTTAGTTTTACAATTTAACAGTTTAGCTAGGAATTTCTATCAGAGTTACAAAAGCATCATATAGCAAGGAATTTTTTTGGTCATCATGATTCGCTCAATACTTGATTCTCATTGAGCTATATTCTTGGAAAATGTAGAAAATTGGGAAAACATTCGAGGTATTGAAACAGTAGGCAAGAATCAATGTTAATATATGTAGGTTTAATGTTATTGTAGACACTGAAAAAATTGGAAAACTTGAAATGTCCGAGTGCAGCTACTTAGTTGCTATATTTTGTATGAAGTTGCTGGCTTTGTACAGATTTTTGTTGATTTGCATAAACTGCATAAACTGTATGAAGACATGCATAAACTGCACTACTCTGTTAATGCAATATTTTTGTTGACTTGAACATGTGGCCCTATCTCTCCTATATAAAATAGTTTTATTGGTATGGGAAGATATATGTTAAAATGTTGATTAATGATGTAGAGCCAGGGCCAAATACCGGAAAGACAGTGGCTATAGTGCTATAATTCTCGGAGTAACTGCTGGAATTGGGTTTGTAGTTATTTACTTGATGTTTGCCAGGAATCTGATGAAGAAACGGGATAGTATGCAACATTATGTAGAATTGATGAAGAAACAGGAGGATATTTGCTTGCAAAAGCATTGATGCTGCAAAAGAGGTATGGCCATTTTGACAATGCGTTAGTTCTTGGTCTTTTATTGTTAAGTACGTACCTGTTTTGTTTGATAGAGTGTGAGGTAGATCCTCAAGTTAGTGCTATTTTTCTCTTTTTGTTCTGGTTAATGAGTTGCACTGATAAATGCATTGCCACATATGCCATTTTATATACTTTGACTACAAATTCTAGTTGCTTTGTTGAGTTTTATGTATTATTGCTTATTTAGTTTCTTGTATGCTTATTTATGAGTTTAATGTACTTTTTAAAATAAAAATATATATAATACGTGTCAGGATCATCAGCCAGATCCTGACACGTATTATATATTTTAACCAGTTACGTGTCGGCCAAAAACCGACACATATAGGACAAGCAAAAATGGAATATGTGTCACTTAGTAATAAGGTATATGTCGGTCAGAACTAACACGTATTACATAAATTGTAAAATAAGTGTCGGTCGAAAACCGACATATAATGATCACGAAATTGTAGGATATGTGTCACTTAATTTATGAAATATATGTCGGTCAGAGAATGACACGTATTAAATATTTAAGAAATGAGTGTCGGCCAAAAACCGACACATAATGTTTACAAAAATATGGAATATGTGTCACTTAGTTTGAATTATATATCGGTCGTCGAATGACACATTTGTGTCAGGAGTAAATATGTGTCGGTCAGAGAATGACACGTTTGTGTCGTTTTTTGACCGACACAACATATGTGTCACTTATTGACAGACACATATTTAGTTTATTCAAAAATTTGTATCATTTTTTGACCGACACAACATATGTGTCACTTAATGACTGACACATATTTGATAAAATCTGTGACTATGTGACACATATTTGTGGATACATGTCTGTTTTTGACCGACACGTATTCTTGTGTCGGTTTGATCAACTAACACATATAAAATACGTGTCAGCGCCATATATGTCGCGCGAAAACCGACATGTATGGTGATATGTGTCAGTTTTCGGCCGACACAAAAAACCTTTTTTTGTTGTAGTGCATAGTTACAAAATTTTTTTAGAAGGTTGAGCCTAAAAAAAAATTTAAAAATATTTGATGAACCTAAATAAACAGAATAAATTTTTAGTGAATTAAAGAGTTAATTCATAGAATATATTTATACAATGATATTAATATATAACTCATATAAAACTAAATTTTGAAAATGTCATAATGATCTCTTAATTATTTGAGAAATTCGATTATTTTTAACACTTGATGTCAACCAATTTCAATTTTTATTAATATGTAATTTAACTTTACTTTATATATACATTTAAAAAAAATTGGGGGGGGAGCTGAGCCCTCTACTCCACGAAGGAACTCTAACTTGTATGCACGTTACAATAAAACTTCTTCAGATAGCAAGAGAAAGAAGGTACGTTAGATTCAAAATCATCTTCATCCATCACAACTCTACATTTATTCGGTCAGAATTGGTATTAAACGAAACCTAATGTATGAACATAGAAGAAAGTAAACATGCTCTCGTTAGATCAATAGTCTCTCTTATACGATCCTTTATTTAATACAAGCTTGTGATTGGTAGTTAATAGAAAGAGAATTAGGATATATTTGGCGCGCGATATTGTATAGTATTATTTTTAATAATTGTATTGCATTGTATTGTATTATATTAATTAATGTTATGCATAATATAGTGGATGTTTGGTGAAACATTGCACTATACTATTTTTTATACTATACTATACTATATTTATGTTTGGAGTATTTTTAAATTGTATTATATTATTTTTCATTTTAAAAATTAACAACATATTATTAAATAAATTAAATATTATTTTTATACCAAATTAAATAAATTAAATACTAAATAAAATAATTATAAGCTATAATTATAAAAATATATAATCTTCCTTATATTTAATTTATATAAATTTTACAAAAATAAAATAAAAATTTGATATGAAATTTTTACAAAATTAAAATAACTCCTTCCACTCTCCCCCACTCTTCTATTAGTTTCGCTCTTCCAATACGAAACCCAGCCAACCTCTCTCTCTCTCTTTCCATATATGATCAAGAACTAAAAAAAAAAAAAAAAAAGAAAACCGATGTCGTTTAATGAAAGGAAGTGGAGCGAATCAAGGGGTCGTGGAGCCCCGAAGAAGACGAAGCTTTACAGCAACTTGTACATAAGCACGGCCCCACGAACTAGTCGTTAGTGAGCAAATCAATCCCTGGAAGATCTGGGAAGTCATTGTCGACTCAAGTGCTGCAACCAGCTTTCGCCGGAGGTGAAGTACTGGGTGTTCTTACCTAAAGAGGACGAGACTGTAGTACGCGTACACACACGTTTTAGGAACAAGTGGGCTACAATCGCGCAGCTGCTCAACGGCCGTACCGACAACGCGATTAAGAACCTAGAGATGAGAAATGGAGACTGAGATAAGAGAGAGTGACTGAGATAGCGATAGCGACAGCGACGAAGAGGAGAGAGTGGGAGGTTGCGACGAGAAAGAGTGGGAGGTGGAGACGAGAGGAGGAGATCGGGATGGGAGAGGGAGATTAGAAATATTTTAAAGATTGTATTAATTTTGTGTAGTGCAAAGTAATGCAGTGATTTTTGTCTGCATTAAGGAATGTAATATTTATGACATTAAATTATGCATTGTATTATTTAGTGTAGTGCAGAGTTTGTTCCAAACGCAAGAATTGTATAAATTAATACAGCACAAAGTTTTTGTACAGTACAATGCGGGCTGCCAAACATGACCTTAGTGTTGGAAGTTTAAACAAAGCTTAAGAGTTTATTTAAAATTTAAAGTCTAAATTAAAATAAGATTAGAGTCCTAATTAGATTAGAAGACATGTTATGGGAGGATTGATAATCCTAGTTAATTATGGATAAAGATTAATTATTTAGTTATTTTAGAATTATTAGTATTTATCGTTTGAGTATGATTAGAATTGAGTCTACTATATAAGTCTTTGTGATTTATCAATTTTATTAAGAAGAAGTAATAAAGAGTTTATAAGTGCTCAAGAGTCAATATCTTCTTCTTCATTATGTTCTTGTGTTGCTTGATTGGTTGAGTAATTATTCTTCAACAAAGTGGTATCAGAGTAAGCCAAATTCTAACAAAGTGGTCAGAGTTAGGTTAGAATAATCTGGGAGGAGCCATCAAATTTGTTTTGAAGCGAGGTAGTAAGCTCCAGGAAAGACCTATCAGAGCTAGGTTAGAAAGGTTGTGGGAAGAGCAATATTAGAGCTAGTTTGAAAGTGTCTGAGAGGAGCAATTTCAGAGCTAGGCACAACGTAAAGATCTAAGGAAGGCCTGTGAGAGAAGCAGGCACAAAGAAAGAGCTATATAGAGTCGAGCCAAGAAGGTCTCAGAGTCTATCAAAGTAAAGTTGGTAGAGTTAGGAAGAGCCTACCAAAGCTGGCAGAGCCAGTTAGAGCCTGTAAGAGTTGCCAGGAAGGCAGAGTCGAGGAAACAAATCAAGATGGAAAAAGAACTTCCCAGATTTGATGGAAACAAGCACAATTTTGAGTATTGGAGAACTCAAATTAATGCAAGCCGAGTTTGAGTACAGAGGCATGTGGGAAGTTGTAAATCAAGGTTTTGAAGTACTGGCAAATCAAGCAATGTTAACACAAGAACAAAAGGAAATTATATTAAAGATTTTGTTTATGAAGGCTTATGGAGTCAAATTTTTGCATAAAGATAAAACAAAGTTTGGGTACGATCATGGAGATATATGTGAAGACAAGAAAGGTTCATCAAGAGATCAACAATGTTCAAGAAAAAGTTCTAAGTCATTGTTTGGTTAAGCTTAGTTTAAGGGGGGGTGTTCGAAGTTTAAACAAAGCTTAAGAGTTTATTTAGAATTTAAAGTCTAAATTAAAATAAGATTAGAGTCCTAATTAGATTAGAAGATATGTTATGGGAGGATTGATAATCCTAGTTAATTATGGATAAAGATTAATTATTTAGATATTTTAGAATTATTAATATTTATGGTTTGAGTAGGATTAGAATTGAGTCTACTATAACAGTATTTGTAATTTGTCAATTTTATTAAGAAGAAGTAATAAAGAGTTGATAAGTACTCAAGAGTCAATATCTTCTTCTTCATTATGTTCTTGTATTGCGTGATTGGTTAAGTAATTATTCTCCAACAAAGTGGTATCAAAGTAAGCCAAATTCCAACTAAGTGTTGAGATGACTGATATTAGGCTTATGACATACTCTCTTGGGATTGAAGTTAAACAACAAGAAGATGGTATTTTTATTTCTCAAGAAGGGTATACAAGAAAGATCTTGAAGAATTTCAAGATGGATGATAGCAATTCCGTGAATACACCAGTAGAATGTGGAATTAAACTATCCAAGAATGAAGAAGGAGAAAGCATTGATCCAACACTATTCAAGAGCTTAGTTGGAAGCTTGTGGTATTTGACATGTACAAGACCAGACATTCTCTATGCAGTTGGTCTAGTAAGTCGCTTCATGGAGAATCCAACTACTACACATTTCAAAACCGCTAAAAGAATCATTCGCTATCTTAAAGGTACTATTGATTTCGGTTTGTATTATTCAGTCTCTGATAATTACAAACTTATTGGATATTGTGATAGCGACTGGGCTAGAGATATTGATGATAGAAAGAGTACTACTGGTTGTGTTTTCTTCATGGGTGATACTTTGTTTACTTGGATGTCAAAGAAACAACCGATAGTTACATTGTCAACTTGTGAAGCCGAGTATGTTGCTGCCACTACATGTGCATGTTATATAATTTGGTTGATAAATTTGTTGAAGGAGTTGAATACTTCACAAGAAGAGCCAACGAAGATTTGTGTTGATAACAAGTCAGCAATAGCACTAGCAAAGAATCCAGTGTTCCATGATCGAAGCAAGCACATTGATACTCGTTACCATTATATACGAGATTGCATCACAAAAGGAGAAATGAAAGTGGAGTATGTAAAGTCACAAGATCAAGTTGCAGACATATTCACCAAGCCACTCAAGCATGAAGACTTCATTAGAACTAGAGATTCACTTGGTGTAACAAATCAAGTTTAAGGAGGGATGTTGAAGATAAACTTTATTTGTATTAGGATTTAAGTTTTGTTTGAAAATTAAAATTGAGTTCAAGTAAAATTATGATTTATATTTATAGAAGAATTAGAATTACCATAAGTACTATAAAAGTAGAATATTTTTTCTTATTTGTTTTAAGAGGGTGGAATTCAAAGAATAAAGAAATAAAAGAGTGAGTTTTTCAAATTCTTGTGTATTGATTTCCAACACTTAGTTCATAACTATGGTACTATGCATTAGTTATTGATCACGCATCTGCTATAAACTTACATACGTGCAAAACATCCTTAAAAAGCTGGGGATCCAAATTCGTTTGCCACCAACCATTGGCACAATCCAGATACTCTTTGAATGATTTGGAAATCAGTAAAATCTGTAGCATCCCATAAAATTGAAAATAACGGAGGAACCACAGCATAAAATTATAAAAGAAAGTTGATGGGTCACGATAAGCACGATGGCGACATTTCAACTTGAGATGTTATCTCATCCTCCTCTTTCACTTGTACTTTCTATAGTTAGCAGCTCAGAAGGAACAATGAACAGAAAAATGAAAACTCGAGGAAGGTAAAGGTGCAAGGAATTTTAAAATTTAAATTGATTATAGTTACAGAAATACATATTGATCTCAGGATATATTACAGGAAGAGCAGAAAGCTATTGTTCTTGGACTAAAACCTTGGTCCCACTTCCTCTGCCATTCTCCGGGCTATTACAACAAAATACAACAGAATTTATCCTCCCTCCAAGAATCAAACTTCAAAATAAAAGAAATGGATTGGAGAATAAAGAAGGAATGGAAGTAGGGTGTGGGTGGGGGACGAGTTTCAAAGTTGATGGTGTACTATGCTAAAAAAATCACCAAACCTTGCAAATACAAGATAACTCAGAAAATTCCTACCTCTATATCTATCCAGTTATTGTAACAATGTTCACCCATATTCTTCAGATACCATCCACTTGCATAGAGCCGCCAAATGTAGAATGCTGGATAAAGATTCTACTCCTTGTCAGATTGCAAAGAATACAATTAAAACTGCAGAGAGAAACGATAAGCATAAGCTTTGATAAACTTATAGAAATCCACTTTAACAGCTAAAACAATTGCACTTTGATAAAAATATGGTTTATCCTTTCCAAACAAATTTCGGTAACAGGTTACCACAACATTTCTGAGCAGATACGAAACAAACAACCTGAGGAATATATATAAAATCCGGTGGAATGACATTTTAAATAGATAGTAAGTCAACAATCCAAAGGAACATGGATAATTTCCAACTATAAATCTGAAAATAATATGCTAGACTGCAACTCTGTAACTACTTGATCTCATTTTCAACTTTTCAAACGATAATACCATCAATTTTCCAGGAAAAAGATGCAAGACTCCTCATCTTCCAACTAATTTCCAAACTTTACATATTTGACCTTGACTACTTAAAACTGTGAGCTATAGTTTTTGAAAGCTGGCAAAACCATGCTAGTACTTCACATGAAAATGAAGACCATGGTTTCAGAATTATATGGAGTTTCATATGCTCAATGTCCATGTCTACTTGTCTGCACATTTTTCAAAACAATAAGCAGTTATTTACATACTAATGTGTTATGATATGAAAAGAGGATAACAATTATAAAAACAAAAGGCAACCTGATATTATGTAGATCATGTTGGTTTGTAGAAAAAGCGAAAAACTTGAGATTAATTATTATATTTAGAAACCAACTAGAACCTGAACAATGGACAAAGAACAAATGTAGAAGGTACATTATTCCTTAAGGTATATGTTCTATTCCAAAATATGAAGATGAGTCTTCTGTGTTTTAGGGCAGGCACCCAGCAGATCCATGGAGCCATATCCCTTCTGCATCAGTAAAAGATGTTTGCTGACGCAGATGGTGGTTGGAAGGTACAAATTAACACCATTTTGTTTTCATTACTCCCATCTTAAAAATTCAAAATTAATCCAAAGCTTCTCAAAATACTAAATACTATCACCATCACATTTGATCAAACAGTGTTGATATCCACATATTGCACCTTGATTAGCATGATGCTCAAAATATGGATTAAAATTGTACTCACGCAGACAATATATGCATAGATGGGAAAGGCGGATGTAACAATGCATTCTTGGACCATCATAAAAGATATGGAAATGAAAAATTCCAATAAACAAACGAAGCTGAATAGGCTTTAGGCAAGCTTACCAATCATGCAAAGGCAAAGAACGATCCAAAATGCCATTTGCACAGGCCGACAATATTGCATCTGATACTGAGACCTTTGAATCTGTCTCTGAATAGCTCCATACCAGCCATAGAGTTGCTTATCATAATCATCACAACTGTCCAGGCAACTCTTACTTTTTTCGTAACATGCATTTATGCCCTGTCAGAAAATCCAGAAGAAGAAGCAATCATAACTGAAACAATAAAGAGTGAGATGATAAAGAAGCACCATTCTACAAAGTTCAAATAAAATAGCAGGATATTAACTACTCACTCTAGTCAACTGAGAAGCCTTCAATAATTCAGTATCAGCTTCTTCAAAACGATCTACTGCCTTCCACTTCCTAATTCCATTTTTTGACCACTTCAACCTAGCTGCAGATTCCATGGAATTAAGGAACCCTGAAACACTGGGTATCTTTCGTGGGGGTACTGGAGGCTGCCCTTTAGAAGAATTTTGCTGGCAACTATCATCATTAATTGCTATCTTCCAAGCACCAATATCAGCACTAGCACTAGCTGTCCTCCTATGCCCCTGTGGTTTCTCCTTCCTAGTTTCCAAGGAACCCTGCTCAACAGATTGTCTGGAATTTTCTGAACAATTAGATTCTGCATCTTTAACTGTTACTAATGGCACTTCATTTCTCCCATGATTTTTTAAAATAGCTTTGTAATCAGATGCTGATGGTCCATACAAAAACAAAGCAAGTTCATTGCACTCGCCTTCATCCAACTGCACCCAAGGATGAGATGGCTTTCCCTCTGAACGAGCTGAATCCTCTAATGCCTTCTCAATTTTTGAAACTTGGTCCTCAATTGCAATAACAAATTCTCGATGCCTATCTCTTGCATCATCAACCGAGCTTTTAATGTAACTTGATTTGACAGCCCTTGCAAACTCCTCTAACTGCATTTGCACCCAAAAGCAATTAAAATAGAACATGGTGCTGATATAGCTACTGCTATAATGAATTCAAATTGCAACAATCTACTAATAACGATGCATATGAATGAAGGAAAAGAGTGTAGCCAGAGAAATAACCTGCCATTTCGTTGTGCCAAGGGTGGTATGTAGGTCCCTGCGGAGTTCCTCAGAATCCCACGAACTAGAAGTATCATTCTTCGAATGAATCCATGTTCTATATGTAGATACCATCCTATCACAACATAAAAACAACTACGTTTAACACATTACTACAAAATCTAAACCCTAATTGCACAACTATCTATATAACAAACGCAAAGTTGATGCTGCAATCTGGGCATGAAAATAAAAGATTTAAGAAATTCATCATCTGAAATCTTTCATATACATTAATCTCAGCCGAACCCTATCTCATCCCACAGGCAATAGCTCTAAACAACCTGATTCTCCCGAATTAAGAAGCGAATCCAAAAGTACACATTTCAAATCACACGAATACTGGTAAACGAAATTACTTGACGCCTTGAAAATCGATAAACAAAATCAAACAAACAATTGCAACCTGTCAGCAGATTCTTGAACTTCCTCGGCTGCCGAGAAAAACGGATCCTTCTCCCACCGGTCGAAACTCGTAGCCATTTCAACAATACACCCTCCAATTAATTAATTTTATAAAAAAATGCAGGAAGAACCTGGCTGATAAATATCTTGGCTGAAGCAATTAGCGAAATCTGCTACAACGCAGACATCAAGAAAAATGGGACGTTGGATTGTGGTAATCTAAAAGAGAGAAAGCGTAAAATACGCGCTTTATTGTTGCAGGTGGAGTGAATATTAAAATAATAAAAATAATGGCTTGTGAGGAGGACGAGTCACGGCAGCCACATGATTGTTTAAAAAGGGACTTCGTCAATGCGGACGATCTTGAGTTGTCGCGGGGTCAATGAGAGTGCCGCGAAGGGAAGGACTGTCTGTACCCTCGAACGGTGCCGTTTCGGTGTGTTTCAATCTACATGGGACAGAACTGTGGTCAAAAGGGTTGTAGTACTGTATGATCACCATCAAATACCACTCACGAGAATCCTCAATTGTGCTTTGACTTTTGGCTATTAGCTTTGGATCGTCTTCGCTTCAACAATCTTGTTGTGCCACTTTGTGACGTACCTATTATTATTATTAAAATTCACGGGCGTGCATAAACTTTTATTTTGTTCATATTATTGAAATTCATATTGAGGAGTTGAGATTTTTTTTTTTGTTAATGTTCTAGTGAGAGACTTGGTTTCTTGATATCATATTAATGGGTGATTACATTAATTTAATGAAAAATCTTTTTGACTCATCTCTCTTTTTTTTAAAAAAAAAATTATGCTATCTTCAATATCACAATTATAAAACCTTTTTTTTATTTAATTATTTTATTGATATTAATTTGAAACGAGGAACCATGCTACTATCTTGTCAAGGAAAATTGAAAGAGAACCTTCATTTTATATCTACTTATTTAGTCGTGTTCTCACTACTAAGTAATAACTAGAATAATTACTATTTTTTTAAATAAATTGTGTATTTATAGGAACCTTTTATTATATAAAATATTACTATTTTAACCCCAAATTGTTGTTATTTGTTAACGTTAATCAAAAAAGGGGGATAAAAATAAAAAGGACAAAACCTTCGATTAAAATATTATTTTAGAAGGTTAAAATTATTAAAATAATATTTTTGTGGCTTTGTTGTAATTAAATAAAATGTAGGGAACCATCTATAATTACTAGGAAGCTTAGCGGAGGCAAATGAATAAAAAACCTTTTATTACTGGCAGGACAGGTAGCATTAGCAGCGCAGCAGGCATGGAGAAAGAAGGAGAGCAACTGTGCGAGGCGGCGAGGAATGGAGACACAGACAAGGTGAAAGCTTTTATAGACTCAGGAGCTGACGTGTCGTACTTCGACTGCAATGGTCTGACCCCACTCATGTACGCGGCGAAACTAGGCCATACCAACGTGGTCAAGACCCTTCTCGAAGCTGGCGCGCCCTGGAACGCCCTCTCTCCTTCCAACCTCTCCGCCGGAGATTTCGCCATGGAAGCTGGTCATCAGGAAGCTTTTGAAGTCCTCCTCAATGCTGGTTAATGCTTTTATTATATCAACTCTTGTTATATGTGTTACAGTCATATATGCAAATTTCAAATTAATTGGCAAATTTCAAAGCTTTCATATTTAAAAACATTGAAGCAAATTTAATAGGCGTTTAAATGTTCACCATATTTGTATTGGGGAATCCCAATACCGGCTATACGTGTTATTTCTGATGATTGGTGGATTTGATTTTGAGTCTAATGCATAATAGGCTACCAGCACAAGTAGCCATGTTAAGAAATGATTTTTTTTTTTTTTAATGAAAAGTATGGACGTTTATCTTCTGTCATTTGTAGTTAGGAGGGAAAATTAAACATTTGTGTTGCATGATTATATAGGAATAAATATCCATTCACTGAACAGGAATTCAGGCCGAGTTGATCTTGGGAACCATTGCAAGGACAACAAATCAGAAGGGTGATTCGAATGGGGATTACTTGGAAGACAGGGTCAGCTTTAGTGAGGACAAGCTGATGGACGCTGATAGTAAGGCTGTCATGATGGCTTGGGAGAAACCATTGATGGAGGCTCATGCAAAGGCCGTTTGCTCAGGAGGAGGTCATATACTAAACATTGGATTTGGAATGGGGCTTGTGGATTCAGCCATTCAACAATATGCTCCTGTTACACACACAATTGTTGAGGCTCACCCAGAGGTGTACAAGCGTATGCTTCATACTGGTTGGGGCGAGAAGGAAAATGTAAAGATAATATTTGGTCGTTGGCAAGATGTTCTTTCTCAACTTGAAACTTATGATGGTAAGGAAGATTTTGATTTCCCATCCGACAATAGCTGTGAATTCTAAGAAATGAGTAAAGTTAGGTAGTACTTTGAATCCTCTTGGTATAATAGTATTGTTTGAACTATTGCCTTATGGTGCTCGTATTAGTGTGGACTTCTCTAATCAGTTTATTAAGGAATATATTGCATACCATTAACATAATATAACCTTTTTAGATTTATTTCGTGAATATTGCCTCTGGATGGTCATACTATGATGGACTTGTATGATTTGGAGTTCATCGTACTACAATAACCTTTGAGATTACCCATACACTTCTTGGCCAACACTGAGATCCTCAAGCACTAGTTGATTTGTTTACTTGTATGGTATACATGTAATATTTGTTTAAATATATTTTGAGTGACACACCAGTATTAGCCAATCTTCCATTTTAACATATTTCTCTAATATCAGCTTAAACTGTCAGGCATATTCTTTGACACTTATGGGGAGTATTATGAAGATCTAAGAGAGTTTCACCAACATCTTCCGAAGTTGTTGAAGCTGGGTGGAATCTACTCTTTTTTCAATGGTCTTTGTGGAGGTAATGCATTCTTCCACGTTGTATACTGTCATTTAGCTTCCTTAGAACTTGAAAATTTGGGCTACTCCACACAATTGATTCCCTTGCCTGTTAAGAATTGTCTGGGAGAAGAAGTTTGGGAGGGTGTGAGACAAAAGTATTGGCAGCTTGATACATATTATCTCCCAGTTTGTCAGTCAATACAGGATTCTGAATGATGTTTGATTTTGCCTCAATTTTTCTTTTGTAACATTCACAGCACTTGAAATACATAATGAAAGTGGCATCTTTTAATGTTTTTGTCAATCCTCATTTTGATTCTTGATGGGTAGGATGCTATAGCATATGATTGTTATATTCTCTTGCTTATTAGATTGTTTAAAGCATCATATATTGATCGAAGACAATGATGAAGTAAAAATAACCACTAACAACATAAATTATAAATTGTTGTTCTTTTTCATATCTTGTAAGTTATAACAATTTTTAGAACCAAGTCAACCACACTTGGCTTAAAAGCTATGTCATGGAGATTGGTATTAAAAGGAAGGTATAATTAAAAGTCGAGCTGTTTTTGGAGGTTGAACCACTTTTCCATGGAGAAGGTTCCGAAGAAATGCTAATTTACTAGCTTCCAGTGATTGCTACAAAGACTCAATGAGTTGAATCTCTTCTCTAATTATATTTATGTGTTTTATTCTACTTCAATTATTGTGGGAATTCTGGAGAACTTCTGATTAAGTTTGTTACAATTCTCCGAAAGTTTGCTTTTTGACTAATCTATCCTGCTTCCAGCGCTAAGAAGAAAAATGGATTATACTCACGAATCTTGACCCCGTGAATATATGAGTATTTTTAATCATTGGCCAAGGAAGATATCTAAAATGGCCTTTAAACCGTATTAGTGGCAATGAACTCTCAATTTGCAGTTATATTTGCTTCTAGATACCCTCAAATACAAAGCCAGAGGTCTAGGGTAGTCGTTATATTTGCTTCTAGATACCGTCAAATGCAAAGCCAGAGGTCTAAGAATTGCTACCCTGTGTTGCCCCAATCCAGGTTGAAAGCTTTTATGGCAACTCTCACTGGGGGCTTATAATTAGGTCACGACATTATCTTGTAGATTTTTATGAATTACTCCATGAAAGCCCCACAAGCTACTTCAAATTGCTTCACTATTTCAAACCGTTGTAGATGGGGAACAAAAAAATCCAATCTATTATGGAATATAACTTGAGATCAATTGAAGAAGTTCAGACAGCCATCTTTTACATGGCTTTTATATGTACAATTTTTTTTTCTCCCTTTTTCTTCCTTCCCTTTTTTAAGATCCCCTTATCGCTTGAGACTAATTACAAATGCAACTGGCTGTGCTTGCTCAGTTGCTGAAACATAAGAAAATGTTGTCACGCTAACATTCATTATACATAAGAGTGGAGAATTCATCTCCAAGGCATATCTTGGCCGCCAACTTTTTAGTTATTAGCCAATATTTCAATTATTGTTGATTAAGTCCAGCTGAAAGCTATTGGACTTCTAACAACATGTTTCCCATCTGACCATTGGAGACTGGCAAAGCTGCTGGTACCCGATGGCATAGAACTGGCAGTAAATGTTATTGTGTAGCTCTTTTTCTCGTATCGGTCACTGAAGCTTAGTGATTCTGGCTCAACCAATATATTCACTGATGAAACCTTTGAAGACACCGATACCTTGTATGTAGCAGGACTGCCCACGTTTGTCAGAGTCCTAGTGTACCTCACAGTGCTGGTTTTACCAGCACCACCTCCTTTACCAGATGCGGTTTGCAAAGGAACAGAGAAAGATGGGTAGTTAACATCCCCCAGGCTGTATGTTTTGCTTGAGTCGCAAGTGAAATCTTTATGTGTAGTCAGCTTAATCTGAGTGGCGCTATAGTTCAAGGCACAGAGGAAGCCTAGGTAGTCATCAACGGTGGCATCATAAACAAGGCCTGGATCAAGTGCTGCTACAGGATCCACGTGTCCAGCACCGTAATCAAATGGTGTTGATGGTTGTCCAGTGGCAATATCTAGTATGGTTTCCCCATTTTTGTAAGTTGAGTAAGCTGTGGTCATGAGAGCAGACCTAATTGCTGCAGGGCTCCATTCTGGGTGAGCAGCCTTGAGGAGTGCAGCTAACCCACTTACATGGGGACATGACATAGATGTGCCTGAAATGATATTGAAGCTCACATGCCTTTTGTCGCTCTGTAACCCAGTTGGACCAACAGCGCTAGTCCACCCAGCCAGGATATTAACTCCCGGTGCTATAAGGTCAGGTTTGAGTATTTCCGGAGTGACTGGATTTGGACCTCTGGAGCTGAATGCCGCCACGACTGGTGATGGTTGGATACCCAACTGTGTGCCTCCAGGAGTAATTGTGGCTTTTGGACTGGGATCTGTAAATATATATTTCTTAATCAAATCGCCAGCTTTTGCGCCTATGGTCGCTGAAGGCAAGAGGTGTGCATCCGCGACTAACTCTTCCCCATAGGAATTAGTGTTCGTTAAAATCATCCCAACACCACCTGCATCTTTCACTACCACACCCTTTTGCGCCCTGGAAGTCCCCCCACGATCACACACCACGATTTTCCCTGCAACTTTTGCTGGAATTAAACCGCCAGTCAAGCAAAGATTACCACTTGATGAATTGCTCACATTGGCAGCATAAACCAGGGGCAACAAGGAACCAGATAAGGGTTTCCCACCATACAGCGATACACCAGTGTAATTTTTTCCATCTCCAAGGCTCACATAGGCAGGAAAATCACGGTCCAAAGTTCCAGCACCTACTGTCGTTATCCAAGGTGCGACATTGGACAAGCTGCCTGAATATGGCCCACCATTCCCGGCCGAACAGGAGACAAGAATTCCCTGAGTCGTAGCAGTAAAAGCTCCAACAGCAACAGTGTCTCTATGGTATTCTGACAATCCTCCCCCAATAGACATGGACATGATATTCACACCGTCTGCTACAGCCTTATCCATGCCTGCTATGATATCGGAACCATAACAGCCACCGAGCCAACATACTTTATATGTGGCAACCCGGGCTTTTGTAGCCATCCCTCGTGCCGTCCCAGAAGCATAACCAAATAGGCTAGCTTCGGAGACTGCTGAGCCAGCTGCAGTGGTTGCTGTGTGAGTTCCATGACCATCATCATCTCTTGGTGATTTCGATTCCACGCTTTCATCAATAGGTCCAAAGGCTGCTTCATACCCTTTTGAGAAAAACCTTGCACCAATTAGTTTCTTGTTACAGCTCGATGAATTGAAGTTCTTGCCCACCTCGCACTCTCCCTTCCAGCCACTCGGGACTGCTCCAAGCCCTGTGTCACCGAAGCTTTTTGATTCTGGCCATACTCCAGTGTCTAGAACTCCAACAATAACCTCACTCACTGCATCAGATGTAGGAAAGATAGCTTCACTTTTTCCTAATCCAAGGAATTCCGGCGTCCGAGTTGTGTGTAATTCATATCTGACTTCGGGCAGGACAGAGATAATTCCTGGTTGTTTTTCAAGTGATTCGGCTTCCTCAGCAGTTAGCCTCGTTGCAAAGCCATGAATTACACTGTTGTAGGTGTAAAGCATGGGTGCAGAATCTGACACTGATTTTAAAGATGAATCGTACCATTGAAAATGGTCGTTGAAACTTGCTGGCATACTGGACTTGTCCACACGAATTACGTAAGTTTTTCTGAGTTTCAGGTTCTTCTCTTCTGCTACCGCATCATTGTAGCAGAAAATCAGAATTACAATTATTTGTAGAAGGCTAAACATCAGTGACTTCATCTTCTCACTCAATTAGTGGAAGCCTGAGTCTTAGAGTTTAGGCAATTAGTAAGATTTATAGCTGCTTCTGTAACTGAACCTCAATTACACGACAGCCAATCTCACATGGGACTTAAGGAAGATTCTCTTAGCCCTTTGCTATACTCAATCGTTTCCAGTTGGCACGTCTTATATAAGATATGATGGTGGTTTGACCTGTAAATAATACTCGTGTGCTATCTTTTGAGTACTTCGGAGCTTATAATCAGTGTTGTCATGTGGGTCTTCCCTGTTTTTGATTACTTGAACGTCTTAATTCCTCGGTTAAATAATGTGTTAAACAATTACAAAATGAAGCTCCATAGGACTTGGGAGCCAAAACAGGATCATATGATTCATATGGCTAATGAGTTCTGCTAATTATAACCCATGTGACATCATGATCTCGCTATTACTGGCTTATAATTGCATATTTCCTTGCACCTCTCGGCTATAACTTAAAAAGATGTGCCAACTCCTGAATCTGTACTGGTATATTTTCCAGGATACAGATTTGAGTGCCTGAGTGGTAGGCTTTTCTTTAACCCACCAAAAGTGTAGAATCTTACTGCAAATCTCTTACAAAAAAATAAAAATAAATAATAATAATAATGACAAGTACAATTATGTCCCTTAGCAGACGGTCGTCCAACGATTTTGCAAGCCCAGTTAGTGGAAACTGGTGGGGTGGACAAAAGCTTGCCCATTGTTTTGTGCCGCTTATGCATTCTTTCCAGGTCAACATCCATATGAGAAAATGCCCTTAGGTCACTTGATTGCTATCAAAATTGGCGCGGAAATCATGCATCCTGCTGTCCATTCACTGTAAGCTTTTCTTAGCATAATGAAACTTCTTTCGCAAACTTTGTTAATACGGGATCTTTTCCTTGATCAACTCTGAAAATTGTATAACATAAGTGCCTCTGTTTTCCCTCCATCCAATCATTATATTCACAAGGGAAACCCTCAAAACAGTGAACTGTGACTATAATTTGGCTGTAATTGCAAGTTTTTTGCGATTATAATAAAATACGTTATCTTGTTATAGCCTGCCTAGGATAATAATAATATCCTGCAGCCCATCTAGAAGAAACCAATAAATCTTCTGCAGCTCTTAGTGGAAGAGCCACTACTTATCTCGTTGTTAAGATTCTGAGAAATTTTTCTTGAATGTCTCTTTCTTCAAACTAAGCAACCATCATAAAAGAACGAAAGTGGCATACTGTGATTGAAAGTGACCTTGAAGTTTGGCAGAAGCTGCTAATGGAGTTTTTAATTATCCTTACAATTATAGCATCTTCAACTTTACGATATGCATAATATTTGGCTCTTAATTGGACAGTCTGAACGCATTCCATCTGGTCATATATGTGAACAATTCAGTTGTGCAGGAGGCGCACTAGCAAGTAGAGACTCCACCAAAGTGGTCTAGCAAAGCATTATCATTAAAGTCACAAAGGTTCAAATTAAAGAAAAGAGGTATATATGATTAGACATTATAGAACTATTGCAATGTTTATTCATAGCAAACGTAGATGTGCTTGCTGCTCCTACTCTTTCCTGGAAATTAGCTGGAATGGGGGGACCCTCCATCAATAATTGCTGGCTGCTTAGTATATTTTTACTGTCCATTTAACTTTTTGAATGAATGTGTCCAAAAAAGGCTTTGTTATGGTGTGAACGTTTCAACATATAAAGGCTGTAAATAAAAGTTTCTT
Source organism: Boswellia sacra (assembly GCA_013180625.2). Lineage (NCBI taxonomy): Eukaryota > Viridiplantae > Streptophyta > Magnoliopsida > Sapindales > Burseraceae > Boswellia > Boswellia sacra. Next base: position 408,476 of record SNVD02000067.1, on the reverse strand, counting down.
GATCCATTTTGTTGACAATTAACAGATACAGTTCTTTTTTCTTAACAAGAAAAACTAGAGAAAGGGGAAACAGATGCTTCATTTCGAGGTGGCGTGTGCCAATTATCGATAGACGACAACGAGAATACAAGTAATAAAATATCTTTCTCTGAAAAAAATGGACATTCAGATCATAATCTTAACAGACTTAAATTCCTGAATTCAACTCTTGTTGTGAAACCATCATTAGGAATCTTTGCTCTTTGGGTTACGTCTCGCTCAAATAATTAAATGAAACAATGTGAAGATTGAACACGTCCATGAGTTGAAGATAATTCATTCTATTCATTTCTCACGAAATAGATGACCACAATGGCATGCATCGATGAGTCACTTCAATTACCATCAATCAACTTGGCAAACGTATTTAAAGGGGATCGAGACGTAAAATAAAAGCAAACAAATGGATGGCTGGCCATGGTTACGGAATCCATCGTGATTTCGGAGCTCAATTATACATAAAATCAAGCTTTTAGGGGCCACTCATCACTGCTTCTTAATGCTTTTCATTTGGTTGTCCCCATCGTAGCTGTGTGCAAAATTATTAGTTTCGTGTTGGCTTAGGCTCTGTTATAATTTTCAATTAATCGCGAGTTTCGTCGGCAATCGTTAACTTTATCTCCTTACTCCATCTCTGCTCAAGAAATACAGCTAACGACGTTGTAGCATTTATATTACTCCATATATTTTATATATAATACTGCAGCTAATCACAATGCATGCGCAAGCTATCCTTCAATGCATGCTGAGATAAAATATGAATTTGTTTGTTTGCACGTAGCAAATTTGACTCTTTCACTATCGAATTGGAATCGAAACAATCTCCAAAGTAGAAAAAATTAGACAAAATCTTTTAGAAGTAGGTGAAACGTCACTTTCCCCTGCAAAGTTGGTGTAAATAATTGAAACACAGTCGCCAGAGAAGTCGTTTCTCTTTGAATGCTTATTCAAATCAGAAATGACAACTATCAAAATAATAAAATAGGCAAAAGGGTAGCTACCCACCTTAAGCATGGAGGCATTTGATATAATTTTAAGCAGTTTAAGGGGGTAATTAACGTACCATATAGAGAGCCCTTAAATTGTGGGGTAGATGTCCCTCTCAACAAACCAACTAATTTATGAAACGATTGGGTATGCGCCAGTGCCTTTATTGTTAGTTATCATTTTCTATCAACTGATTTAGGCCATGTTAACTATTTTTTCCTTGCTTAATTTTAGAATAAAGTTCCATCACTCAAGGCCTCGGCCTCTTTTTCTTTATTTTACTCAAATTGATACTCAAATTTAACGTTTAACTCGTGTTGTAAGTAAATAAATCATTTGAGAATGATATCCCCAGGCATTTTTCTTACAAAAAATTCAGTCATTTTCAACCATCTCTGTCCTCGAAAAATATTAGATAGCTTCAAATAATATGGATATTTTATGAAATTAATGATAAGGATTATATCAATGATATGAGGTCGGCAGGGCATTGAGCTTGGATTTTGAAAGAGAAAAATTAACATTTTTGCGTTTAGAGATGATTAACAAATAAAACAACTTTTGAGTCACATGGCATGCTGATATTGAAAACGACGGCTGACCTTTTTAAATACGGTACTTAATTAATAAATAAATCAATAATATTCCTCACTTTCTATCATAAAAGGAATTTTTTCTTTTCTTTTTGATGAATCTTTTCAACAATGGTGCTTTTGAACCCGTTAAGTATATTGTTGATATCTTTATAATATGTCATATTTATGTTCAACATCTTTAGCTGGAAGACTTATAGTTATTTGATGATATAAGGAGTCAAAACAATCTTTATATTTATGATTTATTGTCGATGAACAGAGAATATATGCTGTATTAAAAATTATTCATATCTTTTATTAATATTTTTTAATTAAATACAGGCTTATAATCAAAATATAAGGATTATAAATAATTTAATCAAAATTTAGGTGAATTTTTAATAGTACCATGTTTTCTCAAACGGGCTTTCCACTCTGGAAGTTTTACAAACTCACACTAGGCCCACTCTTTGATTGTTGATATGTCTAACCCTTTATCATTTTTGTTTGCACCAAAACATGTTAAAGAGCACTGCAAAATACCTTATCTAGGCCTCATTTCGTATTATTTAAGTGAAGGAAATAAGTTATTTAAGATTTAAAAAAAAAAAAGAGCCTAGCATTTTTAACCAAGCAAAATCTTCGAGGAATGTTTTCGGATACTAAAGAATGCTAGTAATACTCTTTTTGACATTCATTCATTCATATTTTTAATTCAATCTTCACTTCTTATGTTAACATATATCTATAAAATATTAATCATTAGTAGTTGATTAATGATTGTTTATTAGTAATATAATTCAATACAAGTTTTGCAAACGCATATTAATATAAGCGGTAAAGAGCTCAGTACAAGAGGGTGTCAAAAAATATAGAATGTTAGAAGAGAATATTGCTAGCATTTCGTTTGGCCATACTGACATCATCATAGAAACATATACTATTTGTGGATTAGTAGTACGGAAATGTTAACGTCTAACTTTATCTTAATCAAAATCAAAGTAATTGCAACACTAGTCACTAAGACCAATAAAAAAAATGTCATATTAGTCAATCTGAAATATCGATAATTCGGAAAGTCAGAGTCAAAGAAAACGGGAACTAGCTGCCATCAAGTATGATCTTAAATAGGAAAAGCATGGGATGCTTTCGGTGGCTTATGAAATGGGATGATAGGTCATAAAACACGTCTTAGACTACGATCATCGCCATGAGTGCTGAGTCGAAAAACGACAAGGAGATGTTGACTAAGGATGGCAATAGCGCGGGGCGGGACAGGGCGCGGGTGGAGAGGCCGTCCCCAATTCTCATCCCATTTTTTAAATCATGCCCTATTCTTCACCTACCCCTCAAATTTTTTTTGTGAGACGGGATGAAAAATCTACGTACGGAATGTTTTCCTAACCCCGTCTTATTTCTTATATAAATATATTATTTTTATTTAAAATTAAATTTTCACATGAATATTAGTTAAAATATAATCATAAATAATCTCTGACAGCCAAAAAATCATAAAACAATATAAAAATTATAATCTAGTTTTTGTAACTAAGTCTAATACTTAAAAGAAATGAACAAATAAAGTAAAACAAGTCATAACCAATAAAAAAATATAAAAATGATATCATAAAATTATGTTTTACGTCAATATAGTATCATCTCTTTACTTTTTTCTTAAGATCCTCAATAGTTTAATTTCTATAACATTGAAAAAAAATTATTACTTTTAATTTATAATCATTATAATTTATGAATTAATAATAATTATTGTATATGTAATTTGGCTGTAGTATTTTCTTATTATTGTAGAGAAAAATAAAGATACGGCAGTCGATAGCTAATTACTTTGTTAATTTTGTTATCTATAATTGAATTAGGGTTTTAGTCTTTTAGTAAAATACTATAATATTATATTTTTAGATAATTAAATGATTGTATATTATTACATTAAATATTTATTCTATTTAAATTAAAATAATTTTTATATTTTATGATTTTAAATATAATAATATATAATATAAAAATAATATTAATTTTATATTTTTTAATATTTTTGTGGGGTACGAGACGAATACAAGGTGGAGAGTAGTAAACCCATCCCTACTCCATTATGATGTGGGAATCAATTTTTCCCCTATCTCCGTAAATAATACCCCCATCTCCACCCTAATAGAGATAGACCCTCGCGGAGCCCCACCCCGGTGGTACATTTTGCCGTCCCTAATGTTGACGAAGTTATTGATAACTTTTGAAAAGCAGCGTTTGAGTATTGATATAATTATAATCTATTTACAACTTACATCTGATACAATTTACACTAACAAGATATTATTAGATAAATAACTATTATATTATATTATTTTATTTTTTTATCTATTTAATGATATTTCACTAACTTAAAGTTACGTAAAAATAACTGCAGAGTAGTTTTATCCAAAGCTTTTATTACAAATTAACCACACTTCTGCGTGTCGTTTTCCGCTGATCGCTTAGCAAGATTGTGGGCTGTTTAGAATTACACCACAGATTAAAAGGTCATGGCATTAGGCCCAAGCCCAACATTACGCCCCAAAGTTTGAGATAAGCTTAATAAGGAAAAGCTCTAGAAAGCGAAAATTCACGCGAAGCTTGGTGGTCATGCAAATTGCTGGTATCACCAGAACCACTTCGCATGCGCAACTTCATCATACACTGTCCGCAACATGCATGTCATTTGCCATATCACCCATTTAGTTTGCTAGCTAGCCCTGAAGCTCAACGAGATTGACCCCTATATATGTATTCCACTTAATTTGTTGGTTCACAACCTGTCAAGTTCTCTTCGTACTGGGCATTCTAATCTCTCTTAACACTGCGTGGAAAAGGAAGAAGGCTGGAAGACAGTACAGTAAGGTAAAGTGAATTGCTCTTTTGTCAGTGTCCGATTACATTAAATTCCATTTTGCATGCACTTGTCTTCTCTTCGAGTTTATCAGTTGCTCTTGTACGTTTAGGTTTCGCCAAGTAAGGATTTGTTGTGAGATTGCAGAGGCATATTAATTTGGCTCAGTCTCAGTCATGGAAAGGCATGGCGTGGTTTCGTGGAATATCGCTTTCTTGTGTTTGGGGCTCCTTAGTACTTTGCTTGTTGAAGCTACTAGACAAGTGAGGCTTCGAAGTGATGTGGGGCTCGTAATGCACCCTGCCACAGATGGTGGTTACGGAGGAGGCTATGGCTCTGGTGGTGGTGGTGGTGGTGGTCCGGGTTATGGTGTTGTTCCTGGTTTTGGAAATGGGGGTGGAGTAGGCCACGGCGGCATAGGTTATGGACCTGGTGGTGGTAATGGAGGAGGAAAGGGCTCTGGCTACGGAAGCGGTATGGGCCAAGGTGGTGGTTTTGGTGCAGGCGGTGGAGGAGGCTTGGGGTCTGGCTATGGTTGGGGAGGTAATGGTGGAGGAAGTGGGTTTGGTGCTGGCTCAGGTTACGGGAATGGTAATGGTGGAGGGGGAGGGGGAGGGGGAGGTGGAGGAGGTGGTGGTGCTGGAGGAGGAGGCTATGGTTCTGGCTCCTGATAAGTGGCTGGCTGTAACGAGAATCAAGGTCGAGACACAATGCACGAAATCAGGAATTAATAATTAGATTTAGTGTTGTTTAGAAGGAGAATAACGATCAATTTTTCCGTTATAATGTTCTAAATCTCTGTCTTTTTTGGCTTTCTGACCTGATTAATAAAGTAATATTCGACTTAGCTTAGGTGATTAATGTTTGGTTACAAACACGACATGTAAAATTATATGCGAGTAAGCTATTGGCACTCCACTTGTTAGAAATAACAATAAACAACCAACGATAACAAACAGTTTGGTTTCCTTATTCCTCCTTTTCCAGACAAGGCAACAGTTTGATTCTCCCCTTTTGCTTGTTACAACCTCCAAGTTATATTGTTGTGACTTGCCCCATGGCCATCGACAATCTTGACTGAATTTACATCAGAAAAGATCGCGGGGTTTCTTTCTTCTATAAAACTACATCCAGAATAGAATCCAAAATGTAAATAAAATGGCATGGAAACTTTAACCAGGTTTCAAACAATTTAAAACGTAAGGGCAACTTTCACTTGCATGTTTTGATTGCATTAGAATCTTTTTGGTTAAGAAAATGTGGCAACTCCATCTCTATGTTTATCGTGAAACTATCTTTAGACGTTCTTTCACGCAAGTCCATTCCTCCACGTGTCAAATATGCTTGAAATCAGTAATCGGGTAAGAGGAGAAAAAAAAGATGTAAATCAACCAGCAGATTTGTTACGTAGAAACATATATCAATATCGTAATTCAATAGTCACAACCACCCACCCGACATTTATTGAAAAAGTTTCATAATAGTAATATATACATGCACATATGCACAATACAACCGTTATTCTTATCCACAAAGAGTCAATAATGTATTAGCACATTAATGATAGCGTAACAACACGAGAACCTGGCACACTGGAATTGTATGTATACTTGAACATAAATAATAGTCCTGTTTCAGGTCAAGCCAACCCAGGAGAATGGCCCCTGTGGTTTGGAGGATGAAGCAGCAAGGCGATATTTTTCATTCCTTAGCCTGAAATTTTTCCAACTAACCTGGGTTAGTAAAGCCTGTCAATGTGGCTCAGATCATTAACAAAAAGAACGAAGAAACCAAGCGACAAGACGCAGTTCAAAAATCAATATCTAAGACCATTGTTCACTAAGTGCAAACAACATATTGTAAACTCGTAATTTGCCACACGTTAAACATGATATTAGGAGCCGCGATTCACTGAGAATCAAAGACTTAAAAGCTAAGGTTGAATAAAGGGAACCTCGAGGAAAGGTTGAGATAATGAGGTTACTAAGGAACACAAGCAGAACTTTAAAGCCCTTCGAACTTGAAAAAAGATTCGACCCAATTGATCATGTATATCTTGGCCAAATGCTGATGCTGGGATCAATTAGTTTACAAGACACTGGTTGTCCAAAAGTCCATAACAAAGAAACCCAGCATCACCTGTAACTAAAACATCCTAAGTAGCAATGGTAAAAGCACGAGCTTCAGAGTGTGACTGCCACTTCTTTAAGTAGTTTCCTACAAATACTGCTTCTCCTTTTAACAAATGTTCAGTATTTTACCCACATTAGATTCATGATGATTAAAATTTAACACATTTAACACCAAGACCTTTTCCCGCATCATCCATACAAAGCTAATTGGATAAGCATTTTATATTCCGAAAAATTCAAATTTTTCCATCAAACTTTTTGCTAAATATTCATATTTTATTAGAGAAGTAAAATAAATGAATAAAAAATTCAAGATGAGAAATGTCTATGATCTTACGTCAGTTTCCAAGTTTGTGCCTCCAGTCAGATCACCTGCCTCACTACCAGGCTTCAGTTCTGTGTTCCTGCATGTTAGATGTTACATAAGTGAGCATAAGAATAACTGGAAATATGATCTAGTAACACAAAAACAGAAACAAAATAGAAATTGACTATTGTTAGTTAATTTAAACTGATATTCAATCAAAATTTGGAAACTACCTTTCCTGTGCATAATTCATCTGATGGCCTAAAGATGAGCTTAAGTCAGGAGCTTCAGCACCAGGTTTTCCTGCTTCCTGGGATTCCAATTTACCAGCTCCCTGTGAAAAGAATTTCATCTCAACAACTTGATCCAAATATTACTTAAGGTGAAAAAAAATTCATAATCTCTCAATGCCTCAAAGAAGAAAACACTTACAGAACAATTCTCCTCCATCCAACCGGGAACTCTATCTGAAAGAATTGCAACATACTGCTCCATAGCCTCCTCTGGACTCATGTTTCCAAGCCTTTGCCAAGCATTCCTTGCACAACGTAAGCAGTGCCGTCCATCACTCATACATAGCAGCCCTCAACCCTGTTATTATAACTAGCAATCAAGCTATACCGTGCAACTTCACACAGGGCACGCCCTAAGGTGTCTTGCACTTTCAATTCTTTCTAAGTTTGACAACCTCCACCAACTATACAAGCCAGTTTATATCAATCTAGGTTCTAGAAATGTAGATAATCTAGACAGCCTCGAATGGAGGCATTAATTATGTGATAACCATTATTGTTAACATGCCTAGATTTGCGTAGACCTAACCAGCTAAAATATCCTAGAAGAATGTATAAACAACTATGAACAGGGCCACAGAATTCTTTGAACCTCCGTTGATGATATAAGCCATTCTGAACTTCCTCTTTTACTCACTACACCAGCACCAGCTGACACGTTATATTTTCTACCTCAGTTGGCTTATTAATTTTTTTTACAAAAACAATTTCTAGAGGAGTTCATCGGGTGGAATTGCATATATTAAATGTCACCTGATTGATGTTTTCCTACAATTTGCAAATTATTATTATAATCTCTAGCTTAAGATTGCCAATTTTCTTGAGTTGTTTGGTTTTAAAGCGGTTTTATCTTTCACATTTTCCGTGCATTTCAAGTTTCCTAGCCCTATCATTCAGACAAATCGACAAGAACAAGAAAAGCAGAAATCAAAGCCAATGAGAAAGTACAGGAAAGTTTGGTACCACTTGGCGCGAGCAGAGACCATGAGAGCCATCGGTTGGGGCTCACGACAAGGTCCTTCAGTAGCGACCTTGTGAAGACCATACAAATCCATCTGCACATCACTCACCAAATCATCCTTATCACCTGACTCCACCAACCTCGCAGCCGCCCCGAACACTTTCTCCAATTCACTCCTCTCTATCCCCTCCCACTCTTCATCCTCATCAATTACCAATTCATCCTTTGACTCCTCACTCCCTTGGGATTCTTCAACAATCACATCATTCTTCATCTCCAATTCTGCCGCAGTCTCCTGAACTCGTTTATTCTCCAACGTTTCCTCAACAGAATCCTCCTCTGTTTTTTCTTCTGATGACTCCCTGCACAGTTCAACTTCAACAATCTCTGCAGGCGATGCTTCCAATAACTGGTGGCGGCTTTCCGTTTCGATTTCTTTTTCTTCGACACGTGACACTGGCTCCGTGATTTCCTCACTCTCTCGTTGAAATTTCTCCACTTTTTCCAAGCTTCCTTCGACGAACTCGACTCTGTTTTCACTTTCAAGTACTCCGACATTCAGGTTCTCCCGATATTGCAATTCTTGCATGACCAAGGCTTCATCAACGTCCCTCAAGTCGTCGGAAGAGGCAGAATCAGGAGGAGCCATAGCGAAAGAAACAAGCTTGGCAACCAGATAAGAAAACAAGACAGCAATGAAAGCAGTTAAAAGCAGTTCATGAAGAAGCTCCATTTTTTTCCCAACGAATCAAATCAAGACTACAAGGTCAAGGAGGAGCGGAAGAAGATGGAGGAAGAAAGCAAGCGATGAAAAGATTGCAAAGTTATAAGGAGTTTGTACATAACATAGACATAGTCATGATCATAAAAGAAATTAAATATTAAACACAAAAAAAAAAGTAAAAGGAAGGCGAAGGGGAGCGAGGGGGAAAAGGATATTTGTTGAGCAGGGGAAGGCATATTCTATTTATCTGCTTTTAACTTTGGATCACTTTGGCTAAGTTCATGGGGCAAGCACGGGTCCCACATTGCTGGCAAATATTGGCCTACTCACGGAGTCCTTTTTCACAAAAAGTGTTGTGATGCCTTGCTGACAGAGCGACGGTTTACGTTATCCCGCTAGCTAACTGTCTTCCTGACTTTGACTCCCTTAGTCGCTTTCATCGCGCGTGTTTCATGACTGAACAGTGTCGCTTTTTTTTTAATATATATATAGTACATAGAACATTTTCGTATTTCCATAAATTATTAGAATTTTATGAAAATATCAACCAATTTCGTTTTATAACAGATCATATCAAATCATTTGTACAATATATCCTAAATTGTCAAAGTTGTTGTGGAATGAACAAAAACAAATAATATATCGGATAATTAAAAATTTTGCAATAGTTAATTTTTAAGACACACGAAAATGACTTTTAAGATACACGAAGATGACTCAAACTTTCCATCATAAAAAAGTAATATTTAAATAATAACTAATTGGATGTACTATTATTATTTACGCCCATATCGTTTCTTCACGTCTCTTAACTTGATTCAAATTATGGACTCTAATGAAGTGCTAGAAAAGTCCTCTCTTGCACTACAAACACAAATTCTAACTTTGTAGCTGAAGCAACAGTCATAATTTGTTTTAATTGTGAAATGTATCGTTTCATAAATTGCTTGTTGGGTGAGCAAGAGCAACTACGTTAGATTGAGTACGTCTGAGGTCCAGATTAATTATTCAAATATGGAAAAATCGGCACGTTTTGGTTTTCTGGAATCTGTTAGCACACAAGCTCACGCTTTTGCAAGAATAAACGCATTTAAATTTTAAAACAATACATTGGAATGCAATTGGGCGTACGAAAAAGTATTGTGATACTGTTAAATTTTAATTGACAAAGTCGTTTATCGGAGTAGGTGAATGTGTGAATCATATCAAACCATAGAAAACAATTATTTTTAATGCTTTAGTTTCACCTCCCATAGATTAAATACAGCATAAATTTAATTTCTATTAATTTAATATAAAATTATAAATTTTTATTACATTTACACTAAATAAAACATTTTTTCTGAGATTTGCAGGGTGAAGCCGAGTGATAAATTTCTAAGCCCAATAGACGCATTGAGTTAATCCCAGCAAGCAAGATTAAACAGGTGGGCCTCAATTGGGTCTAATGGTGTGATAAGGCCCATTGTTGTTATCAAATAAGAATAGCTTGGGCCAGCAAAAACCTGTCAGTGGAGTGGCTAAGCAACAAAAACTACCAAGTTTTATGCATATAATATGTTAGATGCAAAATATTAATGGTCGACCTTATCTTATCTTGTTATATTTATTTCATATTCAATGGATTAATATAAATAATTTAATCTAAATTAATATAGTTTATGTCAAATATTATGAAGCATATTTTAGATTTATTGGTTTATAAGCACTTTTTGATAATCATTTATTTTGATATCCAAATCCTTAATATTGTGATCAATGATAAGTACAATTCATTATGATATATAATGCGTTTGTGATGGGAGGATCACATCTACAAACTAATAAAACGGAAAGTATCTACACATGTTTTTAGTTAATGGTTTGAAATTTCGGGGTGTTGATAGTTTGGTCTCATCTTTCCTCTCCTGCAGCTGCCGTGAAGCAAGTCCAAACTTCAACTAATTTTTCGTTTCCAGCCAACCACACAACCACCATGATCATTTAACTCAAGCTAAGATACGATTTTTATGGCGTTTTAAATACATATGAAAATTGTTGGAATCAGGCGGTTTGGTTATGTGTTACTTGTTTTTGTCTTCAAAATTCTTAGTTGAACATGAGAACGTGAGAATATGTTTACACGTTTTACGAAAGATTTGAATTGTGTAAAAATATGTTTGATTATGTGTAGTTTATATTTTGGATTAAAAATGAATGATAGTTAAAAAAATAAAAAAAATTTTTCGAATATTATACAGTAATAAAAATATAATATTTATTAGGTGATATAATTTATAATTAAAAAATAAAAATTATTTTTAAAAATAAGAAAAGATAAATTAGGTAGAATGAGAAAAGAGAGAAAATAATTCTTTTTCCTGTTTCTTTATTTTAAAACAACAGTGACTAAACAAATACTTACTATATATTTCACAAATACCTCTTTAAAAATAAAAATACAAAAAATTAAAAAAACAAACTGGCCTTAAATCATTCATTGCATCATTATAAATGTTATATTTTATCATATCTAAGATTTAAGTTGGAGTATTACAACTAAATTTTTTAAATTCAAATCCTTCCATCAATTTCTTTTACGTAAACAAACAAAATTATTTGGATTTCTACTTTTGAAATCTTAACAACGAAGAAGCAAGTTTGAAATAATTGTGGCATTTCCCAAACAACCATGTAATTGCATTTATTGATAGTCACATTGATGGTCGGTATAGGCTGCAAATGGAATGGGTCCGCCACTTGTGTGCAAAGAAGACCTCAATCACCACCACTAATCTTATTTCATATAGTGAGCTCCAGCTGTATGCGTGCTTCAAGCACTACAACGCTAACACTCATCACAATCAATCCTGTTACCTTGATAAAATTACAATTTTTAATAGATGAATTGAATAACGAAATAATTCCAGAACTTGAAATTTCTTCTAACGACAAGCACAAACAGATACGTACGGGAGTATAATGCAAATAGGACAAGGTACAAAGCACAGCAAGATAATGAATGATGTGGGCAAGCCAAGCGAAGCGAGTAGGAGCCACAGTAAACATCGCGTTTAGGAAAGAACCAGGAAGTGACACCGCTTATATTTGCCTTGTATTAGCATTAAATTTGTAATAAAATTTATTACTCTAAATTTAAAAAATAAATAAATTACTGCACCAAATTGGATTCTGTATATAAGGCTTTACGTTCGGAAGGTGTTTCCTTGTGAGCAAAAACTCATCTTTTCTCTCTTGCAGGAGATCAACAAGGAGAAGAAGCAGAATGGGAGGAGGCAACGGTCAGAAGTCAAAGATGGCTCGTGAGAGGAACATGGAGAAGCAGAAAGCTGCCGCCAAGGGTAAACTTCTTATCCCTCCCACTCTGATTGTTTAATAATAACAATTAAACGAGGAGAATTTTGTTTTCGATCTTCGTTTTCTCTGCAATTGGACTTTCCTGATGCACAAACGAAAATAAAGAAAATATAATTTGAAACAAGGTACCTAGTTAGACTCAGTTATTTGAGGTTGTAGTTTCAAATTGACCCAGTTGAGAAGAAAACTTTAAAAGATGCCAAAAGTTTCTAAAGTTGATTTATTTGGTTGTTTAATGTTAAGGATCTACGGAGTTCTTCTATTATTACGGTTCAGTAATTGTTGATCCGATCTTTGGACAGGAAGTCAGCTGGAGTCAAACAAGAAAGCCATGACCATCCAGGTACCGTTATTAGCTTTTGCTTTTGTTTATTATTTTCTATTTCCCATAATTTACTGAGTGTTATTATTCCGATTATTATTGACATGAATTATTGGTGTTCATATATTGGTTGTCATTGAATTGTCTGAGCTCGATTTTCAAGTCAATTGGAAATTGTGCTGAGACCCAGTTTGGTATGCTTCAGTTTAGGGAACAATTTTCCTAAATTTTTTCACGGGCATAATTGTCTTTGCAATGGCTTAAAATGTTGCCTTAGATTTGGGAATGGGTGACTCCGTAATTGACATTTGAGTCTGTCTGAATATGTTGTGTGTTGATATGCATGTTTTGGTGAACAAAACTGGGGTTTATATGTTGACGAGATGGTGAAGCAATCAGATTGTTCAGATGAGATTAATGTAAGGCAACATTGAATTTGAAATCCAAGTCCCTCTAAAATGAAATAGAAAGGAAGAATGGTTTCGCAGTATTGATACTTGCTGTTCCTTCGGTGTTGATTTGTCGCATAATAAAAGACTTGTATCTGTTGCCTTCTTGATGTTGTGATCTGTTGCTGATCCTTTTGTGTATGAGAAGAGTAGCCGAGAATTTTGGGATATATGTCAACTTTGTTCATTGCTGAAATTTTTATTTATGATGGTTGATGATTTTTTTTTTTTTTTAATTTTTCCCCAACTCATTTTAGGACATAACTCCGTTTTCTCTTCCACCTAAACATACATACGAAATACACAGTGCAACATTTGGTGATGTTTAGTAGTTTAAAAGGTTAGAAAAAATTGCTTGGCAGCGATTGTCAGTTTCGGATTGTTTCTGATGCATGGTGGATGTTGATTGCAGTGCAAGGTATGCATGCAGACATTCATCTGCACCACTTCGGAGGTAAAATGCAAGGAACATGCAGAAGCCAAGCACCCCAAGTCCGATTTGTATACTTGTTTCCCCCATCTTAAGAAATGATATTGGATCGATTAAAAAGGAAAAAAAAAAATCTAGAGATTCACTCGGAGGCCATCTCTAGTATCGTATTGTAATCAAGCCAGAAGCACTTGGAGATGAAATATCTCTTTGTGTATGTTGCCAGTTCACTGTTTATGGACTATGGACTATATTCATGTGATTGTTGCCTTAGCCATGTTTCACCTTTGGAAGCATGATCGGTTTTGATTTGGAGTGTTTTTTCTTTGAGCAAGCAGGTCGAAAAATGCATTCTTGAGGACTGCACTTGACTCATCGATTCCTAACTGGAATCCGCTTTGCAATCTTGTGCCTTCTATCGACTCGGCCTGACTCCTTCGAGATTCCCAGATTTTATTGCAATTGGAGTAAAAATAATAGTAATAACAAAATATGGATAGGCCTTCCAGACGAATGCAACCAGAACAGGCAAACGCGCTTTTCACAAGAACCCGAATGCTCCGAAAACCCTTGATCAAATCCCGAGTTTGGCATTTTGAAGACCTGTATTTTAAACCAGGCTAGCATAGTAAAGGGTAGAGCTAATACAAGGAAACTGAATGGCATTTCCATTTTGCATTACAGACAAACGATATACAAACTCAAAATATTTGAAAAATTGACTGGATTCGAGAAATAATAAGAGCTGAAAAGGACAATGTACCCTCCATAAAGAAAGAGAAGAATTGCAGCATGCCAGCTTACAAACAAATATGAATGCTACCCATCGACTAAACTATATCAAGTAGAAAAACCACACACACATACTACATCCACAACAATTAGCCCAAATGAAGTACAAGTCTACTCAAGAAGGGATTTTTTGCTTAAGAGGACAGAGCTACTGACTGCGCATTCGGTTATTCTCTGCATTCCTCACTAGGTAGAAGTAAGGATGAGCCTGAACAAAATGAATATGAAGAATGGATCAGTCACAATAAATAACCAAATACATGAAACAGTAATGGAAAAAAGGAGAAACGCTGATGCCTAAAAACGTGAAACAGTAATGTACAACATGAAGAAACGGCTGATGCTTAAAATAAACAAGTTTTCAACCTTATATTTTCAAAGAAGTTTAAGGGAGCAGGGAGATGAGAGAATGCTTCTCTCCAGGTTCTATATTTCTTGCCCTCAAAGGTATAAAGCTAAATATTTGAATACTCCAATACCAAAAATAAACCTTGTGGTCCAATCTGTTTTCCGCGTGATGGCTTTAATTTTATGTGGGAAAAAAGAAAAAAGGAAAAGGTGTGTTATTCCCTCAATAACTTAATATTATTGTCGCCAACAATTAGGATCCGTCAATAGTTCTAAATCCAGGACAATTACCATTGCCTCCCTGGCTGTGAGCCTCTCTTGGTGATCATAGCGAAGAAGCTTATCCAGAAAATCAATAGCCTGATGTTACAAATAATACCAAATAAATTAGAAATCCTGTTCAAAGCAATATGCTAAATCAAATATTAATGATTTGAATATTAAAGAAGAAAAAACGTCAATAACCTCGGGGGAAACTAAATGCTGATTATCTGCATTCATAAATCTGGACCATGGCTTCCTGCTATGCCTGCAACAGAGATTAAATGCAGCAGATACAACAGGTGAGTGTCATACAGCATAATGTTGACCTTTACGCATTTATTTATCAACAAAATGGTACTTTGTTTATGGGAAGCAAGGAGTGATGGCAGGGTTAAAAATATAATTAGGTTTGACTTGCATGTTTACATTATGGGAATAGGCCACCCTACTTTTGGGTCAGTAATAGTATCTAAATGGAACACTCATTCCACCCCTATAATGCCTTTTAGTACCCTGCTGTAATAAAAAATGCTCATACGAGCTATCATTCTTTGTTCAAGTTCTAAAATAAGAGAAGCGGTCTAGCATTAGATACAGGGAGAAAAAGAATTGAAACTGAGCGAGGTATACCTTCCAACTAGTGCTTCAAGCTGAGGATCAAGCTCTAAATGATATTTATTCAAATATGCTTTTAATTCATCGGTGCCAAGAACCTGCAAGGAGAGTGCATCTAATGGATCAAACAGGCACTTAGAAATTCAGCTTCTTTCACAAGGAGTGTAATGGTTTGCTTAGAACTGTAATAGCAAGCCAAAAAAAAAAAAAAAAAAAAAACACCAAACTTAAGAATACCTTGGCAATTTTGACAAGCTGGTCATGATTGTCGTGACCATAAAAGAATGGCTCCTTGCGAAAAATCTGCAGTAAGAAAAAAAAATACCACAACTGTATGATGCTTTCATGAAAACTAAGAAATTTATTTTATTTCCCATCGTGGTACCAAGTTAGATACAATGCATCAATTAGGCAAGTTTGGACACAGTTCTCACCATCCCAGCAAACATACAGCCTAGGCTCCACATATCCAACGAATAGTCATAGTCTTGCAAATCAACAAGAAGCTCAGGCCCCTTAAAGTACCTATAAAACCAATGATAATTTTAAGGAAAAAAAGTAAATACCAGAAGATGGATGGAGAATATGCATTAGCCCTTGTGAAAGGCCATTTTTTTAAAAGGCAAACAAATTCATAAAATTAACACCATGGCCACTGCAGCAATATCTAACAATTAGGAAGAGTATATGTTTATATATCAGAATAATGATTAGACCTAAAATATCTGAGCTTCTAGAGTCTCACAGTCAAATTCTTCTTACAATAAGATCAAAGAACATATCATAGATCAAAAAATTTGAACAGAAAATGCGAGAGCCTGTGAAACCCAACTCACAAAGAACAAAGCATTCAGACTTGGCTTTGCAAAAATGCCTCTTCTACAATCCCTAGGTTGCACTGAAACACAACATTTTTCAAGTGCTTCTCTTCTTTATGCACAAGGTATCTGAAGCTTTTAGCACCTCACCTTCCCCTCAGACTAACAATGGTTATGCGGATGAGTCTCTGAGGTAACAGTGAATTGATAAATATTCGACAAATAAAAAATTGTACAAACTTAAATAAAATAAGAAATATAGGAATCCCATTGTCTTGCATCATCTACCACTACAACTACATGCATACGTTCCAATCCAATAATATCATGTTGTCAAAGAAAAAGAATAATATAAAAAGCCTTTAGTATGAGTCAATTTTTACATCAAAATATAAGTTGATAAAAAGTTATGGAAGTTGTGAATACCTTGAAGCTACTCGAACGTTGTATTCTTTGCCAGGATGGTAGAATTCTGCAAGACCCCAATCGATCAACCGAAGCTTTCGCTGCTCATGATCAATCATCACATTGTGAGGCTTGACGTCCCTATGCATTATTCCTTGAGAATGGCAGTAATCAAGTGCCTGAATCAAAGAAATGTCTGGGTTAGTTAAGCATGCAACAAATTATTTAGACAGACAACACAGAGGCTCGAATGCCATCATCTATCCTACTAGCTTGGATTTATCATTTCATGTCAGCATTACGACTAAATGATGCTTCAAGAAAAAGTCTCAAAACTCAAAATATTGCAATAGGATAAAGAAAAATAACCTTCAGAAGCTCGTATATATAGTAGCGAATGTCATTAGCTGTCAGTGTGGGGTACAAAATTTTAAAATCTGTACTATTCACATATTCAAAAATCAAGCTAGGAGTCTTTGAGTGCTGATCGCGAACAATATCAAGCAGCTTCACTACATTGGGACCTCCACAAAGATTTTGCAGTATCTTTATTTCCCTTTTAATCTGCATCAGCACCAATACATATCACTACAATAAGAAACGCCGACTAATTACAATGATCAGCAGAGCACAGTTATGCCATGCAGGATGCCTAGCATAACTAATAAATGAAGGAATCATTATGAACTTGTAACATGAGTAGTATTTCAGCAAGCTATTGTGGATATGTAATGAACAAAAGAGAGGATAAGAAATGACCAACCTTCTTTTTCTTAACGGGTTTAAGAATCTTGATGATACATTTCTCATTGTTGGTGACATTTACACCTTCGAAGACCTCGCTGTATTTTCCCCTTCCAACTTTTCTAACGACCTCATAGTCATCTTGATCGCTGAAAACAAATTAGAGAGATAATCAAAAAGGGATTAGGGACACACCATATATCAAGAGCTCAAATATAAATATATAGCTTTGCAGCCAGATGCTTCACTCAATATCTACTAAAGTCAAACTCCCTATACAAGATAAACAGAAAGCCTAACAATTTTGAAAAAACTAACAGCAATTGGTCACAGATTGTCTCCGAATAGAATCGATATTCTTATAGACCAAGAAGCCTTCAATGCGTAAACGTGAACCTACAACCGATTGAATGGAATCTAATATACAACCTTCCTTGCTCCAAATAACAAAAGGGAGAATCTTTAACAGGTGAAATGAAACCTAATCTCGAACAAAGTGATAATAAAAATAGGAAAAAAAGAGTGAAATCGTAACTGCATCATAACATTAGGGTTCATTAAGATAGAAATGGAAAATACCCCCACTGAACGGTAAGAGACTCGTAATCCCAGTAGTCTCGAGGACGATGAACGTTGACGTCCGCGTAGACTCGAGCCCTCGACATGCCAAGCTCCAATCTCTAAGTGCTTAAATGAATTTTGACCTTCGATGTTACTGTTGTTGACGCTTTGTAAATATATACAACTCTACTCAATTATACATAACAAAACAAAGCACCAATGTCTCCTTTGGGATCTTAACTTTAATCTACCATTTCATGATCCTTTCATCGTGCCGTGTAATTGCATTTACATACATGCACGTACTAACATATATTGTTGGATTTCCACAGTTTAATTTTAATTAATTAACATGATAATATCTTCTACTCTCTCTCAATAGAATAGCTTATCACCTTTGATGATGATGGAATCTTCCTTTTAATTTTTAAGGATAAAAATAATTTATACGAATATAACTTTATTCGTTCTATACCGAGAGAGAATAAAGTTCTGTCGGATATAAATACTGAAATCCGAAATCATTTGTTTGAGTTAATTTGATTGGATTCAACCATCTATATTATAAATAGAAAACTAATGGATAAACAATAAAAATAATAATATTCTTTTTAACTTTTTATTAGAAATTTTACAGTAAAGAAAGTCAAATAATTTTAAAATAAATTTTGAAACGTATATCCAATTACAGATGCATACACATTCTTGTCTTCGTGGCGAAGAATTGATTTGATTGGAAGAAATTTGAAACAAGGTATAAAAATTAGAAAATTGGCTACGTAAAAATATTTTGATGATAGATGCTTTAAGTATCTTGTAACTCAAAAGCTTCGTACGGTTATCGCCTTCATTCAATACGAATTCTTTACTATACAAGCAAGCATTCAAAGAGAGCTGAAATTGCATTCGAACTTGCGATCATAATTTCATTAGAAAAAACAAAGCTGAAGAGCAGGAAATTGTTAAGTGTAAGTGAACAAGGAGAGAAGATCAGAATTGAAATATTATAATCCACGTCCAATCAGTTGGTTCCAAGCCGAAATGCACTGTACTTCAATTCCACTGTAAGTGATGCTGGACTACAGTCAGGTCCTACATTAATGATAAAGCTACGAGTCACCACCCACTCGTTAAAAAGGTGAAGTGCATTACTCAGCCGCAGCATCAGAACGGACTTTCTCATACAAGCGATAGATTAGAGTTGATTTGGACATCTGGGGTTCTCTTTCCAGAACCGCAATCACGTCCTTAACAGAAATGCTACGGGCCACCCTATTTTGGGGCACCACAACTTGGTTCCTTCCGAATTTTCTGACGGCACCTGTTGAAAGGAAATAGGTGGTGAACAAGACGTCGCAGCAGAAAAAAAAAACCATTCAGAAGTTTTCTTTAAAGAAACCTGATAATCATAATAATTTTAGAGTCATGCATCATCATTGTTGGATGATGCAGGAAAAACCTTTGACCCCAAGATAAATTATGATCATTAACAACACATATTGAACGGGTATTCACATAAAACAATAAAACAATACACATGTCGCTTGCAGAGGAGGTTTTAACATGAGATGCATTTGCGGGTATACTCGCAAGTAAAAGCACTAAGCAAGTATCAGATAGCGAGCTTATTCCTTTGCATGAAAGATGATGTAGCATAGACTTATTCTACATGCAGGAAAGATATACCTGTCCACTCAAGATGAAAGAGGAGAAAAGAAGATGCATTCAGGACAAATGAGGGATTTGTTATCAGCCAAGAATAAATCTCCTCATGCTCACACGCATTACTTCTTGAATGGATTAAAGGGATGATACTGTAGAAGGAGATAAAATCATCGGAATAAAATTACTTTATCTTTATCTAAAATTTCTCATCGTTGTATAACGTCTAGCAGACCCTGGCATCCAAACCTCTTCTGATATTATTGTTTAAACAAATAGTATTATGCAGAAACTACGGCTGTTAGCATTACCAATTCAGTATGATATGTGAGTGAAACTCCATAGAGATCAAGCACTAAGTTCATGTTATAAATAATCAACACAATCTTACACAATCTTAGAAACCCAACTCTAAAGCGAAGGCTCAGTCTTATATATGCATTTCATTTAAAAGATCAGACTAGTGTGATGGCAAGGATATAACTTGACTGGCAAATAACCAATTATAGATCTCCAAAAAAGAGAATGACAATGCTCAACTTAATCACACTTACCCGTGCCAATAGAAGCTCCATGGCCCCTTTTTTCTGCTTCTTGATTATCCTTCATATTTCTTCCAGATGCTGATGAAGGTTTCTTGTTGACATCTTTTCCACCCTGAGTACCTGATGCAGCATCCATTCCTCCCTCACGTTTCTGCCGAGCTTGCTCAGCCATAAGTTGCCATTTTGAGAGCATGTCATCTCCCCCAACAGCAGCACGAGCAGCAACATTTGCAGCTGTTGTCCTCATTTTGTCATCCTCTTCCTTGTTTGCCTGCAAATTTTGCAGAAAGTTATAGAAGAAAAGACTCCTTTGTTTCTATGAATTGTTAATATATGCAATGGCTTGAAAAAAGCATAATCTTCAATACCTTCACTGATTTTATACGGCCTTCATCTTTCTCCTTATCACCATCGACCCCACTGTCACCCTCAGGCTGCATTTGAGAGATATTGCGTATGTAGAGCCCCAGCAAAAAAACTAATAGTGGAATAAATAGTTTAAATACTCAATTGATCACATGTAAAATGCGTAACCAGCACTAACATCATTAAGTTTCCGGAGCTTTTCTGCTTCAGCCTGCTTCTTTTCCCATTCTTCCCTAGCTTTCTGGTTCATAATCATAATTTGTTGCCGAACGTCCGAGGTGATAATACTCCGGTGTCTAGTTTTCTCTGCATCAACCCGCTACAGAAATATGTATAAATCAGAAAAACATAATGAAAGTCAATGCAAGCCACAAAATTAAAAATAGAAGACTGACCTGTTTTGACAGTCTGATTATGTTACATAATAGTCCACGCATTCTTTCCTCAACACACTAAAAATTTAGCTACATAAGTATATGTGTAAACTAAACATAGTACTACAAAAAGGACCATCTGGCTAGCATCTTACCAAAGATAAGCATCTCTCTACATCATTGCTTATATTCTTCAAACCACATTTGGCCACTGCATACATGATAAACTAGATATCAAACCATGTAACAGCTATTGCTTATGCGACCGCATAAGCATACACATATATGGGATAACAGTACATCTACTTGAATGAGGAGTATTTAGAGTACTAACTGATCTCAGCCAATTTTTTCTGCAGGGGAGTTTTCTGCAATATCAGCCTTTCTTCTTCTTCTTGCACGACCCTTCGAGATGCTTCTGAAGCTCGACTGTCCTCCTTCAGGCCAGAAAATAGTTGCTCTTCTTCTTCCTATTTAACAGCACAAGACCAGATGGAGTTTGAGGGGGGAAGAGAAAAGACCATTTAAACTTGAGTGTTCGAACACCCAACTAGATTATTTACAATTTTATCTTTAAAGAAAACCATACCCTGAGGTTAACTCCGCTGACAGCAGTAACATCGTTGAGTTGTTCAATGCTTTGATCTAAAAAGGCCCCAGAAACTTTCTGCTTCTTACTGTAAACATATACATAAGTCACTTTTAAAAAAATCCATGTGTCATTTCTGAAAATAAAGGTTAACAAAATATTTAGATCATTCCCATTCAGTTGTACAACAAAAAGAGTTATATTACCTCGGCAGAGGAGGCGAAGAACCAAGTGCTTCAAGTGGTTTCTTCTGCCCAACAGAAGGTTTTTTTGGAGGTGTCCTTGCATTGATCCCTGCTGTAGAAGTCGCAGAAGGCATCCGAGAGCTCAACTGATAATCGAAGAGAACAAGAATTTTTTGTTATTGACCAGCAAGAAGAGCAAGTCATACTCATTCTTAACCAAATCTTTAAGTACAAAAGTAAACCAACAGGACATTAAATTCAATATTCTAGCAACACTTCCATGTGAGGTTTTACACTAAAAAATGTGGAGGTGAGTACATAGAAAAGAATGAGGATTAATGTAATCTTACCGGCATGTTAGGATCTAGCTGTGTGTTTGTGGAAGGAGAGACTGAATTTGAGGGCAGCATAGTAGATGATGAGAAAGCCACTCTGGAAGACTGCTTGTCAAAAGATTCATCCTTGGAAGTTCCTGTAATTGCAATGCCCTGTTCAACCTGAGCAGTAGACAATCCCTGAGAGGTAGATGAATTGGATTTGTGCTGCTGGTCAATCAAATGATCAACTGGTTCTGGCTTTACATATGCCATTGATGACAAAGGGCCAGAATTCTGCTCTTTATTGGTTGATGTTTGCCAAGGAACTGTATTCCGTTGTGATGCTGAATGGCTTGTAAAGTGAGTAACCGAACCAGCCTGCACTTTACCCAACTCATTAACAGAATTTTGCCTCTCAAACTTGGGCACATTCATTGTGTTCACCGCTTGGCTTGGTCCTCCGGAAGGAGCTGATCCCATGCTTTGATGATGAGTAATTTGCCTCATTTGTGAATCATGAGGATGTGGTTTCAGAGATGATCCTGGAGGATTGACATTTGTCCCAGGATACTGATGATAATTACCACTGCTACTTCCATACATGGAAAAGGATGTTTGCGGAAAGTGCAAATGCTGCTGTGGTTGCTGCTGCTTGCCAACTCCTTGTACAGGAACTGAAGAGCGTTCTCTATCCTGATTAAGTGTGCTAGGACTGGAGGAAGCTATTTGGCTTGTATGTACTCCATGAGAACCTAACTGACGTTCCACCTCTTGAGGTTTTTGAGCACTGTTATCTTTGATTGGATAGCTTGAACCAACCTGCACTTGGACTGATGAAGCAGGAACATTAGCTGGATCTGCAGTAGTGCTGGAGCCTTTATGATGTAGCTGCGTCAAAGAATGGTTATCAGCAAACTGTGAGGCACCAACATTAGAAGATGGCACCCTTAACTGCTGTTGTCGCGCTGGAGGTTGGGACGGTAACTGGCACTGATTGGCACTCATCTGGAATTATGAAGCAGATTAAGTTTCTTGATCTTGATATTAACATGCAATCAACCCAAAAAGTACTGAGTTCATTATAATTAAACTAGACTAACTCTGTAGCTACCTGTGATTGCATTTTATTTACTGCCAATCTAAGCATCTGATCCCCGACAATATCTCTCATATGGCGAACAAATACATCTTTAACAATTTCATTTTTCTAAGTCAATAAGAAATCAGGAAAACACGTCAGATGCCTGCTCATTGCATACAGAAGAAACAGAATAGTTAATATAGTAACACTTGTAGAGACCAACCTTTAATTTATCATACAGAGTACGAAGCTGCATGGCTCTATCTTTATCCAGATGTGGTACTAAGGCAGGAAGCAACAAGGCAAATGGCACTTGTTTACCACGATTCATAGGGTTACTCCCTTGCTCTGTGCTTGCTGCCTGTTGATTATGTGGTCTCTCTGGCTCACGTGTTGGTATAGGATTTTTTTCAGAATTCTGCATTGAAGTTGTTTGAGGAATCTGAGTAGGAGTTTGAGGAATCTGGGTGGGCGTTTGAGGAATCGGAGTGGGAGTTTGAGGAATCTGGGTGGAAGTTTGAGGAATCTGAGTGGGAGTTTGTTCTGCTGGCATTTGTTGACATTCATCTTGGGATTGTTTCTGTTGTAGAGGAAGGCGGTTGTGTTCCTTCAAGACTGAGCTGTCATTCTGTTGCTGCTGATTCTCAGCAACAGGTCCAAGCTGCTTTAGATCCATCTCTGATGAAAGCTGCTCTTGCTGCTGGGCACTTTCTAGACTTTGCTGATACTGAAAGTTTTTATTATCATCTTGACTACCATTTTGCCACTGAGCAATGGGCTGACCAGAGGTATGATTGCCTTCTTGTCCTTGAGATAAAGCTGTTGTGATTTTTAGTTGAGAACATAATAAAACCAAAAGATTAGGGACTTTATAACAATTTTCAGAAATTAAAGAGAATTTTACAGCAAATTTTGAAATCACTTGGATCCTTTATTTAGGTAAATACTTTCGAGAGGTTCCCAAAATTTTTCTTATGTATTAACACCAATAAGGCCAAATAGCTCAAAACCATGACCCATTTATTCCAAGAAATTTACATAAAAAAATACAACTTAATCGCAATCCACACACATATTCGTGCATTCTTCCTCTAATAACTATACTCTTATGTGGAGAATTTCTTGACAAGGTTTCACAAAAAATGGCAAGCATAAAACAGCAACTCAAGCATATTATCGAAGACCTAAGGTCACAGCTACCAGCACTCTCAAAATCAGCAGCTCAATCAACCAAGTATTCATTTAATTTTGGAAACCTGCTAGTTTCATCCAATTTCACTCACAAGCTACTTTTTAATTGACAATTCAGTTCCTTGCCACTCCTGTGTGGACTATAGGTTCAGCTATTGTAATGGTTCATAGCCAAAGAACCCCAAGAAGCCATGTAGACTTGACAATTAACGTTTATTTCTCTCTGGACTTCAAGAAAAAAAGAAATTACACAGCACATAAAAAAATTAAAAATAAAAAAGTTCCAATCCGATACCGTTATCTGAATCAGGCGGCTGAGAAGTGGAAGCATCGCCTCCTATATCACGATTTAAGGCAGCCTGGAAAGCCTCCACGTCAGCCCCAGAATGCATAGACTCGTCCTGTATTCATTGAATTCATTGTTTAGTATGGCAAACGAAAAATTACAGCAACAAAAAAAAAAAAAAAAACTCTAAATTTAAAATTCTATATAATTCATCATGTAAAAACATAAATGGACACAACCTCATCTTCTTCGAGGAGCTTCATTATGGAGGGATCCATTTTATGCTTTTCAGCGTCTGCGCCTGCTGCCGCGTGGCGTCGCCAACTGCTAACCGGAAAATTTTCTTTGGGGACCAGGTGGCAGAGACTCTTAAACGTGATCACGCGTGAGAAAACATAGTTTCGGCAGATGCCCTAAAGTTTTCAATATTTATACTACTTTCATAATAGAAAATCTCAATAAGTATCTGCAACAAATTTCACAATTTCACAACTTTTCATCACAAATCAAAAAATTACCCGCTAATTCGGGAGCTAATGGCGAATAGGCGTTCTAGATTGGCGCGCTACAGGTCTTCCACGGACGGCGTGCTTCTAGCGAACGACGGCTCTTTTTCTTCGGCGTCCGGCGGCAATGCGCTATATTCTTCAAGTTGTCGAAACGAGCGTTTTTTGCAATTGAGTGAACTATATACACCCGTGTACCCGATCCGACAGGTTGTTTTTGCCTTTCCGTGATTTCATTTGTTAATTTACAAAATAAGATTTTGTAACCACCTCCTAAAATCTAAGGCTTTGTTTGTTTATATTTCTAAATTTTTGGTTCCTGAGAGTACATATCTTTTAATATATTTAAATTAATATTAATTGAATATTATTTTTTAAAATTAAAAAATTAAAATTAATTATATAACCTTTTAAAATTTTAAAAATATAAATTCAAAAAATATAAATAAACATAACCTAAATACTTCAAAATAATATTTAGATATTATATTTAAATTTAGGGAAATTTTTTCCACCCCCATTATTTGAAGAAATACAAGTGGTACCCAAACTACTCTAAAATGAACAGAAAACCCCCAGCCGTCGGTGGACGGAGGCTCCGTCGATAGTCGCGATTCTGTTTAAATTCAATGTAATTACCAATTTAACCCTACTTCACATTCTCCAAAATTAAGACACCTGACATGTTGAATGCAATCGTGACTTCTTTCTAAGTTTTCAATTTTTATATTTTATCATAAAGGTCAACCTTTTTGTATTTTTATTTTCTATTTTGTCCATCATAATTGCCGTGTAATAACAAAATTATCCATACTTATATAACAAGAGAACCAAAATAGGTTGATTCCAACTGTTGGATTACTTGCAATTAAATCCATATTAATAAGATATTGGAGTGAGTTTGGTTTTTTTTAATATATAGTAGATTTATAATAATTTAATTTAATGATCAAACACAAAAGTCGAAACTCATCTCTGTTTGAATGTGTTCAACATCTGTACCTCTCTTTAAATTTGTTCAATGTGTCTGACCACCGTATCGTTGCCTTTCTCTCTAGCTCTTTTAGCCTCCTACAATGATCCATATGATTGATAGAAAAATACAGGAATTAGAGCATGTTTAATGTACGATATTATATAATACTATTTTATTATATTGTATTAAATAGTATAATATTTGTGTTTAGTACTAATTTAGTATAGTATTAATTAATACAAAGTACAACCCTTAGATGCATCAATATTGTATTAAATTATGTAGAGCTAATTTATGACATTAGTGTTCTATTGTATAAAACTAATAAAAAATATCAAAATTATCCCTATAAAATTTTATATATCCAACAATATCCTCTAATTTTTAAAATTTTTAAAATAAATAAAGATGTATTTAATAGATAAGTTATAAAATCAAATTTATTTAAAATTTATTTTCTAAAAATAAAGAAGGGATGAAGGGAGTCACCGCCCCTATTTGGTGACACCAGAGGTTCACTATTCCCATTAGACCAATTGGCACCAGTATGTCACCATAAACTCGAATTGTCTAATAGGTCCGATGGGGGCATTGGACCCCAAATAATTTTCAATAATTAGCAACCGTTCAATAAATTACTAAATAACTAATTTTATAAATAAACTAAAAATATATTTATACTTTGTATATCTTTTTTGAAAAAAAAATTTATTTTTTTATACAAATTAATACAATACATGAGTACACCAAACACTATATAATTTTGACATAACATTATTTTTAATACTATACAATGCAATGCTATATAATATAATACTATATTATACTATATAATGTCGCATACTAAACATGCCCTTAAAGTCTAGAATAATTACATAATATTAAGGCATTTAAGGAATTTGACTAAACCTCTCCTTCCCGAGCTCTCCTCACTTTCTTGCCTCCTCAAATGCCTTTTGTCTGCCTGAAATTTCACATATAAAAAAAAAAAAACCAATTTATAGAATATTAGATAACCATTAAATAAACGAAAAATTAAAAAAATAAATCCCAAAAGTACACGAACCAGCAAGGTACACTTACATGCCCCAAAAAAAGGTAATGTTTCTTTTAATTTTGCACTTCCCCTTCGCTCCCTTCACATGGCATTTCTTGAAGAACCACCTTGACCTTTCACATGGATTGTCCCTCTCATGCTGATTCTCCACTACAAGTAGAGACAGCCATCCCACAAGTATGAATTAGACAAGAAGTGCTCATACCTATAATCACTTTCAAACAAATGTTTCTACTCTTTCTCGCTTGACTCATTATACACTACAACAAAACAAGCTTTTTATGTCGGCCAAAAAATGACATATATTAATATATATGTCAGTTTTCGTGCGACATAAATTGATCTATCACATATTCCTATACGTGTGACTTGGTCAAACCGACACAAACATATGTGTCATTCAGAAACAGAAATATATCAATCAAATATTTGTCATTACGTGTCGGTTTGTACCAAATATGTGTCCAGTAATAAGTGACACAAATTTAGTGTCAGTCTACAAACGACACATATATAATTAAATTGTGTCACTCACGAGGTGACATCTATTTAATGTCATTTACTGAGTGACACAAGAGGACATTTGTGTCATTTCACATAAAAATTATATGTGTCGTTTTTTAACCGACATCACGTTATGTGTCGTTTTTAGGCCGACATGCAACTTTATATATATATAATACGTGTTGGCCTGAATTTAGAATTGAAGCCGACACGTATTATATATTTTTTATTTTTAGAAACCTGGTTTTATATGTGTATTTATATACAAGAACACCTAGATAGTAAAAACAATGTATCCAAATAATAAATATTTATAACTTACCAATTTGAGCTCAAATTTTATGAAAGTAATGCAATAGGATTAAGGCTAGATTAAAGAAAAGGCAAGAGTTTATTGCCCAACTCTTGGGGTTAACTGCATGCAATGTATAACCAAATCAATTAGAAAACATTAACAAATAACAATTGCCTTTTATCATCACCTACAATCAGCTTTTCGGTATAAGTATATCATGAAGTGAAAAGCAAAAATACATGGTATTCCACATCCTAAAGAATATAGTTAAGCTGAAAATTCTTGTAGCTTAGAGTAATGTGACCCATTAGAATTCCTCTAGTTGTAAAGGGATAGTTGCAGACCTGATATCAAAACGAAAGAAACTATTAACAGCAAGGGAACAAAATATATCTCACAAATTCTAGGGCCACCTACTCCAATTTAAACCAAATATCTCAACTTTTACCACTTGAATTCTTGTTGAAGTCAAATCTCATTCATGGGCACTATCATTTTAAAGTCATGTTTGTCCCAATCCTAAACTCCTATAGGTCTTAACAATAAAGAAAAAAGGATGAAAGTAACCTAGGTGAAAAATGAGTTAGTCCAGGTGTGCATAAAGCTTAGAGAATCATATACGTATTAAACCTGAAACAATCAACTCACAAGCGTTTTAATGACAGCATATCGCCTATGTCTACTAGAATTTTTTCGCTTAACTTATTATTCCTCGAATCCAATAGCTCCAGCCTTGTCAGTTCTCCGAACTCTTTAGGTATGGCACCAGAGAAATAGTTTTTGTAAAATATACTGTTAATGCAAATGGAGAGAGCAAGAACAACATTTCTTCTTTTCATTTCTATTATCAACTTAATCTTCCCCAAATGTTTGCTGAGAACTAATGATTAAAGGTACTAATACCAAGTACTGACCAAATAATATTGCAGTCATCGATCAAAAAAAAAAGTCAAAACAAGATGGATATCATGATGGGAGCATTTTTTTTCAGCAAATAATCAAATTTACTAGCGTTCACTGCTAAAAAATAAAAAAATAAATGAATAAAATATAACCTGTGATATGTCCTCCTTTTGCCCATCTGGCATTTTCTTCTATGCAAGCATATCTTCTTCTTTTCTCTGTGGTTCATAATCACAGTACTTATATGAACATTAATAAAAACATATATCCAACAAATGACTTATGAGACAAAGAATTAGACCCCCAAAGGTTAACATGCTAACCTTCAATGCTTTAATACGATCACCAAGAGCAGGCAACCCCTCCAAAAGTGTGTGAGCTATGTAATCATTTGACCTGGCTTGCTTAAAAAAGGAATGCTTTAACAATTTCTTTGCGGAGGGCCTTTTTGAAGGATCTTTCACCAAGCAACTTGCAATCATCTGCTTAAAAGACTAAAGAGAGAAAAGAACAATATAATGAACACCTTACACAACATAAATAAAACCAAAGAGTAAATCAAGTCATATTTCTGGAGCACAGCTTAGAAAACACCTTAGAAAACTTCTTATCTCTTTCATAATCAAGGCCAGGGGGTGTATTTTGCAAGGTCATAAGCAGTACCTAGCAAAATTGAATGTGCCTAAGGTTATTATAATCCTGCTGCTCCCCAAAAAATATAAAAATAAAAATAAAAAATCTAATAATAACATTCATTTAATATGCACCTTCATTGGAGGATATTTTGAGAATGGAGCAGGCCATGAGCAAGCTCCAATGCGGTAATTCCAAATGACCAGATATCAGCCCTGCAGGGAAGTGTCAAACATACGTAAGCACAATATTATCCACTCAGTATGAAGTGGAGTCATCATGTTTAAAAAATAATAG
This sequence comes from Boswellia sacra, assembly GCA_013180625.2. Taxonomy (NCBI): domain Eukaryota; kingdom Viridiplantae; phylum Streptophyta; class Magnoliopsida; order Sapindales; family Burseraceae; genus Boswellia; species Boswellia sacra. The sequence goes on along the minus strand of SNVD02000067.1, from coordinate 378,705 downwards.
ACTGACTTGAAGTCATAACCATGTAACTGCTCCATAACCTCAGGTGCCATCCTGCAAAATAGAGAAAAAATAACTTAAAAAATAACAATAACAACCGATAGAAATCTGAACCACTAATATTTGATATGAATGTGTCTGATTTAAAATATGCTCTCTATTACCATTCAAAATGTTTACGGTTTTGGTTACTCCAATTTTTATCTTCAAAAGGTGCAATATAGCTTTATTAAGGCCCTTTGAGATCCATTAAAACTCAGGAAATGTGTTCAAGCACTGAATTGTAAAAGCTTACCAGCAAGGTGTTCCCACAAAAGTATTCTTCATGCGTTGTCTATCACCAGAATCAAAAAGGCAAGCAGAAACACCAAAATCTCCGAGCTTGACTCCACCGCGTGCATCAATGAGAATGTTCCCAGCCTATAGGGAACATAGAATAAGATTTGAAAATAATAATAATAATATAAATTTACTTGTTTTCACCAAATACGAAATAAATAAATAAATAAAACTAATTACATGCACATAGAATACTAGTATTGACCACAATCTGAACACTGATGCAAACTCAGGGAGCTTACAAAAAAATTCATCAACCAAGATTTTATATGAACTAGTCCTTATTGTGCAATATATCAGCAACCATATCCTCAATTTATGCATATAATTGCATCCTAAAATTATTGAGCATTTCTGCTGGCATATCTCTTAACATGTAAAAAGTAATTCCAATCATTTTATTGGTTCCTGTGTACTCTCCCCTAAGATTCTGTTTTAACCCAAGAAAGTATAGAAAATGCATAATTCTACGAGCTTCTAGTCATACCATGTGCATCAATATTATTCTCAGCTTGTCAAAATAATGACTCATTATTATTGTTCCATTACAAGCTGGAATAGTAAGAAGTAGAGATAAAAATGCCATTGCATTTTCTGATCATAATGCACATCCCTTGTACACTTCTTTAGCTGTAGGATTTGCCTATATCCACATACACTCGTAATAAAAATACATATGTATTTTGGAAGCAATAGATATAATGCAAAAAGTCATGAACAAAATAGCTTATATCAGCCAACAGACTTAAAAGATTAGAAAGATTAAACTACTGCATGCCTTGAACAAACTCATACCGTGACTAAGACAAAGATTAAGACAACGGCATGCAATCCACTTATAAAATCTCCAAGTTATAATAGAAAACTAATTACTCACTTTTACATATCGATGTATGTGTCCATGATGATGAAGATACCCTAACCCCTTCAATATTTCTTTTAGTATTGTTGGTATAACCACCTCCTCAAAACCATTTGAATATGCAGCCTTTAAAATGTGAAGACATGAACCCCCAGACATCAACGACATAACAACCCACAAATTATGGTCACTAACAAAGGAGCAGTGTGATTTAAGAACATTAGGATGGTCAACCAAGATCATTGTTTGTGCTTCACGGGAAATGTTGCTCTGTAGAGTTGGAATAGCAAACGTGATAAATAAAATAGTCAACGGTTTTAATCACAGCCAGAGCTAAATTATAAGCACTTTGGACGAGACAGAGGAATCATGTGCTTCAATATGCCTGGACATTAAATTACTAGTGCATATTTGACAAAATGTACAATATACTCTCAACTTTTTGAAGCAATTTCAACATCTCATGACACACATTTTTCACCGAATAGCATTTTTCATGTAAAATATTGATCTCAAATTGCAACAATTACAAAAATACAGGCAATGAAAGGCATGCCAGGTAAAATTTTAGATCACAAAGATCAGAAACTACAGAAAATCTTACTCAATGACCTGATTTAACAAGATGAATTCGAAATCCAATAAGCAAATCAGATTTCAAAAAAAATTCAATAAATAGTTGACTCATTCTCATAACATCCGCTTATTTTTCAACAAACACTGGCAAAATTATTCACCTAATTTCCAAAATTCTGATATTAAACTTGCTTGTATTTAAGCGATCATGCTACGTAAATTAGAGCATTTTCAAGCAATAAATTTGAATAAATTAATTAAAACGCAAAAAAAAAAACTTTTCTTCCACAGAATCCCATGCAGCTACACCAAAAGCTCTTCGAAATTCCACAAAACACTATCACAACACACCACAACATACGCTAACGGAAAAAAAAGGAGAGAGAAAACAAGACGAGAAAACGAAAATACCAGATCGCTGTTGTCACGCTCGAAATCGAGAATCTTGATGGCAACAACCTCATTGAAAGGAATGAACAAGGCGCGATGAACGGAGGTGCTGACGCCCTGGCCAACCTCCTCGTAGAGCGTGTAGTGCTCGGCTCCAATCGGACACTTCCTCTTCTCCATCATTTTTTTTAATATATATATTTGTCTTAACAACAGTAAGAGAAAGAACAAAAATGAGAAGAAGAAAGAGAGAAGGAGGAGAAGAAGCTCTCAAAACGACGACATGGAAGAAACTCGTGAATAAATTCATATACACACACCTGGAGAACTCAGACGAAAATCCCAAGTAGATTCCCTCTTGATTACAACGAAACTCATTTGATGAAGATGAAATGGTGTTAAAAATCTGTAGTCAAGGCAATGAAAAGGCGAAGATGTGATGATTAATCGAGAGAGATAGTGCGATTCTAGACATAGTGCGATTCTGGCGAGAGATCAAGAGACGATGCAAAGAGAGAGTATTGTAAGAGGTGCTTGAAACTTTCGATCATGAGAGACAAATTAGGTCTTAGGGTTCCTTTATCTTTTCTTTTATAGTTCGTAAATATATGTCACACTTAAAATTTGTGTCATTAAAATATGTTGTATGTAAAAACAAGCATTCTTGTCCTCAATGGGAGTTGGCAGTACCCTTGGAACAAAATTGAATGGCTAAACTTATATTTTTCTTACTCAGATCCTAACCCATTTCTGTAGCTAAACATCCCATTAACTCATTGTAAGTAGTATACTTAGAAAATATCAACGGCTTCGATCACCCACCCATGTACATGTAACCACCATTCTGTTGCATCTTCCAAGAACCATTGTACCAGATCAAAATGCTTAAAGTTTCTATCCTACATGTAATAGACATGTTAATAAACATTCCCCAATATTCAAATCATGAAAACAATGCTTAAAAATCAAAGAAATAACAAATTTGCCCATACGCTGGACGAGACTTGACAAAAATCGTCAAGCAACCCAACACACGACACATCCCGACACACAATAGAAAACAACTCGACACACGATAACAAGTATAGTCTCGATGTCGCCAATCATTGGTTTCTGTCGAGCTTTGTTGATCAACCTCACTGACATTGTGTACCTTATGTTGGATACATTGCTCGACACTTGACAACAGCGAGGACAATATCAAGTTGTCATCTTCTTTGGACAGTTTCCATATTTTCACTGCAAATTCAAGTTTCTTGGCCACCTACAGTACTAATAACACTTCACCAACTCAAGGTACACTATTTCCTAAGCTTGTAATTTAAACTAAACAAAAGATGTATGAACTATATCAACGAAAAATTGGTTGAGCTTCAATTTTTTACCTTTTCTAGCTCAGATCTTCAAGATTTATTGATACAAATGATGGAGGTAATGAGATTTTGCAATAGTTTGAGCACAATCGAGATGTATGCAGGTTGTGAGAGTAGTCGAATTATTGCAGAAGAAAATAAAAGTTAATTGTCTTATTTAATTTATATGGGTATTTAAGTAATTTCACAGTCAAGAGGGTTATTATATGCAAATTTTACAGGACTGGGTTATTTTTCTAAGAGACCCCTAAATTTGGGCCATTATTTGAAATTTTTTCAAAGTATAAATGGAGACAACCTCGTCTTCTTTGAGGAGCTTCATTATGGAGGGAACCATTTTAAGCTTTTCAGCGTCTGCGTCTGTTGCTATGTTGCGTCGCCAACTACTGACCAAAAAATTTCCTTCGGGAACAAGGTGGCAGATATCCTGAAAGGTGATAATGAGTGAGGAAATAGAGTTTCGAAGCATCGCAGATCCAATAAAGGTTTCAATATTATAGAATATCTCAATAACTATCTGCAACAAATTTCACAATTTCACAACTTCTCATCATAAATCACAAATTACACCCTCATTCGCGAGCTGATGGCGAATAAGTGTTCTAGATTGGTGCGTTGCAGGTTTTCGACTGACAGAGTGCATCTGGCGAACGACGATAATTTTTTTTGGCATCCAGCGGCAATGCGCTTTATTCTTCAAGTTGTCAAAACAAGCACGGGTGTACCCGCTCCGACAAGTTGTTTTGGCCTTCCATGATTTTATTTGTTAATTTAAAAAATTAGATTTTGTAACCACATCCTAAAATCTAGTATTTTAAAATGATATTTAGATAACATATTTATATTTATAATAAGTATCAAATCAATTGTTTAGCATATAATATATTGATGAAATCAAAACTAAATATAATAGATTAAGGAAAGAAATTATAACCTTACAAATTCTAATTCTAAACTAATAATTTTGTAGTAATTAAATATTCATTATATTCACCAGAAGCACATAAATTTAAATTTTATGTACAGATTTTGTATATATACTTTATAAATATAATATAACTCTTATTTATAAAATCACACTTATAAAACCACATGATTTCTTCACCCATAGTTAATATGATTTTTTATTTGCGTTTGAAATTATTAATTTTTGTAAATAACAATCAATTTTATAGTTGTTATCACTTTTAAAGGATTATTATATAATTTTGTATATAAATTTTAGTAATATTATATATACATTTTGTATACAAAGTAAATTAACTTCAAGTATTTACTTATCCAATCACTTTATGACATATTAGTTTGTATACTAAAATTTGTGAAGTATGTAACACTAGTATTATCCATAAATTATAAAATTATTTGTGAAACATTTCCATTCTTAATTTAAAAGATGAAAAAAACAAAAAAAAAAATCCTAAGTTAATATAGGATGAGTTGCCAATGTTTGCAAATCGTTAATTTAATTATATCCATTAATTTCATAAAGGTATGTTGTTTTATAAAAATCAAGATGATGGTTTAGCAACAACATTTATTTTAGTCTTTGGTGTAATTACCTTATAAATTTATGGGATAATGACTATTTGTCCCTCAAGGTTAAGCCTTAACCTAGATCAACACCTACTATTTTGGAAATAGTCTTTTTGCCCCCGAGATTTGTCCTTTAACGAAAAACTAACAGTTGAAGGGTAAACTAGTAATCTTGCTTATATTAACAATGACACATCAAATTAAACTATCTATACAGATAAAGTTGATTAGAAGTCAAATTAAACAATTACATTAATAACTAAAAAATAAAAACAAACATTTTTGCACTTGCTTCGCCACTTCACTTTGCTGTTTTTTTTTCTCTCGAAAATGGAGGAAGAGAAAGATTTGCATTCAAGTTTCTTTCTCCAAGATGGCTTCAACTATAACCGAAGAAGTAAGTGTTTTTATTTCTTGGTTACAAACCAATTACACTAGGCTTCTATAGATAGCAAACAAAAAAATAATAATGACAACAAAACCCACGGATAATTGGAAACACCACCATTAAAACCAAAAATAAAGATTAATTTAATCAAAATAAAAAATATAAACATTACAAAACCACTCCAAAACTAGCTAACAACCGGCCACCAACCCCAACAAACCTCTCTTCCTACATGACCCAAACAACCCCCACGCCCAACAAACAAACACACCCACTCAACCACCAGCACCACCAAAAAATCCCCAGCCGCCACTAGCTAAAAAACCAACCGTCACAGCCATAAAAAAAACCCAAAAAGATCGCCACAAACTCCGGTGCCGAATGGCCAATGAAAACCCTTGAGTTTTGACGTGTAATTGCCAGTGAGACTTTTGGAAAAGGTGGTGACGGCGAACTCATGGCGGTGGAAGGTGGTTGATGGTGGAACCAATTTTGTTTTTGTGGATTCTGAAGGGTTTTCTATAGGTTTTTCGTGTTCGTAATGAATGAAAAATTGTAGAAGTCTTTACCTATGGGTTGGTGGTAGGGTTGAGATGTCACTTGCTGGTGTTCAGTGATAAACAGTAACGATAGAGAAAGAAAGAAAGGAGGGAGAGAGGAGTTTTAGAATTTATAAATTGGATTATTATAATAAATAATTTAATTAGTAATTTGATACATAAGAATATAAGACTGAGGGGGTATTAAAGTTATTACACTCATATTTTAATATAAGATTACGATTATACCGTTATCTTTGTTAAGATTTTTGTTAATAGACAAACCTCGAAGGCAACAAGGCGATTTTCAAAACAACGGGTCCTCGACTAGAATCAGACCTAATCTCCCAGGATAAATAATACTATTTTTAAATTTATATAAGATTAAACAGTATTATATTTATAAAATCTATATACGAGTTCATGTGTTATCATCCATTCAATTTTTATAATTTAAAATATTTATTATATAAATAATTCATATTTATCTTTTTATTTAATTAATATCATATTAATTTTATATACTTATTATAAGTGTAACGTTATTTATTACAACACTTACACATTTCAACGTCATAAATATTAAATTTCACTGAGAAGAAAATCTTCGTATTCATTCGCACTGAATATCGCCCCCTACAGGGGACAAAGAAAGCGTTAAGTGAGTGGCAACAGTTCCATCAAAAAGATATAGAGAGAGGGAGAGAGATGGGTGGCAAATGCAAAACTTTGAGACACTTAAGCTACAGTTACACCGTCTCCGTTCGAAGCCGAGGGAAGCAATCCCTTTTGGATACCAGCTATTTATCCGAACCTTTGTCCCAAAACCACCAATGGCGATTCTCTTGTTCTCGGTCTTCGCACCGACTTGCTATATTCAGAGATCTCAAGCTCTCCCCTTCTTTCAAATTTCCTTCTACTTCTCGTTTATTTTCGACGTTGCCGTCAAATAGAAAGATTGGATTTTTAGGATGGTATTTGGGCAAGCTCGATAAGCATCCACTTCTCACCAAAAGCATTTCATCCTCGCTTATTTACGCGGCTGCTGACTTAACGTCTCAGGTAAATTTTTACTTATTTATTTTTTTAAAAAGTGTTGTGATACATTTTCGCCGCTTTCAGTGGAAATTGTTTAAATGGTAGAGTTGGTTACGATTATATAGAAGAAGATAGAGTTTAGTCTTTGTTTGGCGACATTATGTTTTGTATATTGAACCGATTGCTTGTATAAGGTGTTAATGGGCAGAGTTAGCCATGGTTTTTGATTTTCTGAAAATCTGATCGTGCAAATACTGTATGAAATTGCTAAGGTAGTTGTTGCTTTTGCTTCCCTTCTAACTGTTTGCTTTTTAGGATGTGAGAGTTTGTCTGATTTTTCGATGTTCACCAACATGGTGGATTTTGAGGTATCTGAGAACAATGCTTCACGGAGAGATAGCTAAACCACAGTGAATCTTTCTATTTTGTCTTGGTCATTTTATAGTTCAACTGGGCACTACATAATAACAGTGGATAACTACTCTTTCTATCAGCTGTCAATAGTTATGTGAGATGCCACACTGAAGAGAGTATATATTACATAGTGATGTTTGGTTGTTTAGATGTTTGCTTTGTGTGTTTTAACATCTCATTCTTTCCAAACTTGGAAAATATTTGCACATATAAAATAAAGATTATTGACGATGGTAGGTGTTTTTTGATTTTCACCATTTACATTCTTTCCTTTCTGCTTTTCTTTTACAATCCTTCGAAGTTCCTGGTCCAATATTATTCCCTTGTTCATTAAATGCTCGGAAATATATTTTGTGTATTATGGTAGTAATATATGAGAGGAATGTAATTGGGGTGAGCCAGCATTACAAAATGGAATCATTTATCTGCTAAAGGTATTGTGTTTTAGACTATAAGTTTTCTCAAGTTGATAAAAAGTTGTGATGCATGAGTTACAATTGCTACTCCCTATTGGTGCAAAACATTACATGATTTGAAAATTTTACTAAAGACATATTAATCTCTTGCAAATTTTGCTAAAAATGTATAAATTTTTTCCTCTTATCTCATTTTGTATCTAGATGATTATCTTAATATTTGCTGGTGTAATTTTTTCTAGATGATTACGATGCCATCTTCCAGTTCTATTGACTCAATACGGACCTTACGCATGGCGGCATATGGGATGCTAATTTTAGGGCCTTCACAGCATTTTTGGTTTAATTATATGTCAAAGATTTTACCAAAGCGGGATGCATTAACAACGTTGAAGAAGCTTTTCATGGGACAGGCTGTATATGGACCTTGTATTACAACTGTTTTTTTCTCCTACAATGCAGCTTTACAAGGTATGAAAATTAACACACACACACACACTCATTGTGGCTTTCATATGGATTTCAAAAGAGATCATGGTTCCTGAACTGTACATTATGGCTCAACAATGGATTATTTTTCTAGTCGGTAAGGGACTTTTAGTAGTTTTTAACCATCAGTTCTTTGTGGAATCTGTTAAGTATAATACTGCTGTGTCCTCTTGGGGATAAATGCGTATTGTTTGAAACTTTTTCTAGGAGCACATCTTTGGTAATATCAGCCATTAGCTTGCTTCTATTCGCAGCTGGCATGCTCTATTGAGGCATGTTTGAATTTGGTCTCATGTAGTTGATAAATTTGGTTTCAATTGGCTAGCTTGAACATGAGCCTCTGAATCCTGGCTCCATCGGTAGGATGTTGCAATATGGCAAATGAAAGCCATGTTCTTCTTCAATATGCATTCCACAGAAGTCCTAGATCTCAGGTTATGTAAGATATTTAGCTTAATTGGATTGGTGAGTTACTATCTGTACCAATTACAGGTGAAAGCCATGGTGAAATTGTAGCCAGGTTGAAACGTGACCTCCTTCCAACATTGACGAGGGGTCTTCTATACTGGCCAATCTGTGATTTTTTTACGTACAAATTTGTACCTGTTCATCTGCAGGTACCGATGTTATTTGTTTATTTATTTTATAACTTTTCTACTGCTATGTGTTTAGTTTTACAACTTGATTCAAGGACTGAACTACTTCTTTTTTTTTTCTTTTTTTCTTTTTAATAATTTGCAGCCATTATTGAACAGTTCGTGTTCATATGTTTGGACAATTTATCTGACATACATGGCAAGCTTAACAAAAGTGAGCAACAGTTAGCAGTGGGATATCCACTTAATTCATGTAAGAATTGTTCCCATTTTCAGAATTAAAGTAGGTATCAATTTTTTTGTAGTTTTAGGTTAGGTTGTTTATTGTTGCTGCTTTGGAGATTGACCTACTGGAAGGCAATGAGTCTTGTTGTAGATCATGAAATTTTGTTTTTATAAATTTGGTAATTAGATGAAAAATGAAAATAACCTTATGAATGTTGGTTATGACTAGTGGATTCTCTGCATTCACTTTGAATCAATTAAACAAAGTATGTTTAGAACATAGCTAATGTATTTGCTGGCTATAGACTTGGTTTAGACCTGGAGTGAAATGGATTCTTCGACTGAATTGTCTAATCCGGTTTTCTTCGGTGGTGATCAATTCGGTGGCTAGTTTTCTTGAAATGGGTGTAATAGGTTATATTATCATGGTTTTTTGCTCTCCATGCTGTAAGCATAATAAGTTTTTAGTGCAGAAAATATATGGTGAATTTCACTACATACCTGAGAAAGACTTTTGCTACATTTACATCTAATATAACCTTACATCCCATTTTACGAAAGAAAAAAATGTTACCAAGTTTTTCTATTTATTGATCTTATGTTTACTGTTTTTAAAAGGTAATTTTTACATGGATTATAAAACCTTGAATGAGATGTAACCTTACATCCTATGTAAGATAGCATGACCCCCTTAGAAATTATATAGTCCACCATGTGCTGCAACTTCTTTAAGGCCAAATCTTCTTAGGTGATTTTTTTCCATTCTGCAGAAGTGCCTAGTACTAATGAATAAATTATATCAATTTTGAGAGAAGAAATATGTTTGTTTTTGTTTTTGTTTTTTAAATTTCTAGCTTAGACTTGAAGGGAAAGCTTTTCATCTTTTGCTTCTCTCAAGTCTTATCTTCAAATTTGATACTTCAAATTTTATATATGTTGTTCGATGGTTGATATCTTATTTTTTGTTTATCGTTTTGAAATAGAAAATAAATAAATAAGTCCGCTGAGATACTGACTATACAATAGGCATATTGGCATTCGACGTATGGATTTTTTTGCATAATAGTTTATTGACTACCTATATGATAATCTAGATGGTGGTTGAACTTGGAAGCCCTGATAGCCGCACTCTTAACTAACCCATTGAGAGGGAACTACTATTGATTAGCTGCAAAACGAGCTTTGGGCTGAAATGATGACGGATTATTTTAGTGGGCAGAATCAATTAAACGAGTTTCTGAGAACTATCTTTTTGTAGGTGAAGGTATTGGTTCTCAGAAGCGCTTTTTACGTCTTTTTTCTTTTATCATTGCATTTAATTGAAACAACGAACTCTAAATTAATTGCTAAAGTACTTCTTAAAAAAAAAAAAAATTTGGTTGCATTGCATAAGCACGTATAGATTGCAACATCTATTTCTGTTTTGAAATATATATAAATATTAATTAGTCCGGCCAATCTGTCTTAGAATGCCACGTAATTCTGTTTTGGGTCACACGTGATCAATGACGTGGCCGACTCGTCAGTGTCCTTTCTCACCCAACATCTCGCTCTCTCCCGGCGTATTCCAAACACGCGACTGTCTTTCTTCTTCGTCCATGCAGACGAATCCAACCCACGCGCTAAAGCGAGAGTAACTTCGTCATCTTCTACTTTAACACGTGGGCCTTAACTGTAAGAAATAGACTTTATTACGATGGCCCACAAATCATAATATCTTCACATGGCAACCTACGATTTCATAATCTAACAACCACTACGAATACTCCACGTAGAGAGAGAGTAACACACCACTCCCGCCCGTTAGTTTCCATAAATATCAGCTGCAATTAACGGAGACACACTGCGAACGCATTGGATCCGGACACGATTTCAACGGTTGGGAAGACGCGTGTCGCGTTCTGATAGACGATCGCGTCACCCGCAAACGTTAGTTTACTGATTAATAGAGGAAATAGTCGGGCCTCGGCTCGGCTGCTGTTGGCTCTACAGGGAAGCGAAAGGGAAAGGGAGAAAGAGAGTGAGAAGATTTGACAAGTTAGTTGTTCTGTTACTTCCATTTTGTTTTAAATGTTTTCGTCTGTTTGATATTATTCTGTTATGAACATATATTTTTTTTCTTCTTTTTTGTTTTCTTTTTTCGTTATGGCGAGTTTTATATAGTTTCTTCGGTTGCGTGCAGTTAAATCTTCTCAGTCAGTTTGATTTAGTTATCATCTCTGACGCTCTTTCCTCTCCTCAAAAGGAGGAGAAGAGAAGGTCCCGAGGATGGAATGGTGGAGCAAAGCGATGTTACCAATCAGAAGAGTCTGGAACGGCGTAGCTGTGCGTCTCGGCATCCGCAAAACCGGTTAGTCTTCGGCCTTCTGATGATTATTGCTTAACAATTTCCTATAATGTCTTGTCGATCTGAAACTGTAGGATACTTGCAATGTCCATTAACATATCATTTTGTAATTTTTTTTTATAAAGAAAATGAATCGTTGCTATTTTTTTTTAACTTGATTTCTATTGCTAAGCATGCTGAAGCTGATCTCGGACTGGTCCGGTCAGATACCTGTTGCTGTGCTTTAAAAATCGTTCAATGTGTTTATTACCCATATCAATTAAAGTCCATCAAATTTTACAGAAAGTTTGCAACTATTTGCTGATGTGATGTTCCTACTACGAGTTCTGGCAATTTTAAATTTATTCTCGCATTTGTTATCTGCACTAGAAAAACTTGTTGCTTTACGCATTTTTTTTTAATTAAAAAAAAATTGCTGGTTGGTTACGCTCAGCCAGTAGTGATGATGGAAATATTGAAAGGGTCTATCAAGAGTCCAATTGGGAGAAACATAACAGAGACATGATCATGATATATAAAATTGAACTTTATTTTAGCAATATTTTTGTTGTTTAATTATAAAGCAGGAAATCAATCCAGTTAGTTGTACTGTTTTTTGAATTTAGTTTCTTTCTGTGTTTTATTTTTGTGAATCAATGCAACACAACCACTGATGCTAAATAGCTGAACATCCGAAGTGACATTCTGTACCACTACTTCTGAATTTGAGAAAATCAAAGGGAAATTCATATTTCTTTTCTTATGCGTGGTAGGTGTTGGCTAATTTTATATAACGCCTTGTGTAATTAGAAAGTGTCATTAATTGACAACGAACATATTTGGACATAAACAGGGCTGCTAAGGCTGCGACATGATGTCAGAAGTTGCGAGTACAGAGATGTCCAAGTGATGTGGGAGATACTAAACAGAAATGAAGCACAGCAAAATCAATCACCTAGAAGGGGCAAAAAGAGGTTCTGTTGGAATTTCTTTGGGTGGGCTAGATGTACTCCATATCTTGGCCGCAATTATCGATAGTGCCCTATCTATGCATTTCTTGGGTTGTAAAACTCTTTCACTCCACTAGAGAAGTTGTCGTTGTAGACCTCGTTTGTTTGCATATAATATCAGGTGTACTCCATATGCGGGATAGTCTCTTCTCTTCTCCTTGCCATGTTAGCCACCTGTAGATATCAGCTTCCTACCAAGTGGATGTTATCCATCTTTTATTTCCTACATGAAATAAACTATTGTGGTATCTTTGCCATGTGTAATGTGCTGTTATATATGTGCAATATTTTACACATGTTCTGGATGGTGCTTCCCTTTTTCGTTCTAATTCTTTTTGCATCCTTGCTTTTGATTGTCGGATTGTGAATGTATATCTTCAGGTTCGAAAAAAAAATCATAGAAGGGATCCCGGTTAAGAAGGTATTACACACAACTCTGGTGCTGTTTGATTTACATTTTGTCCCTGAGAAAGGCTTTTAGATTACAGAACTTTTGCAGTCTCCTCAAGGTGGTCCTCATGTTGACCTTGTTTAGGGTCCTCTTCTAACCTCTGCATTTTCATCCTCCTACCACAAGAATGGTATCGGTTTGTTATATTCGATTATGTCATTTGTGCAGCAAGTCACGACTTTTACATCAATTGTACATTTACTTTTTGACTCGATGATAAAGCTATTACGTTTCTTCCTGGCTTCTGCCTCTAATTGAAACATTCTAGACAATATTGCAAGAGGAAACTTCGTTGGGTTCTACAAGATAATGAAAATTGGCCTTTAGGAGTTGACTGTTCTTGTTGGCTCATGTTACTGTCAATTACTTACGTGGCGGGCAAGGTGCTGCAGAAAATTTATAAAATTATCGAACCCGTCGCAATCATTTTTGTTTCCATTATTAGTTGGCTGTTCGATGGTCACATCGTTGTATTGAAATTGTCGCTGCCATTGTCACCGCCCAAACATGGGACTCACTATGATATTGATTCAGAACATCTAATAGTGATTTGATTGGATTTTATGTAGTTAATAGCAGTGTACCAAAGTTTGATTTCTCCTAACAGTCAAGATTTGCCATGTGGCAACAACATTAACAAGGTCACTCTCACCGCTCCGGTAGGTACAACAACACTCTGAAATCATCGGCATCAGCTCATGCGCTTATAGCTATCTCCAATGTCGTTTGCTTCTTTGTTTTTGTTGTCAAGCATCGCAATAATTGAGGATGGTAGGATGTGAACTTACATTTCTTTCCTTCTAAGACAGTTTTGTTAACTATTCTTTTTTCACCTTGCGGAAATTTTAGGAAGATTTTTTTATGAAGGAATTTGATAATATTTGATTGGAAAGCTTACTTTCTTAAATCAAAAATCACTTTTGAGAAGGTTGCATTTGTGAATAGACCTGGCAACAGGTCGTATTACCGTGGTTTCATATCGTTTCGTATTCGTATAGTCTTAAATTATATTAATCCAAATCTGACTCATTAATTTATTGGGTCTAAATCTTAAAACCCAAACCTGGCTATTAACTTAATGTGTTATCCTAATCCAACCCATTTAACCAGTTTTTTATTTTCAAGTTAGACAATACTATCTGTAACAAGATTTGTATAAATTCTAAACATTTAATACAATCAATAGTTTATAAATTTAAAATCCAACAACTAGTTTGAAATCTATTGAAATATCCAAATTTAATATACTACGAAAATATAAAAAAAAAATATTTGTATCCAATATCATTTAAAGATCCATCTGAAAAATATTTAAGATAAATAATCGATAATGTCCAATTAGTAAATGATTTCTAAAAATAAAATAGGATATTTTATCAGTTTCTTCTTTGTATTGCCCATCAAAATGTCATTACTCATACACCCCTAAGAAAAAGATGACATAATTGTATTAGAATAATTTTAATTAGGTTAAACATATTTATAAATTAGTATTTGTTATTTTTTTATTTATTTTAAATAAATTTACTATATTATCCTTAATATTAAAGGGTTAAACAAGTGAAACGGTTTTTTATAGGATAAACCAAAACACGGTCCAATATCAAACAGGTTTTACCATGATAATCCGTTAACGACCCGATTCGATAATATTAAATCCAAAAGACATTTTTATCGAATGGGTTCGTGTTGTGTTAACGGGTCGTATAGAATTTACCAGGCTTATTTGTGAAGCATTTGAAAAATTATATTTATTTAGCATTTGTATTATTATTAATTTTTTAACCATTGAGGAAAGCTTTTACTTATGTCCAAAAACTATCACACCCTAATTATAAGACGCTCATTTGACCCTAATTATCTTGACATGACTGTCAGGTTGCTGTAAAAGCAGTTTGATTATTGATAATGTTTTATTTTTTTTAAAATTATAGCATACAAAGTTTTTTTAATTGTTTTCATTTGTCACTTTGAGATCACCCAAAATACGACAACCTTAAGCAATCAGAAACGACGCAGCACGCCACTACATCAGCTCGAAACATTTTAATGAAACTTTATTGGGCCTGGACCCTGGTCCTCGACTGGTAATGTTTCAGCAACGGGCCCAAAAGGAGAAAAGATGTTAATTGTCAACTAAAAAACGACAGCGTTTCTATGTCGTCGGCTGGAGATACTCGTCAAGTCCCAGCAACTATATAATACACATCAATTTCGATTGTCAAACTAGGGTTCTTATTACGGAGATTCTGAGGCGTTTTATTGAGAGCTTGGGTTTGACAGCTGAAGAGAAGAAAAAATGGGTCACTCGAACGTGTGGAACTCGCATCCCAAGAACTACGGTCCTGGCTCTCGCACCTGGTTAGTTTATCTTTTGCCACTTGTGCTTTTGAGCTGATTATTTTGTTTCATGTTTGGTTTTGGTGTTGACTTCCAGATTATTTTTTCGTTTCCTCAATGTGTGTGGAGTTAGGGTTTTGAGACGATATATTGTATTCTGTCGGCATAGCAAATTGTTGTGATGTGAGAATAGTTGAATTAGAAATTAGGGTTTGGTTGACTCAGTATATTAAAATTTAATATTTTGTATTTTGAGCTGTTCTTTTGTGATTTTGCGCTTGACTTCGATTGATCTGAAGTATTATTGACTAGACTAACCATTGTGGCTTTATTTAACTGTGTGGCATCTGGTTGTGAACAGTGAATAAGTTTGATGTATGATGTTTGTTGATCCTGTTTTGGCGGACTCCGCTTTATGATTTGTGTGTGGTTAATGTTGCCCTAACCTTGGGGTGTTACATTGAATGTGACAAACAATCGAGCTATGACCTTGGCATTTCAACTTTGTTGTTCGGTGAGCTTTTTATGAGCTGAAGTTCATTATTGCGGATTCTGTTTGATTAGAATCATGGCTGGTTAAGATTGAAGTATTTTCTGTTATGTTTTATGTGTTTCTGATTTTGGGATCATTGTTGCGTGGCAGCCGTGTTTGCGGAAATCCTCATGGACTGATCCGGAAGTATGGACTGATGTGTTGCAGGCAGTGTTTCCGCAGCAATGCTAAGGAGATTGGTTTCATCAAGGTATTGCATTTCCCCCTTTCGGATTGATTTTTTCTATAACTTACAATATTATATTGTCTATGTTTGTGCTTGGCGGTTGGCACGTGCCTGCTTATTTCTTTAGTGAATGGTCCCTGTTGTATGCTATGTGATATATCACAGTTATAGTAGAGCTTAATATTGTTCGAATTATATGTCATGACCACTAAAGCTCTGTTCAAGTCACTGAAGTGCCCTCTAGAAGTTCTAGAAAGATATCTAAACTTTTTGCCTTTGTTTTTAACCTCTGCTTTGCCTTTAAATGTGAACTTACTGACTGTTGCTATTGTTCTTCAGTACCGCTGATTGTTGAAAGCGTCTGATCTGCCATGTGGAAGGTTTTGGTCTGAAGGATGTTGCAGAGGCGCTGTTTTTTTTTTTTTTTCTAAATTTTATTTATCAGTGATGTACTTTACTGCGTTTCAAACTTGTTGACTAAATGTCTGTTTAGTCTATGAATTGTTAGTTGAGCAGCATATCCTATATTCCTTCCAAGTGGTTCATATATAAGGAGAATTGATAAAGTGAATAGAAATCATACTGAGAAACAAAAGAATTTCATATGGGTACAACTCTTATTCTAACAAGATTAAAAACAAATGCGATCTTTGTGTCTAATAGGACAAACACTAATATTTAACAGTTGAAATCTGCAATGATGTTCCTCTGGCATGAAGTGAGAAATTTTGTTTCTTCTGGGTAGGAGCAATTAATTTAGGAGGCGACTCTGGCATTTTGTCGGGTAATGCAGTTTATATGGTTGCTGACAAACTTTAAGCTTTGGATTATAAGCTTACTGGTTGCTGCCGCCACGGGGCGGTTGTTTGGGGGCTTACTACAGTGCAGCCAGCGTACGCATACGCGGCTGCTTTTACAACTTTCAGGGGCGTGAAAAAAGTTGTGTTTACAACTTTTTTCACAACCCTCCCTTAAAAGTCCAGCTGCTGTACCCGTACATCAGCTGGACTCTAGCTATTTCCGGTTGTTTGCCATTAGATGCTGTAACCGTTTGGGAATGACCAAGGGATGGTTTCAGTAAAGTATGCTATAATCGTTCCACCTTGACCAGGGGATGATTTGGGAAAGTGTGCTATAATCGTTCCACCTTGATCATGGGATGGCATATCGTTTGTATAACCGTTAAATAACCGATAATGTAAGCAATTTTGAAAGTAATAAATATAATTATGTAAAGGAAAAAAAAGTGACGATTTTATTTTATCGGATAATTACTTAATTCAAAACTTTAAGCTCTGAAATTTGAACGTGAATGGATATTCACGTTAGTTACTTGTTGCAACTAGCTAGCGTTGTCAGTGTCTTTGCACTAGCTCTATGTCCTTCACAAAGATAAAGAAATGGGTTTTGTTATGGTATATCAGATATATTGTATATTAATTTTAAAGTGGAAAGTGAGTATATAAAAATTGTGAAGTTGAAGATGAGTACATTCATTTATAATTTTTATACAATTTTGAAAACAAATATATCGATATATCTTATGTAATGTGGCATGATCCTAAAGAAACTAAATTAGGATGTGGCGTAAGAGGTGATAAATGTATAAAGATAAAGATAAGTTTACCTAGAGGATATGGTGCGGTGTTAGAAGAGGTTATGGATGTATGGTTGTGAGCACCATGAAGCCAGTAGTTGGGAGATCAGATGAGGTTATGTAACAATGTCTTCGAATAAGAATCGCAAACCATGCACTGGGAAGAGGAAGACTTGTATTCGAAGCAATGAAAGGATTGTGGCACCACCTTGTGTCAGAGTTTGAAGTCGTCATCGCACATAAAGTCATGCAAAGCCGACTCAAAAACAAAGAGATCAACAAATTTGCTGATTAATATCACGATTTCAATTCTCAAATTGGAGGTGCGGGGAATCGAACCCCGTGCCTCTCGCATGCGAAGCGAGCGCTCTACCATATGAGCTACACCCCCTTGCAACGTTAGCTAAAGAATCTCATTTAAAGGTGATGATCTTCGAAACTTTGTCGTTTTTGGCAGTTGGCGCCAAGAGGCGAGTAGTGACAACACAAGCCGTGTGCCCAAAGGGCTCGCGTTCCAGCGCACACAACCACACTATGCATTAAAGTCTCTTCATTCCCCGGTGTGTTCTGCAACAATCAACTCTGAGAGCAATTACTCTTTTGCTGCACTCTTCAGCAATGCAAGACAACCGAAACCACATGCTTTCTTTTATTATTCACTTACCGCCATTAATTAAAAGTCTGTCTTCAAAAAAACAAAAATTTTATACCGCTACATAACTAATTCAAAGGCATGGGCTCTTACGCTCGTCTACTTCTTTTATCTTCACGGATTTTCTGGTGGACTTTGTTGTTCGCTGAATCTTGGGTGACGAAAGGCTAGCTATTTTTTTTCTCGTTATATTCTAGTGATATCATTCATGGGTTGAGTTGTCTTGAACTGTTCTTGGATGCTCAATTACAGTCATTTTGGAGGAAATTATCATCCGGGCTTTTGGAGTTTGATATTTTCAAGTTCAAATTGGTATTTTGCAACTATGATTATTTCCAGGTTCTGGGTTCTTTTTTCTGTGCTTGCCACAGCTCTGTTGTTCTTGAGCTTCTCTAGGAACGGAGCCAACTCCTCAATTCCAGGTATTTGTTATCTTCTGTTCAATTTGTTGTTTCTATGTCGGCGAAATTTTTCTCTACATGAAATTCGACAATGCTCCGCGCATTCAGACTGCATAAATACTGCGCATTCTAGTTTCTCTACATGATTTGGCTTTCCATTGGGGTTAAATGAATATGGATGAGAAGGGTGAAATCTTGTATGAGAAAAACTGTAAGTTTAGAATTTTCCACATGGAATCTGGCCTTTTCATTATGGGTCATATGAAATTGATTTTATTCTCTGTTGCTGTTGCATTTTACCGGTGCTTCAAAATTTTAGCTACTAACTTTGGAAAACCGTTTTGTTATTTCTCAAAACACAAATAAGAAAAAAAAATTTATTGCCTTTTTCTTTTTTTTTCCCCCTATCTATTTCTTTCTTAAGGTATAAAAGGGTTCAAATTCATTTTTGAATTTAGTGCTAATTTTTAAAAATAAATCCGTATTTCCAAATTTTGTTCTTCAAATTTGATACCGGATTGATCTATATATATATATATATATATATATTATGTTGAGAAAAGTGCAAATTATATGAAATTACAACTTTTTCTCTCGTTAAGATCAGTAAATCGGGATATATTTCCAAAATTTCCCATCCTTGGTTAGGGAATGGTGATGTAGGTACGTGACGCCAAATTATTGAGCTCAAATTTTGACTGGCTGGAATCCAGAATCTTGTCACATGCTGACACTTTTTCCTTCTAAAATGTTGTTACAGATATGGCTTTCACCCAACACAGAGCTGGTATGACAATGGTGGCGACAAGCAGGAAGCTGAAGGTACATTCCATGTAATAGAAGGAATTTCAGAATGGGGATTTGTGTGGCATGTTGTACCAAATACACATAATAAGCTGGCTAGCACTGGAGAGTCACAGTTCAGAACAATATAATCAGAAAAATATTCAATTAATCAACTTCTCTACTTCTAGAGAGGTTTTTCTATGTTTGATTTGCTTTCTGAAATTGCAGGAAAATGGCTATCACCCGATCACCAACAAGAAGCATA
The DNA here is from genome assembly GCA_013180625.2 of Boswellia sacra. Classification (NCBI taxonomy): domain Eukaryota; kingdom Viridiplantae; phylum Streptophyta; class Magnoliopsida; order Sapindales; family Burseraceae; genus Boswellia; species Boswellia sacra. The sequence continues at coordinate 358,980 of SNVD02000067.1, read as the reverse complement.
ATCTAGGCAAGGTGAATCTGGACGATTACCACCCCATTGATCCAGTTCCAAGTTCAAAGGCTTCTGTTAGACCTGGACCTATTGAGCATGGCAGCCCTTTTATCCCATACATTCCAAAGCCTTCGCCCCCTGGTCAACAGAATGGTGGATCAACCTAGCCTTCTTCAAACCAGTTACCCTGTGATTGATGATCTAGAGACTAGCTACTACTTGATGTGTGTTTTAACCTGTTGCCTGATATTGTGTCCAGCTAATAATTCTGCTACCCGTTTTCATTTGTGTTTGATGTTTGCATATTGTATTTGTAATGTGGATATCTGAACCCCTTCATCCTTTGACGAATATTGAGCTTATTCTTGAGCATGAACATCGTTCTCTTTCCATTTCATTCTCATAAGAATAAACAGCAAATCATATGCAGGATTTGCATGTTAAGTATACCATATTGCGGAGTTGAGAAGTGCTTCCAAACACATTTTATGCGATTTCAACTCTCCAGATTTGAGCTGCAGTTTGCTTAATTTGAATATTGAGCTAGATATAACAAAAGTGGTCATCATTTTGAGAAGCGACGCAGCTTGTATATGTTTTCTTTATCATGTACGAGTTGTGATCTCTCATTTTCATGTTTTTCCAAAGGTGGGTGGAAAATTTTGATGTCAACATTGAAATATTATCACCTTTAAAACAGAGCTAAGCCATATTCTGCTTTGTATTACTAAGGAAATCGATCAAGGACATATGTAGTGATGGCCTCGCCTGGCACTTGCAGGGGCAATTTTTGGTGCCGAATTCTGTTGTTTCCATGAAATCAGAGCAATTAAAATATTAAATGGAGGGACTCAACTACACCTAGATGCTCTCTCCTCGGCAATTAAAGCTACTTTATGTTTCTTTAATGTTGTGATCAATTGACGAAACATTCAGTTTTGTTTATTCATCAAACCCACATATTGTAATTAATAGTGCTGGTACAGTTCTTTTCCTTCCTCTTTCTTTTTCCTGAAATTGTTTCGGATGCATGTACTCCAAGACTTTTAAAAGACAATCATAATTACATGCATGCCTCAGACGAATGATTCTTCCTATGTTTCATGTTTTATTATTTAAACAAGCAGAACTATGATCAAAGCCTGGACTGGACCATGTAGAGTGGAAAAGAATGGTGAGTAGATCGTTCTGCGAGCTTTACTTTAAAGTTGATTTTGTAAAATAGGCAACGAATTTACCATAATCTTGGCTGCCCAGTAAGCAGCTCCCAAATGAAATCCTGTTATCCTAGCTAGTTACAACTTCTCTTAGTTAACTTCCCCTGTTGATGGGAAACCTTCTAAGGTAAATATGCATTTAGGACATGTTTGGTGCGCCATAATTTATAATACTATTTTATTATATTATACTAAATAATATAATACATGTGTTTGGTTATAATTTAACATATTAGTAATTTATATAAAGTACAACCATTAGATGTATACACGTTATATTAAATTATGTTGAGTAAAACTATAACATTAAATATTACCAATTTTAAAATATCAAAAGTACCCCCATAAATTATATATATATAATCAAATTTATTTTCTGAAAAATTAAGAAGAAGCTACCGAAAGAGTCACTGTCGGCCGTCAATAAGGTGGCGCGTCCAGCGGCACCACCACCACCAAAATGCTTGCCGGCGTACAATCTACTAGGTTTCGTCAATCATATCATCGTTTGAGCTACCGATCATCATAGATCTGGAGATTAAAGTTTTGGAGTCGGATGTTTGGTCACCTCCCACGGCTAAAAGATGCCTTTTGAGGTGATGAAAGTCATGACATTGTGAAGATCGTGTAATGACGATCAATCTTAGCATCGTCGTGTCTTCAGACGCGTCAGAAAAATTTTTCGACAAACGGTCCAACGGAGGTCCAAGAACTGTCTAAAAGATTACTAAATTACTATTTTATAAAATAAAATAAAAATATTTTTATATTTTGTAGGTATTCTTTGAAAAAAAATTACTTTTTTATACAAATTAATACAATATATGAGTACATTAAATACAATATAATTTAGATATAAGATTATTTTTAATATTATATTATACAATATAATACTATACTACATTATATAATCCCATGCATCAAACATCTCCTTCAATTTTTTATACTACAAAACTGCAGCCACTCACGTTCATGTCACCTGGACTCGACTCTGTATACAACATAGCATCTGTGGGGCTACAAAATTGCAGCCACCCTTGTACAATATTTGACTACTGATATTGCGGAGGTCAGCTACACGGCAACCACCAGAAAACAAGCAAAAGACATGGAGAGAATAATAATTATGATGCCTACCCTCCCGGACCAAGACCAATTTCCTATTGAAAACAGAGTGCAAATTCAGGATTTTTGTTTCCGTTGGAATTTATAGAGGTTCACCAAAACACCACTAAAGGACAAGAGAGCCAATGAAAGTGGATTTATCTATAGCACCTACCTCGTTGACTAGACCCAAAAAATAAGGAAGTCTCTTCTTCTTCAAGCTAATTTTTTTACCACCCATGTTGGTGTGCTTTGTCAAATATCAACCAATACTTTAACGTCGATGTGAAAACTTCTGGGAGTTGACCCATCAATCATTATGTCACCAAGCACCATTTTCTAGCCAATTCCATTTTTCCCAATTTCTCAAGCTTGGGACATGATAAGAGCTGCAAAAGGAACTCTTGCTTCCATTTAGTCCCTCATTCACAATCCTGTTTTTATGGTTTTGGCACCGGAAAGAAGTATCACGGTCGCTAAAGCAAGAGGGACCATAGAGGACATCATTTATCGTCACTTTCGATGTGGGTATCATGCTTAAAATTAGAAACATTAGTTAACAGGGTTTAGTTACTTTAAGACCAATTATTAAATGAAGTATTGCTCAAGACATGACGCTTTCGAACTCCTAACAATCATCATTTGTTAATATGGAACACATAAATCAACTGATCGTCATCCTTGTTAAGCTATTAACCAATTAGCTTATGGTTCAGTTGCAGGCGTCAGCTATGACTCGTATGCGGTCCCTCTCAACTTTTTTAGTTTGTTTGATCGTTCTTATGGATAGACTTCAATTGTTTGGTTGCAGAGAAAAATTCAGGAAAGATGAAACATTCTGCAAAAATGTTCAGTGGGCGGTCCTTTTTGGTCTTTAATTAAGTTAGTTTAGTGGATGGTCACTGTTTCAGATCCTGTATCTCTTTGAACTTTCTAGGTGGATTGTCTATTACTATTTCTAAGTTATGCAATCGGGAGACAGAGTATAGATCAACTTTTCTAATCCAAAAGAATTTCTATTAACTACAATCTAGCTTAACTTGATGTGGGCTCTGGAGACTATACAATAATGTTATCATCTCTTCTGCTAATTAAAAAGGGCAAAAGAGATTCATGACGCATAATTAATTAAAAGTTATACTTTCACTTATAGTGAAAAGTTCTCTTTGGTGAACTGGATGTCCTTGTGTACCATCTTTTGATATAGGACCCATACGCTGAAAAATTCCAACTTGACTTCTTACAGAGTTTTATATCTTCAAAATTGCAGTCAGAACTTCAGAAATTACTGAAAATTGCAGCAGGAGTCGATATGATTCAATGACTAACTTTTGATCTTTGAATCTTACCAAGCATTTTTATCACCGTCCAAGCTCTAGCCCATCAATCAACTTTTTGGTTTTGGAGTGAAGTAGGTAAAGCTACAAAACCTGTGCTCCATGACCATGATTGATTGTGTAACTGGGGCCCATTACATTGTAAAAGCAACAAAAGATGAAAAGGAACAGGAGGGAACAGAGTCACAGAGACAGACAGACTGGGACGGAGCATCCTGGAAAGAAATGCTTTCCAATTTCCATCTTTGACCTTCCAAATCATATCTCTATGTATTGTTGGATTGTTTCCTCTTTTATGTGTTTATTAATTGAGCTTCTTGTTAATCCAATGAAACAGTAACCACGAATCAGTATATGGTGTTCTGCTTTGCTTTGCTTTGGCGCCTTTGAAGCAAATCTAGATTAGTTCTAAATTTTTAATCCATTAATGCAGGTAATTATGTCTCATTATTAAGTTCCTCCTTATTATATGTTGAAAAAATGATTGCTTATCATAAATATTGTCATTAAAGAAAATAAAATTCTATCTGGGTCGTCCTAATTAATCTATCCCTTAATAATATTTTCTTTTGATTACTAAATGCTGAAGATTGCACATTACTTATGACAAATTATTGCTTAATTGTGTGGAGAAAATGAAAGCAAAAATCATGATTTTGATATAACATTGTTAACTTTGTCATTACCTCTTCAAAACTTATCATTAACAATAAACTTGAAGCGTTGTTACCATCACAGTAAAATGTTTATATTGATTACAGTTGAAGCGTTGTGCAAGATAAATGGAGATAATTATATTGCCACAAAATACAAACTCTCGGTTATGGATAGCAATTGATATTTATGATAATTGATTACTTCCACATGGGAAAAATAAGCGAGAAAAACACAGCATATGAGAAATCAAATCATTGTTGAAGATAATAGCGAAGGAAAGGAGAAATCTTTAGAATTTGAGTGCCAAAGAAGGAAAAGAATGTGCTTTTGCAAGTGGTCCTTTTGTGCTAATAATATTTCAACCTTTGGAGAGAGCATTACATTACATGTGTTACTGTTCATGACCACAATATGCTCCGGTTTTGAGACACCACACTTGTAAGATTTGAGCATTCATATTCTTCATGTAGTCTGTCTCAGTCTCACACTCTCAACATTGATTTCTCGATTGATATTTTGAATGTTCTAGCACCACTTCGACCCAGGACCACCAATCCTCCATTCATTCCTTGATAATCATGTCAAGTTTCTTGGTGGGTATTTATTAAAATGTTTTATATAAGCACTAAAAGTACAAAAAGATAAAAATGAAAATAAAATTCTAATATATATGTTAACAGAAAATTAGTTGGATGGAAGGTATAACTGTCCACTTACTAGACTGATCAGGTGTTCAATTTGTCTGAGGAGAGTTGGTTGGGTTGGCTTTAATATCTCACGCGTTGATAAATTCATTAAGCAATCAAGCCCAGGTTCAGGTTGAAGAGTGAATGTGTGACTTTTGATTAACTTAAAGAGAAAAGGGAGCAGAGAGTGGAGTTTCAATAACTCAAAGGAGAATGATTGATTGATTGTCGTTTTCACTTTTTTCGATTATCAACAAGTTTGTTAGTCTTTGGTTATTAGTGACGCTAGCTGCTGGCTTTCTTGGTTTAATTAATTAATTATTTGGTGGTAAATGTCATTTAGTTGGTAACTTCATTCTTGTTTTGTACTGTTCTCCGTTCGCTTTGTGAACTGTAAATGAATCTTATCACTAATTACAATTAATTAATCATTAAACATTAATTTGAACTGCAAAACTTTATGTCGGAGCGCTAGTATATAATCATTATTCTCCGTTTTACAATTAATTAAATATAAATAATTAGTTGTTTAGGTAAAACTAATTATCGTTGGTTAATTAATTTATTTAAGGACCATCATTGCCTTGTCCCCCTCATGATTTCATGTGATAACAACAACGTATTATCTTTTGCCATGCGATTGGCTCTGCATCTGTCTGTACAACTATGTGCTACGATTTCTTCTTAATTTTTTACACGACATAGCTTAATGCTTTTATCTAACTTACAATTTTGACTATTTTCAGTCTGCAAACCCTCACGTCACGCAGCCAAGAAGTTTGACTATTTTCGTCATGAATTATTAAACAAAATCCTATGTTTTGGAAATTTAATACACAATAACTCATATAAAACAGTAAAAAATAGCGAGTTTGTATCAATGACTGTAATTTTGCAGTTAATTATTGTATATAAAAAATTAATATAAATATATTATATGTGGAAGTGATAAGTTTTTACCATATTGCCGCAATAAATTAATTGTCAATATATGTGACTTTGGTATGACTTATTTTGTTTTGAAATGTAAAGGCTAAATTAAAGAGTACATAAAATCTCGTTTGACTTTTCATCTTATTCAAACAAGCAATTAAATTGCAATCCAAGCCAATCAAATCAGTTAAGAAATTCAAATCAACCAAAATTGTGCTAATTGGATTAGGGTCATTAATTTCAGCTTACGCACAAAACTTATTTAAATAGATCAAAAGAAGCTAGTGAAAAATAAATGTATATAATTAATTTGTTTTTATTTAAAATTTTTTTACAGCAAAAACAATTATATCCTGACTTCAAATATATATTGAAATGCGTTTCATTTTTTATTTATTTTTAAAGAATTATGATGCAAATAAGTTTCCTTGGTGACGTAACTTGCGTTGAGGAGAAAAAGAACTGAATTTTCATTCAACGTTCAAACTTGAATATAAAAAACATTATCTATTAAATTATAATATTGGACTATTTAATTTTGGTGTCAAAGCTTTTATTTTTGTCGTTGGGAAAAATTATTTAATTTTTCTTAAATGAATTTAATTAGCAGAAATTAATAGTCCAGATTCACGGGAGAAGTCAATAAATAGGATGACAGTGAGGGATGGCCATGGACCAAATACTAGAATTCAGAACGGCTATTTTCTTTTCTTTTCCTTTTCTCCATTTAAAAAATAAAATTTAAATTCGGTGTCGTTTGCGTAACGTCTCTCCGAAGCTTCACAGCACCCAAACATCCACTCCTCGACAACCTTTACACATAAATCTGCATTAACGTGCATTACAAAACCCCACAAACTCGCCTCCATTTTCTGCCACCTCATCACCACTTCAGCAACCTCACTTCACTTCTCCTTCTAAAATCCCAAAACTACCCTCCCCACCTACACACATTACCCTCTCCACACGCGAGTCCCACCCCTTGCATAAAACCCCGCGAGTAGGTAATATAATTTATAAATTTGAAATATAAAAATAATTTCGTTAAACGATCTCCACTTTCCAGTCTACAACACTAAAGGCCTAGTACGTCAGTTATGCTCTCAAATCTCGCCTAAACAAACTTCCATTCCCTGTCTCGCCGGAATTCCGTAACGGTTGTTTTTCCGGTTCGTTTCACCGAGGAATCGGTTTTACGGGGTGGACCGAGTTGCTCTAACGTGCGCATTGGATGTGCCTTATTCTTTTATCTCTGGAGCTGAAATTTAGCAGGATTTAACACGGGTTTATGGTGGAGCAGAAGCATTGAGGGAAATTAGGGTTTCTGAAGTGACTTTGAAGAATGAAATATTTTCAATTGAAATTTATGTGTACGCAATGGTAGCTGCCGTATCAACGACAATTAACAACTCCAAAACTACAAGCCAGAATCCTTCGAGGCCGCCTCTGTTACCTTCCGACCCCGACAATGCTCTCGCCAATCGGCGCCCTAAATCGCGAGAAGTCACTTCTCGGTATCTCTCCTCGTCGTCGTCGTCTTCTTCTTCTTCGACGTCGTCAACGACATCCAAACGCTGTCCGTCGCCGTTAATTTCGAGAGCGGCTTCGTCAACAGTCGTTATGACTCCAGTTCCTTCAACGATCAAACGCTCACAATCCGTGGAGCGGAGAAGGCCGGTGACTCCGCGTCCTAACGGTAACAATTCTTCTCTAGATTCGAGAACCGGAGAGATGTCTGCTGCGCAGAAAATGTTGTTCACTTCGACGAGGAGTTTGTCGGTGTCGTTTCAAGGCGAGTCGTTTTCGTTTCAAGTGAGTAAAGCTAAGCCGGCGCCTTCTCCGTCGCCGATTAGTACTGTAAGGAAAGGGACGCCAGAGAGGAGAAAAGCGATTACACCAGCGAGAGGAGGAGCGGCGGCGGATCATACGGAGAATTCGAAGCAGGAGAGGTGGCCGGGGAGGTTGAGGCAACCGAATTCGATGAGTAGGAGCGTGGATTGCACGGACGAGAGGAGGAAATTGGGTGGCGGTGGATCTGGAGGCAACGTAGTTAGGGCGTTGCAGAATTCGATGGTTGAAAACAGCAGTAGAGCTCTGTTTGAGACGAGACTGAGCACTGATTCGGCCAATGCCGTGCTGGACAAGATGCAAATGCAGAAGAAGAAGGACGAGCTTGTTGATGGATCTGATGTACGGTCTGATCTTGTAGCTTCTGACTCTGAGAGTGTGTCTTCTGGTAGCAATTCCGAAGCTCATGAAAGTAACGGCGTTATAAATCAGCGTGGCCCACGTGGGATTGTAGTGCCAGCAAGGTTCTGGCATGAGACTAATAACAGATTGCGGCGCCAAACTGACCCTAGTTCGCCCGTATCCAAGAGTAATGGACTGCTGAAAAGTGCTTCTACACCGAAGCTTGGCGTGCCCAAGAAGTTTGGAGTAGATAGTCCTGTGTCGTCTCCAAAAGGAGTTGTTAATACGAGAGGACATTCATCGCCTATTAGAGGGGCGGTCAGGCCTGCGTCCCCAAGTAAGCTTTTGACTTCAGCTAGTTCTCCTGTGCGGGGAGTGAGCCCGTCCAGAGTGAGGAATTTGGCGGGGTTTGGAGTTAGTAATAATTTGAATAGTGTGAGTAACACACCGTCAATTTTGAGTTTTGCTGCTGATGTTCGGAGGGGCAAGATCGGCGAAAATCGGGTTGTTGATGCACATTTGTTGAAGTTGATCTATAATCGGTTGTTGCAGTGGCGATTTGTGAATGCTAGAGCAGATGCCGCTATGTTGGCCCAGAGGTTGAACGCAGAGGTATGGCTCCCGAGGTCCAACCTTATTGTTTTTTTTATCCTTTTTTCTTTATGAAAAACCTTAGATGTAGAGGCTTTATTGTTTGATGGACATTATCAAGTGATGCAATGTTTGGTTTTATTTGTGTGCCTTTTTGTGCGTGTGTTTGCATGTATAGCGCTCTATACTTTGTCACTTCTTTTCTTTTAAGTGGTCACTGTTAGTATTTGTTCTTGGTTATAAAATCAATAACTATATAAGAGATCTTTTGTTACAATAGAAGGACGTTTGAAGGAATAATTCGCTTGTCCTTACTACCAACAATGTTAAAGCTTTGATTTTAGATTTTAGATACGCAATGGGAACTTCTAAATGCCAAGATTTTTGGCATGTTTGGGGGCATATTCTGTTTGCAGAAATATGTGTTTAAGCATTAGATCATAATAGGACTCTAGCTTCCTACAAAGAGATTGGACTGATTTTGCAAAACCAACAAAATCCTATGACAAAAGAGAGAGAGGAGAACAGCCTCTTCTCTTCAGGAGAAATAAGAAAAAAGTTAATTGACAAATAAATGCTAGCCCTGTTTTGAAAGTTTTCCTCAGGAAAGCCGTCCGAGGTCATTTAGATCATCTCTTGTTCACGAGGCTGTTCTGGAGAACAGGGGTTAGCTCAGACAGAGCAAAGAAGGCAAAAGACTGGTAGACGAAGGTTCTCCAGAAAAGAGAGGTTAAATCCCCCTAGAACTACTTACATAGGATGATATTATATTCCTTTTATTTATTTAGCATTAAAGATTGTAGGGTTTTCACAGTAATCCTCTATTTTGATCCTGGAATTCACACTAAAGGATTTATGGGTTGTAGGGAGATAGTAGGGCCTCAGTTGATTGGGATTGACTGAAAGGGGTATGTTAGCGGTTTGTTAGTAGTTGCTGATTAGTTTGTTGTTCTTTGAGTATTTACTGAAAGGGGTAGCCGGATGATATTAGCTGGAGACATTCCGTTTATGTGGCCTCATGAAGCTATACAGTTGTTGATAATTTTGTTGTTATTTGGTTGAAATAAATGGCAATATAAGAGAGAAATCTCTTACTACAAAATCTGACTACCGCATGGCCATGGGAACGAGGATGGTGTTGTCAATGAACATCTAGCTTACGTTGACAAAGAGTGAATACTATGATGTCTAATACTAAAATTTGTTGATGAAGGTAAGTGATGTAAGAAAGCTACCACAGTGGAGTAGAAAGTTACCTCACTGCAGTTTGCATGGCCTTATTGTTGAAGAGATCTTGTAATTGAAGTATATGGGGTAAAGAGTTTTGTTACTTGCCGCTGTTGTAGCAGGCATACAGAGGATTGAATTGAAATCCCCAAAAAATGTTGCTGTTTCCATTGGTGGTATCAGGTCAAACTTTGTTAGTGGCCAACTTTGTTTCTAGGTGGTACATGTGAATATCAAGGAACAAGTGAGGGCTTTGGGAAAGTTTTGTTTGTTTTTGCTTTGGCAGCAAACCTAACTGGAAATAGATGCCCTCTCATTGGAGATTCTTTAGGGGTTATCATCTCTGGTTGAAAAGTGAGGCCATGTCATTAGTTCTTCTTAATTGGCTGGGGAGAAAGTTTGGTGTTCTTTTCATTTTTATTTCAAACTTAATACATGTCTAAGGGCATGGTTTCCTGTTAGATTCTCCTTGTTTTTTTTATCAATAGGTGAAAAGTGAGGTGTTGGTAATGGGCTTCTGTTTTTGTGGGTGGTTTCCAGGTTTTGTAACAACTTAGAAAAGAGTGATTGGGTTGCAGGAAATTTTTATTACTCCTTTCTTTCAACAGCAAACTTATCTGTTAATAAATACTCCTAGTTTCTCGTCTAAGTTTCTTTTAGGTTATCATTGTAAGGGAAAAGATGGGACCATCTGTGTTCAGGACTGAGTTTGTCAGTGTACTGTTGCACAATTAGATGCTAATCTGAGTTTTATGCAAAGAATTTTACTAGTGGTGTCTATATAAGGACATGTCTTTCTTTTGGTTGTTACCCTTTTTGTCAGAACTCTTCATTGCTTCGTCCCCCTCCACCCTTTCCCCCCGGCCCAGCCCACCCCAAAATGAATGCACGAACAAACAATCTTATATGTATGTTTAGCCAGTAATTGTGTTGTTTTTTTTTTAATTTATTATTATTTTTTTATCTTCTTAATGTATGAAAAATTCTAAAAGGATACTTAGGATACTTCTGCTTTAAATTCTTCTTTTTATACCAGAGAAGCCTCTATAATGCATGGATAACTACCTCAAAGCTGCGTGAATCTGTTAGAAATAAAAGAAGAGAGTTACAGTTGCTGAGGCATAATTTGAAGCTAAATTCCATACTCAAGGGACAGGTAAGATGATGCATTCTGTTTTATTTCTCTTGGATTTTTCAGTTGATACATTACTGTTCAACCTTTTGACTTTTACTTCTTCATTCAATTTTGCTTCTCGAGTGTAGATGATGTATTTGGAAGAATCAGCACTTATGGACCGGGAATACTCCAGTTCATTGTTGGGTGCTATTGAAGCTCTGAGGGCTAGCACACTTCGCCTTCCTGTTGTTGGAGGGGCAAGAGTATGCAATCCTCTCTTTTTGTTTCTTTTTGAACTTCAGATGCTCAACACAGGCTTAATAGTAGAACTTTTTTCACTTCACATACAGGCAGATGTCCAAAATGTAAAGGATGCTATTTCTTCTGCGGTTGATGTCATGCAGGCAATGGCATCCTCAATACGCTTATTGCTATCAAAGGTAAATTATTTTCTTCCCTTTTGTTGCTCTCTATCTTACAAACAGTTGTTAATAAGGAGGAAGGTACATTTAATTATCAGGTGCCATTGCAATCATTTTTCTTTTTCTTTTTTGGAAATAATAAAAATATAATAAAAGCCTCGAAACATCCAATAATATTTTTCCACTCTTGAATGTAGACTCTAATTCCTTTTATCAAAAGATCATTCGTCCAAATCTTACGGATGACCCACTAATTCTAGATTCTGACTTTGTTCATGATACAAAATTTTATTTGTATCAGTATATTTTGTTTACTTTTTATCAAGTTTTACTGCTACCTCTGCTAACATCTCTTTAATTACTCTGCCTTTATACTTTCTTTCCTTGGGATTAACTAAGACGCAGAATTGGTAATCTTACCCAGAGTTCGAACTGTTCAATGGATACTCTAAAAGTAAATAATGCCATTCTAATTGTTACAAAAAGATTAGTAAGGTGACCGTCCTGTGCAGTTGCATGTTGTAGCGTCTTCTTTACCAATACAATGGTGATGCTCTTTTTTTGGAAACAGTTTTCTTACTACATAAAGATTCGTTCATCTTACTTTTTTTTCCCCCTTTAAATTGTAATTGTAGCCCTTGAATTTGGTTCCTGGGGATCATATTCATAGAGCTAAACCATCCAGTAATGTTATGGGCGTGTACTGGAGTGGTGCCCATTTTAGAGTTGCAATGATAAAAGCTTCAGTTTTGTTGAGATCCGTTTGAATGAAATAATTTTGCTGTTCTTCGATGAATAATCAGATAACACCTGTAAAAGACAATAAAATGGAAAACCAGGAGCCTTGTCTAGTCATTTATCCTTGGGTTATAGAAATATAAAACGATTTTTGTTTCTCCTGTCAAATCAGATATTGTCACGCTTATCTGCCACATGCTATTGTACACCAGGCATCATTTATATGCTATTAACGCGTATAAATCTTTTCATTTATCTTTTCTGCAATTTGCGTCTTTTTTTTTTTTTTTTTTTTGGTGATTGATTTGTTGGAGTGACAACGGTAAAATCAGTCATCGATAATTTCAAAATTATTCCGCCTGCTTTCTTACCCTTAAAATTGTACACCTTGGCTTTTATCTTATCTTCAAAATAATGTCATTGATAGGCTGGGGAAGTGAATTCTTTAGTGGCTGAACTTGCCAATGTAAGTACAAAAGAGCATGCATTGCTTGGTCACTGTAAAGAACTCTTGTCGACAATTTCTGCCATGCAGGTAAATGTTTGTTATTCGGATTACTTATTTTTGTTGAAGATTTACCAAATTGGATCAGCGAGAAAATTTTTCACGGCTGAAGAATATCTGTTAATTTTGTTTTGTTATAAGGTGATTTTAATAGCTTTTGACATACTTTCTGTTTGTGTCTTGTATTCTTCTGGCAAATATTTGTATTACCAGGTGAAGGAATGTAGTATGAGAACACATATCATACAACTGGAACGTTTACATTCGAGCATGACAACGAAAGTGTAGAGATTACATCAGTTCTAATACTAACATGACTTTAATCCCCGCTTGGAATTATGGAGTTAAGAGCTAATAAGGCATCTGTGTGATTGTTTGTGGCTTGTGAAAGAAGAGTGCACATCGAAGGTTAGATGTATCTTGTATGCACAGGTGGCAGGAGGTTGTCATTCTCAATGTCGGATTAGATTGTATACGTTTACTTTTTCTATAGGCCAAAGGAAATCAAGTATATGTAAATATGTATAAAAATGATATGTTTCTGATTGTCTATCATTCAATGGTTTTTTCATTGTTTGTTTGTGGCTAATAACTATTGGTAGGCATGATTTGCTTTACTTCTTCTCTTTCCAGTTGAGAAGTGATGGCTTAATCAAATTATGAAACGTTGAACATGTCTCGAAACAGGTCAGACGGATTTGGTTGTAAAATCAAAACAAAACCATTGAATTTACCAGATGCCTCCAAGATAAACGAATAAACTAGAATTCTTGAAATTAATGATGAGATGTTTAAAGATCATTGACTTTTACTGCCTCTCACTGTTAAATATAAAATGGCTGCAAAGAGAGTAGAGCACGGAGGGAGACATTCTGGGTATTGCTTGCGTGAGAATAAGGTAATTATTCTTATTTTAGATGTGGGAGCCACAACATATGCTAGTAGACGCGGCGAGGCGAGTCGAGTCGAGGCAAATGGATTGGAATAAGACTTTGCCTTTTGTCTTTTTATTTACAATGATTTCGCATTTATTTAATATTTATTTTTGGGGTGCTGATGCCGTGGAACCCACTTCCAATGGCGGAGGACTACGGTCCAAGCAGGAGGCTGACGTGCACCGCACCATTCTGGGTCCCACCCTCCACCCCCTAATTCCCAGTTCCATGCTTATTTTCGGATGCTCCATTATCCATTTGTATGACAAACCACCATCCATCCTCTCCAAACTTCATTCCAATTTTTCAATTTATTTTTTAAATGCTTTTATATAATTGTGAATCAACTATGAGAGCTTCCCTTCCTAGCATGGAAAATTAGAATATCTTCTCTTTGTTTCTGTAACAAAGAACAGATGCTTAAAGTATGGCATCTTTATGCTGAGATTATACATGTGACAAACAACAGTCGAATTATATGTAGTAGTGTTGTAGCATTTGCAAGTTCTGAGGCATCAATGCTTTTGCTGTGTTGTCTTTTATACGACGATGGAAGCTCTGTGGCAAAATCGCCATTGATGAGAACGTGTCTTGAGTAATGTAGAGACACTATTATTATGAGATGTCTGAATTGGAGATGTAGGATCTAGACAATTAACGTTTCCTACAAACAAACAACTTAGCACGTCGTTTTTATCACCAAAACCAATCACGTTTACTCAATACACCGGAAAAAGGAGCGACCAAGAACACAAAAAAGGGTTACATTTTTATTTATTTTAATTATTGCCTCTTAGCTTCTACACTGCCGTCATTTCTCTCTCAAACACAAAAAAGAAGAATTAAAAACTCTCTCTCTTGTTGATTCAAACAAACAGATTCAAAAGCTTCCTCTCTGCGTTTCCTGCTCCTTTGTTTCGTTCATTATTAGTAGTTAACCCACTCTGAAGACTAGTCATCTCCGATTCCTCTGAGTTATAAAACGACATCACATGTGCTCTCTGGAAAGCCCTTCCTCTGCCGCGTTTTCCGGTGCCACCGAACTTAGGTGTCAGAGACAGATCAAGATCGGACTTTCGATTCTGTTCCCTTCCACTCCCATCATTTACTATCAACGGCCTTGATTGGCTATGCAGATTTTTCACCATGCTACATGCCTCCACATAAAATCTCTCACCAGAAGATTCCTCACAGTTAGGCTTTAAAATGCCACTACAAACCCCCGATATCGGTCTCAGAGTTCCCCCCGCTAGCACCGTCTCCACCGCCGCCTCGCACACTTGCCAGTTACCACTCGACAGTAACCCCACCGCCCCATCCACCGGATTCACTGTTCGCCCACACGCTTCAAACAACAAAGACTGAAACAAAGCTGAAAACGAACCAACCAACCAAGTAATCAAATGAATGAAAAAATAACCCAAAAAAAAATATGTTCAAAACAAAAATTAAAAAAATAAATATGCGTTACTTTACCTGGTCTTTGAGTTTCGGGAACGGCTGCGATGAACGACAATAGATCGCTACGGCCAAAAAACTTGGCGAGAAACAAGGTGGCGTTGCCTTGGGCTTGGGGAGACTCCATCCACTGCAGGCATGTTCTCAGTATGCATGTCTCACTGCACCCTTTTCGCAGAACTCTGCAGCCGTTGCAGCTCATGATGATTTCTCCCTCTTAAATCTCACCGTCCGATTTTCTAAGACCAAAATTTTCTTTAAGATTTCTTACACTCCAAGCAAGTCTTGTCTAAAAGTAGCTTAGAGCCAGTGAGGGCTCAGAGTTGAAGAGTTGTGAGTTGTGAGAGGAGAGACCAAATAATAAAAATAGTTCACATCGAGTTAATGGAGGGTTGAGTTAAATTAACTGTGGTTGAGTTTAATTTGTG
The DNA here is from genome assembly GCA_013180625.2 of Boswellia sacra. NCBI lineage: Eukaryota > Viridiplantae > Streptophyta > Magnoliopsida > Sapindales > Burseraceae > Boswellia > Boswellia sacra. The sequence goes on along the minus strand of SNVD02000067.1, from coordinate 343,444 downwards.
TTTTTGTATTTTTACGGTGGTGGGTGGGGTAAGGGTTTCTTGGGCGTACGATGTGGGCGTGGATCGAGGGAATATCTTCCAAACTCTGGGCACGAGCGGCTCCGTGTTTCCGCTTCTCTTTGTTCTTCAACTTCCACCGTCGGATTTTTGGTTTTCGATTGATGTTGACGGTTAGATTTGTTTCCTCCACTGCTTTTTTAATCTCTCTGTGTACTACTGCTTTTTGGTACGTCATGAAAACTGGAGAGGATTGACTCCTAAGCCCGCCTTTAACTATATATTTATCATCTCTAACTCAATTTGGATGGATCCCTTAATTCATTGACTTAGAAGAATTGTACAAAGTTACATAATGTTTTATACAACTAATAAAGTTTGATTAGGCTTCACTAATTATTAATTATCTTATCCAATATGGAAATCAAGTCTTCGTTCTTCTATCGCATAAACAGTCCCACATATATGATTTGATATTGAATACAATAACCATGTCAAGCTGGCTAGAACTTTGATTTACTATTCACCATATTTAATACATATGGGATTAGTGTTGAGACATGAAATAAGTAATGTTACTAAATTGGGTATATAATTAATGAAATGAAAATGGAATTATTTGTATATTCGATCCAAAACAGCCGCCCTATAAAACAAAATTGGTTTTCTTTTCCATTAATCAACAAGATATAATTGGATATTGGGGCAACTCTGTGATAAGATTATGAAATAATTTGATCATCTAATGTGAATAATGACTGAAGTCATGATCATTAACTGTATGTAGCTAAGATCAATTTCATTTCTGTCCCCCACAAAAACGAAACTGCACCAATGCGCGCGGCGGGCTAGGGGAATCATATAACTGATCATTTCCAGTGCATTAATGTAAAGACAAAAAAAAGAATAAAGGCATGTATATTTGTGATGATAGGATTAATTGATAGAAATTAATCTTCTTTTGCAAGATGAGCATATCATAATTTGACTTATTAGCGAGCTAGCTTTAGACTGTTACTGAAAGGTTGATACATAGAGATTATCATACATGTGGTGATCACTGATAGCATAAGAAAAGGATAATCATTACAAGAAAGAAATTTGAAAAAAATTATATCAACGTTTGTCGAACCATCTCCTCTCTCTCGTATCTGCCTCTTGGGCCCCTATTCTACTATGCCAGATTCGCTGCCCAAATTCATGCAAACATGAAAAATGGTATCAGTTTACCATGATCTTTCAGCTAGTGAAGTGGGTGTGTGCGATACTGTAACCCTTTTGCGCCTCATCAATGGCCACTATTCACAAGTCAAAACTGATCTCTATTGAGCACTTTAATATCATATCCTTTCATTGGTTCTCTTATCTCTGGGTTTACGGTCGCATGACGAGAATCAAGCGTGATATGCCTTTGGAGATGATAATTAAACTTTTAGCTTAATTAAGGTTTAAATCCTACGTATGCTCCTAGCTAATCATGTCTAGTTTATAAGTGTAAATTTTGAGTTACAGAGAAAATTACTGACTGTTTACTCTTTAGTTTCCTCTCCTCTCCTCTCGTTGAATAATTAACAATTTGTTTAACGAGTTTTACATGGGATCGAGTTTCTCTCGCTAGTAGTTTCCAAGGCTGTTGCTTCGAAAAAGCCCAGATTGCATCATAGTTTTCCATGCAGCGGCCGAATGGTAGAGAGTCACATCAATACACGTGTACTGCATGCGCCTCACAATTCTTAGTGCGACTGTATCTGTACTTATACCCCCGAAGGGAAGACTGAGGCAAAATACAGACGTTAAGAAAACTAGCACGTAGCAAGGGCCCCTGCCTGCGCCAGACTTGTAGGTGGGCTGCAATGGTCATTCTCTGTGAAATAAAATTGTTTTAGATGCCATCTGTTTATGTGAAAAATGATAGTTGGCTTCATAACCAATATTTATAAGAGACTGACATATCATATCACAATACTGATTTGATTTGTTTATTTAACAAAATACCAACATATTATGGATTGAAAAAAATAAAAAATAAAAGAGATGAGTCCACAACTGTCTCTAATAAAATTTATTAGATGATAAGCTATCATAAATAATTTAAAATAAAAATCCTTAACACGTAGTTTAATATTAGTGGTTAGACATTTTATTTCAACACAATAATGTGATCCTATATAAGTATTTTTCTAGCTTCACGGTTATTTTTAGAATGACTACTTTACAGTGCGATGCACAAGTCAACAATCTTAATATCTTACCTCAATTTTCTCCACAAAGGGATGAACAAGTTATCTGCATTACTCCATCTCAAATATTGGTGGCTGATATGTCGTCTTGATTTGTGTCGAAAAGACGACAAGTTGTGTAAATCATCGAAAGGGGGACGATAATTGTTGTCTGCACGGAAACAAGCCCTAGTTTTTTGCTAGAAAATTAGATAAACACGACATTTGGTTACTTAAAACGGAAAAACGTCACGTAGTCCATCAATTCAATTACAATTAACCAGTAAGTTGTGACGTGATGTCCTTAATTTCTGCTTTGAAATAGAAAACAACTCTAGAAATTCCAGAAGATTTAATTTCCTTTTCCAAGTTTCTTCATTAACTATTTTCATATTTCCTCCAGTGCTGAAGTAGTCATAGATTTTATTGCTATCAATTTTAGTACCCAACGCTCTTCCTTTTGACTGGTGATGACGACGACGATGATTATATGTTATGTCTTCTAATTTCTTCTGCAGCAGGGCATTGGCACGCATGGACGCATGCTACATTCACGGATGTGCTGTTTCTTTTCCTTTTGCGCAATCAGTGCCTTGGCAAGAATAGCTAGCCGAACAAAATTGTGGTAGGCCAAGTTGGGCTTGCCATCGGCCTCCCACTGGACCACTACTAGGCCCATGTCTTGAGGAACCTTCTCCATCTCTTTTATCGTAAAATAAGCCGTTTCCAACAAAGTTGCGTATGATAATCGTACAAATCCTTGTCAATTGCTTTCATCTATTGCTTTAAATCCAATTATTTGACCCATTAAACATAAAACAAAAATACTCGAACCTGAAGAGGAAAAGTCACTCTTTGGGTTGGGCTACCTAATTCTAACTACACTCCCGGAGGATGTCTGGTTGAGTCTTTAATTTTTATTGCATCTGCAAAAGACTGCAACAATTCTCGTCACAATTTTTAAGCAAACCATTTAACCTTATATGTACATCCCTATCTTCACTCCTGTTGAGGCTTAAACAAAATGTTGTTGTGCGACTTGAATGGCAGAAATTGCTGACATAAGATTTTGTTTGTACTTGGACACACGTATTGAGGCCGCATGTTATTTTATGTTTCGTGACGATTATGATTTATTATATAGTAATAGTATTAGTAAATTTATAACCTCCATACAACACAAACTCTACAATCTAATATGATAATTTACATGACAAAATCTTATCATAAATATAACTTCTCTCATTTTTTTCTTTCTTCCATTGAATTTCTCTCATGTAAAGTGTTATATCATATTGTAAAGTTTAAGTTATATAAATGTTACGAGTTTGACATTGTTGTTTATTATAAACACTCATGTACAGTAATATACATGCATATATATGATGTGACCTTAAGAAGCAACAGTGGACTGTCGACTAGTCTCTTGTTTATGAATCAAATTTTATTGGATGTCCCCCACAGCTCGAAACTGCACTTAAGGGACGTATAATCTGATAGAGTTCGTCCCAATTCACATAGTAATGAAATAAATCTTAGTCCCTCGATAATCCAATGAAATGCACTTCAAACAATTGGTGAATTTGTTCAAAGAACTTTAATCGACAAATATAGAACTGAAAACATTACTTTCATGTTAGGTAGGTTAAGCATTCAATTACATTCCTCACTCCAATTCCAGTGCAGGTTTCATGTGTGGTATGGCAATGGCATCTTCGGTGGTGGCTGAAGACTACACGTGCCATCCACTTGAACCGTTTCCATCCAATGTGGACAACGAAATGTCTAAACATACTTCACCAGCTCACTAGTGTTGGGGATCATCATCATAATCATGGCCACTGGTCCAGTCCCCATAAAGATTCAATAAACGACCAGGTGGCGTGTGGTTTTTTCAACAAAGATCACACAAATCAGTGCCACTCCCACTTGGAAATATAAAGGGTGAAAATCAATATATATAGCTCGATATATATAGTATATACGTAGGTTAGCTCTATATTTATAAATATATATGTATGTATGTGGGTGTGTTTGTTAATTTTGCATTGAACCCGCCCAACAATTAACTGCATAAAAATAATTTACTTCTGCGAGAGTTTGGATGGGTTTTCTACCTTGCGGGAAACTCAATTATGTCGTTCGGCTAACTGTTTACGAGGACCAGGCTTGATAAGCAATGATGACCAGTTCTTGGTAAGAACAGTTCATCTACAATTTGCAGCCATATTCAATGGTTGACTTGAGCTTTCCCTCTCTCTTATTTCTCCTTTCTTTGTCGTTTTGTACATGTTCAATTTACTACTGTGCCCACGTCGTGCCGTACAGTCAAATGATTCAAAGAACTTGGGACGGGAAAGGAAAGAGAAAATCGCTAGATGTTTGGTGGCTCTGAATTCATTTCCCACAAATTCACCTATCACCTATTTCCTTCTAGAATTTTGACTTGGATCATTTCCTATTTGCATATGTAAAATTAAAACGAGGGTGAATTGCCAACCCTCCTTGAAAAGTCTAAAAACTTTGACGAAACTAAAAAGACTTCTTCTAAAGGGTAAATCAATTGTTACAGCCCATTTACACCTTTATACTCTTTTTTATTTTTAGTAAGTACATTTCAAATGGTGGGGTTCACATATGACATGTTCGAGATTGTGATTGGTTAAATTACTGAATAACATACTAATAATACTCTACATAAAAAATTTATAAAACAATATTTCTCAAGGTCATATAAATGCATGACAAAATAAAATCTTGAATAATATAATTATGGAAAAATATTAAATTTAAAAAAATACTCGAGGACCACTGGCTTTCTAAGTAGACATGAGAAGTTTTGAGATTAGAAAAAGGGGAAAAAACAAAATTCTAGAGCTTTGCTGGTCATAAAGATGGAATAGAAGCGAGCAGAAAATACACGTTAGCATAGATTCATGAGACAAGATGAGAAAATAATGAATGTGTTAAGTGTTTATGTTGATGAATATTTGATTAGGTGGGCTGTGGGCATTGTTTAATTGATGAAAGGAGGTGATGGTTGTGTCGCCAATTGTCAGCCCTGTGATCTCACACATCGTTAAGTCGGTCAGCCGACCAGTTAATTAATCATCGATCTATATTGCTGTCTAATAAAACCATGTGGGCTTGAGTGGGCCACACTTGTATATCCTACGTACTAGAATCTTTATTTCTACGTTATGAAATTGAAGTTGAAGGATGAAATGTAGAGAGACAGAGAAACAGCAACTATCGCCAGCCACTGAGAGCCTCTAGAGTTGGTTGACAGGTATAATATAGAAAGACGAAAAACCTCTTGCAAAATATAGAAATACGAAAAACCAAAATCAGAGGTGTGAACTGGTAAGATTTTTTTTCTATTTCAGTGGCCCATAAACAAAAGGCAACGCCTCCATCTGGATGGCTTGACTCTTTCCAAATCAGCGCGGCTTCGGCTTCAGCGGTTACTTTTAGCGCATTTACTAACCAGTTAAAGAGTTGACTTCGATTTTTCTCTTTAATTTCCACATTTTAATTTACTGTACATGGCCTGCAGTAGTCTGCTAAACACAAGATTAAAGTAGAAATTTTCTGTTTTGTATGTAAATTTATATCCGTTCAATCACGAGATCCAGATAATTAGATGAATGTACACATATATATCCATTGAGTTGAGCTGAGGTAGATTTCCTTGGTTACATTAAAGCTGTATCTCAAACATTCTCTGAACTATACGCAAAGCCAGCCGTGGTTTAGGAAAAGGTCTACCTTGCTAACTGTTACGACACGGATTGCCAACGAGACAATAATAATTTTAAATTGCTTAAAATGTTTGAAGAGTGATTGATAGATCGTAGCTGTATGGACACAATGAAAGTGCGCCAGATAGGCATTAATAAGAAGATAGCACTAGTGACAGATTACCAGAGGATAGGAATATAGCATAAAGAGAGACTGACTCATAACCCAATTTATCAAATGCTTGCCAGATCCTTATTATTGCTTAATTAACCTATTATACGAGACGCGTGAGGCAGTACATTTTCGTGGGGCAATGGCAAATGTGAAAGCTCAAAAAAAAAAAAAAAGTTGTTTGAACACCAAGCCATAGCAACAGCTGTGACCCTTAACAAACTTCCAGGTAGGAGTAGAGAACTTGAACTTTATCGCCCTTTATTTGGTAATATTTTTCTGCGTAACATTCACCGAACTTGAATTTTACAAATCAAAGTTGAACATATATATTCAAAAACAAGTTGCGTAGACGAACTCATGTCTATCGTGACACGTGTAACTTACAAATCCATGTCGTGGACAAATTATAGTCTGACATAAGAGAATCGTAATAGAAGAATCAGCATCGCATCCATGAAAAGAAATTAAAGAGAGAAAGCAGCTTAAGTAAAGCCACCTGTCATCCTAATCACTTCCATACGAAAACAGTTGCTAAATCCCAAGAAACCGAAACTTTTCTTCTTATCCACACCACACCAAACATCTCCTCTCCTCTCCTCTCGTCACCTCATCGCTCCATCTAACTCATTAATTAAATACAAATAATGTTTATATTCAGCATTAGAAATAAATAATCGTTAATTATTATTGAGAAAAACAAAAAATTGCACATGCGCGTGAGCGTGAAGATCATGGAGTGGGGAGGCCAGGGCTGAGGCTGCTACTGAACTAACTGTTAAAAACCGTCACTCTCATAGTGTTTGTCATGAGTCATGCGTAAAGTGAGTGGCCTCAACTGAACTGAACACTCAACAAACTCTGCCAACCCAGTCCTTACCGCACCGCTCACGCGGTTGAGTTGTGCTTGCTTAGCATTTCATTATTCAAGGCCATTCCAATTACTTGCGCATGATAAGGACTCCCTAAAGTCGACGATGCGCATTTTAGACTCAGTTTGTGAAATCCAACAATCAGAATAAATAAACTGATTCGTAAAATAAATTAATTGAATAAATCGCGTCTATCACAAATCACAACTAAGCAACTGAGGGAATCTCACGTGCTATGTACACTAAAAATTTTCTCACTCAAAATAGTTAACAAAAAATACATGAAAATATATTCTAAGTTAATATCCTAAAAAATAAATTAAAAAAGTTATAAATTCAATAATCTAGATTTCGATTTTAGGTGGCAAGAAAAAGCGAGGCTTCTTTGTCGGCAGAGGACTCTCCACTTCATCATCACCGGAGACGAAGAAGGCAGGTGAAAACTCCGGCAAGACGGGAAGGTTAAGGTCAAAGTCACGGTGGCTGACTTGGCTTTGGCTATGGGTGTTACTGGAACCCACACCTTCAGATGACGTCACTCCGCTTTTTTCGCCGCCTTCGTAGTGACAGCGCTTGTGACCGCCCAAGGCTTGTCCAGTTGGGAAGGACTTGTGGCAGATGGAACACTCGTGGGTCCTCCCAGTGGTGTTGGTTGCGGTGGTGGTTATGGTGGAGGTTGACTGCTCATCGCCGCCGCCAGATCCTTTTCGGTGACTGGCCTTGTGTCCGCCTAGCGCTTGGTAGGAAGAAAAGGCCTTGTTGCACACGCTGCACTTGAAAATAAGCTTCTGGCCAGACGACGCCGTAGCAGCAGAGGGTGGTGCTGCAGCCGGAGCTGGAGAAGGAGACTTTTGTCGCTGCGGCTGCGAGTGCGAGGGCGAGTGCGAGTGCGAGGCGTTGGTGTGTATGGAGGCGGTGGAGGTGGTACCACGAGCAAGCATGACAAGGCAGAGAGCGAGGTACTCTTCTTCAGTTGGAGGGTTGTGGGGACGCCTTGAGCGCTTGCGCTTAGCCCATGGCTCAATACAGTGAATATTCATGTCTTCAAAGTGAAACGGCGGCGTTGAGGTGGTTGGAGAGTTAAGAGCTTCTAGTGCCATCTCTCTTCTCTAAGAAAGTGAAATTAGTTGTACTTGAATAGAAAACAAGAAAACAAAAAGATTGTAAGAGAGCGTTTGAGCTTCAGAAATGAAAGATGTTAAATGGAAGTTGTGGTGTGATGAGTAAGAGTGTGGGTGTGGATTATAAAGGGAATGAGGAGAGGGAAGTTGCGTGACAAGTGGTGCGAAAGTAAGAGACGGTGTGCAACAAGTTAATAAATTGAAATAATAAAAAAAAAATTACGAAGAATTGTAGCGATACGAAAGGGAGCGGACGTGGAGCACGTTTAGTTATTGGCCGGAGCTTTCTTGGTGGCTAAGGGCAAGACGACTCGACTCGAGTCGGTCAAAGAAAGAGAATAGTAGCCTTTGTTTACTGTAGATAATTGTATAGTGACACTGTGGGGCTCCCACCTAAGCTTTTTAGTCAGTCTCAAGTGAAGACCCAAGACTCCTTCCAAGTCAAATCAAATACAAAGAACTTAGAACAACTTTTCCATATTAATTTCACGCGGTGCGGGTGCTTCGCTTTGAACTAATTCTTCTAGCAGCCGGCAAGCAACATGCAGGATCCCCGACTTTTCCTTGTTATTTGAGGAATATTTACTACCTAATACTCCCATCGTTGGGCACACTTAGGCATCAACTTGGATTTATAGCATTCGTATTACAACTAAATGCCTGCCTAATCACATGCCATGATTTCTTCGTTAGCAAGTGGAGTAGCTGTGCCATTAACTTTTTAGTTTAGCCAAACAGCAATTAAAGGCTGCGTTTATTGCACAGAAATACAAGTGGAGGAGAGTGTTCGCAAAAATGTCCATGGTTTTTATTTGGTAAATTGTGATGGGATGTTTCCACCTCCACTCATATTATTTAATCTATACACTGCACATATAATAAAATAATAAAATTGATTTGTGTTTTAAAGGTTTTCTTGTAGTTTCCCTAATTAATCGTGTAGCTAAAGAGTCAGCATCGTCACGAGAATGCCATGTTCAAAAACTTTCACTCACGTGGTTATTATGGATCCAATGACAAGGATCAAATCGTCTCTTCCCCTCTATGACGCACATGTTTATTATTTAGCCCAAAGCTCTTCTCTTTGCGTACATTCGCCATTTGCCCATGGACCGCATGTCAATTTTTTCTTTTTATTTAGTTTATTTCTTATGATACATGAATATTATTATTAAATTTTTTATAATTTTTCGTTCTTGTCTACTTGCGGCTTGGAATTTAGGAAGGAAATACGCGAAGCAACCAGGAAGTCACACGTGCAGTGCAGTCGCCTACTAATTTGTAATTTGAGCCCTTTCTGAAGTTGAAAATTGGCGTCCAGATTCAATTCATTTATAGAAGTTGCACAAATGGATTGGTTCAAAATTGGCCGGTTTTGTGTCCATAGACACTTGATAAGCTACATCAACCTGTCAGGTATTTTACTTTTATCAAATATTCTATGGGCCAATAACACTGCTTCACTCAGTATATGCTTCTTGACGTTATCAAAAACAGTACTATTAAAAAGGTTTTAACATAATTTAACGGAAAATTAGAACAAATGCGTTATAGATAAAACCGATGCGTAAATTGAAACAATAATGTGCTTTCTATAAAAATACTATGCTTGGCTTTGCAACAAAATTGAAAAGTACTTGATGATTCCACAATAATTTTATCAACTACTTTAAATTGCTTTCTTTGATATTTTCCATAGAAAGCATATATTATGAGTGATTAATGATGCGGTGTACCGAAAAAAAACTTTTGCCCTACTTTTGGTGATTGTGATTCTCTGATATCGATTTTGTTTGTGAGGGCTCTTTTCACAGTCCTCACTTTGATTGCGCATCGTAAAGTGCAAACTTTAATTGACAACAAAGTGGTCTAATTACTTCTTTATAGCCAAGAAACTAGAACAGCACTAAAAAGGGAAAATGAAATTAAAGTGCCATGATATTCCATAATTAGAGGCCATCAAATGACGTTCCTGACTTTATCAGCAGCCTGACAGGCCATGCCCACACCATGACACTATAGATTAAGATGCTTATTTCCTTTCAGCAAGCAACCTTCAAGCCAAAAGAAGCCCATCAAAAAAGGGCCCGGATAAGCGTTGAAAAGGGCAGAGTAGCCAAAAGTTAAGGTAAGGGCGTGACCGTCCGAGTGAAGTCATTGCTTACCCAAACAAAAAATCTGCTAGCTGAGGCCTCAAACGACACTGCGTGCCAAACAAGCCGACGAATTAGATAAAATTCAAATAACAATTCCTTGTATTGCAAGGTGGCCTAAATGAAAAACGTGTGTTTTACTGCATTTAGTTAAGTTTGGCATCTTGGCATTGTTTGGACCTCAACGCAACTTCAACGAAAATCACTTGCCAGTTCTCTCCGTGAAGCATTTTTACGAATATAAATATTATCACTTCCATATCAGGTTGTCTCTAATCAAAGCCGAACAAAAATGCATAATTTCATGCAACATGCTTGGAATTGGCATCAGATTCCACCTTTATTTTGGGCAGATCGAAGATAAGTGTAGAGGCTGGAAAAGGGCAGCATATACTATCACCCATCAATCGTCGTCATATCTTACGCAAGTGTTTTGAGTTGAGCGAGTGAATTATTTACAATTTAACAAGTTGCTTAATAGTAAAAAGAGTGTGATTATGGTGTTGGCCACTCACAAAGCCTACTCAAATAGCCATGCGTAATGGTCGATTATGACATTATTTGAGTATTTCTTAGAATTAGACCAACTTGTGCGATTGGGTCCATTTTTGGGGCCTGAATCTAATTCTATATCATTTCCAATCCAACTATGCACTTAATACAACTTTATTAGAGTAGAGTCAGTCTTATGAACATAATTAAATTCGGTGGCTTTGCTCATTTTCTTATTTTTTTTTAAAATATTATTATATAGTCAATAAGCAATAAATAAGTTGTTACGTACGAGTCACTCTTGACATAACTTAAAGGATTATCCATGAATTCAATTGTTGGACCAGTAATTAAACATAAAATTAATTTAATTAAAAAAAATTTCGTCTATCGGAAAAATTAAAAAGGGTTTACAGAATTTAAGCATATACCTTGGTGGAAGGCTATAAAGCAGAACAGTATTTTGTCACTCAAAGGCAAGATCCACCGCAACGTTCTTTTTAGACTTTTTAAGACAGCCCGAAAGGACCAAATTGCCCTCGAATAATAACTCACCCAACCAACTCACATTTATTAATCGAATTCCCAAAAAGTAAAGTGAACTGTTTTGTTTTGTAGTGAGAGTGAGAGCGGATTCTCTTTTCTGGAAATGATGCAGAGAATTTCACTAATTAAGCCTTCAAGCTCCTCTCTTCGCTTCGCATCTCCATCTTCGAGACGACTCTGCCGCAGCCGTTCGATCGCCGCCGCTCCCTCCAGTGTTCACTTTCCCCTAAATCGCTTTAAAAGTAGCGGAATTTCCCTCCCGCATCTGCGCCGTGCTGGTGAGCCTTTTGTCTTAAAGTTGACATTAAAAGTTTTTAATAAAATAAAGATTTGTTGGAGGGTCATTATAGTAAAATGACAGATTTGAGATACTTAATAAAGTGGGCAATTCTGTCATAAGATATTTTACCAAGATTGGTGCATTCTTTCGTTAAGTTCTATTGGGCTGCAAAGTCGACAGAGCACACAAAACACAAACTGGTTCTCTTTCCTTCTCAGTCTCTTTAACAATCTGGTTGGCGTTTTGGTGTAGTGAGTGGTGACTCAGTGCAGCATCAGCAAATGGCTTCTGATGAAGGACAACAAGACGCTCGAATTGCTAGAATTTCATCTGCTATTCGGGTCATCCCAGACTTCCCGAAACCAGGTATGCTGACTCGTTTACTGTTGAGCTATCTGAAAAACTTAATCTTTTGTCTTACATGTCAATTTGTCATCTGGGTAGTTGTGCTTTCCAGCTTTACTGTTGAGAGTTGGTTGGATGTCGTTTTGATTATATCTTTGTTCTGTATTTTATCAGGGATTATGTTTCAAGATATAACGACATTGCTTCTGGATCCGAAGGCTTTCAAGGATACCATTGATCTGTTTGTTGAGAGGTACAAAGATAAAAACGTTTCTGTTGTTGCAGGTAATTTCTCATTTCACTTGTATCACTGGCTGCAATGTTTAATATGATTATGAAACTATTTTATTTGATTGTTGAGTCCCATGTTTGTGGGCAAAGAATATTGCAAGTACTTTTTACAGCGATCGTTTTCTTCATGGATAAGTTGATAAACTACCTTTTTTGTCTGCCTAAATTTTGATAAAAATATACCTTCTTCTGTTTATCAATTATTATTATTATTATTAATTTTTTTTATTTTTTTTTACACTGTGAGTTGACGGACTTGGTTTTTAGGTCCGAACTTAAGTCACTGATGAACCTAAATATGTGTGGCCTGACATATATCTGAATACATTTTTTAGTTTGTTTTTGGTATGTTGCAGAAGTGTCTTCAATTTCTTATGAAATCTATGTGTTTTCTGTCTTCTTGAGAAGTTCTTGATGAGCAAGAAAGTATTTGATTAATCTGAAGTACAGGTATTGAAGCAAGGGGTTTTATATTTGGGCCTCCTATTGCGTTGGCTATTGGGGCAAAATTTGTTCCAATGAGGAAACCCCATAAACTTCCTGGTATATTTTTGCATCTATCATCTTTTATCTTCTGTTTTACTAGTTAGTTCTGTCTTCTTGGGAAGTTCTTGATAAGCAAGAGAATATTTGATTAATTTGAAGTGATACAAACTCATTTTCTTAATATGTTATTTAGCTGTATGATAAGTTGCGGCAATGCCAAAATGTTTAGATTTTGGTAGCTTATATATGTTTCACCAAAAAGTTTATAGATGGCTCAACAATGAAGATATTTGTAACAGTTATAAACATTTACAAAAATACAATCATGTATCAGTAACATAAATAATACATGGTTGATTTGTTTATAAAATGTACAATAATTTTGTTTCTACAATTTTTCTAAGACCTGCACTAGCTTCCTGTTAAAAGGCCACCGATGCTCCTTTAGAAAAAAGATGCTTTCTGAAGATAAATATGCATCTAAAGTGGAGTTAACCATGAGCTGTGTGATTCTTCGATGTTTTTAATGAGTTGATTTCTTGCTAACTGCTTTATTCGTTGTTGTACTTTCTGCTGACTTCCTGTTATTGATTTTACTTTACCAAATATTTATTCTAGCTAGCCTATTATTAGAAAGGATAGGAATCTTTACATTGCACTGAAAGCTAGGTGTTTTTCTGGTCAGGGGAGGTCATCTCGGAAGAGTATGCTTTAGAGTATGGAACAGATGTAATGGAGATGCATGTAGGTGCTGTACAAGCAGGTGAACGTGCATTGGTAGTGGATGACCTCATTGCAACTGGTGGGACCTTGAATGCTGCAATTAGGCTACTTGGTAGTGGGAAAACCTTAAAACTTGAATTAATCTACATTAAAGCCGTCTGACCTTTATTTATTTATTTTTGTGTGTGTCTATTCTTTCTGTTTATATGCTTATATTTTTGTTTATACCATTACTTTTGAGTGGGGTGGGAATCTGCGTGTATTTTTAAATAGAAGTGATTCATGCCCTTAAAGGGGAGAGGAAAGAGGCTCTATTAAAGTGAGTCTATTGGATAATTTACTTCTTACATCATGCTTGGGATGCCAATTAATTGAATAGTCGCTTCATGAAGTGCATGGTGGATTAAACTGGCCTAAAATTGTCACAGATTAAACCACGGCTGATTAAGGGAAAACCTTTTTACAGCTCTCTGTTACTTGCTGATGAAAGACATGGTTATTCTATAGATCTTTAGTCGGCAACTCTACTTTCCAAGGGGATCACCCTAAGAAATATGTTTACTTGTTTTCTTGATTCATCATTTGCTTCAGGAATATCACTCTTCTCTTCTTTCTGTTCATGTAATGAGATAATGCCTGCTTACATCATATCAATTTATTTGTTGCAGAACGTGTTGGGGTGCATGTAGTTGAGTGTGCTTGCGTTATTGAATTGCCAGAGCTACAGGTTTGTCAGTAGTATTAAATTCTGATCTTGTCCAAAGTTGTGGATTACCATTAAGCTTCACTTGATATTTTACATGGCCATCTTTCGGTTTAATGTGGTGCTTAGCTTTTTGTATATTAATATCTTGTGCAACTACTTCAGTTTGATTGAAGAAACTATTTTATGAGTCAAGATAACCCAGAATGTGCAGTTGGGTGGTCTCATGGGTAGGAAAGATTTGAATGTCAGCATGATGACAACATTTAGTTCTGAAAGTTGAGACTTGTTGATGAATATGAAGAAGTCATAGCTAACTAACATGTGGATGGTTTTCATCAAAATTAATTAGATGTGACAGCAGCACCTGCAAATAAAATAGAGTGACAGTATGTATACAAATTATTGTGGTTACAAAAATGATCACATCTTAAAATACATTCATAAAGAATCACTAGCCAGTTATTGTGTATTGTAATGATTTTGCCTTATTTAATTAGTCATACAATCTCTTAGAATTAATTGTAAGTAAATTACTTGTATATACTGTTGCATTATGCTTTACTCAATCCTATGGTCAAATGAAAATAAAATTATTTGAATTTAAACGTGATCTCGGATAACTAATATTCACTGCTTATGAGCTTGCCATTGGGAGATCATCTTAAGGGTGTCCTTTCAAATTTCTATATACGGTGGCTACAGCTTTTACTTATATTCATTTATTGCATTGTTTTTGATATTTCTATGATTCAGTCAACTGTCTTGGTGAGTCCTTTTGGTTTATATTGCAGGGTCGGCAACGGTTAGGAGACAAACCACTATTTGTTCTTGTAAGTTCAAATTGAAGTCTGTTTGCAGTAGTAATGCAGTTTCTACAGTGGCTTGTAATTGATAGAGCTCTGCTCAAAGCTTGACAACTTCATGTAACCTTGTTGAATGGAATAGGCTTGCTTTGATAATAAGGACACATTAGATTGATGTTAGAGCAATATCATTGGCTGTTTCTTGTATTTTAGTTGCGAGGGTTTGGAAAGAATTGTGGGGAGACGGTTTTGTTTGCCTTGAAGTTTAATAGAATTCTGGGTTCAGTTGGTGTGGCTATAAAATCATCTATCTTGTCTGGTGCTTTCAGTGCACGGAGAGATTATATTTCAGGTCGAATTTCCCTTAACAAATCATTCTCGTAAACCTTTTTACCAGGCATGAGGATGTTGCCTAAATTTCTGCTTCAACAAACAATAGAGCAGTAAGTTTACCTTCCTTTGCGGAATGCAAGAGTCTCCTTGATTGGCATATGGGAAATGGATGTAATTCTTCACTTGTTGAGATGTTCTCTTGAGCCCGCGAGGCTTTTAATTATTAGATTTTTAATCCACAAGCTGGTATTGGTATAACCAAATTGCCACTATTTATGTTCTTTTCAACGTGTAGGTGCTTCCCTAATTTTTTATCAGACTCTGCGTCCATGTAACTTTCACGCTTCAGAGTTTTTTCTAAATAATATAGAAGTTTCCCAACAAAAATTGCCCAGAAAAGCCATTAACATTTGGGAGCCAGAGTCATGGACATTCACATTCTTCCACTTTGATTGGAGGATTGGAGCCCAATTGGTGCACAGCACTTAGGTTTCAAAGCATTACAGTCCAGAACTTGCTGTACTATGGGGCTCCACTCAGTGAACAGATCTCAGAAAAAATAGACTTCGGCTGTACAATTTCGAGGTTATTGCAGTTCATGCGCGTCAGTTCACACACATGACGTACAAGTAGAATGATAGTTGTCTCCCGTTTATCGTCATAAATTTCAAGACATAAAAGTCTTCAAACTCAAACTAATTTGGATGGTTAAGTGATTAAGGGTCTGTACGGTGTTAAATATTGTATAGTATTATTTTTTTATATTGTATTAAATAATATAATATATGTGTTTGATATTAATTTAATATAGTATTAATTAATATAAAGTATAATTCTTAAATACATTAATATTGTATTAAATTATGTAGAGTTAATCCATGATATTAGTATTACATTGTATAGCACTAATAAAAAATGTCAAAATTATCCCTATAAAATTCTATATATCCAACAATGTTCTCTAAGTTTTAAAATTTTAAAAATAAATAAAGATTAATTTAATAGATAAATTATAAAATCAAATTTATTTTTTAAAAATGAATAAGGGATGAAGGGAGTCACCGCCCCTACTAGGTGACATCAGAGGTTTACTGCATCCGTTGGACCAATTGGCATCTAGCATACTATCATAAACTCAAATTATCTAATAGGTCCAGTGGGGGCATTGGACCTCAAGTAATTTTTTTAATAATTAGCAACTGTTTGATAAATTACTAAATAACTAATTTTATAAATAAACTAAAAATATATTTATACTTTGTATATCATTTTTACAAAAAAAAATCTTACTTTTTTGTACAAATTAATACAATACATGAGTATACCAAACACTATATAATTTTGATATAACATTATTTTTAGTACTATATAATGCAATGCTATATAATATAACACTATGCTATATTATACAATGTTGCGTACCAAACATGTCCTAAAAGATTAATATTTGATGATATGACGTCATAAATTCAACTCGTATACTCATAAAAATATTTGATCTTAGTTGATAATTGTGATTACAAATAACAAATATTCAAGTTCAATATTGATTCTACCAAAACTCAAAATGAGTGTTCTATAAAAATAACAATAACCTTAACTTATGCAATTAAAAGAAGCCAAGAGTCAAGACAGTCAAAAAAATGTTTTTCAAAAAACAAAATACCTCCAATCCGATATTTTCAGTTTCAATTAAAAAAAAACTCATATTAGTATATTACAAACAATTATCATTTATCATAACCTTTTGCATGCTCAAAAGTCAAACTATGACTAGAGTGTGTTTGTTGGCTCATTTTCAATACATGTTATTGATAATTAAGCTTGTTCAATTCGTTTCGCGGATCCCGGAGTTGAAACACATTTATATAAAAATATTTTATCTCTTACAATTAATTATTCATGGGTATATTATTATTCAATATTGCTTGGACTTTTAGTTTGGAGAAACCACCATCATTTTTTTTTATATGTATAAAAATTTGGTATAATTCACATTTCGCACTAGACAGTCAACTTAAAAATAAAATTATCATCTCGTTTCAGAAAAATTTATATATGTTTTGTACTGTCTATGACTAATTTATAGTGGTCCCATTTTTTTCCCATTTATTAATTAAATATTTTATTATTTTTTTAAATGCATATGTTGAGTGGTCTATTTTTCCACTAAATAAACTATTATATTTAATTCTTATAAAGAAGTTTTGAAAGTTTGACAATTTCCTTTAATATATACACAATTACATGCCTTCACAAAAAATAAATCAGTCGGACAGATGGATTTGTGTGTTTTGGTTGTTTCATGCATTAATAGATATATAAACAAACAAGCTTCTCATGAAAATATATAATTATAAATAATTAAGGGTATTTTATGCTTTAATGTATATATCTATTAAGTATTAAAAGGTCGGTATTAATATATAATTATCTTTTTGTTACAACACGTACAAATCTACTGGGTATTTTGTATGAATGCCGACTGTATAGACAAATAAATATAACACTTGTATTATGCATGTAAACTACTATAATTAATGAACTAGACCACCAATTTTGTTAATTGTCTTAATCATAATGCAGTGTTATTAGTTATAAAATCTTATATGTATAAATATTAATAAAGATTAAAAGTGCATACTAAAACAACTTAAATAATTGGCAAATTATGAAGATTTTATACTTAATTAATCTAAGTCTCTCCCTCGCCGAAGCCTTCAACGAATCAACAACCCATGGAGATAGATAGATCTATTATACTACCGTAAGATGGATTAAGTAATACCATCATCCCAATCGTTCGGATAATAATAGAAATAACCCAAATTTAAACAGTAATTTGAAAAGTGGATGTAATTTGAAAAAGTGGATGTTCTAAGGTATTATAAACATTGTGAATATCTTGATTTGCATTATTTTAATTTATTTAATAATATTACACTTACAATTCAAATATAATCCAACTCTTATAACCTGATATAGTAGTTTAAGCAACAAACTCTGACTAGAGATGTAACTTATCTCATTCATTTTTGTTTTTTTTTAAACCTAGCAACAGATCGTGTTAAAGTGGTTTCGTGTCGTTTCGTATTCGTATCATGTTAAATTATATTAATTCAAATCATACCCATTAATTTATTAGGTATAAATCTTAAAACCCAAACTCGATTGTTAACTTAACGTGTTACCCGAATCTAACCCATTTAACATGTTTTTTATTTTTAAGTTATACAACAATATATTGAACATGATTTGTATAAATTCTAAACATTTAATACAATCAATAGTTTATAAATTTAAAATCCAACAAATATTTTGAAATCTATTGAAATATCCAAATTTAATATAATACAAAAATATAAAAAAAAAGCGAATCTAACATCATTTAAAGATTCATCTTAAACATATTTAAGATAAATAATTGATAATGTCTAATTATTGAATGATTTCTAAAAATAAAATAGGACATTTCATAAGTTTCTTCTTTGTATTCCCCATCAAAATATCATTACTTATACATACCTAAGAAAAAGATGACATAATTGTATTAGAATAATTTTAATTAGGTTAAACATAGTTATAAATTAGTATTTGTTATATTTTTTTTAAATTTTTATGTATTATAAATAAATTTACTATATTATCCTTAATATTAACGGGTTAAACGAGTGAAACGATTTTTTATAGGATAAACCTAAATACGATCCAATATCAAACGGGTTTTACCATGTTAATCCGTTAACGACCGAATCTGATAATATTAAATTTAAAACATGTTTTTATCGAATAGGTTCGTGTCGTGTTAACGAGTCGTATAGAATTTGCCATACCTAGTTTTTTTCTCCTCTAGTGAATTTTTATTATATAGGCTACCATATTAAATTGTAGCCTTTTGGTACTCCTATAAATTTTTGTTAAATAACATGATTCGCTTGTGACATTGATTTCTTCCTTATGGTTGTCTAAACTGGAGAGTTCATGTTATTATAGGAAGAAGGGGTGGTAGTGTTACTTAGCCTATCTTACAAGGGTGTCCATGTGATTTTACATGCATCAGTGTGATGTGGCCAGTGGTGAGTGGGGAAAGGGTAGATTATAGTATTATTATTGGTAGACAAAGACAGCCCAACTTTCATTTGAGCTTTTGGCCTTTTGCTGATGTTGAATGGCTGCCAACTTCCCGAGCAACACAAAGACAACATGCAAGTCCAAGCCCTTGTCCATGCATTATTATTTTTCTAACCATTAATCCATTATAATATATGTCTATTAAATTATATATAAAACAAACTTTGCCAAAGTCTTGGAATTGGAATGTTTTAAAGTTAATTACCCAATATTAAATTAATTATTCATAATAATTCAAGAAATTGTGATTTACATGTAACATTCTTTTTTAATTTTCGGCTTTTTATATATCTCTTATACTGTCTACATTTGACTTTTAGGGTTTCAATTATGAATTGGTTTTTGCCGAATAATTCAAAGCTGAGTTGATTCTTGGGATGCATTTTTAAATTATTGTTAAAAATTAGGTAATATTACAATGAAAAAGGATCATGCAACACCAATAAATTTGAACTAGGATCATCTCCTAATCTAATTTTCACCTTAGCAAAATACAACCACATGATTGATGGTTAATACGAAATCAGTAATGCTAGATTCATAACTTTCATATAACTTAAACTCTACAACTTGATGTGATACTCATTCTTTTTTTCCTCCTTCAGTGATTTTTTTATTGCCATATCAAGTTATAGAATTTGGGTTATATTAAAGTTGTAAGTTTAGCACTACTTATACAAAATACAACAGAAAGAAGAGAAAATATAATGGATCTCAACCTCTTCTAGATAGTTAATAAATTCTACTTAATACAAGATATGTGAAAGCTTACAAAAGCTCATATTAGAAGAGGATTTCAATTAAATTAAATTATTGTAACTAATTAATTAATTTTGGAGTCTAAAGGAGAGAGAAGATCTTCTAACTATATATTAAAAATTGTATAAAGGATATAGGAATTACACGTGGCAATAGAAGGGTGGATAGGCCAAATTAGTGTATCGTTGTTCATTGGATGGAACAGAACTAGCTGTCATCTAAGTTTAGGTAGGGTTTTGTACATTGTTAATGCTGTGAAGCAAAAGAGACAACTCGTTGGTTGAGACAAAACCCTAATACTAGTTCGTGCGAGTTCGAATGAGCCGGCGAGAGAGAATTAACCAGGGAATAAAATCAGATTTTGAGGGTTTCAAGCTCAACAATGCTTACTGTTTCTAGATTCTAATCCACTTATAAAGTTTTTTCCTGTCCTTGCAACAGCAAGAGGTCGTGCAATGGCCGGTGCAATTCCCCAATGAAACACTTCTCTAAACCAAAGACCTTATCGAACTTTCTCTTAACCAGAAAAGAGATAATAATTATTATTAATATTTTTTCTTAAAAAAAATATCTCTATCCAACGCGTGGAATTGAAGCGAGAGGAACGGCGGAATCTAAGGAGCCAGAGCCCAGAAGTACATTTATCTCTTTGTGTGTATTAAGTTTTATGGCTTCGTTCAGATAATCTAAGAATTTAATTGGGTTAGGGTTATATTTAACTAAGACATAACAGCTGGATTCGATTTGTCATAAATATTGAGATTTAATGAGAGCAGGGCTAGCTGCTGGCATCTTGGGAATCTTACTTTATTCATATGCATACCAGTTTACTGGCAAAGTTAACTGTCAACAAATCCAGGTAAAGATCGATCTTCTTTTTAATTAAGATACGAAGAATTTAAGCATGTGCATGCTGTGGTGGAGAAATGCATATATATCGTATTGTAATTTCGATTTATTTCATTTTCTTTGAATATGTATCCAAGTTACATCGCCGGGATGTAAATTTTTTACAAAAATTGTTTCTGGCTAGTTTCAGTATGTGGCTTCTATGCACATTCTAATAACTTTTAACATGTTCTCTGTAGCTTTTTGCTAAGATATTTATTGATCAGTACACGCGGAGTAATGCTTACAAGGTCATTGGAGGGAATCCTTGCTCTTGCTAGCTAGCAATGGCTTACATCATATGTTGACAACACAAGTATAGCTAGCGAAAGAACCAGTCACACGATGATTCAATGGTCACATCGAATTGGCTACAAGCTGGAAATTTTTTAGTAGATGTAGCACCTTGATATATTTAAGAATTGTTCAGTATATAGAAAGAAGAAATGACGTTGGTTTTCTACATAAACTGGAGCCTTATAAGTCATAATTACTCATAGCTCATAGCAGAGAGATATATGTGAAGTCAGAGTTGAAAGGATGACAGTTGTTGAGTTTAGTTGTACACAAGTAATTTAATTTCGACTTTTCAATCTTACGTGTGATCCATGGGGTAGATCAGATCAGTAAGAGATAAGAGTTGATAAGCATCGAAGCAAATAAACACTTGTTAGGTTTCTGCTATCCGAGACAGGGAACGAGTTTGGCGGTTACCGTGTTGGATACTTTTTTGTACTTAAAAAATGTCAAGACTCCCAAGAGTCATCTCCCACGATGTGGCCGTCCTTTTGCCTGTGTTTAATTTTGTTTATTCTGCCAACAGAATTCCATCTCTTTATTTTATTCAAGAACTCTCCCCACGTTCTGACAATTTCAAATAAGCACACACAATGCCTTCTCTACACATGCAGCTTTCTCAATCGCTATTTCAAGACTAATTAAACATAGTTAGTTAACTCTTAATGATTGCCATTAGACCCCTTTTTATCATTTTAATTGCACTTTTAGCTATTCTAATGAGATGTTTGAAGGGCATTGAAAGAATTGCTCTATTTTAATTTATCTGTGCATGAACTTGGCCCCTCTGAGTTGTACTTTGCTGTATTGTCCCCACATTGGACTCCTGAGGTTAGTTACATAGAACTAGGACCCTACACCAGGTAATCATTAGCCTTTAATAATTCTATAAACTAGAGTAAGTCAAATCCTCACTAACATTCTTTCTGAGGGTCGAGTATATATATGTCTGAAGATTTTGCTTCTCTCAAGCGCAATCAAGCTTCAATTAGCAGTACTGGAATAGAAATAGACGAAGATACTCTCTATTTCTCCACAGGCTTCTAATTAAGTTAACAAAACTAGATGGAGTCTCTTGGAGTTTTTGCTGAAGGAGAATGGGAATCCCTTGGGAAGATGTTCTCCGCTGAAGAGTTTGATTTCACGTCGCAATATCTTGGTACTCAGTGTACATTTCCTCTCCAGCAAGATGAGGGATTGCATTTTATAACCTCATCTGCTTTTTGCCCCACTTTTGAAGCCAATGACAGCATGGCTGGGGTCAATGAGAGTAACTTGTTTTATTATTCAAATGCTCTCAATTCTAATCTGAACAACTTTTCTCAGGATAGTAGTTATGGTAGCAACTGTAGTAGTAGTGTCTTCATCCCCACTTCAATCCTCGAGACTACTTACTTCTTTAGTGATTCTAACCATGTTCCGATGACAAGTGATGTATCCATGTGCATGGATGAGAAGAAAACTGAGTGGCATGCCCCAGCATTTCCTGATGACATTGTAATGGCCGAAACTGCCGCCATCAATGAAGACCAAATGAGTGGCCAACCAGCTGCAGCTAGTGTTGTCCCGGACAAAGAATTGCTGCTTAAAAGGAAGTTTGATGTGCCAGCATTCCATACAGGAGAAGAAGATAAAATCAATAATGTTGATCCATCAAAGACCACGAAGAAAAAGCCTCGTGTTTCAAGAGATGTAAGTATACTTTGTATTATGATTATTTTCAGAAGTTCAATTAAAATAATGTTATCTTACCAACTGTATAAATGTATGCACAGAAAACTAAGAAGAATGTACAGCCAAAGAAGAACCAGAGCCTCAGTCGTAAAGCCAACGATGGAGAAGAGAGCAATGCTGGGTCACATGGTCAGAGCTCCAGTAGCTACAGCTCAGAGGATGATGCTTCTCAGGAGACTAATGGAGGAGCAACATCAGAGTCCAACACATCTCTAGCTCTCAACTCGAATGGAAAGGCAAGAGCCAGTAGAGGGACAGCAACCGATCCCCAGAGCCTCTATGCAAGGGTAGGGTACTTTACCATAAGCGCAACTTTTCCTAATATTCCTATTACGTTTGCAACTCGCTTGGATAATATAATAATTTGGTTTGCAATCGGAATTGTTCAATCTGAAGATTTATCGACTCCTTTCTATTAAATTTTGCAGAAAAGAAGGGAAAGAATAAACGAGAGATTGAAGATATTGCAGAACCTTGTCCCTAATGGAACAAAGGTTGACATTAGCACAATGCTTGAAGAGGCGGTTCATTATGTGAAGTTCTTGCAGCTCCAAATCAAGGTGAGGGAACTCAGTAATTATCAAGGATTCTACCTGAATTCGCGACCAAATTAAAACATATTTTCTAACTTTATGATCTCTTTGTTTTGTTTTCTGTAGCTCTTGAGCTCTGATGATCTATGGATGTATGCTCCAATTGCTTACAACGGATTCGACATCTGTCTCAACAAGAAGATTTCTCCGATTCTATGACATGGAACGGAGCTGCTGAAACTTTTTTATTGTTATTTTTATTCAAGCATATCAGAAGATAATACCACTTAAATATATATAATTTGTAATAAGCCAACCGGAATCAAATTAGGATATATAATTTTCAATCAAGAGTATGATTTTCTTTTTTGTTTTTATCTTTATAA
This sequence comes from Boswellia sacra, assembly GCA_013180625.2. Lineage (NCBI taxonomy): Eukaryota > Viridiplantae > Streptophyta > Magnoliopsida > Sapindales > Burseraceae > Boswellia > Boswellia sacra. The sequence continues at coordinate 319,437 of SNVD02000067.1, read as the reverse complement.
TAGCCTATACATGATCTGCTCCTTGGATGGTTAATTTGTAAACCAATGATCTGAATCGACCCAAACAAGAAATTGATACGTGGCCATTTGTGGAATGGCCTTCTCCAAATTTAAAAAATTTATCTAATGCCTTGTTCTTGAATTAATTATCAACTTAACTAGAGCACCACTCAGTGGGCAAATTACCAAACAACATAAAAGAAGTCACTTAAAATAGATTGGACAATAATAATCTTGGTGTTTGTATATATATTTTGAGTTTTTATTTTCAAAATTTGATAAGAATATGTGATTTGTTTTTTTAATTAAAAAAAGATATATAATTAATATTAATTTAAATGTATCTTTAACTATACGTTTTCTAAAAATAATTTTTGGAATACACAAACAAACAAGCTGAATATCTAAGAATTATGAGGTGAGGTCAGTAATCATAAGTGTAATTGTCTTTAATTGCTCTTGTGATGTGTAGCAAATCCTAAAACTCTTCTTAAGTAAAAAGTTACAATCACCCGATAGCTACATGTACATCGTATCTACGTTTGGTGCATCGCATAAATTGTATAATTATTACTGTAGCGGATGGCATTGTATTGAATTGTATAACATAGAAAATTAGTAAATTGTATATAATGTTTGGTTTGTCATTGTATTAGATAAATGTTAACCAATATTATGTTTGGTATAAGATTGAATTGGATTACACTAAAATTTTGTTATATTAAATTAAAGTTTTTATATTAAATTAAAATAATTTAAAAAAATATATTTCATAAATTTTAATAAAAAATTTAAATTCATCAATTTAAACTAATTATAAAATATTAAATTTTTCGGTGGATAAATAAATTAATATATTTAAAATTGTAAATAAATATGAATAAATTAAAATGTTTTAATTATAAAAATGAAGAATATTTAACTAAATATGTATGAGTATACAAAAGTTTACAATTAATTATTATAATTAAATTTTATTTGCTTTAAATAGTATATTAGTTTTATATATTTCTTCTCTCTCTCTCTCTCCCTACTTTCCTTTCTTTCTTCTCGTCTTTTTGCTCAAGTTGCAGACCACCACTTTTCTTCTATTCACCTTCTGTTTTTATTTTTATCGGAATCAATTTCAAGTGCCGGTGACTTAGCAGCTAATTATTTGGGGTAAGAAACTTGAAAATGGCCATCTTTTGGCTAAAATTTGTTAACCAGTGATCAAGCCATGTTTGATCTCTTTCTCCATGCCAGCCATGGCCGATTCGTTTCTCCAAGCCAAGTCCTTTTCCTTTTTTTTTTTTTTTGTAATAACTTCTTCCTTTTGATTTGATTTTTGATGGGTTTGAGATTTTGGTTTTTTGGTATTGAAATGAGATTTTGGGAGAGGGAAGGGAAGAAGGAAGATTAACAGAGAGAGAGGGAGGGAAGAAGGCATACGAAGAAGAAGAATAAGAAGGGAAATGAGAGAGATAGAGGAGATTAGAAAACAGAAGCGAAAGAATGCATACACCAACAGTGGTTATGCGGCCTTAACCTAGGGTACCCATTGGGATAACTTATACAACCCTTATACGCTTCTCTTGCAATTTTTTACAGTCCCATCCTACCTTATTTGATTGTCAAACAAAGGTTTTATTTTACTGTTTATATAATTATTCATTTATACTATCCTAACTAGTCTACCAAACACGTCTCATATGTATTAACATTGATTATACATATCAACTTCCGTCGTTATTTACCTTATTTTTAAGTAGTGTTATACTTACCAAAATTTTATCTTAAAACCTAAATCATCCACCATAAATGATATGACATTACTTTAAAATGAGTATTGTTACTTTTTCAAACTATTCATATAAACTCACTTTTACAAATCTATATATTAGTAAATGATTGTCACATTATCTATATTAATTAATATAATTAAATTTTGAAATTCATTTATCTATTCAAATCATGATACATCAGATTTTACGGATAGTTTGAATGAATATTATTACTCTTTTAAAATTATTTTATTATTCATTAGTCGATCTAACAATTCACTTGATAATCACTAATTAACTACACATTATTTATGAATTGTGACAAAAAAAATTGGGATAAAATACGAGAAGAGTATCTTTTTTTTAGTATTCAATATTATAATTATGATGAAAAAAATTATTATTCGTCCTATATTTTATTTCACATAATATGAACTTAATTAATAATTATCAAGTGAAATATGATATCAAGATATAGAAAATTATATATATATATATATATATATATATATATATATATATATATATATATATATGATAATTTTATACCACCAATATATGATTTAAGATGCATAATTCAAGATAATATATAACATGTAAAGTTATTCCTACTAATAATTATATATTCCTCTCATCCTTCCTTTATTATTATTATTATTTATGAAGAAAAACTTATAGGGCATGTTTGATACGTTATATAACAATTTATATGATATTATAAATTTATTTGGATTGGATTGGTTGGATAGTATAGGATAGTATTAAATAAGACATAATGCTATATTATATTTAATAAAGTATTATATTAGATAAAACATAAAAAGAATTATAATATGAAAAGTTTAATTTAAATATAAAATAAATTTAAATAATATTTAAAATTATTTTTAAAATAAACATAAAAATAAAAATATTTATTTATTTATTTAAATAATTAATTTTTATTGAAATATTTAATAAATTATTTATTAATTATATAAATATTTAATTAGTTACTTCATATAATTTTTTTGATATTTATTAGTAAAAATTGAGATAAAAATAAGTTTATATAGCATTATTTTATAGGTATGCTACAATATTACTGTAGTATCCGTATAATACTATCTAATTTCATTCAAAATCTATGCAAATATAATATAATCTTTTAATATTATACTATACGGCGCAATAAAATGCATCAAACGCGCCCAAAGAGTCAAGCGTGAAGTTCACTTGATCAGTACAATTAATTAGCAGGCGAATTTGTGATCCTGCCATCTTAGTACAAAGTTAGTGCAAAGAAGAATCGTTCCGTTTGATCGAAGCAGACGGTTCTAAAGAAGCCACATAGGCATCCCCTTATTGTAATGTAACGTGGGTGGGTCCTCCGTCGTCGTAACTGCGTAGGGCTACATGCGTAATTTCAGTCGAACCAAAACGCAGTTCGTTACTTACCGGAGTTCCGAAACGCGACAGGGCAATGGCCTCCTCAGAGCAGCCTCTAAAGAAGCGAAAATTGTACGAGCTACCACCAGAACCACCAGAAACCCTAGCAGAGCCAGAAACCTCCGTCGTTTCGCCACAAACACCACCGCCGCTCTCTCAAGATGAAATCCAGGCCAGACGGAGAAACAAAGACGAGATTCGAAGCGTGTACGAGTGTTATAAAAGACTCAAAGCTTGTATTGCTGAAAAGGACGCTCGTCACATGCCGGAGCTTGAACAAGCTTATCTCTCACTCATCACAGCTTCTCGAGGTAATTAAAATAATAATAAAAAAATCTCTTACCCTTAATTTCCATGTTGCACAGTTTTTGTTAAATTTCCTTGCAAATGGGTGAAGTATTCGATAGTGTAGATTTTCGGTCATTTCAAATTTAACTTGATTATCTTTTTTACAATTGAACTAGTTCATAGCTTAAAAGCAAAGCAAATAGAGATATTTGTATCATGAATTATAACACTTCCCAAACTCAAGTTTGGGGTTTAAACAAAGGTGATTGAAACCCAAACAGATGACTTATAATCCCAAATGCCTTTGAAAACTTCAATTTTGTCTTCAAAATACTAGGGTATAATTGGATTAGCTACTAATTTTGCCCAAATAATTCAGAACTAACTTTTGGGAGGAATGAACTACTGTAAGATACAGTAACACTAGCCATAAGATTTCAGCTGATATCGTTAACATCTAATTTGTTGCACTAATAATAAATACCTTGAAGACTCTTACTTGCAGTAATTTGCATAATTTGTGGATCACAGAGGCAGCAAGAAAATTGTGTGAATGAATAGGGGCTAGATGACCTTTTTCATTGGTCCTCATTGATCTGCTAGGATTATACTGGTTATCATCCTAAGCAAATGAGTAGAAATGATAGAGCTGGACCCACCATGAGTAATGATAAAATGAGCACAGGCGAGAAGTTTATTTTGTTGCAAAGGATATGTCTTTCTTTGCTCAAAATTTTATGACCAATCATCTTGCTTGCCTTAGAGGTTCCTCTTATAACTTGGGAGGTGTCCAAGATGTGGTTAGAAAAATGATGAGATTTATTTTATCTTTAACATCTTTGCTGGCAGAGATATCTTATGTTTATACATGCAATGAAATTTGCAGGCTGTACAAGTGTGCAGCGTATTGTGGCTGATCTTGTTCCTCGATATGCATCCTACTGTCCAACTGCTTTGGAGGCTGCGGCTAAAGTTGTTATTAACATGTATAACTGGAGCTTGGCAGTGATAAATCGAGGAGAGGATGCTGATGGTGTTGCATTTCAGACTGCTAAAGCATGTATTTTTGGTCTAGCCGATATTTGTTCCATTGCTTCTTCAGAAGCACCAACATCATCTGTAATCCGAGGCATTTGCTCTGCAGTTTTTCATAATGTACTGGCCTTCTTCATATCCTCCCTTGAGGGAAGGGATATCATTCATACTGTTGATAAAGATATCTTGAGGATGCATTATTGCAATGAGACTTTTCTTGAACTAAAGCAAAAGTTTTCAGATGAAGATGAATCTTCATTGATTAAATTGTTCAAATTTCGTGTACTAAGTCTACTCTGGATTTTCTTTTCTAGCCCTAAAAATTTGCTTGCAGCCTGTTTTGAGCTCTTCAACACTGCTGCATCAGATGTAGTTCAAAAAGGACAATATTTTTTGAGTCAAATCACAAGCAGGCTCGATGATGGTGCTGTGGCTCATCTTTTTGACAGAGGCGATGGACCTAAATCTGCTGAAACAAGTGCTAAATGCAAGGAGGCTAGTAGTGGGGAGCTAGTTTCAGGTGGCAATCATGTTTCATTGGATGCATCTCCTGTGCCAAAGAGTTGCTTGTTGGGACTGGTAATACTTGATAATTGCTCTGCGTGTCAAATAAACTCTGTGCTAAGGTTTTTATTTCTTTTAATTTTTTTTCAAAATCCCACAGGGAAGGTGCAATTTTTTGTTACTTTTGGTTGTACTTTCTTGGATAATTGATATGTCATAAAAGAAATTGATGAATATAGTTGCAAGGCTTTGCATCTTTATTGAATGTTCAAAGTACTTCAAATGGAAAATATTTAGATGATAGAATCTCCATACTTCTATCTACCATAAAAACATCCACATAGAGTCTTGCTCGGTATTATCATTTTTATGGACATGAAACATTTCAAATTAGAAAAGCTTGAGGAAATAATATATGTGCTAAATACCTTCTTTGTCATCTTAGGTACTAGAATTCTCTGCAGAATCTAAGAATCAGTAGAAACACAGATATTATAAATATTCAGGTGCATGGTTGATTTCATCCGACTTAAAATTTTGTGTCAATTCAACAAAATGAAAACTCCTTTTATGTGTTAGATTAAAGTGAAAATTAACAGGTCCCTTAAGTTTTTGTAGACAGACTTTTTCTAAAATTGTGCGCTTCGAGATTGAAACTGAAGACAAAAATATTTAACATGTATATATTTGCAAGTAGAGACCATTTCCTTTGCTCAACACAATGCTCTGTCAGATCATTTTCCTGCTTTGCTTATGGGTGTTTAATTGCTTTATCAGTTTTGAAGCTTTTTATTAATTTATGGTTTACTTATAACAATTTATCTTGTTGAGGTATGCTTCAATGTAGTTTTGATGTTTATACTAAGCTGTGCGTCCCTCATCTTAGTTTTGATTTTATATGAACTTTTATGAGTTCATTCGACTTTGAGCCCTTTATAAGTATGGAGGTGATACGGAGTTAACGGCATTGATGAAATCTCATACATTAGCACATCTTTGTTGTTCTTCTTAATCTAGATGACGTTTAAGATATTAGGCATTTTTCTTGGATGATGAAATAGTGCCATAAATACCTCATGTGCTTATGATGTGCTGTATTTTGTTAATTAGTTTTAAACACTATTTGAAGCATGTTAAAATCTCCCTGGGCTTTGCTTCATTTCTTTTGATCTTTCCTGCACAAAGCACAGGTTATATTTCATTAAGTTTTGAGGATAATTTGAATCACACCATTCATCTGTCAACATAGTGGTATGTTAGTCTTCTCATCCTTTACTGTCCCTCAATGGTATCTTGTTCTGGGACGTGTTATATGCAGGTGCTCAGCAAAAGCCCATCTTTGAGAAGTTGGATGTTTTCAAGGTATAAGAAATTATGCAACTCATCCTCTTCTGATGCTGTATCAGAGATTACATCTGCTCTGGATGTAGTATTTGAATCATTTACTGAACTGGCTAAGATGGAAGCTAGTGAAATTGATAATGACGAGGATGATTCTGATACGTCAAAGTATGTAAATCAACAGTATTCGGTGCCAAGAACCTCTAGAGAACTATCTGGAAAAGATGTCAATTCAAGAGTTCATGATGGATCCTGTGAGGATAGTTTTGCCGACAAATTTTCTGGACAATATCTGAGGCGTCGTGGTTCAGTTGGTCCTCTTGAAACTGATATCCACTCAAATGCAGGTTCTAGTCATGATGATGGAGGCGCACGGTCAATGGACTTTGAAAGTGGTGACCATGGAGATTACTCGTGTGGCAGGTCGTCTATGCCGAGAGACTTATCCAACCAGCAAATGCTTTCACCTGCCGCTAGAACACCATTTGACTTCAGGAGTAATTCATTTGATGGGAAAAACCATTTTCCTACCTTGAGATCCTCTGAAGGAGTTGCTAATAATGCTTTGGTATCTCCTACTCACCATTCAGCAGTGCCATATGCTTCCGCATCTCAAATTGTTTGGTATTTTGATGGTGATCCTGCTGCCATGGACATTTTTTCTGCTTCCAGGCAGTTATGGTTGGGTTCTTTTGGACCTGATGCATCTGAAGGTCACATTAGGTTTCATCTTGACAGGTTTGGCCCATTAGAGCATTTCTTTTTCTTTCCGATCAAAGGATTTGCCTTGGTTGAGTACAGAAACATGATTGATGCCATAAGGGCTCGGGATTATATCCGTAGCCATTTTCCTTGGTGCATAAAGTTCATGGATACAGGATTGGGAACTAGGGGCTGCATAAATGGTGTTGCAGTTGGTTCTAGCTCTCATGTTTATGTTGGAAATGTTCAAAGCCAATGGGCAAGGGATGAGATTCTGCATGAATCAAGTAAAGCTGTTTATAAGGGTCCTTACATGGTCACTGATCTCAGCTGTGAAGGTGCATTACTGATGGAATTTGAAACTCCTGAAGAAGCTACCACTGCAATGGTTCACCTCAGACAGCATCGTAGGGGCAGAAATAACTATTTGCCACCGACAAATGCTGGGCCAGCTAATGTTGCAATGTCCCATATGGATGTTACAAGGTCTGTACCTCCTGCCCCTATCCATGTTGACGTGAGAAGCAGTCATCCAGGAAACTTGTCAACTAGTGCTTTTGGATCACCTCACACTGCTCCTTTCCATGGTGCAAGGTCTTACAACTATAATCTCTTAATCCTTGAATGAGGGATATATATTTGATGTGGTTCTATTTTGAATTTTTGCATGGTGTTAGGAACAATTTCATTTTAATTTTTTTCCTGTTCGTTTAATGTTTACCTCGTTTGGCAACAAAAAGATAGTATTTGGATAGACTAGAAGTTTTATTGTTATAAGTTGTACTAGATCATTTACTGTAATAATATTTACATATAACCCAGGAATCCCTATTCTACATTGTCGCTACTATCTCTGCCTTATGATGAATTTTCCTTGTGGTTGAGCAGTCTACCAGGAAAGCACCATGCTGCACCATTCACAGTAAGACCTGAGGGGAGCTCAATGGAGCTTGTATCCCCCAGAGTAATGTCTGACAATCACGGAACTGCAGTACAAGGTGGACATTCATTTCAGTCAAACTGGTCTGTTTCTGGTCGTACGGAGATGCCTGAAGCTGGAGTAAGAACTGACGGTCATGACAATAGCATAATACTCAATCCCTCTCAAGGAGGTGATAATCTACCTATTGAAATCTTATTAAAGATTCTCCTTTTCCTCCCTTCACTTAGTTGTCTATGTGACTGATTCTGTTTTAGTGGTCATCTTTTTTCGGGTGCCATAGAGGAAATGTGGATGAATAAGAAACCTAATTAGAGGTGTATTCTTTTTCAGGAAACATGCCATGCTTACCTATGGCAACACAGGGACCAGTTCCACCACCACAGCAGATCCAACCATCTCCATTTCTGCGACCAGTTTACCCTCCTCCAAATAGTTCCTGGGATGCAAGAGGTTCAAATCATCATTTGCCTTTGAACCCAATTTCTCCTAGTGTTTTGCCTAATACATTTCATGGAAATGCAGTTGCAGCTCCTTTCATACCTCCTTCAGTGACCCCACTTGCACAGATACAGGGTGCTTCAATGCAGAATTATGAACAAATGTTTTCTCATCCTGTTGTACCACCACCTTTATCATCCCTACCACCTCCTCAGCCTGAAGAACCACCCCCACTGCCTCCCTCTCCACCACCTTTGCCTCAGTCACAGCCACCCTTTGTTCCTCCTCCACCTTCCTCTCCCCCTCCACCTCCATCTGCTGGAGAACCAACCAAGGTGGAAAGTTCTGGACAGACAGTGCAATTCCTGTGGCAGGGAACATTATGCAAAAGTGGTGTTCACTACTGCACAATTTATGCTCAGAGAGAGGATTCAGATATCTGCAAGTACTCGAATGACTTTTCTGAACCTGCCGAGTAAGAACTTCGTCTCATTGTTTTTTCCTTCCTGATCTGGTTGTACTTTCTTGAAACAAAATTTAATTTCTAATGTATATTTTGTACAGATGGCCTGCTAAATTAGATATGACCAAAAGAACAGATTTCCGTCATGTGAAATCAACATTTGCTAGTACCCCACCGCATAAGGTGAGTCCACATGCATTTTCTTAGTAAATTCTCACTCATATCTACGGAATCAAAGTGTTGTTCTTGCTTCCAGAAAATGAACTTGTGGTTATATTTTCACAAATTGCACCTTATTTTTGTGGATGGCTTGAAATCTGATATATGGTGAAATGAAATTTAGGAGGCCATTTTTATGTCTTTATTCCTCACATTTTAATGGTTTCTGACTTGCATTGCAGAGGGAGGTATGTCGGCTGATCCCGTCTTCTTTGGGTGACCATAAAGGCGTAAGTTTTCTCATTTATTTATTTTCTAGTCCATGGTTATTTATGCAACTAATTGAACCTTCAGGCTTGTGCTTCTCCCCCTTGAGGGTGGTTAACAAGACATCACCGAAGTTTGACTGTGTTAAACTACAAGAATGCTTGGTGTCAACTAAAAATGCTTGTTGGAAAGTCATTCACTGAGATTTATTTATTAACTTATTTTTTAATCTAAAATTTGTCCACTGAAGATTTGAAGATATATCAGTGTAGAAAGGAAAAATTAGATATCTTATCTTTCGTGGCCTGATAATGTTCTTCTCCAGTTCATAGTGTTAACAAAGTTTTAATCTGAATTTAGTTGGTGAGATATCTCATTTACGCTTAGTAACCTTGAATTCTGCTTTAATATTCAACTATATGATGAAGTTTCAGTATGCATATATATATTTAGGCTAGCCCAATAAGCAACAAAAGTAACTTCTGAAGCATGGATGAGAACCAGCATCAGCATTTTGATATTTTACAGTTTCATTACACTCATAATCTTGCTTGTGATCTTACAACTTTGTTCTGCAGTTTCAGGATTTTATTTCATACCTGAGGCAGAGAGATTGTGCAGGAGTAATTAAGATCCCGGCCGTGAAACCCATTTGGGCAAGGCTTCTCTTTATACTTCCTTACTCACATGAGATGTGCTCCATGCTTTCGATCACACCTAGTCCATCCGACTGTCTCATTGCCCTGGTTCTGCCCAAAGAAACGAATTTTGAATGGGTATGATCTTCATGATTTACAATGGGGAGGACATTAGGGCAGAAAATGCTTGATCTGCTCTATGGAATTATGCTGGCACTTCCATAATGGCATCTTGATTTCCGTGGGAAAGTGTATCATGTATATGATGCGTAGTTTGATTAGAGATCAGAAGAAACAAAAAATTTTTGATGCTATTCTACTTGTGCTAATTGTTTTTACCGGCAAGAAAGATAGTAGAATCATTGATCTGTTTTAGCAGAATTTAACGGATCAGATGTCAGATTCTTCAATTTTGATAGTTTGTCAGGGAATCAACTATTTTCGATATTTTGTTGATTTATATGGGTTCTGCCTAGTACAGGAACTTTTGTAGCCGGAAAAAAAAGCAATAAAAATTTAGCATTCGAGAAGCTCAGATCGTGTTTAATTGTGGCTTTCTAAGCATATTTGTTAGGATCCTGTTCTGAACCTAAGCAATCTTTCATGCGTTGTGACAAGAGCAAATCGATTTTTCTCTAACTTGTAAGTGGATAATTACTTTATGACACAATTGCAAGAATTGAGTTTGCTGATTATGGTGATGATCATGTTGCTGTGTTTTGACTTGTATCGGGAGTTGGACGATTGCCATCGGGGTCATTTCTCGGCCCGACTCGTTGTTATTGGATAAAATAGTTCAATGGTCGAAAATATAGATTGGATAAATAATCCAATAATTGATAATTTAGATTAAAAAATCATCGTTACTCTTTAATTAATACTTTCCGTTGAGTGTTGTGTTTATATATTGAGGTTATTTGTTTCTTTTATTTGCGCTCCAAGCAATAAAAAGCTGGTTAATGACACAGACCCCCCCAGCTTTTACCTCAATTACTTGTGTATTCATTGTTTGTCATTTCTATTCCCGTTTGCATCAATTCATCGTGGACACCCTTTTTGTTGTTTAACCGTTAAATACTTATAAATAAATTAAATTTTAAGGGTTATAACAGTCATTTAAATACAGTACATAAAGTAAACTAAACTAAAATTATATACAATACGTAAAGTAAATAAACTAAAATTATAAGAGTTAAGGATTTGAACGAGGACTAATCTACACTCTACCAACAGGCAAAGATATTAGTTGATTGTGAATGAACAAAATTACATATTTCACTAATTCCAAATCATAACACCCCCACGCCTAAGATGCTCTTTTTCTCCTCTCCTTCTGCAACCTCGATTATTGCAATACAACCTAGAAATTTAATTATTGCTCTTCTCCTTGGTCGATCTGGATATTGATGTCAAATCAGTTGCAGGAGAGGTCACTGGTGGTGGAGTTTGTCAAACCGAGATATTGCTGGCCAGATTTACTTGAGGGAAAAAAAAAACCGATCACCGAATCTGTTCTCTCTTGGCTCTCCAAATCAATTATTAAATTTATGAAACCCAAGATATGATAATTCATGAATAGATATCAAATTAATATTGGTTGAGAGTTGGACTAGAATTTTGGATTCATGGTTTTTCCTTGATCTTTCATGTACTTTTAGTAATGTTTGATTTTTTGCTATTTAGTTTGAAATTTGATGTTGGGTGTTGCTCTCAATTTTTTTGTTGTTGGGTGTTACTCCCGGTCTGCTGTTGTTGGGTATTGCTGGGTTGTTGCTCCTGGTTTCTGCTATTGGGGTTTGCTTCAAAATTACTATTGCATTGCTGTTGGTTTTCGTGATTAAAATTGTTTAGGCATGAAAATCTTAAAAATTGTTTTGAAAGTTATTCTAATGTTTAATCAATGGTGGACCAGTGGTGCATCAATGGAAGTGGTACTGAATTAATAGAGGTGATGTTGCTAGGTAGCTTCTTGGATGGTTTTTTTTTTTTTTTCAAATGACGTGACGTTTCTAGGTTTTTGGGTGGTGGATTTTGAGTAGAGAGAAGAGTACGGGAAAGAGAAGAGAGAGTGGACCGTCGATGGCTTTGGTGTTGGTGTACTTGCTTTGTTTTTTAATATTAAATTAAAGAATAAATAAAATATTTTGTAAATAAATATCTTGAAGTTAATACTTGGCATGATGGTAATGGGCAAAGCTACTTTTAGGACAACGGTTCATGCCCCATTAAATGTTTTTACTTATTTATACCCTTAGATTAAGGATATTTTGGATATTATAGTGAAATTGGATGGAATCTAACAGTAAAACTAATAGAATGAGTGTCTATGTTGAATTTATGAAAAGATTTATATTATTGGATTAAGGATATTTTGGTAATTAAGAGTGAAATTGGATGGAACCTAATGGTAAAACTAGCGGAAGGAGTATCTATGGTGAATTTATGAAAGGTAAGGGATACAAAAGGCAAGCGGTGAATATAATGGTATTAAGGCAGAGCTGGGGGTGTTTGTGGATTTACCCGATAAAAGCACTAACAGGCTAACAGCTCCGCCACTCCATCTTCTTCTCCGGGAACCCTCCACTAAGCACAACTCTCACTCAAAATTTCCCCTGTTTGAAGAAACAGACCAAAAATTTTCCCCTGTTTGAAAAAACAGACTAATAAACAAAGCAAAGATGTCGCACCGATTCAATCACAACACCAAACAAGATTTGAACAGCAACAAATATGTCCCCAAAAACCAAAACCAAAAAAAATTCATTCCGAAAAACCATAACGCCACCACGCTCTCTAATTCCCTTAGACAATCATCCGATGTGGCAACCTCCTCCAGCGCCACGTCATCCTCAAGCAAGCCTACGATGAATGAGAGCAGGCATGCAGCTGCAACATCGCACACTCAGACTGGTCATTTCGTCAATTACCTGCCTCAGGATGAAGCCGTAGCTACTGGACTCAGCGCCGAGGAGGGAGGATTCGATCCAGTGGAGTCGCAGAGAGTTGTGGATCTCTTGAACAGAGAGTTGTCGAGGTTACTAAAATTAAACCCTAGAGATTTCTGGAAAGAAGGTATTCATTTATATTATTTTACTTTGAAAAATAGATTTGGTTGATGAATTGTTGACTGTTATTGTGGTTATATATGGCCAGTGGCTAGTGACGCGTCATTGCATGAGTTTTTGGATAGTTTCTTGAAGTTCAGAAGCAGGTGGTATGATTTCCCGTATCGTGGAGCCAAAGGAATAGTTGCAGGGATCATTGTTGGAGAGGTGGAGTTGAGCAGACGTGTTTTTATGCTGTTATATCGAATGTAAGTCTCACTTGTAAATGCTTGCTCCATAATCTATATTGCTTTACTTATTTATTTATTTAATTTTTCGTGTGCTCAAAATGCAGATCTTCCAATAAGGATCCCGGTGCTCGCGCTGCTGATAGCCTTAGTTCCAATGACCATGCAGGTGGCTTCGGATGTCATTTCTTGTTTGTTATAGCATGATGAAACTAGATTTTCTATTACTTATTGGGATAACTAAATGTAGTTTCAATAAGTATTCAGTGTTGTTGAGTGCTTTATTTGTTTGTTTTTGATGTTGTAGTTTGAGAAATAGCTTAAATGTGCTTGCTTAGTTATTGCTCTTTCACTGGCTTTTGACTGGCCCTGTATTATAATTTATTCATAAGTCAGACCGTTAAAATTCATATCCTGCAAACATTTGTTTACTTACTTTCAGAGAACTCTTTTTCTTATCTAATAGAGGGTGTGGACGACATGCTACATTAATGATTATTGTTATTTTTCAGTACACATTTGTTCATTAATTATGTATGTAGTCTTTTTGCAGGAAAAGGAGTTGCTTGACTTGCCTAAGCTGTTGGATATCTGTGCCACATATGGTCATGAAAATGAAGATTTGACCAGATTGCTGGTAAGGACTTATTTTCAAAAGGATTTTTTTTTTTTTAATTTTTTTCTTTTTGAGAGTGAGTTAGTTTATTGGTATTACTCTTATTATTTAATTTTGTCATTTGCCTCTCTCTCATCTACTTTGATTTCAGGTCGGAAATGCTTTGAAAGCCCAGCCGGGGATCCATGACAGCATGATTGGAGTGCTGTCTCATTTCTTGGGTATTGTCCACACAATGCATCAACGTTGCAGCTCATCTTTAGAGGTATTATTTCCAATCTACATGAGTTAAGAGAATTTCTTCTGGAAATTTTCGGCTAAAGTGAAGGTTTATTTGTTTTTACGCTTACGATTCAGTAAGATTATATATGATGTGCCTGTAAAAAACGCTTGCCATAGGCTTAGTCATATTACCAATGGTCTCCTTACTTATTTTTCTCTTGTTAATCATAAGAAACAAAAATGGATATAGAATTGAGAACTGAGTGGTGCTTTCTCTTTTGTGGCACCTCTCATAGTTGGTGGTTTTGATTATATTACTGTGTGTTTATAATTTTTCATGTAGTTCAATCATCCAACTTTATGAGGGCACGTGTTTGGATTGAAGAGGTCACTTATATATGTATAACTTGATGAACAGGCCCTATTTTCCTCTGGGAGCCGTGAAGACCGAGGATTGGGTCAGCTTCGTGCTGATCTTTTAGAGGTGATTGCTTTCTGTTATGCTTTATATGACATAAAGAATTGTTGATTCTCCATCCTTTCTCCCTCCCATTCCCATGTTCTTTCCATTGGAATGGGGATCTTTAATAATTTTTGTGTTCAAATGCCAAAAAGAAATAATATCTTTGACCTGCGTGTGGATGTGTGTTGAGTGAGTGAAAACAATCACAACAATCCGTTGACCGAAATAAAACTTGTATGATAATATAAGCCGCTGAGGCATTTAAAACATTATCCTGATATTGATTTTCTTAGCAACAAGTGGAGTCTTAAACTTATTTGCTCATATGTACTTATCAAAGTTATAGGCCACATGCATTGCTTATTTTATGAACTATTTTGTTTTCTATTCAGGTGATGGACTTTATAAATGATGCAATTGTATCAATGGATGCTTTTGTTACTGCATACAAACCAGCAGCTGTATTCTTCTCAAGTCCTGTTGAAATGAGGTTCCTTTTCGATTACTGAATTTTGAAATGTATTCAAGTGTGACTTTTTTTTAATCCCTTTTTCCCTCAATTCGAACCTCTTGGTTTGTCTTGCATGGAATTTGGGTTTTCCAGTACGTCTGATGTAGTGAACTTACTATTGAGTCAAGAGCCCATCTTTGGGGGAAATATTACATCTGATTGAAACTCTGGTAGTGCCATTAGCGTGCATTATGTAGTGACCTTATTTGGTTAATTATATAGAAAGTACATGTTTGGAGTGCCAATTATGTCAAAATGCCCTCTCTTTGTTGCAGATTTTTTGGAAAGTTTGTTTTCATTCTTATATCAAAACTTCTGTCCATGCAGTTATGGAAATGAGGAATTGCTCAGCACCCTTGCACGGTTGCATGATTCATTGCTTCCATCTTTTCGGCAGGGGTTCCAAATAATTTTTTCAGCTGGAGAAGATGAAATGATGTCTAATATTGCTCTTAGTTTGAAGATGTTATCAATGAGAATAGTTAAATTTGGTTGGAAATTGTTAGATCTTTGCTATCTAAGTGATGAGGTGTTTGACGATGGTCTTTTCATGCCACCTTCCACAAAAATGTTTCCTGCCAAAGTAGAGGATCCTTTCATAAGGGCAGATATTGTGGTCCAAACTTTAAGGGAGATCAGTGAAGTTTCACTACATGTTCAGGACCAAAGCTGGGATATATTTCTTAAAAATGTTGAAAAGAATTACAATTTAACTAGTAGACTTGAGAATCTACAGAAAACTGGTAAGTTCTGTGGACAAACTACATTCTTGATGTAGGGAAAATTGAGTTCAAATTAGGTTTTTGTTTCCATCTGTGTGTTTGTCTTTTGTTTTTAATTTTTTTAGCATTGGGTTATTACTATTAGGAGGTATTCTATTGTCATTAAGATTATGATAGACCTCCAATTAGATTCACATATGCTGGGCGACACAACAGGCAGTAAAGCATTGAAGAAATAAGGGCAAATTGATGAAGCTGGGTTGGTTAGCAGGGAATGATGACTTCCTTTTATTTTTTTTTTTCTTTTATGCCTTTTTGTTGTTTTGTGCTGAGCTGTTAGGCTGAGCTGGTAAAGTTAGTTAGAGTATAAAAAAAAGGGAAAGAGAGAGAAAGAGGATATAGAGAATTCTTAACAAACTTTTGAAAGGAGAGGAAATCTCTTGGAGAGAGGCAGGGCTCTCAAATCACCTGCCAAACAGCTACATATCAAGCCTGATTTCTTTAATCTACATACTATCAGCTCTAATTTTCATTTCTAATTTCTAAATTCTGTCAAAGATTCAGTGTGTGTGTGAGTGAAAAAAAACCAGAATCATACCAGATTACACTTTATTTACATAATCGTGATTGGATTTTTTTTAGCTACATATAGGCTCACTATTTCACATATTTGGTAGAGAGTAACGTAATAATATTCTAGAGATTTCTTTTGACAATGCTTTTGTCCTGGGTCTAACCTCAAACCTTCTATAGTTATTTTGCTCATGGATTCAAGTTGTCCACTAAAATATGATTTAGCCCTACTATTCTGTTGTATCAATTCTCGACAAATTTTTTTTTTTTCCGTACTTGGTTTTCTGTGCATTAGATTAAATATCAAAGGCCTTAGAAAGCTCACATATATATAATTTTAATTTCTCCATAATATTGTTGTTAGTTTTTGGGTGTTTATATGTTGGACATTTTTATTTTGTTTGTTTAGTTATTATTATAATCTATGAGTTAGAGGCCTTGTATACAATATTTTGAGGTGTTTATTTTCAAGACACACCCTACTCCATCCCTTTGCAAACATAAACACAAATTAAATTGAAACTCCTCTCTAAGTTTGGTGTGAGGGGGTCCCCTTCGTAAGAGATCTTATCGTTTGACTATCCCATTGATGAAAATCGATTAATTATTGTATTAAATATTACTCGGTTAATAGTTTTTAAGTTTGATCTTTAGTTAATCTAGAGTAATATAATTATAGTCATATAAGATATAAAAGCTTATAACTATGGCCTGGCATTTGTAGAAACTGTTTGGTTAATATAGGAAAGTCCCAGAATATATTGTGATTTGTTGGGGAAGCTCTTAATGCTTGTGCTAATTTTTTGTTTTATTGTTCTTGTTCTTCTCAACTTTCTTTGTTATTATTCTCAATCCAACATGTTATCAGATCCGATTTCTGTCATCTCAATCTTGATCATATTGTGCTTGATCTTATAAATCTAAACATTTATTCTTTTATTTATTCTCTATTATGATTAAAGCAATTTATAACTGACTTTTTGCAGGATGGATATTCATGGATGACGAACAATTTCAGTATTTATCTGGAATCTTGATGAGTTCCTCGAAAAACCTTGCTAAGAAGCAGCCCCCTGTTCAACACCCTGTGACGAACGTTAAAATTCATACAGATGAAGATGCTGCAATTATGGAGTCTAAAATCAGTCAAGTAAAAGATCTTTTTCCTGATTTTGGTAAAGGGTTTATAGCTGCATGTCTTGAGGCTTATAACCACAATCCAGAAGAGGTTATTCAGAGGATCCTTGATGATACTCTCCATGAAGATCTGCAATCACTGGACACTTCTTTAGATATAATGCCAGTACCCAAGTCTACCTCAACTATAAGCAAGAATGATAAAGGCAAAGGAAAACTAATTGAACCTACAAGTTTTATCTCTGCTAGTCCTACTGCTGTTAGGCAGCAACAAATTGAGAGGCCCTCATATTCATCCTCATCTACAGTTGGAAGGTACATTAGGAAGTCTAAAGCTGACATGCCTGATCATGTTACACTTGATACTAGGAATGAAAATGATATTGCAAGAACTACTGCATTGATTTCACAGTATGAGTATGACGATGAGTATGATGACTCCTTTGATGATCTGGGTCAGAGTGTTGTTGAGTCTGGGTTTGAGGAAAATGAGATATTGAATGATAGAATCAGCTCCAGTTCGGGTAACTCTCGGTGGACACAGACAGATAACTCAGCTCAGACAGCTCCTAGTTCAAAATGGGGATCCAGGAAAAAGCCCCAATATTACGTTAAGGATGGTAAGAATTATAGTTATAAGGTTGCAGGTTCAGTTGCAGTTGCTAATGCTGATGAAGCATCATTAGTCACTCAAGCCCAGGTAGAAACAATATATGGCCTTGGACGTGGTGGCAATCTTCCTCTTGGTGCTGTTAAGAAGCTGATGGAGCATGATGAAGAGGATAATAAGCAGTCTGATGTCCAGGAGACAGAAGGGAGAGGGAATATGAAAAATAACAGGGGCAGAGGAAGGGGCAGAAGGGGAGGAAGAACGGGGGACTCTAATGAGCAAGATAACCAATCTGATGGTATCGAGATGGGCGGGAGAGGAAATACAGGATATCATAGGGGTGGTGGAAGGAGGGGAGGAGGAAGAAACCATTACAGGAAGGATCGGGCCATGAATAAACACTTTTCTGGATTGAGTGGTCTCTAGTCACTGCATACAAGCGAAATATAGAAGAAATATTTGTTTTATATTTTTTGAAACAGATTTTTCATCTTATATTGAGAGCAGGCAAACAATTGTATATTGGGTTTGTTACCTTGTCCCAGTTTTGAAGCGGATCATTTACAATTTGAGGAGCCTATATAATCCAATGCATACCATTTTATAGTTTGAACTTTCTTTTCAAGTGTGTTAGGTGGTGAGTACTTGCTGCAGGTTAGGGTGAGAATCTATCTTCAGTCGTATAATCTGAATGAAGGACGCAAATATAAAGGCAGATAAAGTTCCTTACGGTGCTCTCTTTCATCGAACACACTGTTTCATAAGGGTAATTTTTGCAATGTCAAACCAGGACCAGGAGAAAATTGTATCTACAAAACATTCAGCTTCCAATATAGTGGTCATACGGTCAAGGTCTTTATAATAAGTTTGCTTTGATCTTTATAATAACAATTAAGTGCTTATAATGAATGGTTCAACAGCCAAAAGGATTATCCAATGGGTTGCATATACATGTGTTACTTCTAACTTTTTTGTTAGCTAGAAACGGCATTGATGACAAATCAAATTTATTTTAATTGGAAGCATCTTGACCACAAAAGAAGGCGTTAAATACAAGTCCAAAAGAGCAAGTGAATCAATTGATTGGTCATATAATACCAGTATTATTCTATTATCGGGATGGAATAGATAGACATTTGGGAACAGGACAATAGAGCCATAGAACACGACCAAGGTCAAGATGAAAGATACTGCCGCGGATGCAAGGCCATAGGCCGTAGATTTTCATTTATCTCATTTGGAAAAGGTCATAGATTTTCGTTATATAAACTCATCAGTTAAACTGTAATCAACATGCAAGAGCCAGGCTAAAAAGCATTCAAATAGAAAAAGTCTGCCATGGATGCCTTGCACTATCTTGTTCTGTTGCCCTCCGTATTCATCATACTCTATCAACTCATTGTACGTAGAAAAGTTGAACGCAAAAAGCTACCACCCAGTCCTCCGAGTATTCCTATAATAGGTCATTTCCATCTCATAAAATGGCCCATACACGAAGCTCTCAACAATCTTTACAACAAGTATGGTCCCATAGTGTTTCTCCGCTTAGGCTCACGTCCAACGCTTGTACTCTCCACTCGTTCAGCCGTAGAAGAATTGTTTTCAAAATATGATATCATCTTTTCCAATCGTCCACTCTTGCCCTCCAAAAAGATTATACATTACAATTTCAATAACCTGGAAGCTCCATATGGCAGCCATTGGCGCAATCTCCGCCGTTTCTTTGCCCTTGAAGTCTTCTCATCAAAGAGTCTCCAAATGTCTGCTGACATTCGCACTAATGAAATAAGACTCACGATCAAACACTTGTTCAAAACCTCTTTAGGAGGGGCTCGAAAAGTGGACATGAAATCATTTCTTTACATGATGGATTTCAATATCTTAATGAAAATGGTTGCAGGTAGTAGATGCTTTGAAGAAGAGGAAATGGACACTGACACAGCCAAGGCCAAGTTGGATGAACTTAAGCAGAGATTTAATCCTATCATGCCAACGGCTTTGGGTGATTACTTTCCATTCCTCAGGTGGTTCAGTTATTTTGGAGCGGAGAAGACTATGGTAAAAGACCACAAAAGAAGGGATGCTTTCTTTCAAGCTCTGCTTGATGCACATCAAAATCCGAAGACATCTCCTTCGGTTACTGGTGGCAAATTGAGCCCAAAAATAGATATGATTGATGTTATGCTGAAGCTGCAGAAATGTGAACCTGAA
Organism: Boswellia sacra; assembly: GCA_013180625.2. Lineage (NCBI taxonomy): Eukaryota > Viridiplantae > Streptophyta > Magnoliopsida > Sapindales > Burseraceae > Boswellia > Boswellia sacra. The sequence goes on along the minus strand of SNVD02000067.1, from coordinate 299,111 downwards.
TTCTACACCGATGATGTGATCAAAGGAAATCTGGTGGTAATGCCCCAAAAAACTTTTTTTTTCCTTTCTCTAGTTTTTGGTGTTTTTTTTTTTTTTTTATATGAAGTCTGAATTTGACTAATTATCAATCATTTAATTGTCAAACTTGCTAGCTAGACTTACATTTGACAATCTTTGAGACTAATTGAACCTAACCCCTCTTGAGTAAATGATTAGTATATGAATCGTTTGTTTGTTCTGTTCTATGGTTGAAGTTGAAGTACTCGTGTAAACTAGAAACATCATCATTAGAAAAACTGATGTAAAAGATGGTGAATTCCTGGTCAAAGGTAACTTATTATGGAAATGCAATCACTAGTAATTGAAGAATATAATAAGGTATGTGCTTTTGAAGAATTATTTAGAATTCCTTTTGAAGTATAATCTAACTACTAGTGGCGTTTCAGGCAATGCTACTAGCAGGAACACATACCTCGGTGGTCACTATGGAAAAGAGTGTTTCAAGGCTTATATCACATCCTGAAGTCTTCCAAAAAGCAAGGGAAGAGATCGACAACCTGGTGGGACACTCTAGGCTATTAAGTGATTCTGATCTTCCTCAACTTCCTTATCTTCAATGTATTATCAATGAAACACTTAGATTAGATGTGGTAGGAATTCTACCTCCGCGTGAGTCGTCAGAGGAATGCACAATAGGAGGTTACCACATCCCACGAGGCACACAATTATTTGTAAATGTATGGGCACTCCACAGGGACCCCGAATTGTGGGAAGACCCCAATAAATTCATGCCCGAGCGTTTCCTACAGATTGAAGAACAAAAGGGAGGGTACAAATTCATGCCATTTGGTGTAGGTAGAAGGCAATGTCCTGGGGCATCATTGGCAATGAGACTAATGGCATTAGCAATTGGGACCTTAGTACAGTGCTTTGAGTGGGAAGCAGCTGAGGGCGAGAGCCAAGGTGCAGTGAAAACCCCTCCCAACAGGCTACAAGAGAAGTCTATTTGTGTCATATTTCGACCTCGTGAAGCACTTACTGAAGTCCTTGCTCAACTATGAATTGTAGAGGCTTCTGAAGAAGTTTCTGTAACTTTTCTTCCCCTTTTTTTTTGGTGAATGATGGATTTGAACTCTGGAGAGTCCTAAAATACGTTATAGGCTGGCTGGTTTCGCTGGTCTCTACAAAGAAATGTTAGACGAATAAACTGTTACTGTATGTTTTGTATCTATCCTGATAGACCAATGTAAATATAATCCCATGTGAAACGCAAGAATGTTCGAAACAGGAACAAATGCCACCTATAGATTTTAAGCGCATGCTTTCTATCATTAACGCATCGTTTCCTTAGTGTAATTGTTCATCATCGCAACGTCAACCAAGATAAAATTGCATCTTCAAGCCGTTCAGCATCTTAATAACAGAAGAGAAGAAGTACTAAGGACAAACGGTCATGGTTTTTAGAAACTTGTAAAACCAATGTCATACGTTTGCTTTGATCTTTCTAGTAAAGTATGTAGGTTTGTCTTGCATGCATGGTTCACAGTTGAAAGGATTAACATCCAAACGGTTGAATCAGTCCATATAGAAATATTTTTCATAGCAGCTAGCTGCAGCATTGATGAGAAATCAATTATATTTTAATCCGAAGCATCTTCTTTGTGAAAAAAAATCATTTGGATGTAAGTCCAAAAAGGTCTAGTGATTTTCATACCAGTACTGGCTTAGGAAATATACTAACAAATAGAAAAAAAAATGCGTTAGTGACAAAGCTATCTGCGATCCATTAATTACCATAGTAACATATAATTTGCCACTCTCTAGAAGGAAATCTTGTGCTGATGATGTGAAGACAATTATTGAACATTTATCGGGATGAAAAAGACTATTGGAACAGACCAATAGCGGCATACCATACCACCAAGGTGAAGATGATAAAGAGAAAATGACACGTAATTTATCTCATTCTGAAAAGGTTTACAAATTTTCTCATTATATAAACCCATCCATTTCCTTGTAATCAACATGCAAGGCCAAGCCAATAAGTTTTCTGTGCTCTGACAGAAAGAGTCTGCCATGGATGCTTTGCAGTACCTTGTTCTGTTGCCCTCCATCTTCATCATAGCCTACCAACTCATTGCACGTAGAAGGATTCAAAGCAAAAATCTACCACCAAGCCCTCCAAGTCTTCCTATAATAGGTCATTTCCATCTCATAAAAATGCCCATACACGAAACTCTCAACAATCTTTACGCCAAATATGGTCCCATATTGCTTCTCCGCTTCGGTTCACGTCCAACACTTGTACTCTCCACTCGTTCAGCCGTCGAAGAACTGTTTACAAAAAATGATATCATCTTTTCCAACCGTCCACTCTTGCCCTCCAGGAGGATTGTAGAGTACAGTTTCTCTGGCTTGGGAGCTCCATATGGCAACCATTGGCGCAATCTCCGCCGTTTCTTTGCCGTTGAAGTATTCTCACCAAAGCGGCTCCAAATGTCTTCAGATGTTCGGACTGAAGAAATAAGACTCATGACTAAGCACTTGTTCAGAAGCTCTCTGAAAGGGGCTCGGAAAGTGGATGTGAAATCATTTTTTTACATGTTGGATTTCAATATCATAATGAAGATGGTTGCAGGCAATAGGTGCTTTGAAGAAGAGGAAATGGACTTGGACACCGACGCAGCCAAGGACAAGTTGGATGAACTCAAGAAGATATTTAGTCCTGTCATGCCAACGGCTCTGGGTGATTACTTTCCATTCCTGAGGTGGTTCACTTATTATGGAGTGGAGAGGAATATCATAGAAGTACACAAAAAGAGGGATGCTATCTTGCAGGCTCTGCTTGATGCACATCAAAACCCTAAGACGTCTCCTCCGATAACTGGTACTGGTGGCTTTAGCCGAACCATTGATATGGTTGATATGATGCTGAAGCTGCAGGAATCAGAACCTGAATTCTACACCAATGACGTGATCAAAGGAAACATGATGGTAATGCGCCAAAGAAACATTTCTCTGCTTCCGATCTATTTAATTTACTTAGCAGAATTTGCATGGACAGTTACTAAAGTTAAAAAGTATTATAATCTAACTATTACTGTTCTTTTAGGCAATGCTACTAGCAGGAACACATACCTCGGTGCTCACAATGTACAGTAGTGTTTCAAGGCTTATAGAACATCCTGATGTTCTTAGAAAAGCAAGGGAAGAGATTGACAACTTGGTTGGACACTCTAGGCTAATAAATGAATCTGATCTTCCTAAACTGCCATTTGTTCATTGTATTGTCAACGAAACGCTTAGATTAGATATGGTAACTGTTCTACCACCGCGTGAGTCATCAAAGGATTGCACAATAGGAGGTTACCACATCCCGCGAGGCACACAGTTATTGGTAAACATGTGGGCACTCCACAGGGACCCCGAAGTTTGGGAAGAACCCAACAAATTCATGCCTGAGCGTTTCTTACAGAATGAAGAGCAAAAGGGAGTATATAAATTCACGCCATTTGGAATAGGTCGAAGGGAATGTCCAGGGGCACCATTGGCAACGAGAATGATGGTCTTGTCAATCGGGACCTTAATACATTGCTTTGAATGGGAAGCAGCTGAGGTAGGTCCTGTGGCAGCCCCACGCAAGAGGCTAGAAGAGAAGTCTATTAGTATCATATTTCGACCGCGCGAAGCACTTATGAATGTCCTTGCCCAACTTTAAACTGTAAGATGCTTCTGAAGACGTTTCTGTAACTTTTCTTTTGATTTTTTTCTTTTTTTTTTTCATGTTTCTTTTTGGTGATTGATGGTGTACTGCTAAGATCCCGAAAATAAGTTATAGGCTGGCGTTGCTGGTCTCCACGGAGAACTGATAAGCGAATGAAGTATTACTATATGTTTTATATCTATCCTCAAATGCTTTGGTTGATCCCTGCAATTAATGCTTTTGGTAATAGAAAGGGCAACGTACAAGCCTATACTGCTTTTAAGTAATCAAATATTTGATAAAAATTCTGAGTAGTAAAGGAAGATGGAAAGGTTCCAAGATGACGGCAGCAAGCATGTTATAAATTTTACTTTCTCCATGGATGCTAGTATGTATAGCCGACCTAAAGGCAGTGATATGCTCAATTCCATGGAATCAAGTGTTGGTAGAGATTATGAGTCACCCGTCACCAGGCTTGAAGACAGAATAGATTTATTTCTATCATATCCCTCAGATATGTGGACATGATTGTGGGAATCAACTTGGTTCACTCAACGTAAGTGATTAGTTTGTTTGATATATGGTTGAATTTGAAGTACTCATGTAAACTATAGTATGACATCATCATTAGAGAAAAAGTGATATACAGCAAGGAAAAAAAAACATAATGTCATGTAAAAGATGGTGAATTCTATTGATGGTAATTAATAAATCAATAGTGTTAGACCTACAATTCAAATACAACCAAAGTCTACACCCTAATATAATAGTCAACATAGCGAAAATTTACTAGGGGAAGTCTAGCATTATTGTTAATAAATTGAAATACACTTAATAATAATTGGAGAAATATTTAAGGAATGTGCTTTTGAACAATTTAGAATTTTCCTTTTAAGTAGAATTAATCTTGTTATTACTGGTGTTGAGGTAATAATGCTACTAGGAACGCATACCTCGTGATCACGATGGAAAAGACTGCTTCGAGAAAAGCAAGGGAAGAGATTGACAATGTGGTTCGACAATCTAGCATACTAAATGATGCTGATTGCTGATCTTCCTAAACTTCCTTATCTTCATCGTATTATTATCAGAAAATTAAACCAATTGTATTATCAACGAAATAGTAGATTAGGTGTGGTAACAGCTCTTCCTGCACGTAAATCATCAGATGAATTTACAAAACAGTTATTGGTAAATATAGCGGCACTCCACAGGGACCCCGTATTTTGGAAAGACTCCAATAAATTAATGTGTGAGCGTTTCCTACAAAAGGAAGAAAAAAAGTGAGGGTATAAATTCATTATAGCAATGTTAGGAGAAAATTGTATCTTTTAGCCGTTCAGCATCGCAGTCACACAAGGAAACAAAGTACAGAGGACAAACGGTAAAGATTCCTAATAACTTATAAAAACAATAACAAACGTTTGCTTCGATCTTTATAATAAGATATGTGAGCTTATCATGCATGGTTTACAGCCGAAAGGATTATCCAAACGGTTGCATCAGCCATCTATAAAGGTTTTCAAATTTTGTCATAACAAATCTAGCTGCGGCACTCTTTAGAAATCAATAATATCTGAATCCGGAGCATCTTGTAAAAAGAATTCATTCGCATCTGAGTCCAAAAGAGCACTCTAGTGATTGTCATACTAGTGACTTAGGGAACATACTAGATAGAAAATTGTGTTGGTGACAAAGCCATCTGGAATCCATTTTATTACTGGTGAACATATAATTTGTGACTCACTAAGAGGAAATCTTGAGACTTGTATTGATGCGAAAAAAATTATTATCGGGATAAAAAAGATTACTGGGAACAGAAAAATAGAGGCATATATACTGTACCAGCACGGTGATCAAAGATGAAAGAAATAAAAAGATGGTAAGAAAATGAAAATGACGCATAATTTATCCCATCTAGGAAAGGTTTACAAGTTTTCGTTATATGAACCCATCCGTTTCCTCGTAATCAACATGTAAATGTAAGGTACGGCCAAAAGGTATTCTGATAGAAAGAGTCTGTCATGGATGCTTTGCACTACCTTGTTCTCTTGCCATATTCATCATAATCTATCAACTCATTGTACGTAGAAGGATTCAACACAAAAAGCTAATACCAAGCCCTTCAGGTTTTCCAACAATAGATCATCACCATCTCATAAAAATGCCCTCTCAATAATCTTTACACCAAGTATGGTCCTATATTCCTGCTCCGCTTAGGTTCACGCACAACACTCGTGCTCTCCTCCCATTCTGCTGTCGAAGAGTTGTTTAGAAAAAATAATATCATCTTTAACAATCGTTCACTCTTGCCAGAGATTGTACAGTAATTTTCACCACCGTGGGAGCTCCCTATGGCAGCCAGTGGCGCAATCTCCGCCGTTTGTTTGCCGTTGAAGTATTCTCAGCCACACGATCAAACACTTGTTCAAAAGATCTTTGAAAGTGGATATATGTTGGATTTTAATATCATAATGAAGATGGTTGCAGGTGATAGATGCTTAGAAGATAAAGAGGAAACGGACTTGGTCAAAGCCGCAGCCAAGAGCAAGTTATTGGATCAACTTAAGCAGAAATTTAGTCCAATCATGCCAACAGCTTTAGGTGATTCCTTTCCATTCCTGAGGTGGTTCACTTATTATGGAGCAGAGAAGAAGATGGTAAAACCGCACGAAAAGAGGGATGCATACTTGCAGGCTTTGACTGATACACGTCGAAATATAAAGACATCTCTTGATTTGGTTACTGGCCGAACCGTTGATATGATTGATGTCAATGCTGAAGCTGCAGGATTCCGAACCTGAATTCTACACTTATGATGTGATCAAAGGAAACATGACAGCAATACCGAAAAGAAATATTTCTCTGCTTTCTGTGTTTATATCCTTTCCAATCTATCATTCTTAGCAGCATCGCATTACAATTCCCCCCAATTTATGATACTATTAAATGAATAGTTTGATTGTTGTATCATTCAAGTTGAAGTATTCATGTAAACTATTTACATCATCATTAGAGAATGTGATATAAAGCCAAGGAAAGAAAAAATTTATCACGTAAAAGTTGGTGAATTATAATTACATTCCAGTTCAAAGGTAATTTATAATTGGAATACAATCATTAGTAATTGGCAGAATATAAGGAATCTGTTTTTAAAACAATTTAGAATTTCCTTTAAAATAAAATCTAACTATTTCTGTTTGTTTTAGGCAATTGCTACCAGCAGGAACACATACCTCGGTGTTCACCCTGGAAAAGACTGCTTCAAGGCTTATAAGACATCCTGATGTCCTGAGAAAAGCAAGGGAAGAAATCGACAACCTGTTGGACATTCTAGGCTACTAAAAGATGTCATCTTCCTAGACTTCCTGGTCTTCATTGTATCATCAATGAAACACTTAGATTAGATGTCGTGACAGTTTTAGCTGCACGTGAGTCGTCAGATGAATGCACAATAGGAGATTACCATCTTCCAAGCGGCACACAGCTACTGTTAAACACATGGGCAATCCACGGCGACCCTAATAAGTACATGCCTATGCTTTTCCTACAGCAATTAGAACAAAAGAGAAGGTATAAATTCATGCCATTTGGTTTGGGTAGAAGGCAGTGTACTGGGGCGCCATTGGCAATGAGAAATATGGCAATATCAATTGGGACCTTAATACGTTGCTTTGAATGGGGAGGCAGCTGAGAGCGAGAACCGAGGTCCAGTGAAGCCCCCAACCGACAGGCTAGAAGACAAGTCTTGTAGCATCACATTTCGACCTCGCGAGGCACTTACAGAAGTCCTTGATCAACTTTGATTTGTAAACTTTGCTTCTGAAGAGGTCTCTGTAATTTCCCTTTCGAATTTTTTTTTCCCCGTTTTTCATGTTTCTTCTTGTGAGTGATGGACACCTCCTGCTAAGAATCCTAAAATAAGTTACAGGGTATGGGCTGGCGTTGCTAGTCTCCACTTAGAGCTGTTAACGCGAGAATGTTCGAAACGGAAGCAAAGGCCACCTCACCCATGCAATGTTTTTCATTAGTACACGGGCAACATAAACAATAAATCTTGCTTTCAGGTAATCGATATAAAATTTTTGCATCTCTTCCAACATGATGGCAGCAATTATGCAATAAATTTCCCTTCTTACAGATGTTTTGAGTAGGGTAGTACCATGAGCTGCCGCTGCTGCTCTTTTTTTATTTTTATCTTTTTCCAGTGTTTATTTCCAGGAAGAATAGAAAGATATGATGATTATATACTTAGAATCATTACAGGCGTGGAGGACAAATCTGAAACATAGATATTTAAAGGTTAGTCAACTTATTAATTAGCCTCAGAAACCATATGCTGCTAAAAGCAAGAAGTTGCCATATAAAACCTTTTGCTTGAGAGACTTATGTCTCAAAAGCAAAAATAGACGAGACCAGTTCTAGAACTACAAGCGATGATCATTTCCAGAATTCTTGCCTTCAATTCCAAAGTGTTGACAGAGATCAGTCACCACTCAACCAGGCTCGGGGACATAATAGATTTACTTCTATCTCCCTCTACGGGAATTATTTCACTCACAGGAGCTAAGAGAAACATAAAATAGATGCCATAATCATAAATAATTTTGTAATTGATGGCTTCAATACGCCAATGAGAACTAACAATGTAACGAATTACATGTTTATCAATCAGTCTGTATGACAAACACCAACTTAACTAAAAAGATTTGTATCCACGTACTCAATTTGAGATGTGTTTAAAAGCTTCATATAAATTTTAATATCAGAGGCCCATAATATGGAATCTATGATTCCAAGTTTTTTAGAAGTGCTGAAATGACGCTCGACCCTACATCTCTTCATTGCCCAAATTGACAGCAAAGTGGCCTATATTCCGACCCTGAAAAATCAAACAAAAATGAGTCCTCAGACTTACATGATCTAGTAGATGACAACAGTAAAACCATTGAAGAGGGTAACAAATATTCAAGAAACATCAACATAATATTAGTCATGACTATATTACTACAATGGGTAGGACATATAGTTGATTCTAAGCTTCCAAAAACCCAAAACAACAGATCTCAGTCTACCACCACTTTTGAAATGGTCCATATCACCCACCCGTCACAAGAATGGTACTTTAAAGGCGGCTCAGAGGGCATCCAATTTTCTCTAGAAAATTGATACCCTAGAATTTTCTAATTGATATCCTAAACTTTTTTAATTAATGAAATAACTCGAATAGAGATCAGTATACCAAAAAATGGAAGAAATATTAGGCAATTCTTGTAAACATAGCAACACACCATAAGCACAAAATAACCATACAAATGTTGCCATGGTAGAGAAGGAAGCAAACATATAACAAATCTGCGAATAAGCCTACCTCAGAAAGCATCCGCTGTTTATTCAGTAACTGGGTCCTTGCTTTATTGACTACAGAGTTTGGTGACCTGTACATCCTCTGAAACAGATACCATATCATTAGAAACAAACACACATAGCAAAGCGAAAAAATTATAGTAGAACTCCCAGTGAAAACTGAAATAACATTTATGTCATATTTGATAAGAATTGAAACATGGCTTCCAACTTAATTATTGTTATTACATCTGCAGAGTCTAGCTATTATAACTTGTCAATTAACTTACTAAAAGTTTCAAGAAAGAAAAAAAATTGACTCCCAGGAATGCAAGCATGAGACAAATTAAACAAAAAGAGCAAATTAAGTATGGAAACTAGAAAGAAACTCACCTTTTCACTACTTGATTTATGGTGTTCAGCACCTAGAAGAGGCTTCCGCTTAGGCGTGAATCCAAAGACATCATGAAGGAGTTCATTTTCCTGTTTGATCAATATATAAATTTTGATCATAAATAATCTATAACAAAGTGAATCAGATATTCAAACAAAAAAGTCAAGTAAGCCAAGCCTTAGGAAGAAAACCAACCTGCATATGCTTAACAAACCCACCCCCAAGAAAGTGCTTCAAAAAGTTCAACTGTTAAAAACTAATATTAGAAAGACCTTAACATATGTTGGCACTCATGGCAAGTACATATTAAGAAAACGAGGGTGTTGATAAAGGAAGGAGAAAGAAGAAAAACCTGCATCAGTTGAGACCAGGTTGATGTCTTAAGCAATTCGCCACCGATCTTCATTGATGCTTCAGGAGAATAACCATCCTAAAATCATGAAGAACAATCATTATGGAAAACCCAGAAACAGTTAGAATTCTGCACCAGCCCAATAACCATAAAAAGGAATCATAGGGAAATACTAAAAGGGCAATACCTCAAGAAACTCCAAAATATCCTTGAACAAGTTCCTCTGGTTGTTAAGATCTTTCTTTGCAGAACCTTTACCACCAGCTTCCATAGAAAGTTTTCTAACCTGATTTAGGATTTTTCCTCTCAATCCTTGTATATGAACATATCCTTCCCGAGATCCATCATTAGAACCATTAGAATCAGCAGAGAACTTCTCCAAACTTCCCATCTCAAAAATCACGGCCAGTGCTTCACCAGCAGCAATGCGTACAGATCGATCATCCTTGTCTAGCAGACCAGAAAAATATGAGATAGACCTGCATGATTATTCAAAAACTTTAAGTTTGCTTCTTTTGTCCAAATTGTCAAGCACTTAGTTATGGTTCTGGGGCTACAAGTATCTATATGTAAATTGAAGTTTCATATCCCAAATTGTTCAACTACCCAGCTGAATAACAATTATAACCAATCAAGACAGCAAAAACAACTTAGAGCAAGCGTTAACTCACTGCTGCCAGTGTTTAGGATCAACTGTCCATCCATCCAATGTTGTGAGAAGAAATGACCAAGCAGACACCACCGCTGTTATAACAGCCACTGAAGGTTTGACTGCAACAACCTATGAATGGAATACCATATTCAATCAATTCATTAAAATAAATACACCACTAGCATTATAAAATGATACACAAACTATGACTCAATATCAAACTACACAGAAGTAAGTGCAGCAAAGTACATTAGAACCCAGCTTTGGGTGAACAAGTTGCCACATAATTTGCATCGATTTTTCTGTTTCCTCTGGATCGGTTCCCCCAACAAATGTTATGACAGCCAAACACTCCAGCAGCTACAACAAATAATCCACATATAAATAAAATAGTGAGAACATTCTGCATAAAAACATCTGAAAGTCATAACAATTCATAAAACTGATACCAAAACTACTGAAATGTACAACATGATACATACCTTTGCTGTCTTTGTCGGTTCAGACCCCGATTTCAGAGCCAGTGAAATAGGAGTAACTGACTCTTCCAATATTTCACGCGCATTGTCCCCACATCCAACAGTCAAAGCCAACAGGCCTGGAACAATAAATCATTGCATTGAACATCAGATAAAATTACAGAAAACACGGAGAAAGGTAAACAACAAGGATGAAAGGCATACCAATTGCATGGGATGCTAAAGCTATCTCCCTGCTTGAACCCCGTTTGATGGAACCCAGAAATTGATGAAGTAAAGTAGCAAATCTAAAACAAACCCACAAGAAAATATGAGTCTCTAAACATTCGCCAGAAAACATTAAAATTTATACAAACAAACCTAATTGGAAAGAAATAAAAACATATTAAATGCGGAACCACTTACATATCACCTTTTAAAAAGCCAAAATAAATTAACAAAACGAGTTTCCCCTTATAGCAATTATAGCACTTACTTCTTTTCAATAAACTGATGTTGCAAGCTGCTATTGAAAGCTTCAATAATTTTAACCAAAGCTCTCTCTCTTGTGGAACCTCTTTAATTAAGAAAAAAAATATATACGAAGAAACAAGGAACATCAACATTCAGCTAAACAACTCAACATCAATCTTTGAATAAATATAAATATAAAGATTAATTCTATGTAAACGGACCTTTTTTCATACAGAGCATCTAAAGCTTCATCCAATAAACTATCTTTCTCAAAATGGACTTCATCAGTCCCCGACACCGACACAAGATCAGACTTCATTGTTGACGACGAACTTACACTACTATTATCATCGTCGCTATCTAACATCGCTGCATTTTTACGCTGTGAATTACCTGCCCAATTATCACAATAAAAACAAAACCTAATTTAATTCTAAACCATCTAAATTCACAACTAAATTTCTAATTAAACCTAAGAATTATTGAATTAAATTGAGCAATAACAATTAAAGAAAAATTATAAACAAAGAGCAAGAGGAGAGAGGCACTTACGCTTTCCCATGGCGGCGGCTTCTTAGTCTTTGGCTTAGTTTTGATGTCAGAACGAGCTACAACGTTGACTGAGAAATTGAGAATAAAAAAACTTCAAAAACAAAACAGAACCTAAATTGATCGAGACAGAAGATTGCAGAAACGACAACGTAAGTGAATCGAAGGACGATGTAGCCATTAAATTGTGTTTAGGGATTTGTTTTTTAATTTTTTATTTTTTCTACGGAACTAGAGAAGGAGATGCGTGGTGAAAAAATAGGAAGCCTTAAAAATGTAACATCAGAGGTGAGGTTGAGGAAGGAAAGGAAACAATTTTTTCATATTGAGAATGTGTGGTACCGAATATTCGGTGCAACTGTAGCCGAGCACAAGGCAGTCATTGTGCTTCATTACGTGGACCGTTGGAGGCCGTTGATTGTTGTGATTTGGCACCAGGACGCGCGGAGGTTTTATCGGCACGTGGATATGGGGTTGCTTCGCTGGATTTGAGGAGATGTGTAGAAATTGAGTGCCGTGATGTAGTTTGAGAGACCGGCGTTGGACTTGAATAATCAAAAACGGCAAGTTTTGCTTTACTTGTCGAATTGGATGTGATGTGGAAAGAAAGCTATGGTGGTAAAATGTAAATACGAGAGTTTATTGGATACTTCTTGCACCTTCTTTGCAGAATGGTCTAGAAATCTTTCATAAATTGATGCTTCGTTGAATTTTTCATAGAATTGCAATAAATGTCAATTTTCTATGCATATTTAAGTTTTTGGTATACATATATGTAAACTATAACTCAATGAAGATTTTGGTTTGGTGGGTGGCAATGGTATCGTAGATTTTAGAAAAATTATAACATTCATAATTTAGATTTTTTTTAAGATTTAATCAAGGATATTCCTCAGTATAATCCTGGAATATAGGATTTGAAGCGACCCAACAGGACGCGAAGATTTTTATTCTAATAAAGATTCTAAAAATTTCTTTGACGTCGATTGGTTAGACTGAATTGCTTTAGGTATGCCGAGCCAGATGGGGGCTCAAGAGTCAAGAGAGTGTTTAGTAACGCGTAAAGACAATGGCGCAAGTAAGAGAGAGTCATAATTTAAGCAAGCAACGTACGGCTGAAAAAGGCTTTTGTTTTGTGGTTGGTTTCGTTGTAAAAGTTAAGGAAAAGTAATTCACGCACAAAAATGTAGAAGCTGCATGGGCTTTGTCCTTGGCGAGCTTACCATTTGTGAGCCAGTCGGTACCTTGTGCTTATTGGACCGCCAAAGTCCAGACAAATTTTGATTTCAACCTTATAAATTATAATGGATGTGTGTCAAATTTGTAGCCAACCATCGTGACTGTATGACATATATGATGATGACATGACATGATCATTAATTATGTTCGTCGGAGTTGGATATAGGCTTGGCTTGCTTGCTTAACCTTAGATTAGGGGGAATAATTTGAATCGCAATACGTAAATACAATATGATTACCATAAAAATATGATATAGAATTAATAAATAGATTATATTTATATTAAAAATGTTCAATATGTCAATATATTTAATAACACGAATAGTTAAAAATTTTTTATCTATCCTTAACATATGAGTTTATTTAATAATATAAATCGTTACCTGTTAACAACATATATGTTATAAAACTAAAAATTTTATATTATAAGATAAATTAATTACAAAATAATAAATTATGATGATTTTAACAATATTTTATACTAACAATGATTTATATTATAAAATATTTTTAATTGATATAAATACATAAAATATAATATATTATACATAACTAGATTAAATAATTAAGTAAATTATGTGAACTACGTCGTTTAACATAACTTAAATATTCGATTCATTGATTCTCTTTCTTTCTAAGATTGTTTGTTTACTTTTGGATTATTATAATTAGAGCAACAAAGAAATATAGATTCTAATATCAAATTTTTGGTTGCCTTGATTTCATTGCATGAAAATATCATATTTTATAAGCTTTATCTTAATATACTATACTTAGTTTTCTTCTATGTAATATTTCTATTTTTTTTTCTTTCATTTAATTTTTATGTAGGTTTGACATATATGAATTGTAAGAAGAAGATTATGAAAGCTCTTATATTTACTTTTTTTATAGTCTTTTTTATTTTATTTTTTTGTTAAGTGTTTTTTAGATGAATTACAAGAAGAAAACCATGAAGGCTTTTATTGAGTGTTTTTTTTTTTGGTTAGTTAAAAGTTTTGAGTCATATTTAGACTTTCTTCAATATAATTAAATTATTAATATTGTTTTACGATCGGACCCTATGGGTTCCCTTTGATAAATAGATAGGATATGATTTTTCATTAATTGATATAAATAAAACATGAGTATGGACATTAAGACCTTCTAAGGAAATAGGTATGAATATCAATTTTTTAATAAATATAGAGTATTGATACTGCCATACCCTACCCTATCTATTGCCATTCACACGGTTTCTCTTTACGTCATGCCCCGAGCCTAAGCCTGTTGTTCTGGCCCAGCATCCAGTAGTGCCATCTAAAATGAGCTAAGAAAACATAACAATTGCAGGCCAGAGGAATAGAAATGTTTGTCAGCCTTACCAACTTGCTGCAATGGATTACAAGAGGGAAATTTAGAACACGAATGTACTTGAAATAGAAGATCGTGTAGTATGCTTGAGCCTGCATAGGATCAATTCACTTGGCTCCTTCCTTTTTAGCTCGCGTCAAGACCAATATAGTACCCATGACCACTCTCGTTAGTAATGAACATAATAAGGCTACATGTTGTTTTTCCTGCTTCCTGTTGATAAAACAAACACTATGTGATTTCCTAAATTAATTTTAAGGGTTCTTGCAAGAAAATTCGATATATATAGTTGTTTCGAAAATTGTCTACTTATTTATGATAACAGTCTCAATTTGCATACATATTCCAATTGTATTAGGATATTTTATTATCCTAATTTTACTTCAGCTTTTAAGAATTATTTTTTGACACGTGATTTCTTTTACGTATATATATACTTTTAAGTCGTTTTTGTTTTTATGTATTATTAGTTATTGTGAATTTGTGATAGACGGCCATCGATCCGCATGTTATTAGGTTGGAGCTTTTAGTACTGAAGATAGACATACTGTATTGATTTGAAAGTACAACTTTTTGGGCTTCTTGAGTGGCTTGCTTTGCAAATTATAAATGGCTCATGAAGACTACCTGGCTCTAGGCTTGGGCATTTGGCCCGCTGGGTCCGGGGCCCCGATCGGACCCGGCCAAATGGGGCGGGGCAGGACCCGCCCCGGAGTATTATTGGGGCGGGTATGGGGCTGTGAAGTCCAAGACCCGTCCGGGGCCGGGTCTGTCATCTAGACCCGTTGGATCCGCCCCGCCCCGCACAGTAAAAGGTTGAAAATGCAAAAAATTCAAATATAGGGACTT
The DNA here is from genome assembly GCA_013180625.2 of Boswellia sacra. Taxonomy (NCBI): domain Eukaryota; kingdom Viridiplantae; phylum Streptophyta; class Magnoliopsida; order Sapindales; family Burseraceae; genus Boswellia; species Boswellia sacra. The sequence goes on along the minus strand of SNVD02000067.1, from coordinate 283,742 downwards.
CGGAGAAATTAAAAGGGGATATTTTGTTAACTTTTAATATATATGGGTTTCCAGAGAATTTGACAAACCATATAAATAAAACCAGTTAATTCCATTCAGCCCCCGAAAATTCCTAATCTGATTTGAATTGAAATCCCTAACACCTCCCGACCTCCGTTCCTCCACCTCCCGATCGATCGAACCAGCCGCAATCTGCACTCCTCCGTCCAGTGTCCACCATCTCGGTAGCGCTCTTGGAGATCTTGGTCCTACTCGTTCGCGGTGACGCCACGATCGACAAAGCCGTGAATCACGTCCGTCTCTGCTCTGCCTCTGTCGCGATCGCCGTCCAGTGTCCACCGCCCGCCTGTCTCTTTCGCACTCGCCGCCGCCTGCAGTGCAGTGAGCCGCCTCCATCGCAACCGCCAACCAGTCGTCCTCTCTTCTCTGTTGCTTTGTACGTGTGACCTTATTTTGTTTTTGTTGTTTTTGTTATTTAAAGACTTGAGAAGAAATTAATTGAGGAAAGTAAAGGAATTGAATCAATTGATACTAAAGCTAGGCCATGTGAGGGAATTGATAGCTTGTTAGAATTGCACAGTTTCGTGGGATTAAAAGTTCGTTTTATGAGTGTGAAGTTAATATTTTTAGCCTGAGAAGGAACCGTTGGAGAAGGATTAAAGATATGCCTTATGTGTGCCGTTATTCAGGGACAAATGGGGTTTATGCTAGTGGCGCTTTGCATTGGGTTGTGAGTAGAAATGTTGAGGGTCAGGATTTTAATGTTGTTGTTGCTTTGGATTTGGTTGCTGAGGACTATAAAGAGGTACCTTTGCCGAAGTTTGAGGATAAGAATTTTAACTTGGAGGTGGGAGTGTTAGGAGGGTGTTTGTGTGTGGTTGCCAATCATTTGAATGTTCGTTCTGATGTATGGATGATGAAATTTGAAATTTTTTATTTTTGTGAGCATGTTGTATTTGAAATTTGATGGACTTATATATATATATTTTTTTATTTTTGTGAGTATTATGCACTTATTGAGTTAATTAGGTGATTTTATTGATGTGTTGGTATTGTTTATTTGTTGGATTGTTGTTTACTAGGCATAGACATAATTATATTTAAATTTAATGGAAGTTTATAAGGAAAATATGAAAAAAATTGTACATAGGCGGGGCGGGGCGGGTATGGGCCAGTGAATTTTTTTGGCCCCGCCCCGCCACGGGGCAATGGGGCGGGGCGGGGCAAAAACTAACTCACCAGGGCGGGGATGGATATCCTCTGCCCCGTACCCGCCCCGCCCCGGTTCCATCCCTACCTGGCTCTCGTTCTTCTTTTCTAAAAAACGAAAACGCCAAGCTAGCAGATTGTCAGCCGAGTCCAGATCCATTTTGATGCCCCAAGCCTTGACTATTCTGTAAACGTAACAGCAAGGTCATGTGTGGAGTTATGTACTGCCCTGACCCATGTGAAAATGAATAGATTAAATTGAACCAGACTTTGGATTACAAATGTAAATTCTATTGCAGACCATAACTCTGTCCCAAAATGTGAGCTCTATTAATTTTGACACCAAATATATAAAGCTCTAAACTAGCTTGCATCCAAAATCGATTAGCAATTAACAGTTACATTTGGTTGGTTGTTTATACGAGTATGAGCAAATTCAATGATAGTCCCAATAACTCTATGAATGAATAGCTGGTTTTATAAATGAAGCAGAGTTAAACTGCAAGTCTGCATAGTCCACACTCGATTTTCTTTTTTAATAAAAAATCTGTCGATTTAAGTTCATTTGGGGATTCACCAAAAAATAAAAAGTGCATCAGGGATAAGGATGACCCACGCTACGCATCAGGTCGTATAAATACAGTATTTAATGAGGAGATCAAGATGGAAGGGTGTACATGATGTATAAAATGCCAAAAATATATATATATATATATATATATATATATATATATTGCAAGTTGCAACTGCTGAAATGGAATCTAAAATTATTTAACCCCGAATGATTAATGAATGTCTCCATCCTCATAATGATTAGCTAATATATATTGAACAAACCAGTGACAGACACGAGATTAAATTTTTTGAGAGCCGAGTCATGAAAAAATATATTATAGATTAAGTATAAAAAAATACATTAATAAATAAAATTATATAATTAAAAAATAATATTTTAATCTTAACAATTTATAAAAGAAAAAATATAATAATTATATTAAAATTGTATCAACTTGATCATTTATTAACGTAACTTTGACATTTTTTCGAAGCTTGAATATCTTCTATAATTTTTTCTTTACTAAATTTTGTCTACAATTTATCTTTTAATATATATATAATGAAAGAGTTTACGAGAAAATGATCATCCTATATTTTATTACAAAGCTTAATCTTAACTATATATGGATAGTTGAAAATGATCATTAATTATATTATAAATTGGAGGAGACAGTATAGTTAAAAATTCCGTACACTATTGTTCTACAAATTTTCATTATGAATGTAGTTGATCGTCTTTTCTTTATTAATGGAAATGATAAAAAATAGTGAATAACCTTTCTTTATATAGGATAATTATTAATATAGGAAATATATTTAAAGAATAAATTTTTAGTTAATTAAAAAGTACTGCTTTCCTATTCAATAAATTTTAAAAACAAATTAATTTAATATAATAAAAGCAAAAAAATTTGTGAATCTATTAACTAAAATATCATTTGTATTCTTATAACTGACTATGTTAAATAAAAAATGTGGGGAGGCCCAAAAAAAAAATCAATTATTGTATGATTATTGTACCAATATTTTAAAGAGAATTTAGTTAAAAAAAAAAATTATGTGGTGGGGCCCGAGGCCCTCCAGGCCTAGCTACAGATCCGCCACTTGAACGAACAAAAAAATTAACAACCGAGTGATGGAGAATTCAGTACTCCTAGTATTTAATTGTACATTAAGAACATAAATGAGTTAATTAGTTTGGCTTTGCTTGTCTGTGCAAGTAAAAACCCATAATCGAGTAACAATGAGCATATATGTTGGCTGGAAGGATTTATGGGAAGAGATTGATACAAGCCAAAAACCATGCATGGCATAAGGCTTAAGAGTGGTCAAAGATTACTCACATAATTCAAAATTTCACATAGACGCAGGCCAAACACTTGTAATCAGATCATATCTATCCTCACAGCCAGGCACCAGGCTGCCTGACTACACTATACCAATCTCTGTCAGTGACAGTGACAATCAAAGTCGCAGACGAGGGTCCATGATAACAGAATAATAAAAGCAAGAAGAGTTGTCGAGTCTTCTCTTATCTCTATTCTCTCAGTCTACACAACGTCAACTAGTGGTTAAAAAATCATCTCGCTGTCGCAAACTGGTTGTTTCTTTATGGGACCGAAACTCCAAGAGAACACATTCAATAACTTAGGCCCATGTGTTGGGGGTGGACTTAAAAAGGCCCACCTAACTCTCGTTAGGTTTTTAAGGGTGCCCTGCCCTGCCCTGCCGTGCTCTTTCTCCACTTTAAGTGTGGGTGCAAAAGATGCAACAGGGGAAGCACCCATGTGAGCACACTGCCCAGTGGGTTTTGGAAGTAGGAAGTTTGAATTGGAAGAGAGAAGGATGACAGTCAAAACATTGGAAATCCCAATTCCAATACACTCCTGACTTCCTGTGAAATACAAGTTAAGATTAGCAGGCACTTTTGTTGAAAGAGATGGCATAAGAGTTAGTGTGTTTGTGGGGTATAAGCCCTTCTGTGTCAGAAATTTATGTGACGCCAACTACAATCATTCAAGGAATCGATCCTCCAGCATCATTTTGTAATTATCTGCAACCAGAATTATTTATGGCTGTAATTTCCTTCCCTGACAGCACTTCCAGTTTCCAGAATTCCATATTACTTTGTTCACCAAACCTCCCAATGTATCTTAAATATAATTTCTTTTCTTTTGTTTATTTTGTTGATTCGGGATCGAGTGGATGATATTAAATATAATTTTCGAAATACAAGAAATATGATTAGAGAAAATGAAATGTAACATGCGTGTTATATGGAAAACCTTTTTGCCCTACGGAAAATCGCATAGCTTAATTAGGTTATTAGTAAAAAAAGGGAATTATGACATTGTTTATAATTATTATAATGGTTTCAAGGTTACTTTACAAAATACCCAAGCTGCTGCAGCGTTGAATATTTCTCAAAACAAACTGCTTGTAGACCAAGTTGAATAGTTTATGGAGTACACATAACCTACTATTGCTCTTGAATAATTAATGGATTTCGAATACATAGCTAGAGGCTCAAACGAAATTTGATCTTGCTTGTAGATCAAGTTGAATAGTTTACACATAACCTACTATTGGCATTGAATAATTAATGGATTTCGAATATATAGCTAGAGGCTCAAACGAAATTTGATCCGTTGTAAAAATCTAAAGGGTATCACATTGATCTATCCTCTGACTGGTTTGTGATATTTAGATGAGGGTGACCCTATAAAATTAATGACAAAGGTCCGTCGACAAGAGGTTTCATTGGGTTGATGTAGGGTAACTAGGGTTAAGGAGGAGACATACGTGATACGACATTTTTTCAATGCCGGTTTCAATTACTCTGATCTTTAATATTTTCGTCGGTCACTGGCTATTATAATTGTTGCTGCACTTTTCTGGTTTGCATGGGTCCTCTATGACCATCCCTCTCTATTATGGACATTCACAGCTTGAAACAAGGTTTTTTCTGGGGTGTGAGATGGGGGTTTGGGAAATCCATCATCATATCTAACAGGTGGCCAGGCACCCACCTCTCATTTCAACCTGAAAAGTGGCCCTCTTCTTTTGCGTGTTTTCAGTTCGGATGATTATATCTGCAGCGAACTTGTGTTATTTATACTTTAACGTACAGGTCACAAATTAACTCAGCTGTATATGCTTTATTCAAATTCCTACATATATAATTGCATCTTCATCAGTAAGTTCACACATCTCTGGATTCAATCTTTAGATTAATTTATATCAGCTTATCAGAAACAATACAATATTCATGACATGCGTGCAATGGTTGCTTTTTCATTGCTTTTTACGCTCATTTAGGAGCAGGAAAAAATGAAAAAGGAGAAAATTCTTCTTAATTTGTGCAGTGGCTAAATTAACTTTAAAGGCGCACCTGCAGGCCCCGTGCATCAGGATCCAATGGGACTCGCCACATTTAAACCAAAAAGAGAGCAACCATGTGTCCTCAAAGAGGCAACATCATCTCCCTGTAAAGCATATATGCCCTAGCTATATATGTATGCCTTCGTACCCCAACATCGCTCATTTGCACTTACATATTTCTCATCATGCCTACTTTTTAAGGATGACGAATGAACATGTACTAATACTAGTAGATTACATTTTCTCTATCCCGAACTGCCTTATGCGATGACTTTGATAACACAATTGTATAGTGTCGGACTGTAGATGCATATAGAGAGCGAGGAAGTAAAGTCATCCAGAATATATATACATAAATATATATATGTATATATAGTTAGCTAGGTTAAATGAACACAAAGAATATTACGACCAGATCGTAAAGGTCTTCGATAACTTCATTCTGTTTACACAAGATTGATTATGTGTTCAAATTAAGCAATATTTTTTTCATTGTGATGCGAAGAAAGACTTATGTGTGTGTGTGTGTGTGTGTGTGTTACAAGACTTAAAAAAGTTTTGTAGAATGTTAAGAGAAAACGACATATATAGAGCTTGGTGTGGGCATATAGCATACATGAGGAAGAAAATTTGCCATGAGGCAGTTTCTTGATCATCGTGGGCGGACCATGCTGGTTCCTAGAAAATAAAAGCACACTGTCGGCCTAGAAATACAAAGACAAAAGTGCTAGTAATGTTGTACTGTGCTTATTCACTATTATTGATTCACTAGACAGCCAATAGTTTTATGGATATTCGATGACTTGATCGGCTCTTACGATTCCATGTGGTTGACATAACTGCAACAGCTGCAAGTCTGCAACATCCCAATCGAGATTGTCTTTTTAACAATATGTACAACAACAAAGTTGATTAACAGAGAAATGGCAGATTGACATCACATATAATTGCTAAAAACGAAAAAGAAAATGATAAGAATCGCTAGATAATCATGACAATCTCACCTTGAAATATTAATTCCTGGACCCCAGCTAATTATCTCTTTCATTCTTTAATAATCATCACTAATGGATAAAGCCAACATTTTTTTCTTAAATATCCACTTGTTATTTCCTATAATATATCAAAGTACCATATATTTTGGATCTGTGTACGACGGCAAAGAAAAGTCTTTATATAATCTTAACTTGTAAAAGAAAAGCTTTATATATAGTCTGGTTTATCTACAACTTAATTAATGAGATTTACAGCCAAAAAAATGACTATTTGTGAGCAGCAACTGAAGAAAAGTTTAAAGTTCTGGGCCTCGCCCTGGCTATAATAGCTAACACATTGTCGAAAGTCAAATTCATGTATTAATGAGTTTACCGTCACTTGCATGTGCTACATGTTTTCCTGTATTATTGTGAAGAGTGGCTGGAGAGAGGCGAGTGAAATCGAATTGCTTCTATCTAAAAGAGAACCTAGCTCCACTATACTACTACATCTATGTATATACTAACGACGAAAGATGATAGAACATAAATTTCATGCGCTGTATATACATACAATGATAGAAAATATTTATAAAGGACAGACATACAATCACACAATTTATAGGTCCGATAATTTACTTCACATATTTATGATAATAAATGCAGCTTGTTTATGCAGAAGTATAAGGATAAATATACATAATTTAGTATACAAATAATGTAACAGTTTATTATAAACAAGAAAATAGATAACATAATAAATACTTAATAAAAATTTTAAAAATGGAAAAAGAATTGACACGTGAACATATAATTAGTGCAAAGTTTTCTAGTATGTAGGATTCGAAGCAGCTTAAAAGTTGGATCTAATAATTAGATTAAATTATTTTATTAATGTATATATAAAGAAAGAAGGTACTTCAATTGGCTCGTCTCTAGCAATTTAAAAAATAAATAAATAAACAGCCTTGTTGACTTCGAGATCATTTATGAAGTAGCACTTCAAGTCTTCAAGTATCAGATTTTGCAAGCTATTGGACATCTTAAAAAGACCCCAGTAACAAGCAAGATTTCATGTAAATATGGTATGTATTAAGTGGCTATGGCGAAAGCAGCAATAAAAAAGAATCAGTTGATGACTAATAAGATTCCATAAAGACTTCCATAACCAAATGTCAATACCAAAGCATGCAATAAAAAACAAAAGTATTATACAAACTTTATTTTAATGTTTATCAATTTGTTTATGGTAGGAGGACTGCTACACTTATCGAAATCCAAGAATAAAAAGAGGCATGTGGGCACAGTTAACCTAATAAATCCGATTCAGAACATGTACCAATATATTAAAATAATGTAAAGAAAGTAATATAATAATTACAAGGTTACAATTAATAATTTTTAAGATATGAACTAATATAGAAATATGCCAATCAATAGTCATTAATTTGACAGTTAATAAGTTGGCTTTCGGATCTTGTGTCATCTTAATTACATACTAACACATGAGAACGGGCTTTTCACAACGCTCATGTATTTTGTTATTCAATGACTTGGTTAGTCTAAGTCTTCAGTTAAAAACTATTTAATTTGTGAGAAATTAATATTTTGTTAGTTTTATTATTCTTTTAGCAATGTCTCAATCTCATCTTCCTTGTAAATTATACAAGCCGAACCAATATTGCTAATTAACCAAGATACTATCTTGCATTTTATAATTAAAAAATTATTCGATATATGTGCATAAAAACTAAAATATTTTTTGTGCCTCCAGGCCAAGGAGCAGTCCAGTTGGCGGAGCGAGCGAGATGCCTTGGGGCTGATCCGAAAACCCACAGTTATAAAAATGAAAAAATAAAACTAAAATATTTTTTATGGGACAGTATTTATTTGAGTATTAGAAATAATTTTTTAAAATTTTGTATCAAAAACTTCCAAACCATCACTTCGTATATAATAATATTTTCTGTAACATGACGTGGACAGGTTTGACTGGTCAGGGTGGCCCACCTCAACCCCGAGCACGGAACAACAAAATGCCTCTTTCACGTACGACCCCATGTACGGTACGACCTGACGATGCCGCATCCTTATCTGATTGGATAGTGTAATTCACCCTCTATACTCCCGCGTGTCCATCAAACATCAACTTTCCACTAGTCCAAGCCCAAACTTGGTCTGTGGCCAGGGCTGAAGGCAGCAGCGGAGAGTCTCAGTCAAATCTCAAGTCATCGCAAAGTAACAACACAAAAATACACTAAAAAGAAATTAAAAAAAAAATTTATTACAATTTGTAGATCAGAAGATACATATAAACTTAACAAACTCCAGTTTAGGTTCAATCTATAACCGTCTAAGTAGCAACCCATTTTGCTAGATTTCAGTTCACAATCTTCATCGCCGTATCTCTCTGTCTGTTCAAGCTTTCAATCATGGTGGTCAACCACGTTTTCTCTCTTCAAATCATGCTTGATAATGTATCATCTCATTGAGTTTTGTCGGTTTTTTTTTTCCTTGTTTGCTTGGATACAGAGTGATAACAAAAATGGAAGATGATTCCTTCCCTGAGCTCCTTTGTCAAGAAAGTGAAAGTTTTCTAAATGAAGAGTTGGTAGAAGCAGACAGCTTTTGTAACTTAAAAGATTACAGTGATTTTGATGAAGAGTATGTGAAAATGTTGGGTGATAGAGAGATCAGTTTTGGGTTCAAGTCAGATAAATCTTTTGTGCTCAATGAGGAAACCAAATGTGCCCGCTTGGAAGCTATTGCATGGATTCTTAAAGTAATTTGTTGTTCAACAACCCATTTAGTTTTTTACTTGTTTGACTCTTTAGTTGTGATTTTATCGATATTTACTTTTTCCTGTATTAATGCAGACTAGAGCAGTGTTTGGATTTAGGTTCCAAACAGCTTATTTATCTGTTACGTACTTTGATCGATTCCTTTCCACGCGGTTCATTAATGTAAGCTTTTAATGTTCTTTATAATTACCAAAGGCTTTTGATTCAAAGTAAATCATTTTTGTTGTTTGTACTTGTTTCTAATTAAGTTGAGTTTATGATGTTGTTCAGAGTGAAAAATCATGGGCAATAAAATTGCTATCAGTAGCATGTCTCTCCTTGGCGGCAAAGATGGAGGAGATAAAGGTTCCAGCTCTATCAGAGTTCCAGATTGAAGAATTCAACTTCCAGAGCAGTGTGATTCTGAAAATGGAGCTTTTGGTGTTGGCAACACTCGATTGGAGAATGAAACCAATCACTCCTTTTGCATTTATTCATTTCTTCATCACAAAATTGGGCAATGATTCTCCACCAAATGACATCATATCCAGGACTGTGGCACTCATTTTGGCTACGATGAGAGGTATTTGGCTTCATCTTCAATTTGTAGGAATAACTTATCAATGGAGTTCATTTGATTCATTATTTATTTATGCATTCTTCCCATATGCAGAAATCAATCTGATGGATCATCGACCGTCTAATATAGCTGCAGCTGCCACCTTGGCGGCAGTGGATCAAAGACTAACAAGAGACGCATTGGAGTGTAAGATGAATTCCATGTCTTATTGTGGATTTCTTGAAATTGTGAGTCCCTTATTTATTCATTTACTTGTATCTATACCTTATTCTCTTCTTATTATAGGAGTTACACTGCTTGTAATCTGATTAATGTGCCATATTTGCGTCACAGGAAGATGTGTTCGCTTGCTACTGTACAATGCAGAAAGTGGAGATGGAGAAACTTAAAACTCCAAATATAAAATCATTGCCACATCTATCACCTAAAATTTTGAGCGCAACCAATGTCTTAGATTGTTCCTCTGTTTCTTCTGCTGTTAGCACTAAAAGGAGGAGGCTTACATTTAATGATAGTGATCAGAGTGGTGATAGACCAAATGAGAAACGCTTTTGCTAGAAAATGAGATTTTAAGCATAATATCTAAGGCTCATTAGAAGTGATTATTGGTGGAATGAGTGCTTTCAATCATTACTACTTTGAAATTTATTTGGGGTTGATTGAATATGTCTCCACAAGGAACAACAGGGAAAGGAGATACAGAGAAGGAAAAGTAAAACAAGTTAAAGCATATAAAAGTTTATTTGTTATTAGGCCAATGCTTGCTACAAGGTGCAAAAGAGGCCAGAAGAGAGGTCTTGAAAGGCTACTTGTTAAGCAATTGGTTCATGTGCTTACTCATCGTTTATTTTATTTTTTATTTTTTTTTTCTCTTTGTGTTTTTCATTCTCTGTATTTTTATTTCTTCCCTTTCTTGCTTTATTTATGGGATTAAGATGTCTCTTGTAACCCTACCTTTTGATGGGATGCTTGGGATGCTTTCTTGTGGCTTTAAAAAGGCTGATAAAAACGTGGACTAAGAGGGGAAAGAGGAGCTCTGTTTGTGTGATTTGATGCATCTATGTTGCATGTTGGCCATCAGAAAAGTATTGTAAAGGTGACTTTGATTGGATTTGATTGAATGTTTGGGGGGATGCTCTTAGGGGCTGGCGGCGGGCCCTGCTGTCCTCCCCTGTGAAGTCTTGCTGTGTGGAGCTTTGAGGGGTCATGAAACCCAAGACATTGTTTGTGGAATCAAAAGGAATTTCTATGTTGATTATACTATGATGGATATAGTTGTGCGCTGCAGCTACATTTTTCCATGTCTCAATGATGCAGGATATAATGCCATCTTTTTACTCAAGAGTTCATTGTTCTAGTTCTATAACCAATAACCAAAACTTGTTCAGCATGGAAAATGCCTTCAAGATCGTTAGCATGTTAACATGGAGCTTTTTGGCTACTTCTGTTACTGTTAGTATCTCCTCCTTACCTTTTCCAACTTTTATCTAGGTAACAGAACTTGCTTGGTAATAAAAGATGATATTCAATGTAGAATTGATTGAAGACTGAAGTGACAACATGCTATCCATTTGTTTAGAAAAGAATGATTTGTCCTTAAAAAAAAAAACCTGCAAAACAATCAAAATCAAACAAAAGCAAGACTATTCCCCTTAGGAGAAATCTGCCTAAATTATATTTGGTGCAGCAAGCTACCTACTGCTAGCAATTCATTTGTCCTTGATCGCCAATAGGAAAACGCTGTGCGGTCAAAACTAGCAATGAAGTTCTTGGTACCTTTCTGGCACTAGTACACTTATAACCTGCCTTCTCTTGATTGTTAGGTCAACATTTAAGCAATGTGTATCTTGAGACTTGACAAGAGCTAACGTCAGAAAGTTACTGCTTTCATCTCAGCCCTCTTGGCTTATGCACGAAGCTTAGTCTCTCTCTTTCTATTGTCTGTGATAGTTTTGTCTGTCAAGTCCCGTCTGCATATAATGGCAAGTGGCCATTGCAACCTCAAACATGGCATGTGCCTCCTCCATGGTACATGTACCAACGCTCAGAGAAGGAAATTTCCTAATGACAGTATATTGGAAACAGCGATGAACCCATTAGGAGTGTTTTTCTTCGATTATACGATGATAAAGAGTGATTTGCTAAATATCATCCTTCAATCAGTTCAAATGTTTGGAAGTTTTATTACAGGGGGAAAAGGTAACGATGTAGGATGTATTATAAATAAATTAGGGATTTTAATTATATTTTAGGGATTTTAATTAATTAGGGATTTTGACTTCCTAAATTAGGAGTAATCATAATTTGAGTTATTTTCGTAATTAATAGTTTACTATTTTATGTAGGATTTAAATTTTGATATTTTCTTATTTAGTTGGAATTAGATTCAATTTTCTAATAGATTCTATTTCCTAGTTAAGTTATGATTGTCGGCACTATAAATAAATGTCTTTAGTTATTTTATTTCTTAGATTTGGTTGTTATTGGTTTTTTGATCTTTTAGTAAAAAGATTGTCTTCTCCCTCGATTTTACTCTATTTCTTCCTAAATTTTTTTAATTGTTTCTCCCATTTCCTCTGTCTACATCTCCCTCCCTTTCTTTTAATTTGAGGATCCCTCCCTTTCTTTTAATTTGAGAAACTCAGTTCTTCATCAATTGATAGATAGATTCTAATTCCAACTAAATCAATTTTGAAATAGATTCTAATTCCAACTAAACAAGAAAATATCAAAATTTAAATCTTAGATAAAATAGTAAATTATTAATTAGGAAAATAACTCAAATTAGGATTACTTCCAATTTAGGAACTCAAAATCCCTAATAATAGTCAAAATCCCTAATTAATTAAAACCCATAAAATATAATTGAAATCCCTAATTTATTTCTAATATGTCCTACATCAAGTAATACCTTTTTAAGGCCTACGATAAGAAAATTTAATCATAGATATTAGGAAAGTACCAGGCTGGGTTTCATGATCTTGCCATATACCAACACTGTTATAATGTACTAATTAATGTTCTGTAGCAATTCGGGAACAATTCAGGTTACCAGCTTCTCAAGACCATTTCGGTAATCGATTTTATTTATAAGCCACCTATTTATATACCAGTTCCACGCTTTAGTCTTTACTCGCATACAACATCCTGCCAAGTCGACTGGTATGAATTGGGAGTCTGTTACGGTAGATAGAGCATTTGATTGCACATGGCAGGAGCCGAGCGCTATTGTCATTACGAGAGTTCCTCTATCACATTTGCTGTAAACTTTATGAGTTTTTCCGTCGAGACGCAATCTTTGAACGTGGTGATTGGACCTGCGGATTCTTTTGATAAGGACACGTATCACTTCACTGTTTCTAATAGTAAGCGATTTTAAATCATAGCAAAATCCAAATTCATTCAGGAATATCTGTGCATAATAAAGAGGCTCCTTTCCAGGTCTTAATAGAAATTAATCCAGGCATTTATTATCGTCCTAATCAGACCGAAGTGCCTCTATCTCTGATTCTTAACCCCGAGCTTGGCTACCCACTGCCTGCCTTCTAAAGCAAAATAACACGACCATGTTCTTGATTATGCTAAACTTGAAAACTCAAAAACAGTTGTCCCAGAAACATGCATGAACAAAATATGGGAAGCTGTAGGTGAAAATCATCCTAATTCACAGAAATATAAGACGACCAAGAGGCAAAACAAGGATCAAAGAGACCAGCCAACCATTTTTTTTTCCCAAAGAGCTGTTTAAACTCTTCTCGTTTACTGAGTTCTAAATTTTGAATTCCTTCCCCAGCCCACCACATACAAACTTGATACGCAGAAAACTTTGCGGGATATAATATTATCCCAAATAGATAGGCCCAGAGGATTTGAAACTTAAATTAAAGGATGAATCGATAACTTTTTACCACTAGCCCAAGTGAGCTAAAATTTGTTTCATTTGAGAAACAAACAGGTTGGAAAAGGAAAGTTAGTCAATCAAGGAATTACCCATGAACATTTAAGTAAAATTTCTATGTTCAAGCAAAAGGCCGAAGACACAAATTACAATTTTTTACCTACAAAGCTAGGTGGCCAGAAGTTTCAAACGAAGTTAAAAATGTTCTACAAACATGCTTCCTGAAATCGTTGATTATTTAATATCCAGCTCTAGCCTAAAAAGTGGCCCAGGGCATTGCAATATAATAGAATTTTTAGCTAACAAAAGATATAATTCGGGACTAGGGGCATTTTTTTTCCCTTTATTGTTTGAATTACGAATTTAACTGAGTTTCAGTGTTTTAATTTTTTTTTTTTAACTTGAAGAAGGATATTGACAATTTAATCGCATGGATATTTAATATTTTTGGTAATCATTTCTAATTCTCTAAAATAATCCCTAACTTATAATTTTTTTTTTTGTCACGCAAATCCCTTAGCATCACAGTTTTTACGCAAATTGTGAATCATCAATCAATCCACTTTCCTGTATTGAGAATTAATCTAACAATTATTGTTGCTAAGATAATTTATTTAAGCATATTAGATTGAATCTCCGTTGAAAATAAATTGATCAAATAGCTCATAATTTATTTATAAATTTATGTAAAAAAAAAATGATAAAATGGAACCTAACCTTTAGTTTTACTATTATTATCCCTCCACAATTCTATAAATATAATTTGAATTATTTTATTATCGCGTAACTTGTTCTTACGTCAGATAGTATAATAAAAAGCTATAACTAATACTTGTTAAATAAATGATAAATCTAACTCATAATATAATTTATAATCTTTTAATACTTTAAGATAAAATAATTAAAATTATAAATTTTATACTATTTAAATGGCCATATTTAAATATTAACTTTTTCATCAAAAATCCCGAATACATCAAATTAAAACACTAATGAAAACAACACAAAGAAAGATATATACATAAAAATATCAATGTCAAATATTTCAATTCAGATTGATAAAATGAAAAAAAATAATAAAAGAACATATCAGTCTAATTCATATATTCAAAACTATTCAAACTTCAGTAGATTATAACCTACATCATATTTCATACAAAAAAATAAACACCAATGAAGTTAGTGTGCATTGTATTGTTTTGGTTGTTTATCTAATTCGATGCTACGGGGATCAACTTCAAAGCAGCTGCAATTGGCATTCCAAGGAAGCCGAGTACGACGCTCACAAACCACTGCCGTAAAGTGAGAGGATGTGTATTTGCAAATGTACCAAGGAACTCGATGATTACAATTTGAAAGAGGACAGTGCAAGCAAGAACAGCCACGAACACATAGTTCTTCAGTATTCCCTTGAAGACATTTATCTTTTCCATCTCTCTGGAACTGATCTCATTGAACACCTGAAAATATATGTTTATGTGAGCAACATAGCTGAGCAGATACAGAATTGAAGTCCAACAGAAAACAAGAAGGCACGAATCTTGCAAGAGCATGCTACCATTTAGTCTGTCACAGCATAAAAACTTTGCAAAACATAGAGAACGAAGCATTAAAAAATAAAGATATTAAAAGTAAATAAATGAATGCCCGCATGGCTCTGGTCACGAGAATTTCAGAATAATTTCAGGATTTACTTTCCTGAGGTATCAAATGAGGCTCTTTGTCCATTAGGTAATGGAAACTAGTACTTACCTGGCAAAATACAAAAGTGTTGAAAATAAGGGTATTCAGTATCAAATCTTCGTCATCAACATCATCAAGATTGAAAACTTTTTCTCCTCTTGTCTGAAGATACCATATCACCAAAAACTGATAAAAAGACTGCCCCAAAATATTTCTCCACATTACATTACTGATGAAATTTCCTTTCCTACCAACTGGCGATCTCTTCATCAAGTCATCGTTAGGAGGTTCTGTGGCTAAAGCCAATGCTCCTAGAGTATCCATGATCATGTTGACCCATAGAAGCTGAACAGCAGTGAGGGGAGCTTCTCCTGAAAGCATGTCCCACCCAATAACATAAGAGGGATTAGTAGTGTCATGATACACAGAAGTTACTAGTCTGCTGTAGAAAAGATCACTGTCTTCTTACCCGTCAAACAGGCAGAAGAAAAGTTGACAATTAGGGCGACCACATTGACTGTCAACTGAAACTGAACAAATTTTTGAATGTTTATGTAAACCGAACGTCCCCACTTGGCAACAGTCACAATTGTAGAGAAGTTATCATCCAATATTATGACATCTGCACTCTCTTTTGCCACCTGTGAAATCAAAGAATGGTCAGAGATAAACTAAGAGAATTTCAAAAGCGAGAATGAATATATAATAGGTCATAAGTTAAGTAAATCTCTTTCTTCCAAGATGAGAAATTAAACAAAAGGCATCCAAGCTCTACCTCTGTTCCGGCAATGCCCATTGCAAGCCCAATATCTGCTTCATGAAGTGCTGGAGCATCATTTGTACCATCACCTGTCACAGCAACAACTTCCTGAAGAGTGGTTCTGAGATGTTTCACAAGGGTATGCTTGTCCATTGGTGAAGATCGAGCCATCACCTGAGAACGAAGAATCAATCAATACTGATTATTATACAAGTTTCCGGTCCTTACAGCTCATCTAAAAGTGCAATTTAAAAGCACTTTTGTACAAGAATGTTTATCAATTATTGCTGAAAGATTTTCAAGGGTTCAAATTGTCATCGTAGTAAAACAATTATTGTCCTTTTATAATTTCTTCAATGCACATGTTCATGAATTATCAAAAAAAGAGGAGGTACTTTAGCCCAGAGTACAATAATCTAAGACAAATAAAACAAAAATGCAAACAGAAATCTGGAATTGGCAGATAATTTAATGCAGTAAGTTATTTCAAGCAAATAATACAGAATAATCTACTAGAACAAAAAGCCGATAGAAGAATGTTTACTGGAATAAATATATAGAAGCTCGTATGTTTCAACTTATATATTAACCAAAAGAGTTTTTTTTTTTTAAAAGAAGTTACTCTTTTAAATTGTTTTAATATCATTTGACTGTCATTTAAAAAGAGTTTATTAGTGGTTACATAAATTATTTTATGCATTTTAGAAAAAGCTAAAAATTAAAGCTTATTTAATGAACTTTTTTTGAGGTTTTTTTTTAATTACCAAGTATTAAAGATGCTCTTATTTTATTTTAAAAATTTTATCTTATTCCTCGTTCATGATAGAACTCTTTTGAATAATTTAATATTAAATATAATTATTTGTTTATCCAATTTAACTTTTTAATAAAAGCTCTATTTTTAGAACTTTTACTCCAATAAAATCTTATAATAAATGCACCTGTATTTTTGGAATAAGGGCACTCAATTCCTTCTCGCTTTTCTCACGGAAATCTGGACCTTGAATTGCAATACCATCATCAGTCAAAATTCCGCATTCCCTGGCAATAGCCTTTGCCGTGTTTATGTTGTCTCCAGTGACCATCCGAACATTAATGCCAGCAGACCTACAGATTGCAACAGACTCCTTCACGCCAGGGCGGACAGGATCTTTAATACCCACAATGCCAATGCAAGTGTACCCTTCAACGGGAATGGGACCTTCAGCAGAGAAATCATTTCCAATTTCCATGTAAGCAAGGCATAGAGTTCGGAGAGCTTCATTAGCAAATTGTTCAATAGTTTTATTTAGATGATTGAAAGTTGCATCATTGAGAGGTACAGCCTCGCCATTGGAGTTCATAAACTTGTCACATGCAGCTAATACTATTTCAGAAGCGCCCTTATAATGTGCCCGATATCCTCCTTCTGGAAGCTCTATAATCACTCCCATTCGCTTTTTTGCAGAGTTAAAAGGTTCAACTTTCACAATTTTTGATGCTTGTCGTTCTTTTTGAAAATCCCCACCAAGCAGCAAGCCAAATTCTAATAGAGCAGTTTCAGTGGGTGTTCCCAGTATTTCAGTTCCGTTGCCTTGACCTTTAACAATCTCTCCCCCAGTGTTGTTAAATATTGATTGAAGTAGAATTTTCATAGCAGAAACAGAAATTGAAGAGCCTAAAGTAAGAGCACCCTCAGAGGTGCTTACTTCCTTGACTTGCAAACAAATGCATGCTTTGACAACAGTCATGTGGTTGGTCGTTAACGTGCCAGTCTTGTCACTACAAATACTTGTAGCCGATCCCATTGTCTCACAAGCCGCCAGATGGCGGACAAGAGCCTTATCATTCATCATTTTTTTCATGGCAAAAGCAAGACTCAGAGTTACAGCCAATGGTAGCCCCTCGGGAACAGCAACGACGACAATTGTAACAGCAACAGCGAAGTATTCCAGTATTTTCATGGCATCATCTCCAGACCAGGTCCAGTGGGTCCCTTCTTCCAACTTTTCACTAAATAATCCTTGAACCAGTACAGCAAATGTCACAACAGCAAAAAAGAGGCCAATTTTCCCAATGATGGTTGCCACTCCATTCAGTTTAACCTGCAATGGGGTTTCATCATCTCCTCCTTCACTTAGAGTAGCCATCAGTTTCCCCCATTGGGTTCTCATCCCAACTGTGGTCACAAGCATCTTGCATGTACCATCCTGAACTTTGGTTCCAGAAAGGAGAAAGGGATTTTGTTCATTCACGTTAACTGGTTCACTCTCTCCCGTTAAACTGGATTCATTAATCAGCACAGAAAATCCTGAAACAAAAAGCCCATCGGCTGGGACCTGGTCCCCAATGGAAAGATGAACAATATCACCAGGTAGCAGATCATATATTGAAATCTTCTGCCTGCACCCGTTTCTGGTGACTTGAACTGCTATTTTTTGCTTCTCCTTGTCCAAATCTTTGAACTGCAGAGATTGCTTATAATCACTTGTGGCAGTTACAAACACGACAAGAAGAATGCTTGCAACAATTCCAAGCCCATCATGAGCACCCTTTGGCCATCCCTCCATTACTATACCAACTACCAGAGAGACAAAGGCACAAATAGCTAGTATCATGAGGGTCATATCCTGGAGGGCTTCCCATACAAAAACCCAAAATCCACGCACTGGGCTTTCAGTGAATTTATTAATTCCATAAATTTCTTTTCTTCGATCCAACAAATGCTGGGAAGTAGGAATACCATCTGCGATTGATGTGGAGAGCTTCTCTGCAATACCCGGAACCCCACCATGAATTTTCAACTTTTTGATTTCATGGTTTTCTACAATCGATCCCAACTCTTCAGGGCATATTTGAAAGCCTGTTGCTTTTATTTCCTCAGGCACAGTGTATTCACTGGACAAATTTAGACCTGTAGCCATACAGGGGGGTTACACGGAAAGAATAGAGAAAAACCTAAGAACATCTCAACCTTTGAGTTTGATCAGTTTATGAGATTCATACCATCGATAAACTGAAGTGCAGCTTTTGAAACCAGTACAGCTACTCTAAACTTCTCCTAAAAAGTTACAGGGCGGGAAAGAACATCAAAATGCAAGAATAAGAAGGAAGTTTTGCTTGAGTTTAACATACTCGGTAATCTTATTCTTCATGGGAGCCGTATTACAAACTAATATATTTCATGCTATTTCATTATCGATATATAGTATATATTATATCAGAATTCAGAAGCACAATATAGGCCACCAGATTTCATCATTCATCAGATAGCAGAATTTTGGTCAACTGGACTAAATGCTCTTATGTAAAACAACTACTGGTATGCGAAATCTCTTCACATGATTCCAGAATAAGGGCTATTACTGTTACTAACTTAATATTTTCCTAGAATTTCAACTATGCCCACATATTACTGGCCAACTCTGGTTAAGAAGGATATTGCAGATCAGTTAATAAGGGGTACATGTTATATCAGAAACTTTTGAAATATCGTATATATCTTAAAGGCAGAGATTTAGGAAGGGTTGCAACCGGATGGTCCACAACTTCGAACACTGTTTCTATCAACATACACCTTTGTGAATTGAAAGTTGGAAGTTGATGAATAAATCCACGGAGTTAGATATCTAAGCTCCTGGATGAACCTTCATCCGCACGCTGCAAAGGATTCGGGTTCTATCTTGCACTGGCTTGTTTCTAGTGTAACTCTATGAGCTAATGCTGACAAAAGTTTACGATTGAATCTTGCGAAAAGAACCCCCACAATAACGCGCCGTCGAGTCAAGGAGATCTATAATAAATTGTGGAGAAGAGAAGACCAACTTCCCATCCTCAACTACATGAAGCATAAAACTTAGAAGCTAAGCTATTGAAAGAGTGTGCGTTCGCCAGATTGCAAGAAGAGAAGCAGGGCTAGTTTCGATCTATAACTATTAATGTTCTTTACAGTTACTATTACCCAAAAAAAAAAAAAAACCTAATTATGTTACTCATATTAGTGAAAAGTTCTCATCCAAATCAGTAAATAAATTACCAAACCTGATTATTGCGACGAATGATCTCAGCTTCAGATCTCTTTGTGAGATTGGCTGTGAAACGGAACCTTCGTTTCGGATTTTTGACGATTCCACAGAGCTTCCTCCATCTCCGAAGCGCCTCTTCTGATGAGTTCTTTGCTTTGACATCAAAGTTCTCATTCAGGTAATTCTCCATTCCTATTCAGTTCCTTCAGATGGAAATCAAGCTTTTAACATTCAGACACACAAGATCTAAAAAAAAAAAAAAAGCACCGGAATCACATCTCATCCCATGGTAGTATTAGATTCAAATTGAAGCAAAGATTAAGGCTATAAAGCTGAGATTTGAAGATATTTCGAAGATATTTTCGTCTCATTTTTTCTGGAGCTCTTTATTCCAAAGGGACCTAACTCTTTTAAAAGCTTCCGCGTGAAGATTTTAAAAGCTCACGCGTGAAGATGACTTAAAATTGACTTTTAGCACCAAAAGCAAGGCTCCTTACTCGGAAATTATTTCCGGATTCGCTCTTCCTTTCTCCTGAAGGCTTAGACTCGCTTCTTTCCCTGTTGACTGAAAAAACTAGCAAAACGTTTGAATTTGATTCAGACAAATAATTTACATTTATGACAACTAAGTACTGTATTATTGCTTTTATTTAAAAATCATACTTTATTCCCTTTTGTAAAAAGTCTTGGGTGCAGCAGCTGCAATGCCGCGTACCCAATCACGACCCGTCACATGCGTGCCACGCCATCTCTCGTGGTGCTAACGTGCCTTGTGATTGGATGCACAGCATTGTAGCGGGGCGCACCCAATCTTTTCTCTGCTGCTTCGCTACCAATATTCTGATTCGCCGGCATCATTACGCGTCTTGCCCTGTTGTTGGCAGCGCAAGAACATAACAGTGGAGAATTTATAAAGGTTCTTTCCCAATCTAACATAAACATCTGTCAAATGATTGAAAGTATTATTTGTTTAAATCCCATAAATGTCGCTGTTTTTTAAAAATATTGTAACATATTTAAAATAACCTCTCGATAAAATTTATTTATATTTTTAAAATAATTTATTTCAATATTTTTTTTCTTGAGGGGATACTTTTATCTTTCTATAATTAATAAAATTTAAGATAATAATTTCATTAGTTTTTGGATGTTTATGTCATTTTATGAAATTTGTGGATTTTGATGATGTGTATTTTTATGAATCTAATATTTTTATTTTTAATTGAATTTAAAAATATATAATTATTTTTAAATTTAAAAAATATATATAATTAATATTAAAAATAAATTATATTAAAAAATATATAATATAAAAAATAGAATTTAAAATCATAAAAGAATAGGGTGTGTGTGAAAGTCGTGTCGAACTCACGTTCCTTTAAAATGCTTTGGCCGGGATGGTCTACTACAAGGAACCTCAGTATTTAATATTTACCTTTTTTTTAAAGGTATCGTTGTAATGGGACCCATGAGGACACGTATCATAGCAAGATTGGATGTGAACTTATTGGTTCGGCAGTTGGGTTTCGCTTTTAACCCCGTAATTATGTTCAACCCCGTAATTATGTTCAAATTCAAATTTTAAATTCAAAATGGAGGTGTTCAATGCTCTGTAATTTCAAATGTTCATTTATAATTCAACGACCTTAAAATTTAACTTCTTTTTGCTTAATTTATAAATAGGATAATATTATAAATCACCCCTGAAGTTTAGTTAATTATCATATAAAAAATCTCTTATATAAATATATCAGCGCAGTCCATAATGTTTACGTTTAAGTTTCATCTAGGTCCAATCAACGAATTCTATTAGCTTTCAAATTAATGTTTTGAGGTATTTTAGTAAAATGACATAGTTTCATATTAGTAAACGGTTATAAAAATAAAGACAAAATGATATTTTTAATTTTTTTCTCAGTTTCTACACAAACGGAACTCTGTTAACTGGACTTAGATGAAGCTTAAATACAAACATTAGAGACTACGCTGATATATTTGCATAAGAGACATTCCGCATGATAATTGACTAAACTTCAGGGATAGTTTATGATATTATCCCTTTTATAAATCACATTCATACAAAAAAAATATAGTTAAATTATATATGCTATAACATAATTAAATAAAAAAAAAATTTATTTGTAAAAAATCATATCAGATATTTAAATATAATATGAAACATACATAAAACTGAATCAAAATAAAAAATGATAAATGTTTTTAAATTATACATTAATTTTTTTTTAAATAATGAAATTGTTAACTGCGTGTCAAACATTAGGTAGATCTGTTTGATAACTCGCATTCAAGGTTCCAATATTGGGGGGAATTCGTTGAAACACGCCTTTGTTAAAAATAATAATAATCATAATAATTTAAAAGGGACATGATAAAATTTGATACGTTACACAACGTCCCAACTCCCAAAGATGGACTCGTCGTTTGTCGTTCTTTTTTTGTTTTCTATTTATTAAAATGGCACTAAGAACATCGTTTTATATTGTTATCTACTTGAATATAATATTCGGCTTTCGGCAGGTAAAATATATCTTTCGGTTTGCAAAATTTCGAAGAAGCTTCGCAAGGTTGACTGTGGGCCGTAACCCTAGTTGAATTAAGATATTATTTTTAGAAACAATATAATTTTTAATATTAAAATGTTTTACTTAAATTAATTTAATTTTCTACCTGCAATTTTTTTAAGTTAACATGGAGGGATGGAGGGAAGGGGTGGCTTGCTTAAGCCTGGCTTCTTGAAAATGGAGTAATATGATATAATTTTTGATGAGAGAAAAACATATTTCAGGAGACTACATTAATCTCTCCTAATTTCTATTTATTTTCAACGACAATAGTGCCAAACTTACAACGTACATATAACCTAAACCCTACAATTTGATTTGACAGTCTACATAATAAAAATTCATTGAAAAAAAAAAAGAAAAAGAAAAATTAACATCGCCAATAGAATTAACAGTAATGTTATACTTACAACCTACATACAACCTAAACTTTATAATCTGATATGACAGTCTATATAATAAAATAGTTATATCTTCAACATAATTTTATCATATAGACTACCACATCAAGTTGTAGTATTTGAATTGTATTTAGGTTGAAAGCTTAATATTAATATTGAACTAAATTGTCAACCCCAAAATTTTAAAATAAATAAACATATTTTATAATTTTATATATTTTTCTCTAGTAACTCACAGTGCACTTTCCAATTGAGGTAGATTTTCTAAATTACACTTTTCTTATAAAAGTCTCTCAAACATTTTTTTCTTATTATTTAATCAATCCTGATTAAATAATAATTTCTTATTTTCAGTCAATTCTTAATATAAAATATTGTAATTAAAATTTATATTTTAATGGATAGAATTTATTACGTTCTCTTCTTAAGGTGTATTTTTTAATCAATAAAAAAATTTCATTATTTTGATTTTTTTAAATTAAAACAAAAATTTTGGTTGCACCATGTTAACGTATCTATTATTTTCTTGATGTTGTTTCATCCACAATAAAGATCCAGCTTCTGGTTGTATAATATACTACTTTGTGAATTCGATGACATGTTCTCCATTAATTTATTGTGAGTCAGTGGGTTCATGTTTTGATCCATGCATGTGATCCTCTATGATTAATCTTGAAAGGGTATAAAATAAGAAAACAAATTATTTTGAGTTTTGAATAAATCTTAATTATTATATTTTTCTTATTTACTAACGAAATGTTGAGTGTGACAAGTTGTTAAGCTGATTTATAAATTATCTTGAAGTCTTGCTAGACTTTTGTTGTGTGTGTTAAATGTCATGTAGTTGAATCAAACAATTAAGGAAATAAACGCATATCCCTCACGTCACTTGGTTGTTGATTGAACTTTAATTGGACAATAAAGAAATTCAAGTCACGGCACCCATCAGTTAGGCTGCCAGAATAGCAGCAAACGTAGTTGGGCCAGAGTACGGAAACTTTCGCACATTAACTGGACATTAGAAATGAAGAGTAGCAGAGTTTTGTTATGGGCCGTAACTTGTCTAAATGGGCTTTCCAGAGAGATGTTCCTATTCGATGCATTCAAATATTAATCTGTGATGTCCGAGACCAAGGGATTGGCGTATTCGTTAGCAGCAAGCGAGCACTGACAATGAAAATGATAGGCTTGGTTGCCTTGGGAAGCAAAATGCTATTTCATTTGATAGGGAAGATGAAATTCCATCTTATGATGTGCATCGCTTGCCTTACCCTAAACAAGCTAGCAAAATGTTAGCCCCTTGCCTTTTAACAGAGAATCACATGCTAACTTGATATTCGAGGTCATGACGATTACATGTGTAACGCTCCTTGCTCCCGTCATTCAGACAGTCCGGTCAGGGTTTAACATCACCTAAACCCGTATTGTCTACTTTGATACTTGAGTCCAACTTATATAGTACCTCACAGTTTTGTTCCCATAAGATGCATCCTCCACAGCTCGAATTAAGGACATAATTATTTTCTTTGCAACATGGACATCATTGATTTAGACAATACGGGTTTAGGTGACGTCAGACCCTAATCGGACTGTCAATGGACGGGTCTAGGGGGGCGTTGCAGCATTGTGTAATCGTTATAGGAAAAAACTAAGGTTTTTTCATGATTAAACACAAATATAACCTTATATATCTGTATTGTGTGAGGGCATACATCCGATATTCTTCGAAAGAAGCACCGCTTGCTTTTAACATAGATATGTTTACTAAATAATACTGAAATCACCAGAAAGAATATTTACAAAATAAAAGGGGGAGGAACTCAGATACATATAATTTCAATGACCACTTTGGCAGGTACAGGAATAAGATTATCAAAAGGAATAGCGTCACATAACAGATAGAATAGTCATGAACAGGAAGTAGATGAAGCTTAGTGGACAACCCACCAAAATCCTGCGAATCTATGTATCGTTTTTAATCCCAAAGCTTCCAATCACAATCTGATCACAGTACTACCTAAGCTTTACGATTTCACTATTGACGCGATTGTCTTCTTATCCTTACGTCTTTGTGCACTTTTTCACTCGTGTTTGGAGCCATTCAATTAATCAATCAAATCTACAAAAACAACCTCAAAAAACTTTTCTATGTTTTCTCCACATTCATTGCACATATATATACCGTATTTACCAAGGAATCGACGCTGCAAGAGAGAGGACATACATACATTGCTTAAAATCATATAATCAAGATCGACAGCTAGCTTCGTTAACAATGACAATTAACGTTTAAAGGAATAGGCTAGCTTCTTGTCCTTACCGTACGTTGTGACATTGATGTCAATTAGAGTTGAGGCGCCGCACCACCAGCAGCATCCGAGAAATTTCCAAGTTCCACGGAAACTGATCATGCTGCACAAAACAAAAGGGTCCAATAGACGCCACTCAATTTGTTTGATAAAATAAACAATAAAATGAAATGAGGTCTAAAATCAAAATCATATTGGTGGTTAAGGCACCAAAGGAGAAGGAGAAGGGCGATCCACCTTATCTCAAGTACACAAAATCTAAGTCGATATAATATGGCAATGTCACATTCTAAAACAGGAAGCACGTTGAAGTGGGAAAAGTGGGTTTCACCCATGCCTTAAAAAGAGAAAATTTAGACTAGCTCTATTATCTCAATAGATCTTAAAGATGAAAAAAAAAAAAGGAAATGATTTATATATAGTGGGAATAATTATGTCGAAAATCGCTTGTAATAATCTCATAGGTAATCATATTTTTGATTGACTTGGATTCCAATATAACTCCTTTTATGTTGTAGACTTTCCCCCTCTTTGTTTAATATGACAAAGGCACACTTTTTTTCTTAGTAATTGCGTTAAGTTTGTATTAAAAAGTAACGCAAGTAACTATTTCTATATCTCCAATAACAAAGGTACATGATCATGAGGATAAGTTCCTTGTTTCACATATCCCTTCCAACTCGCAAATAATTACAAAGTCAAATCCTAGGGTTCTTTTTTATTTATTTATTTTTCATTTTCATTTAATCAAGCGTTTCTTAAGATGTAGATAGCTTTTGGATAGTTTTTGTTGTTAGAAAACATAAAAAATATGTAGATAAGATATAAGCTTAATAATACATTGTTTTAAACAAAATTTTACTTTATGAGAAACAATAAAAAAGCTAAGGTGTTTGTTTGTGTATTTTGAGTTTTTATTTTCAAAATTTAGAAAGAATATAGGATTGGTTTTATATTTAATTGAATTTTGAAATGATATATGATTGATATTGATTTAAAGTGCATTAACAAATGTGTGTTTTCGGAAAACAGCTTTTTGAAGATGAAAACAAACACTCATTTTACCTATTTACTCTCTTGTTCTCTCAATTTTTTTTTTTAAGTATTCTTACTACAAAATTATATATAATCAAACACATTCTCTAACCATCATTATTCTTGAAAAACATATATAAAATTTTTTATTTATTTTTGCTTTATTATACAAATTTCTAATAAAAAAACACAAAATTTATAACTAAATATAATCGAGGACCCCATTTCGTTCTTGAGTAATGCTTTCTTCTCCAAAGACCTATTCCATGGATCTTACCTCATGAAACATTTGGATGTTTCACAAAATTAATTTAGGTTTAATATATCATTATCATTATACATATGTATATCTTGTAACATTTAATGCGTAAGTTCCGGAGACTTTTTGGTTCGTCATGTTAGTGGCTCTCAAAATAGCTAATTAAAGCGGAGCATGGGCACGGTTACTTGATTCAAATTGAAAGTAAGAAAGTTACGCTAAAGCATTTACTTTACTTTTCTCTCTTTTCCTTTCACATGCTTCTTATCCTACTCAGCAAGCAATGGGCAATCCCATTTAACTAGCTAGACTACTAGACGAGGTCGAATATGTGTAGATGCTAGATAACAAAGTAGGGAAAAGAAGAATAGAAAAGATTGGATAAGATAAGCCCAATGACTCATCAAACCAGTTAGACTGTATACGGAAACTTGTCTCCACAAGTTTGAACGGACTGTGTAGAGGCATTGTATTGTCCCTCTCACTTTATTTAATGTCATTGTTTCATTCACAGTACGCCATTGTTGGCCCTGCTCGGGGCCCAACACTCAATCTAACTCAATCACTGATCTCCACGCTTTGTATTTCATAATTGATCATGTCCTCACATCACATGCCCTTGTCTGTTTGATGTAATATTTGTAATTGTGATTTTAAACACTAGCTAGCGACCGCCTTAGCTTCCTCTAACTACTTCACAATTGAAGTTGGGTTCACACTACCTCTCCTCCTAGGCCTAGCTAGCTATCTCTCTGGTCCCCTGGGTGACTCTCCAAACTCCTAGTCGAGGTTCTCCTCTTGAATTTTATCAACAACTTTCATATTTAAAGTTTCACTCATTTATAGTTTCAATTTTAGTCCATCCAATTTGGTTCGGTTTTGGTCTAAGTAGAAATTAAAGTCTTGTACAATGGAAGGAAAAGCCCAAATAATACATTTTGCATGCTCATGTCATTCACAATTATGAGAGTCTTGACTTTAGAAGAAGATAAGATTACGAGCTCGTGGTTGATGGTTGGTTTCTCCATCATTGTATGACGACATCAAGGCTTCTCAACATTGGATCCATGAATTGAACTTTCTTATTGTGTGTGCGCCACGCGGAGCAAAAGAAGCCTCTACACTATGATGTTATTTGTCATAATTGAGAACTTGGTAGTTGTTATGATATGGTACACACTTGGCTTTAATTTTGTGGGAAACCTACTCGATAAGCAGTGACAGGGCAGATGGGCCATGGTGGAAATTAAGAAAGGTTTTGTAAAGTATCATTATTAGGATACTTTTAATTTTTAGTTATTGGCTACTCATGTATGTTAAAAATAACTAGATAATATCGGTTAAGAGTGATATAATTATATGCTGCTTTTCTCAACTGCTTTAAGCTGGAAAAGTACTTGTAGCAGAAATTTGAGAAAGAGTGGATAGGTCAATTCTGTGGCCAATGAGCTGGACGCGCGTGGCAACAAGAAGAGAATGGACCATGTAACTAATACATTTCTTAAATGAAGGCTACCCCCATTGAATCGGATTCCAGTGGTGACCCATTGACCCTACTGCTCTTCTCGTTTAACTGGTGAATGCAGATTCCATGTAAATTGTAAAGCACACAAAAATTAGCTTAACATAGACAGCAATCACTGCAATATCTTTGTTTTGAACTTAGTTGCTTGGCCAAACTACTGATATTGTTGCGCATGTTGTCCGTTTCCCTACTCGAATACTGTGTGTTACATGGGCCAATGTTGTCATCTTTTTTCATCATCACCAACGTCAGACTCAGCCATGCCACTTTGCAGTATAATCATAGATCATATAACACGGGATTGGATTCTTTTATCTTCAACAATCTTCAATTTTTTAGTTCACCATTTGTAATCCGTTTTTCGTTTCCTTTCCTTCAATTACAGCAATCGCTACCAATCTGTCTTTTAGTTGCACCAGTGACTGATGTCTTGGTAAAATCGCATTGTGGCTAATTCAAAGTTTTTGAAAAAAAATGCGGATTAGGTACTGATTGTCAATTATTCTGAAAAAAAATTCAATTATTCTATACTTTTCTTTCTTTTTTAATTAAGAGACGATAAGGAAAAAGTATCACAAATGCCATCGCTATCGCGGATGTCCCTCTTGCACCTTATGCTTGTGAACAATGACTACGGATAAATTTCCTTACTAGTGAAAAGGAAATTGGGGAAGTGCTCTGCAAGTTCACCTTTTCGTTTTTCTTGGACTAAAATAGGAAAGAAGCTGAGGCCTTGATTTTGGTGGGTTTTTTCTGCCCCTCCAAATTGGATCACATACAGAGCACTTTGGAAATTTTGGGCGCACATGGAAAATGCTGTGAGACAGTAAATTTAAAATTTCCACAAACCCTGCTGAACTGATCCAAAACTGAGTGCCAATGCAGAAATTGCTGCGGTGTATGATGGATTATATTGACTTTGTGAACCAAAGGTGCCCAGAGAACGCAGATAGTGGGACATAACACTTCTGAACAGCAGATTACAATCTGAAAGCTTTCACTGTTGTCATTCGGTAACATAATTTTTTCTGCAGATGATGTACGCACACTGTCAAATTTATTTAACCTTCCGATTAAAGGGTAATTACGAAAATTCTCCTTTCAAAGCTGGGCTCGCCATAACGCAAAAAGGAAAGTTCCTGACCAAAAACATGTAAAGTAAGCTGACAAGGCCGAAGCACCACGCAGCTACTCTTACAGCAAGCCATCACTTAAGACAAAGACAGCCCAAACAAACCACTCCCCAGAAAATAATCTTGTATTGATTATGTTGTTTTCAAGTCACTATAGCGCTAACACAGCCCAATCACAACCTCAGCTGCTGTAAGATACCGTGCTTTCAACTGTATAAATAGCAGTGCAGCAAACATACGAAAACTTGTAACCAAGCTCACACACGTATGCACGCGGCACGCCTTACCAACCTATATTAATATTTACCACAATAAACAGTACTCTTCTCTCTCTCTCTCTCTCTCTCTCTCTCACAGAGCAATCCAACAACCTTTCAATCAAGACTTTTTTTTTTTTTTTTTCCAAAGTTCCGAAGCAGCCAAGCTGATGGGCAACAGCCTCTTAGAAGCTCTCCATGTTCGCGTGATAGGTTCCGGGGAAAAAATCATCGTATTTGCCCACGGATTCGGCACTGACCAATCCGCATGGCAACGCATTCTTCCATATTTCACCCATTATCGTGTCATTCTCTACGACCTTGTTTGTGCTGGAAGCGTCAACCCTGATTACTTTGACTTCAGAAGGTACACCACGCTCGATGCCTACGTGGATGACTTGCTTAACATTCTTGACGCCCTTGGCGTTGATCGCTGCGCCTACGTTGGCCACTCAGTCTCCGCGATGATTGGAATCCTAGCTTCCATTCGCCGTCCTGAGCTCTTCACCAAACTCATTCTCATCGGTGCCTCCCCCAGGTGAAAAAGAACAAAACTTCGGAATTTAGCATACTTTGACTTGGGTTAATTTTATTTTATTTTTTAATTTTGGCTCAAAATCTCAATCATAATCTAAGTTTATGCATTCAGATTCTTGAATGACAAAGATTATCATGGGGGATTCGAGGAAGCTGAGATAGAAAAGGTGTTCAACGCAATGGAAGCCAATTATGAGGCATGGGTGTACGGCTTTGCACCTCTAGCAGTGGGCGCGGACGTGCCTGCTGCTGTGAGAGAATTTAGCCGGACCCTATTCAATATGAGGCCAGACATATCGTTATTCGTTTCAAGAACCGTGTTCAACAGTGATCTCAGGGGCTTCCTAGGCCTTGTCAGGGTGCCTTGTTGCATAATTCAGACAGCCAAGGACGTGTCCGTCCCCATTTCTGTGGCTGAATATCTGCGGAGACATCTTGGTGGCCGGACCACCGTGGAGATTTTGAAGACAGAGGGTCATTTGCCTCACTTGAGTGCACCTGCCCTATTGGCTCCAGTAATCCGGCGAGCACTACCGCGATGATTTTATTTTATTTTATTTTATCTTTTGTTCTTAAATAAATATTGGCGATTTTTTTTTTTAATTTTGTAGTATGGTTTATATCAAAGACAGATTTTCCTAATTTAAAAGTATCAATAATTTCTTTTATTAAGAGAATTCATTGGTAAAATGAAGTAAATGGAAACAATTTTTGAAAATCAGAAAAGACGTTGTTGATTACTTTAAAAAAAGAAAAGAAAATCTGTCTATATTTATAAATCATATCATAAAAGAAAAATCAAGAATATTTATACTTTGATATTTCTATTTTAGGGTTGTGAAGGCCTAGGCCTACGGTAATTAGGAGCTATATATATATATATATATATATATATATATATGCATGCTTATTAGCTGCAAGTGGGGTCCAGGGGAAAATGTTTTGAGAGTGGAGGTGTTGACATGAGAATAAATTTGTGGACATTACTCCTTGGATTTTGGATTGTATGATCTTTTTCACAAGATAAGAATACCCATGTGATCAGCACGTGACGACGTGTCCTTATTGTATTCTTCTTCTTTATTTTTATTTTTCTGTTATTTAAGAAATTTGGGGTGCCTAACCTTATCTTGATTTGGACTTTGGACGTAGAATGCAAGCGTAAAGAATTGAAAATGTTATTAGTGTTGTACTTTTGAGTACTCTTTACATTTTTCCAGTTTCTGCAAAACTCTTCTCTAGGAAAAAGCCGCATGTTTGCATATTATCTCAACAAAGAATCTTCAAATTAGTGTCTTGTTGCTCATGAGATCCAAAATATAGCTGACCCACCATTATGATTCTCTGCCGCTAGCTCTTCAATCTCCAATTTTCTAAACCGTCTAATTTCTTCGAATATCATATGAGAAAAAAATTGAAAATAAACGACACGTGTGATGTAGAACATCTGAATTTATAATTTGCTAAACATTATCTTTGCTGTTATTCCAGTAAAGTGTCCTTTTCCTTTCAGTCCTGTTCTGGAAGAGATAATGATAATAACCAAACCAATATCTGATATCCAAAGTCTCTGCTTTTGTTACCGTAGGTAATTGTGATGTTAAGGGTGTGAAAGGAAAGCGTTAAAGAACTATAATGACCAGTGAAGTATAGACTCTGTTGGCAAGTTGGGAAGATCATATATGCTTTTATTAGGTAAATACAAATTTTCTGCGGAAGTTAACATCAACTGTGAAAGATGCCTGTTGTCGTGAGTAAATTCCCAAACTCTTATCGATTGGTTCTTGTTTGTGAACAAAAGGGTGTCCAACAAACTTGATTATCTTAAAGCAACCACTGAAATTGATGCACCGAATGATTACGATGCCCCGTGCTATCCAGCAGATAGAGTGCCTTTAAACATTACATAAGCAACCTATT
Source organism: Boswellia sacra (assembly GCA_013180625.2). NCBI lineage: Eukaryota > Viridiplantae > Streptophyta > Magnoliopsida > Sapindales > Burseraceae > Boswellia > Boswellia sacra. The sequence goes on along the minus strand of SNVD02000067.1, from coordinate 251,957 downwards.
TGGAAATGGTTATAATTATATATTAACTGTTTTGGATGCGTTCCCATTTCTGTAGACTTTTATAAAAGCTTAGAAGGGATAAGGGAACCAGAAACTATCAATCACATCTTGCCAATAGGATAATTCAATCAGACTTGCCCAGGTGATATGAATCACGCTTCTAACTCTTCGCAAATTAAACACTGTTCTATGCAACATAAAATAGGAAACAGTTCCTACTCTTTTTTTTTCTTTTCAATTCATTATTATTATTTTGGCCAGAATGCAGTGTCAAATATGATTCTTAACAAATGAAACTTTAATGAATCATCTGACATGTATGAAATGATAAAACAAAAATAAAAAAACTTTTATTTTACCACCCAGCCAAGAAACATGTCCTGACAGAGAGCCCTGAAGCTTAAAACAGCGAACCGCAGTTGTTCAGACTTTATGATACATCATTTAGCAAAATTAAAATGAGACTTAAAAGATGGATAACATTCCTTGAAATGAAGTTATGAATCGAGTCTTCAAAGACGCTGATTTCTTTTTTCTCAAAAACATTTTAGCTAAATCAAACACATGTGAGTGTTCTGGGCCCTAAATGGTTTGTCTCGACATTTCATTAACAAACCCAAGAGTGCATCTGGATTTCATCCTGCAATGAGCCTGCACTTGGCAGCAAAAAGGCCCAGCCCAGTATGATTTTCCTCCATAGCCTGAAATGAAAACTCAGGCACACGACTGGCCCAACAGATTGAACGAAATTACGAATATTTATGTCTAATCGCTTCAAATTATGAAAGTTGAAGTAGATTGGCGTCAGGTGGCCCCTTTGACAATGCAACTATTCTCTGTTTGGTAAGGGAGATGAGGGAGGTCGGTCTAGGTACAAAGTTTTTTGCTTAGATACTTTGTCATGGTTGGCATCGGACCCAGATGGACCAATAATACAATGAAGGGTAACATCTTATATTAGCATCTTATGGGCACACATCCATCATTCAAATTAATCAAAGGTATAGAACTTGGAGGTTCATAATCATTATATTCATTTGTGGGCATAAACCACCAACCGAATCCCGATTTTCGCTTTTGGTTTGAAATTCATGGAACTTGAGCCAATGGTCGCTCCGCGAAGGTGCGGAGAGCAGCCAGCGTCCCACCTTCAATTTTGGCACCCAACCCACCTCGAGTCGACAGGGGAGTTCCTTAATGCATCATCAAGGGCCTCAATTAAAACGTGCATCATCAGGATAATTTAGAAGCTTTGTTGATACTCGATATTAGTAAATGAGTAGGTCAATTGCGGTGGCTTTTATTTTTTAGTTTATAATATTAATTTGGCAGAAAAAACAAGCCAGTGAGAACGCGGAGCCAATTTGCCGGCTTCCAGGAACATTTTCATTATAGCTTGACCTGAAGCAGGCAGACTACTTTTTCCGCTGATTGGGATTGGGTTAAAATGGCCCACACTTGACTCAGCCCGACCGAGTCAACTATACAACTGCTGCGAGTTGAGTTGATGAAACAAACTAACGGCCTACCAACCGCAACCTTAGAGTCCATACTCCACTCGGTAACTTTGAATTTTCAAAAATACAAGCCGAGTGGAAAGTAATATGAACCTGCGGTTTCTTGTCCACGCAATAATCACAACTTTCTAGACTACAAAATATCTAAGGATTAATATCTAAAAATAGAATTATTGTTCAGGTCAATTCATGATTCACCCGGCTTAGCGCAGCAGTTGGAATGTCAATGTCTCGTCCAGAGAAAAAAAAAATTAGATTCTTCTATTCAACTTCAAGATAGATAAAACATTACAGAATTAAAAAAATCACTGATCAAGTTTATTTTGTTTATTTCAAAATTTTTCAAAGGGAAGATATAAATGTTTGTGAATTTAAAATTCAGTATAAATGTTTATAAATTAAAGAAAAACAAAAGAAATTATTAAACATGTTTATAATTTAAAATTCAGTATAATAAGGCATCATCATCCAATCCATTCCCGGCAATCTATTTTAAAATTGCACAGTCAGTTTCCAAGAGAAGACCCGGAAGAGGGCTCCACTGGAGGAGCACAAACTACATCTCGTGGTTTGAAAAATATGAAGAAAACAACAAATACTGTTTAGCCTCTTCCACCCATTAAGCCGTGGAACCGGGGACCCAGATCGCGATCGAAGCCGATGGGACAGACCACTAACCGATAATATATGTGTAACTGCATAGAAGCCACGTGGCAGATAAATTTTTTTAAAAAAATTTCCCGGCGTTGGGAAAGGGAAAATAAAATCAACGGTTAACATTGAACAAAAGTTGCTCACGACTTCTCCGCTCTACTCTTCTGTCTATCATTTTGTCCTAAATGCACGAGTTTCTCGTGGACAAACATGGACCAAAAATTCTTTGTCTAAACTCTAAAGAAAACCATAAACCAAAACCGAGACCCTTCCGGATCACTTTTGGTATTTCAATTTTTCTTTAACAATTGTTTCATTCTTCGGGCGAGTGCTACTTAACTTTTTTGCCTAATCAGAGTTATAATTTAATTAAAAAATGAATATTAAGTATTAAGTTTGTGAATGCATAGAAGTTCAACCAACCATCTTCATCAAATAAATTAAAAAAATTGTTAGGCCAGCATAAAATTACTTTAAAAAGTTCCAAAAGCAAACCAAACACAGAACACTCATCACAAATTTTACAAGCTCGGTTACACAGGGATATTTACAATTACTTTTTTTTCTCGCTTTTCTTTTTTAAAGTATTCTCTGGTTTTTGAATGTTTTGATTACATAAGGCATGTGAGTGCGTGGAGCACACTTTAAACTGACACATCTGTTGCTCTTGCAGCGACGTTGCCGGATCTTGGTTGCCGTAGAAGCTCTATCAGTGTTTCCGCCTGTCCACATATCATGACACACAAAACGACGCAACATCACTCACCCCATTAGACACAATAATACTAAACCACAATATAAATATATATCTCATTTAAAAAATAAAAATTAAATGAATAAGAATTAATTGGAGCAAAGATATGCACTCCACAACCAAATGACCTTTCTATCCCTAAAACAGCCGTTTCATCTTTCCAACATTACCGGGATATTTTATCTTCAACTGAAGAGAGAGTTAAGCAAAGCTGACGTGGCAAACATAGTTTTTTTCAAAAAAAAAAATTTGGTTAATGTTAACCAACAAAACAACCATGACTACAGAGAATATTTCGAAATACCCTGCCGTGTCAGCGTTCATGAGTCTCTCAGTCACCGACCGATCAGAGAATGAGAATATATATTTACTAAACCGGAATTGTTACCTTTTGCTTGGCGCGATTCGTGCCGGACTGAGACAAAGCGACAAGCGGAGGAATCGCTCCTTCGCGGGCCACCATAGTACGGTACACCACACTCTCTTCGCACACCTGTAAAAGAATGGCTACCGCGATCTCCTTCTGCCTCTGGGATCCAACCTCTATAATCTCCACCAAAACCGGAATCCCACCTTCCTCAACCAACGCCGTTTTTGCTTCCGTTAAGGAGACCAACAAGCTCATTACATAAGCTGACTTGTCAACCATGTTTGACCCGAAATCAGCCATTAACTCCACTAATGGTTTCATGATCCCCGCTTGGACGGCCCTGAGTTTGTTTTCCTTTACCGAACAGAGTGAGTACAAAGCTGTTGACGCGTCCTTTTTCCCGCGAAAACCTCCGTTTTCGAGAAGGTTCACTAGTGGTGGAATCGCTCCTGACCGTCCGATGGCAATTTTGTTTTCATCAATTTGAGATAGACGGAGCAGAGCGCATGCCGCGTTTTCCCTAGCCGTTGATGTGCCAGTTCTCAAAGCTCTAACGAGTGGCTTTATTGCTCCTGATGAAGCTATCAACTCTTTGTTCTCGTCACATAACGAAAGATTCAATATTGCTGTGACTCCATATTCTTGAAGCTGAAGATCGGATGACGAGATTAGCGAAATTAAAGGCTTGATTGCTCCCGCTCTAGCGATTTTCATGCGATTCTCTGGTTTGTTCTTGGCCAGAAGTCGAATTTCCATGGCTGCTTGCTTTTGCTCGTCAATCGAACAGGACTCGAGATCCACCACCAGCTGGCCAATCAGATCGTCCGAATTCTCCGAAACGCACGCCATTAATAGCCTCCGGCTCCCCGACGACGCCGTTGGGAACTCGCCGGATCTGTCACTGTTACAATCACTGAAAGCGGACGAATCATCGTTAATATCTACAAAGCTCCTTCCCATGTAAGTGAAATTCACCGGCTTTTCCGCCTCCATTGCTTTGCTCTATATCTGTTTTCTCTCAAAGCATCAAATCTTAGCGGCGGTTGTGAAATCCGGGTCTTTGGATCCGGCTACTCGGGTTGTGATTCTTGTGAAGAGTGAAGAAGAGAGGTGGAGGCGAAAATTTAAGGGGAAAAAAATATGAGAGAGAACAGAACACCTGGACTAGGGCCTAGGGAGACGGGCTGACACGTGGGTGCTTTGACCTTACCAAATCCTAGTTCGGGTGAGCACGTGCGAAAGGTCTCTTTACACGCGTGCTTAGAAGGTTCGCTATTCGATAAAGGATTCTTCGAATTGAGTCCTTTATTACCTTTTTCATTTTTTCCATCTCACTCTCCCTCCCCTTCTAACGCATTTCGTATTTAATTTTCTCGTTAAAATTTTAAAAGCTTCTGGAATTGGTGGGCCTGTAATTAAGTTCTGTCGTAAGGTACATTCCAGTACTCTTGCCTGCTCAATATTGCGCCACGTACACTGATTTGACGCCTCCGTTTCTGCACATGCTTTGATGATCAAACGAAATCACAAATCAGGCCAAGCCCAAACCGGAGCGCCGAGCTTAAGAGTTAACTCTCAGCCTATCACAAACATTCACCCGTTGTTTCCTAAGCTGAGGATTTTGAGTTTTCTTCCGTTGATTTTGAACAGGAGACGTTTGCATGTGAAAAATAAAGGAAATATGAACATTTATCTGGAAGCAATAATGTCTCATTTTTCATATTAAATTATTGCTTAACGTATCACATACGAATCGATATTATTGGTACATTATATGCTGTTGGTCAACTGCTCCTTTGTCATATTTATTAGTTACAAGTTTTGATGTAACCATTTTATGAACTTGGTGATGCAGTCAGCCTCATGAATGATTAGCGTAGAGAAAACTTTATTTAATTATTGGGAAAGCCAGTACAGTACAGCAGCCAAGTTGTGGAAAATGTAAACGAAGCAGACAACATAGGATCGGATAGTTGTGTGTAAGTTAATGTGGTAATTAAAGGAGCCCAGATTCAACCACTCATATTATGGGATGGAGAGACCAAGTTTTGAATTTTCAATTAGTTGGACCGACATCCTCTTCGGAATGTTAATGTTTTAGTTGTTGATATTTAACCTTTTCTTATAATGGGTATTTAATCACATTTTTTTCCATCAGTCCAGAGTCCGCTACTTGAATCAACTCTTTGTCTTATGCCATGATCAGCTGCTAATTTAATTTGTTCTTTTTTTCTTCACTTTGTAATGTGTAATATTTCTTTTTATGAAAAAAAAAATATATTATACACACGCAACAGTGCACACACTATTTGTGGCTGCTGATGCAGTTCAACAAAAGGATAAAATAACCCACTATCAGCTGCCTAAAGTTCCTGCTTCAATCCCTTGAAGGAAGACAAAGAAATATTATATTCTATTATCATCTCGATTTTTCTCTTTATTTTTTTTTTAAATTATATCTATGTAACCCTATGAAGCCGAAATAATTGTTTCTGATTGGTTTGCTGATGTCCATGGTTTCACCTTCACCAATAATTGAGAAAAAAAAAGATAACGATAAAACAATACAAAAGCTTAATTTTGATTTTTTTTTATTTTAATCGAGTATAATTCAAAGTGAGGCTTTTAATTTAATAATTTTAAAGAGTGGCGTTGTAGCAACATAGCACTTTTTATTTTAAACACTCTTTATAGTAGTACTAATAAATAAGTGTGGACTAATGCAGAACCAAAATATTTAATTGAAAATTATGATCATATATTATACTAAATAATTGCCATTTGCATAAATAAATATAGCAAGAGTGTAGGACTTATTATTATTATTATTATTATTATTATTGGTTGAATGTTTAGAAGTTGATAACCGCATAAATATTAGAATATAAGGGATTTCTACATAAATAAATGCAAATGGACATTTGGACTGAACCAAGGCAACTATATCTCCTATTATTTAATATCTTTGCTTAGGTGTTCCACTAAGTTACTCAGACAAGCAATTAGTAAAGGTGAAAAACAAATAGAGACTTGATAGGATGACCTTTTAAACTATGTATCTATGTAAAAAATAATAATAATAATAAATTAAAAAAGGGTTATGTTCAGGTCTTTTTTTAATGAACTTTATTGGAAATGTGTTAGGCGAATTTTTTGTGCATAAATCTATCGACTGAAGTAACTATTGGAATGTTTTTTGGTTTCGTGGATCGTTACACGTGCTTTCGGGCCCAAGGATTACATTCAATTATGTGAACCAACGCAATGTCGGGGTTGCAGAGATTGCTTCAATCTATTATTATTTTTACAATTTTTTTCTTTTAAATTTTCAGTATTGGACTCAAATCCAAGGATATGTTAATTATGCATCAATGATATTAAAAGGAATGGTATTATTTGAGCTCACTTTCGATTAGAGAGTACCGTCTCTATTTTTTAGTAAAGATAAATTGTAATAAATGATTATTTTTAAATACAAAATTCTGCATGAAATGAACTGCATTCTTCTTCCTGACAAACCTATCTTATTATTAATCTACAATTATAATCTTAATCCTCTTACTTGGGTGGGCTTATGTTTATCCACTATTTGATGCATAGTAAGTAAAGCAATAGAAATGGATCTAATAGGCCTTGAGTCTGGTTCGATCAAAGAAATTAAACTCATTTCACATCCACTTAAGTTGGAAAGTTGATATGGAGTAGTTTCAAAAGTAAGTGACGTTGATTTATGAAGGAATTGTAAATACTTACAAACAGATAACTTTATTTTATGAATCACCGAACAAAAAAAAAAAACTATGTGTGTTATGGCCATAATAATATCGGGTCTCAATTATTTCTAATTCAGTAAGCCCATTACTGAAGTCCATCATCTGGGCCTAATTATTTCTAATATAGTAAGCCCATTACTGTAGCCCATCATCTGGGCCCATCATCTGTGTCCCACAATGGGCCATCCCGGCTCCTATATAAACCCTCCGGATTATCGTTCAAGGTATGCACACTTTTCTGAACTTACTCTCTCTCTAGATTTCCTTTATTTTTGAGAGCTTTTCTCTCTAAGAAATTCTCCCAGAAAATTTCGGAGTGCCGGAAACTGACTTGAGCGTCGGAGGGTCACCGCCGGTACCACCCCCGGCACCCCTGACTGTTTTTTCTTTGCTCGCAGGACTGGACCCGATGTACCACCCGAGCTCCGACCCGCGTCCCGGCTGTCCGGAAACCGTGCATTAACAATGTGGATGTTTCAAAATTTCAATTTCAGCTTTGTTAATTAAATAAAGAAATAGCATTAGTTTAGTGGTGATCCAATAATATTAAATTTATAATCTAAACATAATTTAAAATATACAATTTAATGTGACAGTTTAAGTGATTAAATATTATATTTATTTTATATTAAATTATAAAATTTTATATTATATTTAGATTATAAATTTAATACTGATATAAGTGAAATATGTTTTTTTTTTTTTAAGAAAAAAAGTGTATAACACTCAAAGATGATTTTTAGTGAATATATATGTAAAGAACAAGTCCAATAAATTGATAGGATTGGTACAATTAGATAGGGACTCACGATCTTTCATTACAAAAGGGACTGCACAGAAATCAAAAACTGACTTGGAGAGCCGACTACGGTACTACCGTATTAATAATTATTCCCGTCTTCAACAACTAACAAAATCAAACCATTTTATATCAACAGCCAAAAACAACCGCAGCCACTACTTCTTTATCTTGTTATTTTTTTTATTAATATTTTTTGAGGATCTGAAAGATGACCATATGCTATTATGATTGTCAAGATCAAGATGCATGCACTATTTACCCTTATAATCCCTAAAACTACAAATATTTTAAATTTTATTTAATTCTAACTAAGGCTAACTTTTTTGCCCTTTTTTTTTCATTTCTTCTCTCAAACGCTGTTGACTGGGACCAAATGAAGAAATAATTTAGTAAAACAACACAACTTCATCAACAAGGGAAAGCAGAATCCCATCAGGGTCAAGTTATGTATATTAATAATATATCCTCTGTTTGCAATTTCCCTCCACGCGACGCAACCATTGGTATCGATAATCTAAAAATCTTTGTTGATACTAAAAATTGGACGCAAAAAAAAAAACACACGATATTGACTACTGAACACTCAGTGGAGTACGATGGTGTAGGATACGTTTGTTTCGATTTTTTACTAGTTAAAAAAGTTTTTTTAATATCAAAAACTCTTTTAAAATTTTTTAGAATTATTTGATTGTCGTATAAGGAAAACTTATACATGATTAAAAAAATATGTTTTATATCTTTTAAAAGAAGTTTAAAATTGAAGCTTTTAAAAAAGTTTTTTTAGTTTTTTTAAAGTTGTAAAATTTTAAATATATTATTATTACATTTTAAAAGATTTATTTTATTTTTCCTTCTTAAAAAAATTAATGTTGATAATTTTATATCGATAAATACTTATATACTTATCTAATCAAATAACTATCAATTTTTTTATAAAATTTTTTTTAACAAGTTCTACTTCAATAAATTTTACTTATAGAAGTCGAAACAAATAGGTGATAACATCTGCTGCGGGTTTGTTTTTTATGATCTCATTCAATAATTGTATATGGGAAAGGTTTGGATTTGGGAAGGCTAGCCCAATCCAGGGCTGCTTTTGAAGACAACTGGCTTCCTACATTTAGTGAGTCCAGGGTTTGCACGAGAAGCTTGATTTGATGGTGGTGGCACATGAATTGTGATAAGCAAGTTTGGTCCAGGTCTACCCACAGTCCACAGGCCCACAGGTGAGCTTATGGTGATTCATGATCTCAGATTTACTTCCGGAAATCCATGGATTTTTGGAATTAAAAAAAAGATAAACATATAAATGTGGAATCCGAGGAGAATCTAATCTATGGTTAAAGTTAAACAAAGATCACTATCATTCAAATTGTCCATTATAGCAAAAGCCAACTATCAATGTTAACTTGTTCAGCACCCCGCTAAGTTTGAAAGGACGCTCAAGTTGTAACTTGTATAAACACAAACACATATAAATACAAAAACATAAATCCTGTACTGGCTGTACAACAGATTAGACTGAAATTTTGGAAGCAAATACCCGAATTTGTACATATATGTATATATCTATCCTGCGCAGAACAGAGATATAATGAACAAAGCAAGACCAAAAGCACTCCCGGAAGCTTTCTGAAATATAAAAACAGAACAAAAAAATCAAACCGAAGCATACAACTCTGGAACAAAAGAAAACCACCTGAAGCCAAAGCTCCACTTGTCAGGCAATGAAGGGCATTTGGGCAGCCAATGCCAAGTCCTCCTTGAAAACTTATAGTACAAAATCTCAGGCCAGGTGTAGCAGCAAACACAGATCATCCCCTGATGCCAAAAGCAATAAACATGCTCGTAATTGTGGTAACAAATCGACATGAATTTTCTACACATCAATTCAGGCAACCTCTCAACTTCAATCCATATCCTTCCGTCGCCCAATTCCCACAATTTCATGCTCCTCGAGATCCCATTTCGTCCAACTCCGCCAACCAAATACAACTTCCCTTCACCGTCACTCACCAATCTAACGAAAGTAAGCTCAAGAGGCAACACACTATCAAGTCTCTCCCATTTACCACTCTCCAAATCAAAGCTTACGATCGAAAACGGCTCCGGAGTTGTAAAATACAACGACCCATTATACACGCTCACATGATGATGATTGTTGTCGCTAAGAATCGAGACTGAGCCATCAAATCTTCTCCAACGCAGGTCCCTTGAGTCATAAACAAAAACGTAATTCGAAGAGAATTTTGTATACAACGTAAAGATTTTGTAACCCAGTGACGTGGAAACCAAAGTGAGCAACTCAAACGCAAAAGGGTAAGTTGGGAAACTGATGACTCTGGAAGATTTGGCAAGAAGATTGCACACAAGCAAAGAAGACGAGTTGGGAAGAGAGAAGCAAAAGAGCCCATTAGAGGATGACAAAAGAGTGGTTTGGGACGGCGAAGCCACGGTGCGGGATAGCAAAGCAGAGAGGGGACGAGCTAAACAGCGCCAGGTTCCGAGGGTGGAGTCATACAAAGGGAAGTGATGGTAACACTGAGGATGAGACAACAAAAGAAAAGAAGGGAAAGTTGATGAAGAAGGAGAAGAGGAGTATTTTGACATAAAAGAAGGTGAAAATATAAGAGACTTGAAATGCTTACAAGTTGATCGCAAATTCAAAACCTTTTTGAGAGGGAGAAACGAGAGCACATGCTCAAGAAGCTCGTCAGGCAACCTGCTCCAGATTGCAGGATCCATTTCTGATGATTTGAGAGCAGTTTGGATCTTCTGCTGTTGGTCTTCCACCTTCTTCACCAGACATGTCAAGCGGTTTGCCTTCATTTCTTAATTTTTTTTGTTTTGTTTGTAAGCTAAAATGTTTGAGAAGATAAAGATAAAAACTCTTCTTTTTCATTAATTAATCCTCTACAGATTTTTATTTTCTTTAATTAAACCATCTCTGGAGAGAGAGTATGTTGTGTTGGCATTGACTTACTGGTTAGGAAATCGTTGACTTTTTTTGTCTTTGCATAAATATTTCAATCTGTGGGCCGCTGTTTGTGTGTTGATTGAACAAATGGCCGACTCTTCTTCTGCTCTTTAATGCGATTTACATGTATATAAAAAATCTAATATATCATTAATTTAGGAAAATATATGTGTGTAGATATTTATTCTTCAAAACGAAATCTCCTGCAAATATTCAGATATTGATTACTCATCAACTTGTATGGGATAATACTTAACAAAAAAGAATTGTTATATTTAATGCATATTTAAAAATACGACAGTCTTAATGTGTACTTTTTAAAAATTATATAAATTTTTTCGAAAATTATAAATTTTTTATAAAAATCATTAAATATATAAATTTTAAATAAATTTACAAAATTTTTAAAGATTTAATATATTTCTTCAGGTACAAGTTAAGAATACTATTTTAAAATAAATCTAGAACTGAAGCCTTTAAAGATATGAAAGATTCACACTTTATTATAAATTAATTGATATTTGTTTCTGATTCTGCAAATCCTTTTGGCCCCAATCTTTGGGCATCTAACTGAACTGTTTTGGCGGACAAACATTTGATTATGTAAGAGCCAAAGTTACTCTTGGTCACCAGGAACTTTCTAGCAGACAGCAGAAGATCCAGAAATCAACAAGCAACCACTCATCCGTCAATCAAGTAACTTTATTTGGTTCTATCTATTTCTCGAGGGCTGTAAAACGTGAAAAATGCTAAAGGGGCAGGAGCAGTAGCAGTTGATGCGATGCGATGCGGCGGATGATTTTGTAATATTGATGGAAAATTTTGAGCCCATATAAATTATTTATATAAATTTATATTTATAAATTAATATGACATTCTTATATGATCGTTACATTATTTATGTTAATTAATGTTATTTATTATTAATATATATTTATTAAATCACTATATTTATTTATCAAATCATATTATGTCACGTCAGTTTATACGAATAAGTTTGTATAAGTAGTTTGTAAGAGTAGCATTACTCAAATTTTGAAACCCCATCAAATACTTGATAAAAGATAAACATATAAACATATTTGACAGCTCAGCTTGATTGCATGTATAATAATTAATTAGTGAAAATGTCAAATATTGTCTAAACAAATCAACTATAGACTACAGTACTTAACATCGTTAGTTTTTTAAGTAATGTAATTAACAAATCACATTCGTAGTATAATAACTACAAATATTTTTTTTCTCATTTCTTTCAACTGTTTAGCAGAAGTAATAGAAAGATATAGTCAAGTTGAAACAACTGTTATTGAGTTCAAGTCAAAATACTTTTTTTTTTAAATTTTTTAATAATTTCATTAAAGTGTTAAGTTATTGAACAGGTTTTCTATCATCATAGTTCTCAATATTTATTTGACACTTATTTTGTTATTAAGGTGTCAACTTTGTAGCGCAAACCATATTCAACAACTCAATATTTAATTTTAATAATGTGACATCTTGTTTAAACATTGAATACTGGATTAGAACATTAAAAAATGATGAGGATTTGATTAGTGACTATAAAATTAGAGTTCAACTAAGTCTCAAAGTACCGAAAAGTTGGCTAATTTTATATATTTTTTTTTTCAATTTCTTTATTAGTTATAAATAATAGATGTGAATAATAAAAAAATAAATAAATATATAAAAGGTTGAGTAGAATCGAGATTATCAAGAGAGAGTGTCTCTATCAAATATAAAGTATTTTTAATTAATGTGGGACACGGGTAATTAAAGTTTGAGAAAATTTAATCCTAATTTTATACGAATACTCATAATCAATATTTAGTAAAGAAAAACAACCGTTATATTGAAATAATAAACTGAAAAGTAAACTGTGTCCCTCATCGTCCTAATCTTAGATTCTTATATGAATACTTATTCCTGATTTTATAAGAATTCTTATTAAATTAAGAAAGAAAAATCATAATCACTTATTCTTAAACTTCATAAGAACTCTTATTAAACTAGGAAAATAAAATTATGGCTTTTAAAATTGTAAACCCTATATTCGTTTTCTCTTAAAAAAAAGAAAGGTAAATGATAACATTGGCATGGCTGACACCGATGAGCCCGAATCCGATTTCTGCCTTGAAGCTGTATCGTACTGGTGGGAGCATGGAGACGAGAAGAAACGCAAGGAAAATGCAGAGATGTTATTAAAAGCAAAGAAGTCTCTCTTTGCAAAGGGATGGACATATTTCTATACAGAAAAGGGCTCAAGGTTGCGCTACACTTCACCGAGTGGAGTCAATTACAATTCCCTTCGAACAGCCTGCAAAGGCTTTCTCGATGATCTCTATGGGCGCGAAACCAAAAGGAGAAAAAAGGATGATTTGTTGCAATCTTATTGTCATGGGGTAGCTCAGGATAAGAGTGCCAATATCGTTGAAGAGCCAAAAGGTGAGAAGACAAAGGAAACAAGAGATGATCAAAAGCAAACTCTGCCATCAAGCACAAGCTTCAACCCTCGGGCTGTAACACTTCCTTGGTTGATAAACAACAATGCAGTTTCGGAAAGCGCAAAGGTGCATTATCTTGGCTCGAAGGGTCCATTGGCAGAAGGGCGGATTGATCATGAAGGGATTAAGTGTGATTGTTGCGGAAACTTGTTTACTCTTTCAGGATTTGAAGCTCATGCTGGTAGTAAGAAGCATAGGCCAGCTGCAAACATTTTCCTGGAAGATGGGAGGTCTCTGTTGGATTGTCAAAGGGGGATAGTCGGCGGCATCGGTAATCATAAGGTGATACTTTCCGCAGAAGAGCAGGATGATCATGATGCTATCAAAGGCAATGTTGCTCGAAGTGAGAGTGACCGGATTTGCTCTTGTTGCTACTATGGAGGTGAACTGATGTTCTGCGAGAACTGTCCTTCCGCATTTCACAAGAGTTGTCTTGGTTTGAAGAATGTTCCACCTAGGGATTGGTTTTGTCCCTCGTGTTGCTGTGGAATCTGTGGCAAAAGCAAATATCAAGAAAATGCTCAACATTCCAATGGCGATGAAATTGTTCGTATTTGTGACCAATGTCAGCATAGATTTCATTTGGGTTGCTTAAGGAAGAGTAGAGGAATAGTTAAGTTGAAAAATTATATCCAAAATAAATGGTATTGCAGTGACAAGTGTGAATATGTTTCTTCCTGCCTTCATAAACTTCTAGGGAGAAGCCTTGCAATAGGAATGGATAATTTAACCTGGAGACTATTGAAGTCCGGAGAGGGCGATCAGCAGAATCTTAGTGATTCACATGCGATGGAAGCTTTGATGAAGAATCAGAGCAAGTTGAAGGTCGCTCTTGATGTGATGCGTGAATGCTTTGAGCCCGTTAGAGAGGCTTTCACTGGGAGAGATCTAATTGAAGATGTTATTTTCAATCGAGGATCAAACCTGAATCGTCTTAACTTCAAAGGGTTCTTTACCATGCTGCTGGAGAAGAATGAAGAAGTCATTTCCGTAGCTAATATCAGAGTCTATGAGGAGGTTGCAGAGATGCCATTTATTGCCACAAGGTTTCTGTACCGCAAGCATGGAATGTGCCGTCTTCTTATGAATGAAACTGAAAGGCTTCTGCTCTTTTTAGGAGTGCAGAGGTTGATATTACCAGCTGTTCCTGAGGTGCTAGACACTTGGACAACTAAATTTGGCTTCTCTAAGATGTGTGATTCTGAGAAACTACAGTACCTGAATTACACTTTCCTGAGTTTTCAGGATACTATCATGTACCAGAAACCATTGATGCAGAATCCTTCAACTAAACTTCTTCCATGGAAGCAACGATGATGTATGTTTGATTTATTCACTTTCATCTCTATCAGAGCTATTAGAATTAGAGCCGCTAGAATGTTTCTAGGAAAACAATTTTACAAGGTCTTATTAGTTAAAATTTATTTCTTAATACATTTCTAGTAACTACCAACCATGCCTTCCATTTTAATTTTTTTCATGTATCTTTTATTTTCTCTTCTTTGACTAACATCATGGCAGCTCATAAAAGAAACAGGGTATTCTTATGTATACATTCAGAATGTTAACTGTTAGAACAGCTTTGTCATTTACAACTGCAATCTTAAAATTAATTGCTCACATTCTTTTGAAATATCTTAAGGGAGATTTTATTACCAAAATGTACATGAACCCAAGGTCAACAAAATCAAACAAGAAAATATCTACATAGAATATACATGCAGCTGCTGTAATGAGTAAAAAGTAGATCGTGCCTCATACTTGGAACTCACCGATACAAAGCCTTGATACTTGAAGAGCTCAAATATACAACAAGAAAAGTAGATGGTGGTGGCCTTGATGCTTGAAAGTCACATATACAGCAAGAAAAGTCAATCGCTCCAGTTATCCTGATCGTGGCCAGGCCCTAAATCCTGCGCATCCATATCGAGTAAATAAGATCAAGGCAGCTGGACAATTATTAAGACTTGATATCATTAAATTTCTGTGCGCTAAGGTATAGTTTGATATCAAAAGTAAAACAAATTGTGAACATTCGAAGGATCAACATACTTCGTCAGAAATAAACTTAGGTGAAGACCAGACAAGAATTTGTCTATCATTGCCACCTGTGTATAGTTCCTGAAATAAGAGGCAAACTAGTCAACTGATTAGCACATACATAATATGACCTAATAGTGAAAAGACAAATTCACTGGTCTGATTCATAAAACAACACATAAATTCGACCCTGAAAGAATAATGAGTACCTGATCCTGTGAACTAAACCAACAACAGTTGACGTATTCGAAATGGCCACGAAATGTCAGGCATGTCTTACCTGACCAAACATCAAATGCCTAAGGAATACAGAAAGGACTCAAGGCTCTCAGCAAATGACACATATGTCCATTCATATGCAAAATTAATTATAAATTAACAGAAAATTGAGAAAAAAATGCTGAGAGAGAGATTTTTACTTTAACTGCTGTCATGCAAGGCACAAAAGCAAGAGCTGGATCCTGTGTTGTTGCTAACTGAATGGCCTTGCTGGTTTGTAAGCGAACAGTTTCAAAGTTCACAAGTGTATTGCAGCCAGATTCAAGATCCCACAACCTTATTCTTGAATCAGAACCTGAAATTCAATAGCAGAGAGAGAGCTCTTATGACTAGTGCTAAGAAAATTGTTTGCTTTTACTATGAGTTTCATGAAACTCACGAAAAGTAGATGTGATGATAAGCCCGAAACTTCAGCAAGTTAAACATCCAGAAAATGGGATCTAGAAAATGTTTAGGCATAAAAGACACTATAATTCTCAATTTGTTTATAATTAATAAAATTTATCAAACAGTGAATGCAGTAAAGGGCAAACAAAGTTGCAATGCTCAAGATGTCTAACAGTCAAATCAAAAGTACAACTAGATGATGTCAGAATTCACGCTTATTATCCAACTAATGTTTATCTATTTTTTAATATTTTCAAGATGACGCCTGCAGCTTTAGCTCGTTGAGTCCCAAACAAAAAATCATGCTTCTGCAAAACAGTTTACCATTGTGATATTTAAAATTACACACTAAAAAGGTGAAGGAAAAGTGAACCAAAATCCTCATTGTTACTATAACACTCTATTTCAAATCTTACCAACAATAACAGCAAAAATCTTAATTTATGATATTAAATAGTGGATATAGCATCCATGTAAACTAATTAGACTGATTAAATGTGATATGGATCATCAATCTTCTACTTAAAGATCAGATACGCATCATGCATGTAATGAGCACCTTTTCCAGACAGTCCACATACTTCATCCAAATGCCACCGTAGCAGCTTTCATAGATTTGACTTTTATAATTACTCACACAAATTGTATTCAGTGGACAAATATTACAGTAACTCAAGATACCTGCACTGAGAAGATACATTCCATCTTCTGTTGCTTTCAGACCAGTAACAACACCATAATGAGCAGTGGCACGATCCTGACTAGACAACATTCCTGGATGCAATCTCTGTCTCACAGATCCCTTGACTGGGAGCCGACCAAGAGGTGACTGCTTTACACCATTTCCATTAGCAGATTTCTTTTGTGCCGCTCTTGGTTTTGTGGATAAATTTTGGCCTGCTGATGACTTTGATGTCGAAACCTAAACAAGGATTTAAAGAGAAAACAAATGTTGATAATTTTTATAACATTAGGGTAATGGCATTTCATGGCCGTATCAGTCAATTTAATGCAATTTCTGCACAATTATTTACAGATGGAAAGCTGTAAAAACAAAAGAATCAGCAGCCATGAGCAAAGCACAGAACCTATGAGGGAAGTATAATCAGAAATGCACCTATTTTGGCTTTGGCTACCACTGCCCACTGCATGATAACATAAATAGATGACGGTTTAGTTCGTATAAAAACAACAAGGCAAGCTCGGGCTCATTTTGAAGAACTTTTATTTCGGTTACAGTCACATAGCACAGGAGGGACTTACAACACTGTAATTATACTGCACTAGGTTATGATAATCAACCTCTGAATAAGCATATTAAAAATATAACACTCACGTAAGACTAGTTTCATGGAGGAAATTAGCACAAAACTATTTCATTGTAACATATGCTTGCAATTACTATCAAGGACGTTACTGATCAAGTTTGAAGGGGGCTTACATCTAAAATCATTTCTGATAGAAAAACTTTTCAAGTGGACATCAAGTACATTTAAAGGAACTGAATGTCAGCTAAGGATAGCCTTTCGTGCAGAAAAGACTAGAATATGAGAAGTGTACCTTATTCATAGCAGAGCGTTCTAGGAGAGGCGGGCGTCTCCCAAGCTGAGACTGGGACTGATCCAAAACACGAAAGCATCCAGCACGTCTAATGTCCCAAAAACGTATTGCACCATCACATCCCCCAGTTATTAGAACCCACTCACTAGATGTAGACCATTCTACGCTCATTATACCATCTGTCATCATCAAAACAACAAATGCATATTTATCTTTCCACACCCAATCTAAACAATTCACCAGACACTGCAACAATCAAATAAGCAGGACCAAATTTTGGTAGAAAATTCTACAAGATGATAACAAATTGCTGAATAACTTTAAAGTGCAATGTACTTGAACTTGCCAAAAATTGTTAAAATTGAGAAATACAACATGGAGAAATGAAATAAAAATACTTTCACCAAACGCATACCACGGTGACCAGACAAGGTGTGAGCAAATGCCCCAGAAGCCATGTCACAAAGGCGCACTTGAACATCTTCGGTGCCGGCAGCAATGAGCATGTGGGAAGTTGCCAACGAAGACATGGCAGTTCTATAAACCTTTCCAGGCATCTTAAAATTCATTACAACCTATAAGATAAAATGAAAAAGTTAGAAAAGAAAAAAAAATCTAAACCATTTCAAGTGCCCTAGCATGACATGGAAGAACACAAAACACAAGAGTAGCCCTGTGCTTACAAACTCATTTGACAGTATTGCATGACTGCAAGTTATCATCAGTGTCTTCATTTGTGTTTAAAATTTTTTCAATCCACTCATCCATCATAATATCATATATAACACATCAATTTGAAGGATTGAATTTACATCAAGTGTTTTCAAGTGAATTGTATGAATTGAGAATTAAGAGATATTTTTGAAAAAAAAGCTTATACCTGAGTTGTATTGGTATCCCATACTTTGACATAATGATCATAGGATCCGGTTATAAATAAGCCAGTGTCAACAGGATACCATATTGCTGAGGAAACGGCGTACTTGTGGCCGCGTTCATGTTGCTTATCAACGACAAACACACTTTTGTGCTTTGAAATAAGGCCACCTCCCTCATAATGCGTGGGCCGTTGAACATCACAAACAGCCACTGATGCATCCGATGCGCCAGATAGCAGATAGCGTCCCTCTGTCAGATCAACCTGATTTCACGCACAACACATAACATATGTAATAAAAGCAGTAACCAGAAAAATGAGGGATGAATGAATGAATGAATGAATACCTGAAGAGAGTTGATGGAGCCTTTGTGGGAAGAAACTATGTCTTTGTGATTGGAGAGTTGTAGAGTGGAGACTCGATTGGATTTAACCCGATTCGCGAAGGAATTTGGGCGGATTTTACCCGCTTCTCTGCCTCCGATTTCCTTCCACATTCTCCGAGCATCTTCGGCCTCACAAACTCAACTCAGCTCTCTCTTTTTAATTTATCCTTTTTTCTTCTTGTAATAAATTCAAAGATGCATGCATATATGCCACCCACACTCACAGACAGACAGCACCAGCACCAACTTCAACTTGCTTTGAAATCAAAAGCCGTTCGATTTTCTGTTTCTGTTTTGTTCTGTCTTTTCTCTTTCCTTATTTTAACACTATGGATAAGTGACCGGATGCAAAGTTTCTCAATTTGCTTACATAATTCACGGCCCGTTTTGATAATTTTCGTATCTTAACTTTCTGGCCCAGCCACCCCAATCAAACATGCAAGCCCATTGTGTTTTGCGATTGGACATGGGCTTAAAGCCCAAATGATAGATACAAGAGCGTTGCTTCGAGTTTGACAAAGAGGTCTTTCTCTCCCTTTTCGGGTCTCTTTATTTCAGCTTCTTTAAGTAGAGTTTATTGAAGTAGATCTTTTTGAAGTAAGACTTATAAAAGTAAAATTTTTATTAGAAATTTATTGACTACTTGATGAGATAAAAATATAAGCACTTCTTATAATTAAATTATTAAAACATAGTTTTGTTATAAGGAAATAATAAAGTAAATTATTTAAAATTAAATTAGGGTGTCTTTAATATTTCAAAACTTAAAAAAAAAACTGTAAATAGCTTTTTTTAAAAGCTTTAATTTTAGGCTTCTTCGAGTAGACATAAAATAGTTTTTTTTATAATCCATAAGCTCTTCTCAAGTGGCACCAAACGACGCAAAAAAGTTTTAAAAAAGCTTTTAACATTAAAGAAACTCTTTTGGCTAATAAAGAAGTCTAAACAAACGCGCTCTTTATTTTATTTTTAGGTTTTACATAATGCTAGATTTATAACCTAAAAATATATAAAAAATCTACAACATGACTTGACGTTTAAGTGATAAGTTCTTATTGCAAATGTAATTTCTTTCGTTATTTTTTGTTTTTTTCTCTTTTAGTGAATTTTTTTTATATATAAATTGCTAAATCAGATTATATACTTTAAATTATATTTGAGTTGTAAGTCTAATATTACTATTAAGTTTTTATCATATTTAATACGAGTGATCAACATCAATCTTTTAAGTGCTCATTTGGGATTCAAGATATAAGGGGGATTGGGCAATATTTTATGACTAATTTATTAGGTCATTGTTTGGAATATTTCAAGGGACTGGGATTGGGACTAATCTTAGTCCTAATAGTATCAAATCATTGGGACTAGCAGTCCCATGGTGAACCATGGGATTCCTCGTCTCAAGTTTGGACAAATGATTTTTTATTTTTATTTTAATTAATAATAATATGAAAATGATATAATATTAAATAAATAATAATTTAAGATAAATTATAAATAATAATAAATAATTGTATATATTATTATTAGTAATTATATTTTTTAAGTTATAATATTAGTAAAATTAATATAATAAAATGTTATATTATTAGACAAATATTAATATAATAATATAAAAATAGTTTAGAAATATTATAAACAATAATATTATTAACTCTAATAAAATAATAAATAAAATAAAATCAATAATTGTTGATATAATAATAAAATAATAATAAATTTTACTATAACAAAATAAAGGATTATTAAGAAAATATAAATATAATAGTATAAAATATTAAAAATACATATAAAATACATTATAATATAGTTATAATTAATAATTAATAGTTTTTAATGATATAATGTTTAATTATATTTTAATCTATAATTCATATTGAATGTTTAATTATAAAAATAATGCATTGATAATATTAAATAACCAACGATATTAAATTTAAAATCAATATAATATTTTGAATTATCATTTAAAAAAAATAAAAAGTACTTAAATAATTTTAATCTAAATATTAAATTAATATTTATTCAAATTAAACTTAAATAAAAATAATTATTTTATATTTAAAATTTGATTTCTTAAAAATTTATTATATATTAATATAATCCAGTCCTGTTCTAACTATCAAACGAAACCTAAGTCTTTAAGGGAATCAAACATCTAATCTAACATAACTTTCATATTGTATGGCTATTAATTCCCTCCCATATAAATTATTAATTATGTAACTAAATCGTTGTCAACATTCAATGTTTGAATCCGGTAGCTATGCCTTCTATCTCATCTAGTACTATTGGTCCGATGTCCTTATCTCATTTTTTATTATCGTGTCCATGTCTATTAGTCAACTTTCATGCGCGCTATCACGCATCTAAACAGATAATAATAGCCGCCAATGCATAATGATTAAAACCGAGTTTCAATGTTGAGTAAGATTGAATTATTTACAATTTGATATTAAAAAAAAAATCAACGGACAACATGGGAAATTTAGGTTTTTTTTTAAAATTTTTTTTAAATAGATGAGATGTCGAGATGACGCCATTTCCTTTTGAAGTCTATAAAGCTTTTTATTATATAGGGTAAGTGGAAGGTTGGATGTTTAATCAACTATTCTATGATTAACAAATTAACTAATAAATGTGTACTGACATGTTTGGTGGAAATTTAAATGAAATCAGTAACTGGTTGTGATGTTACTGAGGGTGAGTCATGAGGGGATGACATTAGCGACATGGAATGGGCTCTTTTTCCCATTCCCACAAAGCTGTAAAAGGAAGGACAGGGCTAGTCCGAGCTTAACATGTCAGTCACTTGATTGAAGAAACATCAAATATATATACATACTACAACACCATCACTGAGTCCTCTGCCTCTGGTGTTGGTGGTGGGAAAGCAGTTATCACGTGACCTGCTTTCTGCCTCTCACTCTTCTCTTCCCTACACATCCAGACCCTTTCGACTTTTCTGCATTTTAAGCTTTTTCAGCCACCCCACACATGTTTTTCCAACGACTAATGATATTAGCATCGCCCCATTTCACGAACGTATGTAAATGGGTCTCGGATTACTCTTCCATTTATTTAAACGTTCTACATTTAACAGGATTGGATATGACGACCCATTAGACAACACAATTACACAAAACACCGATCTGTCAATCATGTTTGGAATTTTGTTTTGGGTTCTCCGTCGATTTCTCTTGAGGAGTGTGCATGTGTGAGCGTGATTTCGTAATTGCAGGCAAAAAGTAGTTTAGAAGGTCAGTGATGTTAGTCAAAAAGGTTTACCCCTAGGGTAATGATGTTGCCATGAAAATGATGCATTATTTTCTCACTTAAATCTATGCCTAGATCTCTTTGGCATGTACTTTGTCTACACATTAGAAAAGATCAAATATTTTATCATTTATTCCATCCACTGCAAAAGCAAATATTCTTGCGCAATATTTTATTAGCAATTTAGCTTATTAGGTCCTCCTACCCATTAATTTTTTTTATGGATTATTAAAAAATATGAAATATGAGTCATTTTATTAAAACATCTAATGGGCAATAGCATGGTTGTTTTCAACTTAGCAAAAATAAAATCTGGAATCCTAGACTCAACTATATCATTTATATTAAAAGGATTGAAAGTTATGTGCATTTAAATATTAAGTTGGAAAATAAACTAAACACGAACAGCCAACAAGCGGAAGTGGCAATGTCAAGGTTTTTGGTGGGCACTTAATTTGAATTCAAAACAGTATAGCGACGGAATTCCGGTTCTTTTAATTTGGGCGCCCATCATGTGCCACATTGTTGGGTCACCAAGATTACAATTATGCCCCCGCCCACCCCCTTGGAGTCACCGACTTTGGTTATGTATTTTCTTCCTAATTTTTTAACTCTCAACGAGATTTGCAAGCAAATCAATGAAAATTCGTAAGTGGTGCTTCGATACTCGACTGGAAAATCGTTCACAAAATATTGAAAACATGGAGATTCATCATTATTATCATGAACATCTTAATCTCAATGCCAACATCATGGGAACTAATAAATTTTTTTTTTGTCCTACTTTATTTATATGCACGATAATTACCTTTTCGTACATTTTTAGAGGATAATGCTAATATCATAAAAACTATCAAAGCTACTAGCTTAACTAGTGTATTAGGCTTATATGTGCAACACATAATTTATACCATCAATTATCAAATTATAAAATAATCACACATTTATTTTTTGGATGAGATCCCATGGTGGAAATTTGTAATAACTATAATAACAAGATGTTAGATTTAAGAAGGTGTGAATGTTGAATGAAATGCAGGAAGCATTTGGCCTGTAGGGTAAATATCAAAGAGGGCAACTTGGGGATTTCACGGTTTTCCTGAGCAAATGCACAATGAAATTGGGCGCCCAAATAGCTGTCACTCATCATGAGATGCACAAACCAACCAACCAACCAACCAACCAGTTTGGAAACAGAAAATAAGCAAAGTAACAACAGAATCTAAAGAGAGAAAATACTAATGAGTGCTTATACACTGAAGCTCGCTGCAGCTAAATTTTTCTCCAAGTGGAGGCCCATTGGCCGATGGCCATTTCTCCATACTCCCCGCATGTAAAACTCATCCTAACAAAATGCGCACTCGTTTTCAGATCTCTAGAATTTGAGCTCACGTAGTTTTTTTCTTTCTTTTCAAATCGTTATCTACTTAGCCATTTGGTTCACATTTGAAGTTTTGATCAAAATCCTGAAAAGAAAAGCCAAAGAGACAGAGAAGTTGCTTTCGTTTCATGGCTGCAGAATCACGTTTTCGCATTCTGTTATTATTATCATTGTTTTTTTGGTAAGCCCGAAGCTCTGCAGCTGCTCTCTTGTATGTCTCGCTATTTTCAACTCTTTCTATATGTAAGTTGCTTTTCTCTTAAATGGTGTTGTCTTGTTCTCGCTAGTCGCTTTCTCTACTCTCTGTTTTGTCCCCAAAGTTTTTACGCTCTTGTTTTAGCGGATATATGCTATTGAAACATTTCCTTTTGTTGTAATGTAATGATTTTGTGGTCACGTTGTTAGCTATGCTTTGTTTCTAGCTTTGTTCCTTCTAGGCAGATCTTTCTTTGTTGTTTTCTGATCTTATTTTCAAATTTTATGAAAAAGGCAACTTTATTGGGTTTCTTTTTAATCTCGCGACTGTCTACCATAAAGCTTGAGGTTTTTGAAAACGTTTGAAAAATGATTATGATTTCCGTTATGAAAACATTTTGATTTTCATGTGTACCCAGACGAAGCAGGTTGGTGAAGACTGAAGTTATCGTCCAAATTCAGGAAGAGAAAGTTAAAAAAAAAACCTAGCACTTTTTGGAGAAAATGTTGTGTGCTTGTTCAGGTGAGCAATTCAAATTCGAAGAGGCACCACAGTCACCCGAGTCTTTGGCTACGAGAGATTTCTCAGCCAGTGGCTTTTCTTCGAGAGCCACCGGAGATTGGGACTCGAAAGTCGACGACATTCAAGTAGATGAAGCCGAATCAACTCTCAAAGAAGCTCTCTCCCTAAACTATGAGGTGGGTTTCGTTCAGCTGGCTTTCGCTATTCGAGATTAACTTTTTAATTACTTGCTTATTTTACATTTTGAATGAGTTTTAGGAGGCGCGAGCTTTGTTGGGGAGACTCGAGTACCAGAGAGGAAATTTCGATGCTGCCCTTCAAGTATTTCAGGGTATTGACATTAAAAGTTTAGTCCCAAGAATGAGCAAAGCTATTGTTGAGAGAACTCGGCCACGAAGGCCACGATCCAAGGCTGACAAAGGGGATGCTGTGTCTCCCGGTGTAATGTCACTGCATTCTGTCAGCTTACTCCTGGAAGCAATCTTACTCAAAGCGAAATCGATGGAGGAACTTGAGCAGTGTAAAGGTACTCTTCGTGTGAGATGAAATCTGCTTAGGTTCTATATAATGCACTTAGATGTTCTGGGTGGTTTGGTTTTATTGTTATTAGTAATATTTGTTTTAATTATTTGAGATTTTGGGAAAGGATAGTGATGACCTTTTGGAATGACATTGCATTGGTGTAGTTTTGTGTGTAGAAGTGTTAGTTGGTTTTGGAAGTACAGATAGTTGTGACACTTTCTCTTTTATCAGAGGCTGCAAAGGAGTGCAAAATAATTCTAGATATAGTTGAATCAGCGCTACCCAATGGCATGCCTGAAGGCATTGGTGAGGATTGCAAGTTGCAGGAGATGTTCCACAAAGCATTACAGTTGCTCCCACATCTTTGGATAAAGGCAGGCTTTCTTGAAGAAGCTATCATTGCATATCGCCGGGCTTTAGTCAAGCCATGGAATTTAGATCCCCAGAAACTAGCAAATGTACAGAAAGACTTGGCTGCTACGTTACTCTATGGAGGGGTTGAAGCAAGTCTTCCCCCTCAACTTCAAGTGCGTGGTCCAATTGCCCCTACAAATAATGTAGAGGAAGCAATCCTGTTGTTGTTAATTCTAATGGAAAAAGTGGCTTGCAAGGAAATAAATTGGGATGTAGAAATCATGGAACATCTGACTTATGCACTCTCAGTTACTGGGCAGTTTGAATTATTAGCAAAGCATGTAGAGCAGGCTCTTCCAGGTATCTATGGTCGAGCCGAGAGATGGTACTTTCTGGCTCTTTGTTATAGTGCGGCAGGCCAGGATGAAGCTGCCCTGAACCTGTTAAAGAAGGTGTCTGGTCATTCCGAAACAAAGCATAAAACTCATATCCGTGCTTTTTTGTTGGGAGCAAAATTGTGTTCCCAAGATCCAAAACATGCTTACGATGGGATAAAGTTTGCCCGTGAAATAATTGAATCAACTAGTCATCAAAATGAGTGTTCCATGGGTCAAGCCCATAAATTTCTTGGCATTTGTTATGGAAGTGTAGCAAGGAAGTCTACATCAGACACCGATAGAGTTTTCCTTCAGAAGGAGTCTTTGAACTCTCTAAATCTTGCTTCCCTGCATGGGAAGGAGGATCCGGAATTGTTGTATAAGCTTGGGCTGGAAAATGCAGTACAAAGGAATCTGGATACTGCTTTTGAAAACGCTATGATGTACTCTAACACAGTCGTTGGAAATACAGGGAACGGCTGGAAGCTATTGGCACTAATATTGTCGGCAGAGAAGCGGTTAAAGGATGCTGAAACTATTGTTGATTTTGCTTTGGATGAGACTGGAGGAATTGATCAATTAGAACTACTTAGATTGAAAGCTGTGCTTCAAATTGCTCAGGAACGGCCCAAGCAAGCAATAGAAACCTACAGAATCTTGCTGGCAACGATTCAAGCACAAAGAGAGCTTCGCTCCAAGAACTCTGATGAAGCAAAGTACTTCAGCACTGAGGTTTGGATTCCCTGAGGCTATACACATACCAGTGTCATAGTTTCTGACTATAATGTGGTTTCGTCTTCACTGCTTGGTTAAAAAATGACAACAGGCAACAAAAAAATAAAGCCATTAGTTATCGTGTTCTCTTATATTGCTTGACAATATTTTCTTAACCTGCAAAGTAAATACATTTGATCATTTACACCTTGTGTCATATGTGCTAGCTGTGATCGTAATTGATGGATGTTCATAAAGATGATCCAGTTACTAATTTAAGTATTCAACTCCCATTCCTGAAAACTGGTACTATTTTCCCCTTCAAATTGTCTTCTATCTTTTGCAGGCATTTACGGGAAAAAACTTGGAAATGGCAGCTTGGCAGGATTTGTCTACGATCTACGTGAAACTTGAATCATGGACAGATGCTCAAATTTGTGCAGAAAAAGCCAAGTCAATTGAATTTTATTCTCCCAGCAGTTGGCATAAAACGGGTAACAATCCTGTCTCTAATGAATTATTGAACATGAAGTAGAGCATTTTTTTAGGAGCATGGCTGATATATTTGATGCATGAAAGTTTAAAAGTTTTATTCCCATTCAATTTTCATGATTTGTTTACAGGTATGCTGTTTGAAGCACAATTACAACACAAAGAAGCTCTTGTTTCCTACTCAATATCGTTGTCAATAGAACCAGATTATGTACCAAGTCTTGTTTCAACTGCTGAAACACTGATGAAACTTGGTAGCCATTCATTCCCTGTTGCAAGAAGCTTTTTAATGAATGCCTTACGTTTAGAACCCACAAACCATGATGCTTGGATGAACCTTGGATTGATTTCAAAAATGGAAGGTTCATTGCAACAAGCAGCAGACTATTTTCAAGCTGCATATGAACTCGAGCTGTCAACTCCTGTTCAAAGCTTCCAGTGATGGTAGTTTTCCATTTAATTTTAGCAGGCAACTACCAGAATAAGGGATCCTTCATATCTTCACGAACCTAGGACCAATCATCGAAACGGTTGCATCACTGAAGATGGACTCCAGTAGCTGTTGATTATGGCCTGTTTTTAAATCAAGCGTTGTTCAGTGATTGGTTCCTTGGATCAAAATGTATAGCATCCGATAGTCTTTCAGTGGCTTGGAGTCATTCTTTGTCAATATCAGAATATAGTATAGGTCATAGGCTTTACAGCGAATCAGAGAAGATTAATGTGCTAGTATCTCGGGAAGAAATCTTGTACTACTGTAGCAAGCTGAAGCAATGGAATATTTCACTTTACAGCCGTTTGTACCCCTTTTTGTCCAGGACACATCTTGCATGTAAAGAATTCATAGATAAGCTGCATAACTCATAAAATATCTAAATAGAACTGTTGGAGTATCCCCGAAAAAAAAAAAAAATCATTGGAGGTACAAATTAACTGGCCAAAGGCTAAAGTAAAATGCAACATAAGTCGTTTGCTCTTCCATAACAAGACTTTAAATCACCATGGTAGTCTTCTTTCTTCAACTTAGAGAAAGTTGTATGCTCTTGGTAGGTGTAAACATGTCACTGGGCACCAAATACTAGGCAGTAAGTACTACTGCTCTGTTTACCCAAAATGGAAACTCTTGCCGCGTGAGAGATTGTCCAGAAAAGGCTAGAGCTAGAGAGTCTAAAAAAGGTGAAGAATTCCTATTTATATGGAAGGTAAAGACTATCAGAAAGAATTTTGGGCTTCTCTTCATCTTCAAGGCAGGAAGAATTTTGGGCATATCCTTGCACGTTTGGTTTTCTCTGCTACATTTTATTTTTTATGGTATGAGAGGAATGATCGTGTGAATCAACAGCGACATCGGACTCGTCGTCAGGTGATTGATGAGATTTTTGTATTGGTCCGCTCTCGACTTCTTACCATTGAGGTCAAATATGTGATCACTCCTCAGCTTCGTGCTATATGGAGCCTTCGTTATTAGTTGGTTTTTTTAGTTTTGTTTTGTTTAATTGGGCACATGCGCCCTTTTATTGCATTGTCTTGGGAATGTTAGCTTTGTTGCGGTCGTTATTGGGCCTACGCGCCTTTTCTTTTTTGTTTGGGCCTTTTGGCTCCATATCTCGCTTTTTGTTTGAAGCCTTTGGGCTTCGTTTTTCTTCCTTTTGGACTTGTGAGTACTAAGTACTCTTCTTGGGGTATGCCCCTCGTATTTTGTACAATCTTTTTTCTTTTTATGTGAATAATAATTTTTCAAAAAAAAAATCAGAAAAGGGCAACTGGAACAGCATAACAGAGGTAAAAACATAAATTTACATTTCTTTCTAGTAAATTTGTCTTTTACATACAACTTACAACTAAAAAGGAAATAATTACAGAGTGAACTTTGACTGAAGACAAACTCCTGGAGTGTTATTGACCATTTGCTTCTGACAAAGCAGGGAAAACAGTCCAATCAATCACGATACAACCTGGCAGAAACAACAGGGAAGAAGGGGAAGTTAGTTCTGGAGCCATAGATATTTCTATTCTTTCGATGCATACAAGTAAACAAGTATACAGAAGCAATACATTTCTTTTGTTTCTTATAAAAAAAATTACAATTATGAAAAATTTCTACTCTTCCAATGCAGGAGTGACCAAGTCCAATTGTTTCCAGAAAAGTGATTGTATGCACATTTAATCTAATTAGATGTTGGCTTCAGCATAACTCTCACTCAAAAAGATACTAGGTAGCAAGGAAAATCCTTTGTAAGAAGAAGCCAACATCGTGAAATTAAAATTCTAAAAGGCTGACATTTTAGTTGCAGTACAGTTTATCTCTTTTTTATCAAATATGAATCCCCAAGGACAGTCATTACAAGATGTCTTTAAATGAGATTTAAGGTCTTACACGACAAACGTCACAAAAAGATAACTCCACGTGCATCTCTCTGAGAGAGATAGGTAAACGATATCACGTTTTATGGCGTATTCTTAGGCGGAAAATTCACTTACGTAAACAGTTGTAATTGAACAATAACACACACCAAGCACAACCTCAATTCATTTGCCACTGCATCCACAAAACAACCAACAAAAGGTCAAACTGTTGCATTAAATATCAAAATAAGAGAAGTAGTTGAAGAAAAAATTTTCATTCACATCACAAAGCAACAAAAATTGGCATTTAAAAAGTAGAAAAGGAAAACCTTTAAAACCGGTTCGCCTTTGTTCAAGTTCGCTGATTGTTTTGCCATCCCTTGTAGCTGCGCACGCGCTGCTTTTCCAGCAGCAGACTTTTCAAACTGTTCTTGCCTGCAATAACGGCCATAATCTAAATGTCAATAAGAAAACAAATAAATAAACCATTATGCAACTATTTGAAGCACTTACCAAAATTCGGTGGAAATGAGATTTTTATAACAATAAATGAATTAACATCTCCAACATAAAATCATAATAAAATCAATCAGTTCATCCAAACACCACTCGTGAATTCATCTATCATACTCTTACATAATTCTGTAGAGTTACAATTCAGGTCAAATGACTCAAATCTGATCAATATAATTTTAATTCGCAAATAGATGATTTTTTTTGGTTTAAAAAAATTATTGTTTAAAAAGAAAACAATTCAATCAGAATCCGAAAACTGTTTTGCCAACGAATTAACATGCAATTCAATAAGTTAAACCGAGGCCTTATGAAAATAATAGAAGAATTAAACAATAAAAAATTAAAAAAATCGAATCAAATTACAAGATAAAGGTTATAGATTGTTACCGTTTTTGGGCGGCCTCAGCAGCTTTGGCTCGGGCCTCCGCGGAGGCCAATCTCTCTTGTTCTTTTTTCTGCTGCTTGTTGCCTCCATCGAAGCAAGCAAAGCAACCCATTTGTTTCTACCTTTTTTTTTTTTTTTTTCACTCCTCGATCCTTCCAACCTGTTCGTCGCTCTTTTCTGACTTTGACATTCTAGCTGCGTATATATAGATTGCGATCCACATTACACCTTACGCGCTATCTGATTTGTTGGCAGCACGCCACGTCATTAATGAGGGGCTCTCTCGTCTTTTCGGTGTTGAGACCAGAATATCCTTCCTCGGACGTAAAAGTAGAGTAAAACGATACCGCATCATACCAACGAATTCGTTATTTCTAGATTCCAAAAAGAAATAATAAATAAATCGTCGTTTTCCTCGACGTAAAAGTGGCGTAAGACGATAAAATCCGATTGGTCAATACGTAAAACGTTGCCGTTTTTGGTGGCTTTTGATCATTGTATGCCAACGCAAAAACCCTAACAAAATCTCGGATCATCAACTGGACTGGAGAAGATAAACCAAGACAAAGAACAAAATGCGACCGTTAGAGTCACTCCCTCCAACAGAAACCCTAGAAATTGAGAGCGGACTCAGACTCGTCCCGCGCGTTAAGCTCACTCTCACTGTCTATCCTATAAGTCCGTCCGTCGCGAAACCCATAGACGAGTGGCAACTGAAGCGCGCTTTGACGGATTTCCTGAAGTCCTCCCTCACTGTCTCCATCACCGTCCCCGAAGAGGACCTGGAGATCAGACGGGTCAAAGACCTGAAGAAACGCAAGCGCGATGACCCCGTGGCGCACGGGAATCTTCTCATTCGCGACCTAGGATTCCTGAACAAAATGAACAAGAAGAAGCGGGACAATGCAGGCGAAGAAGATGAAGAATCGGATGTGAAGGTTCTGGAAAGGGAGTTGTTGGATTGGAGAAAGTACCTCGTTGAGAAAATGGACGGAATTGAATTAAATTTGGAAGGAATTAAGTATAAATTGAGCGTTGAAGTCCCAGTTTCGGATGATTTCGAGAAGATGAGGAAAGATTGGGAGGAGTTTTACGCTTTTGGAAATCGAGGTTTTCGACTTATCTGTGCATTATTATTAGTATTATTACTTTTGGGTTTGTATTAGGGGAAAAAAAATCGTAATTTGAATATCTTGTTAGGTTATTCAAGGGGGAAGCACGATCCTGATACTATTATAATTAGGGGAGTCCCGTCCAGGTGGTTTGCCGAGCCGAGGGTTTCTTCGAAGCCTTCACTGTTGGTTACGCATACTATTTTTTCGACATTTGGGAAAATAAGGTACTTTTTTTTCTCTTTCTCGATTGTTTTGCCCGATATCCTGAAGCTCTGATTTTGGTTGGTTTTAGTTTTAGTGTTTCAATATATCTTTTTACTGTTTTTGTTGATATGTTCTAAGTTAAAAAATGAATTAGTGAGTCAAATTAGTTGCTTGTTGCTGTTTATTATGCTTTGAGAATGTTGGGAGGTTTCATATGCAAATTATACTGTGAATATTTTTCTTCGGAATTGAATAATTGATGTGTACAAAAATCGGAGCAGAGCCTCTCTTAACATTTCTTTTAGTTCAGCATTTTCTGTTTTCTGACTGGCAGATCATGTTGTTGCCAATTGAAACTAAAGATGGTGAAATATAGTTTATGATCAAGATTAAAAATTCAGGATTTCGGACTCTGAATTTTATCATAGTTTCTTTTGCTTAATGCATGAACAGTATACTAGATTATTGTTTTAGGCATCAAATGAAGAAATGGCATTTGCTTCCTCTAGATTTTACCATTCAATAATTTGGATTGAAATATCTTAGAAGAGTTGTATGTAAACAAAAGTTTTAGTCCTGTGGGTGTTCCACATAATGATTTCTAAGCTGTTAATTCTTTTTTTATGAGGTTTCTAGGATGTGCATTTAGAGCTAAATTGTATTGCTGCATATCAGATATTGTTTAATGAAGTAATTTTTAGAGTTCAGAACTCAAATGCAAGAGAAGAGCATCATTGGATGCTTAAATAGCTCGTGCTTTGCATTTGAGCTTCTTGAACAAAAGTAATTTATTTGTTGATCTTATTTTATTTTATTTTATTTTTGAGAGATTGAATTCTCTGCTTTCTGTGTGGTTTCTTTATCATGTAATGATGTTTTTGTGTGTTTCCATTGCCCCTCTGCTGTGGATTTCTTTATATTGTCATTGGTGTTACAGTATGACATAACCTGATTGCATATCATCCTTGTTCCTTTAACTTATACTCAATAGGAATCTTAATGTTGCTGAGGACGATGATCTAGGTAAGGATGCAAATGAGGATGAAGCAGACATAGTTTCAGGTCTCCATTGTAAGATTGTTGTCCAGTTTGAGAAATACAGGGACTTCTATAATGCTCTTAAAGTTTTATGTGGCCGCTCATTGCAAAAGGTGGGGAGTCTGCTTTCTCTACGTAGGAGCTTTACTTTTATTCTTCTTTAAGTTGGATACCTTCTCATTTGATAGTCTCATAATAAATTTCTTTCTTTTTCTCATTAGAAGTCTCTGAATGTAATACCTGTGGTTTAGGTATCTTAAACCGAGGCCCTGGATTCATGATTGCTCATTCTTGGATCTTGTTTGTTTCTTTTCTGGTAATTATAATACTGAGGCACCACTATAGTAGATGTTATGGAATCAGATAATGGAAAAAAGAAAAAAAAGCACAAGATTTTCTTCTTATTAGCTTCAACTTTTTATTATAAACATGTGGATCTTTTATATGGGAGGTCTTTGAGTTACAACCCACATGAAGAGAACATAAGACAATTTAACAATTGAGTACACATCAAGGAAGCTTGCATCATAAATCTGAACATTTTAATTCAGAACTTTATGGCAAGTGCTTGATATCTTTTTTGTACAAATCCCTGACTCTAGTCTTTAGATTTTTGTGTGGTCATCCTCTAGGCAATTACTTTACCTAGAGTCTGGACGGTTTAATACTGCTAATAGTATAGATGGCAATGTTCATAAATGTTGCCTATGTGCTCAATCAACGTATACAAGACATAGTTATTTGCATTCATACATAATACAACATGCAAGTTTCCAAGTGGAAAAGGCAATGCATGGGTTCAAATTTCATGTATGATTTTTTAAGCTAACTTTATTCTTTTTATAATGGGCATGGCGTAATATTGAGCAGCAAGGGTCACAATTGAAGGCTGATTACGAGGTTACTTGGGACAAAGATGGCTTTTTCCGCAGCTCGAGAAGTCAGGCAGAGGATAAGAGTAATAGGAGTCCAGCAAAGGCAGCAGGACAATATAGAAGTGAAGCTTCCAAACGTGAACCACATAATTCTCATTACAACACTGTTGATACACGCAGAAAGAGGTTCAGGGTTAGTAGCCTGAGTAAATAAATAAACAAATACAGAACAAGTTGGCGCTCAATAGACTATCTATGGGGCATCTATGCTTTTCTTTTTTATTTACTTGAGTGTGTAAAATGTGACTTCTCGTATAAATTAATCTTAAAAGTGAAGAATTTGATTCATTTGTTCAATTGCAGGAATAAGGGCTTGTGACTCACTTTTTGGAAGAATTTTTCCGGTTGGCTTGGAGAGGAAAGTTCATTCTGGTTTACGTTCTCACCTAGAATATGTGTAGCATTGGAGTTTTACAAAATTGACGATGTAGCTCATCCCTCTGTATTGCACAAGTAGTTCATTCATCATTATAACTTTGTGGAATTGGGAACTGGGGAAGTATTGTCTCAGAGAGAGAGAGAGAGAGAGAGAGAGAGAGAGAGAGCTGAACGATGCTAGTGCCTCTGTGGATTTGAAAAATACAAGCCTGTACTGACAAGCAACTTGGTTGATCATTCACATTTTTATTTATGATAAAGAATGATGAAAATGTTTGGTAAAAATACATGGTTATAAATTTATAAAATTGTGGATATGCAGAGACTTGAAGCTATTCAGAAATGAAGTAAATATATATATTGATATGATTTATCCATCCAATTCAAGACTTGTCCTCGTACACTCCAAACAAAAAATTTGGTTAAGGAAAGTCTCATAATTCATAAATGAGCAGAGTGTTCAACAAGTCTTGGCATCTATTAAACTTGTAGTAAAATCAAAGGGGCGTGATTAAAGGGTTTGCCACCATTCTGTGCCAAGATCCTTTTTCTTTTCAACAAAGGAATTGTCACTTCATAGCTTGGAGGGCCAGGCTTGGAAATTTGAAGCGTATTCTAGATAAAAAAAAAGGGGACAATCAAATATAGCGCCGTTAGTCTTGATTTATTAATTTCACAATGTGTTTTCCTCCGGATCTGAAACTTATATTATGGGTCAACCATCTGGACATGCTCATGCTTCACTTAGACAATCCCCATTGTCAGGAAAACACGTGTTTGGAGATAAGCATGTTCGTATATTAATATGTAAAAATTGTGTTCTCCACGGAGAGTAAGGTTGAAACTGAAAAGGAAATGGATGGATGGCAAATCTAGAGTCTTAATTTGGGATCATCGAGGGGGAGTTACCATTAATAATTTAGCTGATGATTATTGACTTACGTGCCCCTCTTCACATTTTTGCTTATCATAATTTGTACTTTTCAAGTACTTGATTGATCTGGAAATTAATATAAATCACTTTTTTTTAATGTTTTCAAGCATATAAGTGAAAATGATATAAATCACATTTTTTAAATGTCTTTCAGGCATTTTTTAGTACCTGGCCGTTGCCCTCCGGTAAATGGTTGTTGGCTTATACGAGAAAGGGTTGGGCCAAGCCCATGTGTTACTTGGGCACTCAAAGTTCGGTCAATCCAGCAGCTCAGTTATTAATATCCTTCATCTAGAACATCGTCCACCCACGAAGTTGATGTCCATCACGATCAAGTTATTTTCACGTGTCTTCATCTCAAATTTCCACAATCACTTATCCCCTAACCTTACAAAACAGAAGAAAATTAATATTCAATCTTCATTTAGATCAACTCTTAGAAAACCACAATGCCCTTACAAATCAGTAACATTGACATGGGTTGTTGCTCTTTTTTTTTTTTTTTTTTTGCTCTACCCTAACTCAAACCCATTCAATTACTTATAATTTACACTTCGTTTTTCATGTCATAAAGAGAGGATAGACTGAATGTCCAACCAAAACCAACAACATGTAAAAAAAAAAAAATTTACATTAATTACCGCACACTAATTAAAAAAATACAAAAGAGAAAGATGACAATAATCAGATCATCATCTTCACCAGCTTTTCCGATGACCATGTGCTCCTAGTTGTGGAGATTGATCTTTCACAGGCCCGGAATTATTATTACTACTACTCTTTGGCTTCGGAGAAGATAGTTCATGAATAGTTGCCATCTTCTTCTCGCTCAATCTTCTCACATAATCTTTCTTCTTCATTGACCTTCTTACAGTTGATGATGAACTCTTTGAACCCTTCAATTGAGGTACCATGTACCATCCAATAGAAGTGCATAGAATTGCAAATGATCTCCCAAAAAATACCAGAAACAATAATATGAAAATAATAGCAGCTGGAAGATAGAAAGAGGGTCGCCTAAAACTATTCAGCTTTATATTATTGAATGATAAGCTCTTCTTCAGCTTGCTCATCGTGTTATCCGAATCCGATCCTGATAGCTTGGCTTCTTTCTCAGCAGCTGAATCTACAGGAAACTTGTCCAGGACTTGTGAATTATGCTCCGCAGGCTCCTCTTTGATCTCTCCGCTCTTGGTTTTGTCCTTCTTGGCTTTGACCACAATTGGGACGCAGTCATCCGACCCTTTATAAACAAAACGAACGAAAGATATATCTTCTGAACCCTTTTGTGAGTAAATCTTTTGCTTCTTCTCTTCGAGCTCAGCTAGAAGCGCCGAGAACTTGTCGAGCCCCCGAGTGGAATAAGGGTTCTTGTCATCCTTGTTGTGGCTTCTGCTACAAAAGCTGTTTCTTCTTGATCTTCTTGGCGATAAGACATCCATCAGTAGTTGAAAGTGATTTTTGTTGGTCAAGGCAACGTTGTAGCTGCAAACTGGTTCTACTTATAGAATAGAAGAGATACGCAAGTTCTTATTAAAAATGTGTGTGCTGAGATGACTAGATCCAATCAAACTTAGTCAAAATTAAAGGGTTTGAAAAAGAAAAAAAATTAAAAAAAGTGAAGAAATGAAAAGAAATTCGATAATTAATAGAAGCTTCGGCGCATATGCATTTCGTTCTTTCGTGCCGTTTGACTTCTTGGGGAAGAAGCCAACAAGATTAATAAATTAATATTGGTCAAGCTGAGAAACTTTTGAATGTGAATATGAATGGATCAAAGGGTACTTAAAAATATTCCTTACAGAAAAGTCTTTGAATTGGTCTGAATTTGATTCAATTTTCTGATCATTTCACAGAAGTAATAACGGAGAGGCCGAGGGGCCTTGTTGCCTTGGCGCGCATGCAGATATATCAATATTAGAATTAAAATAATAATCAACAATGGAGATATCTTCTAGATTAACAGTACTCAAAAACCCTAATCTAGTTAAGCTGCAAAGATTAGTTGGCAAGGAGAAAAACAAGATGAGATTTAAAAGTTTAAAATAATTAAAATGTGTGTGCATGTCGTGAACATCGATTTCATGTAGGGCCAGCTTTATCTAATTATGATGACTAATTTGCCTTGCTAATTATCTCATTCCATGTTTTAAATGTTTTATGAAGACTCTAACATCACCATCCGATTATGCTTTTAATTTTTGTCGATAATTAAATAACAACACTGATGGATTCCATTAACAGATTAAATGTTGATAATCCTATATTCACAATGCACTGTTGGAAAACGATTTTGACAGTGGAGACAAAATTTCAGGACTGGGGCGTTCCTGGTCCCTACTCTGCTATTTTCTGTGGTAACTAATTAACAAGCTAATAGTCACCTTTATCAAGACTTATCAACTACTGTTGCGAGGATAGGCAGTGATTGTTATCTTTTAGTTTATGGTGCTTTAATGATCAGAAAATGATATGATACTAAGTTGATTAGGGTTACTAATTTTTTTAAATCGTTGAATTAATAAAAAAAGCATAATATCGAATTAATTTATTCAAATATAATCTTGTTTATATTAATGATATATATAGTGCAAAAATTACATACAGGAGTGATAAATATGAAGCAAGGGCTACTTAATTATTATTTTGACCCTAAATTATTATAAGCTTATATAATCATGTAATGTTTGATTAAGAATATATATATATATATATATATATATATATATATATATATATATATATTGTTGTTATGGGTTTTAAGATATTGTTGGTTTGAAAAGTTTTTTCTTACTGAGAATCTGAAAAAAGATGACTTGGAAGATAAGAACAATGAAGAAAATAAATGCAATAGCTAATAGAATTCGTAAAAGCAAAATTTCTGGTGCTATGATACTTTTAGACTTAAATCTTACAAATCAAATGAATAACGGATAGACAATGATGTTACAACGGAGCTCTCAGTATGCATCTTTATGAGAAACTTCTCCGAATTATGTATATTTACCTTTGTTTTTATGCAATGAATTTCCAATGAATTGGATATATATGTGATGGGTACAAATCAATAAAAACAAATAGACAAGACAAAGAAGAAACAGGACACTTTTTTTTTTTTTTGCTAATACCCTATTCATGCAAGATGGTTTATTTCTATATAAGAGATAATTTACTTTTTTCAATAATTTAATTATTTAGGATTTGTTTGAATTGGGAAATTATTAGTTTAGAGATATTGACTTAATTAGGGATTTTGATTAGTCCTAATTTAACTCAAATTCAAATAGTATTAGTCTAATATAAATAGATTTTCATTATTTTGTCTTAAACATTTAGCCATTGATTATTTTGATAAAATTGAGATATTATTCAAAGAAAAGCAGTACGTATTTATTGGTGTTTGGATTTTACTTTGTTCTTATTACGGTTCCCCTCACCTTTCTAGCAAAAATAGTCCGAAAACAAATTTGAAGGTAAGCATGACCTAAATGATTTATAAATTTCGAAGGTCACTGATTACTTAATGTACATGCATGCGCACGACTAACTGGGTTAAGATTTTACCGTAAGAAAGTGTTTCATAGCCGACTAGTTAAGAAGAAATTTGGCATATTATATAATATGTAATATTTTCTCTTACGTCTAAACTTTCGTCTGAGCATAGTGCTCGCAATGAGAAAAATAGATTTACACGTCGCCTTCAAGATCAAAACTTCTCTAGTAACAAATTATGATTTTAGCGATATTGACTTTGATATGTGCATGTATATAATTAAAATAGTCAGCTACACATGTTCAAAGCATTGTAGTTTGGGGTGGTATCGGTCTTAGAACCATGTGCTGAAGAAGCTTCCGCCGGAGTCTGCCGCACTGAAATCAAAGTTAAAAGTAGACGTTTTACGGTTAAAATGCATATGTAACAACTTAATAATCAAAATTGAGAACATCGTGTCATAAATAAATATTACTAACAAACACAGTTAAATTGTGCTCTTGATCAACTTACTAATCAAAAGCATTAAATTCATTGAATTAATGTTAAAACGAATGTAGACGAATCCACCTGCTGAGTAGAGAAACTGGCTTTGGTCATAATATTAAAACATCAATCAGTTTCTCGTTGATTGTCTACTTCTAGAACACTAAAACCTTGGCTGCCGGTACTTTGACACCAACACACATGCAGCAGACTGCCCCACTCACCCTCTCAATAGAACCTTCTGCAGACCTTGATGAACACGACACGACGCTGCGACCATCATGATGATTCATGTTGACCTTGGAGAGCTTTCTATAGCCGTGCACATCCGCTACGGCACTGTTGAGATTTGACAAAGTGGCTAAGCAATAATTTCTTGTCTATCTGACGGCGGTGCTGATCTTCAAGTATCAACTTTATTTCATTTCCCATAAAACTATGTGCCAATAGATCACAAGGTGCGCTTGAGATTTGGGATTCGATTATGAATAATTTCATCCTATGTTTAGTGCAGTTTAGCATTGGATTTTATGATATTGAATGGTGAATAAGCTCAAATTTATCTATCGGGTTAATAAAAAAACAACTCAAGTAAAAATCTCTAAATACTTCGAAATATGTAGTCGTTACTAGTCTCTACTTTTTGATACATTAACCGGAATACAGATATTTCAAAACCAACATATAGAATTTCTGTAACTTGAGCTTCCTACATTCACTATCTAAGAAACTAAAGCTAATCGTTGGCTGAAAATTTAC
This sequence comes from Boswellia sacra, assembly GCA_013180625.2. NCBI lineage: Eukaryota > Viridiplantae > Streptophyta > Magnoliopsida > Sapindales > Burseraceae > Boswellia > Boswellia sacra. Next base: position 212,654 of record SNVD02000067.1, on the reverse strand, counting down.
AACTCCTGCAAGAAGGAAGCAGCGGTCAGAAGCCCTTTAGGAAGGTAAATAAGCACACAATTACAAACATGAATACATGAACAAATGGTAGTAAACAGGCTTACCATTGCATACCATTCTACTTCAAAATTTGAGTTCATGTCTCCTCAAAGTTGTCATCATCCTTGATGTACTTCTCCTGCACTGCAGCAGTTGTAGCATGCGTCGTTAAGAAAAACTTATCGGCCTCCTAGTCATTCCAAGTCACCCAACTTAACATTCCAAAAAATTTTCATTAGCTACTCTATAACCTACTCACCACGAGTCCTTTTCAGAAGTATTTAGTAATATATAGTTAGTCCTTCCGATAATAAATCTAGTCTCTTAAATTATCTTGTTATTGGATCAAAGAAGGAAAAAAGAAAATGCAATTGCACATCACTGGCAGATGCTTATCAATATGTACATGCTTCAAGATTGCTACAACATCGGGATATTTGTGAATCCTATACTGCTATCAACTGCAGCAATACTTAACATATAAGCATTAAGAAAAAAATAAGGATATCTGTAATAATCCCAATCAACATCACGAACTGCAATCTTGCTAAATGCAACTGCACTAGCATCTATGCCAGCAAAGACGTATCCATTGCTCTTGTCGATCAACCTCACAAGCTTACCTACGCTTTCTTTATCCTGAAAAGAAGCAACTGACTAAAAAATTTATTTGCAAAGAATTCAAATTGGAGGAGGAAGTCAAGGGAAACTAGTGACCTGAATATCTAAGGTTGTAAAATTGACCAAACTATAGTCTTCTATTACATCACATAGCTCCTTTGTAAGCTTTCTGCAGGAGGATTATAAACAGCTTACATATGACATGCATATTAACAATATAACTATGGTATATCTCCAAATGTTAGTACAAGAAAACCAAACAGCTTGATTCATTGACGCTATAAAAGTCAAGCATTAAACATCATTTTATAGACAATTATGTTCATTTCCATGCAAGCATCAAATGAGCAACATGATTTTCCTGAATATATTGACAATTATGGATTTAGATCTGTGATAAGAAGCTGTCAGTTCCAATTGTTGGTAGTATCACTGTGTAAGTCAAATATATGATTGGATTTTGACTGGAATTCTATGCAGAGTTTAAATAGCCATACTGTATGAAGAAATAACTGAAAATGGTTGAAATAACAGTCAGGCGTAATTGACATTTTGTCTGCACAGTAAATAGAGCATACAAGCACTACCTAATGTGATTTGAATCGATAATCCACCTATAAATCAAACCTGTACTTAGCAGAACGAGGGTCTTGATCAAGGTGATATTGTAAATAAGACAAATCTTGCACATCCGTATAGAAATCGAGGTTAAACGCTGCAAGAACTCCAAAAATATGACCAGTGAGAGAAAGTAGCATGTACGAACTTGTAATAGTATTTGAAATATTACAATAGACTTAGAAAGACGCAAAATTAAAGCTAAAGCCAGACCTAGCTTTCCATAGCTCTCAATTAGATCAATCTTTGACAAGACATTGATGTGTGGGAGTTCCATATGCAGCATGGTAGATAACGACAGTAGCAATGCACTAACATACTTCCCAGAGTCACTACAAAGATGAGCATCAACTAAATGCACTGCGGTTAACTGCATGAAAAGATAAAACTGATTAAGATATTTACAATTATACATTGCAATAACAAAATTAAACCACCTCAACCCATCAGATTTCCCGTAAGAATTAACCATACCCTGAGGTTCAACTTCTTTATGAGTCTCATGATAACATTTTTGGCCCCGGAATGTAGGAAAAACAGTTCTACTTGGCCAGGAAAATCAAAGAGAAGATAGTGATCTGCAAAATACCAAAATTATCACACATCTTAACTTCAACAATGATATATACTACCATGCTAAGCAATGAGCTGTAACATAGTGCAGTTCTCAGCGAAAAGAAAGAGAAAGAAACAGATTTTACAATCTAACACTCAAGTGTAAACCAGATTATTCAACTTCTAATAACTTATGTGCACAGCATTTGGTCTAAGACCGAAGTTTACACTCTAAACACATATGCTAATGCAAGGATATCAAACCAAGATAACTGAGTTGAGGAAAATGGTATCTCTGATGGTACCACAAACCGATCCACTGATGGTTCAGCATTCCAAATGTTGGCCTTTCAGAAAAAAAAGCAACATGCTCAAACATATCGAGAAAGACAAGTAAAGCTCTTGCATCATACAATAATTAAGTAAATCCCGTCAGATACACACAAAACACATTTGAATTCCGAAGCACCTGGGCTGAACTTAAAAGGAATTCCATGCTTCACTATGCAGATTGTTGAATACTAAAGATGTTCCTAAACCACAAAACAGTACTTTTACCAAATAAAATGCTAATAACATGAATGTAATCATCCCTTATATAAAATTTTACAGTAAACAAGGAAAGATCCAATATGCTTACCTTTAAGAAGAGGTTCCAACTTGGACTGCAACCAGTCAATATTCTTCTCCAAATAGTCCATACAGTACACAAGCCCTAATCGGACACACAAATTATTTCAAATCGGAGGCCAAACATGTTAACAAAATAACCATTTTAATCCACCTAGATTTTCTGACCTCTTTTATAAATAAACATCAGAAATTGCAGATAACATATCTAAAGTTCTTCACTCATTTCAGTGGAGGGGAATTCAGCAATAAATACCAACAAGGAAAGAAGGCTCACCTCCATTAGGTCCAAGTGAATGCTCTATCATGACATCACTTAGTTTTACGAGATCCTCAATATTCACAGCACATTCATACCTATATTCACGTCAGTCAAGGATATTTTAACATTCCCAAATCTATTAAAACATGCGAACACAACATCAGCATAAGCAAGGATACGGCAACGCGTCGTTAGCAGGATCCAAATTAATAACAGCAACCTTCCTGCATAAAATTAATGGAACGGAGACTTCAATAATATAGCAAATTGGCAAGAGCATAAGCATATTGAGCATGATATTAAAGGGAAGAGCATCAATGAAGTCATGGAGCTTGCTGCTGAAGACATAAATGAAGTTTGTTGTTATTGTGGAAGATGAAGAGTACGTTACCTGCCGATGAGGCTCAGAAACTGAGACATGCCATTGCAGTAAGTGGTCTTGCCTGAACCAGGTGGACCAATCACCACTTGCCCAAACACCATTCTCTCTTCTCTGGAGATGCAAAAATGTAGTCTAGGAAATGTTGTAGTATTTTTCTTCTCCTTCTGTTTCGACGACGGTAGAATTGAATGGAAATTGGGGTTTAGAAACTTCGAGATCAAACAGCGAAGTTCGTTTATGGACCGGGTAACGGGTTACCTGACAAATTCGGTTCGGATTAAAACAATGTCAAAATCACAGGAATTTTTTTTTTTTTAAATGAACAGAAACCGAACTGGTGAGGGGTAAAAAATGAAAAGGGGCATTCCGAGAATCGAACTCGGGACCTCTCGCACCCAAAGCGAGAATCATACCACTAGACCAAATGCCCAATTGAAATGGAAAGCAACTCATTAATAACTATTGGAAAAAATTTAAAAAAAAAAGAAGAACAAAAATCTGCCGACTGATGAGGGTACAAAAGGGGCATTCCGAAAATCGAACTCGGGACCTCTCGCACCCAAAGCGAGAATCATACCAGTAGACCAAATGCCCAGCTGCGCTTCGGAAGTCACCACAATAGTTTTTTACGAGAACTTTTTAACATTTTTAATCGGTTTTACATTATCTCAATTTTGGTTTTAATATCAATTAAAATTTACGGGTGATTTACTCAAATCTTGTGCTAGATAAATCTCCTAAATTCAGGTGTAGATAAAGCAAGTGGTGATGGAGACTGGAGAGTGGACCAAGATGGTTGATGGTTTGGGTGAGGTGGTCCATATGATTTGTGTTTGGCACATGGTTCAATATTACTTGTATCATTGCACTTTGCACACTCTGTAATCTGTATGCTTAACTGTAATCTTCACATGGGTTGATGGGAGATCTTTTCTAGGCGAATCTGGGCATAAGAAAAGTATCATCAACACGTGGGACAGATATCAATCAGTTTTACATCTAAGCACCATGAAATTGGCCCCCTCCAATGTCACAAGGTGAGGCCCAATTTTAATTCTAAGAATTTGGCTCACAACTTTTTGGGACATCAACGGCTTACATTTACCAATCCTTCTATTGCTTTTTCCATGCAGCGATACTGTGCTGCGATTAATTTATATCATTGTAGTCCTTCCATTGAACATCGTTAAAAAATCGTTGATTTAATCATAAAGATGAAAACTGTAAATGATAGAAGTGATAAACATTATTGGTTGAGTTTCAAGAATGACCGGTCGCGGCTAAATATTGATACTAATCAACAGTAGTTATGCATAAAAGCTTCTCAATACTATTGCTTAAAAAAGAAATGAAAGCAAACGCAAATCCTTGACAATTTGACGCGAAAGCAAGCCAGCCTTGTCAGCTAGCGATTGAAATTTGGGGTGCTATCATTTGAGGCCCAGCAGGAAGAAAAATTTTCTTCTCCCTTTTCTATTTATTTTCCCTCTGTTGTCATTTTCAGTGTCTCCTGAATGTTCAATGTGCTAGCGTGCCTTTGAAATGATTTATTTACTGTTAAAAGATTTGTTTAAAATAACTGATTGGGCACAACAAATCATCTAACCTTCATTGGTCACACTGATCATAAGTTATTAGTCATTTGCAAGTAACATATGTATGGAGGGTCATATAAAATCAGATGACTGGAGTTATATGATTTCTCCAAGTGTGTTGTGATTTTGGGATTCATGGGATACTTGCAGCATGATAAGTTCAAAAATCAAATTCAAATAGCTTTCCATGGAGTACCAAAGAACGTACAAATGAAATTAATGCAAGATAAGAGTGTTTATGGTCCCCCCTTTGCATACAACTTAATTCATGGTCCATATTTAGAAGACAAAGTAGATATTTTTTTCTTAATTTTGGTTTGTATGCTGATGGAGAAAGAGACCAGCTATGAAATGTAGTGCTTACATATAAGATTTCACCATTTCAAATTATCTTAACTAACCCATAGTCATACAAAAATGACAATAATGCAAGTCATGGTCATGTGTGTTTCTATTTCTAGCAGTCACAACTCTGTATTAGCCATCTGCTGAGCATAACAGCTATTGGAATATATTGGATAAAGTAAACCACTGAAAAGCCTTAAAAGATTTTTTCTCATTCAGGTTACTAAACAGGGCTTCAATTTACTCTCTCTCTCTCTCTTTTTTTATTTTTTATTTTTTTGTGTCCATACATGATAAACAAACAGGTAGATGGGAGGAGAAAAATAGAAGTATCTGGGAGACATGGTAGTTAGGTGCTTCAAAGTTGGACAAAATGATTGCTAAACTTTAATCATATCTTTAACTCTCCTTCCAGTTACCGCAATCCTCTGCTCCCCTTTTCTTTATTTCCTTCCCTTGTTTTAACCTTGCTATTAGGCCCTGCACAGAAACAACCCATAGTACATAGGCTATAGTCATATCTGGTGGGGTGGGAATTGGAAGAAATGGCTTCATTTGCAGGAACAACACAGAAATGCATGGCTTGTGACAAGACTGTGTATCTGGTTGATAAGTTAACAGCTGACAATCGTGTCTATCACAAAGCCTGTTTTAGATGCCACCACTGCAAAGGAACCCTCAAGGTATGTATGTGCACGCTAGCTTTCGTTAATCTGTTTGCTTTACAAGTACATCCATTGAATATGTGAATGCATGTCCTATGTTTTTAGTGTTTGTTTTTCCATATCACTCAAATTTTCGGTATTCCCCTCTGCAAATGCGTGTTCGAGGCCTTGATTGTCAACAGTTGTCTGGCGAATTGTGAGTGAAGTTGTAGAACAGTCGTTTCAACATTCAAATACAAACCATAAACTATTATGATCACCATTAGATCATCTTTGTTCACTGTCAACTCCTGGAATATGAAAGTGCCGTTTTGACAGGATGAAACTCGAGATCTCTCCATGAGGCTAAATCATAATCAATCCATAATGACTCAGACATCAGAAGTTGAACAACACTTTAGCTGGAAGAGTTCCTGCTTTTAAGATTAAGTGAATCCTAGATTTCACTTTTAAAGCAAAAGCAGTTATTCTGGCTTTTCCTCTTTTTGCTTACCAATACGTAATATGTTTAGTCCTTGGATTGCTTCCTGATTTAGTAATAGAGAAATTTTTCTTCTTCGGGTTGGTCAAATCTTCACTGCTAAAACTATTAACAACAACTCCACCAAAAGCACATTAGTTCTATTTTTTTTCTAATATATCTTTTCACAAGCAATGATTTTACATGTTTTCACACATGGATCAGGTCTCACAAAACTCTTTTTGATATGTTAGAATAGAAAAATTTTAAGTTATTAAGTGTATTTCAACATGATTTTATCCCTTAGTAAAAATCATAGAAGTCAATCCGAGGCTTAGGAGATATTCAAATTTCGCTGCAAAAGCTTTAGTATTCATGGATATTAAATGCTAAATTAGTAAGTAATTGCCGGTTTGTATCTGAGAAGATGAAATGGACTGTCAGTGCAATTATATATAGCTTTTATGTACGGTAAATTTGACAGACATTTATTTGCAGCTTGGCAACTACAATTCCTTTGAGGGGGTTCTGTATTGCAGGCCACATTTCGATCAACTTTTTAAGAGAACTGGCAGTCTTGACAAAAGCTTTGAAGGTGCAGAATATTACTAATTCTGATGGAAAGCTAAATATTACATAAATTTCTTGGTTGGTCAAGCTAATTAATTTGCTTCTCAACTCTTTCCAGGAACGCCAAAGATTGTAAAACCAGAGAAACCTGATGGCGAGGTAACCCCCTTGATGCTTAGTACGCATCGAACATGTCTTTTTCATCCTGCCCTTTAATAATGATTATGAGCTGCATTGAACAGAAACCTTCAGCGGCTAAAGTCTCAGGCATGTTTGCTGGAACCAGAGAAAAATGTTTTGGCTGCAAGAATACTGTTTATCCAACTGAGAAGGTAACACTTTGCTACATCTTTTAAAAATTTTAAAGCACACATTTTATGCTCTAATTTTAACATTTATAGGATTCCCATATAAACCATCAATGCTAATAATACTTTCTACTCTGGAAAAGGTTACTGTTAATGGAACTCCGTATCACAAGAGCTGTTTCAAATGCACCCATGGTGGGTGTACGATTAGCCCATCTAACTACATTGCTCACGAGGGCCGACTCTACTGCAAGCACCACCACATTCAGCTCATCAAGGAAAAGGGTAATCTAAGCCAGCTTGAGGGGGAGCATGAGAAAGATTCGGTGAATGAGAAACTCAGTGGAAAAGAAGTTGCTGCTGAATCATAATAGGCTGAAACTTTTTCTGTTCTTTCCCCTCTCATCCCATGTTCTTCTACCCTCCGTGTTGCTGCGAACCTCATGATTATCCCTGCAGTCCAAAAGGCTTTGCATACAAAGCATCAAATTTTTTATATTTTTAGTTGAATGCGTGTGGCATTTTGTTTGTTATGTTTGCATATTCGTGCAGTTGTGGATGCTCAATTGAGATAACAAGACCTGTTGATTCTTCTTGTTATGCTATGATGAGACATAATGGTGTAATTTATAAACTATTACTTCACTGTTAATTTTAGTAGATGTTAATGAGATTGTGGTTTTCATGTACACTGAGAACTGGTGACGCAAGACTCGTATTTCCACCCGTTATTGAACAGCTTTAAATGCTATTTCCTCAGCTTGTGATACTACGGAGCAAAAGGCAACTAAAAACTAGAGATCAGCATTCCAACTTGTTAGCAACTTCAGATGGAAGAAACCTTTTGCAAGGATGCATTTAGTTGGACGAAGTAGGACTTTTTAGAATGGGAAATTTCTGCTTTAAACCACGATGTAGCAATCACAGCAGCTTTATGTCCACTCCAAATTATGCCTGAACAAATAGCGTAATATGAGTTGAAATAATTCAAGAGATAAGAAACAGAGGAAAAATAAAAAATTTCTGCAGTTTAAACCCTTCACAATTGTGAAAAGAAGCAAACTTGCAAGTTATGGAGTCAACTACAAAATGGTTGCTTGTAACGCTCCAGACAATGCTAGCAAAGTTACTGACAGCAGCATATCATTGAGTAAAAGGATAGAATCTACACTACTCTCCGCAAATGTATAGAACCATGAAGACCCTATTGCAAAGAAGGCTATAGAATTTGCCAACAGACAAGAAGTCTTACATGTTTTATCCCCTTCTATTGTCCTACCAGATAATCCATTCCAGGCAAGCAGTCATCAACAGATCACATAGGCTTATTCTGTCCCCCACAAAATTTGCAATTTCAATGAGGCATGAGAGGAGAAAGAGAGACGAAGAGAAACTGCATGTTTGAATCGAACAGGATGCGGAAGTCCGTTATTAAGTCTCCAGCAGAATGGCTTACATTGTTCCTAATACTTGTCCATTAGGAGCACATGCATGCAAACGAAGGACACACAAGTGAAACAAACACAAGGACTTATGTTATAAACATTTATCATTTATTTCCACAACAAAGTATGGTACAGAGTGAGAGACAATAAATAGCATCCAGCAACAAATCTATAATGTACAAGATACCCTAACCAAGAGCATCAATCAATCAAACCTCCACTGCATCAAGAAGATGGCCATCTTGAACCATATGCTTGAGGTCAGTGATAAAATTGTCCCAGAAAAACCCGAATCCAAATGTCCCATTCTGGTATCGCCAAATCCTCCCTTCACCTTGCCGAGGATTTCCAGAAGTCCCTGCTGAATCTCGAATGACTAGATCGTAACTTGAGTTAATGTACAGTATATGCGAAACAACCTCATTTTCAGTTGAGTCACAGTTGAGATGCGTGTGATTTGCCTCTACAAGTGAAGGACGATGTATTCGACTATCAAATAGATATTTTTCTTCGGGTGAAAATGGAGATTCAATAAATGTAGTGCTTGATGTCCAGAAAACTGGGGCAGCTGAGCAAGAGGACAAGTCACCAACCCTTCGGCAGATAATGCCCCCTCGATCATATCCCACAAGATAAAAATCCAAGTTAATGTCATCACGTATTCCCTGCAATATGAAGCCCACAAGAGAGGTCAAACAAGCTCCAATGAAGAATCATGGCAATGCCAGCCATCTTTAACTGAGCTAGGGAACAATTATGAAATAACAACAAAGAAAGTGTAATGCGAAGTTAAACTAACATCATAACAACCCATCAGGAAGCTTCAAATTGGAAAACCAAACATGATTTCTACCCTGGCCAGACCAAATGACCTAGAAGGGAAGACTAGAAGTACACAAACAAATATCTTATTTATATGGGAGAATACACCAGATCCATGGCAGACAATTGCAAACAAAAATACAGAGCTTGCTTAAGCACCATTCCCATAAGTAGGAAATTAATTAAACCCCAACAAAAGCAAGCACTTAAAAGAAAGCTAATTTGAAGCATGCACCTGAAATTCTACATAATTGACTACAAAAACAAATTGTAATCTACAAACAGGGACACAAGCACAGTTAAGAAATAAAACATGGATGAATAGAAATGGTTCTTCCAACATATCTTACAACATATAAATAAATAATAGCCATTAACAGATAACTGCATCATTGAATACAAAACCTCAAATTTTTAATTGCAAAACATATGCACAACAAAGCCAATGCAAAAGGTATTTCATTCACAACACCTTCCATAGACCCTGCAAAGGCCGGGCCGGCGTGGGCGAGCAATTCACTATCTTTACAAAATGCTCAGGCTCCCACCTTCTCTTCCCCTGTCTTTCCTTCTCTCTTCTCCTCTGTCTCCTCCACGCCCTATCCCCACCGGGGGATATCCTGTTTGCGAATTGCGTATACATTTCCGTTACCAAACACTCCCCTGAACTCCCCTCACTATCCTCTCCTCTCGAATTTACATCCACAAAGCTTGGACTTCTACGCTTTCCATTTTCTCGATAGTAATTAGCATAAATTTCCTCAATCAGAACATGAGAAAACCCCAAAAAATTAACATTAACGGAAACCAAATCCTCAACGAAACCCAACTCACAACATTTAACGAAATCATCCCACAATTTTATTTCCTCATTAAGTTGGAGAAAGTTTAAAACTTCGCCATCCGGGCTCAAACTCATCCATAACAACGGAGACTTTACCACATTATAAGTACCGTTTTGCGAGGGACAAATTCTCGACCCGGCGAGAAAAGACGGGCCCCACTCGAAGAAAATCAAAGGCGGGGATGAAGATGAAACATTGACCATCGGCTGACCACTTCTGCGCCAGAAGCCGATCAGATTCTCCCATTCGTTGAGGATTTTGTAGAGGAGCTTGTAGGCGATCTTACCATCACCCCAATTCTTGATCTGGGTTTTCGAGCCCCACCTCCGCTCGCACATGGCGTACCAGAGCTTGTTGTCACTTCGGCAGAGCGAAACGAAACGTTTCGAAGTGCAAGCGAAGTTGGCTATTTCCTTTGGGGAGAGGAACGATAGAATGCTCAGCTGGATGTCTTCGGGGAAATCACTGAATGTAAATGAATCCTTTTCGTCCATCGTTAGTGAAATTGGAGAAATTTTCTCGAGAAAGTCGTGTGTTTTCTTCAGAAAATTTTACTGGGAAAGAAAGAGAGAAATGAGTTGTGGGGTGGTTTGGTTCGGTAGATTCTTCGGGGGAGGGAATGATTCTGTTCGGTGATCGTCGAAAGACGGACATTTCCAAGCGGGGAAGCTGGCAAGTAAATAGTCTCTGTTACGGAATTGGGGTATGAATGTAAATTTACATCTGTCGATCGAGTACGGAGAGGTGTAGGATTGCAATGGTACACGCAACAATGTGAACCTCTGACCGCCTCAGTTGCTTACATTTGGTGAAAGCTGTTTACAAATGCCGTTCATTAATACGAAAGTGTGGCTTTAGAGTCTATAAATTATTTTCTTCCACCGTCCACGACATCAGTTTTCTTGGGCAACACGGTTTTAATATATAATTAAATTGATGTCATTTTTACAAATCAAAGACTTCAGAATGAAGAACAAACGGATACGTATTTCAATAAAGTACATCTCTTCGTTGAAACAAGACTCACAAAAATATACAAACATTTCTTTTGTCTACAAGAACTAGTCTTATTAGGGAAACAAAGCGTGAAAGCTTTACTTATCACTAAAGGTCGATCTAGACCGTCGAAAATCCTTGATCACACCGTCAACAGATGCGGACGTCCCACTACCTGTTCGATCTCTTGAATCACGACGCTTCATCTTTCCATCTCCCATCCTAAATATTTGACCAATTAATCGTGTGATTGACTCCGGGGTAAGATACGATTTGGATGTTAACACAGCTGAATACGAATTCAAGAACTCGGTATAAGCAGGAACTACGAACTTCACGGTTGCTTCTCTGATTTGCTCTCTCAAATCCATGTCAGGAATACTGAAAGACCCTCTTTGTCTTTGTGAAATCTCATCAAAACTCTTCAAGAAAGCTTCCATTTTACCTCTAATCACAACTACAAAATTGGAACTCTCTTTGTCCAGCCTCTTCAAATCTTCCATGTCCAACAATCTAACAAGTGGTTCCCAAGCTTGCTTTTGGTACATGTAAGCTGATTCCTCCGCCACAACCTTGTACTTCTTTTTCATGTATTGCTCTCCCAATAGCTTTCCCAGTTCTGTGTTTCTGCTTCTCATGTAAATGTACCAGTAAGTGTTCATGGCAAATACACAGGGCAGAACCTTGTCCTTGTACTGTGCTCTTTTTGTTTCGAAATTTCTCTGGAGAGCTTCCATGACGTTGAATATTGCATCCTTGAGTAAATTCTCATCAGTTTCAGGCTTGGACAAGATGCCAGCTTTCCATACTTGTTCTGTTCGGAGAACCTTGGCCATTGGTATACTGTAAGTGTCCGTTGCAAGGTACTTGAGATAATTGATTGCATATCTTACAAGTTTCGGAACTGAGCCATCCTGTGGTGGGGGATAACCATCTGCATTGCCTTCAATTTGGAGACCGAATTCCCAAAACACTTTGCATGAAGCGTGGACGAGTAGCTTTTCCAGTTCTCTAAATCTTGTACAAATATCACTTCCTGCTTCACCTTCAAAAATCTCCGAGAACTGGACGTTGAGCTTTTCCAGGGAAACGAACATGTCCAAAAGCTTGAACAATTTTTGGGGCTCTTTTCTGCTCCTTGCAACGCCTTCTCCAAATCGAAAAAACACTGCCATGATTTTGTCCGCAATCTTGACGAAGCACTCTGGCCAAATAACTCCATCCAGAATTCCTCCCAAAACTTGGCTGCAAAGTTTCTTTTCTGATACAAAAACAGTCTTGACTGCTAATTCGAAGTGTTGGATCCAGAGAGTTGCTGCTGTCTCCAAGGTCTCCCACTCCATTTCATCTATTTCTTCAGGAGTGTATGTTCGCAAGTAATCTGGGTTTAAGCGCATTAATGCTTTCGCTGCCCTTCTGTACCTCACCTGTTAAACATACAAAATTAGTGAAGCCTTGACATTCGATTAATCAAACTTTCCTGTTATTGATCATTGTTAAATTAAGCTTCTGATCATCTTCTCCACTTTTTGGTGTCTAGTTTCTAAAATGTGATGTTGCAACTGGATTTCAATAAGTGATGCGATTTATCTCACATAGCTTGATGTAGCGGCTAGCTTGCGCCTCATAAGAAGAAAGTTTAATCACATTCCACAGGTTTTGTATTTTTTATTTTTTTAAACGACAAAACTGAGCGACTTACAGCCATAATACATCAGGGCAACACAAACACATATGATGTGACGAAAATAAAAAAAAAACCTTCACATTTGGTCATTGAGTATTGTATTTAGGAATATACTCATATTCAACATACATATCCAAATTAGTAATTTTAATCGAATCTCTACATATATGTGTATACGTATATATGCAATAGGCCTAATCAAGTTATTTAATTATAGTCCAAGTTATTGATTATAAGAAGAGATAATTGTAAAATAATACCAAATTAAATGACTAGGGAGCAAAGCAACAATTATGCATACCTTGACGAAGATATCAATGCCTATGTCCAAACAATCATTGCCTGCCAAAGTTTCTGAAATTCGCCTAAGAACTTCGACCTCCATTTCTGTGGCCAGATCAGAACCCAGCATCTGATCAGCTTCTTTATCATCTTCATGAGACTCGCCTATAACTTGATGCCTTAAGTGCTGTAGCATAGCCTCAAATTCATCTTGCAAATTCAGTAAAGCTTCGTCAAGCAACCCGTCAAATCTCATGGCATCAACCTCAGTTTCGTACAAGGCCTTGAGAGTGACCAAAGTCTCTCTCAACCTATGCGTCCTGTACTGATCAGTGGCCTTGGTCCTGCTCAAGAACTCCACTACCTCTTGCAGCTTTTGAATCACGGGCTCACCATCTTGACTTATCGTGTTTATGGTCATGTTAAGCTGGTCAACGCAATCAACATATTTTAGCAATTTTCTTAGCCTCCTTTTGTGGTTCTTCTCAGAGGATACTTTGGAGGACACATCAAGAAGCTTCTGCTGGAGAGTTTCAGCAAGCTTGAAGCTATCGAGTAGAGCAAGAGCAGGAGAGACAGCTCGATTGATCCTGGTTTCGAGGGCTTTCGTGGTCATAGCCAAGGAATGTAAAGGCGCTACTCTTTTTGCAGCTGTTGAAAGTGTCTCTTCCATAGCATCGAACTTCTTGTCCAGCTTTCCAAGATTATCGTCCATTCTGGACGAAGATAGGAGGAGCATTTTCAAGTCTGTGCAGGCTACCTCCAGCTTCATGAGCGTTGTATCCTCTTCGCCGGTTGCCATGTTGGTTGATCTCTTGCAAGTCTCTCACACACAAACGGAGATCGGTAGAAACGAACGTGTAGATTAGAGCACCAGAGAATTAATAATTAAAAATATGGGAATTGGAGTGGGTGGCGAAGGCTGTAACCTCGTCAATGACAAGGACGCGCGGATGTGCGAGGGCAAATAACGACAAGGAAATCGCAATGGAGACTCGATCATCTCGATACACAGCTAAGAACAAATGGCGTTGGCCTATACAAAGCAGACAAATGGATTCAAGGAATATTAAGAATAAACCGCCGGTTCCTTTCGAACCACCAGGAATCGGTCCAAACTCCAATTGCGATCATTTCTGTGGTTGGAAGATGATTGTGGCCGATTGATACCTCTGAATGTTTTTAGTAGGCACTGCTTGTAATTTACTAACTAATATATAAATATTAATTGAAATTGATGCAAAGTAAATCATGTATTTACAAAACAAGTGAATTGTATATTGATTTGTGTACTGATCACGTCTTGATTTAGATAAACTTATAATATGAACTATTATGTTAGTATGTATTAACTATTAAGAAATAAATTAATTATGATTCAGAATATCTGGATATGTATAAAATAATTAAATAATACAAATGGATTTTAATCTTAGAAGTAAAAATTAATAATGTTACTAATACAATCAGTGAAATGTAATATTAGCTTTACCCGCAACGATATCCTTTTGTATTACTTAATTGTTATGTTGATATATATAATTAACTTCAAAGTCACATCAAAAGATAAGCATTACAACTGTAGTAATGGCTTTCAAGAGCTTATAAAATTTATATTTGAATAATAGTAAATTTTGAATATTATATTTTGATTTCTTTATCTTATTCAATATTGTTGTATTATTTATATAAAAAATGAAAATACATTTTTTTTCATCATCCCTTCCCTGATACGCAATTTCTTTCTTTCAAATAAGTCAAAATTGCCAGCATGGCAATTAGACACATCAGACTGATTTGGTGAACAGAGCCAATCATAACGTGCCAAGTCATGACGGCTCTCAGCTCATCAAATTAACAGAATAAAGCTCGAAATTTCTGGTGAATTCTCAGCAAACTGCTAGCAAACGTTTGCTTTTCCAGGATCAGATTTGAGAGTGACGAGTTATTAATTTAAACCACAAAAGAAAAATGGCAAGCTTCTTGCGAGGAGTAGGAGCTCAGCGATCATCAGCTTTGTTTTCTGCAAAGAGAAGGTTCTCTTCCAAGGATGCATTGGTTGAGATCAAGCCCGGTGAAGTTGGGATAATCTCTGGAATTCCAGAGGAACATCTTCGAAGAAGGGTACTTCTCTTTTGTTTTTTAATTATATAAACTTCTCGATTTTGGTAGTCAGTATAAATTAACTAGTGATGTTAGCTTTCAATTGTGTAATTTTTCATCTAAATTCTGTTCTCTGATATCAAACACTTGATTCAATGGCTAAATCTATCAAGTAGGACTCAGTTAAGCTTTAACTTAGTAGGGGCATGCTTGGTCATAAATCTTCGAAGAAGGTTACTTCTTGTTCATTTTATAATTTTTTGGCCGAAGTATACACAAATGTACTTTTAGATAGAGTTGATACGCTTGGGGATGCTTTTTTAGACTTAAAGAGCTTTTGCGAAAAGTACTTGACGAATGTGTTTGAAAAAGATTTTTCTTTTCTTTTTTTTTTTTTCCTGAAAGTGTCATTTCATTAAATAATCACACAGATTCAACATACTTTCGCAGGAAAACTAAATCCATCTAACGTTTCCCAGTCATGTGTTATCACTTTTTTCTGTTTGATGGAACACACAAAATAATTACTACTAATAGCTTTTCCGATTTTTATGCTTATGGTTATTCACGTTAGATTTCACTTCTGCCTCTGATGTGTATAAAATTGCCGATCATACAATAATTCTACTTTTCTAAGCTTATACGAGTAATTTATTTCAAGAATCATTTTAGCTATATCGTTGACTTATGCCAGGTTGTTATTTACTCACCTGCACGGACTGCAACTCAGCAAGGCTCTGGAAAAGTTGGGAAATGGAAAATTAATTTTCTGTCAACACATAAGTATGTCATCAATTAAAGTGCATGATTTTTGAGGCCTCTTCTGAGTAGCTTCAGGGATCATATCTTAGCGAACATTTTAATTTCCTCCTGTTAGATTGGGCAACTTTTGGAGATGTGTTTCCCGAACATTTATTGCAGGGGAGATATTTCGTTCTTGGGCGTATATGAGGCCTGTTATACATTTGTTTCCTGTTATATCTTTGTTTAGTGTAGTTTACAGAGGAATCACTTCATACTATTGGAAACTTTTCAGGTGGGAAAATCCTTTAATGGGTTGGACATCCACAGGAGACCCGTACGCTAATGTTGGTGAGGCAGCACTGACTTTTGACAGTGAAGAAGCTGCAAAGGCATTTGCTGAGAAGTATGGTTGGGAATACGAGGTGTGTGCCTGTAACTCTTGAAGCCTCATCGGTGCTAGGAGTTTTAGTCTCAAACGCTCTAATTATCACTTGGATGACTTTTGACAAATATATCCAACTTAATACTTTTCTTTGCGAAAATTTTGACTTAGAGAGTGAGTTTTTCCCGGAGTGAGATGATTTAGACAAAGAAGAAGGCAAAAGAAAATCTGAAGAAAACTTCATTTTTCCGACAATGGCCGTAAAATTTGCTTATGAAAATGGATTTTAGCTTTCTTTTGCCAGTTAGGATTTACTTAATTTGGTGAGTTTGTGCCTTTGTGGTCCATGCGCTGACGTTTAATTTGGTCTTCTTAGTTAAAAACTAAACCAACTCAACTTTATTCAGTCCCCTAATACGTGTGTTGAATCTTTCCTTCTATTTTTAATTGATATTTTAATTTGAAACAAGTTGAAATATTGCTATGATTGAATCGGATGCCTTCTGTAAGTAGTAATTAAATATACTAAACTGATTATGAACAGAATTTCATGTGATTAGATTGTATATTCTTGTCGATCCCGTGATGCATATTCTGACGACTCCAACTCTTATGCAGGTGAGAAAGCGCCATACACCAATACTAAAGGTATATATAAGTTCTTGAAACGTGTGAAAGAGCAGCATTTAGGATTGCTTCAAAAGTTGAATATAGATACGATTTTACTATAAAAAAATTGAGAAAGAAGTAAAATTTCATAATTATGGTAAAAGCATGCAACTGAACACTCAAAGCACAGCTGCACTCGTTCCCATTCTCTCTCTTTCAAGAACAAATTTCTGAAAGATAATTTTTAGAGTTCATCAGTTTTTGCCTATGATTATGCAGTAATTCGATTGCAATTTTGTAATGATTTCAGCCTAAGTCGTATGCTGAAAACTTCAAGTGGAAGGGACCGCCGAAGAGCGAGGATGCCTAGCTTAACTTAATAGTTTGGAGAATGTAAAGCTTATCCTCCGTATTTTTCTGTTTATAGTAGACGATTGTGTACTAGTATATCTTAGTTCCTCCTATTAATAGAAATATGTACGTATTACCCCTGTTCTGGCGAATGATGATTCCTTTCTTTTGATTGCTTCTTATTAGCATGATATACTCGCACTCTACTGATTCATGAGCTTCTTAAAATTATCATGAAGAAGAGAAATAAATGGAGAGTGCGAGGCATTGGAAAAGAAACAAAAACTATATTATGTCTCATATCGTATACATAGTAATTACAAAGTAAGGTGCATTAATATATAATATAATAACCTACCGTACGTACGTCTGTTTACAAATTAAATTTTAATTCAAACATTGCAACTGGACTGAGAAGCTGTTCTCCTGTGGGTGTGGAACCTCCATGTGAAAAGATAGTCCTTGGACTCACAAGACAATCTTATCACATCACAGAAAGCATTGATGGAGCGCTTCTTCCCATCATTTCCCCACTCTATCCTCACCCAGCATGAGAACCCGTTTGATGAAACTGGCAATGAATCAGAAAAATGAAGCATCACCTCTCCACAGATTCTATTGCTTGAGCTGCCTCCCACTTTTCCATCACTGCTTGCCACGGAATCCAGCCACGAACATTCTGGTTGACCCACCATTTCTTTGTAAGCAGAATTCGCCATCCTCACTTTGTTATTCGAATCGGATATGACAGATGGCAGGGCCTCGGACTCCATCTCTTCCTCAACTTCCTCTGGTTTCTTGAGAACTTTCACTGGAAGGGTCAAGTTTGGGTCTTCACTGATGCATCCAACGCAGATGTATGAGCCAACTGGTCGAACTGGCTGAGGCGCTATAACGTTGGGAGTGGAAGGCGCTTGCAGTTGTAACAAGAGATCCTTCTCTTCCGGGACTTCAGCCACCTCATTCAAATCTATCACCTTTACTCCTCGGTACGGTTCCAAACGATTGTTGAGTTCAGGAATTGGTGCTTGGTTGGTAACAACATGGACAGAAGGAGTGCAGGAAAGAAGCGGAAGTGTCACCAAACCTGAAGGTTTTGTGGTTGGATTTTCCAAGCTGGTCAAGTTTGGAAGAGGAACCTGAGAAACAACCCCATGAGCAAAACCCTGGAAAGAAAGATCTTTAGCACGGGGAGAAGAAAGCCCAAATGCATGTGTTGTCCTTGATCTTTTGATGGTGGGTGGTGAAATGGTTGCTCTCCCTCTCTTCCTAGTTCTAGTGGGCCTGGCTTGCATTTGTGGCCATAAATTCCTCAGGTAAGGAGATTGCCTGATCTTCGGGTTCTCCCTCATGGGATTCACAGGAAGCTCAGGTTTCGGCGCAATGGGCCTGTACCGAGACATAATCTCAGCTGTTTTTGCTGTGGCGGCCGTGGAGTAAGGACTCAAAGTCTTGATCATTGTTGCTGCTTAGTTTTGAATGCAATCCTCCTTTTGCTTCTTCGCATAAATGGGACACTATGAAAAGGAAACTGGAGAGAAGGAATTTAGTTCATTCTTTAAGAGAACAAACGGAGGCAAAATGGTAGAATGTAGAGACTTGGATAGCGGAGAGGTGAAAGATGGGAAGAACTTTGTAATGATAAAAAGTTGACGAGAATTGAGTCATAGAAGGCTTTTATTTGTGGAAACTGGCCAATGAGAGAAAGGCAACATGAAGGGAGGAGAAAGGATGAGATGACACTTGGGGATGCACTGTGGGTACGTGTTTAAAAGAGTAAGATACAGGGACAAGTGGGATTTGAGTATGATGTGTGGGTCCATGCATGGCAACACATATCCAATATCATCAAACGGATAGATAATGGCTTTGGGTTTTTGACAATTAAGCCCCACTATCGATTTTGAGTCGAGAAAACTCTGTGCTGCGCCTGTGGCTTCTCACACCAATCAAAAAGGGCCGCTGTTATAACGCGTGTATTAGGGTTCCATGCGTGGATACACCTATCAGGATTGGTTTGGTTGTTCTTTGTTAGGCTTCAATTTCACGAAACCACCCCCTTTCTGAGTCGGTTATTTGTGGCAGAAATCCCACGTGTCAGCTCCTCATCGTCCATTGCATGCAACGGATGGGTTAGAATCTGATTGGCGGATGCGTCTTGGGAGGTTAAACTTTTGAGTTATGGTGTTGCATACACGTGGCCTGTGTTAGGAGAGAGTGGTCACCGAACAAAGAAATAACAATTTTATTACATTTAAAAATTTATTACTGGAGTAGTAAAGTAGTAGAGCATCTGGAAGTTTTCCTCATTGTAATGCATTGTTAAAACGTGCCTTCCCATCGTTCCCCATTAGCTTTCTTCGCGGCGCGGCGGTGGTGCTTTCTTTGTTTCCCACGTCATCAAATTATGCCCCTTTTCTACATGTATTGACACTGAATTATTTTTTTAAATTACTTAAAATAAAATAGTTTTCTAACCAATGACATTCTACTGAAAAACACAAAATCCTTGTCGTTGCGTTATGTAATATCTAATCTCGTCGACGTTTCTAGATGGGCCGCAAATTCTTTGGGTCATACCAAATATCTCAGGCTCTTTAGCACTCGGTGCTGCTTGGACGACGCCACCGCTGCTGCTATGCATTAAGAGAGTGACACTCTTTTGCCAACTATAGGCCTTCGACTTAATGTGGTACCTTGTCCATTCAAGAAAAAAATCATTTATTTTTGTTGAGTATCTACAAACACTAGTTGGAGACTTTCTTTATTATTATTATTTTTTTGTTTTTTACTCGCTTCCCAAGGAATCAAATTATTAGAGCTTTAAAGTAGAGAGTACGTGACCTAACTTACTGAATGCTTGCTGCGGAGGCAATATCATGTTTATTCAGTCTTATTCTTAGGGGGAGAAAAACATACAAATTTTATATTTGTTTATAATTGGGTTCTTTTCCTAGATGTCCTTATATTATTAAGTTGTTTCATGTAAAATGATTAAAAGAGGTTTTAAGTTTATAACGAGGATTGATCCTTCTACACTTAATCTTTTGAATTTACTATTAATATAAAGATTTTCTATTCAAATATATATATTGATGAAACATGCACTATAACATCATGAGTTTCATTTGAAAGGGAAATTATTGAAATTCTCACATTGGAAAGTTAAAAAAAGGTTTTAGATTTTTGAGAAAAATTATTTGGATTAGCTGCCTGATTCCTTTGTGTGATCCAAGTGTATTCTATCGGATTAAATTAAGCCAATCTGAATTGAGCCTTTAGACGCCCTTTTATCGCTCATTGTTGCATGGTGTGCAGGCTTAAAGTAAATTTAGAAAAATAAATAAATAACATTACCCCTATGCAGCCGTTGTTTTTACTCCAATTAATGTAAGTGGACAAAATTAATGAAGGCCAATAAAGATAGTTTACTGAGGTATTTATTAATTTATGTTAAGAGTTTATGGTCAACAGTAACATAAACTTCACTAGCAAGGTGGTTCTGCACAAATTACAACTAAAAATTTTCAAGTACTAATTTTCTATCAACCAAATTATGATCTTAATTAAATATGAGCCTCCAATCCCTTATCGGTTTTCATGCTGACAAGCGCTCCTGAAGCAAACCGCAATACTGCAAAAGACAAAGAATGACACAAATTGGTTATTGAAGAACAATTAATATCTATTCCACTAACGAAAAATTAAGGGAAATTTGTTTTTAAGTTGCAGAGACAATGGTTTATAATACGTCCGAAAATTAAGCTGCCAGACATTGTCCGTGGACATGTATGCAAAAGGAGTCAAAGTAAGCAACTGAAGGTTAACCCTGCCATCACCACCGTTAATTGAACACACATATGGAGGGATGAAATGCAGATTACCATCCATAAAAGAAGCTATTGTATCGAGGTTGGGGTTCTGGCGGTGCCGGCGCCTTAGTAGTATATTCTGAATGAGGTTGAGGAGCTTGAACATTAGCATAATTGATAAACGGGCAGAGGTGGCGGGGCATGTTGGTGTGGATGTTTTTCATGGTCGCCATCGCCAACCCTATCACGGCAGCAGCTGCTGCCACTCTGATGACGCCGAATGGAATGAAAGGTATTTCACCCAGGAGTGTAGCTATGGAAGGCGTACGTCTTCGTGCAACATTGCCGCCAGTAGAAGCGTTCAAAATTAATGTCTATCTGCGTACTATGTTTGGTCTTCTTAATTTGTTTATATATTCGGAGTCCTACCTAGAACCTACCAATACTTCCTGTAACCTTCAGGATTCAGAAAAGTACATATTAAGTGTTTCTTTTTTTATAAGACAATAAATGGTGTTATGGCCGTAATATATATAGTGTGACAACATACATCTTATAAAATTAATGTGGGCGTGTTTCAATGAAAATGCTAGAGAAACAAAGACAGAAATTAAGGGGAAATGCAAAGATAGGTTATAAGGTGGTCGTTTTTACCACTATAGTATTTTTAGAGGGAAAGGACAAAAGTAAACAAATAAAGAGATTAACAAAAGCTATAAGAAAGTTTTAGATTTTATATAAACTAAATGATAGACTATTTGTGGCTGCAAACAATATGTCTCATAGATAAAGGAAACTTAGAATGCAAGAGAATAAGAGATCATGAGTGATTGCCCAGTAGTTATAGACCAATTTGGTGCGTGAGTGCTTTTTTTACTACATGTGCAATAAACAAAACATTCTTCAAACCTTATTACGTGGATTTCTCACTTCAAATTCCATTACACATAGAAGCTCTGTTAATTTGGGGAAATTTTCAGATCTGGCCCTTATTTTGGGGCCTTTTTAAAAGTAGCCTTCTGGCCAAATTTTTTTATGCTACGGCCTCCAATATGGGAAATGACACTAATAATCTCTGATAATTTGAATTTTACTCGACAAAACTCTCAACCCAAAACGTAGAAACGCTGAAATTTTGTTCACTTGATTTTGTAGCCATTGTCAAAAACCCTTCTTTCTTAATCAAACGATTTCTCTCCTATCATAGATGATTGATTAAAGTCTAGTATGTATGAATCTAAGTGTCAATCAACTGGCATCACCCTTCACTCATCAATTCTTTAAAGTTTGAAACCCTAAACTCCAACGAATTAATAAAACCACTTGGGGACATATCAATCGACGTTTTTGGCGTGCTTTTTGAGTTTTTTTGTTTTGAAAATTGTATGATTGTATGTTATAGGCATTGAAATGTTGAGTTTTGGTGTGGTTTTCGGGTTTTAATGACCTCTACGATAATTAATGACATCTATTTATCTGCCATTAACTAGTTAGTCAGCTAGTTCTGGTATAATTGGTAGAGCTTAGCTAAAAGCGTTGCGCGCTAAATGTTTCCATCAACATCAAAACGACTGATATTTACATTGTGTTCCTTTTATAACTCAAAATCCTATTTTCTGTACTGCATATTTTTTAATGTATTTACGTTCAATATCAACTGCATATCATTTTCAAAATTCAAAATAATTCAAAATCAACTACATATTCTTTAATCCTATTAAAAACAAAAAAAAAAATCACAAAAGAAACACAAAGTTAGTTTTATAAAATTGAACTTACTTGCTATTTATTTTTTTGTGTAAGGCTAACAATTGATGTGGGCTGTTATCAGATTATTAATATAATTGACACTATGATCACATCTTAGCTCTTGAAAACACAAGGTAGTTCCAATTTCCCCCGGTCATAATTTAAGTCTAGCTATTGGCTCAGGTTGGGCTTGATCCTGAATAAAGCTCCCATGATATTTCAAATCATGTAACATTATCTGGCGAAATAGTATGTCATGATCCAAAACCAATTAACTTACTTTCTGAACTGTGGAGATGACTTAACTAATTGTGCAAATTTTATATGAAAGAGATGAGAATGTGCTTCCACCACCAAACCAATTTAAATCAATTTAATTGAAAGTTAATTAAATATTTCAATATTGAATTTCAATATAAATTCAATTTAATTATTGAATGTTTTTGAATATTTTATTTATATTTAACTGGTCATTTGAAGCGGGCATGCCCTTTAAGACCTAATAAGTATCTTTTGCTAGAATTGAGAAGTTCTAGGGCTCGAATCTTTAGTATTCTATTGAAACGGATCTCCATCGGTGGATGCCGGGATCCGTTAGTTCGGCTTCCAATTTCTCCCTTTGGACTTCGAGAAAAGAGAGATGAATGGGCTTTTTCGATGTGGAAGGTGGGGGGGTTATCGAGTTATGAAAAGAAATTATTGACAAATTATGTCCAAAAAAATACTAATAAAATTTCATATAATAAAAACCAAAAATAATATTATTAATATCAATTATTAATTTCCTTTTTAAATACATGTAATTAAAGTATTTGTATGGAAATTAGAAGAGCAAGAATATTTACTACTTCGTTTTTATTTAATATTACTACTTTGTTCTTATTTAATATATATGATAATAATTATTCTTCTAACAGAAATTTTATTCACAAAAAAAGATATTATTTAATTAGAAAGTATTATTTTCCTATGTCAAGAATACTTAATTAATTAAATATAATAAAAGCAAAAAAATTTGTAAACCCATCAGTTCAAACATCAATTATGTCCTTATATAGATTTGGTTCTATAAGAGATCTGGGGGATCAAAATAGTAAAAGCCAATACATAATATTCATATTATATAATATTTTTTTAAAAAAATTAATAATATTTTTTGAGTTTCATGGGGCCCGAGCCCATTATTGCCATTATGTATGGAGATTTCGACACTTCTTCGCCTACCATGGGCCGTCAACTTCATTTAATTATCTTTGTTTAGTATTCGGCTTCAACCGAGGCCTTTGCTAGGACAAACACAAGTTGGAGACTTTTTCTTTACTTTTTTTTTTTTTTTTTTCTCACTTCTCACAGAAATCAAAATTTTAGAATTTAAAGTAGAAATTAAATGACCTGAACGAACTGAATGCTTATTGCTTTGGTTATGTCATATTTATCTGAAGTCTTATTCATGAGCTAGAAACAAAAATTTATGTTTTTACTTTAAATTTTTTCACATTGAATAATTAAAAGAAGTCTTAAGTTTATAAAGAGAATCGATCGTCACAGTTAAACTTTTTGGATTTACTATCAATATGACGGTTAGTATTCAAACAAATAAGTTAGTGATACACGGAACACCGCTATACCTATCATGAAATTTGTGTGAAAGGTAAAGTATTGAATTATCTCACAGATCACATATTTAATGGTTTAAAGTGGAGAGTTTAGATTTATAAGAAAAATTATTTGGGTTGGATATCCAATTCCTCTCTATGTGATCGACGTGTATGCTACCGGACTAAACCAAATCTGAATGGAGCCTTTAATTGGAGTCCTCTCTGATAGCTCATGCATGCCTGCAATATTGTGCATGGGCTTAAAGCAAATTTACAAAAAAATCAGATTAAAACAAAAATTAAAAAAACAACAGTGCCAATATGCTGATGTTGCTACCGGTCCAATATATACAAGGCATAATGGACAAAATGAAAGATGAAAGCCTATAAAGATAGTTACAGGGGGGATAAGTAATAAATTATGAGAGTTTGTCAACAGTCACATAAACGTCCTCAACCAGCATGGTGGTTCTGCACAAATGACAGAAGGAAAAATTTTCAAGTATTCATATTTTATCAAATATTCTTAAATATTTGCCTTCAATCTCCTATTGGCCTTTATGCTGAGAAGCGCCTTTGAAGCTAACCGCAATGCTGCAAAATAGAAGAATGACAAAAAGGTTATTACGAAAAGATATAAACGCATAGAATAACACGTTGAAAGGGAGTTGGTTTATACATTATACGTTGAAACGCATAGATGTCCTAAAACGAAGGTGGCTGCAGACACAGTTAACAGAAATCACAAGCTTTTCTTTGGGTCTTATAAGTGGATGAATTATAACTAAATTTTTTTAATTAACAAATTGGGAAACTTGAAATTCCATTACATATGCATCGATGCTAGATCTCCCTTAATATTATAATTTACATCCTCTGCAACAAACTAAAGACAATATATGATCGTTTATATATTATGTCAGACACCTTTATTGACACGACCCACCCCTAGCTACACGGGCGAATCATACCTAAAACTGTAAACTACTGACTGTTTCTTAATTCTTGTCTTTCTCATAAAACAAACTTGAAATAATTTCCATTACATCCACAAATAAAATTTAAATAAAACAATTTAACTATTACAACCTTGACCTATCCTTGCACCATCACGTGGCTGGACCTCCACACTTTCTAACTAGATCACATTTTGCTTTCAACCTGGGGGGAGAAATTTTAAAAACAAAGAAAAGTAAAAACAAAGATGTGAGTGTAAAACTCAGTGAGTGGGGATAAAAAATGTATTTGTAAATAAATATAAAAGAAATTATATTGTTATAAAATAAATATTTGCTTTATATAAAAAAATAGTCTTTATAATCTATAACTTTCATATCATCTAAAATGTCATAAAACCTTAAAATAAATAACTATTGAATGACTAAATTCATCAAAATACTAGTTATATTTAAAACAATAAAATAATCATCTTTAATCGTATAATACGATGCTCTTGATGATCATGCTAAAATCATCGCTTCAGTTATTTACTATGCAAAATAAAATTTTTTTAAAAATCTTCTTTCAAAAGAAACTATTGTGAATCATGCTTCTTTTTCAAACTAACTCATATATAATATAGTCAAAACTCTTTCCATTATACTAAACAAGTACCCCTGGAACTGTCTCATCCTGCCTGGCGAGATCTAACATCGCATAGGCAGAACTATCTGAATTTCCTCATACCTGTTGAGATCTACATCACGCAGGCAGAGCTATCTGTACCTGGCGAGATCTGACATCGCGCAGGTCTGCTATTTAGTTATACTCATGCGTAGAGCTGCCCCCATAGGGCTAAAGCGCCTAGATCACACAGCCCAAAGCCTCTATGTGTGTCTGAACGGGCCCCAAAGGCCTCAATCTGTATCACTGTCTAAGTGATCTGACTAATTGTCTCGGTATCTGGGTACTAGCTTAGTATAGCATAACTACACTTTCTTATTTTCATTAAAAACTGATTTCATTTAAAAACTGCTTTATATGCTAAAATGTCTCTTTTCAAGCAATTTATCAAAATCTGAAAATTTTATGCAAGCTAAAACTGAAAATATTTGTACTATTTGAATTAATCCAGGATAATCATTTAAA
The DNA here is from genome assembly GCA_013180625.2 of Boswellia sacra. Classification (NCBI taxonomy): domain Eukaryota; kingdom Viridiplantae; phylum Streptophyta; class Magnoliopsida; order Sapindales; family Burseraceae; genus Boswellia; species Boswellia sacra. The sequence goes on along the minus strand of SNVD02000067.1, from coordinate 186,091 downwards.
AGAACATTTCTAACTACTTTAAGAAATCCTTGAGTCAAATGACTATGAAAACTTTAAATATCAATGCTTTCACACTTTCTCTAAATTTACAAAATATTACTTTCTGAAAAACTAAAATGCACTTCAAAAAAAAAAATCTGATTTTTCTTTTCTAAATGCTATATCTTTATTCAAAACTAATTTTTAAAACTAAAATTCATGTCTACAACCAATTTAAAAACTCGCTTTGAAATATCTTGATAATTAAAAGTAAGTATAACAAATGGGGCTATCTACCTTCAAGAAATACTATAGAAACTAACTTGAATTCTTATAAATTCGCTAAAATTCTTGGTAATTCTATAAAATGCTAAGTAAATATAACTATGTAAATACTAAAACATATTTCTAATTATCCAGAAAAATAAATCTTCTACTCTTTCTAAAACTTTCTAAAATATCCATAAAGTAAAATACTTTCCATCTCACTATAAGCTATAATTTATATTTTTATCTCAAAATCTCATATATCATACTTCAACTAAAATCTTTTTGACTATTCTAAATTTTTCATAATTCTGCATTCAGGTCCCTGAAAATTCTGGAACAACTTTCTAAATTTGCAATTCAACCCCTGCTGATGGGCAGTTTTATAATTTAACATTGTCACCCCTGCAGCATTAAATTCTAATTTCCAAAACTTTTTTTTTAATTTGCTATTATTTTGAAGATAAAATCACTTATCATCTTGTAAATCAAAAACACCATTTCTTCAACATATGTATTTACTTAAAGAAAATAACTCAATACCTCAATTTTCTATACTAATTCATTTAATTATAAATGTCTCTTTTCCAATTATAAACAAAAACTTTCTACTTTCCACCAACATATAGCATACATTCATTCTGCAACTTTCACCTTAATTTTAATTTTCTCTTGTACTCAAACTTATCGAAATAACAATTACTATATATTCAAAACTAATCTATTAGCACCACCCATAACCATCTCTTCTATCCAAAATCTAATACATTTTTTTTTTGTAACCGAGGTGTCCGGGCCAGCTTACGCGCACCACGACTAATCCTCGAAGGAGACTAACGCAACCACAACCCACTGTCACGGTCTCCCAGTTAAATCATAGAGGAGGCCATTGTGGAGACTCGAATCTAGGACTTCACCATTAGTGCTGTACTAACTCCATCCTGGCCCGCTTCACCACTTGAACCAACCCATTGTGGGTCAAAAAAAAAAATCTAATACCTTACACACACTTATTTTCAAAATACATAAATCATCATCATTTATTCTAAAAACTTTTTATATAACTCAATTAATTAAACTAATAACTTAAATCATATGAAAAACCATAAATTTGATACACTTTAATATAATATAAAATTCTCAAAACATAATCCACTCATTAATTGGGTTGCATAACTCGGTTAGCTCGGATTTGATTAAAAAATCTACATTCCGCCTATCCGGCCACATTCCTCAACAAGAATTAATCATTCCTTGTCCTAACATCATAAAAGAGCTCATCACATCATATTCAATTCATAATCAACTTGAATGTTTAAAATTTCTAATATCCAACTTCATATCTTAATCCAATCAATCCTCATTAACTCCATTTCCAAACTTCTTAAACAGAACAGTTCTTGCTCTCTGATTTTTAATAAATAACTGACTTGTCAAAATGGTCTAAGATTTTATACATACCTTCTACACATACATATTTAATACCACATAAAATTTCATAGCATTCTAAGTTCATTAGATACCTCAAAATATTCATATTTCTAGATATAAAAATTCTGTAAATTCATTTCCAGAACTGACCTCTCCATTTTCCAAAATACATGATAATTTGTAATAAATTCGTAAAATCACAAAACTCTCCAGATTTAAACTAGACATATATACAAACTCGTATCCCAAATTTCATAATTTTTGAAGACCTCTCGATACCTCAAATCACTTACCCAAAACTGATTTTCTGCAGAAAAACTGAATTTCCAGTAGTGAACAGTAAACTTCGAAAATTCATAATAAATTGCATACTCAACATTTTTCAGTGAATACAACTTTAAACAAATCCTTATGATGTCTATTTTAACATATATAAATTTCATAATCAGATTCAAAGCCAATAAATTGCAAAAATTTTCGGAATTTCTACTGTTCACAGAACCCGAAATTTAATTTCAACATCTTAAACCTTCAAATTCACCAAGACAAACCATAAACATCAAGAAATTGATCAATTACCTTAAATAAGACTTCAATTCCATCCTGATATTCCTTCTCTTTCTAAATTCTCTCTCTAAAAATTCTAAAACATCCAAACATCTCCTTTAATTTCAATTCTCTTGCATGAAAAATACAAAAATAACCTAATATTATATTGGAATTATAAATATTACCTTGTTTTTCTCTTCACACAAGCCTCAATTTGGCTTTTTCCCCTATTCTCCTCTCTTCTCCCGTCTGTCTTCTCTCCATTTCTCTGGAATTTTCTGTTTTTCTTTTTTTTGTCTTATAATTAGGGAATAAATGAAAAATGGGCTGGGCTAATTATAAAAAAAAAAATCAATTGGGCTAGGCTGAAAATGGATGGCTTGCTTATATAAAACATGGGCTGGGCTTACTAATAATGTAAGCCCAGGGATGGGGTGTTTCGATACTACCCCCTAAAAGAAAATTTCGTTCTCGAAATTTTGAAAGGTCCAAAATACTCAAGTCATAAAACATACTCATGTGATACTATATAGCATCTATCATATATATAATAACATTCTGAGAACCATGTAACATGACTCTTCTTTTTCTTTATTCACCACCAGGAATCATTTCAATAAGCTACAAACTTGATTTCTCGCTTAAGAAGAATAAAGGCTCTGATTGTTGCAGAAATATTTCGCCTTCCATGTGAATCAAGATCTGTCTCTAGATTAGGAAGACAAATTTTCAATTCTTTTGACTTATAAATGTAACCATTTCTTTCTTAACTTCTCCCATACATATTTTCACTTCTTAGAACTAATTAATGAGTTGCCAAATTTACATGACGTACCTTAATTATGGCTATCCTTAGGATCCCGGCGCTCCAAAGGAAAGCAATAACTAAGATAAGTCATTTCTAAAGGCAAACTCTTTATAATTCTACTAGACAAACTTGATAAGGCACTTGTAAGAATCGTACATGAGTCCGAAACTTATATCTAAAAGATCATGGATGCATCTATGAAAAAAAAAAAGGTCAAAAAAATCTTGACAAGATATCCTTTGATTTTCAAACTTAACCAACTTACAAATCATTTAAAATAATAATAATAATAATAACAACATCATCAACAAACAACATGTCCCATATGTATTTCCATCATCATAGAATCTTGTCCTCATCTCAACTCAATCACCAAAGACTTCTAACATAATATCGTTAGTCTCAAACTCTTTAAATGCTTTATTCATCACAAATCCAACAATAATAATTTAACCTCTTGCTAATAACATATAAAAATTTATAACTATTATTGCAAAACATACTATATACCCATTCATAACTATAAGCTGAATCAAATAATCACGCCAAAATCTGTACAAGATAAAGAGTCCACTTGCATATCATAACGTATAGAAATACATATAGTTTTCTCGGCACATTGCCAAATATATATATGTGCACATACTGAAATATCACTTGAAAATCTAACTTACTATTTTATGGCCCTTTTTATCATATAAATGACATGAAGACGTCATAGCTTATAACAATACAAATCACTTCTTTTCAAAACTATCTCACATGATTCAAAATCTTAGTTAGGTCATGACATTAATATAGTTCCACTTTCATAACTAAGCGAAGCCAATCTTATATTTTCTTATTGAGCCATTTAAATCCTTCTACTTGTCCATATACATCACATAAGTTGGACTAAAGCTCCAATGACTCACTTCTGACAATATACCAAGAGTGTAACTTCTAGGCTTCACAAAAGTACTTTCACAACCCCCTAAAATCTTGATCATTATCTCATCAATAATAGAATCTATACTAAATACTTCATCTTCATTTTTTTTTTCACACTACCATGTAAAGATATGCTCTTTATCATTCAATGCATCTTCATATCTCAACTTACTACTCTCAAAACTAGTGCTTCAAAGTAAAAGCTTCAATCATCTTATGTCATCGTATACTACATATCATGCATAACTCAATTATCATAAAAATCATCCAAGCAACTCATAATTTTCTAAATTCCTCCTCAGTATACCTTGCATTCTAAAATAGCATATATCATGTAATTCCTCGTATTACAATTATCGTAACTCAGTTCTTCATATAACCTTAGTTTTCATATGAAAATAATCATAATTCATAACACTAACATAACTCAAAAATTAGGCTATATATAAATCCTCTAATCCATAATGCTTGATAAAACTATTTAGCCTTATATCGAATATTTCTGTTCATATCATAAAAACTCAAAATACTAACATAGAACAAACAGTTACGTCGTAAAACAATTAGGCAAGCAACAAATTCTAAGACAAGTATCTAACGTCATAACTAAGTCACAACCAAATAATCTCTCTTTGAGCCACTAGGGCTAAGCCAATTTACTTCTCCAACTATGTTCATATGAGGTTGCCACGTCTAAGTTTGATGGTGCTTCCACAGACAACTACATCTTCCCAAAGCTTCTATCTGATATAGTAGAAGTCTACAGAATACTAACCATGCTCTGATAACAAATTGACACGACCCACCCCTAGCTACACGGGTGAATCATGCCTAAAACTGTGGACTACTGACTGTTTCTTAATTCTTGTCTTTCTCATGGAACAAACTTGAAATAATTTTCATTATATCCACAAATGAAATTTAAATAAAACAATTTAACTATTACAACGTTGACCTATCATTGCACCATCACGTGGCTGGGCCTCCACACTTCCTAACTAGATCACATTTTGCTTTCAACCTCGGGGGAGAAATTTTAAAAACAAAGAAAAGTAAAAACAAAGATGTGAGTGTAAAGCTCAGTGAGTGGGGATAAAAAATGTATTTGTAAATAAATATAAAAGAAATTATATTGTTATAAAATAAATATTTGCTTTATATAAAAAAATAGTCTTTATAATCTATAACTTTCATATCATCTAAAATGTCATGAAACTTTAAAGTAAATAACTATTGAATGACTAACTTCATCAAAATACTAATTATAATTAAAACAATAAAATAATCATCTTTAATCATATAATACGATGCTCTTGATGATCATGCTAAAATCATTGCTTCAGTTATTTACTATGCAAAACAAAATTTTCTTAAGAATCTTCTTTCAAAAGAAACTATTGTGAATCATACTTCTTTTTCAAACTAACTCATATAAACATATTCAAAACTCTTTTCATTATACTGAACAAGTACCCCTGAAACTGTCTCATCCTGCCTGGCGAGATCTAACATCGCATAGGCAGAACTATCTGAATTTCCTCATACCTCGTGAGATCTACATCACGCAGGCAGAGCTATCTGTACCTGACGAGATCTAACATCGCGCAGGCCTGCTATCTAGTCATACGCATGCGTAGAGCTGCCCCCATAAGGCTAAAGCGCCCAGATCACACGGCCCAAAGCCTCTTTGTGTGTCTAAACGGGTCCCAAAGGCCTCTATCTGTATCACTGTCTAAGTGATCTGACTAATTGTCTGGGTATCTGGGTACTAGCTTAGTATAGCATAACTACACTTTCTTATTTTCATTAAAAACTGATTTCATTTAAAAACTGCTTTATATGCTAAAATGTCTCTTTTCAAGCAATTTATCAAAATCTGAAAATTTTATGCAAGCTAAAACTGAAAATATTTGTACTATTTGAATTAATCCAGGATAATCATTTAAAAGAACATTTCTAACTACTTTAAGAAATCTTTGAGTCAAATGACTATGAAAACTTTAAATATCAATGCTTTCACACTTTCTCTAAATTTACAAAATATTACTTTCTGAAAAACTAAAATGCACTTCAAATAAAAAAATCTGATTTTTCTTTTCTAAATGCTATATCTTTGTTCAAAACTAATTTTTAAAACTAAAATTCATGTCTACAACCAATTTGAAAACTCGCTTTGAAATATCTTGATAATTAAAAGTAAGTATAACAAATGGGGCTATCTACCTTCAAGAAATACTATAGAAACTAACTTGAATTCTTATAAATTTGCTAAAATTCTTGGTAATTCTATAAAATGCTAAGTAAATATAACTACGTAAATACTAAAACATATTTCTAATTAGCCAGAAAAATAAATCTTCTACTCTTTCTAAAACTTTCTAAAATATCCATAAAGTAAAATACTTTACATCTCACTATAAGCTATAATTTATATTTTTATCTCAAAATCTCATATATCATACTTCAACTAAAATCTTTTTGACTATTTTAAATTTTTCATAATTCTGCATTCCCTGAAAATTCTGGAATAACTTTTTAAATTTGTAATTCAACCCCTGCTGATGGGCAGTTTATAATTTGACATTGTCACCCTTGCAGCATTAAATTCTAATTTCCAAAACTTTTTTTTTTAATTTGCTATTATTTTGAAGATAAAATCACTTATCATCTTGTAAATAAAAAACACCATTTCTTCAACATATGTATTTACTTGAAGAAAATAACCCAATAACTCAATTTTCTATACTAATTCATTTAATTATAAATGTCTCTTTTCAAATTATAAACAAAAACTTTCTACTTTCCACCAACATATAGCATACACTCATTCTGCAACTTTCATCTTAATTTTATTTTTCTCTTGTACTCAAACTTATCGAAACAATAATTACTATATATTCAAAACTAATCTACTAGCACTACCCATAACCATCTCTTCTATCCAAAATCTAATACCTTACACACACTTATTTTCAAAATACATAAATCATCATCATCTATTCTAAAAACTTTTAATATAACTCAATTAATTAAACTAATAACTTAAATCATGTGAAAAACCATAAATTTGATACACTTTAATATAATATAAAATTCTCAAAACATAATCCACTCACTAATTGGGTTGCATAACTCGGTTAGCTCGGATTTGATTCCAAAATCAACATTCTGCCTATCCGGCCACATTCCTCAACAAGAATTAATCATTCCTTGTCCTAACATCATAAAAGAGCTCATCACATCATATTCAATTCATAATCAACTTGAATGTTTAAAATTTTCAATATCCAACTTCATATCTTAATCCAATCAATCCTGATTAACTCCATTTCCAAACTTCTTAAACAGAACAGTTCTTGGTCTCTGATTTTTAATAAATAACTGACTTATCAAAATGGTCTAATATTTTATACATACCTTCTACACATACATATTTAATACCATATAAAATTTCATAGTATTCTAAGTTCATTAGGTACCTCAAAATATTCATATTTCTAGATATAAAAATATTGTAAATTCATTTCCAGAACTGACCTCTCCATTTTCCAAAATACATGATAATTTGTAATAAATTCGTAAAATCACAAAACTCTCCAGATTTAACTAGACATATACACAAACTCGTATCCCAAATTTCATAATTTTTGAAGACCTCTCGATGCCTCAAATCACTTACCCAAAACTGATTTTCTGCAGAAAAACTGAATTTCCAGTAGTGAACAGTAAACTTCGAAAATTCATAATAAATTGCATACTCAACATTTTTCAGTGAATCTAACTTTAGACAAATCCTTATGATGTCTATTTTAACATATATAAATTTCAGAATCAGATTCAAAGCCAATAAATTGCAGAAATTTTTGGAATTGCTACTGTTCACAGAACCCTAAATTTAATCTCAACATCTTAAACCTTCAAATTCACCAAGACAAACCATAAACATCAAGAAATTGATCAATTACCTTAAATAAGACTTCAATTCCATCCTGATATTCCTTCTCTCTCTAAATTCTCTCTCTAAAAATTCTAAAACATCCAAACATCTCCTTTAATTTCAATTCTATTGCATGAAAAATACAAAAATAACCTAATATTATATTGGAATTATAAATATTACCTTGTTTTTCTCTTCACACAAGCCTCAATTTGGCTTTTTCCCCCATTCTCCTCTCTTCTCCCGTCTGTCTTCTCTCCATTTCTCTGGAATTTTCTTTTTTTCCTTTTTTTGTCTTATAATTAGGGAATAAATGAAAAACGGGCTGGGCTAATTATAAAAAAAAAATCAATTGGGCTAGGCTGAAAATGGATGGCTTGCTTATACAAAACATGGGCTGGGCTTGCTAATAATGTAAGCCCAGGGATGGGGTGTTTCAATACTACCCCCTAAAAGAAAATTTCGTCCTCGAAATTTCGAAAGGTCCAAAATACTCAAGTCATAAAACATACTCATGTGATACTATATAGCATCTATTATATATATAATAACATTCTGAGAACCATGTAACATGACTCTTCTTTTTCTTTATTCACCACCAGGAATCATTTCAATAAGCTACAAACTTGATTTCTCGCTTAAGAAGAATAAAGGCTCTGATTGTTGCAGAAATATTTCGCCTTCCATGTGAATCAAGATCTGTCTCTAGATTAGGAAGACAAATTTTCAATTCTTTTGACTTATAAATGTAACCATTTCTTTCTTAACTTCTCCCATACATATTTTCACTTCTTAGAACTAATTAATGAGTTGCCAAATTTACATGACGTACCCTAATTATGGCTATCCTTAGGATCCCGGCACTCCAAAGGAAAGCAATAACCAGGATAAGTCATTTCTAAAGGCAAACTCTTTATAATTCTACTAGACAAACTTGATAAGGCACTTGTAAGAATCGTACATGAGTCCGGAACTTATATCTAAAAGACTATGGATGCATCTATGAAAAAAAAGGTCAAAAAAATCTTGACAAGATATCCTTTGGTTTTCAAACTTAACCAACTTACAAATCATTTAAAATAATAATAATAATAATAACAACATCATCAACAACAACATGTCCCATATGTATTTCCATCATCATGGACTCTTGTCCTCATCTCAACTCAATCACCAAAGACTTTTAACATAATATCATTAGTCTCAAACTCTTTAAATGCTTTATTCATCACAAATCTAACAATAATAATTTAACCTCTTGCTAATAACATATAAAAATTTATAACTATTATTGCAAAACATACTATATACCCATTCATAACTATAAGCTGAATTAAATAATCACGCCAAAATCTGTACAAGATAAAGAGTCCACTTGCATATCATAACGTATAGAAATACATATAGTTCCCTCGGCACATTGTCAAATATATATATGTGCATATACTGAAATATCACTTGAAAATCTAACTCACTACCTTATGGCCCTTTTTATCATATAAATGACATGAAAACGTCATAACTTATAACAATACAAATCACTTCTTTTCAAAACTATTTCACATGATTCAAAATTTTAGTTAGGTCATGACATTAATATAGTTCCACTTTCATAACTAAGCGAAGCCAATCTTATATTTTCTTATTGAGCCACTTAAATCCTTCTACTTGTCCATATACATCACATAAGTTGGACTAAAGATCCAATGACTCACTTCTGACATTTCAGAAATTGTTTGCTGTGTCTCCAGATTTCAGATTTTTAAAGATGTTTGGATGTGCTTGTTTTTCAAATTTAAGACCTTATAACAAGCATAAATTTACTTATCACACTACAAAATGTGTGTTTATTGGCTATAGTGATAGACACAAGGGCTTTCTATGTTCACATCCTATAGGTAGAGTGTATATCTCCAGAAGTGTTACATTTTATGAGGAAGATTTTCCTTTTAAGTCTGGTGTTTTTCTCTCCTTTTCATCTTCTTCTTCTTCTTCTTCAAATCACTCTACTACTTCTTGGATAATACCTTACATCCTTTTGTCAGACAATTCACCTTATAACACTGCTAAGCGTTTCTCTTCAATAGATCACCTCACACCTTTATCACCAATTTCTCCTTCAGTATCTCATCCTTCTTTTCAATCAACTAATAGTATACATTCTAATGCTAGCACCTCATCCTTACCTGAACCTGTTTCCAGATCCTTAGAACCTACACATCCAATGATAACAAGAGCAAAAGCTGGGATTTGTAAGCCTAAGGTTTAAATAGCACACTCCCTTGACACTTCAGTACCTACTTCAGTTTCTCAAGCCTTATCTTGTCCCAATTGGAAAGCTGCAATGGAAGCTGAATATTTCGCACTTCTGTCTAACAAAACCTAGTCACTAGTTCCTCCACAACATGCTCAATATGTTGTTGACTGTAAATGGGTTTTTAAAATCAAGTATAATTCTGATGGCAGTCTACAACGATACAAGGCAAGATTAGTTGCCAAAGGTTTCCAACAATCACTTGGAGTGGACTACTTGGAGACCTTCAGTCCAGTTATAAAACCTTCCACTATTAGAGTGGTATTCTCCTTGGCAGTCACTTATAATTGGGACATACAGGAGGTTGATGTAAATAATGCTTTTCTAAATGGTGATTTGCAGGTTTTTATGTCTCAACCAGAAGGTTTATTGATTCCAATCATCATTCATTTGTGTGCAAGCTTCATAAGTCACTTCATGGCTTAAAGCAAGCTCCCAAGGCCTGGTTTGATAAATTGAAAGGAGCTCTACTTTAGTGGGGATTTTGAATGTCAATTGTTGATTCAACCTTGTTTATTTACAAGGATAAAGGCAAGTTAATTATGGTGTTGCTGTATGTAGATGATATGTTGGTGACTGGTAGTGATAAAGGTCGAGTACAGCAAGTTATAAGTGATCTTAACAAACATTTTTCTCTCAAGACATTAGGAGATGTTAGCTACTTTCTAGGATTCGAAGTACATCGGAGCAATGGTTGTTTATTGTTAACACAAAAGAAGTATGCAGAAGACTTACTGAAGAAATACAACATGCTGGAATCCAAGGAAACTAAAACTCCTATGATTACAAATTCTAAGCTATTTAAAGGTGACAGTGAATTGTTTGATCAACCAAGTGTGTATCAAAGTGTGATAGGAGGACTGCAGTATCTAGCCATGTCAAGACCTAACATATCCTTTGCTGTAAACAAATTGAGTCAATTTTTACAGTCTCCAACTAGTCTCCAGTGGCAGGCATGTAAAAGGGTTCTAAGATATGTTAAAGGAACCAAGGATTATGGGCTACTGTTCAAACTGATGAGCCCAATCAAGTTGACAGGCTACATAGATGCTGACTAGGCATGTTCTGTAGATGATAGAAGGTCAACATCTGGTAGTTGTGTATATTTTGGAGATAACTTGATTTACTGGTCATCAAAGAAATAGAAAGTAGTAGCAAGATCTTCTACAGAATCTGAATACAGGGCACTTTCACAAGGGACTACAGAGATTATTTGGCTACAAAGCTTATTAAATAAGTTAGGCATCATGTTAACTGAAGTTCCTGTGATGTGGCGTGTGAACAAAAGAGCTGAATCTTTGGCTTCCAATCCTATCTTTCATGCTTATACTAAACATATTGAAGTTGATGTTCATTTCATAAGAGAAAAAATTCTGTCTCAACAGCTTCAAGTCAAGTACGTTCCTACTACTTTTCAAATAGCAAATGTAACGACTAAACCATTAGCTGAAGCTCGGTTTGAGTTGCTTAGAGGAAAGTTAAGTATGTATTCTTGTAACAAGTTCGTTGTCACAGAATTAAGACAGTCAAACTTGAGCGGGGATGTTGAAGATATTAGTTAGCTAGAATTAGTTACTAATGTATGAAGTATAGCTAAGTGTCAGTACAGTGTAAATTAAATGTGCCAGCTCAACTACACAATTAGATAGTTGAGTTTATAAGCAGGTACAACAAACCTGTAATTCATTCATTCCAGGAGTTTCTAAAAACAAATTCTTGTTTGATTTCTCTAAAAGTTGTTACACTTTTTACTTTTCATTACATGGAACAATATTTTACTGCTAAAACATCAAAAAATCGAAATCTTAGATCAAAATACTATGTGTAGTTGATATGAACTACTTAATTAAATAAGAATTCTTGAACAATTATTGCTTCCTATATTAAAAGATCTCCATTAATAAAAGATAAAAGATATAAATCTATTCAGAAAAAAAATACCATGTTAGATGGAATGGTTGTTGCTACTGCTAGTAATACCAATAATACTCTACCATCTCTTTTTTATATACATTTATTTTTTTAATTTAAAATTTTATCTAAATCCTATTTTTAGTTTAAAGATCAAGCTAGTGATGGATGCGAGATTGAACTTTTAGGGGGCCAAGGTAATGAAGTTACGCAAAAGAATTTATTAATAATGTAATCCAAAAAATATTAGTAAAAAGGGTACATCTGTACTATAGTTAGAAACTCCAAACGCATCCTTTATTAATAAATCTATTTTAACCACTTTTTTATTTATTTAATAAATTAGTATTATTTAGGCCTAATTCAGGTTTTTTAAGAAATACGTTGTTTGCCCCATGAGGTTTGTGACGGCCACCGTTAACTTTAACAAAAAATTGCGCGTTAACCATGATTTTGATCGCATTAAATAATAAATATATAAAATTACCTTGAATCAAATAATAAATTAAATTTATAAAAAAATAATAAATTAAATTATAAAATACAAAAAAAAAAAAATAATAATGAAGAAGCAGATCGTTGCCTCCTCTGTTCCTCCTCACCCTCCCCTTCCCTTCCTCCGCCTGTCTTTTTCCTCTTCCTCTCAACTGACGACGCCATCCTCTCCGTCGCCTCTTTTCTCTCTCTTCTTCCTGTACTTTTTTCCTCCTTCTTCGCCCCCAAGCCCAGCAGTCTCCAACACACTGGTTTCCAGCAACACCATCTCCTTTCCAGCACCGCTCCCCAGCACACACTGCTTTCCAGCAGTCTCCAACACACCCGTTTCCCCCAACCCCAGGAGCGGCCTTTCCAATTTCTTCATCTAGAAAGGGAGGAATCAAAGGCCAAGGAGGTGATAGTGAGGAGAGAGATGGATTTGAGAGTGGAGGAAGAGAGTGAGATGAGCTTTTGGGGGAGTTTTTGGGTTGAGATTTTGGGGAAAGAGTGTTGGGGGATTTGGAATTTGGGTCTGATAGAGAAGGAGGAAATGGGTGAAATGAGGGATTTTAGTATATGATTCTTTCTTTTTTTTCTTGGAGAAATTGGATTCTCCATCTGATATTTTGCTTGATGGAAGTTTCTAATTGTTTTGTACTCTCTCAGCTAGAAGATTGGGTGTGGCGTCTAATGAAAAGGCAGAGGCAGAGAAAATTTTACAAATCAAACGAGCTGAAGGAGAAGCCGAGTCTAAATATCTGTCACCTAGAAGTTTCTGTGTTTTGTGTTCTGAAAAGTTTGCTCTGCTGTTGTGTTCTGAAAAGTGTCTCTATGATTGTTCTACTGTCGTGTTATGAAAGCGTGTTGAAGATTTATTTTCTGTGTTCGATTTCAATGAAGATCAGAGAGTATTAGTGTTAATATTTTGATGCAGAATTGCTGGTGTGATCGGTGTTTATACCAGTACAATCTACTCTCTGGTGTTTGGGGTTTTTGTTTGGTTTGTTAGAAACTTAAGGAAAATGAAGGAGAATTGAAGACGAAAATTTTTCGTTTTTTCTGTTTTATTTTGATTTTAATACAATAGAATTTAAGTTGAAAAAAAAGGAAATACCCAATTTTCCGATTATGCTTATCAATTATGCACAATAGAATTTAAGTTTTAAAAAACAAGGAAATTTGATTTTTATTTTTTTAGCTTTTAATTTATGTTTTATTAATGTAATTAACTGAATAGAGTTTTAGAATAAAAATATATTGAAATTATTATTCCATTTTAATAGGATTTTCATTTTGTCGTTATACCGGTTTAAGTTAACGGTGAAATCAAACATCAGAGGATGAACAATATTTTTAAAAGTCATATAGCCAATATAAAATTAGAGTTGTTCTATTAAATTTCCTCTTTTAACCTCTTCAGCCCCCCCTTTATTTTTATTTTTTATTATAATTTTATCCTAAACTACAATTATTAAAAGAACAACAAAATTATAAATACATCCATCTAACTATTAAAGAGACCGTAATTTATATGTATATTATTTCAAACTCTTCAACTTTTGAACATAAAATTCAACCCTTGAGCACCAAATTTAGTTCTTGATAAATATATAATATTGTTACAAGAGCTAATAGCTTCAGAGAAATAATCACAGGAAATACCGGCGAGAATCCACCTCCAAGCCTTTCATGTGCTTCAATTATGGCGTTGAAATATCATTATAATGATTTATTAGAAAAGAATAACAAAAAAAATCTAAGCATCAGAATATCAGTCCCAGAGCCCCCATGCATGTAAAGAGTTGTTGGTTTTAGCTCAGGTAGCCTATGGTTTCAACTGCTAATTTGATCGGTTATCCTCTTTAGAATTTAATTCTCGATGGATGCTCATTAGTTAAAGCTCACCAGCAATTTCATGCTTTTTTCCGTATGTCTCCTCGTGTGCCTCTCTTTGCCTCATCCACCCATACATCTCTTCGCTCTGATCTCTTCTCCCTCATAAACGGAGAAAAAAATAGCAATTCATCAACATCTCTCCCCTTTCCTCTTACCACATCACGACTTTGACTGTAGTATATTAGTTATACCGATACAATCGTTTTTAATTTTTTTGTAAATTTAGTGTAAAAATTGTAAAGCTATGTATAAAAATCGTAAATATAAAAAAAAAGTTGTAATTAAATAATAGGTTAATATCACAAACCACACATATGTTTTAGCTTAACTACATTTAGAGTCATCGTTTGTAATTTTTGTCATGGACTACCCCTAACTTTTGAAAACAGATCACGAACCATCCTTCCATTAATTTGACCGTTAGATGATGTTAGATTTCTGTCCAAAACTATTACAATTACCAAAATACCTTTCAAAAGAATTTGAAAAAGGGTTAATATCACAGACCACCCCTACATTTTGCCTTAATTACACCCAGAGTCATCATTTATAATTTTTGTCATAGGCTACCCCTAACTTAAAAAAAAAAATCATGGAGACAAATATTGCAGAAGGGTGCTTCATAATTATTTTTTCAAAAGTTAGGGGTAGGCAATGACAAATATTGCAAACGTTGACTCTAAGTGTGATTAAGACAAAACATAGGGGTGGTCCATGATATTAACCCATTTAGGTATATTGACTCCCACTTTACATGTTGACTTTTCCTGTTATTTTACTATTTTGACCTTGCTATTTTTTCTTATTTACGAACATCTAACGGAGTTTTTAACAGAATGGTGGTCCGTAATTTTTTTTTTCAAAAGTTTGGGGTAGCCTGTGACAAAAATTGCAAACGATGACTCTGGGTGTAATTAAGCTAAAACATATGGGTAGTTTGTGATATTAACCCTTAAATAATCGTACAATTATTTTTATTTTTTGTAAAATTAGTATAAAAATTGTAAATCATTGTATAAAATTCGTAAATAGGAAAAATTATTCATTTACAACTTTTTTTCACATTTACGACTTTTATACAAGGATTTACAACTTTTATACTAATTTTATAAAAAATTTAAAAACAGTTGTATGGTACAACCAGTTTACCGTAGTACGACCCTAAAACGCGTTAATCTTCCTCTATTTTTGGGCAGAAGCGGACCTAAGAAGGGACCCGGGGGGCCCTAGACCCCTTCTGAAACTTTAAAAATTTATTGTAGTCCCTTATTACTCACAGTTTACAATTACACCCTTTTTGAAAAATAGTTTTTAAATTGTTTTCCTTTCTTTCTTTTTTAAACTAGTACCCTATTAAACTTATATTTCTATAACTATATTATATATCATATTTGTATTATTTCTTTCTCTTTATAATTTATATGTGTTAATTAGTGTAAAAATTAGTGAACTTCTTTTAAAATTAAAAATTATGATCGAGTCTTCTTATTATTTTTATGCATTTACAGCGTTTTTGAGTAAAATTTAATAGTTATTATAAATTAATGATTTTTGAGAAAAAAATCTGAAGAGATATTTAAAAAAAATCTTTTTTAAGTTGACATCATCATATCTAAGAAAAATGTTAACAATTAAATATAAAGTTATTTTAAAATCAATGTAAAGGTTTGTTTGCAAATTTCAAATGTATAACTCAAATTTTGAATTATAATGCTAATATAGGATTATAAATAAAAAAAATTTCATACATGATAATGAAGTAATTATGCAACCGTTTTTAAATATAAATGCTTGTCAATGACAACTAATATGTATTTCTAAAATAAATTATAAAGTATTAGTATTTTATAATTTGATTCTCTATATTATGATTTTTTAATTTTAAAAGATAATTTATTATGTCTCTTATATATCTGTATCTATTCTTTATTTTAAACAATTTTTTGTACTATTGAGGTTTTTTGTAACATTAATTTTAAAATAGTAAAGGTGCTCCCTCTAAGATAAAATTCTGGATCCGCCACTGTTTTTGGGTGTTAAAGAATGCTTTTTTCGCGTATTTTGTATACTTTTATAAGTAAATAGGGTGTAATGAAAAATTTAATTATATGTTAAAAATGTATTTTATGAATAAAAGGAGTCTAATGAAATGAATATAAAGATTAAAATTTTTAATTTGACATATTTAAAAGTAGAGGTTAAATAAGTAGAAAGTGGAAACTGAATAAGGCACCTCTAAAATTAAGAGGAGAATTCGTATTGCATGAAAAAATATCAAACATTCGGGTTATAAAAAGGCATCAAACATCTGGTTTATAAAAGGGGTCTGGAAGATATTGTGAGGGAAGATTCTTGGGTATCCTCGTACGTTAATTTGGTGAAGCAATTCGTGGTCCCGTGGCACTATGGGTGTGGTGGGTCTTTTCTCAGAGTTTATAACAACTGCACTTCGATGATTACAAATTGTGACAATAGAAAATTTAAAAAAAAAATAACAATAATCTTACAAATTCATATTTCATAAAATAAATGTAAAAATAGCATAAAAATGTCAAATATTCATTTAAAAAATGTAAATAGATAAATAACAATTAATAATATTATACTTACAACCTTCAAATAACCTAACCTTTATAATTTGATGTAGCAGTCTATATGAAAAAATCCTATTAGAGATGTAACTTCTAACATTCCTTTCTATTTTTTCCTCCTTCGATAAATTTTTATCATATAAACTGCTATATTAAATTGTAGGATTTGATTTATATGAAAATTATAGGTCTAAACAATAATTCCACCTCAATATATATGTAGACAAAATTAGGATTCTCTTGTAATGACGTGGGCTATTTTAGTTCTTACAAATCTTAGGTTTTAGCAAAACACATATTCTTTTTACATGTCAAAATCAATTTGAAAGGAAGATATAACAAAAGATCAATTGAGAATCAATAGAAATGGAGATATAACAAACGGTCAACTGAAAATGATGAAGTCCTATTCTACGTACGTACTAAAATCCCATTCTCTATATGTAGGGAAGATTGTAGAACAAACTATGGCACACCTTGCTCTAGATATAATAATTAAGTAAATTGGAGAATTACCAACAATGGGGCTCTTATCGCAGTACTTTACTGAGATTTTGTTCCTGAGTATTGCGGTTGCTTGCACTGCCAAGGGAAACATTCAGTATCATGAGTTTGTTGTAAGTATTAATCGCATCACTTAAGTAGAGTTCTTTGTTCCACAGCAACATTGATTAATTCATGTATGAGTTATACTATCTTTTCGATCTGATAACATTATTATATATATAAAGTGAATTCAAATAACGGTTGGTGTCCTCGTTACCTTGTATGTGCAGGTAAAAGAGACGAATTTCACGTTGCTGTGTGACTCTGCAAAAAGCATCACTACAGTAAATGATAGCTTTCCTGGGCCAGTTATTCGTGCTCACAAAGGAGATCTTTTGTATATTAATGTTTACAATGAAGGGCTCTTTGGTATCACCTTGCACTGGTCTGTACTGCAATATTAAAGCTCCTTTTTATTTTTGTACACTTAATTTCTTATTAGTTCTTTACGATGTGAGTAGAGATTTAAGAATCCTGAAAAATAAAAATATGAAAAATTAACTACCTATAGAAATTCTATTGTCAAAACAATATATGAGAAATTATTATATTTAAAGATTGATTAATTAACATTTTTATGGTCAAAATGAATAGGCATGGGGTGAAGCTTCCAGGGAATCCATGGGCGGACGGTCCAGACCACATCACACAGTGTCAAATCCAACCGGGAACAAACTTCACTTATGAGGTTCAGCTTTCAGACGAGGAAGGGACACTTTGGTGGCATGCACATAGTGATTGGACACGCGCCACCGTCCACGGTGCCATCGTTATCTTACCTGTTGAAGGAACCACTTATCCATTTCCCGATCCTGATGGAGAACAAGTTCTCGTATTTGGTACTCATATGGAAAGCTCAATTTCCAACAAACTTTTACAATTTCTTGCTCCAATACCGTGCAAAATGTTACCTTTTTTATATATAAAATAATAATAATTAACACGAAACTCATCCACTGATATAAATATTTTATTATAAATATATATATATATATATATATATAAATATTATTTTATATTATTTATAGGAGGGAGTCTTTGGTGCAGCGGATATACCAACTCAGGTCCCAACCAAGAGTTGACATGTGTTTATATAAAATTTTTTTAATCTTTTCATAAATTTATTCACTCCACGTAAACCACGTAAACCATCCAGAATATTAAAAATCTTAAACGATTCAAATCTTGAAATTTGACTCTAAAACCCATAATTATAGCATTTCATTTATTTCCTCACTCCCTCTCTCTTTCACCATACTCAACATCTCCTCCCATCTAACATCCATTTCTATCAATACTCCACTCTCCTTTTAATTTCTCTTCTCTTCTCATTTGTCAATACTAGTCTCTCTCTCTCTCTCTCTTATAGGACATCATGAAATCAACCAAGATCTGTTACAGCAGCCAATTAAGATTTGTTGGAATCAGTCTCTCTTTTCTCTAACAAAATGGTGATTGTTGGGTCCCTCGATAGCAGTGGTAACAAGTGAAAACTGTCAAGAACGTTGTAGATTGAAGGATTTGAATCTTGGTGATGTGAGCGGTGTTCCATGGGGCGAGGGAGAGTCTTGAAGGACCACTGGAGAGAGAAGAGAAAAGCTGGAAAGGGAAAGTGATTGCTGGGAGAGAAGAGAAGAGGTGAGGAGAAGGGCAACCCGGGACCACTTTTGGTAGAAGCGGGAATTTTGTTGGTTGATTAAATTATACAAAAAGTGAGAGAATTTTAATATCTGCCATGTTACGTATATTATCTCTTGGTTGGGTGGATGTACCACCTCAGCTCCGCTGCACCCAAGACTCACTCTATCTATAGACAGCTCTTTCCAACTCTCTTTTTAAATTTTATAACTATATTATATTTATAATCGGGATAATATTATTAATCACCAGGTTAGGCCTATTAGAAGACACCTAATTGATTCCTCTTCAAAACTAAACCCCAATTCCCAGCCTTTTGAAATCTTTCGTTCCACATACAGGTAATTGGTATCGAGATAACTTGACAGAACTGATTGAGTGGGCATATACAAATGGCTCAGACACACCACGAACTGACGCTTATACCATCAACGGCCAACCAGGAGATTTTAGCCCATGTGCCTCGCATGGTAACAAAATTAATTAAATAGATGACGTTCTCCTAATTCAGTTTTGGTATATTGGATTCAAGTAATGCTAGCAAAATTTACATGCATCAACTCGTTTTACAAATTGCATGCCACAGGTACAATATTCAGGATGCTTGTAGATCCTGGCAAGACCTATCTTCTGCGCATGGTTAACGCATTAAATAACGCAGACCACTTCATTGCAATTGCTGATCACAACCTCACTGTTGTTGGAGCGGATGGAGCCTACACTAAACCATTAGTCTCCGACTTCATCGTGTTAAATACAGGCAGATCTATGGATGTATTGGTCACTGCAAATCAGAAACCAAGCCATTACTATATGGCTGCCAGGCAATACTCGAGTGATCAACCAGACGCAACAGATTTTGATCATATGAATGTTACAGCACTTTTTCAATACACAGGAAACTATACTCCCCCAGCGGCTCCTTATTTTCCTTCATCACTTCCCGTTTACAAGGACGACAATGCTGGAATAAGTTTCACAGCCAGTTTGAGGAGCCTGGCAAGCCAAGAACACCCAGTAAATGTGCCACAAAACATCACAACCCGAATGTATCTAGTAGCTACAATGGGCATGGTGCTCTGTCCAAACGCGTCATGCGGTGGGATATATGGAAATAGGTTGGTTTCAAGCTTCAACAACGTCAGTTGGATAGATCCATCTCTCAGTGTTCTGGAAGCATACTACAGGTATTCGATAAGTCTAGGAATAGTAAATTATAACATTTCCGAGTATAGATTGATAATAAAGCGTTTTATTGTTTAATTATTGCAGGAATATAAGCGATGTCTACAAAACAAATTTCCCAGATTATCCGACAAATACTTTTAATTACACCGGAACAGATATAGATGTTTTTGATCTTATACCAACGAAGGACACCAGGGTGAAGGTCTTGGAATATGGTGAGGCAGTAGAGATTGTAGTTCAAGGGACATATGCCTTTGGAGAAGAGCATCCAATCCATCTGCACGGTTATAGCTTTTACGTGGTTGGATCGGGTCCTGGCAATTTCGATGAAGAAACTGACCCTCAAACTTATAATTTAATCGATCCACCTTATCTCAACACGGTTGCAACTCCTAGATATGGATGGGCAGCTATCAGATTCTTTGCAACAAATCCTGGTACGTACCTTGACTGTCTTCAATTAATCTCCTTTTTCCATAGTTAAACTGAACTAATGTAGATCATGCATTACTTGATTTGATATATATAATATAGGAGCGTGGTACTTGCATTGCCACTACGATCGACATATGAGTTGGGGCATGAATACTGTTTTGATTGTAAAGAATGGGAATACCTCAGAAACTAGTATGCGCTCTCCCCCGGCTTACATGCCTGCTTGCCCAGGTCCAGTTTTTCCACCGCCTCCAGCTTCTCGTACACTTCAAGTCCCCGGTGGCTCAGAATCAGATGGGAAAGAGAATTACATTTTGGATGAGTGATTTGAAGGACAATTATCATAGTTAATGTGCACATCCTCCTTGAAAACGTTTTAGGGAGGAGAGCAATAAAGTTATGTTATTCATTTTTTTAATAATATTAGACTTATAATTTATAATCTGATATGACAGTCTACATATCAAAATCCTACTAGAGATATAAATTTTCTAATTCATTTTTATTTCTTTCTCCTCCACTGAATTTTTATAACATAGATTGTTATATTTTGTTGTACACCTTGAGTTATATTTGAGTTATAAATATAGTATTATTGTTCTTTTTAATACCTAATTAATATTCTAAATTAATAAATATTAATTTATGTTTGTCTTTAATCTAATTATGTATAGAAACACTATAAAGCTAGAGTAACGATTAAATTGGATAGTGAATTAATAAAGCTAACGTAAAAAATATCACCATTCACCATATAGAGAAAGTGCTCTTTCACGAGCGGGCCCTGGCGCCAGAATTTAGTCTCCAAAATCTACAGCAATGGCAAATGCCGTCAACCCACAAACAGGCCTAACAGTTGGTCTTTGGTGCTTGTCTATGGATTCAGATGCATCTCCGTTATTAAAGATAGCCAAATCTTTTCTCCCGCTGTTAAACTCTATAAATTGAGTTTGTTTGGGCCGGATCCTGAGAAAAGCCCATATGATGTTTGTGCAAACTATGCCAACTAACTTCTGGAGATGTTTTCACTTGTAGTTTTTGGTTCGTGAAACTGTTGAGAATATGCTACCAGATAATTTGATATTGGGAGAGTTTAATCCCTGCTATTTTCACGGATTAATCATTGTTCTGGCTTGTGCGCACACAAACATGAGCAGACAGTTCTCATTACATAATTACCTTCGCCCTTTCTGTTCCGAATTTTTATTGGTGCCTAATTTTTAGGAGGTTTAAATGTCAACGCAAATAACGAAAGAATTAAGGGTGTGTTCTTTTATGAATTCAGTATTTTTGTTTTCAATTGAATTTAGGAATATCCGGTTGATTTTGAATTATTTTGAATTTTGAAAAGAATATGTGGTTGAGATTAAATATAAATTACATTAGAAAATGTGCAACACAGAAAATAAGATTTGGATTCATAAAAGAACATAGCCTAAAAAAACCTAGAAGAGAAATGATATGACACATTAAGGTACAGATACATCTTTTGGAGAATTTTTATAAATTTTGTGCATAATGTAAAAATTGTATTTTGAATCTTCACAAAATTTATATTTATTTTACAATTTTAATATATTCATGTACAAAATTTATATAAATTATGCAAAAAATGTACTGGTACCTTAGCAAAACCCAAGAAATCTAACTAAAAACAGAATCTACTATATATTCTTATTCATCAATGAATATACTGACCAGTTTGGTGGAGGCGAAGGCCTGACTTCCTCAATCAATTCTGTAATGTATATAACGACGGACTTCCTATCATCCATTTGGTGAACTCGTTTGCATGAGTACTACTACTTGTCGTCTATCAATAAAATGACATGTCATACATATAAGAGAAGAACTGCACCGCGTTACGTTAAAATAAAAGTCTAGTTGTTATACACGTATTATTTAAAAGCTAAGCGCTTGTACGTGTAACCAAAGTTGAGTTGTCTACATAACTGCACGTGTATTGCTATTTATCAAACCCAAAAATGGCAGAACTGAATCAACATTTCGCCACCTCCTTTATATATCAACAACCAATATTATTTTTCTTCTCAATTGCCTGATCTCTCTCTCTCTCTCTCTCTCTCTCTCTTTCTCGACTCTCCTCTTCTTCTTCTTCTTCTTCTTCATCTTCTTCTTCCTCCTTTTTTTTTTTAATTCAAACTCTACCACTGAACGTCTTCTTCGTCTTAATTTTCTGGGAATATTTATATTTTGTAAAATATTCCGAGGAAATTTCCATTTTGGCGACATCATCGAGCTTTAATTTTATTTCCGGTTCTGGGTTTCGCTTTTAGACGGTAGAAATTCCCGGTATGTTTCTTCTCGTTTCTACGTATATATGATTCCTCCACTGTTGAATTTTGATCTATGATCGCCTTTCTTCCTTTTATTTTTTTTTTTCGTTAATTTGTTTGTTAAACATGTTAAATTTCCTTTTTAACGAACTTAAATTGTTAATTGGTGTATATCTGAGGTAAGAACTTCTCTTTGATGCATATAATCGGGTTAATTTTTTTTGGATTGAATAGGGATGGCCATGACCTTAAAGTTTTTTATTTTATCAGTAATCCCACTAAGAGAAAAAGGAACAGGTGAAAATTTGGGGAAAAAAATAATCAAATTTGGATTGACGATCAGTTACTAGGTTATGGCTGCAATATCCTTAGACGTAGGACTTATGACATTGAATCGATAACTTGTTGTAAAACATTGAATTGTTGCTCCTCATAATTTTTTTTTTTCAATTCCCGTTGCTGCTTGGCTTTCGTTTCATATTGCAAGGCACGCATTTTTTGTTACAATTTTGATGCTATTTTATGTTCTTGCCATCTAAGCTGTGGAAAATGTGTTTTAGTCTCATCCCTTTTGGTGAAAATAACTGTCTGTATGGTCTTGTGACAATACCTGAAACGGGTGGCCTTGAAGGATTTTTTTCGTTTATGTTTCTTCATGTCAGTTTAACTCCAATTCAGTATTGTGCTTGAGCGGCTTTTTCTTGTATTATTATTTGTGTAATCCTATTTTTGTCCATTATTATTTGACTCTTTTTATTTATTTATTTTTTTGGTTGTTTAAAGAGATGACTAATAGTCATCGTGATAGGTGGGAAGATTCATCACAAACATTTGATGATCTCTTGGATTGCGAAGATGGAAAAAGAGTTCTCTCAAAGGAAGGGAAGGCAAGAGAATGGAAGAAAATGAAATGTCAGCTTGTTGATTTCCATTCATTGCCAGGATTTTTGAGGGACAACGAGTTCATTGTGGGGCACTACCGATCAGAATGGCCATTGAAGCAGATCTTCTTCAGCATGTTCTCTATTCACAATGAAACTCTTAACGTGTGGACGTAAGTATTTTGATTCTATAACCTTCAGGTGTGGATATAATGGTAATTTTTGAGAAAGACACAGCTTATTGGTAAATTTATTTGTATTCTTGAGAATTCTGCCATTCTGACATATTGAAAGAATTGACATTCAAGTAAAATGAATCAACTCAATTAGGATACCATAGAGTTTCAGTGTTCTTCTTTTTGTTGCTCATGAAAGAGCCATAAGTTTCACCTTTTGAAAGCTTATTTTGTTTCTTGCCTTTCCTGCTTCTCTAATTGGCATCCAAAAGTTTTATGGAATATTATTCTGCCACTATAGTTGATGTACATTTGGCGTGTCTACATCATTGTAAGACATTGGTGCATTATCTTTGATTTGTGACATTTTCAGGTAAAGACCAATAAGTCGGACCTCTCTAGTTTTTTTCCTCTAAAACTTTTCACTTTTCTTCCAGGCATTTGATAGGGTTCTTCCTTTTCCTCTTCCTGACCATATACACAGCATCGAGGGTTCCTGGAGTTGTGGATCTAAATTCCCTTCAACGCTTGCCTGACATGCTCCGAAAAGCTGATTGGCACAAGCTTCAAGAAGAATTTTTGAGCTGCCTTCCTTCCATACCCAATATGCCTGATCATCATAGATTAAAAGATGTCTTCAAGATGTCTTTGCCTTCAATGGATTTTCTCAAATCACTTTCAGGTTGGCATCATTGGAACTTTTCTCCAACTGCTTACATAAGCATTAATCTCACATATATCAGACAGATGATTGTGTGTTCTACTACATCATTGTTGTTACAGTATATTGTTGTGCTTTTATTTATCTTACATAAGGTTTTGTTTTTTCCCTCTGGTTCATTGGAGAATTCTTTTCCCAACTAAAGATAGGGAACATGGATGGATGGATGGATTTTCCCATTTAGGAAATTGCTAGTAAATGGTAATTCAACATTGTTTATGCATTGAAAATGATAGAACCACGCTTTTCAGCAGTTATATGTGCCCGGAATTGTGCTTCTGGATTGAGATTACATCTCCTATTTAACATTTTATCACTGTTTTCAAAGAAACAAGTACTGAGTCTAATGCAATTGCATTGCAATTAATTGATTGCAGCATGTGTGAAAGATGATGTGGTGAACATGGTAGCTCTCCCTATGGGTCACGAAATCACAAGATGGCCCTTCTACACCTTCTTGGGTGGAGCCATGTTCTGCTTGCTAGCAAGCAGTGCCTGCCATCTCCTTTGTTGCCACTCAGAGCGTCTTTCATCCATAATGCTCAGACTAGACTACGCAGGAATTGCTGCACTGATTGCAACTTCTTTTTACCCTCCTATCTACTACTCTTTTATGTGCAATCCATTCTTCTGTAACCTTTATTTGGGGTTCATTACAGTATTAGGTATTGGCAGCATCATTTTATCTCTCTTTCCTGTTTTCCAAACGCCTAAGTTTCGGAGCTTTCGTGCTTCCCTCTTCTTTGGTATGGGCATGTCAGGAATTGCACCTCTACTTCATAAGCTAATACTGTTCAGGGGTCAACCTGAGGCCCTTCAAACCACTGGTTATGAGATGTTAATGGGGATGTTCTATGGGCTTGGCGCCTTGATCTATGCCACAAGGATTCCAGAGAGATGGAAGCCCGGAAAATTTGACATTGCTGGGCACAGTCACCAACTATTTCACGTGTTGGTCGTGGCAGGGGCTTATACACATTATCATGCTGCGCTAGTCTACCTCAGGTGGCGGGACTTGGAAGGCTGCTAGAGATCTTTGCCATCTCTTGGGGTTAGACTTCACTCGATGACGGAGGTTTGTATGTAAATGAAATGTAATGGTAAGACTTTACTCAATGACGATGATTTGTATGTAAATGAAACGGAAGTAAGCTATATTGAACCTAGAATCTCGTTATTAGCTGCTCTTAGTGCAGTACGGTTGAAATGAGAGGTCCTGTGGACATTCAATGTACTACTAAAAAAAAAAAAAAAAAAAAAAAAACAGGGATAGAATATGTTGGAATCCTAATTCACAAAGTTTTAAGCATTTGTGCATTGATAATTTAGATCACTTGGATGTCTCTGCAGTCGATGATCTTAACTGTTTCATGGATAAAACTTTGAAAGGTTCTTACACTTGGAGAAGAAGAATATTACTGTTTTAAGGGTTTCCTGACTAGGAAGTTGTCCTGATATCTAAAATGATTTGTAACAGGCTTGTACTAGTGTATTCTTAAGAAGATTGAGTTGCTAATGCTAAGCTATGAAGGCTTTGACTTGACTTGACCTTGTAATGAGGACATGATATTTATGTTCTGGATACGATATTAAAAATAATTTTAAATATTATAATTAGTGAGAGTTCATGTGGATGGTGAAACAATTAATTGAACATATCAACCAATTCGGTTAGGTGGCTGAGTGCAAATCTTGACTGTGGAATCTTGTGAATTGTGATCATACAACACAATCTGGGCTTGACGAGGGCTCTGATAAGCGAAATTGGACCACAACTGAGTGTACCCGCTCGAAATGGCTGGCATGGGCAATCTCTTTTAATACCTTTATAATCAATCATACAAGCGTACAAGCTCCACAGCAACGCACAAGAAGACACATAATTTTGATTATGATATGATACTCAGGGCCCCAAATTGTAGATGGTGTCTCCGAGTTCCGATTTTTCCTAAGCGTATCCCGACTACATGACAACCCTCAAGGACTTCGTGGCCAATTGCTTTGGCCCCATTACATAATGCTTTCATTTCACCGCTGCCATTGCCCTGTGTTTGTTTGCTTGAATGGTGCTGCAATTCTTTGCAAATTGTCAGTACAGATAGCCCAGCTTGCAAGACATTAAATTAATTTAATGCAATTCTGCTGTCCTCATAATTTGGGTTGGCATTTCCTTTTTAGTGAGAGAAATCAAGCGAAACCCTCCTAAAGATACAAACGAGATGGTTTTGACTTTTCTTTTGACCAATAATATTACCAGACTTAATTGAAATCATTGGATGACCTACAAACAAAACAATGATCTTCCATGATTTAATTAAGATAGGTTTAGGTCAAGAAAATGTCTCTTGGAAATGTCTTCTAGTATATAATTTACTTCCTAAAAACAATTATGTATAACAACACTTCTAATCATTTATAAATCTACGGAGCAATAATAATGGCAATTTATTTGGTCGAAGAGGACTTAATTAAAAATAATATTACTCCTATAGTCTATTTACAATAAACTCTTGCTACAACTTGAGTTAAGAAAATTCTACTGTAGTTGTACCTTTCCTATAGTTTTCTCCTCTAAAAAATTTTTAAGAACTCATATTATAAGGAGAGTCGGTTACAAATGGATTATAAGTATAGTATTACTGTTTAATTAAGCATGCTATTTCTCTTCAACAACTGTCTCCTGCTAGCAAACCAAGCACCCCGTCACGTTGAAACTTGATTTCAACGGAAGCACTTCTTCAATCTCTCTCTGGTTATTTGCTTATCCACCGGAAGGTGATCGGGTGGCAAACGCGGCCTTATCTGCATGATCATCCTCTTCGTATTAATCTCTCCAAGTGTAATGGCCCCACTGACGTGGTCAAAGAAGTAACCAGAAGGAGATAGCTTCATCTAGCTATCAGAGTGGGGCTGAAAACGACGTGGCCGTCTATGCGGCTGCGGTGGACAATTAGGATAGTGAGCAGTGTGTGAAGGCCTTTCGGCATTTCTGTTAGATGTCAAAGAGTTGTCTATTAGTATGGTTCATGTTTATAAGAGAGAGCATTTACAAGTTAACAGTTTAGGTTAATTCAATAATCAAACACGTAATTAGTAATTAATTAGGACAACTTTAATATGTAAGCTTGAGTTTTAGATTAGTTTTAACTAGAGAATGGTTATAAGTTTTTCATCAATCGCATCCCTAAAGTTGTTCATTTTTCATCAATTAAACCATAAAAGTAATGATTTAAGAGAAAAATGATGATTTTATATAAGTTCAGATGCGATACATTAAAAATATATAGTCATTTTTTTATTAAAATTAAGTTAAAATTCAATCATACTTTTTAATATTATCCCGTAATTAATTACATTAATCTGCATGCTATGTTGGCTTCTGGAAATATTATTAATTATAAAGTATGAAATCATGCATGATTTAACCATGCATGTGAAAGGACCACTCATTAATAATTAATTTCTTTAATTTGGGAGCACGGAGTACAGTGTAGATATCATTGGATCCTTTTTATAATTAAATTTTTGATTTAAGTAATGATTATTCCATACCATAATAAAGTTTATTTGACCAAAACTTTAGGCTGTAGTGTAGATAAATGTCTTTTACTAAATATGAATAATAAATTTTCCAAATCAGGGAGGCCGTGTCCAAGTCGAACTGGTGATGGTGAAGTTAGATAATTTAGCAGTTAGGAGATCATAAGATCCTTTTCAAAGATCATGTACGTGCATTGGCATGCAAGATCAAAGGTCGTCAGCAGATCAAAACCGTTGAGACATATATATGTATATGGCTTATGATACAACTTGCTTGTATTGTGATGAATGATGGTACCTAGCACTTGTCTCGCTGAGGCTGAGCTGTAAGGGGCCGGTACCGTTTGGAAGCTCAAAAATAGCACTCCCCACAATGATGGATTCGAACCACAAAATTAAAACTTGGCCACTTGTATCCAGATCCCCTTCCAGAAATATGTTATGAACCGATCCTCTGTAAGAACTGTTATACATCTAAAACCAAATAATTTGACTTGTATTATCATATCTTATTTTACCATTTACAAGTTGTTTACTTCTTGGTAGCTGTATGCCCACATAGGAATTCTCTTTGACCCGTTTGTAAATACTTTAGATTTATGTTAGGGGCTGTTTGTTTCACCCACTTATATCTGAATCTATTCAGATTTAAGAGGCTCATAAAATTTAGGTTGTTTGTTTTACAATCCAATCACTTATTTTCAGATGAAATTATCTAAATACAAAAAGTGAAATTTTATCACTTTTTTTAACTCTTAATGTCTGAAAATTGAGAAATAACTAAACTACCCTCGTCATAATCAAGTCTGATTATCATCAACTACAGTGTTATTTATTTGTTGCATTAATTTACAAAAAGCTGAAAGAGAGAGAGAGAGAGAGAGGAAAGGTGAAATGACGGAGAGGGAAGAAATTTTCGTAGAAAAAGAAAAGAGGTTGGGAGGCGGGGGTTGGGTGTGGTTTGTAGGAGAGAGAAAATATTTTTTAAATTTTAATTAGAGATAAAAAAATTATTTGAAATTGATGAACAAACAAATAAGATGAGATAATTTTAGTTAAAATAATTAATTTAAGAAAAAGTTTGGTTAACGACTGAAAAAGAATAAATTTAAATTAATTAATTAAATTAAAAATTTACAATAAATTTAATAATTAAAAAATATAGTTAATAAATATTAAATGATAATTTTGTTTAATTTTATTGACTAAAGGATTATAACAAATATAATATAAATATTTTATATTTTCTATTACATGGGTAAAAAAAGTCACATTGATATTAAATATTTCCTTACTACTTTTTTTAAGTGATATCTAAAAAAGCAAACAAACATCTTAATAAGTGATAAAAATTAAGTTTTATTAAGTATTTAGATCTAAAAAGTGTTAAGTGATTGAAATAAACACCACCTTAGTCTTCAATGTAACCGAATAGGATATGTTAACATACTTAAAAATTGTGTATTATCACTTGAAGATTGTATACTAATATTTAATCATCGAATATAGTTTTTGAAGTATTTACGGCTTTGGATCCACGTTAAAACTACTCATTTATATCATTAATAAATGATCAGCACTCCTGAGTTGTCCATGTTGGTTTTTTTTTTTTTCAACATAATCGTGAAATATAACGGAGAGTAAGTTACTGTCAGCAATTTAAAACCGACCAAGCTGTGGGGGGTTGGACCTCTTCAAGTCCAGGGCCAATTATATGGACGTTCATTTGAGAATGACATATACTTGTCTAATTAAGTTAGGTCCACTTTTTATGATATTTCTATTGGGAATGCATTATTGGTTTCAATATTATAAGAATTGTGTTAAATCAGATTTCTTCTTTTCGCTAAGCATCCATTTAATCCACTTTGAACATGATTATACATATGTTATCAAGAGTGCATTTCCCTTGATTCAACAATTAAAGATGGTACTCGCGTCCATTGGTTAACAAAATTAGTGAGACATACATAAATAATTAACCTTATATCCATTTCGCAATCACTCGTGCAACCAAATTAATGTGATATAGACATGACTTAGTGGGTGAATCCATGCACACAGTTGTATAAGCATGCATATTCATTTAAAAAAAAAAATTCATTGGAAAACAAAAGCCAAGATAAAGATTTGACTGGCAATATTATGTTGAAAGGGACTTGGGTTTGTTTGTTTTAGCCATGAAAGAGAAATAAAGGGGAGATTTCTTCGAGAATGTGTGGAAGGTTTTTGAATTTGAAATGGGTGTGTTTCCACGATTAAATGGCAACTGGCTGGCTTTGACCTTTGCATTTGAGGGGACCATGTTGCCAAAATTCAAGCTTGCTGCAGGCAGAGCCCATACTGTAGTTACTGTGGACTTGCGCATGAGTCGTCATAACCTGGCTGGTGGCATGATTCTAACATTTAACATATCAAGAAAGATATCAAAATTGCAAGGGTTAGTTGCATGGTAGATAGTAGTTAAGTGAAGGGAATTCTTTTAGTCTTAGTATATCCAAGGTTACTGTCTAACAAAGTTCAACTTTAAGAACTAATGTCCTTCTGCAGTTAAGTTATTAGATAGTCTGAATTACACATTGGACGAGTTCACAAAGGGTTTAACAAGTTTACGATTGGCAAGTTACTAACTCATTAACCTTTTAATTAGGAGTAACAATTCGTATTCACGGATCGTGTTCGTGTCGTGTCGAGCTGTGACGCAATAAAGATTGACACGACACGAACATGACCCATTTATTATTCGTGTCATTAATACTCAACACGAACACGACACGATTATTAAACGGGTAACACGAATAATAAACGGATCGTGCTCGTGTTAAACACGAACACGACTAATAAGAGTAAGACACGTTTACATGATTATGACCCGTTAACACGATTATGACATGTTAATACAATTATGACATGTTACATAATTATGTTTATAATTTTTGTTAAATAACAAAAATATCCTAAGTTTTAAAATTTATTAGGTTTTAAAATTATATTTTTATTTTAAAATTTGGATACATGTATGGACTAAAATGTCTAAAACTATAATATTAAGTTTAGTCTTTTTAAATTTAATATTATTTTATAATCGTGTTAATATTCGTGTTAATCATGTTACCGTGTCAATATCCGTGTTAATCGTGTTATCGTATGAATCGTGTATAATATGTATTCGTGTTATTCGTGTTACTCGTGTCATAATCGTGTCGTGTCATAATTGTGTTCGCGTATTGAAGACTCTCAACCCGAACACAACACGATTATTAAACGGATTGACATTTCCGACACGAATACGAATATGTCAAAACTCAAACCTGTTTAAACTTGTATCGTGTCAAGTCGTGTTCGCATATCGTATCGAAAATTGCAATCCCTACTTTTAATATGTGTTGTTTAATATTCACTTTAAAGATTCGTATGCACAACTTGGTTAGGTAATAAATAGAAGTCTCACCAACCAACTTGATAGTTGTTTCTAGTTTGAACTAGCTAGCTAGGTGAAACTTGAGTCAGCAAATTAGTGTTAAAAGTAAAACTTTGAGCTAATTGAAAGCACTGTGTTTCTCCGTGATATGAAGATATTGAAAGAGATGGAAGCATCTGTCAATTGTACAGGAAAACTTGAAAAAGTAGCGGAATATGAGAAAGGCGGCAGAAGCTAATTAACCACCCAGTCCTCATACGCAAAGATTACGGATCATGGACTGGCAAAGGGCCACAAGCTACTGAAGGGCATGTGCAGACGTGTTTAGTGTCCGGGACCATTTTGATCCAGACGAAGATCCTATAGCGGCCCCATGATTTTCTTTATAAGGAGTCACACTTGATAATCATTGCATAACAAATCAGGCACCAGCTTTTCACATATTTTAGGGTCACTCATATGCGTCATGCACTCATTTTATAATCTCAATTCTAATGCCGTGCAGCAATTTTAGTTTTCTCTGCTAATCGGTTTCAGCTTGTTCTCTACTCTCTCCACCCTCTTCAAGTACTTTAAGCCAAGCCCTTTTTCATATTGGTAATTAGATAAATATAATTTCAGAAATCAGGGAATACGTGAAGTGCTTCCAAAAATTTGACTGGGGGACGTGGCTCTTTGAGAATGAATGGTTTTTCCAAGTCCAAGATACGCATATTCAAAGAAAGTTGGACTTGGTCTGCAAAGCGGTGATCTGAATAGAATTTACTGTTGCTAGAACAAGGGCTTATAAACAAGAATACAGTGATTACCTGCCTTGTCCTATATGTACTATGTTTAAGTTGAAAATTACTTATTTTGCATAACTTGCTCAGTCAGAAATCACCATTATTATAGGTAGGGCCCAAGAACAGCTATGTTGAATGTACTAGGATAGAATTTTCTACCTTAAAATGGGAAAGGGTTTTGTCGCTAAGCAAACTGCAGATACAATCAAGCCCTAAAACTTGCATATATGATCATCACACATCACTTGTGTAAGTGTATTTATTTTTTCCTATCCTGGACCAATTGCTATTGAAATCTTGTAAGATAACAGATTTTTTAGCTAAACGTTTCTATGCCGGCTATAATCAATCAAATCCATAATGGGATTTCATAAATAATTGTCAGTCAATTATTAAATAAAGAGTCAAGCACATGTCACTTAAGAGTGAAGACTAATCTCAGGAATGAAACCATTCAGCAAAAGAGTCAAAAGCTGCAGCAATTAACGAGCAATCACAATGACAGAAGTAATAAGAAGCAATTTAGTTAACTAATAATGAGAAGAAATTAAATTGACTGTAATATTGTGCATATAATTGTTGTATATATCTAGCAATTGGAGTATAGCTTAAATGGGGTCGAGCAGGACCCATCATTTAATGTTTTCCCACTTTGAACTTGAACAAATATGTTAAAACTCAGGACCCATCATCGAGCACTAATGGTTATCTTTGTACTATCCGACCCATTTGCAGAAGACGACCAAGAAAAAGGCTACGTGTCATTTCACTTATTTTCATTACCGACTTCCCAACTTGTAGATGTCTTGGTAAATTCTGTAATGCTCTTCAGCTTGTTTTTGTAAAAGAAACAGTAAAGTTGAAGATAAAAATAACACAATGTAAGCGTTAGACTTTGTTTTTCCAATTTTGTCGTCAGCTTTTTTTGAGATATTTAATGTTGCGGAAGGGTGATCATTTACAATATGTACAGCTTTGTATTTTAACAAGATAAGCATAGACCGTGAAAATGACTATTCTTTTTTTGTTCGATTGACCAATACTAACTGGAGAAGGAAAAACCAATCAAACAAAAGATACGAAAATAATGGGAGTAAATGAAATACATATATGCAATATTAACTGGAAGGACAGCACTCCATTGCAGTGCAAGCTGAAGATTACTGCCAATGAACATGAAAACGTTAACTGCTTCCCTGTTACCAATTTGCCACTATTTGCTCTCTCTCTCTCTCTCTCTCTCTCCTCACACTTACACACAAAGCCAACTGGCAATTTTGGTTGATTCACATACAGATAAAATAAGATGGCAAAAGGATAGAGCAAAGGACAAAACTAGTCTAGGATTTGAGTGCGATTCTTTTGGTTTTATCTTGCTCTACTCCTTGCTCTTCTACTTAAATAGACAACAACATGTATGAGAGTAGTGTGTTTGTGAGCGTGCAATCGGATTTTCTCTTTCTTTCTTAGATTTAAGGAGCCTTTTACAAAAATTCTCTCTGCTTTGGTGGGTGAAAAAAATGAATTTTTCAGCTTCACAATGTGGGAGTGGGTGTGAATCTGGTTGGACTTTGTACTTAGATCAGTCCTTTCATTCAAAACATAATTATAGTTTTGGTGGGAATTCTGTTGATGACGATTATGCAGGGAAAGGAGCAAGAGTGCTGGAAGATGTTGAAGAAGGAGAAGAGGACTTGTCCATGGTGTCTGATGCGTCTTCTGGACCACGTCATTATTGTGAAGATGATGAGGATTGCTTTGATGAAAATGCTTGCTATTTTTGTCCTCCTTCAGCTTCTGAATTGGCCCAGAAGAAGAAAAAGGAACAGAAGATCAAAGAGCATTATGGGAGAAATCTACAGCATTCATACCTTGATGACACTGCTAGCTCCCCTGTGCTGAGCTTTTCCGAGGCAAGTTTACTAACCAATTTAGTATATTATACTATCTGCTATTCGTAGCAATATACGTGAAACAAATCATACTGATGGGTTCCTGATACCTATTTTTATTATATTTATATATATAGAAGAATACCACTTTCTCCAAGAATGAAGCTTCAATGGAACATGTCTTGGACTTTTCACAAGGCTTCTCAGCAACCCATTTAAAGGTATTGATTTACATCCTTCTTTTTTCTATTTATGTATAGATTTTTTTTCCATTCTTATTCTGAAAGATGGGACTTCTCTTGCAGGGAAAAGCAAAACTCAAAAAGCATTTTCAATTCTTGAATTCCTCTCTGGTTGACACAAAAGCTTCAGGAGAAACACGTTAGGTTTTATACTGGTACTTTTTGACAGTAAGAAAAATTAATATAAGTTCTGAAATAAGATGATTCCACTCCCTAAAATTCTAGTGCATAATCTCTTGGCAGGCGGATTTTAGGAAGAAAGTGGTAGAATGATCAAGGGCAACCATGATATGTTTTGTCCCTACTGCTCAATTGCTCTGGATAGAGAATTGGGAGGCTTGTAAAAAGATAAAGCATTAGATCTCAAAGAGGATCTTGTTTCTATCATTTTTGTTTGTGTTTTTGTTTCTTTTAATATGTTCCTGTCATTGCTGCAGGAAACAAGCTGTGAACATAAAAAATAAATAAATTAAAAAAAAAAGATTATCTTTCCTGTCTTTAGTATATATGCATATATTTTTCCTTTGTCACTTAAGGTAGTCCACAGATGAAACTTGCTAGATCTTCTGTATAAATTTCACTAGCATGCACATACCGTGTAAACTTCTTCTATTCAAGATAATCGGATACACTAAATTCTAATTCAACCAGATCAAGCATACTGGAAATTAGTCAATTTGGTTTCAAAAGAAAAAGGGTGTCGGTCAAGCAGGGAGATAGCATTTAGGGGTTCATAAGAGAGTTAATTGTGCGCCTAGCCAACTGCACAGATGTTAAGAGGAAAGATCCACCAAGAAGCATACCAAAATCCAGAAGTGCAGAGATGACCCACTATTTTTTCCGTTTGTGTAATTGCCAGCTTAGCTAAAACTAGGCAGAGTTGGTAAATTTGGTAATTCATGGCCTTGTAGAATCAAAACAGACAATTTTCCACATGGATGGAACCAAAAGGTAAGCTTCATTTTCCACCAAAAGCGGCCACCCCACAACCACCCTTTGATAGCTACCTACTAAGAATAATGTGATCCATGCATAATCTTGGTGCAATTATTAATTTTGTTTCCTTCAAAATCGATATTGAGGGGCTTCCCATCCTCAAAATTAGCACCCATATCTCGGAAAATGACACTGATTTCAGGAAAAAGACAACTGCTCTACACCGGTGTCCTGTCAAACCTTCTTCACTTCTTTATTCTGCGCTTTTCTTATAATTTAAGTTCTCTCAGGACAAATTTCTCACCCACTATTACCTCATAACTCAAACACACACTCACACACAACACAAAACAAAAAATAAATAATAAAAAGCCGCTAGTAAACTCAAAATCTTCTTATGTTTCATTAACTTGATCCTCTCCAAAACGAAAACAAATAAAATGAGCCCACTGGAACGTTATACAAGATTACTGAGGCATGTATGGCTTGACTATTGATCTTAAACCTTTTGACCTCTAATAGAGATGCATAACGACCTAATTACAAGTCTTATATCTAAAATTAGCAACACGAACAATTCTATGCCTTGTCATTTAGTGATAGAGAACAAAGCCCAGTGCGCTAAGAAACATTAATTTCAAAGAACGAGCTATCAGCACACCCCCGCCCAAAAAGGAAATAAATAAATAAATAAGCGCGAAAGATCTGGCCCAAAGAAAATTCCATAATTCGCGGATTTGAATAACTCATTAAACGGAAACTGTGAGACAAGCATTCAGCCCTACTTTGAGTTAATTAAGCAAGTTATATACGCAAATAATAAATGAACAGGAATTTAAATTAGGATAAATGAATTATGAAAGCCAAAAATGACTACTTTAACAGGTTAACAAAATTTTTCTAATAAATACGATACACAACATGCTGTAGAAACCCCATCAGCAGTCCCCACAACTTTTTTTTTCCTCTTTATCTTTTTTTTCCCCTCCTCCCCTCTCCCCCTTCCAATGTCACCTATAAGAAGAAAACTGTGTCGTCAAAACAGTAGCAATGAATTGCCAAATTTGGTCTCTCCCTGGAAACAATTTAAGTGCCAAAAATGTGTCTGTGAACAGGGGCATCGAAAGTTTTAACCACTTCCATCCACGGTTTGTCCATGATCAAAACGGAATTTTTGGAAAAGTGACCAATAAATAAAACAGGATCTCTGAAAGCAAAAACATCAAAACTCTTTCTACCAAGGAGTTTAGCCTCTGTTTGACAGTCTCTTAACTTGCGTTTCAATCTCCCACGAATGGGACTAGTAGCTAATTTCCTCAAAGTGGAACCCTGGCCATTTACCAAATCATTCTCATCTTCTTGATCCACTGGCAAATCGATTGAGCACATTGCCCTACATCACAATCAGAATTCTAAATATTAGAATGCCATCAACAACTCAAAATATTGTGACGTAGCTAAATATTAAATAAATACCAGCTCAACAAATATGACCAAGTGCAAAAATCAAGAATCACTTCCTACCACTGATACAACTAGTAACATTTTTCTGCTAAAGACAGTGTTGCAAATTAGCATATATATTAAACATACATCTAACTACCACAATCAAGGAAAGATTTCCTTGCAAAAATCATGCCTCGACCCCCCAAACATTCTTCTAGAAACCAAAAAGATATAGATATCCTTGATTACATCAATTTCATGACCTAGGGCTGGGGAGGAGACACTGATTCACATTGTAGGTACAAAAATTTCACAGGAGGAAGATTTTTACATTTCTTTTTAAGAATAAGTGATCATAAGCCGACATTGACAGGACTTTTTAGTATCTTCGTTATCAAACTTAAAAGTTCTTGGAATTGATGGCACCAGGACTTTCTTAATATCATTTCTTGAGTTGGCCAAGAGCCTTAAAATAAACAATACGATATAAGAAAATATAGATTAACCCATCTGCACCAAAAACAGAACACATCTCAGAAAATAAAAAAGCCAGACAGAGTAGCACCTGGCACCATAAACGATAATAGATGATGAACTTGGGGAGGGCGAGAAAGAAAGCCCAATAACCTCCCCAGGGAATTCTTGATATCTCTTAGGAAGACCATAAGCATGTCGTGTTGACCATTCTCCCAACTGTTTAGCCTCCACATCAAATGAATATACTTGGTTTGAAGAGGTTGTAACTATAAGCACATTGTTATTCTGAGGATGGAAACCAGCAGCTGCAACAGAAGCACCATCCAATCTTGAAATGAACCAGTGTTGCCTGTTCCAATGAACCAAAACAAATTATATCCAATGAAACTCAGGATACAAAAATGAAACACGCAAGTATTTTCCACAAATAGCGTGTTGATATCCGCTAGGAAGCTTTGAATGCAGCAAGCAGTGAGAATTTCTAGGCCTAACTCCACACCACCTCTCACATGCAAATTCAGAAAATATACTTCATTCCCAATGGTTGAATCAAGTTTCTGATAAATTAATATCTTAAAAAAGGGCATTAATTATGTGCCATCCAACAACAAAGAAAGACATAGAAGAAAATTAAGATCTTCACATAAGTCATCTCCAGCAGAAGGAAAGTATAACATTATTTATCTGCAAACAATAGTAGAAACAAGAATGACAACACCTAAGAATTTAGTACTTCTTCAGAAGTGTTTACATTATTAAAGAGTTCATCCATACTAGTTAACTGTGAACCACTGAATTTCATTGACCAAAACAC
This sequence comes from Boswellia sacra, assembly GCA_013180625.2. Classification (NCBI taxonomy): domain Eukaryota; kingdom Viridiplantae; phylum Streptophyta; class Magnoliopsida; order Sapindales; family Burseraceae; genus Boswellia; species Boswellia sacra. Next base: position 147,566 of record SNVD02000067.1, on the reverse strand, counting down.
TAAATACTCCACAACATCATATGTGACAGATAGATATCTAGAATTGATATGGAGCCCATCATTAATGATTTGACAACTTTTAGATGTGACTTTCATTCATATCTTAAATTAGATGCCTCATGCAATAACATCATGTCACCAACATATCTTCTATGGTAATTACTACATCGGTGCATTAAAAACTAAAGAAAATACAGTCAGAAAGAGACTGTTGTAAACACCTTTGCTTCTCCAGATTGAATATATATACATCCCCAAAACAGTTAATCGCAGCTAGCCACTGCCCACCAGAACTAATGAACATTTTTGTCATAGGAGGCTCGCTAGGTGGTAATGCCTTATCATGCTCCTCACGGCAAGGAGTGAAGGTATGTACTACCTCTGATCTGCCCACATCCACAACCTGTAGCACCGAAAGCAGGGACGATTAAGCCAACATAAAAGTGGAAGTGCCCTAACTAAGCTTACAGCCTTACATATATTCAGTCTTCCTAGTAGCCTCATCTTATCTTGGAAAAAAATAAATAAATAGAAAAAGAATGAACTCATTCTTGAAGTGGCAAAAAGCATTCTGACACAGCATTCAAAACGATATCTACCAATAAACAGACAGCAATCTAACAGCCACAAATACAGCAAAAAATTTAAATAATTTGGAATGCAACAGTATAGCGGATTAATATAAAATGAACTGTTTGTGAAGTTCCTAACTGGACAACAGAACAATAGAAAGGGTTTCAACCAAAGAGATTTTACACAAGTACCAAGTAAAAGCATGAACCAAGAAATAGGTAAAGCAAAGCGGCACTGCCAAAAAATTTTAACTATGGAAAATAGTATACATATAAAAGCTAAAAAAAAGACTTACATATATCCTTCTATCATGCCCTGCTATCATTAACCATGAACTATCAGAACTAAAGACCATAGAATGCGCATATGGTAGTTTCCGTGGAAGTTTCCTTTTACTGAGAATACACGCTCTTTTGCTAACTTCATGCCTCTTCAGTTGAAACAGGTTGGGTTTATCATGGTCAGAATATGCAAAAAACACCCCTGAATTAGAAATGGTGCTGCAGATGATCTTATGGTATTCCTTACTCTTAACACGGGCCAGTAAATCCGTGGTTGCATGCCCACCAGATGTACCAGCATCTATATTACTTTGTAGGCGAACTGATAGAATATCTATCCAATAAGAAGACTGAACTAGGAGCAAAGAAGTATGGTCAAATATTGTATTATGCACTTGCTGAATGGGTACTCTCTGAGGTGCAGGGCAGATATCATGTGGAGAGAACTTAGTGAACTGCTTAGCAGAGTAGGCAAAGAGCTTACTGTCATCACCAGCTGAGATAAGCATGGGAACTCTTGAATGAGCCCATTTATGATAACTAAAATCAATGGGCTTCTCCACACCACGCCTTCTTTTTATCTTCTCATCTGGCAATGGATCTACAAGTTAAGAGAAAAATGTTCAACTGAGAAACAGGTTAAACATATATATAGGCCTTTAAATGCGAAAAACTACTATTAGCATTGACAATATTTGAATCTAAAAAGTGACAAAAAAATCAAAGGAATATATAGACAAAACCCTGAAACATTAAACATCAGAAGGTTGACACACCTTCATGACTGATTGGCACTGCCACTGTCAAGGCCTTGACATCATGTGTATGAGCTCTTACACAACCAACATAAACCCATTTCTTCATCACTTCTGAAGAAGACCGGTCATCAGTTGATTCAATTGTCTCGCTCGAAACCTTATAAAGAATAACCTGATAAAAGAAGTGAATCAAACAAGATTAGAGGGCACTAGAGCACTCAAATGGATTAAGAAGAATGTGCCTTGACACTTAAATGAATAAAATTCAACCTTTAAATATAAACTGTTGAGGAGGAGGGAAGCAAAAGATGACGAAAATAACTGAGAATATCTTTTCCTCCATCTAGAGGAGCATGATAAAATCGAAAGAAAAGTATGACACTCTCAGAGGCATACCTGGCCATCAGAACCAGCAGAGAACACCCTGTTATGACTGGGAGAAGCTGCCAGCGCATTTACATCACCTTTATGAAAGGACTGTGCCTGCAAAAGAGTACCATGCCGGCTGTCCCAAAACTGAACACTGCCATTACTGTCGGCACTAACTAGGGTCCCACTCCTAAATCCAATAATAACTTAACTGTTAGCAATACAAGGTGTCATCTAGCTAAACTTGCATCCTACCAAGCCACTTACAATACAATGATTGGAAGAAGTATATTAATACCTCAAGAAAAGCAATGACCATATGCAAAGTTCAGGTCCGCTACCCAAACCTCCAAGGCCAACCGTGATACGATAGATCTCATTGCCCAATTTAGCATCCCAACATCTTATAAACCTACCAAAAAATAAAACAAAATAAAATAAAATAAATCTGTCAGCTGCTGATGCTAATATCAACGTAAAACATGCTACATGCACCACAAGACAAAGAGTTAGCTACAATGAAAGCAAATATGCATGTAAGACTTGTCAAACAAACTTACCCATCACTGCTCCCTGAGTATAACTTACTAGCGTCAGCACTCCATGTCACACTTAAAGCACGCCCTGGTTATCATAAGACCAAAAATCACTATAAGAATAAAAACAATAAAAAAACAAGAACAGTCACCCAGGTGCAGATATCTCACCACTGACCCTAGGCAACGATTTATAATATATCAACTCATCTGAGTCAGGGATCCTATATATCCTCACACATCCATCATCACAAGCAACCGCTACATATGCATCCTCATTTACCGATTCCTCATGAAGCTCATCTGAGTCAGAATCACTTTCACTTTCACTGGCTTCGGAGTCATCACTGTCATTAGATTTATCACTTAAAAATCCATTTCCAATATGTTGGGTCTTTGGCTCTGCATCAAAAAAAGGATTTGAAGGGGCAACAGCCATCTGCCAGATTGAGAATCCAATTGACTCTAAAACAATCTGCAGAATCATGTAAAGCAACAGAAGTCATCAAACAAAAACGAATTACTGTTATATAATGATAACTTTCAATTATATCAAGGCAGCAATATATGAACAAAAAAATCTCTTTCAAAATTCTAATCATCCTATATAGAACAATTACTCAAAAAATAAAATAAAATAATTATAAACACTGGACGATTACCAAGACCGCATCAGCCTTGAGTGCCGCTTTATCAATTAGATTACAATGATGGTGATTCTAATTACACAATAAATTTATACAAACTTGGAATCCAAGTAGGTAGCATATCAGAGTTCATGTCACAACATTCAAACAAGGACAAGTTCGCAATATATGCAACTAGGGTACTTAATGCGAGACTAGAAGACATCTTCTAAAACTTCAGTAACATTAAAACAAAAAATACAAGTGCCTCGCTGCCTCTTCTAAAACTTCAGTAACATTAAAGCTAATAATACAAGTGCCTCGCTGCCTCTTCTAAAACTTCAGTAACATTAAAGCTAATAATACAAGTGCCTCACTCCCTCTTATTTTCACTATATTAACACAAGCAATCAACATTTACCTTCTGTTGTAAGTCAAAAAGATCCCATTCTGAAACTGACCCATCAATACTTGACGAAAACAACCGTCCACAGGGCAGTCCCCTTTTACCAGAGCGACACCAAACAAGCGACGAAACTCTCGAATTTGGATTCCCATGAACCGTCTATGCATACAAAGAACCAAACAAATATCAAACATGTGTCAAACTTGAGCAAAAATAAATTAAAATTAAGTAACAATTGTTACCAGCTGACAGTGCCAGATAACGCTGCCTGGAGACACGCGCCAAATCTCGAGCGAGCTGTCTTCACGGGCTGCAGCTACCTGCGAGTCGTCGGTGCTGGTAGCTAGAGCCACAACCGGAGACGGCTTCCAGTCGATTGAGCTGTTCCGGTAAGCTTGGGGCATTTGAACGGCTAGGCGCGATGCTCGAATCAACCTAGGGTTTATGATTTGAAGCGCATATGAGAGGGCGGTGAAGAGAGAGGCTGATGTGAGGTAAGGTGAGGTTAGGTTTTTTAGGGTTTAAGCGCGGCCATGGATTGAAGTGTGATACTATAAGTGAACCGGTTGATGGATCCACCCGATTATATTTGGTCCGGTTCGATAAGGCTTAGAGACGTCGTTTCAGTCTCTAAATTTTAAAAAATTCAACCCTCTATTTGTGGAAGTTCATAACTTATTTGATATTTGTCTAATAAAAATAACCCAAATCTATTTCATAATATAAATTATTAAAAAATTTGTTGCATAATTTCTAAATTTTTATTTATTATTTTATGTATTGAAAGATTTATACATTTTTAAATTATTTAATATTTTTAATGTAACATTATATTTATTTAAAGTGATGGTACAATTATAAACTATTAATATTGTATACAATTATCACATCAATAAATTTAATAAATATTAATAATATTTTAAATTTAATTCTCCAATCATTTCATACCATGATAGTTGTATGATAAGTTTGCATTAAAAAAAATATAGAGTTTATTTAAGTATATCCATACACATTTTATAGGCTTGTCATAAATAAGTGAACTCAATTATTTTATATTTTCTTAGTTCCTTAAAACTCTTTGATTCATCTCTACTAAATAAATGAGTGAACTCAGTTTTTTAATAAATCGCCGCTAAACTAGTTAAATATTTCTAATTGTTAGTTTTGATGATCTTAATTTGATGTTAGTATTTAAACTACTGTACACATATGTAAATTGTAGCATACCTATATATACAATAGATAGTTTTAACGTGTATGTTAAAACTTAAATAATATTATTAATGATTAAAATTTTATTAAAATAAGAAATCTAATAATTAAACTTTATTAAATACGACATTAAAGTTATTTTTATTAATGAAATTACTGAGTGTTATTAGAGGTTTAAACATGATAAAATACTCGTCTGCCAATATATAATTTAAGTTTTTTCTTTTATTCTTCACATCTAATTAATACAAAAGTAGCAAATAAACAAAAGCAGTGGATACATTGCGACCGGCTTATCTGGTTGTCTCAATTAACTTTATCATCCTTTATACCTCATGCATTTATTTTCCATTATAAAGATAGCATCCAATATGAGAGGTTAACAATATGCCAACCAATAATTGACCAATCACAAAACTTTATCATCCATAATCCAAGGAAATAAATACAATATCAACCCTAAAACAAAACAAAAATATCAATATCAATATCAATTTATTTTACTATCAATGCAATAAATAAAAAGATATATATTTCAAAAAAGTAATTAAAATCCTTTTTATAGGCAATCCACTTTGTACTTATGTCAACAAAACATTCATGCTCCTTACTCTCATCATACATCCTATTTAACTTACATTAATTTTGTTTCACTTGCAGAAATTTGGTTTAAAAGATGTTTGCTTTTGTTATTATGAAAAAAAAAAACATATCAAATAGGTACAATAGATATTAATATGAGTAATTATCTACATTTATCATATAGCGAGCTTCTATTGTGATTATGTTGTCTTGTATTATTTTATGGGATAATATCATAAACAACCCCTGAAGTTTAGCTAATTATCATGCGGAAAGCCTATTATGTAAATACATCAGTGCGGTCCCTAACGTTTGCGTTTAAGCTTCATCCAGGTCCAGCCAACAGATTCTGTTAGTTTTCAAATTAACGTTTTGGGGTATTTTAGTAAAATGACATAATTTCATATGGGAGAATATCATAAACCACCCCTGAAGTTTAGCTAATTATCATGCGGAAAACCTCTTATGTAAATATATCAACGCAGTCCCTAACGTTTGTGTTTAAGCTTCATCTAGGTCCAGCCAACAAATTTCGTTTGTGAAGAAACGGAGAAAAAAATTAAAAATACCATTTTGCCCTTACTTTTATAACCTTTATTCTTTCTTTTTTTTTTTTCGCAACAGAAAATCCAATCCCTTTTCACACCCACAGATACCTCTCTCATCCCAACCTCTCAATCTCCAAACATAGCTTTGGCTGGCTACTGATTCTTTATAAAATTTCAGTTTGAGAATTTTTTTTGTCTTTATTTTTGTTGCTTCATTTTAATACGTAGTGTCTGTGAATGTTTTCTTAGGTTGAGAAAATTTTTAAAGAAGTTAGTGAGGAGAAATAAAAGCATGCCAGTTTTGGGTTTTAGAGTTTTTGCAAAATTTTTTTTAAACATAATTGTTGAAATAATATGGATTTAATTTTGAATATTTGATTCTTTTTTTTAATAGCTTTGTGATTGAGTTGAGATGGTGGGTGCTGATGGTCGAGGAAAATTCGGTGCTATCATGGTGGAGTCTTATGACGTATATTTTTTTATTTAAATGAATTTGAGGGTGGTGATAGTGGTTATGGTGGTTATGGATGGTGATGCTTGTGTGATATGAAATGAAGATTTTAGAAAAGAAAATTCAAGGGTTAGTTTTACGTTTACTGATATGAAATTATGTTATTTTACTAAAATACCCCAAAACGTTAATTTGAAAGCTAACAGAATTTGTTGGCTGAACCTGGATGAAGCTTAAACGCAAACGTTAGGGATCGCGCTGATATATTTACATAAGAGGCTTTCCGCATGATAATTAACTAAACTTCAGGGGTGGTTTATGATATTATTCCATATGAAATTATGTCATTTTACTAAAATACCCCAAAATGTTAATTTGAAAGCTAACGGAATCTGTTAGCCGGACCTGGATGAAGCTTAAACACAAACGTTAGGGACAACGCTGATATATTTACATAAGAGGCTTTTCGTATGATAATTAGCTAAACTTTAGAGGTGGTTTACGATATTATCCTATTATTTTATATATTTTATATTTTATATGTATTATTATAACATGTGACATTCTTATTTGAAACCTCTCATTACAAGGTCATATGTCATCATAATTCCAACAAGGTTAACTAAGCGAGGGTAAGTTTTTTAAGGTTTAATAGTGGGAATGGGCTGGAGTGAAGTTAACTTTATGGCCGTTTGGTATGGGGTTTTGTCCCCATGTGAATAGGAAACTAAAACCCAGCATTTGTTTGGTATATTTATTTATTGTTTTTAGTTTGATAATGTACTTTTCCTGTAGGTTTCAGATAACAGCTGAGAGGGTAATATGAACACCTCTCATCCTTTGAGTTTGAGATTGACAGGAAAGTAAAACCTGTCTCCACCAAAATCAGTACATGACCAGTTTCCTAGTAATTTTAACATCAACAAATCATTCAACATCAACAAATTGTCTTCTTCCTTCTGGCTCTTTTAATTTTTCTTATTCCATTCTCTCCCAAAATCCCTTTTTAACATCTACAAACCAAAATCCCAAACTCAAAACCCATGAAAAACCAAATAAAAAGACATCAATTTGAACAAAAAATTGAAAGGTGCTATTGGTTGGCGATGGGCAATACGAGGCGGCTACAATTATATGTTTGTTAGGGTGAGACCGTGAAAATGGGTAAGGGCAACAGTGATGGATTGATGTGGTGGTGGTTGTCGTGGGTTGTGGTGTGTGTTGGCCATGAGTGGTATGCAGTGGTGCTAGGTGTGCGATTTTGGCGATTGTGGTGGTGGCGGTGGCCGTGGGCGGTGGGGCCCAGTGGTGGTTAGATTAGATTTCAGAGTTGATTGTATTTTTTGTGTTTGGAAATTTTTGGATATGATTTATGGATATTTGGCATTTGGGATTTAATTGTTATTTTCTGGATTTGATTGGACGGGTTTGATTGGAAAGTGTTACAAAACGGTGAATTTTATTTTTTAATTTTAATCTATTATAATATAGAATTTACAACATAATTAGTTTCTTAAAAAAAATTAGATATTAGACAACCAAATTTTGGATATGGTTTCTCGTATTTTATTTTTTATTTGTGAATTTTTGGATACAATATTGGATTTTTTTAATTTTCTTTGGGATTTGGTGTTTGTGAATTTTTGTTTGGAAATTTTGGATTTTTCGAGTATTTTTTTAATGGCTTGAAATTTATTCATATGAATAAATTTAAATATTAAAAAATTTATTAAATACTATAACATGAAAAATAATGTAAGTATTTTTGGCATATTGAAAAAAATAATTATAAAATTTACTTACATATTGAATAAAATTAGCACATTTTTATATGTAATTAAATACAGTAATTTAATTTCTATATGAATAAAGAACGAGAATCAAATACAGTTATATTTTCCACTCAGAGATCAGATTTTCATATTTCACTGCGAATGTGAACTCAATTCTTATGGAACTAAACCCGATACCAAATAATCCCTATGTAAACGAGTTCATGGGTCAACTTGATTGGATCTCGTTTATGTCTGATCGGTTCGATAAGGTTAGAGATCTTAGACAGCGTGTTTCAAACTCCTCTTAGATGGGCTTTTCGAAAAGCTATTTAAATATTTAAAGTTTTAAAACTCTCTGTTTTTGAACATTAATAATTTATTAATATTAATAGGAGAAAAATAACCCAAATCTATTTTATAATATAAATTATTAAAATATTTTGTTGCATAAATTATTTAATAGGTTTATACATTTTAAAATCACTTTATATTTTAAACATATTATTATTGTCTATTTAAAGCGATATTACAATTAGAAACTATTCATATAAACTTATGCATCAAATTAATAAAAGTGCTTCCACTCTCTTTTCTTTATTTAATACTTTTAAAAGTAGTGATATACATTCCAAAACTTATCACAAAATGATACATCTCATATGACATAATATAAAATAAAAAATACTATATCATACTACATTATTTATTATATCATCATATTGTTTATTTGGTAAACTTATATTAAATATACATAATTTATGATGCAATTATTTATGAAACAAAATTTAATATAAAATTTGAAAACAATATGGTTATTCTACTTTGAAGGTTTTTGCTACGAAGGCTAGAGGCAATTGCTTTCCCATTAAATGCACGTTCAAATCATTAAGTCTTAAAGATTTATTTCGATCACATCATGCCATCGTGGTCACATTTTCAACTACAAAAAAAACATGCAACGTCTGTCATGTGCAAGATAACCTCATCTATCTAACAGGTCTTAATCATTTTAAACCCATCTAAATGTGTTAGTAATTTTAGTTTCAATGCAAAAACAATTTGTTCTATAGAAAAGAGAAAAATAATGGTACTCCTATAACAACACCTCGATACAATCATGATTTTTAAAGAATTTTCTTTTTAAATATTGGAGTATTTTTCAAATTATAGAATTTGTTCTCTTCGTTTATTCGTTCATTATTTTAGGGGTTTGATATTAATTATAAATTTTATCTTCAGGTAAAAGGCCAAAGAGTCGGCCCAAATCACAAGTCAACCTGTTGTGCGCAGCCGAAGCTGCACGAAAGCGCGCCAATAAAAATGGGCTCACATGCGAAAGTTATTTATTTAAAACCCAAACCCTGACTCAGCCCGCTGCTCTGTTGCTTGAGTGCAACGTTGTTGCTTGCCCATAGTTTTTAACTACTTAGATCTCAAGAATGAACTGAAAAAATAACAAAGCTTTGTGGCAAGGAAACTCAGTAGTAGTCTCTGAGAGGTAACGAGTACTAGTATCAGAAGCTCTTCTCCGATCCAAAATTATCATTTATTATGGAGGACGCGTACGCCAGATCTGTTACTGAGGTAATTAACTTTCTTCTTGAAACGTGCTTTAGAATTCGATTTCAGAGCAAATGAATTTCGATTTCGGTTTTTATTTGTTTGACACAGTATTCGAAGCTTATTGATAGTTCATGCTCTCTATTTTTGTTTATTAGGTTTTGGATTTCTTCGGAGTTGAACCTAGTAAAGGTCTCACTGATTCTCAGGTAAGCAAAACTCTTTTGAATTGCAGTTTTACTATGTAGTATAGTTGAAATGATTGCTGTTTGGCCGCAATTTAGTTCAATTCTTAATTACAAAATCTCACGAAAGGATTTTGAAAATATTTGTTATTTTCAGGTGGCTCAACATGCCAGGCTTTACGGTAAAAATGGTACGTGGATTACGTTTGTTATTGGAATCTTTTATTAGTTTACTCACACGAAGCATGACTTCAAACATTTCTATTTCCATTTTCAGTTGGTTTTTTTTTAATCTTTATTTCTTTTGGATGATAATATACTGTGGTGGTGAGTAGTGTTTCATCGGATGCAGACAGCGATCTTAGTAATTATGTAGATAATTTAGATAAATGTATTGCTGTAAAAATTTGTATACAGTATATTGAGAAGTCTTGATATAATTGAATTGGTAGGTAATAGTTGACAGCCTACATTAAACATTCTATCTGCAATCTGTACTTCTGTAGTTATGTTAATCGGATTTTTTATTCGCTCTATGCACTTATGTGTAACTTCTTCTAATGTCTTTTTATTCTTTGATTGCATCCTTTTTCTGCGATCTGCAGTGCTGCCTCAAGAAAAAAGTAAGGGCTTGGCATTCACCTTTCCGTTCTCAACTCCTTTTCTGCTTCCATAACAACATTTGTGAAGACTTCTATTGTTACTTTACCGATTACAGGGACTCCCTTCTGGAAACTGGTTTTAAAACAGTTTGATGATTTGCTAGTCAAGATATTAATCGCTGCTGCTGTTGTTTCATTTGTTTTGGCTTTGATTAATGGAGAGACTGGGTTAACAGCATTTTTGGAGCCTTCTGTAAGACATTCATCTGCTTGGCTGTGCTTGTTTCTCTTGATTCTCTCTCTCTCTTTCTCCCTCTTTTATATGCATTTCTTAACTCTAAAATTTGAATGTATTTGTCTACAAGTTCAAACTCTATTTTTGTTGCATTTACAGGTTATCCTGCTGATATTGGCTGCCAATGCAGCAGTAGGTGTAATAACAGAAACTAATGCTGAAAAGGCTCTTGAGGTATGTTCTAAAGTTTCATTTCAATGACTCTTAACACGAAATTTCTGCATATATCTAGTTTAGGCTTACTCATTTGCTTTAACTCTGCTTTTGACTTTAATCGACAAAGTGTTTTTCTGTGTTTATTTCAATGCTGGTTAGCTACCTTTAATTGGAGCATGACGGTTGTAATCGCCTTCAATTTGTCGTGGATTTTGATGTCTACACGGCTTCAGCTATCTTTACTTTGGTTCTCCTTTTTATTGTGTAGGAACTACGTGCCTACCAAGCTGATATTGCGACTGTCCTGCGAAATGGTACCAAAATTTAAAAGAATAAGCAAATGCTAATTAACATATGTGGTTACTTGATGTTTTAATTTGTTTATCGTTTTGCTAAATGTAATATTTTTTCTTGTTATAAACTTAAAATTTTCTCTTCATTTTATCAGATACATGGGAATCTTCCATTTTTTATGCTGATGCTTTTTTCATCTTTTTCAGTTTGCTTGAATCTGTTATTGTTGCCTACTGTAGGGGATCCATGTTTCTGGTTTAAATCTCAAGTTGGTTGTGTAAAACTATTTAGCACTTAAATCACCTTTTTTTTAAGGTTTCTCATTTAAAGTGAGATGCAATTTTATGTTTATCAGTTTAAATGCTTTCTTGTTTTCGTACATTTCATTTTTCAGATGTTTAAATTTTTAGGTGAAGTCACAAACGTGTAGACTGTGTTTTTGCATTTTGGAGAGAACCAAGAGTCTTTGGTTTCTTATATTTGATTCTTGATGAACTTATCTCCTTTTTCCCATTTTATTTATTTAGTTTTTTTTAATTCCAATTTATTGCTATTTGTTCTTTGAATGGTAGTCATGTCATTTATTTTTATGCTTAAAAATCATGAAGATAGTATTTTGAGTGGACTGCTTGGTCACTATCTTTGTAATCTTTTTTCTTTTATTAAGTTTATTTCATGTTTCGTAAACAAAGTGATGTTTATTTATTTATATCTGTAATCTTTATCTTTGATTATACTATTTCATATTTAAAAAATTATATTTTACTGAATACAGCACTTATATCATTCTTTGTCATTCATAGTGTACATGTAAACTACTATTGCAGGTTGTTTTTCCATTCTTCCAGCAACAGAGCTGGTACCGGGGGATATTGTTGAAGTTTGTGGTAAGCTAGTCATGTGGTGTTAATCTTAAATTGAATTATATTGCTAAATAATTCAGAAAGATCTTAAAGGTTTTCCTTTTGTGAGACTACTAGTGGGATGCAAGATTCCAGCTGATATGAGAATGATTGAGATGCTAAGTAATCAATTACGCGTTGATCAAGCAATTCTTACAGGTTTGTCTGCTTGCTAATCTCATAATCAAAAGTCAGTTGTTAATGATGCATAACAATTTCAAGGTAACTTTTGCAAAATAAGATGATCAGTGCTTTTACCAAGTTAATTATAGTCTCCAAATTCTTTTGTGAACGCCACTTAAGTTGCTTTTTATTTTTACAAGAAATCTTGTATTTTTCTGCTGACGTTTAATAGAAATGAAGTAAAAAAAATATATCTTGTATTTTTCTGATTCTATTTAATAGAAATGGGCGTAGTAGAGTATGAGAGTGATGGACCAAATGTCCATTAAATAGACAGAATCCTCTGTTACGAGAACTTTATGAAAAAAAATCTTACAAGATATCAGTATAATCTGTATGAAGGAAAAATTTATTTTTTAGTTCTAAGATTTATGATTAATATAAAAATAGGTTATTCATTTCAGGGAAGTAGTCTGCTTTCACTGTAATGTGACATTTCCTTTAAAATTGTATTGGTTTTATCACTAAGTGTAATGAAATTGAATAGGCTTATTGTGTACAAATAATGCATGACTGTCCCAAACTAGCTATAGTTTTAGCTATTAACTTGGAAATTGGTTATACAATTTTAGGTGTAAGCATAGACCTCTAATACTTGAATGGATTTGATGAATGTTGAGTGGAAAAGGGGTGGTGCAAAATACCTCTGCTTGTGAAATTGAACATATCTGTTGTTGTGTAACGAGTTTGTTGAGCTTTAGAGAATGCCTTTTCATGCTTCGTTGGAGTCTGTAGTCTGAATGTAAGCAGAGAGTGACAAATGTATGGGGTTGAATTGATGCATAGACATATTTTACCATCTCATGTTTACTATAATTTTGGTGATGAGTGCAAATAATTGAGCTTTTAAATTCCCATTCAGCTCATAATTTTGTTTGAATGATGGTAGGCGAGAGCTGGTCTGTTGAAAAAGACCTTGAGTCGACCATAGCGACAAATGCTGTATACCAAGACAAGACAAATATTCTTTTCTCGGTAAAAGCTTTATTGTGCTGTTGCTGTCAATATCGAGATGTAATATAATATGCTTCTTGTAATACAAGGGATTAAGAGGATGTTTGTTTTGCTGCTCGAATGTGATTCACTGTTCTATGTAACAAGGACACTAAGAATCTTAAAAAGAATTCCATTTGGTTGGGGTATGTTAAAAAATGAGTTTCTAAGTAGATCTCAGAAGCCTAAAAAGCCCAAAAAATAAGAAACAAAAGAAAGAGTGATTTTCATTGTTTTTATGAGATACTATTAGAAAATTTACCAAAAAGAAATTGAATTTAATGAATAACTTTTAACATTTTTAGTGTATACTAGTGTTTGGAAACTCAGTTTGTTATTGTGAACCAAACATGCCATGAAATTTACTAGTTATTTGCATCAAACAAGTTCCTAATATTCTGGCTTCCAGGGTACGGTAGTGGTTGCGGGTAGGGCAAGAGCTGTTGTTGTTGGGGTTGGTGCTAACACAGCCATGGGCAACATACGTGATTCAATGTTGCAAACAGAAGATGTAAGCACTTTCAACTTTAGTTTTCATAAGTATCTCATTTTGTTTTTAGGAATTATATTTTGCAAATTTCTTTTGCCAACATGCTAAGGCATTCTTTACAATCATTTTGGGTAATATTGTTTTGCTATCGTTAGTCACAGTGAATCTTGCTTCGAAATTTTCAAATATCTTCTCTAGACAGAGTAATTTGAGGCATTGATGCAGTTGAAAATTAATTGTCTGAGATAAATATTTCGTATTCTGATGGGTCATGTCTTGGAGGGGCCACAATTTGTAGGTTGTAATTGTATGTATTAACTTGAGTACCCATCTTTTCCTCTTCTTGTGGTCTTTAATGATTGTTTAGAATGACAGCAAATAGAGAGAGTTCCATTGAATCTTTGTTGTCTAGATATACTTTGAATATCCACTGTTGGTTGCAGGAAGTGACACCATTGAAAAAGAAACTGGATGAGTTTGGTACCTTTTTGGCCAAGGTGATTTCATATTCTCCTTCCTAATGCCTTATTTTATTTTTTATTTGCTGCATATGTATGGCACTGAGCATATGGCTATAATTGCATAAGGCTTGTTTTCTCCTCCAATGGACCCTGAAAAATGTTGAGAACTTTTATTTCTAGCAGTAGATGAAAGTGTATCTGGTTTAGTACTTATTTATGCCATCAGCTCGGGTAAATGACTTTGCATGTAAATATTTTGACTGCACACTGACTTCAAGTTGGACTTGGGTAATACTATCGAGCATGGTGCACCCTCTATTTCTGACCTTGTATATGTTTATAAGCCATCACTGCTTGACCAATTGATCATTTTATGTATTTCTTCGCAAAATACAAAGTTTGTTCATGTGAAAAGGAAAAGACTTTTTAGGTGGTTAATTGATTTTGCATTTTCTACTCTTATAGTATCTTTTTGTTTTTAAAGAAAAACAAAATCTTTTGCTCAATACATGTGGTTCATATTACTCGCTGAATTCCTAGCACATTTAGATTCTTGAAACTCGCTTTATATCATGGAAATGTAGTTACTTTCGATTACTTGCTGTGTTGCATTTATGGACATTATACTGTGTTTCCAGGTTATTGCAGGGATTTGTGTATTGGTCTGGATTGTAAACATTGGTCACTTTCGTGATCCTTCTCATGGTGGATTTTTGCGTGGTGCTATTCATTACTTCAAGGTACTGTTCTTTGGATAGGGTCTTATCTTATTTTATATTTTCTTTTCATAATAATAGCAGTCGGGGTTCAAATTCCTTCAGCTACTTCAATGTTTTGTGCTTGAAGTTTTGTTGGCATCACACAGACTGCTTCTATAGTATCACATTTTGACAATTTTATGTCATTCATTGTTGTTGATTGAAAATGCAGTATTTAGGTGGCATTGTTTTAATGGCTGGACAGATTTGGGGAAAATATTTTTAACTCAAAATTATGCTTATAGTTTGGAGTCATTGTACTGTTGAGTTGTATACATGATTTCTACCTTCAGGTGGATGCTAAAGATTTTATTTTTCCTCATTGTCTAAAATTTGTATGTTTGAGGCTCTGGGAACTTGGTCAAAACTTGAGTCGCTTACTGTAGATTTAGACTTAAAGTCAAATTAATGACCTTTTCTATTCAAACAGGCATCTAAAATTTTTCATCAAGTTTAAAAACAAATAACCTAAACCGTGTTGATGACTTACATTAAGATTGATTCAGATTAAGTGGGAAAAAAATACTTTTTAGTTTTGCTCTTACTTAACATATGCAGACAAAAATGAAATGAATATGATGCTAAATTGTATTGTGTTGACTTAAATGTCTAAGGCCTACAGACATCATGCTGCGGTGATGCATTCATGATCATTTATCAACATACAATGATTTATAAACATTCTCATGAATCATTTCATTGAAGCTGTGCTTTTTGGTGAAATATTTGTTTTTTTATTGGGAAATTGAAACGACAATATTTTGATGTTAGCAGGTAACTACTAGAATTGTTGGTATTTATTGTAATGATCATGGGCCAAATCTTTTTATCTTTTCTTTGGGTTAATAATTTTAGTTGATAGATTTTTGTTATGCCAAATTAAATTTTCTTGAGTTTAGATAAATTTTGTTTTAAAAGTTGGACCCATTAGTTGTATTAAAAAAAAATAGAATTAAAATTGTTTTGTGGAAGGAGTCTGATTCATGTGTTTGACTGTATAAAGTGGGAGACAAAATGCATGTATATTATTTATTTGAAAAGTAAGAGGAAGATAATTAAATTTTTAAAATTTCTTTAGGAAGATGAGTAATACATGCGAATGGCTCAAGTTAAAGGAATGAGACAAATAAAATTATTTTTCATAGTTTTTATTTGAAAAAGTATAAAGCAGGCGACAAAGACATTTATTGCATAGTTTTTATCTTTTAGAAATTTTTATTATAAGTGTCTTTTTTTAAATTTCTGGTAAACACATACACAGTTTCAAAGGCCACGAAGAGAAAGAATGAAGAATTTTATGAGAGAGTGAGAGAGAGAGAGAGAGAGTTGAATTAATTTACTTGTCTTCAAATAGTGGGAAATCGAGAAGCTTACATGATGGAGTGAAGATTTTATAATATAAAGCAGATGAGTGTTTGTGTTTAAGCGAAAGAAGAAAAAGAAAAGAAAAACAAATATAAGAAAGGTAGCTGAGATTATCTCATAGAAATGTGTTGTGATTGAATTAATTTTATGATAGAGATTTAAGAAGTGGTTTGAAATAAATCCGTGAATATTAGAAGTGTTTTTCTGATAAATTGAAGGTTGTGACAAATCCGAAAAAAAAAAAAAAAAAACTCTACTTAATTTTTCCTTCAATATTTTTACTTGTTTATATAAAAAAATATATGCTGAATATTTTAATAAAGATTTTAAAATGACTTTTTTGTTTAAAGCTGTTCTTAATAAATTTAGTCTTTTTTTTAGTTTAATTTTAAATTGACACAATCCAACCCAATTATCACTGTTCATAAAAGCACGAACTTATATAAAAATGATAATTGAGAGCAATCTCATTAAAATTAAATTTGAACAAAATGCTAAATAGAATTTCAGGCTTCTATGAAAATGATAATTGGGGGACCTCTGATAAAATTGACACGATCCAACCCAATTATCACTATTCATAGAATCTCGGGCTTTTATATTGAGAAGAGTCTTCTTGAAATTAAACTTAAACAAAATGCTAAATAAAATCTCAGGCTTCTATTAAAATGATGATTGAGAAGAGTCTCATTAAAATTAAACTTAAACAAAATGCTAAATTTATTGAGAATATTTTTAAACAAAAGAAGTCATTTCAAAAAATTTATTAAGATATTTAGCATGTACTTTTCTGTATAAATAAGTAAGAATATTTCGTGAAAAATTCGACAGAGCTTCCTTTATTTTTCGGAATTATCACAACATGCAATTTATCGGAAAAATATTTCTAATATTCACTTATTTAAACCACTTCTAAAATCGCTATCGCAAAATA
The DNA here is from genome assembly GCA_013180625.2 of Boswellia sacra. Classification (NCBI taxonomy): domain Eukaryota; kingdom Viridiplantae; phylum Streptophyta; class Magnoliopsida; order Sapindales; family Burseraceae; genus Boswellia; species Boswellia sacra. The sequence continues at coordinate 130,268 of SNVD02000067.1, read as the reverse complement.
AATTCAACCACAACACATTTCTACAAGATAAACTCAGCTGCAGTTCTTTTCTTTGTTTTTCTTTCCTGTTTCTTTTTCCATTTAAACACAAACACTCCTTTGCTTTATATTATGAAATCTCCACTCCACCTTTCTTAATCTTTTCTATGTATGCCTCTCGATTTCTCTCTGTTTGAAGACAAGTAAATTAATTCAACTATTCCTTTCTAGCTTTTCCTCTCTGTGTGTGTGTGTGTGTGTCTCTCTCTCTCTCTCTTATAAAATTCTTCATTCCTTATTTTTGTAGTCTTTGAAACCGTGTATGTGTTTGCTAGAAATAAAAATAATCAAATCTATAATAACAACAATAGTGTTAGACTTACAACCTACATACAACGTAATTCTACAACCTGATATGACATTCTACAAGGTAAAAATTCACTGGAGGAGGGAAAAAAGAAAAAAATGAGAAAGTTACATCTCCAATAGAATTTTACCACATTAGGTTATAGAGTTTTGGTTGTATGTAAATTGTAAGTTTAACATTACTGTAACAATAATTTCTTAAAGATAAAGATCATGCAATTAATGTTTTTGTCCCTTGTTTATACTTTTTCAAATAAAAATTATGAAAAATAATTGTATTTGTATGCCTCCTTTAACTTAAGCCATTCGCGTGTATTACTCGTCCTAAAGAAATTTAAAAAATTTAATTATCTTTCTCTTGCTTTTCAAATAAATAATATACATGTATTTTACCTCCCACTTCCTATAGTCAAACACGTAAATCACTTCTCCTTCCGTAAAACAATTTTAATCCTAATTTTTTATTTTTATACGACTAATGGGCCAGGCTTTTAAACAAAAATTTATCCAAACCCAAGTAATTTAATTTGGCCCAACACCAATCCAACAACAAAAATTATTAACCCAAAGAAAAAAAAAATTTGGCACATGGTCATTACGCTTATGGCATCAAACTAGAATGTTAATTAATCCTGATATCTTTGGTACACTTGATCATAAATTTTAAACTCGGTATTTTATCTGGTTAGATAGGAATCTAGATTGCTCATCCGATTTCCTATTTTAATTTGGAGAAACTTTCTTTTGTCTTCCTAGATTGCAGTTGCTCTTGCAGTTGCGGCAATCCCCGAAGGGCTTCCTGCTGTTGTTACAACGTAAGTCTTTTAAGTGCTACTTATGCATTTCAAAATTACAACAAGTCATTTTACTGCCACAGAAACAAGTTAATTTAGTTTTATGACAAAAAATGACATTAGTCTTGGGTTACATGGATTTAGGTTACTGGACAACCATGCTTTGAAACCAAAACATTAAAAACTGGAACTAGAACTTGAACTTGAACTTTTACAAGATGAAACCATTCTGATGTTTTGAGATCTCATATGAACATGATTATCTTGTAGTTTTAGTGACTTTTCATACTGAAGTAAGTCTCATGTTTGAGCCTATATGAAAGTTAACTTGACATTATGTGTTGATTCATGTTTATGTAGTGAAACTGCTGGAATATTTTCATGTTCTTCATGTTAGTATGAATGTTTTTAAATTTCTCATGTTTCTGCATTATGGTACTTCTTTATTCTCTTTGTTTTATTTAATTTATGCAGTTGTTTGGCTCTTGGAACAAAACGGATGGCTCGGATGAATGCTATTGTACGGTCTTTGCCATCAGTTGAAACCCTTGGTTGCACTACAGTAATTTGCAGTGATAAGACTGGAACTCTCACAACCAATATGATGTCTGTTTCAAAGGTGATAATCTCAGAATATCAAAATATATAATAATTGGTTCTGTCCTTTCTGATCTAATGTACTGTTCAATATCATATTCATGGTGGGTAGTTGTCATACAGATTGGGGGAATTTTGACATAGACATATAGATAGGTTTGGTGCTTGATATCATTACAGTACAATTTTTTCTAATGATATCTCGTTTCCTGATATTTTGTCTTCCTAGATATGTGTGGTTCATTCCTTACAAGGTCCTGTGATTGCTGAATATGGTGTGAGTGGAACAACATATGCACCAGAAGGAATTGTTTTTGATGGCAGTGGTATGCAGGTATTTCTCTCTTTGATAAATTCTTATCCCTTAGAATTGAAGACCCCTCTACTAAAATTTCTTTAGTTAAAGAGGGTATGGAAAGCATTCATTTTACTATATACATAGTAGTGACCAAGTGACTTCAATTATCAACCTCCACAAAGTTGTATCTCTCTTTGTCTGCTAAGTTCTGATTCTCTCTAACGTTATTGTTTCTTGTAGTAGAGGTGACCACTTAAGTTCTTGGTTGTAGAATATAACATCTACTACATTTTGTTTCTTTTGTTTCATCTTTTGGTAACAGTATTATGAACTCCAAACCCAGCATACTTTAAGTGAATGTTATGTGGCTAGTTAATATGTTAAAATTAGTATTCCTATATCAAATTTCTAATCTTTTTTTTTATTATATTATTCTTGAATGTGGTTTTAAGATCCATTTGTATGGGGGCCTCCAGTCCTATTACCTTCCTGCCAACAATCTCTCCCATCAAATGGTGCTCCCATTTGAATCCGTGAGCCCTGGCTTTGATACACTTGTTTGGATCATGCTTTGTCATCTGTAGTGAAAAATTCAATAAGTATTCAAAGAGGGTGGTCAAACTCTTCCATAATATTCAAAGTTGTTTCCATGGGCATGTTCTAAGAGTCTTCTTTGTGGGTGTAAGGTGTTGTTATATCTTTGCCAACAATTCCTAGCTTTTGCAGAGGTTTTTTATTTGCATTTATATAGGATAAATGGATTAAGTCATTCGGTTAAGGTTTCTTATACATGATTCCTGTTACATGAGAATATTCTATATGCTAAAATGGAAGGCATAGGATATTGAAAGTTGCCAAATGCTTTGCTTTGTCAATTTGTGGTAAAAGTTTGTATTTGAAAATCAGCATATTCAAGTATTAAATATATCTGTTTTGATCAAACACATGGTGATATTATATGCTTGTGCTTTGCAAATGAATGTGTTTATCAGTAGATGTATGGCTGAGGCAAGTAGTGGGCTGCCTATATACCTTTCAGAATTTCCCAGGTTGCACCTTATACATATAACATTTTATTCTTTTTACAGCTTGAATTCCCTGCTCAGTTGCCTTGTCTTCTTCACATAGCTATGTGTTCAGCTCTTTGCAACGAGTCTATATTGCAATATAATCCAGATAAGGGGAACTATGAAAAAATTGGTGAGTCTACAGAGGTGGCTCTCCGTGTTCTGGCAGAGAAGGTAGGGTCTGTGCCTTCAACTACAATAAGCTGCAACTATTGTTTCATTAATTTTCTTTTTCCTCCTCTCCTTTTGCTTTCCTGTGTTAATTTTTTATTTATGCATTTTGATGCCCATTTTGGGATGCAGACTTATGTTATGCTACTGTGTTTACAGGTTGGGCTTCCTGGTTTTGATTCTATGCCTTCTGCCCTGAACATGCTTAGCAAGCATGAGCGTGCTTCATACTGTAATCATTATTGGGAGAACCAATTTAAAAAGGTTTTGCTTTGGAAATTAATCATCACATGATTCTCTCTTTTCTTCTTTGTGATGTCCAAATGGGTCCTTGTAACCTTTGTGTATCAATATTACCTTTCTAAGCAATGATAGATTTGTACAAGTCTGTTGTTTATGGACTAAGAACCTAATGCTTTTTCAGGTGTCTGTCTTGGAATTTTCTCGTAATCGCAAAATGATGAGTGTCCTTTGTAGTCATAATCAGGTTCATACTATGTTCTCAAAAGGTGCTCCAGAGAGTGTCATTTCTAGATGTACAAGTCTCCTCTGCAATGACAATGGGTGGACTGTTCCAATGACTGCTAGTGTCCGAGCTGAGCTTGAGTCAAGGTTTAACAGGTTAGATATGTTCATTTCTTGCTTATGTCACCTCCAGCTTTCAAAAGATTTTTTTTTTCTCTTTTTCCTGTGTATATGTTCATGGTGGGAATATAATTTATCTCTGGCAAACTTGTACTGATCTTGTTGAGGTTAGAGTTACACCTAATAAAAAAATTTGGTGCTGAAAATTAGCAAATGGTAGTATATGGAGTTTCATTATTCTTGGGGTCTGACATATAATGTCCTTTGATATCATTGACATTGAAACTGAACATTTTATCCTCTTTTCTTTTAATCAGATTTTTACATTCTTAAATATGATTGCCACTACTTGTGGATTGTAACTGTCAGCTTGATTTGTTCATGTCAACTTATTGATTTCTATGTTTTTGTGGCTTTGTGTTGGATTATTTGGTTTCGCTCATATGTCATATGAACACACATGTTTATTGGTCAGTCTTGCAGGGAAAGAAACATTAAGATGCCTGGCTCTAGCCTTAAAACAGATGCCCATTGGTCAACAAACTCTATCATATGATGATGAGAAAGACCTTACATTTATTGGGTTGGTATGCTTTCTATTCTATTGGAATGCTTAGTTCTATTAATGTTTTTATGAGATGATTTTTGTCATGTATGATAAACAAATTTTGCATATATACTCCCTTGACAGTTGTCCCAAGTTCTTTCTCTGTATTTGGATCTCCCAAAGCTTTTGTCTAGTTCAAAAAGTCAAAGCATTATATTTTATCACTTTTCAGAACCACACTCAACTCTTTCCTATATTTTTCATTTTATAATAATTAAAGATAGGAATGAATTTTGAATATAATTTTGATAAACTTGCATCAATTATAAAAGGCATGGCATCCTTCCATGTTTTGATCAAATTTGTAGATGCAAATATGGCCTGCATTTTTCCTTCACTACCAAGCTTGTAGGGTGTGAGTGAACCCCAAGTTTAGAAGGTTTAGGATTCTGGGTAAAAATTAATAAATACATAAAACAATCTGGGTAAAAATTAATAAATACATAAAACAACATGCCAAATATTTACATAGTTTCTTTTTTATCTTCATTTTAAATGTTCACTGGTTATGATATCATGTTATAACTATGTATTTTGTTAGTTGTAGTTGGCACCAATCAGGGTTAATTTAAGTTGCTTTTTAGTTCAGAATATTAAGTTTTGGAGCAGTAGACAATGCAATGAGAGATGCTGAAATTTAATGATCAAAGAAATGTGTGGTGATTCAGTTATTTACGTTATACTAGTATATCCTTCATAGTTTCTGTTTTGTTTTTCTTCATTTTCTGTAGGTCGGAATGCTTGATCCACCAAGAGATGAAGTGAAAAATGCTATGCTTTCATGCATGACTGCTGGTATTCGGGTTATAGTTGTGACTGGGGATAACAAGGTAACTTGAAAGTAATGACATGTATCTTATGGCTCTTTTGAATTGTGAGTACATTTTTCTACATCAATCCTACCTTTCTAATGTGAGAACAACTTATTCAGTCCACAGCTGAATCAATTTGTCGGAAGATAGGCGCTTTTGATCACTTAGTAGATTTTTCTGGTCACTCCTATACAGCATCTGAGTTTGAAGAACTTCCAGCATTGCAACAAACCATGGCATTGCAGCGTATGGCCCTTTTCACCAGGTATATCATGTGTCATCTATGCTATATTTGGCCAGTTTAACAGATTAAGAATTGTATGTTATGCCATTGTCTCCTTAGCTTTCAATATTCAATTTTTGTTTTTTCTTTTGAATTCACCAAGTTGATGAACACATTTTTCTTTTAATAATTTTCTAGGGTTGAACCTTCTCACAAAAGGATGCTGGTTGAGGCCTTGCAGAACCAGAATGAAGTGGTATTATAGTACTTCTCTTATTTACTTTCTTGTTTGGATGTTTCGTATTTTTATACTTTTTAAATTCGAGGACTGGAATTATTTTTTTATCATTAATGTATCAATAATTATCTCTAAAGAGGCTTAATCTGTAAGGAGAGATCAGCGGCATCATAATTGTTTCAGAATTTCTTACTTTTTATTAGATTGTTGGATCTAAGTATTTTAGAGAAGTGAGATTGAATTTAGCACGTAGAAATAACGCACTTTGGAAATGACATATGTTGAATGTAATCTCGACAGTTGAAAGTACTTTGGTTCAATGGGTTAAAAATTTTGCAAGGAATTGTATAAAAAATATCAATCCATCTATTATATATATAATAAGCTATTTTAAGAATATGTAAACTGACTGGTTGAACAGGACTCGTACAGGAGGACCAATTTATTCGGACAGTGTGGTTAAAAATTGAGTTTTTATACTCTTGAGAGTTTTATGTGCTATTGTCTTAATTTTATCATTGGTGCAGCAATTCGTATTCTGATTTTCATTTTTAATTTTTAATCTTGTATGCATTGTGCTATCAAGTCCTCAAATTGCTGATAAAATCACTATTAATATGTTAGGTTGCAATGACTGGTGATGGAGTCAATGATGCACCTGCATTAAAGAAAGCAGATATAGGAATTGCCATGGGATCTGGCACAGCAGTTGCAAAGGTATCACCAACTGGATTTCCTTTTGGTTACACCTTCAACTGATCTTTTTTCTCCTTCTGTGATCAAAAAGCATGCCATGATGCGGATGGTACATTGTTTTTATGTGATAGGCATCCTTATATCTAATCTATATCCTTGTGTTTCTCTTTCTCAAACAAACAAATACATGCACATATAATATGTCTGTTGTTTTCTATTGAATTGGAAAGATTTTCTGGTGCTTATTATGGAATGTGTGGAGACTGGAGTTTCGTGTTTTTGTTACTGTCATTCATTTGTAGCTGCTGCTATTTCTTTGTGATGGTTTTTACACTTCACAGTTTTATATTGTTCCTAGGTTTTCATTATTATACTAGTATAGTTCAAACAGCTTAGGTGTGGTGCCTGAATTACTGAACTTCCTTTCTCCTACTCTATGCTGGCCCCTTGTGCCCTTTTTAATTTCTTTTCAATTTTCTTAGTGGTCAGACAATGGATTGATCTTTATCCGTTAATTCTTTAGAATGAAAATGGTTTTTGATGATAATGTTGCAGCATTAAATATCAACTTAATAGTAGCACAATAAGATTTCTAACCTTTAAGTTGCAATTTTCTATACTTGCGTTAGATTTCTTGAGTGCCTTATAAGTTCTTTGTATTTTCATAGTCTTCTTGAATTCAATGATTATCATTGTATCATTTCACATTAAATAATCTGATTTTCGATTTTTCATCTTTATCTGTGGAATCCCAGAGTGCTTCAGATATGGTTTTAGCTGATGACAATTTTGCTACAATTGTTGCAGTATGTATCAATAGTTCTCTCTCTCTCTCTCTCTCTCTCTCTCTCTCTCTCTCTCTCTCTCTCAAATACAATGATTATAATTCTATGTATGTTGTTCAAAGTCTCAAACCATATTATCCTCGGCAGGCTGTTGCAGAAGGAAGGGCTATTTACAATAACACAAAGCAATTTATCAGATACATGATTTCTTCAAATATTGGTGAAGTAGTTTGTATTTTTGTGGCAGCTGTGCTTGGAATACCTGATACCCTTGCCCCTGTGAGTTTAGTTTGACGTGAAGAGTTTAAATTTTGATTTGCTCCATTCAATTATTTCACCAACAGTGAAATAGAAGTATGTTGGTAATCATATGTAGCATATACACAAGTAGCAGTATGCATATTAACACCTTCCTAAAGCCTGAATACAACTCAAATCAAGTGCTTAGCATATCGTGTACTGTTTTCATAGCTGGCAATTGGGAATAATTTGATCTGTTATACAAGATAGTAAAAGTACGCTAAATTTGCCCTTGCCTGGAGCTATTGCTTTATTAATTATTTTTCCAGTTTACCTCCATGCTCTTTTATGTGACAAATAGCAGGAGTAAGATTTTATGATCTGATGGTTTGTTTCGTAGTAATCACCGATAGGTATTGCTTTTGTAAAATCTATCTTACAGGTCCAGCTGTTATGGGTCAACTTGGTAACCGATGGATTACCTGCCACAGCTATCGGTTTTAATAAGCAAGACTCTGATGTCATGAAGGCCAAACCTCGTAAGGTATTGCTTAATCTCTAGATTAGTGGCTAAGGCTCAGAATACCTTGTTAGTTTCATACCTTTGTTCTTCCATTTTCCCTAGTCCTCCGTGTCATTGGTTAGAGGTGGACAGAAGCAACTCTCGGGTATTTCATGTATCTGAGCTAATAATGTTAGATTAAATTCCAGTTCTTTTATTTTGTTCGTCTATTGGTATATAATAATGCCAAAACTTGATACAATTTGTTATATCTTATGTGACTTTTCCACTCAACTTGAATGTCCAGGTGAGCGAAGCAGTGGTCACCGGATGGTTGTTCTTTCGTTATTTGGTCATTGGAGGTAGCAACAAATGCTATCACATGTTTGTTTGGCACTCTTATTTTGCTGAATTGTGTAGGATGCTTGTTGTATTGAGTAGAGTTTTCTGTGCTGGAATAAAATTGTGGACTTGAGGTGGAGTCCTAGACTCCTAGTTTGTTGTATTATAACTTTTACCGTTGTGTCACTTGATTTAGTCAGCTGTGCTGGTCTGCCTTACCTCCGCTCTCCTCTCCTTCCTGGATTGATATTTTATTCTGCTTAATGTCAAGAAGCGATACAGAAATTTGAGGATTTCTTTGTTGATTATACTTCTTGCAGGATGAATTGCAGAGTCTAGAAGAATATTTATTGAAAATGAGATGAAATGGAACATAATCATTTAAAATTTTCATCTTTTAGCATTTAAAAGGTCTGTGTGTTGTTAATAGTCACTTGTAAAGGATTTTGCATTAGTCTGTCCTTTCAAAAAAGGAATGTACATAAGCTGGAGAAGTCTTCCATACTACAGGAGTATGTATGCCTGGAGAATGAGAGTGTGCCATAACAGAGCTTGTATCATGCATGACTATTGGTGGGCGTATGGAAGATTCATAATATATTTGCTTGTGTTTGCTTTGCACAATTAGAATTGTTTCTGAAGGCATGCAGTCTTTTCCAATTATCAGTGCATTAATTGTTAGCACACAATTGGCAAATTTCAATGAATGTATGTCATGTATGACATGTTATTGTTTGATGCACAGCTTATGTTGGACTTGCCACTGTTGCGGGGTTCATATGGTGGTTTGTTTATTCAGACAACGGTCCCAAGCTGCCATATACTGAACTGGTAAGGGCTTATTTGTTTGTTTATTTTTTTTTCTCTCTCTCCCATGAGTGTTCCTTTTGAGAACTCTCGCTACACATTTGTTTCAGATGAATTTTGATTCTTGCTCTACGAGGGAGACAACTTACCCATGCAGTATATTTGAGGATCGGCATCCCTCAACTGTGTCAATGACTGTGCTTGTTGTTGTTGAGATGTTTAATGCTCTTAATAACCTTAGTGAAAATCAGTCTCTATTGTAAGTATGAAGTGTCTATTCCTTCAATAAGAGAAACTGTGTTGACCCAATTCATATCTAACCATGCATATATTTCAGGGTTATCCCTCCTTGGAGTAATTTATGGCTTGTTGCTTCAATTATCCTGACAATGCTCCTTCACATACTGATTTTGTATGTGCAACCATTATCTATTCTTTTCTCTGTAAGTTCACTTCTTCCCTGCCATCAGCTGTTATATATATATATATATAGAGGGTAATGCTAGACTTATAACATTCATACAATATAAACTATAAAACATGATGTGGTAACCTTCATGGCAAAATTTTACTGGAGAAGGAAAAAACAAAAATGGATGGGGGAAGTTACATCTCCAATAAAATTTTGCCACTTAGGCTACCGTATCATGTTGTAGAGTTTATATTGTATGAATGTTGTAAGTCTAGCATTATTGATATATATATATATATATATATATACACACACTCCTACTCTTTTATTGAGGAAATGGAGTTTTATGTAATATTCTGTATTGCAGGTAACACCATTATCTTGGGCTGAGTGGAGAGCTGTTTTGTATCTTTCATTTCCTGTATGTATTATCTTCACAGGCAATTTATTATGTGTTAACTATATATTTATCTGGAAACCATCTGTACTTGAGCAATCTTTTCGAATATCTGCCTCCAAATATAGTCAATTACTTATAATTCTTGTCTTTATATTTCTTGTACAGATTTGCTTCTGTTCCATATTTAACTTATCTATTTGTTGTAGGTTATAATTATTGATGAGATTCTAAAGTTATTCTCAAGGCAGTCCCATGGTACTTTTAGTTATTTTATCTCACCTTAATTATTTTTCACTTGACTTCCGTATAAATCATCTTTAGCATTGATATGCTTGGACCTAGCGGTAGCATCATAAATGTGTTATGTTGAAACAAAATGCATCAATGGGTTCTGTTCCCAGAACAATATGTATATCACCAACTTGATGACTGCAGGTCCTCATACTGCTGCAGAATTTTGGAGAAATAATTGGTTTAACTTTGCTAATACAAAATCTGGTATATGTTCTCTGTTGCAGGTCTAAGATTCAGATTGAGATTTAGGAGGCATGAAGCACTTCCAAAAAAGGAATTGCATGAAAAGTGAAATAAGCGCCTAGGTGATTCAAAACTTACCAACACACACGGTTACACAGAGGTCGGTCTATGTTAAAACCTGTATTGTATTATACATCATACAAGCATCCTTCAGTATTTTGTTCTATCCATTGCGAAGATGGGGAAGATACAGAAGGCATCCTGCGAAGTTCTTAGTATACTGACCTTGCTTTTATTCTGAGTATTTACTGACCTTGCTTTTATTCTGAGTATTCTTGGCTTATGGGGGCTGCATGGAACGGCAAAAATGAAGGCTCGATGATTTGGCAACTTCTGGGAATGGTGATTACTTGGTTTACACCTGGCTTTGTAAACTCATCAATGTTATATCCCCCAGTATTTTTGGTAATAAAGAAGTAATTTATCTTAATTAGGGAAAACACACAACAACTGTTATAGGTTCTGGTTTTTTTTTTACTTATTGCTTATGAGGTCAAAACACAAATGTTATTTAACATGTGAGTTGCCTGGTTGCTTTAGTTTACTGGCGTTGCACTCTCACTAATTACATTCAAAATTTGCACCCATTCTGATGATATGCTAAAATTAACAATCTTTGAACAACCTTGACACATTTCACTGTGATTGCTGGTTATAACAATTATATGATAGGCGATGTGGCGTTTTTAGTTTGTTCCTCAAAATTGTCTAGTGGACAAATTATTGATTATCAGATATGAAATAATCTGATTAAATATAAAAGTTGACATGACTAAATAGTTCAATGACCTTAATATTTCCTGCAATAACATGGTAGGGGTATTTAATGAATTAATTTTTCTTGATTCTTGGCAGAAATGCTACAACTTAGCAACATAAATACCAGGCGATTATGTAATGGCGTTTCCTGTTGCCTTGCTAATACTTGTGACTTAAGTGACTGTGTTACTCAATAAGACGGATGCATGCATAAACATAAAATTGGGTGTTTCAGACCAAAGATTCGAATTTCGAGTTGGTCACAATGGATCACTACGTATCCACCTCTTGAACATAGCATAACATTCTGCGGGTCTGTACTCGGGAGCTGTGTGCCCCCCTCCCTGCAAAAAATCCAGACGAGTAAAACAGAAGAAAATGAAAACTTCCTCTGATTATGGTAATTACTACGTTAATCACAGGGGGAATAGGTCACGGGATCTGCTTGCCTTCACCGTGGCGTATGTCATCCGATTGGAGTAAGTCCTTGTGTATCTATTCAAGGTAATCATCCCATAACCCAATTTAGCCTCTTTTTAGTATGCTTAATCTCAATAATTAGAATATACAAAAACAATAATAATAATAACAGAATAAATAAGTAAATAAGGACTTACCCTGCTACTTGGCCTTGGAGGATCCATGGCCTCCAGTCATCGACAATGGAGTAGTTAAGGGATCTTATCCATGCTTGTGTTCCCAAGAATGGCACAATCATATCATGATCACCGCTGTCGAAGTAAAAAAATAAAAAATAAAAAAAATAATATAGAGTATAACACATCTCTAAAGTTAATTAATTCCTGAGAGTAAGTGATCTTACCTGTAAATTAAAGCACGGTAGCCTTTTGTACTGAGGTTTACATGATACGAATAACTGCTTCCAATCTCAGGTTCATAAGCTAGCCCATAATTGCATCGTTGCCATTCCCCTATACTGTTCTGTAGGAAATACAAGCCATTCTTATTTCTCTCATTGTCTTGATACTGCTTTAATATAAACATTTCAGGTGTCCATCTCATACCTCTCTTATGTGAAGTGCTTTCCGTACATTATCGTCATCAATCCATTTATAAGATAACAAGTACCCGTAACTCTACAGTACAAGAAGAATGGTGGAAACAATTTAGTCAATTAATTTCTATTATTTTTAAGGGTTCTTACACCTTTTATGTTTATTTTAAACTTTTTAACTGAATTTAAGGTTGTCAATAGTAATATTAAATTTATAACTTACGTACAATATAAAGTGTACAACGATAATTTACATGCAAAATCTTATTGGAGATATAACTTCTCTCATTTCTTTTTTGTTTTTTTCTCATCCAATGAAATTTTACTATATAGATTGCTATATCAGATTATGGAGTTTGAGTTATATATAGGTGGCAAGTCTAATATTATTATTTCAATAGATAAATGCATAGTATTCTTTTAAAAATTACTTTTTAACTAAAAGTTCTTTTAGCAGCTTTAATTTCATATCTATTGTTTAAAAAATTCATTGATCTTATCAAAAAAACCAAAATTATAAGAAATTTAAAAAAAATGATTACGTTTTTTTTTTTGTAATTTAGATATTGTGATCAACTATTCCATAACTTAATAACTCTATAAAAAGCTATCATTTGTAAAGCTCTTAATCCATATATCTAAATTTTAGAAAATATAGTTTTCTTTTTTAAATCTCCTATAATTTCAGTTTATTTAAAAAAAAGATTTAATTATCATTAATGAGCTAAGTATAATAAGAAAGACAGAAAAGGTGTACGCGGCAGCCAGGTACGAAAGGTGGTGGTTCAGGATCGAAGAACTCTTGCAAGCGCTCCTGAAGAGATCTGACAGCATACATCTTTTTGGGCTTTGGGGAGGCAAAAAAACATAAGGGTTCCAAAATCTGCGCACCTTGAATTCCTGAAATGCACTGGTGTATGCTTGCCAATATTTATAAACCATTCACCAATCAACTTAGTATGAGTAATAGCAGAAGCAGATGACAATTGTAAACATGGCATAGAACGTACAACTACTACAAATGACATCACCAACAATAACCAAACCTTCAATTAATAACGCTTACCTTCTGGTAAGCTTGAATGTTGTTCAAACAATCTGTATTGCTGGGCTCTATAATTACATATTCCCCTCCACAAGTTCTCTTCAGTGACTGGAAAACAAGTTTTATAGCTAATTACGCTCTGAACGCACATCCATTTCAATGTCACGATTTCATTACTGATAGTGAAAAATGGGGAGAGAGATTAAATTACATCGTAGAGTTCATCAGAAATAAGCCCCATGCCGTGAGCAAATGGGATGACTGAGTTCTGTTCAATAAGTGGATCTGTTACGGGGTTCCCTAGTATGTATCCCTGAAACAATTTCAGAAGCAGTAACACTTCTTTAAAAGCCAAGTGAAACCATCAAAACAGAAAAATCTTCATTATTTTTCGTAGTCTCTGATTTTCATGTTAGCGATACTAGGGTAGTGCATTTGCTACATCAACTGATAATATCAGCATTGAGCTGTATATTATCTTGATTAATTGGTAATTTATTAATCGAATATTCGATTGCCATAAGAACTATTTTTACATTGCTGTCACGAGGATAAAGATCACACACAAACCTGGATATTTATAAGTGGTTGTATACCTTCCTCATTTCCTGCATGATATGATATATTAATGAATAAATATTGTACGTATATATTTTTAATTAGGAAGAAAATCAAAGATACCGCAAATGGAGTTTTATGGGCCAGAAAAGGCTCTAAAAAGATTCACAAACAATCACATGGTTGCTCCGAGATTTTGCTTTTCTTGGAGATGCATGAAGGTCCTACATGTTAAAGAGCCATTAATTTCCGGCTATAATGCATAATGATAATGGATGTGAAGTATTTAAGCTGAAGGGGTTGGTGGGTCGCAGTGTAATGATGAGGTGGCATAAGAGCGAATTTTTCCACAAAACCATAAGGGTCGCTTGGTTCGCGGTTTTGTGGTTGGCCGTTTGATTCGCGGTTTTGTCCTTAGGGGAATGGGAAATTCAAACCCACCCCTCGCAGGCCTACTATATTTTTTAAACTCAGGAATCTAATGACTCTCAAAATGGGATAATCTAAAACTCTTTCATCTTCTTAAGTTTTAGATTACCGTGAATCCAAATCTGCCCTCCACCTTCACTATGGACAAACCAACACCAGAAAAAACCCATCTCCAAAATCAGTCCGTCACCATCGACAAACCCATTTTTTCCATCTCTCACAAAATCCCGTTTAAACATCAACAAATAAAAATCCGAAACTCAAAACCCATCAAAAATCGAATAAAAAAGATATATAAATTAAAAAAAAATGTGAAGGTCTGAATTTATGCAACAACAATGGATTGTGGTGGTGGTGACCGTGGGTGGTGTCGAGTGGGTTAGTTACTGTAAGAGTTGAGGATGGTGGTGGTAGACGATGGCTGTGACAAGGAGGGGAAGAATTGAGATGTGATGCTGATCGGCAATGACATTGATGGGGCATGATGAGACGGCGACGATTAGGGATATTGCTACTCGATGATGGCAGTGATGAAAGTGACAAGGCGGTGACAACGAGGGATGTTGCTGATTGGTATGGCAGTGATGAGGCGGGGAAGAAAAAGGACCAAACAAAGGAGGAAGAAGAAGAAGAGAGGAAAAAAGGGCGAAAAAGGGTTTGATTGGAAAGTGATGAGGCTGAGAGGAAAAATGAGGAAGAAAAGTTATTTTCATTTTTTTATAATATAGAATTTATAATATTCAATAAATTTAAAAAGCTTCAAAATTAGGATATTAGAAAAATCTTTAAAATTTTATAATTTTTTTTAAATTTTTATTTCATACTATAATATGAAAAATAAAAAATATTTTAATATATTAAAAAATTAATTTTAAAATTTATTGACATATTAAAAAAAATATGTGTGTAACAAAAAAAAGTTATCTGATTAATAAATACAAAATTTTTATAAATAATCAAACACAATAATATTAATTTTTCAAATATCATATTTTCATTAATCATTTTTTTAGTAATATAAATCTCACTCCCTTCAGAGGAAACACTCGCACCGAACGACCCATAATAGTAATTCATGCATTTTCAAGCATTGATCATGTTCACTCTTTTATCGTCGTACCTTCAGAGATGAGCTGAACAACTACTGGGACAGTGATGCCGGAGTATGAATCCCCTCCAATGTAGATTGGACTTGAGAGGAACTCAGGATGATCCATAAGCCACTTCAGGATTAATTCAACGAGGAATCAGAAAATGAATAATGCAATACATACAATACACACATGCAAATACACAGAAAAATTTATTTTTCAGTCGTCTCTCTAAGCAGAGCCAAATAGCAGTACAGTATTATGTATGTTAACGTGTGCTGCTGTCACTAATGTTTTATTAGACTAGATACCGCATAAATTAAGTTAAATTTTTGTTGGGAATTAAACCTTTCTAAGAAATTGGGAAAGCTGGTGAACTTGCTTGAAGTCACCAGTTTGAGAGGCAATCGAGGTTCTCGCGTAGGAAAATCCAGTGCCAACAGGCGAATCCACAAACAATATATTGGCCACCTGAAAATTAATCCACCATTCACCAATTTCCAGATTAGTTAAAATTCCATTCCATTCTGGAACAAAACATAGGTAGCCACCTTTGTCCATGAGTATGGATTTAAGACCAAAGAAGGCAGGCCCCCATCGTACTCCTCGACGTTGAATTTTATTGGTCCTATAAAACAATTAATTCGGAGCTAATTAATGAATTCATCAGAACAACTTATAACCAACTAATCAGGGTTAATTGCTTTAATTATTCGTTTTTTTAACCATTAATTAACTGATAAATTAGCAACTAATTTAAAGTAGACGAATAGGAAGAATTATACATGTTATATTAATTATCTTATATTATAAGTAGATATACTCAAGTGAAAGTTCCACGGGCGCCAACACGTGCGTGGGGCTTCTCTTACCAATTTCATAAGCAATAGCCGAAATTGTAGAGCAACCAGGGCCTCCCGTTAGCCAAAGCAAAAGAGGGTCTTCTTCTGGATTTCTCTCCGACTCAACGAAGTAATAGAAGAGCTGTGAATCCTCAGACTCACCTACACCAATGTACCTGACAATACAACATACATACATACATACATATACATACATACATACATATATATATATATATAGATTTCAACACTCTTGAATCCTCAGACAAAGACCAACCGTTACCTACTCACCCAGTTTCAAGTTCGAAAGGAAGGGGCCCCTCGAATCCCGGAAGAAACCCGACGACAGAGCGAGAGAGTCCGAGTTGTGTGAAAAAGTACTGTAAAATAAGAAGGGAAAAACACAGCCTTGCCATGTCCATTGCCAACGCCATTGCCTTTCGTTTTTGAGAAGCCTGCGAAGTAGTGGAGAAGTCCTAATGAAGTTGGACGTCGAGGATGTTGGATGTCAAATGAGTGGCTCATAATGATGAAAGCGAAGTGTAATCTTATTTATGTACAAAAGAACAAGTAGCTAGAGACGTGAAAGTCATTGCATTTTGCATAACAATTACTTTTTTGTATTATATGAATGAAGAATTCGGAGCCAATATTGTGAACGCGATAACATATACCAGAAATAATAATAATAAAATTGTGGGGACGTAAAGAGGAACTTCTCTTTTATTCGAAATATCAAAGGATATGAGCATTTTTTTTTTCAATGGAGCTTGAATTCTTTCTATGGAAGTTTACTGTTTGTGGCACATCTATCAGGGCAACGAAAACAAAAGTTTTGGCAACTGATTATTAGATTGCACTGCGTGGCCGATATGTGTCAATAGTATACAAAGTTAGGCAAGTTAGTGTATTTGTTGACATTTTCAAACAATCTTTTTATGAATATGCACATTTTTTAATGTATTTAAAATGTATTTAAAGTTATATCAATCACGTATCATTTTTTAAATTTAAAAAATTTATAATTAATTATACACTTTTCTAAATGTTGAAAGCAAAAACACAAATAAACACATATTTTTAAATTTATTTTATGATCATTTAACTTATTTTATATCAAATTCTTTTAAAAAAAAACTTCTCTATTAATTATGCACATTTAAATAAATTATATTTATAATAAATTTTAGTATGCAAATATTTTTAATATATAAAATAAAATCACAAGTAAAAATAATAAATATTAACAAAGATATATTTGTAAAATCATTAATTTTCAGTAATTTCAATTCAAATATGAAAATAAAAATACAAACATATCTTTCAAACTTTTATATTCAGATCTAATTATGTTTTCGTTTAATTTAAAACGTATTTAAATTTCAGATAAAAAAACCCATTGTCAATTAGTGGTTGAGAGAAGAAAATAGTTGAAAAAGGTCATTAAAAGTTTTAAAAAGATATGTCATCTGAATTTTTTTAATCAATTAATCCTATTAATACTATTAAAATACCTTATCAGTATCCAATTAAAAATGAGGGTGATGCATTAGAAAAGTGAGCTCAATAAGAATTTTAAATTTATTAAAATATTAAAATAAATAAAAAAGATAATATCAATAACCTAAAAATTAAAAAAAATTCAAATATGGTCCAAAACGAGCACAAAATAGAACTATACTAAACCAACAAATAATAAATCAATTTTCTGTGAAAACATATAATAAAATAATAAAACATATTGAATAAAATATTTTAGAATAATTATTATGCATAGTACTTACTAATTCATAACTAAAAACAAGACAACTAAATTAAGAATTAATTAAGAATTTTCAAATTATTAAAATATTAAAATGAATAAAAAAGATTTTATCTATCATGATTCAATTGACTGCGAGGTTAATGACGGCCGGCGGGTCTAGTAAAAGGGCCGTTAAGCTTTTGCAAATTTTTGGAAAGAGTAAGTACCACACTCTAGTAATTATATCTTAAAAAATTAATATCCCAGTCTCAAACGACCAACTATTATATTAAAAACTCATATCACTTATCCCAGAGCTTTTCACCCCGTAATTATTACTGAGATCAAACTGAAATTCCTTTTTTTTTTCGTTAATAATTTGACTTTTTCAGACCCAACAAAAAAAAAAAAAAAAATTCCTCCCTGAGCTCTCTATTCATCAACAAAATTCAAAATCGTTTCCCCTATTTTTCTGATATTACTTCCTGAAGTGAAGTTACCGTATAAGAGAAAGTGGAAGACGAAAAGAAGGGAAAGGACAAGCTGAAGAAAAATCGTTATCAGGATTCTATAGAATACATAGAGATCGACGACAAGTTACAAAATTTGTATAGATGATTGATATCAAACCATGAACATAAAGAAAACTAAAAATGTTCCACTATCGTCCATTCATATGTCAGGTTTAGTAAAGGCCGGTACTCTCTCTTCCTGTGCATATCTTCATTTTTTCCCTATTGGTTTAAAAATAAAGGATCATATCTTTATATGAATTTCACCAACAAATATTTAACAGGAATCAATGACCATTCCACTGTCAGAAGGAACCAAATGAACTTCCTTCTCCATTCCCATCACCACCGCTTCCTGCCTCTGCTCCTCCGCAGTTCTCTCAACCTTCAATTTCTAGCATAGCATTCAAAAATATTTAGATAATTCAGTCTAACCAACATTGATTAATTTTTTATAGCCAGCCTATATATAGCAAAAACAAGAGTTGGTGCCAAGGAAGCAAACAAATCTCCTTGGGATTATATAATATTAAAAAAGCAGAACTTCGAAAAAAAAAAAAATGACAGTTTAGAAACATACCTAGCAACCTTGGACATTTCTGAATCTCATCTATTTAATACTAATCAACTAAAGCTACACTCACCTTGGTAGCCATAGATGTGTTCTTAGTCCCACTAGCAAACATGTTCGCATAGAGCTTAGCATCTCTCTTGTCGTTCTCAGTTTGAAGTTGTTTCAGAGTTTTCTTAAGTAATCTCACCTCCCTGAAGTTATAGATATGAGTAAATGGCATCTCATTGAAAAATAATATCTGAGAAACTTGAGCAGAACCAAATCAACATTACCTGTTTTGAGGATCAGCCTCAACAGCTTTTCTGATGTCCAATTCAGCTGAGACCAGATCTGCAATTTCAATACAGGCTTGTGCTCGCCTGTAGAGTGCTTTCACATTGTAAAACTCACAATCTAGTACCTGTTGGGAATCACAATTTAAAACATAAAATTAGTAATGCCCCTCTGAATGTCATTAATTTCTATGTTCTGCAAAATGTTTTGTCTTATCAGTCAACCTTTATATATTTCAAATTATTACAGTCCAAAATATAACACGTGTGTGTGTGTGTGTGTGTGTGTGTGTGTGTGTGTTACAGGTCATCTTTTGTTTCAGTTTTTTTTGCTTCTTTTTGTTTTGCAATTCACCTTTGAGCATAAGTTGATTGCTCCTTGGAAATCATTCAGTTTGAGACTACATGCTGCACCATTCAACCAGCAAGAAACTCTTAATGACTTAACTAACTTTTGCTCATCGTCCTCAAATGATCCGTCTTCACTCACATAGTCTGCAGCCTGAGGACACAGTGAAAGCGGTAAAACACAAAGACTACGGACGTGTACCCCTAGGAATTTCAATTTAATTAAATTAGAGTCATGCTACCTTGTCATACTTTTTCCCTGCTTGTTGGTACTTCCCGTTTTTAAATAGCAAATTTCCTTCTTCTTTCTTTCTCCCAGCAACCTCAATTTTCTCCTTGTTATTCATCTCCCATGGTGCTTTCTCCTTTTTAACAACAAAGAAAGTAGAGGTCAAGCTTTCATCAATTAGGAAATCCAAACGTATGAGCCCAAATACTTGATCTAAAAGAAAATGTGCAATATGATTAAGATAGTAAACACTAAACTTTATTGCATTTATTAGGATAATTAGCGAAGCGTATATGACCACTCTTCTTCATGTAAAATTACCAAGGGATCCCACATTACTTCAAACTAGCATCTACAAATATTAGTCCTATATAATTTTAGAAAAACAGATCAATAACATCAGATAGATGTCATCATGCCCTAGTCGCAATCAGAGATATGACTTAGCTTTCTATTTACGGAGAAGTACATGCACAATAGATAGATGTCATCATGCCCTTGTCGCAATCAGAGATATGACTTAGCTTTCTATTTACGGAGAAGAACATGCACAATTTCGAGTTTTAACTTTTTTGATTCAACCATTGAGGATATTGAATACAATTTGGAATTCAAATGGTGAGAGCTTTTTTTTTCGTTTTTCCCACTGAAGAGGAAGAGTAAGAATTAAGGAAAAAAGTAAAAGGTATTTGGCACTGAAAATTTACCATAAGCTAAATAATTATATGTTGACAGCTAAGAACATCTAGTGACTAATGGAACCAAATAATCATCAGAGCCTTACCTTAATGAAATCTAACATTTCAACTTCATAAAATAACTTTGAACATGGTGGGACTGTAACGAGATCTCTCTTAGCTTCAACACTTCCAAAACCATATTCAGGATCAATTGTTAATATTGCTTGTTCCCCCTTCTTCATTGTTGCTGCTACTCGGTCTAAACCAGCAATAACTTGTTCTAGATACAGCAAATCGCAACCACAGTGAGTTGTTTACATTTTTTTATGATGATTTGTCAAATCTATGCCATAAAATAAAGTATTTAGATGACAAATCTTTATTTAAATAGAAGCATCAGAGTGATTGGCTTAGATGAACAACTGTCAAATAGCTCAAAGACCTCATACTAGATTCAATAGATTTCTTACTTTCTCTCCACTCTTTAAATGTCAAGTATGGTATGAAATGAATGTGACGAAACAGTTATGTATATATAAATAAATAAATAGCAAGACAGTAGGGTAGATAAAGTACCTTCATCTGTGATAAATTCCAATGGTTGCTCCCCATCAATTCCCTTTTTCTCAAATATAGTGCCATCTTCAAGCCTAGCTGTGTATCTGACTGCAAAATTAAAGAACTGAGGACAGAATGAGATAATTTAACTAATCAAGGTTCACATGGCATATTGTTGAGCCCACAACATAATCTCATATAACAACTTCTCTGGCACCAATTTTTACTTTATAAAAGACATTTTGTGAAGAGACTGCATATTTCTCTATTTTTCTTTTTTGTTAATCAGTAGAATTACATAGAATTACAACTCTCAATAGATTTTACACAAAGAAATGCTTCCCCACAATGACGTGTGAATTATCTGAGGGTATCAAATTTTCAATAGATTTTCTAGTTACATTCCATATACATCTAATACTGTCACAACTGGTCTAATTTTATATCAGATTCAAACTTTCACAACTTCAATCCCTCATGGTTTAGACAAAATTTCCCACCATTTTACATACATAAGTTTACTTACGTGTTACAGCAGCACCTTCATTTGTAGTGATGGCACCTTCCCCCTCTCTCACAATCTTCTTAAGTACCTTGGAGTCACCATAAACATCGATAACATGTTTCAAGGATATCAACTCCAGATCAATATCCAGCACAGAATCTGGCGGGATTTTATGAAATCCTTCACTTGCATCCCTCCCCTCTTCTCCAAAAGCATCTGCAAAATTGTATAAGATTAATGGTTTCACTTTTAAAACTATCAATAGACCTGTTATTCCGTAGGTTAGAAGGGAAAGGAAAATAATAAAAAGCATGATTATGAAAAGAGTGAAACAAGACATCATGCTATCACACACAACAAATGCCAAAAACCTAGTTCTAAACTACTTCTTAACTGCACTACAAATGACTCCATATATGAAGCAATCACTTCTTTTCTACTCCACTAATGCAACTTACGAGCACCAAGCAGATGAGGGATCAGATGCAATGCTTCAGTAAAATTGTTGCAAGAAACTTTTTGCATCACATCAACTCAATCAAAAGTGGGATAACAAAAAATCATCGCATTGCAAGAATGGCACTGAACCATTCGTCAACCAAGAATTTGATATCTTATCTCAATGTATTTGACTTGTACAGGAAAAGCATCTGCTTAGAATCCTGACCGGCTCATTGTTTGAATGAATTGATTGGCAGGTGTCACACAAGTCAATTAATACAAAGTATTTCACAAGAGACAGGGTGGACAAAACTTTCAGTCCCCTTTTGTATGATTGGCAAAAAGACAAATAATGTAAACAAGCATCATTCTCAACAAAATATCAAAAGAAAATAATGCCATAAACTCAAACATTGCAATCCAGTAACACAATGAGAATACATACACTGAGGTTGAACTATTAATTGGACCTTCTCTCCCTTTTTCATAGTTAAAATCGCGTTAGCCAATCCAGGACAAAAATGACCTGAAAAAATCAAAACCATCCATAACAAGAATTTGGCATTACAAAAGAATTTA
The DNA here is from genome assembly GCA_013180625.2 of Boswellia sacra. Classification (NCBI taxonomy): domain Eukaryota; kingdom Viridiplantae; phylum Streptophyta; class Magnoliopsida; order Sapindales; family Burseraceae; genus Boswellia; species Boswellia sacra. The sequence continues at coordinate 107,629 of SNVD02000067.1, read as the reverse complement.
AACCTTTCATACAGAAAGGCCTCATTTCTGAACTATCATATACCATCTTTGACATGAAATTCAATCCCTTCTTCCGGTGTTTTCGCTACTATGGTACCATCACTAAGCATCACCTGATACTTCACTACAGTAATTAACAACAGCTCAGCAACAAAATTAACAAAAGATAAAATAAAATGAACAACAGAATATTAGCTTACTTAAAGTAATGAACATAAAAGGAAACAAAAGTTTACGTAATAAACCGCGTTAAAGTACCAAGAACTTCATCCAAGTCAGCAGGCAAGTCATTCCGCTCTCCCTTCTTCAAAATTTTCTTAACAATCCCACCATCTTTACTCACATTCACCACCGTGATCCACGAAACAAGTTCAACCTCAAACTGAACAACCGAATTTGGGGGCACACCCTCACGACCTGCGACTCCAAACCCCAATTCAGAAGGAAATGTGAACAAAGCACACTCCCCTTTTGTCATAGTAATTATCCCATTATCCAATCCAGCTACAACTTGACCTACCAATAATCCCATAAACACATGAATTCAAGCTAAATTGAACCAAAAATTAAGCAACTTTACACAAATAATATACCAAAAACTCACCACTGCCAAGCTTATAAGTCAATGGCTGATCTCTATCTCGCGTAGAGTCAAACTTCGTTCCATCAAGCAAAGTTCCCACATAGTGAACTACATTCAGTTAAATAACTCAACATGAATATGAATCTTAAATTCAAATATAAATTTAAGTTTAAATCATGTGAGTATGAAGAATGGTACTGGTGACTTCGTCACCGAATTCGGGGGTTTCCCAGCCGATGCCACGTCGGATGAGCTTCTTTTTGATACCAGAGTTGTTGAGAAGCCTCTCTTCACCAACTTTGAGAGGGGGAGCTGATTCGATGACCTCACCAGGTTCCTCGTCGAGGTCGTCGTCTTCGTCGATGATTGACACGTTTGTGCTTCTCTCTAGTCGCATGGCAGCTTGATTTGATCGAGCAGATGAAAATGCGATTGATCAGAGAGAGACTGATGAGCCTTCAGACTCAGAGAATGAGGTTATGTGGCGGGACGATGACGCAATTTTTACCACGTGTGTTGTAAAGATTTTTCTTCAGTTCCAAATAATTCTTCAATTTTCCCCTTCTGGATTGATCATTTGCAATACACAGCCTGTTTCGATGGGCTTTTGTTATTAAGAAACCCCAAACAGAGAACATGGGCTTGAAGCCCATGGTCAATCTGTCACGGGAGTGATATTATAAAAGCCCAGCCCATTTAATTTAAAAAAAAATGGTTATATTGAATCCCATCAAGTAACTCTTTGGCTTCTACTTCTACATAAAATTTGAAAAAAAATTCATTAAAAAATAATAATTTTCTTCTTATATTTCATGATTCAATTTCTCAAACTCCCTTTCTATGATGATAATTTAAATAACCCCATTAGATTATGATTTTATAACAAGTTGATTTGAACTTCAAGATTCAACTTCATTCTTTTAATTATATTTTAGAATTTAAAAGAGAAAGATAATCGAACTAGGAATAGATATAGTAAAACGTAAGGTCATTTTGGAGACAAAGGAGACTTATGTATCTTTTTCTCTTATCAAAAAGCGTTATATCTTAGTTACAGATGAAATTCCATATTTGATGAAGAATTCTCATAAAATGAAAATAAATAAATAGATAATTGAATGGTTCATCAAAAACCATGAGCTTTCCTGCTTCTCAGCCAGTGAAGCTTTTTCTTTGCTCTATATAATTTTTAAACAAAAGACTTGGAGAAAGTAAATGAAGCTTTAGTTTGGTTCCCATTGGAATGAATGAAGTTCACAACAGATAGATTTTTGTTTTTTTAGTATCAAATACAAATAGCTAGTTTATGAACTTTATAAACTGAAATTGCTTTTTTTCTTTTCGGTTTTAAAGTTTCTATTTGGTTCTTCTCTTATTGTTTGATTGCCGATAAAATTAAGAAGAAAATTTAACCGTTTAACTTAATGTCAAATATTGTTTGATCTTTGGGAAATAAACAACCCTTGCGATGCTTCTTGAGTATATTATTGTTTCAGATTTAAAAAAAAAAAATTCTTTTCCTTATTATGTGCTTCAAGACTGCAAAATAAGTTATATCAATTTATTTGAATTATCTCTTCGAATCGCAATAGGAATTATATGTTTCAGAAAGATTTATTCCGTCATCATTTTGATTGATATTTGAATATGTATGATTTCCAATGTCAAAAGCCGAAAAAGTTGCAATGGCTTATGCCTTTATACTTAGGGCCCGTTTGATTGGGCCACTAAAATATTTTTGTATGTTTGTTTTTACGTTTAATCACTTATTTTCAGATGAAATTGTCTGAAAATAAAAAGTAAAAATTTATCACTTTTTTACTTTAAAATGACTGAAAAATTTGAAATGTCTAAACCATCCTCTTGTAATAATTTTTATTCCATAAATACCCTTTATATTCAATTAATAAAAGTTATATAATTAATTAAAAATATTTCATATTAAAAATAAAAATATATTAATATTAAATATTTTATTTTTTTAAAATTCTGGAATCGGACAACTTTCGTCACTATTGGCCGGTCGCCGCCGACCGTCGCTGAAACCGTGCGTCCGACAACACCTTCGGTACCATCATCACCGTCTCAGTTTGCCCTACATGGACGTCGGATTTATTTTACACGAAACATGATCTATATCCGTTAAAGGCCGGAAAACATTCGGCCGCCGAATGTTTTCAAGCATGTTACGGCGAAAGTCCAGTTTATCAACAAGAATCATTTTTACAGCCTTATAGATCGGTCAAATCCGATCATGATGGTGTAATCAGTGTATGAAACGCGCTACATCAACGGCGGCAGACGGCAGCTCCGGCGAACCAATTTTCAAATTTTTTTATTTTTTGTTTTAAATAAAATATTTAAATAATATAATATTACTTAATTTAAAAATAATTTAATTTTAATTTAAACATTAAATTATGTATGTATATGATATAAAATATATAAAAAGATAATTTTAATAATATAATTTATTTAATAAATATGCATTTGAATTTTTAAAATTTGACTTGTTTTACATGCATTGGTTAATAAAATTAATATAAATAAAAATTTAATGTAATTAATTAATTAAAAAATAATTAAAGTATATAATTATTGATAATCTTGGCTTATATCAACCAAAATATAAATATACTGGTTTTTATGATAAATAAGCTTATTAATTTATTAATATATTAATATTTCAATTTAATTTTGTAAACTATTTATTTTACACATATTTAAAGCCATATATTTTAATTTTCAGAACAAAAATAAATATTTCATTTTTAAAAGATTGTAATAAATATAACATTATTTATTTGAATGAAAAAATAATTTTGATTTAATTTTAATAACTTGCACAAATATAATATAAATATTTTATATTTTTATTATAAGGATAAAAATATCATATTAGAAAAAAGATGCACTCTTACCACTTTTTTTAAGTGGTATGTAAAAGAGCAAACAAACATCTTATTAAGTGGTGTAAATTAAATCATAAAAAGTATTTAGATGTGATTTAAACAAACACCACCTTAGTTTATCTACAGTACAACTGTTGTACCTATATGAATACTGTTTATTTTGTACAAAAATCGTAAACAAGTGAATAAAAATCTTAAACATAACTTTTATATAATTTTCATTTACAACTTTTTTATGTATAATTTTTATTTATTCTTTTACTATTTTTATACATCCAACTTTCATATAAAATAAACAATAGTTACGTGGATACAGCTGCTATACTCGATCTATTTCCCATTATGCTGCATACTAATTAGGGAAGAAAATACTTTATTATTATTATTATTACAAATTCGCCCATTTGGTGGCGCATACCTATCAATTCAATGAGGCTTATTTAACAATAATCGTCTTATAGACTTTTAGCCCAACCAATGTAGAATTAATCTAATCAATCCTTTACACGTTAATGATTAATTCTCAAAAGTCCTCATTAATTAATTAAAGAAATAATCCTCCTATGAATTGTTTAGAAATGGGAACAAATGTATATTTATCTTCTCTTTTTTTGTTTCCACCATTTTTTAATTCTAATTCAACCCTTTTTCAACGTAAACAATTAAGAGCACAAGTGATTCCATCATTCCGTTAATGTCTCTGCAGAACTTTGTCAAAGAATCTTGAATCATTTAGAATTTGTCAATGTCTCTCATAAAATTGTCACTAGTAATAAATTAATAATCGATTAATATTAAATACATGAGAATAATATACTTCAATATAATTTTATTTAATTTAGGATTTAATATCAAATGAAATCGTCATAAGACAACCTAGTTAATTAACGAGTGCGATTGACTAAACAATTGAAAACGAATATCGGTTGATTTACTTAAAAGTATAAACTACTTGCTATTAAATTTTCCTATTTAAAGAATAAAATTGAAATTATTTAATTTTGTGAAAGACATAATTGAAAAAGTAATAGGGTTTAGTTAGGGTATAGACTGAGTTTTGATGATAAAAGCATTTGAAGGGGCTGGATGTCAATGACGCCACCTTCCCATAAACAAATAGTTTTAGGCAGCAGTTCGGATTTCTCTTTCGGCCCGCCTGCCGGCCCCTAAATAATCATTAATTATTGATTGGTCATTCATTTAAGTTTCATACATACTTTAATTATACATCATCAACCTCGTCTCCTTGCTCTTTTAGTGCCCTTGTGATCTTCAATCTATGCTTTTGTCTTCACCCTTAAAAGGATAGTTTATCTAACCATCAATAATTCTATGAAGATACCCAACAATTTAATATTATGTGGATGTGATACAACTTCGATTACATTCAAATTATCTTCAATTAAATGATTTGTACTTCAATGGTCTTTTTTTGTTTTGTTTTGTTATTCTCGGAACTTAATTTTGACGTCAGTTTATTCCTTGATTTATTTGTATCACTCAAGCTTGATGAATGGACTTAACGTGTTCTATTATTGATAGATAATGATAATGATTAAAGCGAATTCAAAAGCCTTATCCTTTAGGCCTAGCAAAACATAGCTAAATGTGGAATTTAGCTTCCTTGATTTCAATACTTTGTAGTTTGCACACCACCGAAGCAACAAAATACCAAAGTCAAAAATGACATTACCATCACCCAACGCTACTTGCAGGCTTCTAGCTGCCACCCCTTGAAATGGAAATTCAAACAAATTCTGCCGATGACTTTTAGCTTTAGAAATTTATGCATGCGGAAAATGTCAATAACAAGAGAAAAGTATTAGGATTATTAAGGGGTGATCGGTTGCGAGAAAGGAAAAGTAAGACGAAATGAAGAAATGAGTGAAAAAAAATTAAGAGAAATAAATGGGTTTAGAGATATTTTTTTATTTGTTTGATTTGACATTGAAATTAAAGATGAAAATGAATCAATTGTAAATTGATAAGACATAATTACCTTCAATAGTAAAATATAAAATATCTATTATTAAATAAAAATAAATAATTACTTGAGTTAATATTTATATATTAAACTAATATAAAACTTTTAAAAAGAATATCAAATTACAACAAAATTTTATCAAACAAATCTATTATTTATTAAATAAAAGAAAAGAACTTTTGACACAAACTTTTTAATATAAAACTAGACACAAATTTCTAGCCATCGATCTATAAAATTTAATAGTTGAAAAGATTGATGAGCTGATAGTATTAAATATAACTTGTTAACTTTCAATCCTAACTATACGATTTTATAAAATCAATGGCTATAAATTTGTATCAATAAATTGTATAAAAAATTTTTGTTAAAAAATCCCCTCCCTTTAAATAATATTACCATAACATACACATAAATTTATATTGATATGTATAAAAATTTATTTATTTATCCAAATAGTTAAATTATGCCTTTTCATTTAAAAATAATAAATATTATTTATCAAAGTATTATTAAATTAATTTAAATTTGTTAAAATAAATAATTTTTTAAATAATTATATTAAAATTTTTAAAAATTTGCTGAAAACATTGCCAGCCAACCAACATCTAGAGCTGCCAGTGTTCAATGAACATTGCGCTGGAAGTCATCGCTGGCACCATCAAGATCCGTGTCCGATGATCTTTATTTTTGTTAGAGTTTCATCACCGATCAGTCAACCATTTGCTGAATGCAGCGCTTCTCTCTTCAGGATTCGCCGTTTATCTTTGTTGCCAATGGTAAAATGCACATCAGACGACAGTAAGTCTATCTGTAATGCCCATTGGGCTATAAAGAAAAACCCAGCTCAGCCCAGCCCATTTTCCCTTCCTTCTATTAATTATAAGACAGAAAAAAAGGGAAAATAAGGAGAGAAGGGGAGAAGGAGACGAGAAGCAAAGACAGAAAATGGGGAAGAGATTTTGGGGCTGTTGTGAACAAAAAAATCCAGGATAATAAAGGATAAATTCTTTGTTGAAGGATATGGCCAACTATGTGGAACGTTGATGTTGGAATCAAATCCGAGCTAACCGAGTTGTGCAACAAAATTAATGAGTGGATTATGTTTTGAGAATTTCATATTATATTAAAGTGTATTAGATTTATGGTTTTCCATATGATTTAAGCTATTAATTTAATTAATTGAATTATATTAAAAGTTTTTAGAATAGATAATGATGATTTATGTACTTTAGAAATAAGAGTATGTAAAGTAGTAGATTTTTGAACAGAAGGATGGTTATAGGTGATACTAGTAGATTAGTTTTTGAATATATAGTAAGCATTGTTTCGATAAGTTTGAGTACAAGAGAAAAATAAAGTTAAGGTGAAAGTTGTAGAATGAGTGTATGTTATGTGTTAATGGAAAGTAGAAGGTTTTTGTTTATGATTGGAAAAGAGACATGTATAATTAAATGAATTAGTATAGAAAATTGAGGTATTAGATTATTTTCTTTAAATAAATACATATGTTGAAGAAATGGTGATTTTGGTTAACAAAATGATAAGTGATTTTATATTCAAAATAATAGCAAATTAAAAAGAAAAAGTTTTGGAAATTAGAATTTAATTCTGCAGGGGTGATAATACCAAATTCCAAAACTGCCTAGCAATAGGGCCTGAATTGTAAATTTAGAAAACTATTCAAGAATTTGCAATGACCTGAATGCAGAATTCTGAAAATTTTAGGATAGTCAAAATGATTTGAGTTGAAGCATGATATTTAAGATTTTGGAAATCTTCGAAATTCTGAAATAATATTTTTGGAAATTAGTTAAATTTCGAAGTATAATTATATGAAAGAATGTTGTATAGAATATTATATCGAAAATATGAGATTTTGAGATAGCTTCTAGCGAGATGAAAAGTATTTTATTTTATGAATATTTTAGAAAGTTTTAGAAAGAGCAGAAGATTTATTTTTCTGGATAATTAGAAATATATGTTTTAGTATTTACTTAACTATGTTAATTTAGTATTTTATAGAATTTCTAAGAATTTTAGCGAATACAGAAGAATTCAAGTTAGTTTCTTTTGTATTTTTCGAGGGTAAATAGACTCATTTGTTTTGTTTGCTTTCAATTATTAAGATGTTTCAAAGCTAGTTTTTAAAATGGCTGTAAGCATACATTTTAGTTTCAAAGTTAGTTTTAAACGATGATCTAGCACTTTTAAAGAAAGATTCATGTTTTATATATGAATCGTTTTCTATATTATTATAGATGCATATTTTACCATTTTATAGAAAGTGTAAAAGCAAAACAATTATGATCATATTTTTTATAACAATTTGATTTCAAGGATTTTTCAAAGTAATTGCAATTATTCTTTTAAATATTTATCATGGATTTTTAAGGATTCAGATATTATGAGTTTCAGCTTATATAAGTTTTACAAATTTTGATAAATCTGCTTGAGAAGCAATGGTTTAGCATATAAAGCAAATTTTGAAAAGAAATCAGTTTTAGCGAAAAGAAAAAAGTTTAATTATATTATACTAAGCTAGTACCTAACTCACTTAGACAGTGAGACAGCGAATTTCAGATAGAAAGATAGAGGCCTTTGGGGCCCGTTCAGACACACATAGAGGCTTTGGGCCGTGTGATCTGGGCGCTTTAGCCATTTGGGGGCAGTTCTACGCATGCGTATAATCAGATAGTAGGCCTGTGCGATGTTAGATCTCACCAGGTGCAGATAGCTCTGTCTGCGTGATGTAGATCTCACCAGATATGAGGAGATTCAGATAGTAGGTCTGTGCGATGTTAGATATCGCCAGGTACAAATAGCTCTGCCTGCGTGATGTAGATCTCACCAGGTAAGAGAAAATTGAGATAGCTCTGCCTGTGCGATGTTAGATCTCGTCAGGTAGGATCAGACAGTTTCTGGGTACTTGTTTAGTATAATGAAAAGAGTTTTGAATATGTTTATATGATTTAATTTGAGAAAGAAACAAGATTTACAAAGTTTCTTTTGAAAGAATATTTTTAAGAAAATTATATTTTGTATATTACATAACTGAAGCGATGATTTTAGCATATCATCATGAGTTTTACTTTATAAGATTGAGGAAATATGCATTTTTTTCATTGTTTTTAGAGAGTATAGAATCAAGCAGTTGTATTTGAAGATTTTTAATTAAAAGTTATTTGTTTTAAAAAATTCTATGAGAGATTTGATGATATTTTGACAAGTATGATAGATTTTTTTTAAGTATAGATATGAGATAAGTTTTCTAGTTAGAAATATATTATATGATTTTATTATGAGATAGTCATAGTCATACAATTTATGATTCGTTTATAGAATAAATTTAACAAGTGATTGAGTATATGATGAGAGAAATGTTATTTAAAAGTGCTATATTATTTTATTTCTTTTTGCATCTGTCTATACATTTTTTTTAGAAAAGAAAGAGATATAGTGATATATTTTACAGTGTATACGAGATTAAATAAAGGGATCAAAGTAGAGGTACGCAAGTGATTTACTTATATAGTTTAAGAATATTAAGTATTTTCTTTACAAAGAATTAATAAATTTTTACAGTTGTTTTATAAGAATGAAGTTTATAAAGAAAATTGAGAAGAAGTTGTAGTTTATACGTTATTTTGAAAAGAAAAGTTTACTGGTTTCCTTTTTAAAAGTGATTAAACATTGTATTTTCTTTTAAGAAAATGAGATTTTTGAGCACAAAGCTTTATTCAATAAATGAATTGTACAAAAGAAAGAAAGCAATATTTTATGTAATAAAATTTGTCCACTCACTGAGTCTTTAGCTCATTCTTTTCCTATTCTTCTTCCCAACCAGGTGCTACAGGCTTGGTGCTAAGCTGTCTCTGATGCAAAGGAAGGCCATACGATGTATTAAAATTATTCATGCATTAAAAGTATTTGATTTTTATGTATCTAGCATAAATTTTTAAATATTAAGTATGTTGAGTATGAATTATTTATCTTTTAGTATCTTGTGGTTGATAAGGACGAATGTCCCAAAAGAAGTTAGGATTAGAAACATTTTAGAAGTGTAAAAAAAAAAAAAGAAAAAAAAAACGTGTGCTTTTGCAGGGGGTTTTCTTCAAATTATATGGGAAACTCTGCCTGTTTTTCATTAAAAAAAATTTTAGTATTTTTTTAAAATAAAAAAGTCCCTAACTAGAAATAATGTTTTTGTGAATAGTTTTATCCGAGTCGTAGAGCAAAAGGTGTAAGAACATAGTTAATTGAAAGATAGTTCTCTTAGTGAACAATTTTAGGCATGAATTGCCCGTGTAGTTAGGGGCGGGTCGTTTCACTATCTCTAATGGGTTGAGTGCGACCGACGATCACTTATATACTGGTGATGATGCCGCATGTTCGACCGACAGTGGCCGAAAACTTTTTTTTAAAATTTTTAAATTTTGTAATTTTTTTCAAAATTTTTAAAAATATAAATTTTTAAAATTTTAAAAAAATAAATTAATGAATCATATTTTTAATTTTTAATAAATTATTCGTAAAATAATTTAATCAATTATTTGAATAAGGTTAGTTTTAGACACACAAAACATATATAAGATTAGTTTAGTAATTTATTATAACATTCCTAAGAAAACCAAGTTTTCCTCGAAGGGAGTAGAAAATTAATTGTTGAAACCCAAATAGTTCTAATTCCTAATAAAACTTTTTCTTTAATAAAAAACTTCAATCAAACAGTAAGTTTAGGATTAGAAATTCTATGTCCTTTCCCCCTAACTTTAGCCAAACCAAACACCCCTCTACTAGATTCTAGATATATATATTGAATTTTCATTATGAGTAAATGCTCTTGTTTTCAATACTTTTAATAACATTACACACTAATTAAGAATGTGTTTGGGACTATTATGCTATTGAAAATTGCTGTGAAAAAGTCCTATTGAGAGAATTACTGTTAGCTATGCTCTCTCAAAAGGTTGTAAATGTTTGGTAAATTTACTTTTGAAAATTGCTATGCTGTCTAAAAAACTATAAATATGTGTTTGGTAAATTTGATTTTCAAAATCTCAATTTCAAGAAAATTACTAAAATGTACATAATTTTATAAAAAATTTTATAACTATTAATATTTAAATTAATTAAAATTATAATATAAAAATAAAAATAATATAATATAAATTATATTTATTAATATATTATTATAAAATAATAAAATAAAAATAAAATTCAAAATCACTGTCGGAAATAGCCCTCATTGCTCTAAAACTTTAATCGTCTAATCTTGTTGGTCGGCAACTTTAACAGTTGATGTGACGGTGGATCCCTAGAGAATGGCTGATTGGGATAGCGTCAGACACGCCACGTGACTGTTGCTGACGTCAAAGATGGTGGCTAGTGAAGGTTGTTTTCGGTAAGAATTTTGAATTTTTCAGAAAAAATATTTTTAAAAATAAAATTTAAATAAATTAAACTTTAAAATTTATTAAATAACTAATTGATTAATTAATTATAAATTTTTAATATTTACGGATATTTTTAGATTTTAATTATTTTATAAAGATAATTTTGATATTTTGGTCTATCTAAATTTTAACTTTTGAAAAGCTGATATTTAAAAGTTGCTTCCAAACTGCTTTTATAATCTAATACAAAAATATATTCGTAAAAAAGTAGCTTTTTGAATAATTAATTTTTAAGTATTTATCAAATATCAAAATAGATATATTTAATAGCAGAATTCAAAAGTTATTGTCTAACAGCAGGGTCAATCGCGCGCTAAATCTTATTTTTAGTCTTTTTATAAGAATTATCCACGTACAATGAAATAAAGTTAATGTCGCATTGTTATTGGAAATGATATCACTCGGAGGTATTTGGTATGTACCGAAGTGAACGATGGGATCTCAGTGGTTGAGAAAATGATTACATTTGGCTACAAGGTCAAAGCATTTCGGCAACTTAAGTACTGCACTTAACCGCTTTTCTTAAGGCCAATATATCCATTAATTAGACATACTTGGAACAATAATTATGGCATGATTTTATTGTGAAATTGAATAATATATACAATGTTGCTCCCTGTTTGTATCAATAGAACGATGCCAACAAGTATAATCTAAAATATGCATTGTTTGTTGAATGTAGATTTTAGGTTCTGATCGGTTTTTAGTGTGTTTATTTTATTTTATTTTTTGCAACTGTATGATTGTATGATTATTGGCATTGGGATATTGAGTTTTGGTGTGAGTTTTTGGGTTTTATGCTAAAGAATAGAGGACTGTTGAATGTTGAAGAAGACGTTCGATGGTTCGACAGGCGGACGAAAAGTTATTAACCCACTCGTCGAATCGACGAATGTCCATCGAACTATCGAATTCTAAATCATGTAATATTGAACATTTGTCGAACTATGTTTAAACCATCATCGAACAACATCTTTGAACTGGCAAACTAGGTTGTATGGTTATTATTTAATGGGAGAGTTTTTGAAGACTATGTAATGAAGTAGGCATTATTGATTGGTATTTCATTCAAGTTTCAAATATACTTTAATTAGACATCTTCATCCTCATCTCCTTGCTCTTTTAATGCACTTGTCTTCAGTCTATGCTTTTGTCTTCACCCTTAAAAAGATAGTTTATCAAACCAGCAATAATTCTATGAAGATACCCAACAATTTAATATTATGTGAATGTGATACACCTTTTATAATTTTCAAATCATCTGCAATTAAATTATTTGTACTTTAATGGTCTTTGATGTTTTTTCTTTTTACTCTTAATACTTAATTTTAACGTTATTTTTTTTCCCTTGATTATTTCGGATCACTCAAGCATGATGAATCAACTTAACGTGTTCTATTATTGATAGATAATGATAATGATTACAGCGAATTCAAAGGCCTTGTCTTTTAGGCCTAGCAAAACATAGCTAAATGTGGAATTAGAGTGCTTGATCTTAACACTTTTTAGTTTGCACACCACCAAAGCAACCAAATACCAAAGTCAAAAATGTCATTACCATCACCCAACACCACTTGTAGGCTTCTAGGTGCCTTTGTTGGGGACATTTTAAACAAAATGTGCCAATGAATTTTAGCTTTAGAAATTTTATATATATGCGGAAAATATAATAAGAGAAAGGTACTAGGATTCTTACTAGATTATATATATATATACACACACATATTTTTTGTTTTGGAAAAAATAGTTTTATTTTCAATACTTTTAAGTAACATTACGCACTAATTAAGTCTTATGACATTTTTTTTAATTTTATATAATTAGTCTTTTTTATAAGAAATTTTTGAGTTTAACTAGAGGACAGCTGTTATACATATACAATAACTAATAATTTTTACTTAAAGAGAAAAAATTATATTTACAATTTTTACACCATTTTTATAATAAAAACCAACGATTGTATGATACAGCCGCTCGACCATAATTTTTTCCGAAATTTCCATGTACAATGAAAAAAAGTTCGTACGGCAACGTTACCATGAAAAAAAGGTTCGTACGGCTATGTTACTTGAAATGATACCACTCAGATATTTCGGAGGAATCGAAGTGAATAATGGGATATCAATAGCAGAGAAAATAACTATTTTTGGTGATAAGGTCGTAGCAATTTCGCAGCTTAATTATTGCATTTAACTGCTTTTCTCGAGGCCAATAAATCCATTAATTAGGCATACTTAAACAATATTTATGGGATAACTTATTCTGAAATTGAATAATATATACAATGTTGCTCCCTGTTTGTATCAGAAGCACGATGCCAACAAGTACAATCTAAAATATGCTAAGGCTTAAAATTTCAAATAACCATTTCATACAACTGAAGAAACTAAGTTAAAAAAAAAAAATGAAGAAGTTTTGTTTTACCTCTCCCAAATATTACAAATTCTAGCTCACACAATTGCTATCAAATTCAAAACCCATCAATTCCCTTTCAAACAGCAACGCCTCTGCTTCTTGGAGCAACGCTTCTGCTTCTTGGACCCAACTCAGATTTCTTAGAATCAACACCTTCTTCAAAGTCTGAAGATTTCTCCTCATCAATCCTTCCCATGAATCCCATCCCAACACTGCAACTTTTGGGGAACCCTTTTGATGCCATCTTCCGTTCTGACTGCTTCATGTGTTGTAAATGTATGAACATGTCAACTTCATTTATGTGGCCCATGCTCCTCACAGAAGCAGCCCTGATAAGCTCCCTATAATCTTCAGTGTCATTAGCCCTCGATGAGCCAACACTGAAACTCTTGTGCAATGCAGAGAATTGGCCAGATCCGTACGTGCTGTTGCTGTGACTGGCCCTCGTGGCATAGTTTGTCAAGCTCCGGACATAGAGATCCTTGGCTTTGCCTAGAACTCTAATGGGTGATGTAATGAATCGGATGAACTTGTTTTGGTTGTGTTTGCTTCTCATGTTGCACAACACTTAAAACACAAGTACAAAAGCATACAAACAAAGATTCTGACGACAGGGAGAAAAACAATACAATAGAGCAAAAAGATTTAAGCTTTTAACTGATTTTGTAGAGACAAACCTGTTCAAGAGTTGTAAGAGAGAGATTAATGAGAATGGTTGGAGGCGAGGCAGTTGGGGAGGTTGGTTTTGAAGAGGTGAATAAGAAGCCAGAGTGGTTGCGTAGAAGGTATGAATAGAAGAGAAGTGGGGTAGGACTTTCCGATATATAGCACACTAGATTGGAAAAATGAAAGATAAGGACACGTTGTGGAGCGAGCTAGAACATATTAAAAGTAAAAGGCAGCACAAAATTGAAATGGCAAGACTGGGTACAGTTGACTGGAGCAATTTTTCATAATTCTATATTGTACGCTGAGTCATCTCCTGACCTAATTTTCAATTCAGTTTATCTGTGGACGAGTTTATCATCATAACCATGAGCTGGAGGTAATTATGAGGACATAGTAACTTCATGGATTCAGCTTGAAGTTGAATATTCGATTTTCATGGAGTGAAATTGATATTGCTATGAATTGTGACCTATGATATTGCTAGGCATGAGCATGATGATAACCGTGATAATTGTTGAGTGGTCCACAGTCGTTGATTTTAAAGTAAAAAGTCCCACCTTTCCAAACTATGTGCGTGGCCCAATCCAGCGCTTCTATCTGCGGATTTTGACCTTCGAATGCCACTTCACAGTTGCACACTTGCACCTCATATTTGCATATTTATTGCATTTGCGTTAAATGTGGTTAAGAAATGAAAAAATAAATTTAATAAATATTCTCAAATTTTTCGCTTAATTTTAACTTAAAAATGGTTATGTCTTACATCTATGAAGTTATTTATTTTTTATCAATTATATCTTTAAAAATAATAATTTAAAAGATAAGAATAATAAATTTTATATAAATTTAAAGATGTGATTGATTAAAAATATAAAATTATTTTTAATTAAAATTAAATCAAATTTTAAAGATATTTATTGATATTATTAGAAAAAGGCATTTGGGAAATAAAACAAGGCTGATATCAAATATTGATGAAAAATTTTGCTAAATGCTATTGCGTTTTAAAAAACAAAAAGAAAAAATAAAGAAGGCACGTAAACCCAATAGAATTGTAGCAAATTAGAGGTTTTTCAGGAACATCGTGAATCTGCTTTTGCTTAACAAGATGATGCGACGTTTTGTCTTTTTTCTTGACTTTAAAGGATATTGCGAACCAAAATAATATCTATGGGCACATGGTTTGGGGGACCGCACAAAAGTCTAAACTACATTATGTGTTAGCGGCGCCCCGCTATCGCGGGCGCGAGCTTTGGATGGAGGTTAAATTCCTCAAAAAAGCCACTGCATTGTATAATCTCCATCTGTACCCATATCAATTATTGTGTTGAATACATTTGTGGACGTGGAAAACGTTATAATTTTAGTAACATCAATCGTCTCCGAATATAATGCAGAGCTTGCTCAAGAGTAATCGCCATCAGATGTCATATTTTTATATAAATCGCCTGCAGGACTGATGTTGCTTACTCCATATTTTAGGAGGAATCTCTCTTAGAACTTCGTGATATTTCTAGTCACTGAATTTTAAATTGCTAATAGATATTAAAAAAAAAAAATCATGTGTTAATCCTGCGTTATGGTAATCACTTCTTATACGCAAAAAGTCTTGATAAGCCCGTTTTATATTGAGAAAGTAGCAGAACTTCCTAGTTTTTGCACAGTACATCTCATTAAGCTATTTGATTGTACATATAACTGTCTAATCATTAGATAACATATAAATGCAATCCGTATTATATAAATCTCTCGATTGAATGGATACACACACGACTAAAAAGGGACTGATGCGATGATCTGCACACTACTGTTTCAAGCTATTTTCTGGTTGAACATTAAAATCGAAACCAAATTTGTTACCTGATGGTGGTCCCTGCAATTGGATTAGGATGGGGTGCTAATCAGGCCCAAATTCATCTCAATCCCCTGCAGGGCCCATGGATTTGGGTCCATATTGTCGTCTCTCGGGGACCTGGGTGGTTACTGGTTAGCTACGCACATACGCAACACATTCTCCACCACAGAATTCTTTTGCGGACACGGGACAACATGGAGTTTTTATGTAATAAATCACATGCAGACCTTGCTGGTACTCCATCCCCTATCTTGATCAATGGATAAGAAAAACGAGAAACACGAGATGAAAATACTAGGTTTGGAGTTAACATTAGCTACGATAGCTATGATGATGATATGCACTTGTCAAGCATCCACCAATCTCCATCCTCTGATCTTGGTACCTGGAAATGGTGGCAACCAGTTGGAAGCACGGCTAACCAGTGACTACAAGCCCTCGAGCCTGTTGTGTAATCGTTGGTATCCAACTTCCAAGGATAGCCATGGATGGTTCAGACTATGGTTCGACGCCAGTGTTCTGATTGCTCCATTTACAAAGTGTTTTGCTGACCGTATGACCCTTTACTATGACCCTGATTTAGATGACTTTTATAATGCCCCTGGCGTTGAAACCAGAGTACCTCACTTTGGCTCCACTCAGTCCCTTCTGTACCTAGACCCTTATCTCAAGTAAGTTCATGTGTGTGCAATGTATAATTTTGTAATAGTATTACTCATGCTAGATTTTTGTTCCAAATTTTTGTAATGTGTGTTAATTAATAACTGTAAAGTAGACAATGTGATAATATAATAAACGATGAAATAGTTTTAAATTAATGACGATAATTTGATATAGAAATTTGATTACTCTTTAGTTTAATGTTCATGTCCATATTGTCTACGCGACTCATTTGATTAATTCATGAAATTGGCGACTTCTTTCGTTTTCCGGTTTTCGTCGGTGAATAGGCTGTTAGAAGCTCTTTTTCAAATTTAACTAACAATATTGTTTACATGTACAGGCACATTACAACATACATGGCACCTTTAGTTGAATCTCTAGAACGAATAGGTTATTTGACAGGGGAAACCCTCTTTGGAGCTCCATACGATTTTCGATATGGATTGGCAGCGGAAGGTCATCCATCCCATGTTGGTTCCAAATTTTTGGGAGACCTAAAAGCTTTGATAGAAAAAGCAAGCGCTTCTAATGATGGAAAACCGGTGATACTTCTTTCCCACAGCTTGGGAGGGCTGTTTGTCTTACAACTCCTCAACAGAAACCCACTATCTTGGCGCAAAAAATTTATCAAACACTTTGTTGCTCTTTCTGCTCCATGGGGTGGCACTGTAGAAGAAATGCTCACTTTTGCTTCTGGAAATTCACTAGGGGTGCCCCTTGTTGATCCATTGTCAGTGAGACAGGAGCAGAGGACATCTGAAAGTAACCTATGGCTACTGCCTTGTACCAAAATATTTGGCAAGCAAAATCCACTAGTTATCACCCCCAATGCTACTTATTCAGCGAAGGATATCCCACAATTTCTCTACGACATTGGATTCCCTGAAGGGGCTTATCCTTACATGTCACGTATTTTACCTTTGGTGGAACAGTTAATTGAGCCGGAAGTGCCTGTTACCTGCATTGTTGGGAGCGGTGTGAGGACCCCCGAGACGCTAATCTATAAAAAAGGCGGTTTTGATGAGCAGCCAGATATTGTTTATGGTGATGGGGATGGGACAGTGAATATGGTTAGCTTGTTGGCACTTGAATCGCTATGGGTTGATAACAAAAATCAATCGCTTAGGGTAATTAGAATTAATGAAGTTTCGCATACGTTAATACTAAAAAATGATGCTGCCCTTCGGGAGATAATAGGTGAAATTTCTTATATCAATTCTCAGGTTAGGAGTGAAGTTATGTAGAGAAGAATATCAAAGGGAGTTATCAGAAGGGAGTAGCAAAAAATCATAGTACAGATGAATCGAAATATCTGATCAGCATTTTTTTTTTTTTTTTTTACTTCTGAGATCCTTTGCAATGTAGATTTTATTGATGGTATTGTTTCACAATTAAATTATAAATGATAATGCTAAATGTGTTATGAATTCTATAAGCGCTGGAAATCTTTTCTTCAATACCTTGAATATGAATGATTGATGTGATACAGTGGACAGAGATCATCCACATAAACCCCGATATGCGAAGATGCATGGTTAGTTAAGCTCTTTATAAAGTTTATATGCAAGATCAGCATAATGGAGGTAATGATCACGTTCTATCACCAATGTAGGATTTTGCATCTTTCAAAAGGATAGCGTAGTATTTAAAGGAATATTCAACAATTGTTAATTTACAAGCCTGCTTTTTTCAATCATAAATCTAATGCTAATTAATTAAAAAGCCTGGTAATGTATTTAAATATGTATGTAAGGTCGTCTATCTCGTGATAGTCTGTTAAAGCGGGTCAAAGGCCTGCAAGGGGGAACTGTATCCTATGAAATGGCATGGAAAATGGATAGCTTGTTGGCACCTGAAAGTTATAGCCTGTGGGCTGACCCTCTGCAAGTGCTTAGAATTATAAAAACGTAATTGGCCCGACCAGATCACAAATTGTAGGAATAAATAATGAATACATCCCAATAAAATATGTTGATCAAAGCTGTTAGACAAGTTTCGCAAATCCAATGGTGGGATAAACGTAGATTCACAGTAAAGGGTAGTCAAGATCTTGCCTAATTCAGAAGAAGGATTTGGATCCCGTACGTTGTATGCAAATACTCCCCACAATCCTTTAATCAAATCGTACGCAAATGGAGTGATTAAATAAATAAATCAGAATTAAGTGGCAGGGTCCTCACAGTTCCCACCACCACGTGTCAGTGTGGTGCTGGCCAGAAAGCAAGCAAAGTGCACGAGGGACCATGGAATGGAATGGATCAAAGTGGTCAAAATGTAGACTGGTCAAAGCTTAGCTGACACTTTAGGAAAGGCATGTTCTAAGTGGGGTCCACCGCACGAGACTTCAGCTTTGGCTGCCCAGTTCCCTCCTAATTTTTTTATAGAATAAAAAATGATAAATATTAAAGTAATAATCGTTTTTAAACGCAGACACAGCATCATTTTACTATGATGTTCAAAAGGCGTTTCTTAGGTCCACTTCAGGAGGAGGAGGATGAGGACGAGGAAGAGGAAGCTTTTGATTGTTGGGTCCAACTCCAACCCAGCGTGTGCTAGATTAATTCCAAAGCAAATTCATTTCTCGAATTTCAAGTCTCTGGTCCCTCCTCTTTTTATTGATGGAGAGAAAGCTAAAAAGAAGTTCATAAATACTGTACTGCAATCTTACAGTTAATGTATTCTGTCGTTGACTGCTTTGAGGAACTTGGATAATTTCTAGACATAACCTGCAACTCTATAGAAGGGATCCATTCAATCTTTTCTGATTTTGCTGCATGTGTGTGTTTGGGTTGGTCCACAGACTGGATCGATTAGAGCTTATTCTATTCCAATTTAATTAAAGACGTAACAAGTCGCTATGTACATAGAGTTTGTTTTGTTAGCCAAAAAGTTGGTATAGACGTTTGCATGAAACGGGTGAGGTATAAGTGCCGCATGACAGAGGCAAATCAAATGGATCCTAAAGCAGTTTTTGTTTGCGGAAATTAAATGCATCAGCTAAAGAACGAGTGAGTTTGCTGCTAGTCGTTTAATTTGTGTTAGTGTACAACAACTAAATTCTCTTTGTTATTTTAGGTGTCCATAATGCATCGGTTTCATGTGTTTCAAACTAACTTTCTTAATTGCATAAACCCCATAAGTTCTGCAACCTTGGTGTGGTGGATGTGCATCACTCTTTATAGCTGACTACGAACGATGATGTATTTTCTGACAAGTGGTTTAACGTTCGAACGACCAATCGTTTATTTTAAGAATGAAAATATAGAATATATATGATCTTACATTCTTACATATATTTTATTTAACTTGTTAGCTAGACAAGATCCACCAATCGATGTTGCTTTCGAAGAGGGCGCTTGACGCAACGAAACTCCTTCGTTGGCCTCACTGAAGGGGTTTTGGGGTTTCCAGTCCCCACTGAAAATTTAAAACTTTATTACACCCCATTAAGTTTCAACTATTACAGATATACCCTTATATAAAAATTACTTCATTTTAATAATTATACTTCATGCTATTAGATTCATCTTTAACTTTAAGTGTTATTTTTACTAAACTCTCTTAAAGTTACATAATTAGGTAGCACGATTGAAATATCATGATATATATATATATTCATATAATTTATTTAAAAGGTATTTATAATATAGATAATCATAATGATTTGAAAGAATTTTTGTAATATTCTTATATACTACATTATCAATCTAAATTTTTATAATTAATCAGAGAATTTATTGTAAAAAAAAAATAAATTCTCTGATTATAGAATATCAAAATCCAAATATTAAATATAAAGTGTTAAAATAATGTTATTCAAAATATATTAATTTAATTATAATCAAAAGATTTTAAAACTTATGTATAAAACTTTTTCAAACTATAATATATTATTTTAGTTTTACACACACAAATACACACATGTATAAAATCAAAATAAAAAATAATCTAATTTTTTATTTATTTAAAAATTATTTTAAATATAATTAAATATTAATTATTATATTTAGTTATATATTTATTTTAATTCTAAACTATACAGTGATCCTTCTAAATAAAATTTATGGGTACGTCAATGCCTTCATTCGATGGTTTTACAAATTTTACTAGAGGTATGTTTCAACCCAGAGGAGAAAATGCAATTAAGGCTCTGTTCTTTCTTGTTTTCTAAAAACTGTTTTCCATTTTTAAAGTACAAAATTCTTGCAAAACGTGTTCTTTTCTGTTTTTGTAATATGTTTTCACAAAACATTATTTTTAACATTTTCGGAGTTCAAATTCATCCCTCCCTAACTCTTCTTTCTCTGTTTTCATCTTATATTTTCTTCTTCTCTCTCCATTTTATATCAATAATTTATTTCCAAACACATATCTTATTTTTGTTTTCAAAATTTCAGCTCAAGAATTCATTTTCAAACACATATTCTTAAAACCATTTCCAAATTTGTATTTTACGAATTCATTTTCAAAAGTATATCCTTTACTTAAAATACATTCTCTAAATCATAGAAATTAATTTTTCAAATCATTTTATAAACAAAAACACCTAAAACAAAAAACAAAGCACCGTAAAGATCGCAAACTCTGCTACTGTTACATTTTGAAGTTTGAATTAGAACCATAAATACTTGATTGATGGCTGCTATCGTCTATATAAATTTAAATACATGTACGCGTGGGAAAGTGTTAAGACAGAGAGTGTTCAGAATTTTGACGTGTAGATAGGTTGGTGCGTGTAGCAAATGAATATGAATTTGATGACAGGTTGTGATGTTGAACTTGATCAGATTGGGAATTAGATTCTGGCTTTCGTGCGATGCCCACTTAATTTCTCAGATTTTTGGGCACGTTTGTCACTGTCATAGATAGTCCCACACAAATTCAAAGACGAACCATTTTTGAAGGCACAAAAACTTTCAAGTTGTTTACACCAAGATGAGCAAGAACATGAATCTATAGTTATTATAAACATCGCAAAAAACCATATTATTTTATTTTTACTGTCTCGATAAGTAGAGCTAGAAATAGAAACAGAGAGAGAGCCTCCTACAACTCTTTTCAACGACTGCGATAGTCTTTCACGTGACATCGTCAAAAGGAGAAGAGTTTCAATTGATATGATGAAGATACCAACGACGTCGTTTTAAGTGTAATTATTCCCTTGGCAACATCATTTCGTCTTTTTTGACTTCTGACCGAGGTTGCGTCTTCGAATCTCAAGATTATCCCTCTTTAGGGGGCTAGAACTCCTAGAAAGGTTAAAAAAACTACTTTTTATTAAATTTCCCACAAACAAAGAGAAAAATAATTACAAAAAACCGGATACAACGGTGACAAAAGAAGTATAGATAACACTGCACGTGTGGTGCACAGTCACTGAGGGTTGAATCACTGGCTATAGCCAGTCACTCGTGGCAATATTGTATTTTCCCGAGAGAAATCACAATTTTTAAAAGAGAAAGAAATAAAAAAAAAACCTGCCCCAAGAGAAGACCAGTAGAGAAGACTGTGCAGATGATAGCTTTTTTATTTTTAATTTCTTCTGCATTTCCTCTCTAACTCTGGCTATAACTAGGTATGGTTCTGGGTGTTCCCATTCTTTCATGTCTTTTTATTTTATTTTCCGTAATTTAAATTTCTAATTTTTGTTATTAGTTTGTGATTTGAGAGCTTTGGTGGGTAATGGGTAGTTAGTAGTGTTGATATGTGAGTGGATTTTATCCCCTTTTTTTTTTTCTCCTCACTTTTGATTGTTTTCCTCTCCTTTATTGCCTGATCTGGGGTTGATGATTTCACCCTTTTTTGAGGTTGAAGAGGAAGTGAATGAAACTATAGCTTTGGTTTTAGAGAAGATTATCTCCATCATGTCTTTGTTGATGATGATGATGATGAAGAACGTTAGTCTTTTGACCAGAGAAAGAGATCAGATAAAGAGCCAAAAAGCAGAGAGTGGAGAAAAGATGTCCCCTTTGATAAGCCTTGTTGTTTCCTGTTGTCAATGAAAGAGAAAGAAAGAAAGAGAACTCTTGCTATCTCTTTGCTTTTTCCCCCTTTTCCTCTCCCACAGGCTTCTTGTGTTGTAGATGTCTCTAGATAGCTTTTGAAATCTATTAACAACTCTTCATTTTCAACACTCGCTTCCTCTCCCTCGTGTATTGCTTTTCTAGGATATTAAAAAAAATGCCTATGTATCAGCCTCCTAAGCTTGATGTGAGCGGTGGTGGTGGGGGTGGTGGTGGGCAAGTTCTAGATCTAGAGACCGCCGTGAAAGATGGCATTTTGGGCGGTGATGTTGGTGGTCCAGTTTACACTGGTGTTGCAGAGAAGCTGGATCTGAAGAAAATGATACAAGAGCTGGAATCAATTGATGTGCCATCAGTATTCATCTGTCCAATCTCGTTAGACCCAATGCAAGAGCCAGTGACTCTCTGCACTGGCCAAACCTACGAGAGATCCAACATCCTGAAATGGTTCTCTCTGGGCCATTACACTTGCCCCACCACAATGCAAGAACTCTGGGACGATTCAGTCACTCCGAACAAGACTCTTCAGCAACTCATTTACAGCTGGTTCTCCCACAAATATATTGCCATGAAGAAGAAGTCAGAGGATGTGCAAGGAAGGGCTGTTGAAATTTTGGAGACTTTGAAGAAGGTTAAAGGTCAAGCAAGAGTTCAAGCTCTTAAAGAGCTTAGACAGCTGGTAAGTGTTCATTCAACTGCTAAAAAGGCGGTTGTGAGTAATAATGGTGTTGCTTTGATTATTTTGTTGCTGGGTCCTTTTACTACTCATGCGGTTGGGTCAGAAGCAATTGGGATTTTGGTGAACCTGGATCTTGATCTGGAATCGAAGAAGAATTTGATGCAGCCAGCAAAGATATCGTTAATGGTGGATATGTTAAATGAAGGTACAATTGAAACGAAGATTAATTGCACAAGATTGATTGAAGTTCTCATGGAAGCCAATGATTTTGGGTCAGAAAAGGTGTCAAGCTTGAGTCTTTTGGTTGGTTTGTTGAGGTTAGTGAAGGATAAGAGACACCAAAATGGGGTGTTGGCCGGACTTGGCTTGCTTAAGACAATTTGTTCACATGAGTCGGTTAGGAACTCGCTTGTCAGCATTGGAGCAGTTCCTCAGTTGGTGGAGCTGTTGCCCTGTTTGGGTAATGAGTGTTTGGAGTTAGCACTTTTTGTCCTAGAGGTTTTGTCAACGGTTCCAGAGGGAAGATTGGCTTTGAAAGACTGTCCTAACACGATACCGAATGTGGTTAAGTTGTTGATGAGAGTTTCGGAGAGCTGTACTCAGTTTGCCTTGTCAATATTATGGGCCATTTGCAAACTTGCTCCAGATGAATGTGCTTCACTTGCTGTTGATGCAGGTTTGGCAGCCAAGCTACTTCTAGTAATACAGAGTGGCTGCAGTCCTGTATTGAAGCAGCGTTCAGCAGAGCTCTTGAAATTGTGTAGTCTAAATTACTCGGCTACGTTATTCATTTCAAAGTGTAAGCTTACGAGAACCATACAGTGAAGGAAGATGGCGAATTGATGATACACAGCGCTCTTTTATTATGCTTCATTCCCAATGTACAAAGGTGCTTTTGGGATTGAACAGAGTTCATGACTGAGCTTGCCGGTGCTCTTGAGGTACCCTTTCCTCCCTTGTGAATACATAAGAAGTTCAATTTTACGGTTGATTTTATACCAAGAAGGATCATAAAGTGGATTATTTCGAAGCTAGTTGCTTACTGCAAGTCAACTGCTGTCTATAAGCTGCCGTTTTGCCAATAGTTTCAAATAATCAGCGAGGTTGTGATTCAATATCGCTATTGCTTGCAAAGTTGTTTCAATCCACACTAGAATGGTGTAAAGAATGTCTATATGATGAGCGGATTGGAGGAGGTTATGGCTATGAGAATGAAGGGAAGGCATGTGGGAAGGGTACTCCTCTAGGCATACGTTTGCAACTGTAATTGTAATAACTTTTCACGTGGCTGCCCTGTAAAATTGATCCCTTTCTTTAAGGTTTTCTGGGGTTCAAAGGGGTGTTTCATATTGAATCTCGGTAATGTAGAGCATTATAGATCTTTTGGGCTTTTGATTTAAAACTCCTGTACAATGAACACCCGGTTGTATTTTTGACAAGATATGGTTAACCAGTGCTTACTTAAATTTTCCAGGTCTGAACTTATCGCTGCTTTTCGTTTTGCTATTAATTTTAAATTTTTTGTTCCAAACATGCTTTCCTTTCATTGCACCACCCTTACACGGAAACTGTCATATTTGAAGGCTCTTTGTACCATCGGGAAAGATAGGTAAAAAGAGAAGTAAATTGATTGGGAGACTTTGCTGAGTGTAATTTTCGACGTTGTTTAGCATTTGTTATCCCTCCAAAATGCAAAGGGCACTCAACTAATCAATGTTAACCTCAATGTACCTTACTTTTAATCCTAATCTTGAAACATAATTTCAAAAGAATACAGATATAGACAAAGAATTCAGTCAGTATCTTTGGGCCCTTGATTTTCCACTTTTGTTGGCACGAAAGAGCGCACAAGCACACCCCTAGCCACCTAAGAGAGACATACACGAGTGGGCGTAAAAGAACGTAGAATTCCTGTCTACCTTAAAAGGCGAGCAGGCTGCAGAACAGGCCCAACAGGGCACTGGGGGCGATGCCAATTTTCCATCTTTCGCAATGTGGAATGGTTATCCCTCAATTGCCCGCCTTGATAAGAAATTTGGTAGTTACATCCGCTCCCGCTCTAATCGTTGCTTGCATGAAGCAAACGCAACCTTTCATCAGCTACATTGACAAACTTTTTCTTGCTTGGCATATGATAATTGCAATTATCATAAAGTTCCCAAGTTACAATACTTGATTCCTAACTTCACCGTATCTACAAATTTGAAATAAGTTAATTTTATAAATAAATAGATAATAATGGTTCAAGGACATGTGCTTATATTTTAGTCAGATCCAAAGTTAATGCTTTCGTGGCATTATCCAGTTGGGTGATAATTTGATCACGGTGGTAAAAAACTTACGTGATTCCGTCTCCCGACACAGCGGTAACCATTTTTAAATCCAAAGCTTTTAATCCATCGCTTTCTAGCCCATCAAGAATCCAAGAAGAGAAAAAAAAAATGTCATGGATAGCTCGCTCTCTCGCCAACTCTCTTCATCTCGACGACGATGCAGACGAAGAGAACGACGTTGTACCACACCTCGACCTCTCCTCACCCACGACCCATCATCAAATCGCACCCAACGATGAGCAATCGCAATCATTTTCAGACTCGGAAGAAAACGAGGCCCATTCGCGTGGAGTTAAAGAAGACTTGACGGAGTTCAGGCAAACCCTAACACGCCAATTCTGGGGCGTAGCGTCATTTCTGGCTCCACCTCCATCAGTGCACGATCATCAGGCGGATTCCGATCATAGTTTCCGCGAATCAGAGGCGTCAGATCAATCGGACAAGGAAGATCCGGAGAATTCGCAGATCGGTGGAAGCTTTCGGGACGACGTTTCGGAGATGTCGAAGATGGCTTCCAATTATCTGCAGTTTGGATGGGGGGAAAATGAGGGTCGAAGTAGGGAGGTAAATGAGGAGGAAGTGGAGAAGGAGGAGGAGGAGGAGGAGGAGGAGGAGGAATCGTGTGCGGTCGGGATCACGGATGAAGTGTTAGCTTTTGCGAGGAATATTGCGCATCATCCAGAGACATGGTTAGATTTTCCGATAGATGAGGAAGAAGACTTGGATGGTTTGTGCTAAATCACTGCATTTTCTCTTAAATTTTTGTATTTTGAATTGATTAATGCTACTTGTTAATGTTTTAATGCGTTCTATGGCTATGGTTCTGCTTGTATGTGTTTGGCATTCTGTTGAAAACCCATTAATGGGATACTTATAATCATTTGCTCACATGCTTATGTACTTTTCTAGGTTATAGTTTATTGACGATATTATACTGATTTATACTCTAATTTTGCGAGTTCAAAGTTCCAATGGATCCACTTTCATTTAGTGTTTTGTTTTGTTTTTTTGTTTTTTGTTTTTTTTAATAGGTAGTCTTGAGACTGAATTTAGCAAACCTAATGATCCTAATCATACGTCTTCAGTTTATAATTGACTGATCTTTACATGGAATCAAATCTGGATTTTCTTTTCTTTATTGTGTTTCAATTTCATGGCTTTATTGGCTTGTTTTGTGATTGTTTACTCGGCATCATGACCAGCTGACTGCCATCATTAAGTACCTTTTCGTTGATGACAATTAAATATGCACTCTCTAATGATTGTTCACCTTCATGTTAGGATCTTAAAACGTTTGTTATACACATTCTTTACAGACATGGTCATGGGTATATGTGATTGAAATGTAACGCAATCATGATTGTTGTGTTTTAACATACTCCTAGTAGACAAAGGAACAAAGTTTGTGCTTGTGTCTATTCCAGAATATGTTAGGATTTTCCTATAAAAGAAGTGTGGGGAATTGTGATGTTAAATGTATTTATTTGACTCTCCTTAAGTGGTTGTTTGCATGTGGAAGGCCTGTAATCGGGGGGACATTTATCAAATTTGAATCTATTAACTTTCTTGTCAAAAGTGTATAGCACGTTGATATAGGGACATTGTACATAGTGAATGCAAGTGTTTTTGTTCTGCTGTCGGTAGGATAATGTCCTATAAATCATAGTTCTTTATGTGCAAATGTTTTTTCAGGTTTTTCCCATCTTGATTTTGTGATTAGATTATGAGCTATTTCTAGGAATATGCAGTTTATACAATGATATAGCTTGGATACTAGCAATAACTTATAACGATGATGTACTGTCCTTTGCTTTCCGTTTGTGTAGAATTTCAAGTGCATTTTTTTTTAAATATTTTCTGCTGTTGGTTGTTCAGATTTATTGGTGTATTATAGTTTATGTATGTTCAATCAATTCTTCACAATATGTGCATTTGTTATTAAGCTAGATTTGTTTGCCTTTCCTTTTTCAGATTTTGACATGTCTGATGCCCAAAAGGAACATGCTTTTGCTATTCAACAACTGGCTCCGAGATTAGCTGCTCTTAGAATTGAACTTTGCCCTTGTCATATGAGTGAGAATTACTTTTGGAAAGTTTATTTCGTTCTGCTGCATTCCAGACTCAACAAACATGATGCAGAGATTTTGTCTACACCCCAGGTAAGTGGAAACTTTTTGCTAGTCTAAAGCTCCTTCTATCTAAAATAAACTATAACTAAGTTAAAATTTTTGCATTTATGTGTAAAAAGGATGGTTTATAGTTGTCACAGTTCTTAGACATATTATTTGCAGGTAGTGGAGGCCAGAGCAATTTGGATGCAGGAACTACAAAAGCAAACAAAGCCAGAAACTGACTGGTTTGGAAGAAGCACATTCTACGTAAAAGATAGCAATAAGGTACTGCAGGAAGACCTTCCTTCCCCATCTAGCCATGCCACTTCGGAGATTATGTCCAGGACTTATGCTTCTGAGCCAACCACTTCTACCACAATGACAGATTATGAGACTGAGAAGCATCCAATTGAAAGTACTGTTCAGTTAATTGATAAATCTGTTATTGAGGAAAAGCCATTGTCAGATAAGCATTTATCAGTTGGTCCGTCTAAAATACAGATTCCAAATTATGAGGATGATGAGGATGACTGGCCAGAGGAAGATTCAGATTTTGGTGGATACAATGAGACTGCAATTTGTATGGGGAATGAAGATGACATTTCTTTCAGTGATCTTGAGGATGATGGCAATGTGCCCATAAAACCAAAGAAGGCTGTTTAAAGGACTTTGGGAACTTTAGGAATGCAATGCCATGATCAAGGTTCAGCTGAGCGTAAGCTCTGCTGATTGGAGTGAGCATCAATTGAAATTAGGCAACTTGCCAAACGTCCAGGTCTTTGTTTGCACATTGTTAAATGCCTTGTGAGCTCTTTGTGGGTGGTGGATGATCAAATCAAGTGTTGATAGAGTTACGGTGTGTGAGTAGTTGTGAAGGATTGTATTTTTAAACACAAAAGTGATACATTGGGGGCAAAGAAAACTCTGTTATGATGAAATTGTACGATTTCTTCTACTCATTGCTTGACCAAATGTCAAAAAAGTTTATATGAAAATAGTATTATAGAAGCAATGAAAGCAGTTTTGTCTATGTTATTCTACTTCCATCGATTCCATGTAGAGCATTATTTGTAATACAGGCTTTCAGACCTACTTTTGAGTAATTAAGATTCTACTTCTTACCAAATAGTTTAGTAAGGGTTGTGGGTTGCTCATATCGGTGATCTAATATATCAGTCAGTCGGTACTTTTCTCCATACTACAGTGAAGTTGAATTAAAATATTTAATGACAAGCATTAGATTTATAACTTCTTTCTAACTCGTTACACTTGCACATAAAAATTAATCATCGACTTGGCCAGAGCAATGCAATATGTGCTAGGAGATGATCTAATATTTGATTAAGTCATCATTTTCTTTAACGCTAGAAAACTTTAAGCTGTTCTGCTCGCTTCTGGTTCTTGGTTCAAGCTTACAAATTTCAATGAGAGTAAAAATTATATTCTGTGTTTCCTTTCATTATCTTACGATAAGACTTGAAAGTTAGTTGGAAGTAGCAGTAAGGGTGTTCGTTGGTTTGGATCCGATAGATTTAGCTAATAACCAATCCAATCTAACAATGATCGGCTTAGAGATTTTTCAATTCAATCCGATCCAATTAAAAATTGAAATCCAATCCAAACCGATTTTAAAAAAACATCATCCGATCCAATCCGAACTTTAAAAAATTTAAAAAAGAAAAAATCTCATATGATTCAATAATAAACACAAGTTATTATATAAAGTTATCAAGCAAATTAAAATATTGGTAAACCGTAATATAATAAATAAAAATTCATTTATAAATTAATTAATGTTCCCAACTAAAAACAATAATAAAAATTTAAATCATTCTAATACAAATATTGTAATTTAAATAAATTTATAGAACTTCATACAATTAGTTACCTTGCATAAAATAGAACTTAAAAAATTTTATTATTACATAATTGTATTAACTCAATGTCATACATGCATATTAAAGAACGCCTTGTAAGCATGAATAAATAATTAATAAATAACTAATAGTTTTTATATTGAGATAAATATAATTGACATGAAAAACAATTCATGAAATAAAAGATAATGATAACTAAGTTATATTTATACTTTTCAGTTACATATAGTACAAATACATTACATCAATGATCATCAAATATTAATTTTAATTTTTAGATATTACATAGTTAATTTTATTACCTATTATTTGAATTGGATCGTTTTATAATATATTTTTATAATAGGATCTGTTATCCGATCTAATTAATTCGATTATTAAAAATTACAATCCAATCTAATCCATTAATTGATTAAATTCAATCAAAATTAGATCGATTAAGATTAAATCGATCAATTTGAGCAAATTAGATTAGATTTTGAACGCCCTCAGCAGCAGTGCTTCAAGCCGCCGGAGATTTGTAATTCAAAAAACAAAGCGGTAGCCGGTTTAGCAAGTGATTAGACCCGGTCCCCGCTTTTTTTTTTTAAAATAGAAAAAAAAAAGGGCCTCCAAAATTTCAAGGTCCAGGCGTTTCGGCCAATCCCTAGTCGTCAGTTCGCCTCCCTGGCGTGGACGTAAATATAACTGAAACTTCGTCAACTTGGCGATTCTCTCTCTCTCTCTCTATCTCTCTGTCTCTCTCTTCTGCAACGGTCAGGTTCGTCTCTTCTCACCATCATACTGCCTTTCATTTTGGTTAGTTTCTTCTCAATTTACTCTACAGTTACACATAACGTTAAAATTGAACCATTATCTTGCTTATATTGACTTATCCATTTATAAATTTCAATCACTCTGACGCATCCCGGTAAAATAAAATAAAATAAAAAACGAAACAAACGGAACCCTAGTTTCTCGATTTTCTAAATATACCCTATCCTATCTGTGCCTTTATCTTCCAATATTTTCTTTCGTTTGAAATCCCTGGGGTGCTTAATTCTCGTGGCTCCAGGGCGGGTCAATGGATCTTCCATTGCTGAAAAGGGCTTTCACTTTCTCTCAGAGAAGAAAGAAATTGCTTATTTGCTTAGCTTTATTTGGTGCTTCCAGTTATGGGGTTTACAAGGTTTATAATTTACCTTCTGTGGTCAAGAAGAGGAAGAGGTTGATCAAACTCTTCGGAGCCCTGGTCTCAATTGTTGACTTGGTCTCTGACTCTGCCGAGATGATGAGTATTGTCTCCAAAGATTTGAAGGAGTTCTTGCAATCTGATTCCGACCAAATTCCCAGAAGTTTAAAGCAATTTTCTAAGATTGCACGGTCGGATGAATTTTCTCAGTCTTTGATTAGGGTTACTGAGGCTATGACGGTGGGAATTTTGAAAGGATATGAGATAACATCTAGAAATGAGAATGAAATGGGAAGTCGTTCAATAAGTTCAAGTTTTAGTGACAGGGTGATGGACAGGGTTTTCTCTACAGCTGGAACTGGCTTTGTGTCGGTTGTGGTTGGTAGTTTTGCCAGGAACTTGGTTTTAGGATTTTACTCAATTGGTGAATCAGTTAATGGGTTCAGTTTAAGCGGTCAGGCTAGGGTGCTTAATTGTGCGGAGGGGTCATCAGATGTGCCCGGATGGTTGAATGCGGTTTGCCATGATAAGTCTAAAGAACTTATAGCTGATTGCATACAGAAGTTTGTGAGCACAGCTGTTGCGGTTTATCTTGACAAGACAATGGATATCAATACTTATGATGAGATTTTCACTGGGTTAACTAATCCCAAGCATCAGAACAATGTGACGAACATATTGGTTTCTGTTTGCAATGGTGCTGTTGAAACACTTGTGAAAACGTCTCACCAAGTTTTGACAACTCCTAGAGGGGATTCTAACACAAGTTCTAGCTCTACGTGTTCAATTATTGATCATACTGAAGGTGCAAGTGAAGCTAAAGATGAATTTATTGAGCAAGAAGTAACTTTAAAACAAATGAAAAGGAGAAGTTCATTGGATGGCATTCAAAGTAATGGATGGGTTGACCAATTGTCGTCTACTTTAGCTGTGCCCAGTAATAGGAAGTTTGTGCTTGATGTGACCGGAAGGGTGACATTTGAGACCATAAGATCTGTTGTGGAGTTTTTGTTGTGGAAATTGTCAGATGGCCTGAAAAGAAGTGTTCATGTAGCTCATGACAAGGTTGTCGATAGGGGACTGCAAGTTATCAGATATGTTGGTGCAAAGTCTTCAGTTATTGTGACCATTTGTCTTGCTCTATATTTACATGTTTTGGATGGCACTAGAGTTCTCTTGCCTGCTTAAATTGGTACCATTTTCAAATATCAATTTATGTCAACAAGAATGAAGAAGGCTTACTATTGGAACATCCAAGGGGAAAGTTCTGTATGTATGTTGTTTCTCTTAATAGGAATGTAGTGCATGAGGTCATTCTACTACATTTTGATGATGGCCATTAGCTCCGGAAAATTATTAGCCTTCTCATAATTTTATTTGTACGATGTGGTAGCTTCAATATTTGTAGAGTTTCTTTATCTTTTATATAAATGAAAAGATCAAAAATTTGACAAGATTCTTATTATATATTAAATCCATAGTCAGTATTTTTAGTGATATGAAGAACGACCTAAATTTGTTTAAACTTGCCTTATAGTTGTTGAGGTAATGATATGTGTCAATTTATTGGCGACAGTTACAGGAAGTTAGGAAAGTTGATTTTGTATATGATAAAGAGAAAATATAAATGGAAGTCAAGTGAATTTGTGTTTAGATGACAAATCTTTTTTAACAAAAACAAATAACTTCCCTGAAAACTTTAGAAGTATTGACAGCCAATGGTATTTCCTTAACCTTGAAGTCTCCTATCCCCTGAAAAATATTGGAGGTCGGTTGGGAAGAGGAGATTTTACAAACACTATATATATATATATATATATATATATATTCTTAGAATATCAGCATCTTAATGCATTGTCTAGATCTTTGGTATAGGGATCAACTTTATATTAGTTGACTCTTGTTTTATTTCCTTATGGTATAGATGCGTATGCTACTGTAACTAAATTTCATTCCTAGATATTTCAGTTAGCTCTGTTTCATCGAATGGAGTGTCAAAACATACCCTTTGGAGGGTGGTGGCACTATACAAACCATCGGCTGCATATAAGCTGTTAGAACATCGCTTGGTTTGCTGCTTCAGCTTTAATCCCTGCAATTCTATATATCAGTTTTCGTTTTCCTCACTTCCTCTACCCTTCTGCCCCATAAAAGGGCTTTTAAAAGCTAAATGCCAGATAGGTGTTGTGAAATGGACCACAAGTACCAGGGTGAAATGCTTCAAGGAATTAGATCACTACTATGGTTCTGCTAAGCAGGTTAAAATCAGAATATGGAAGCATTATGGTTTTGAATGTGAGTTCAAATGCAGGGAACTTTCAAGGACTTATCATTTGATGGAGGTTTTAAGCTTGACGGCTGAGTGTGTATTTTTGCTGAAAATTCAGAAGCAGATAGCTGTTGTTGCTTCACTTGCAAAATTTTCTATTAAGGTGACTGTTACTGTTTGTTAACCTGCAAGCACAAATAAGCTGCCATAGAACCTCTTCCCCCGCCCCGCCCCCACACTTGAGGTGTTTTAAACCATTCACTTGAGGTGTTGAAGGAAACACCTCCGCATCTGTCTACTATTTTGAATGGGTAAGTAATAACTCTAAATTTAATATTGCTTGGTTATCTGAGAATGGAATCATTCAAATCCAGTAATAATTTTTATGCAATTAAAACTGCCAAACTTCTCCGAATTGAGAGGTAGCTTTGGACTGTGCAGCTGGTGGAATCTGTGTGGAATGTATTAACTGGATTCATGCTTTAGGTGCGAGGCGGCTAGTGATAGTTACTATTCCCACTATTTTTAGCTTACATCATCTCAGTATGGGGTTGAAATGAGTCCTCAGAGTGATACTTTTTTTTTTATTTGTTTACAGGGACGTTTGTACTTAATTTATATTTCTGTGTGACCCTGTCTAGCTTTTTGAAATGAAAATGATTTAAGCACCAGTGCACCACTTGTCCATAATTACATTCGATAAATTTATTTAATAGGATATGGGAGTGTGCTTTGAGGCAAGTCAGCACCCATATGTCAAAATGTTTGTTAAGTTTGCATTCATGAATCATGATCATAAAATTTGAATAGAAACGATCATAAGACACAGCTCGCGTTAGTTTTTCGGATTCTTTATTCAAAGGTGTTTCCCCACTTAAACACCTATATGGGTGGATGTGGTGACAAATTTCACAGCCGTGTTACACATTCTTTCCTGCTCTTCCATAATGAAGAGCTGAATTGAATGGACAATTTTCAACTTTATCTGTGCGAGTGCTTGAAGGCTGAAGCTTGCATGTTTACTACTTTTTGACAGGACTGTGATTGACATGGGTTGACCAAATTCCCTTCCGTAGTCCCCCCACTAAAAGCAATTCTCATTGGCTGAAGTGTTTTAACCAAACACAGTCTTTCAGTTTCATCAGACACTTTCTATGCGTTTGCAGGTTTGTCTGTTATGACATGATCAATAATTTGACAAAGTTGGAGATGTTCGTTAAGCAATATCGTTAGGGCTTTTAGGATTTACAATTAAAACGCTGTAATTTTTTTTTTCTCGTATTTTCAAGCCCACTTTGCTCCAAATTTTTGTTTTCGGCAACCACAAAACTCTTTCTCTTACTTGTTTCGTTTTTTGCTGAACCCGAGTTCATAAATCATGAAATTTTGAGATATACTAACATTTTAGTTGATGACTTTCCGAAAGTTTTTATTATACTGAACATAACACATAAACAAACACGAAGAGAGACGGTAGAGTAGATAGCGTAGTTACGGTTTTCTTGGAAAGGATCTTTAATAATTGATATTTCTATTACTTAACACAAGACGGTAAGATCCCATTAAGCACACCAAATCCAATCTATATGTAGCAGAACATTCGGTGCAGACTGTAAAGTAGAGGCACAGACATAACTTTATTACATTATCAACTAGTACTGTACTGATGCTACCAGATTCATATCATTTATTTTGGC
Organism: Boswellia sacra; assembly: GCA_013180625.2. Taxonomy (NCBI): domain Eukaryota; kingdom Viridiplantae; phylum Streptophyta; class Magnoliopsida; order Sapindales; family Burseraceae; genus Boswellia; species Boswellia sacra. Next base: position 72,932 of record SNVD02000067.1, on the reverse strand, counting down.
GAAGACTGAAAGAGTCATGCATCAAACAGGCCAGAGCTCATGGCTTGTGGCTCCGTGTATATATGTAATCCACATGAGCCGCAAGGCTCCTCTTCATCAAGCATTCCTCTTTCCCTATCCCTTCGCAGCTTTCTTCTACCTCATACTTCTCTGCTTCAATCTCCTATATCAATAAAAACCAAACATGAAAAGAGTTCCATAAACCAAACATACATTTACACACACACTGAAGCTGGTATAGCATTTGAAACATTTACTAAAGACAAATATTTTATTAAAATACCAGAAACATGGTCTAAAATTTCAAAAGACCAAGTGATAAATACTGATTATTATTCTGAAAAGTCATCCATTAATAAATTAGGATTTAGAACCGTAGGAATCATGGGAGAATATTGTACCCAGCAAATGGCAGAAAAACAACTGAGAAAAATTGGCTATTTACTTTCTAAAGATTACGTTACACCACAAAATTTTGGGTTACGAAAATACAAAAGGAAAAGAAAGAATTTATGAAGTCATTTAAAAACAGACAAAGGGGTGTGTGTGTGTGTGTGTGTGTGTGTTTTACATATGACAAACTAAATGGTTATGGTTGTACCTCAGCTTGAGTTTCTCCAAGAGAGTGAGCAGTGATAGTAGGCTGTGTACGAGCAGTCGCATAGGTTAACATGAAGGAGAAGAGAAGGACAACGGTGAAAAGGGTGGTTAGCTTAGACATTTTAATTTTGGCTTCACCAGATTGTTGTTTCGGACTTCAGCGCTGTGGAGATACAAGGATATGAATGAGTATGCAAAGATGTATCATTTATAGAGCTCAAACACTCAATAGTGCGCCGTGTCGTACATGTAATTATAATGCAAAGAATGCAAAGAGGGGTTATCACGTAGGTGCGACATTAGCATAAGACGTCTACGTGGCATTATGTGGTACGTTCTGAACCGTCCATCGTAGTACTTTTATATTATAATCTACACCTTTTGTTTCAACCACTAAGTTGAAGACACGTGGAAAATTAACCACATTAAGTGGCCGCTGACGATATACGAAAATGCCAAAGGATTTGATGCGGCCCTCACCCTGAGGAAGTGTACCCTGATGCAAATGCAATCACAACCCTTCCTTAATTAGTTTCCCTGATGTTACAGGATCAGGAATAGATAAATGCTAAATCTCTTTTTCTGTGTTCATTATCTGTGTCAATATTCAAGATTTGCCAACCATTGACACCTCTCATTCAACTCACTCCTACCTTGCATATATTTTATAGAACGGGATATTTTGATTTAACTTAAAATTAGACTTAAATTTATGGTCATTTATCTCACCTAATTAATAATTGAGATTTAAAAATTAAAAACTTATATTTAATGATGACAATTCATTAATGATATCAACCATTAAAAATGTGAAATTAATTATTAGAAATTCTAATTTTAAGTTAAAGTAACATATCCTGTATTTTATATAATTATCATATTTATTATGAGTATAAAGGTATATCTTTTACATATAATATTATCAATAATGTTAGACATATAATCTAAAGTCTACAAACTGATATGACAGTTTAAGTAACAAAATCTTATTAAAAATGTAACTTCCCTCTTTTATTTTTTCTCCTTTAATGAATTTTTGTCACTTAACATGTTGTAAACTTTTTGTTGTATTTAAATGGTAAGTTTAGCACTACTATAATATTATTACAGTGAGAACATGATCAAAATATCTCTTTTAATCAGATGAAAACTGAATCAGATTTTGCATTTATTTTCTTATTAAATGATTTTAGTACAAGATTTTTCATTTATTTTCTCATTAAATGATTTTAGTAGTTGTTTGATAGCACATTATCCGAACGTGATTTATTTAATTTTGAAAGGTAAGGCCACCTACCACTCTCGCTATTTATCATTGTGCACATCCTGACAGGCACTCTATATTCAAGTATCTAAAATAATGCATAAAAAAATGAAATAGTAGTCAAAGTAAAACTTCAAGAAGGAACAAAAAAAGTTTTTGCATTCCTCAATTCTCCATCTCTCTTTAGTCAGTCAAAATCGCAGTCGTATACAGATACGTTTCACCTAAAGAAAGGAAAAAAGTTATAAGAGAACAAATTGGAAGGGACTAGGAACCGGAGATCCTTCATTGAAATGTTTAATGCATGTTGCTGATCTTATTTTAAGTCACCATGACATATTTGTTTTCGATTTACCATTCGTATTGAGGAGACAGACGAATATTATGGCACGTAATTTCCAGTCATGGCCGCCAGTGCCTGTCATCTAATAACTGAGTTTCTCAGGCAAAAGCCCATTTTAATGAAGCCCAAAATCACTTTTCACAATATGAGATAGGCTCGAGGAGGCACCAATGGGTTTTTGTGTGAATTTGCCGACTTTCTTACACAACAGCCCATTTCTTCATGTTCCCCTGTTCGTTTATGAATCCAAATCCTGTTTTTTATGCTGCACATTTTTTAATATAATTTACATTCAATCTTAATCACATATCCTTTGTTAGAAAGAGTCAAGAAAATGCTCTGTTGGTTTATGAATCCAAATCTCATTTTCTGTGCTACATATTTTTCAATATAATTTACATTCAATCTCAACCACGTATCATTTTCAAAATTTAAAATAATTTAAAATCAACCACATATTCCTAAATTCAATTGAAAATAAAAATACCGGATTTATAAACGAACACACCCGAAATTGCGCAGCAAGTAGAATATAATGGAGGAACATTATACCTTTTCTAGGTTGTTCAATGAATCAATATAATATCTCTTTCTTCCTGAGCACCATTATGTAAGCCCTTCCTTTTGTAATTCCTCGAAGAGCTTTTAACTCTTACAAATTAAACAATGAAAGTGCCACTGAAATTAAAATAATAGCGAATTGAAGACCAATAATTTGCACCAACAGTAGCAAATATACAGAGCTAGTGGAAGAACAGAGAACCATTAACTAGGTTTCACGCATGCCACCTCCTACAGGAAATGGTTTCCTTCTTTAATTTCCACCCTAGCTAGATAGTCTATATATATTCTAACTTAACTTGATCCAAATTCGGTAGCAAACTTTACAATTAATGCTTCTTTTTTACAATTTGAAGAGGAAATGGCCCCTCTTCAACATGCTACTACCTACTTTACTACCTCGCAACTTCAAAATTTAATTTGCAGTATCACTATATCAAACTTTCACTTTCACTTTCGACAAAATCTGTTGCTGCACAGTCTTATATTTGACTGCAAACATATTCAGAACCCCACAAAGCAAACAGATGAGCAATCAAGGAAACATTTCCTTGATCCAAAAAAGATATCAAACGTGCAGCCGTCTACAACCAAATCCTTTTATAAATACATATCAATACATATATGAATTAGTCAGTTGATTAATTGATTCAATTAAAGATTAACATTTTCTAAAAATTATAAAAAAAAAGTTATTGTATGGGGTGGACTCTAGAGTCAAGAGTGGATTTGTTAGATGAGTGTAACGATGGGGTCAGGCGAGTGGGTAACCTATGATGAGACGCACCGTCATCACCTTTGGGTCTCATCATGCTCTTCATTTCTTCTTAATTTAATTATACTCCCACTCTCGTTCCTCATTCATCTTCTCCATTACAAGCATTATTTTCATATCTTTACGTGTCTATCTAGTCATATATATAAAAAATACATTTCTTACGTATTTCATTAAGATATTCATATCTTTTTTGTGAGTGCTTGATGCCTCCATGGCTTTACGCTTGCTCCTCATCCTTCTATTTGACAATAGTGCCCCCATCAGCCTCATATTTCTGTGAAAATAATTAGATTTAGATGGTAAAACTAGTCCAGAAAGGGAATTCGGTTTAAAGAAAGAAATTGATGTGAAAGGAGAAATGATTGTCAACCACGGTGGCCATGCACGCCGGGCCCTTCTCTCATGCCATTCGCAATCGAGTCTATCCTGTGGGGTGCTGTGGGGTAATCCATTAACTGCAATTTGTATTTTGAGTTCTTTACATTACTATAAAAAAAAAATAGTACGTGTCATCATTAAATTGGTAAATTTGTTAAGGAAGTTTGGTTACAATGAAATATTTATAAAATTGATTGGTGCTTTTAGAAACTTTGTATAAGACATATATGGGCTTCGTAATGACCTTGGTGCCCCAATCAATCTGGTAAGGACATGAAATAGAATCAATTTTAAATGTCACATTCCAGAGATTCCAGATTCGTAATTTCGGCAAATCCTCAAGGGTATTTATTGTAATTGGACTTGTAATGATTAAAAACCTTAATAAAATTATTCGCACAAGAGCAACATAACAAAGGACAGCTTGAAGCCTCTAAACCTCTCTCTTCTCTGTGGCAACTACAACTACTACTAGTATAATCAATTCAATTCAGTTTCATGGCAGCCACAACCTCCACTAGTTGTTCTGGTTTGTTCAGCTTTCGATCAAATACGGAGGAGTCAAAAATCCGGAGCTCATCGAGCCATGGCTCACCCGCTGGGTGCGGAAAGCTTGATGGGGTGGCCATGTGGTTCATCAATGGTGTTGCAACAGCGTTTTTTGCATCTCTAGAACGTTGCTCGTGCATCCGAATTGCCACTGAAGACGATGGAGAGGACAACGACGTGCCCTTGATTCAAAATGATGGGAATGTGAGGCATGATGGTGGAAGTGGCACCACTAGCAGAAGAAGGACAGGCAAAGGAAAAAATAAGGGAGATCAAGCATTTGTCTATCAGGAATAGTATCATGTACTTGTTTTGGTAAGTAATTAAAATGTTATGGGGCTTTCTTTGCAGCTGTGAAGTTTGACAATTATGGTTCTGGGAGAGTATTGGGAATGGATGAAAGAAGACGAGTACTTGTTTTTACTTGGCTTGAATGAATATGTGATAAATATGATAAAATCAATGCAAAAAATAATTTCATTTTATGTTTCTGTGCGTGGCTTCATTTTATTTTTTCTTATAATTCAACTTTTATGCACAAGATCATTTCCATATTGAGTTGTATGCATGCATTTTGATTCATATATATATTTTTCGTATATTTATCTACAGATTCATGGCGTTCCTGGCTCAGTTACTATATATAAAAGAGGACGTATATATGTCCATGGATCACATGCTGTGTACATGGGTTGCTCTTCACTTAAGATGAAAATTTGCCCAGAATCCTGGAATTAAGTATACATGAAGTTAATTTTGCAGTTATTTTTGGTCTTCTTCTTCATTCTGTTATTCTATATCAGTGTATAAATTCCTGAAGATCAAGGTGTATGCACATAATCTTGCTAAAGTTATGTAAGATTCGGTTAACCTGAATGAATATCTTCAGTGACTCAATGCTGTATATGTAACAGACAAATCTCAGGATAAATTCTGGGGTAGGGTTGAGCTTGGACTAATATTCCAAAATATTTCTGCAAAATCCAAGAAAGACATTTCTGTGATATTATAAGCGTTTTTACCATCCTTTCTTCTTATTGTGTGATGAAATTGGCATTATCCTACTCATCTAGCTCGTAGACATCTTGATGTTTAACCCAATTGCTCTGGCTTTTGAGCGCGGTTGGTGGCTAACCCATAACATTAGTCAGCGTGTGGTACCCTGATAGATTATTAGACGTTAAAATTTTTCAAGAAAAGGTAAAGTTGAAGTAGCACTAAAGGTGCTTTAGATATTTAAAATTGCTTTTCTATATGATTTTGAATGATGTTGTCATTTCTGTTACCATCATCATGTTGTTTGCAGCTGGCCAAAGCTTCTTTTGCTTTGTTTTATTTATCTTTTCTCTCCCATAATCCATCACGGCAAGGAATCCAAAGATATTTAACGAGCTTAAACAAAAACAACTGGAGGACAAAAACAAAAAATCTATAAATATTAGTACTTATCTTTGCTAATATCTAAATATCCCCTGTTTAAAAAAATTCAAATGATGGGTCAAACCTAATCCAACATTTTGCTGCTTATAATTGGCTTTTCTGCTCCAACTTGATTATTTACAGCGATGATTTTGACCATCATCTTTTCTTCTCCAATAGAGGCTTTAAATTGGTAGAAATAATCAGGTGGTACCTTCCACAGAATAATACTATGAAATATTTGCAGCTTTTGCATTGCTGTGCAGAAAATTATTATTGCTTTTCCTCTTATATAGATGGAACATATCTGATATGACCTTGGAGGGCTTTCATTATTAGTCCTCCAGCCATCATCATTCATCAACTTACCTTAACGATTAGTTGCTCCAGAATAAAGTAAATAAATAATAGTAATAATAATAATAAAAAAGCATACTAGAGTGCATTTAAGCTTTTAAGTATGATGTTGGCTACAATTCTTAGGTTGACTTACTGGTATGCAGTGTTAGTTTCGGGCTTTGAAGATCAATAATTCTGAACATAGTGAATTTATATATTTATTTTACTTTTATCAATTCAATAATATTTTATATAAAGTTGGTTATTTATGTAATCCTACTATCAGAAAATACATTTTACCAGCCCGTGACTTTAATTTTTTTAATTAAATGATGAAAATAAAGTTTATCATCTCAAAATAATAATTTCCCTTCGAATACTTTTTTAATATAGTTTCAATTGGGTTGGCTTTGAGAGAAGTGCTTGGGCCGAAAAGGGCCCAAAATTACGCCCTTATAAATCTAGGAGTCAGTTATCATTTGACTGACCGTTGAGCTGGCAGTTATCGAAGTGCAATTTTAAAATGAATAACAAACTCACGAGCTAGCACACAGTGGCCCTCACTTGACACGTATTCTGAAGTGCCATCCACGGTCGAGATCGGTTTTCCTCCTGATCACCAACCATCTGCGTGACCCTAATGGACACATGTCCCTTATCGAACCTAGTGCTATCATATCCTTGTGCACGAAAACACATGCAACAGCAATCTCTCAGAAGTCCAAACTAACGTCTCTTAATTGAAGACGCGTTTGACGATAAAAGGAGTAAGTTACCGTAACGCAGCATCAGATCACACAACTCTCGCGCCAGTTTTTACCACTAAAACCCTAGACTTGATTAACATCAATATTCCGCAAAGATTCAAATCAACGGCCAGGAAAGTACCAAAATGCTTGGTGATCAAGAAGAAACACCTTCCAGGTATTCAGATTTTCACCTTCACTGCAATTAGGTTTTATCTTTTCAAAATGCTGAATCAATTCTTTATTCTGTCAATGTTCTGAAACTTAAATTTGTATTCATGATCATTCTTAGTTTAGTTGATCAATTTAACTACTCACTGTAGTTTAATTGCTGTTAGTGAATTTTAGTTGGTTGCTTAAATTTCTTAAGAGAATGGTTGCGTATTGAAATGAAATGTTTGTATTGGTAGGAGTGAATTATTAAGTATGGTGAGAAAGCATTCGAACTTGTTGGGGAAAACCGTGGTAGAAGAGCAAGATTCAAGAGATGTTGAAATGGATTCTGGATTTTGGCATGATGTTTTTGATTTGTACTTTATCCGTGGTAAGGAGTCTAGAGGAAAACAGGATGATGATCTCTTGTTCTTCGTCAGGAAAATGGTATGCCATTGATCTGCATGAATTCGTGTTTGATTTTTAACTTCATTTTCTTACTAAATTTTGTTAAATGATGCCGGTATAGGGTTTGCATGGATATGGTTTCAATGATAATGCGGAAGATCTGCCTTCTTACTTTGTACGCAGGTGGGCACCTAAGGTAAAAGAAGCATGAAAACTGGATAACTTTTATGTATGTTGCTTAATTATGTCTCCATTTTAGTTACATTTATGTTTTGTTTTAATGTTTTATCATTTTAATACTTATATTTTGGACTTGAGTTTATCAGTTGCTCTTTTAGCTTTATAGTTATGGGGCTTTTAGAAAAAGTCAATTGGATTGAAGTGTTTGCTCTGGGAGCATATTATCTTTTTGTACTATTGCAAGAGCTCTTTTTATTTTATTTAAATAAAATATCTGAAACAAAAATGAATTAAAAAAGTTGTGAATGTGCAATATCTTCAGTCAGGAACTATAGACTTAGCAATATAGGGTGCAACTTACTATTTCTACATTTTCTTTGTTGTGCTTTGGCATACCTATAAAAGCTTCTCACTAAGTTACTATATTGAGTCTAAAGGCAAAATTTTCTTACCATACACTAGGAATGACTTTTTTTTTCATGTGTCTTTTTCATCTCATCAGTATTTATTTTACTATTGGCTTACGTAATCTGTGTTCTTTACTTCTTTACATTGCCAAGCAGTTGGATAATTTACTTGGCCAGAACTCAACAGAGGTAGATTGGAGGCGCTCATTTTATTTGAACATGATTGCTCACACTTCATTCGCAGTAACGGTGGCAATTTGCAGGTAACTTCTTTTTTGCTTTTTCTTGTGTCACTTTTAAGCTTCATCTTGTAAGATTCATCAATAATCTTCTGCTTCCAACCTCTGTGTGTCTTTGCACTTTGCATCTTATTATTCATAGGCAGTATAGTGGTGTACAAATTGTCTGCATATGATTACGGGACTTATATTTTTAGTTTGGATAATGCTACATAATTTTAAAAGCCTGGTTGCATCTAATTGTTAATTCGTATCCTAACGTGGTTTCAAGTGCTTAAGAGGACACATTTGGAGATCCACTGCATTTTTTTATTATCTGCAGTTAACCTGTTGAAATTTTATGCCTCTGCAAGTTATATGTATGCCGTGACTCTGGTTGCTTTGATTTTATCCTGATTGGAGGCATGTATTCTGGAAGAGAAAAAATCTTTCGCTCTTTGCATCGTCCTTGCACTGTGGTGCATTTTCATGCTGTTGCAATTACAAGATAATTAATACTTTCAGCCATGGTAGCTGTTTCTTTTCCTTTTTTTTCATAGCATGTTCTCAATGTTTTGGATATCAGACCATATATATTTTAATTTTTTATAGGTAAAATTACTGGTTACATACTACCTCTTTGTTATTATGTGGGTCATTGTATTTGACAGCTCCACTTTTATGGCCGTTTCTTTCCAGAACTGTATTTCAGCTTCTGGATGCAATAGATCTATCCTGATTTCTTGATGTTGGTTCAGTATTCTTATTTGCTATTTATTGTCCATCATAATACTTCGGATAAGAAGAGACATTTTTGTTTGTTGTATTTTCTTTCTTAGTCATCAGGTCCTTCAAAATCATCAAGCTGGGCATAATACACCGTTATCTCCTATATACAAGGTACCTGCAGCTTCATTTGTCCCAAATATTGTTTTAAAGGAATCGGGAGAATAGATTTTCTCTGATTATCTATATATTTCCTCGTGCCTAACTTTTGAAATTTTCATGAAAGTCTTAGAAGTGTTTTTTATTTTTAATTTTTGTGGTTGGGGGTAAATCTTCTTGAATATCCAGCTGAAGGAAAAGGAAAATATGATGTTATAATGAACATGAATTAAGTATATGAATTAGCATTCCTGCTCATTAATCACTGGTAAAGTCGAACAGAAGCAAGCTTGAATATTGTGTGCGAAGTTTTTGCTTATGTGCAAGGTGTATTTTATCTATTATTACTTCTTTTCTTGTTACTTTAAATGATTCTGGATGTTCCTACCTTAAATATCACTATTAGACTCTTTCCCATGAGTGGACTTGACATAGTATGAAAGAAAGACTGAGAGCTCTTTTGTTCAAAGAATGAAAAATCTCATATTTTATTTTATTTATTTTTATAACCTAGAAATCCCTCGTCTTTTCATATTTTATTATTCAGATTACATTATAAAGCAAATTTGACGTATGTTTGGATCCCCATGCTGAGCCTGTTGACTATTTCAGCCATATACTGGAGAGGATGTGTTAGATTTTATGTACTATAATTGGGGCCTCTTTTATAAGCTTAAACTTTGGGATTAATAATTATTCAATAAACATCAAAGGACTAACCACACAACTTAGATGGCCCTAAATATCATTACATATAGGCTATTCCTGTTATAGTTTAATGGGAATTCGTCTATCCCATCACTTGGTTAATTCAATAAGTGTTAGGCCACCCCTCTGCCTGTGAATATCCAAATTCCTTGGTTCAAGGGAATCATATTTGAGATTTCTTATGCACAAATGACATGTATTCTTTCTTTTACCATATTTAGCTGGGAAATTCAGTTCCTGCTGGAGAGAGTATTATTGGTGTAGTTACAAGTTTTCTATATGAATGATCCTTCCCATGATCTCTTCCTATCTGGACAAGGTCTTGAATGGGGTTGGAGTTGGGGTTGGTTCTCATGTGATAGACCCCCAATTCGGTTTACATACTCCAGGCACAACAAACAGTCCTAGACTAAGAGGGGCAGGGTTGTGAAAATGAGGGAGTAGTAGGTCCTTTCTTTTTGTGTTTTATCATTTTTGTTTGGTTGCAAGGCTCGAAGTTTGTTAACATGCCTTGGATGGAGTGCATAGTTAGTTAGGGAGAGTAAGAGAGCGAATCGAGGGGGGAAAGGCATTCTATCATTTTGTGAAAAAATTGTAGAGCTTGTCTCTTAGGGAGGGCTAGCAGACCTCTCAAACTGTCTGCTCACTCTCCATACTACTTTTTTATTCTTTTATTTTTTATTTTCCAGAAGCTATCTTTCATTCTGAATGCTATTTTATAAAATAATCTTAAAGTTTGTCTTAAAGAGGAGATTTTGTAATTGCTTTTTTGTGATAGAGTAACTTTCTTTCTCTTGCAAAATGTAGTAGGCTTGGTAAATTAATTTTCTGTTGTGGCCTATGGCATCTGCAGGTTGTAAAGACTGTTTATGCATCCCCAAGCCGTGTAAATTTTCATTTGGACTCAAAGAAGGTGAATTTAAGTATTTCCGTCAAAATGTGATCTCATGCAATTTATCCAATTTTTGACACTGTGACTTATGTGCATTCAGGAAGTAGAGACGATACCTGCCTATCCAGATATCTGTTTTGCAGTAGATGACTTTGACTCCACTTTTGATGCAGTGGTAAGCAGGTCCTGGACAGGTGCTTGAACATGCGTCTGTTTTTCCAAATCTAAGCTACGTCTAGTTTCCATAGTAATTGATCTTCATACTTCTTATGTCAGATAAAAGTTAATATTTTTCAATAAATATTAGCTTCTATTATGCTTTTTCGGTTTTAGCAGTGCCAGCTGAAAAGGCCTTGGGCTTATAGCAAGATGTGTTCTAGGTTACTTACTATGTTTAATGGTGAGAAATAGACTGAATTTATTCACCAAGTTCTACTAGAAACTACATTAGCTGTTAATATGTGCATCTCTGAGATGCTATGTATAAGATCCAAATAAACAAACCAGATGTATACTCTTATAATTTTAAGCACTTGACTTTAAGGAGCAGTGTGGAGTGTACAATGTTATTATTTGTCAACATGTTTACAGTTACCATATTCTGAAATGGTTACCCCCCCAATTCATGCAGGTCTTGTCAGATACAGACCACTGTTACTGTGTGCTTCTCAATGCACATGATGGAGCAGCATTTCCTGGTGACAAAGAGTCACATGATAGCAGTTCTAGTAATAACTTACCTCTGACAATTGATACTAATTCTGGAATGACAAAAAATACGAAGGTGCAGATCAAGTTGATTTTACTCTATTGGATGTTTGTAGAAATACTACTTGGCTACATAAGACACATTCAAGTTGACTTGCTGGAATTTGTTTGCAGCTTACTCTTTTCTCTGGATTTGTCAGCTATCAAATGGTTCGAGAAGCATATGATGGTAAATTTTCCTAAAACTCTCTGAATGAATTTTGTCATTTTTTTTAAATCACCGGATATGTTGCCTGGCTTATCATAAATTGACTTTTATGTTGAATGACACAAGCTTATCTTTGTGCTTTTTGCCATAAATATGTTTGCACAAGTTCACTTGGTGGGTAAAAATGAAAAGAAAATTAAGGAATTTTTAACACGTATCCAATAACTTTATGATAAGTTGTATGTATTTGGTTGTACATTTAGAGTTATTCCATATATAAAATTCATTCGTAATTATGGCTTTAAATTAGAGTTTGCATTCACAAAATGAACTTTGTAATCGGCTCTTGCTCAACTGTTATGCTTTTCATGGAGGTAATAAAACTTGATGCCAGGCATCTGATTTTGCTCGTTTAGTTCTCATCTTCTCTCTCTTATTGCTATAGCTGGCAAGTCTCGTTTTGGAAGTCTTCTTTCGCTTGGAAATTCCCCTGGAAAAACAGACAGACTCTACATGAAAGGCCCTGGAGGACGTGGGGAAGTTGAGGTAGCTGTGTCCGGTGTAGCAGGCAAGTAAAAAGTTTGTTTGTTTTGATTATAGGTGTTGTCCAGCGTTCACTTGTTTTATGCTTTGATGCTATAGATGAAATGTTGCAGTAGGTCTATTGTCGCCAATGTTTGTTAACAAGTATTGAGGCAGACAAATCAAATAATTGCAAATTGATCGATTCATCACAAACTTTTGCCAAGTAACAACTGACTAGTTGCTTGCTACCCAACAATGTTGTAGAAGTGCCTGTAGCAACAAACTATTAGTTTGAAGCATGGGTCAATATTTTCCTCTTCTCAGAAAGGCATTTTTTCCCCTTCTTTTGTGGCAGTATTGGACCTCTTGGTTTCCTGGCCCAAAAACAAAAAGAGAGAGGGACGCCTGGTTGCTTGTGCGAAGTAAATGTTAAATTGTCTAATGACATCTTAATGGTGGTTGATTGTGTAAAATAAATGTTATATTGAGTACTCATGACTGAATGTTATATGTAAAGATTGCGCAAACACTGAATATCTGTAACTACGTCAGATCAAAGCCAGCAGGATTCAGGCCCCTTCTCACCAGTTGTTTCAAAGAGAGGATTTGGGATTGGCTCAATTGTACGTAAAGCAGCATCTGTTGCATCTGTGGCAGCCAAGCACGCCTATGCAGCAGCTGCTGCTTCCCCTACTGCTGATCAGGAGATGATACCGCTGAAATGTTGCTTAATGTCTATATCATTGCCCTGGGAAAATATTGCTTATGATCTTTTGTTTAAGGTAAGATCATCACTCCATGGAAGCTAATTATCGACATATTAACCTTTTGGCTAATGGTATTTCATAGTGTTGCTTTCAGATCCTATAATTGGCTAAATTGATGCTTTAGACATATGATTATGTGGCTCTAGCAGTCATCTTTTATCTTTGTTTTCTATGGGATGATATGATGGGTTGCTTTTCTTAGTCATGCAATTCATGTGGATGAGTACTAATCCTTCGTGACCTTGATTCTCAAATTCAGGGAAGTCCTCCAGTGAACTTGTGATTCTCTTATATCATCTATTACTGAAAATTGCAAAGCAGTCGAGTCACCTTCTGCAAGAGAAAAACATGGAAGAGACGTATTTTAAAAAAAGACTTGCAACTTTCCACATTGCGAGGAAGGAGATTAGTCGGTAACCTAAATTGTATATGAAAATCTCTCCCTCTCGGCAGTTTTGGTGTCTATTGAGTGTCCATGGGGCGTATGTTATAAATTTATGTTGTATATTTGTATATAAAAAAACGCAAATTGTAGTAAATACATCAGTTTCAACTTTCAGTTTTTTGGAGCTTTTGACATTCTTCTTATGGGCCATAATCAATTATACCCAATGTCAGATGCCTGAGAAACCTGTTCAGTTTGTAAGAAACTCTGACACTATGCGACTGACAATAACAATTGCGCTGTATCTTCTCTTCCATCTTTCTTTTGCTAATCAGTAACAATATGTAACGTGTACCTGTTCTCTTCTTTTGCCACACTCTCCACGTAGAGGAATGGAGAAACCACGAGTGAAAGAAGATCTAACACTGTGTGACCCCACTCTCCACAGCAGTAGCTGCAAAGTGCTAACATTATGAGAAAATGATCAGATTAATTTTCCTTCCGAAAATATTAACTTCAATACGAAAGCTTAGTTAAGCGATTTATCTATAATTAGTACGATGTATAAAACTGCGTGTCGAAGAAAAGCCAAAAAAAGATTAAAGATGCAATCAGAATCCAAAAGTGATAAAGCCAAATACCGTGATAAAATACTACATACAAGATTCCACATTGTTCTATCAAAAATTACTAACATTTCAAAATCAAAGAGTTTTACAAATTAAAAGAAAACATGACAAGGCAGAGGAGATTTAATATAAATATCATGTATTCAAACAATAAAATTACCAAAACAATTCTATCATCTTAATAGAAAACTGGTTACATATCAGATAAGTTAATGATTCTTGTAATATTAATTTCAGCTAAAAGTAATAAATCAACTATAACTTCGTACTAAATTGCTTCGGAAAAAGAAAATAAAAGTCGGGCGGTATCGGGGACCATTAATTCCTGGCAATTCTGGTTGCTAGAACGATCACAAAAAGCAAGACACATGTAAGAAGCAATCTAACTCTTAGCTTATCTTAATTAGCTTTTTTCCTTAGGGTGAGGAGGGGTCCTTCCATCTTGTGTGTAAATGCATATAAATTGTAATAAGATTAATGCTACTCTTATAAACTACTTATACAAATTCACCCATACAAACTGACATGGTATAATGTGATTTGATAAATAAATGCAGTGATTTGATAAATATATATTAATAATAAATGACATTAATTAACATAGGTGATGTGACGATCATATAGGGATACCACATGAGTTTGTATAAATAATTTGTATGAGTAGCATTACTCTTGTAATAATGACAAGATATATCTCGTACAATTTTTTTAGGAAATCCAGTGCAAAACCTCAATTGACATGATCAATGGTTAAAATTGTAGGCATATTGGTGTGTGAATCAATTGTTGCAGCGAGGAATGACAAAACAAAAGGAAACTCTCGTGAGTTGCTTAAACAAATGTAAGCATTAGATGATATAAAGAGGAAAAAGCAGGCATTTAGTGTAGCTAATTGAAATGTATTGAGCTTAGTGGCAGCACATGAAGCCAACTTCTAAATTAAACACACGGAAACTGAAAGTAGGCAGACGTCACTTTAATTTTTGTCGTCAATTAAAGTTAAATTACTGTAGAACGTGTGCATGTTAGCCTCCACTATAGGGCTATAGAGCCTTTTAATTAGAGACCTAACATGCCCTTAACGAAACTAACTTCCAACGAAGAAAACTACCAATACCCACCTCCAACCTTTCAAAAACAATCCAATAATTCATCCTCATATGTCGTGTGCATGGAATATGTGCATATTGTGTACATGCCATGCAATTTTCGATCCATTTAAGACAATAATATTATCCAATAAGTGTGGTATCCTCGCTGGCCCTGAAGCTGGATTAATGTGCTTGCTTAATATTTAGTATTCACCTGGGATACCACTTAATTAAAAAAAAAATGTTAATTAAGCAAAGGAATAAATTAACACATTCTAAATTCGAATCATCTGTCTTTTTCGTTTGAGTCAACAAATTAACCAACACTTCACCGACAAAGTCCACGTAACCTAAAATAATTTGCAGTGAGGGTTCCGGATTAAAACAATTATACCACCAACTTTATGAAAGAGGATCATATATTCATAAACTGCGTACCCCATACGACTTTGTGATAACCATTATAAGCCTATCTTGCCTTTTATTCATTTTTGTTTGATTCTTCGTGATTAAGTTAAGGCTTAAGCTAACCTAACCTTCTCGTCCCCCTTTCAGGCCCCCACGTAAAGCAGAGATCAGAATAACACCCCCACCACTTTACAAATGAGAAAAAAAAAACTTAAAAAAATTGTAAATTAGCTTTAGCTTCAAATCTATAATTTATTTACTTTTCTTAGACAAATGTGCCCTCACCCTTCCAAAGTCTTTTGCTTGGAGGGACCCATCAACTTCTTTTTGCTTCTATAAATACTAATACCTCACACTGCATTCTTCCCTTTTCCCCTCTTTTCCTCCCTCCGGTTTAGTTTTAAACCGCTCTTAGTTTCTTTCTAGTTTTGCTGGTTCACTGTGAACCCCTTCTTGTTCTTGCTCTTCTTGTTTCATTACTTCCTCAGCTCATTCGATCATTATCAATGTTCCTTTCTGAAGAAGGGCTGCAATTCCAATTACCGGTCTTTGAAACCGGGTTCACTGCCAATGAGATTGAAGAACTGTTGTCTCTGTTACAATCAGAAGACTCGGTTAGCCCGAACTCCGGTTCGGAGGGTTCAAGCCGGGCTGTTTACACTGTTGACGAGCGGAAGAAAAGGCGTATGATATCAAACCGGGAGTCTGCCAGAAGGTCCCGCTGGCGAAAGAAGAGACATTTGGAGAACCTGACCAACGAGGTGAACCGGTTGAAAGCAGAGAACCGAGAGCTAAAGAGCCAGTTAAGCTTTGTTTTAAACAAGAATCACTTAATATGGAGAGAGAATGAGCGGTTAACGTCTGAGTACATAGCTCTATGGTCCAGACTCTCGGATCTATGCCAGATTATAGGCGCCATGCACTCACAATAATCATAGTTAACCTTAACTTTACCAACTATTAAGCTCATGATCAATAAAAGCTAGCTCTGATATTAAACCAAAGAAGTTAGAGCTCTCTCTCTCTATCTCTCCCTCTCTACATATATATATAGCTCTCTACATGTAGGACCAAAGAGTCAGATGGCCGCATTTGCCTGCTCGTTCAAAAGTCAAAATTGTTTTCCAATGGCTTCGAATTCGACAAACCACAAGTTGTTATTCCGTGTAAAAATTTTGTAGTCTGCTTTTGGTCTTCTTCAAGACTTCTGCTTTTTTAAGCAGCTGCTTTTTACGTGTCTTGCTTGCTAGTGATAACGAGGTTTTATAGTGCATGTAGGGAGCTCCAGATAGTGATATCCCTGTTCTAGTGTAGTGTCATGAGCAGCAGCAGCAGCATCAGTTGCAGTTCAACTATGAAGAATACGATCCATGTAAATAATGTCTCTCTCTCTCTCTCTCTCTCTCTCTCTCTCTCTCTCGAGTGTGCCAATCAGTGAAATATGCGATTGTTGGTCCTTTAAGAATAATTATTTATTCTATTTGTATGTACATGACGAAGCAAAGCTAGAGTGATATAGGCTGTCAAAGAGTCAAGAAAGTGCTACCCAATATCTTTTCGCTCTCCAAAGAAAAAACGACATAGACTAAAGAATACAAATTCCTGAAAGCACGTGGGGTCTTCCACGTTGTAACGTTTTTTAAGCTTTGGCCCCAGAAATCATTCCAAGATTCACGTGACAGTAACTTGATGCGACTTGAATTATCGTTAATCCTTTATCTTACAACGTAAAAATTCTATCGAAGCCATCTATTATCTACATATTAATTACACCAAGTAAATTGTGCAGTGCCATGCATATACAAACATATACCCAATCAACCTGTTGCACTTAGCCCTCACTCACACTGAAAGTGATCACAGCAGCTGCGGAAAAATCAAACTTTTAGAAAACTAATAACTTTTGGGCATCTACTTAATTACAACCATCAGTTACAAATCAGCAGTCAGCACATGGGTTCAAGTTTCTATGTGTTATGCATATGGTCACCAATCACCATGTAATTACTAGATTTAGATGGCGAAAAGTTCTCAGACAAGCATACTCTTTAACGTATATATTAGAAAACAATTAATGTTGAGGATTATCTATTTTCAAGTATCCGCACTGCACAAATACGATCCAAGAGAGCTCCACTCACTGAGACAAATTCATTGCCAGCTAATTATGAAGAATAACTTAATTGTCTGATCATGTCCAGAACAGTCATACTTTTGTTTGAAAAAGCTGGGGAATTTCACGTGGATATGGCAGTACTGGATCATCAGTATGGTATCTTTTCTTTTACAGCGACAAACAGAATCGTGATAGCGAGTTGCAACCACTGTAAAATTGTAAATAATGTTATTTTATGCACCATCAGAAGATCGATAGATTAGTGAAAAGTGGAGAACTGCGGCGTTGATTTGGGTTTGATTTGGTCATAACCAGCATTTTTCATCTACAGACAATTTTACCCGTAAATGGCAATTTAATTATAAACGGGTAGTACATTTCATAGGCACTTATAATTTTAATATTAGTACTAGACTTATAACCTACATATAATCAAAATTCTATAATTTAATTTGACAGCCTACATAATAAAAAATTTATTGGAAGAGAAAAAATAAAAAAGAATGAGAAAATTTACATCCTATTATTTGAGTTGTATATATAGGTTGTAAATCTAGCATTACTGTAATTTTAAAAATGATAATTCAAGGATCGTAAATTTCAGTTTAGGAAATCACTATTTATAGTTTTTTAATCAATTGAACATTCCTTCAAGAACATTTTAACAATAAATCTGTGTTGTGCACATATGCGTAGACCCAACAAAATCAGTTAAAACAAATCCACTAATGCTCATGAGAAGATACGTTGTTGACATTTGTAAGAGTATCGGAGAGTTCTTTAATTTTTCGTCAAAGATCCTAGGATATTAGCTAATCTATACTAAACGAATTTACGAACGTTGTGATACACCAATCAAACCTTAAATTCATAATTTAATTTCGTCAGGTTTTGGTGGAAAAAACAGTTCAGGGAATTTAGGGTATAAACTGTCAATATAATTGATAGAAATTAAGCATCACTTGCCAAATTAATTGGAATAGAAGAAACGTAAGCTGTATTTTTCTGAACAGCAGTTTTATAAATATCTGGCAGCTGATGTGAAATTAATTTGAACGTCGTTGGCATAGATGCCAAACCAAAAAATCCTTAAAGTAAATCTATTTAGCACGTGCATAGATCTTTGCATCTTCAAATATTATATGACATATTTTAACTAAAAGTTGAACTTAGTCAAATTAAAGGCTGAAAAAGTTGGTAGAATTTCATAGCAAAGAAGAAATTAATCCTCATCGCTACCTATCACAGCTTGCTAGCCAGGGGGAAGAGATTATGATTATACAATTACATACAACCAAGAAGGCTGAATATTGACCTCTAGAGACTGAATGGGGGCATTCCGCGCAGCCTCTAATTCGACCACACATATGATATTAATATATAATTAATACATGATTATTGATGAAGCAGTCCTAGCTAATGATTATCGTCTGGAACGTTCTAATTGTTCTTAAGAGTTGAAACGTGTCGATGTTAAATGGAAGCTAGGAAGTGAGCACAAAGAAGGAAAAGAATCGTGAAAAAGAGACTCAACTATCGAATTTTGTAGCTTTCAACGAATCCAACTCAACAGTGTAACACATAAAACCACATGCGGGTCAAAAAGCAAGAAGAGGTAGTCTTCTATCCTTCCTTCTTTTATAATATTTTTCTATTTCTTAATTTGCCACTGATTTAGCAAGTAGCCCATAGGTCAATCATGGTGTAATAAATAATTATATTTCTTGAAGTAATTAATTTTGCTTAATTAGCTAGAAATTGATTATGTGAAGTGCATGCATGGAATATATGTCCCACGATCCTCCAAAGCGATGGGGCCTTTTCAACTTGTTGGAGCTTCCAGATGCAAGGAATGGATTTGGATAATGAGATACGTAGCCCCCATCATATCAACAAAAGCATATTCATTATACCGAAGAGAAAAGATGAAACTAAAGAAAAGGAGAATTGATTATTCAACCACTAAAGAAAAAAAAAAGATGAAGATCCAATCATTTTCTGCCATTAGTTTATTATTTACTCGATGACCATAGATTTTCTTAGCATTAATCTGCACCACAGAATTGCAAGCCAGCATGGTTTTTAATGGTTGGCTCCAATGTAGCATCAGCCATGTTGACCAAAGTTCACTACATAAATATTATGTTACGCTAGCTGTTGTCTCGCTTGTTTCTCTTTCTTCATTCGTAAGTTCTCAGAAGTTGCCCGTAAAATCAAAAAGGTTAAGGGAAAAAAAGGAAAAGATTTGCTTTTTGGCCGAGACTAAATGGAGCAACAAAGGTAATGAAGCAGCAGGACAACGATATCCACTATCGTTGCACCTTAGCGATTTGTAATCTTAATAGGAAGTGCTTTATGCATGGCCAACTCAGCCTTGTCACTGTTCCAGGTCAATAAACAGGAAGACCAGCAATGCAGTTCCTTCTGGAAAAGTAATGGTAAAAAATGGCAACACTAGAAAATCCACTATCAACTTTTTAACTTTTGTACTTGGATTCGGAGGTGATGTTTACTATCTTCCATCAATGCACTTCAAAATGATAACCAAATCACACATATTAAAAATATTTAATCGAAAGCTACAAATTACTCTCTTTACTTCCATCTGTTACTTTTAAACTTTTGACAATTCATTTTATACAACTCAATAGATTATTAAAAAAGAAAAAAGAGAGAGAGTAAAAATTAATCATATTTTTTCTCTATATGCGTTGAAGAAATAATTGTCAAAAAGTTTAATGGATCCTATTTTCTCCGCGTATCACTGTGGCCCAAATTTACTGGGCTGATGAAAAGCAACGATGGGCCGTACTCCGACTATCCTTCCCGCAGCTGCCAGTAAGGCAACATAATCGTCATAAAAATATGGGGTAAGGACTTTTTCGTCAATAAAAAGAATTCAAATCAAAACGAAGGCCCGCTCGGACGTTTGCATTGGATTTGAAAAAACGCAAGGCAGAGTGACGGAGAAGAATAGAGATAATGGAGAAGATCTGTGTGGCAGTGAGAGTGAGACCACCCGTCTCACAGGAAGCCTTCAATGGAACCTTCTGGAGGGTCGAGGACAATCGTGTCTCTCTTCACAGGCAACATGGCACCCCTATCTCTGGGGTCTCTTACGCTTTCGGTAAAAAAAATAATAATAATGATAATGTTCATTCTTCGATCTGCTTTCTCATTTTCTGTGATCTGAGTTCTATCTTTTGAAGTTTTCAACTTCTGTCTTTGCAGATCATGTGTTCGATGAAACGTGTTCCACTGATAGAGTTTACGAGCTTCTTACCAAGGACATCATTCACGCCGCAGTCGAGGGTTTCAATGGTCCTTTTATTTCTTTTCTTTTCTTTTTTTCTTTTGGAAATTTATATTTGATCTTTTTTTTTTGGATTTTAGTGACGACTTCAGCTAAATATTTGTGAAAACTGTGAAAATACTATAGATTCTGCTTCAATTTTCTTACTTTCTGTTTGGTTACCGCGAAAATTTGAAATTGATTTGAGAATTATGAAGCTGTAATCCACCTAACTGGTAACCATTTTCGAAGAATGCGGTTCTTCAAGAATTCACAGTTTTGAAGTTAGAACAGAAAGAAAAGAAGGGGAGGACGTTTTCTGATTCCCTTTCCTTATATAACGTAGTTAATTTGAAACAGTGTGAACTTAAACTTGATTTTGAAGCTTACTTACCGGTTAAATGTTTACTTTACAGGAACTGTATTTGCATATGGGCAGACGAGCAGTGGCAAGACTTTCACTATGAATGGTTCCGCAACCAATCCGGGAATCATTCCCTTAGCGGTTAAAGATATTTTTGAGAAAATACAAATGGTAAGCACCAACTCTAGCTGTTATAAATTTCATGTATAAAATGTTCATAAAACAACTACAAGTTTGAATTCACCATATTTGTTTTTTGATTCTTCCAGATGTCAGACAGGGAATTTTTGATCCGGGTTTCCTACATGGAGATTTACAACGAAGAAATTAATGATCTTTTTGCTGTCGAGAATCAGAAGTTGCAAATACATGAGAGTTTGGAGGTTGGTTTTCTATTGCAAAACTCTGACTATCTTTTTACATAGTATCCTTAGAATATGCAAATTCATTGATTTTTCTTCTTTTCTAGCGCGGGATATTTGTTGCAGGCCTTAGGGAGGAAATTGTCAATAGTGCTGAGCAAGTGCTTAAGTTCATTGAGTCAGGAGAAGGTTGAAATAATGCATGGATAATGGCCTTGGGCTTCTTTTGTTTTTCTTTAGTTGAATATATCTAAATTTTGTGCTTATCTTTATTTGATGCTTTTAATTTCAGTTAATAGGCACTTTGGTGAGACAAATATGAATGTTCGAAGCAGTAGATCTCACACGATATTTAGAATGGTATGTTCTTTGTTTTATCGTTGGAAATAAAAGCTCCATTCACTTGCAAACTCACTCTTAAATCTTCCACTGCAATTTATGTACCAGGTAATTGAAAGCAAGGGGAAGGAGACCAATTCTTCTAGTGATTACTTGAGCAACGATGCCATTCGAGTTTCAGTTCTGGTTTGTTTTCGTTTTCAACATTGTGTAGAATTATTTTATGAGAAATAGAAGATTTATTGCTGCCTCTTTTCTTAGACGGCGAGCATTACACAGAATCACTCAACGTTTTATTCCACAAATTTTTTGTCTATGCATTTTTGTTGTTCTACATGAAAGTAGAACTTGGTAGATTTAGCTGGGTCTGAGCGGATTGCTAAAACCGGAGCTGGTGGAGTACGTTTAAAGGAAGGGATGCACATCAACAAGAGCTTAATGGCTCTTGGTAATGTGATTAACAAATTAAGTGATAGTGCAAAGCAAAGGTATTTGATTATCTGCAGTAGATCATCTTCACGTGTTGAATGAAATTGTTATAATGATAGAGGTTGGTGATGCAGGGGACATATTCCTTATCGTGATAGTAAACTAACTCGCATTCTTCAACCTGCTTTGGGTGGTAATGCCAAAACTTCAATCATTTGCACTATAGCACCAGAAGAGGTACCGTATTATTTATGTTTCAATTTCTCTGTTCTCTTATTCTACAATTTTTTTTTTGTTTAATCATGTTAGATCATGGTACATTTAGGTTCATATTGAAGAAACAAAGGGAACTCTACAGTTCGCTAGTAGAGCCAAGCGCATTACAAATTGTGCTCAAGTGAATGAGGTTTGTTCATTTTCCTTGGTTGTATTTCAATCACTCTATCGCCATTTCTGCTTCATTGCCACTTATTACTGTGCTTCTTACACTTGAATTTGACAAGGCAGTTAACTTTGGTTAAATTTATTGCAGATTTTGACAGATGCAGCTTTACTGAAGCGGCAGAAGTTAGAAATAGAGGAGCTACGCATGAAACTTCAGGTGATGGTCATATAATGTCCATTGTGCATTGATGAGAGTTAGAAACAAATTGACATTTTCACGTCTTGTTCAGGGATCTCGCGCGGAGGTGCTGGAACAAGAGATTTTAAAATTGAGGAATGATATGCTCAAGGTTAATTTCCTCGTTATCACCAAATCTGGATTTATCTCCAAGCCTCAACTACATATGCTAGATTACATGTAATCATGTTGGAATTACAGTATGAACTAGAACGTGAGAAGCTTGAAATGGAACTAGAAGAAGAGAGGAGATCACACAAAGAGAGTGTCAGGGAGCAACAGATGAGAATTAAAAATCTCAGTAATCTTGTCAGTTCTTCAGAGAGTGATAGGAGCTCTACGCAGGTATACTTATGCAGAAATACTTATGCAGACAAGTGCTTAAAACTTATCAGCTGGTTTTCCAACTGCTACAACCTTTATTCTTTGTTTTTTCATTATCCCAAAATGATACTGCCTGATATCATTTCTAAGAGAGCAGCATGTGCACTGATTACAGTTCACCCATGTAGGCCCTGCTCTCAATATTTTTGGGTAATTGGAGTTGTTTATATGTTATTATCCTCTATCTTGAGCCTATGTTCTGTCTCTACTAAACTGGTCATGTTGGGATGTTATGACTGCTGTTTCATTTGTTTTTTAGCTAGTGTCCGTGAAAATGTCTTAAGCGTACTTGAGTTGGCATCAAAATAACAAATGACTGATCAAGTTATATTTTCAAATTCATTTTCTTATTGCAATATTATCATTACTACTTGTTTCATTTATTGAATTCACTTTGGGGTATTAAAGGTTCTAATAATTCAGTATTTACTGATAGAAGCAGGATTCTAAAAGACGTAGCCCTAAGGAAGAATGCCATGAGAGTACATGCCAAGGAGATATTTTTAGGACCCCCACTTTCAAGGCGGCTCCGAATGCCTTTGTTGTAAAGCGATCAAATTATTCAAGGCTACCCGATTATAGTCCTGTTCCAGATTCATTCAGCAATGTCGCTGACGAAGATACATGGCTGAAAATGAACAAAGGACACATAACTGATCTCGATTCACTTCAGATTACTCCTGCAAGAAAAGTTCAATCCTTTCCGTCAGCTGATGTTACTCCTGTGAGTTGATATTTGGAAGTTGGTTTTGCTATTCTTCTTTCAGATTGTTTACTTGCACTTTTAAAAAAAATAAAAATAAAAATAATTTTCAATGTTTTTTAAATAACCAGATTTCCTTGGTTCTGGGGCGTAAAATGTTAAATAATTACCTTAGTTGTTATTAATCCATCTGAAATAAGTTTTATATTTTAGAAGGCACTAAATTGGTAGAAACAAGACAGTAAATTTGATGTCCATCAATCATGTCTCCAACTGTTGTAAAATGATATTCTATTATTTATAACCATGGTAGTCAATACATGTTCTATAATTTAGTAATTTAGCCACTTTTTTTTAATAGAATTTGAACTGGATAAATTAATTTTTTTTTTCAGGGTTGTTTAAATGAGAATTACGAAGAAGAGCTGCAAAAGCTCAAAAGACAATTAGAACTTGTGATGGAAGAGAAGAATGAATTTCAGGTTGGTAAAAATTGTAGCCTTTACCTGTTTTTCTTTATCTTTTTTTCTTCTTAATTGGGAAAATGAATAAATTCGTCTTAAAGCTGTCTGTGATTCAACCTCTTATTTTTTATATCTCCCGGTTCTGAATTGCTGTGTTTATTGGGGGTGGAGAGAATTCTCTCTCTTGTTTCACAACCTTATTGTTTTCAAACATGATTCTTGCGGGTTTAAAAAGCAGGCAGTGCAAGACCAATATAGAGTGTTTTCTTGTAATAGAAATTGAAACAAGCACCTTTGCCAATTCCCCTTCACACTGAATTTCCATTTACATACCTCCTGTTGTCAGTTTTGCATTGATATTGTTATTAAATTTTCTCAATATAAGCAGTAGTTGGTCCTCGCTTTTTATGACCATATCAATTTATTGAACTTCTGCTCTCTGTTAAAATTGCAGATTGTATATTTGACATAGTTCCCACTGGTTGTACCATTCAGTTTCTTTACCATTAATGCTTCTATGTGCATTTTTATAGATTTATGTTCGATGCTCATTTTACAGAGAAAGTACACAGAACAAATAAAACTGAATGACCAATTAAAATGGGAGATATCTGAACTTAGACAAGAGGCACTAGCAGTTCAAGAAATCCCTCGAAGGCTGTGCGAGTCCTTGAGAAGTTGCAAAGACTTTTATAAGGATGCTGTGTCTACAATGCAGGTGAAACCTGTGCATTTTACATGCCACTTTTAGATTTTATCTTCAGATATACAGTTGATTCTTACTTTCTCTCCTTGCACATCTGAAATAGACTTTTACATCTGATGGGACATCTTCAACTGCCAAACTGCTCTTTAGCACCTGTGAAATTGGGTCAAGCCTCTTTTCAACTTTGGAAACCCATTTCTCGATGCTAGTGAATGGTCAAAGATCCTTTCAAGGGAATGATTCCCAAGTCCAAGAAAATTGCAAGGTGCTTTTGGAGAGGTTGAAAACCACAATTACAGCCTTGATGCTTTCAGAAACACCAGCCATTGACGAAAAACAAGTAAAGAACCCTTTATGGAGCTGCGACTATAAGGTAGTCGACTCGTCAAAATTTTCAAGATATCCCGTATCAATAATAATGCTTTTATTCTGTATCTTGATGTTTGGATATTTGTTCACCTTGTTAAGATTTTGATACTTAAAAATTTCTTTTGTCATATATTTAGATATATTTTGTATAAGATACATGATTTTTACATTTTTGTATAGATTACTACCTTGTTGACTCGTATTTATAATAAAGTACGAGAAAATAGAGCAGATAAGAAAGTTGAATTTTCTATGACCTCAGTGACCCTTGATTAGTTAGGAAACTTTACATATTTATGTTTGCGTCTGTATCTTTGGATGCTAACTTTCACAATGATGCCAGAGAAATAGGAACTACTTTAGCTTAAAAGTTAAAGAAAAGCATTTAGGTTGTTTTCCATTTTGTTTAAAGAATTAGTTTTTACATGTGATTAAGGGCTGCAGCCTGGGAGGAGAAACTACTGATTGGAAGGAGATTTTGAGTGAAGAACTGAACACTATCAAGAGAAAATACCAATGCTTGGAGAAAGAGTTAGATCTCAGTAACGAGCTTGTGGATGCTTCTAAAGAAAGATATGGTAGCTTGGAAAGAGAGTTTCATCTATTGAAAGAAGAACGGGATTCTTTACTGAAAAGACTTTCTGAATCATGTCAAAAACTTGCTCTTGTTATTGATCAAAAGGAAAATGTTTTGAACGATTTAGACATTCAAGTTCGGAGAAGGAAAGATCTTGAAGTTGCTTTTGTATGTCGGCAGAAATCACTCGTTTCTTTCCATAGTGAACTGAAATCTGAACTGAAATCTAAAATTGAGAATCTCAGAGCCCAAAATCCAGTTTCAGTGCTCAAACCTCTAGGGAATTAAGGAGCATGCAAGGATCCTTTCTCATGTCATGCAAGGCCTTTAATATATCGTGGCTGTCCTAATGATGTAGGACAACTATGTTATTGTAGATAACCTTCAATGTTCTCTATTGTGTATGTTTATTTAACTAGATATATATCTTTCTGTCTTGTCGACATTGAACAAGTTTTCATGTTGTTGAAGCTTATTACGTAGTTGCAAGATCTGTTGGAATATGAAAAACTGTATGAGTTCTGCATATTTATCATTGATCCGTACATGGGAAATAGACCATTTTGCTTGCCTTCACAGGTAAGATTCTTATAAAATTTGCATGTTCACTTGTGAATTTTCTAGGTTTCATCTATCATGAAGAATGTAGGCTTTTTTTGCGGGTTATTTTCTCTTCTTTCTTTTGAAGTAGCTCCTTCAACTCTTTTCTAACTATTTTGGAGTTTGCATGTCGGCTGATGAGTAGTTGCCTCACCCATCGGCATTTGACTTGACAGCTCACCATTGTTGTTTTGTAACAAGTTCCATTCCATCTGTCTTTTTGAGCAGAGCAAAAAGAAAAGCTTGGAAGCAACTCCAAGGGTAGAAAATTAGAGAGTTTGTTTCATTCCTGTTGGAATCTACAGTTTCCAGTTTAAAGGCTCTCTTGTGTGGAGAATTGAATATCACAAATTGCCAGATAACTGAGAAAATGAGTACCAATTTTAGTTGTCGGCCTCAAAAATCATCATTCAGATGCTTTGTTGGGCAGATATTCAGATCATGAACGTACCATAACAATATTGACAAAATTAGAAATGTTAAACGGGTCTCATGAACTTATATTTTAAACCTAATACAAAGATAAGATATATATATTTTTTAATTTATCACAACTTATCATATTTTAATTATACCCGTAACCAGTAGTGACACGGATCATTAGGATAAAAGGTCTTGAATGTTCGAGATGTGGAATCGTTAGAAATATGAATTTCGATATGGATAACCAAACCTTTGTTAGTGAATAATAATAAGAATTTTGTTATTTTTAAATCCCACCTAATTTATTAGTAAGCCATCATAAGGATAAAATTGTAATAATAAAAATATTATATATTTTTCTCATTTATTTTCATTTTCTTTTACAGCTTTTTCACTCATCAAATAAGAACAAGAAAACTTTAATCTTAAAATATTTTTTATCCATTAAAGTCAAATAAATTTGCTCCAAAATCATTTTTAATCATTCTATCAGGATGATTTGGTCGAGAGGTTTTTTTATTAAGGGGTAGCACAATTTTTTTTATTATAGTCCTTATATGGCTTGTCTCCATTGGGCAATGAGATCACCAAGCCTTATTCTCTTTTTTCCTGGGCATTGATATCTTCTTCTTAAACATCACTTTCCAATATATAGAGAATGGATTTGGCACCTCGGCTTACATATATTTGTATCAAAAGCAAATTCAACTTCGATAGCAAGTGAAATCTCTGCAAGTCCTATGTGATAAAAAAGATGTTCCACAAGCATCATGATCAAAAACTGGACTGAATGCTAAGAGTCTTGTTTTCACCATTAGCATCTTTATCACGAGTTTCTTATTAAAAAATGAAAGAGAATTGTAACCGAAATTAAAAGGGTAAAGAAAAATAAAGAAAAAAATAATTTTTATTATTATAATTTTATCCATAAGATCTGACCTCACTAATAAATTTAGTAGGGCTTCAATAACAATAATCTAATAATAAAGATGCTGGCTCAAAATGTAAAAGCCAATTCTAGCTTTTGGGATATTGATTTTGATTGAGATTGAAACGAGGCCTTATCATATTGACATGCTATCAACATATAGTTTGATTCCACATTATGAAGACCCACATGTATGAATCTGATAATAAATAACCTCTCCCAATTGATATTCAACAGTTCCGTATCCCGTTAGGTACACCAAATGTTCACGGCTCTAGTCTCTTAGATTTAGTTTAATCACAGGATGATAACAGGACAAAATGGACAACATTCAAATTTCGCAATATAACATGATATGGTGGTGTAAAATATAAAATGGTTTTCATTTCTCAAGGATTGTTAATTTTTTATCATGCACTCCATCTTCCAATCAAAACCAACAGCCGTTATCATGGATTCCAAATAAGCAGGTAAGTCTTTGTTGAGCTTATATTTTACTCTTTATTTGAATAGGATGATCGTAACAAATGTTTCAACCATTCAAATCTTAAGTGGGGTATATATTAATGAACGTTTTGTTCGTTTGTTGAGAAAATAATGTAAATATGAAAGAAAACCTTTGCTGAGAGGTGTGAAAGGCAAGAGCCAAATAGGGGCCCACTTGCCCTCCACTCTCTAAATAATAAATAATTTTTCTTAAACAGCTGAGAAATATATTGACAGCAAAATTACAAACTTGAAAAACATAATCATAAACTGCCCCATTGTCCTGGAGCAGTAGAATGAAACATCAACTACAGTTGAAGGTGTGAAGGGGGAAGTAACTGAAGTTATTTATTGGCACATGATGGCATAGCCTCGAGACGGAGGTGAAATTACTGACATGATGACATATTAATTTCTCACAGATAAGGTTGGCCAAGCCATTTAGAATTTCAAAGTTTGCAGACAGATTTTCAGTAGCTTTGTTTACCATTCATTCTCTCCAAGGAAATGGCCAACACACAGTGAAATTTTGATACTACATTTTCTGATTCTGTCGGTCTAACAATCCCACCAGATGGTGACTTTTCCAGCAAGTAGTAGTTTACCCACTTAAATATATTATTTTTGTGGAGAGTTTTATCAACTTACAGAATAAGGCTCGTAAGGAGCCCACCTACTTGATTACCTTCTAACAATATGTCAATTATCAACAAATAAATTTGATTTAAAGTTTGATAAGCAAAGCAAAAAACAAAAACGAAAAGAAAGCGACTTTTTTACTTTTCCATGCACTCTTTTGTGCATAAAGTAAGCAGATTAAAGTTATGTTTTTGCTTTGATGTCCTGAGGATGGGGCAGAAGTTGCGGTCATCCATGAAAAATGATGATCCAAATATACGAGAAGTAGAATCAACATGGTATGTTCTTCCAATTATTTACAATTGACTGTATTCAGTAGCAATTCAGGATGTGGGTTGATTGGATGAGACAAACCAATCAATAGCTCATAGATCCACAAATAATAAGATTCAATTTGCTCATGTACCCATCTCCGATGTTAACTAGTTATGGAGACCCCAGCAGAAAGGACAAATTCATTTGGGACCAAAATACGTTTACGCAAATGAGAGCATGCAAGGACTGAAATTGGAAAAATGTGTACAAGAAGAGACAAGCAGTGATATAACCAAAACACCACGATTCATGAGTGTGGATTAGAAAACACCATTGTTATCTAACCATCAAGCCCAGGGGACACTTGGAACTCATGAATAACTCCAACAGTTAAAGCTTATACCAACTCAGAGATTTTTGGACTCTTCCTTCATACTCTCTTGAAGCCGTAAATTCCAAATCTTACATTTGTCTCTGTTCATGTTCAGTCCCAAACTGACAGATATACTTTGTCTATAACATTTATTGCGCCTGCAACTACATCACCTCATCAATTTTTTCGTCCAACTGCTTAAACAGTTACTTGCACCCCACATCTTCATTTTCAGCCTTTCAACGTAGCCCTGCTCTAATGGCCAAAACAACACCTGAAACGGTCAAGCAACTTGGACAATTCCTTCAAGAGCAACAAGAGCCTTTTGTCCTAGAGATCTATCTTTCAGAGAGAGGGTACCAGAAGAAGAACTTGAATTCAGAGAGTAGTATCAACAGCAGCCAGGGAATTTCAGGTAAGTCTTTAAAGAGGACAGGTAATTGTTCTAGCCCACATAATAGCAGAAAGGGTGTTCCACAGTTTTCCAATGTACTGAGAGCTGTATTTAACAAGCTTCGTTCCATTAACGGTAGCCCGAAGATTAAGAATAATGAAAACACAAGTCGTAAATTTAGTGTCACTGAGAAGGCAGGGAATGGCCAAGAAGTTGCAGAATCAGATCGATTTTCCTCCGCTAGTAGCACAACCGTTTTTAATTCATGTTCAGAAAGTGATGTAGAAGAATCTTCCACTTCACGGCAAAAAGATGTCATCATCTCATTCAAAGCAGACACTTCCCAGTGTCTCAAAGTCTGGAGTAGTCCAGGAGATAAAGAGGTAGAAAAATTAACTAAGCTTCTTAATTATTGCGCTTTGATGTTCTACGTAAAATTTTTATTTTGTTAAAACCCGGTCAACTCACTGATAAAGCTAACACTAACAGGCAACTGCAGATGGAAAACTTCAATGGAGACGCATGGAGGAAAGTAAACAAATCAGCCCTGTATCAGTGCTAGAAGATTCTGATAGAGGTTCTTCACTTGGTAAGTATTAGTGTTAGTATTTTCATCAGCTATAAACTTCATAGTTCATCCTTAGATTAAAATCTTTACTTTTGTTCTGATTATTCTTTTCTGTAGATAAAAGAAGGGAAGAGAATCCATCAAGAAGTAGCATCACTCTGACTAAGAAAATCACAGAAGACTCCATACTATCAGCTTCTTTCTGGAACCTACTTTATCATTCGGCAAAAGAGAAAGCAAGTTGTGCTTGTACTGGTGCAACCGAATTAGAATTACAAGAGCTTGTCCGGTCTAAACCCTCCTCACAGTTCATCAAATCCAAAAAGATTGTACAGCAAACAAAGCAGCTTCTATTTGATTGCGTGAGAGAAGTGGTAGAGAGCAAGCAGCAAAGTCATAAAGAATGTTTGGGGTCTGAACTGATCGGACAGCTCATATGTGAAAAAATAAAAGCATGGGGGAAACTACCAGGAGGAGATGGAGTCAGCATAACACGACTGTTGGATTCGGATTTTCAGGATTCCGTACAAGAATGGAATGATTTTGAGCCACAGATGAGGGATATTTCTTTGGAGATTGGAGATGCCATACTAGAAGACATCAAAGACCAAATTGTAACAGACATGATTTATCTTTCCAAAATTTAATTACGAATTTGGTTAACTGTTCGGATGAAAAAATAACTCAATAGAAGAGATCTTTCGGCTTCTGAGTACAAAATAGTATCTTCACCGATCCGTATTTTCAATGGCAGGAAAGTCAAATAATCTTGAATCATACACAGTAACTAACAATTCAGTCCAGAATAACAGGTGGTAAAATTTCTTCTCTTTGCTAAAATGTTAAGACACATCCTGCAACTGCAACTGCGACTGCAACGTAGAGCAAGCCAAGCAAGCAGCTGAATATGATCTTTAACAAAGGGACGGA
This sequence comes from Boswellia sacra, assembly GCA_013180625.2. NCBI lineage: Eukaryota > Viridiplantae > Streptophyta > Magnoliopsida > Sapindales > Burseraceae > Boswellia > Boswellia sacra. The sequence continues at coordinate 41,060 of SNVD02000067.1, read as the reverse complement.
GGCATGCAAAGCCGGGCGCCAAACGCGGCAGCAAACGAAGACTTGCCTGGTGGAACCCTCATGTATCACATGGCATCTTCTGGGGCGATCAATCGGCTTAATCGTAGCGCAATTAGGTCTTGTTAGACATGATTGATAGATGGATGTTGATGTTTAAACCACCAAAAATTAAAAACCTACGCTAAAAAGCTCTACATCTGGCTAGTGATATTCTTTTTCATTTAGTGCGAGACTTGGCATTTAAATCACCAGCACATGTTCTCGGGACCAACATCGCTTTGAGGACTCGTGCTAAGGCTGAATACAACTTCAACCGACATCCAAGTGAATTAACCAAGTTCAGTTGCTATCCAGGCAGCTTAAGTCTTTTATTACACGAAAAGTAAAGTGCTCCAACTTAGTCTTTTAAAGAAAGAAAATAATCTATCGTTTCCATTCCATCATTCCTCCAACATATGAACTCGTACTCAAACACGGTTGTCCTCCCTTTAGAATTACAGTCAAAGCTGGTTGTCAAAGTTAAAAATTATAAAATACATCCGGGTTCCAGCATCATTAACATTCCATGTTTTCCTTCAAAGGCAAACAAGATATGGTTCAATTGATTAACATGTCAATAATGCTACCTTCATAAGATTATTCCATCTATATAACATTTATCTTGATCTATTTGCACTTAATCTTGCCAACCAATACGTCTAACCAATGTTTCTAACACAAAACAGAAAGCAATAATCTCTGTACATCCTGTTAATGAGGCAATCTTTGAACCCTACCACAAATCAACAAAATTCATCAATCTTAGACAAATCTTAGGCATAGATAACCACTAGATGGAAATGGAAACATTAAAAAAAAAAAAAGAAGAAGAAGAAAGAAAGAAAAGCTATATTCAGTATATATCATGAACAAAGTTGTAAAAACGCATACATCTTGCTGATGCATACTGGTTAGCTATATGAGAAAATGGGCAGCAGGTAACTACTAGATTTCCCCATCCTCACCAAGCTCCCCATCTTCTAGCTCTTCATAGCCACCATTTCTACGAGAACCATCCCGATCTCTTTTGTGTCTTTTATGCCGATTTTCACTGTCTGACTCAGGTGAGTAAGCATGCTGCCGAGAAATTAAAATAATCAATCCCATTCTGCACAAGTTAACCCAGTTCATCGGAAGCAAATATACATACCTTCCTTGATTTTTTACGGTCACCGCCATGTCTGCGAGACTTTTTAGAATCTTCTTTTTCGTCCTTATCAGAGCTCACATCATCAGCTGTACTTTGATGGCGTTTCCGGTGCTTCCTATCTTTGTCTTTTTCCTTTTTCCTTTCCTCTTTATGGCCATGACCATCAGTTGCATCTATATTTTCACTATCTGTATCATCTTTTTTTGTTCTTTCCTTTCCCTTTTCTCGATCACGTTCTCTCTCCTTCTCTTTTCTCTCTTTCTCCTTTCGTTTCTCTTTCTCCTCTCTATCTTTCTCCTTTTTAGCCTGCAAATAAGATAGTTAATTTTTTAAGATTCTCAAACATTGAATTTGTTCTTTAATTTCACCAGAACAAGACAGAGAGGGGGGCAGAGACGAAGTTTAATGCAAGTAACAATTAACAAGATAATGAAAAAGCCCAAAACTCTATAAATGTAAGCAACAACTTCTGGCACAACTATAATATAAGATATAAACAAACACCATTCATTCAAAAGAAAATCCAAAGTAACTGACGACATCAAGAAGGATTGACATTCTTAGACACCTGTTAAATTCAGCCATTCACAGATTTGCTAAGGTGACCTCAACTGAACGGACATACACTATTGAATCAAATGTCGTTACAAGATCATAAATAGATCAATCAATTATGGTAAATAGTATATTGGCCACATTAAATGAACAGACAGGATTCCTCAGCTACCTAAATATCAATCAAAAGTCACGTACCTTTTCTTCCTCACGCCTGCGTTCCTTTTCTTTAGCCTTTTCCAGCAAGTGCGAAATATATTCCTCAAAGATCTGTCTCCTAAAGCTTTCCTCTCCAATTGATCTAAAGTGAGTGGGTAGAAAAGCATCAATAGAAGAAAGGGAAAAAAAAACCATATATATATATATATATATATATATATATTCAGCACATGAAAACCATCAGTAAAAACAAATGCCATACTTGTACTCTTGACTATCTTCAAAAAGTGGTTTGGAATCCTCCCAATTAGAAGATGCCGTTATTTCCTAAAGGCAGCACAAGAGTCAATAAAGGCATAGTGGGACTTGCCTAGTCCAAATGTTGCTAATTACCACGTGATAATAATCATCATGCTACTCTTCACGAGTTAAATTGCAAATTTTGATCCCAATAAAAGAGAATTGATTTGACATTACATGCAGGTGTTATTCAAATATCAGGTGTTCCTATTTTAAAATTTTTTTGCTATACCTTGTAACTATGCAGTATTTTAGTGAAGTCATCAGCAAGACGCTGGCGCTTTTTAGCCTCTTTTTCCTCCTTCTCCCTGGCTCTCTCAAGTAATTCCTCGTATACAAGCTTCAAAGAAGGAAGTATTACTAAAATCCTACTAACACTATTCTTAAACAACAATAACAATAATAACAACAACAACAATAATAATAATAATAAAATGAAGAATAATACCAAGACTCCCTAATTCGTATCACAATTTTTTGCACCCTAAGTGATGTAGCTTTAATGTAGGATTTGGCCCATAGCACAAAACTAATATAAACCATTTACACAACATGAAAAAAGGGAATGTAAGCAAGACCAATCTTTAAGTGTTTGAAAATATGATGCAGAGGTAAATCAACAGAGTAGTGGGTCCACACAAATCGAACCATTACTTTTCAGAAAAATGACTCTAATGTGATGTTGTAGTCGTGCTCAAGTATTATACTGCCTCTGCAAGGTATAATATAACGGACCATCTGAAACCAAATCATATGAAATATACATCCCAAGGTTTGTTGAAACAGTTGGACAAAAATCACATCGGTGCATTATGAGGCAATTACATTGAGATCGCATTCAAACCTCTCCAAGGACCTTTCAAAATAAAGGTATTACCTTGCATTCAACTAACTAGAGTGGAGGAACCATGCTACGCAAATGGTTCCTGCATCAACTCCTCTCTTTTATTAACCAGTTGTCTTTAAATCATCATAAGATTTATGGGACAAAATCCCTCAGATTCTTCCAAGAAATTTAGCTAAACTTATATATATATATATATGATATGCCAATATAGTTTTTTCATTATTGCTTAATATTCTAGTATATATTTTAATTTCAGTAAAATTCCAGACAACGATTGTCACCTAAATATCGTTCAACTTTGCTCAAAGGGCGATAATCAACAGACTCAGGGATCACAGACTTCTGGTTAAGTTACAGAAAGGAAAGACCAAATGTCTTTTTGCACTCTTCATGCTTATATACCTCTTTTTTAGCAAAGAAATATTAACCTCATTAGACACACATTCCACAACTCTGAGGTTCCAAGAGGCATATATTTCAAATAAAATCATAATAAGGTAAAAACGAATTTTAATACAAGGACACAACTACAGTGGAAAAGAAATACCTTGAAATTGATATCTGATATCTCCGGAGAACCCACATCTTCCAAGACAGCAGCCTTAAACTCTTCAAACGTCCATGTTGAGGCCATGGTGATCTAGGAAAAAAATGCTCGATGTAAAGGTTGTATTGCAAGAAGACACAAGGAGAAATAATTAACCGCTATTACCTTCCCCAACTTCATTGCATCTTTTATACGGGTTTTGTCTTCATGATACTGTCAATATGCATAAGAACAAAGTTAGACAGCAAGAAACAATAAAAAATAGCTGGTTTCAAAAGCGTTAAGAAAAATTCAATAATCATAACTAAAACAACATCATAATGTAAAACTGATACATAATTTCATAACGAGATAGTATTATTAAAGAAGCAGTTTGTAAGCTTCATTCTTTTTAGGAGACTGGATTTTATAAATCAATGTACATATGCAATAGATAGAATTACAGAGAGTAATTTCTAAAATTACAAAAGTGAAACAATAAAAGATTCTAAAACCAAACTTGGTCAAGGAACCAGATCAAGTGGTTAGATGATAGGCATTAAAATGCACACAATTTGAATCATAGTACAAAGGCATTCATACAATCATGACAAAGCTTGTGATTAACCAACTCTTAGTTCATTTTATGGCTAATTCTGGCCTGATTACTAGCCGTTTATCAAAACAAAAATAAAAATAAAAACCTTTCAGCTGCTTCAACAAAGGGGAAAGATGACTGGTTTGAGCTGGTGCATTAGACAAACCAATCATCCAAAACCAAACTTCTCTGAGCATAGGTGCAGGTCTATGGCTCACAAATAAAAGAAGAAAACCTTTCTCTGACTTGAAAGATGATACAGATAAATGGCTTCATAAATAAATATGGTTCTTCAAATTTCCAGACATCCCCTCAATAATCCTCAGATCTTCTAATGCAAGTTGCAGTCACCAAGTCCAAAACTATGAAGAGAAAGTACTAAACAACAAACTGTAATACCTCCTCCAAAACTAAATACAACTTCTTTGCCCAACTTATTTTTCTATCCAAGTGTAGATCTAGAACTTAATGCAACCACTGCACCACTTTTTAATCCCCAAAACAAGCACTTAGGAAAACTATAAGCAACCAAAAACAAATGAAATCCCTGATCAAAGACATAAATTAGAGAATTGCTTTCCAGCACCTTTATACTAAGAAAAAGGGCTAGGCTGATTGGGAAGAACAAAAACTTAAAACATATACCCACTCTTTTGCCATCACTATCCTTAGATTATAACAGAAACATGTTTTCTTAGACAGGTTTTCCTTTTGATAGGGATTAAAAAGAGTTGCAAAATTGCTTTATCAGACATTTCAACTTAGATGACAAAAGTTACCTGCTTCTCTAATTCTTCAGCGACATCCTCAAACAGATCTTTAGGTGTTGAGCCAGAGATATTTGATGCAACAGCATGATATTGGGGCAAATCTTTAACCTGCATTCAATAGATGCATTAAAATTTTTAAAAAATAAAAAGCCTGCCATTCTTCACTTTCTTATGTTTTTGTCTGGGTCATACAGTTTCTTGCAACTCCAAAAATTCATTAAGCAGCTCTTTATTAACCTGTCATACACAAAATTACAATAAAGAAAGTACCTTTAAACAATAATCACGCCAGTGAGTTTTGGCTGTAAGAACACCAGCAGCAACATGCTCTTCCATCAGCTTCCTATATGCATCACGATTTTTCCGCTCAGCCCGCCTCAATTGTTCCTTAAGTTTAGTCACAAATGAAGGTAAGTACAGAAACTAGATGCAATAACTACACCATTCTGGAGGCAACTACCTTCTGTATCTTCTTTTGTTCCTCTTCTTCCTTCTCTAGATCACGAATATAATCTTGGAAAATGAGCAAACGATCAATTTTTTCAAGACGTGCACATCTTTCATCATCTTCCAAGCGATCTTGAACTTTGCGCCACTGGCTGTTCACCTGGAAATGAAAACAAGTCATGAAAAGCACATTCACAAATAATCAATGGTGAAAAACTTTTGTTTAGAAAAGACAAATCAGAATCCTCACTTTTCAAAGGTATACCTTAATAAAATCACAGGATTCAATAAATTTCCTGTAATCTGATATATTTCGTCTATGGTCCTCTGCAGCCTTTTCCTTCTCCTGGATTTAAAAATAAAAAATTATAGGAAACAGTAAGGAATAGCATTCTAAACAACATATAGATTACTGATTTCAGCTATACAATTGACATAAGCATCACTAAATGCCAACCATATGGCAAAAACAAAGAAAGTAATTGTCTCAAAAGAAAAAGACGACATATTCAGGAAAAGGGCCAACAGCACACATGATGCGACAATAAGAAAAAAAAAAAAGCTGAACTATGCATCCTGCAGATTCACATTCAGTTAATACTGCATAGATGGCTGCTGGGTGGCGAAGAAAAGAAAAAGCAAAAGGAGTAAAGAACCCACCAAAAAACAAAAGGAGGAGCCAAAAAGACTATTTTCACAAACATCCATTTAGACATCACACTTCAACTAAATATTCCACGGGGCCCATTTAGGCCAATGGAATCATGATTATGCCCAAACTAATAATACATAACGGTCCATTCCTAGGCCATCCAGACAACTACAACAAGGCCCAATATTTAGAACAACATGGAAGTTTAATTAAAAAAGGGATATGGGAGAAGCAGTTAACTTTTACCTTCCTCTCAAGTTCCACCATGTAGTTGTCAAAGAGATCCTCCCTGTCTCTAACTCGTTCAACTGCCTTGAACCGTTCATCATTTTCAAACATACTTATAGCTTTGCTGCACGGATAAAGAGCTCAGTTAGCACTTAAAGATCACTTAACACATTATCATAAATCATAAATATAAAGACTAGAATAAATAAAAGTTCCAATAGTAAAGAGGAGATATGAACCTCCATTTAGTTGAAGATGTCAGTTCCTTGGACTCCTGAAAAAGCAACAAAAAGAGTATTATCTCAATCAGACACATAAAATAGAGGAAACAAATAAGGTTTCTCAGTTGTATGCAACATACTTCAAGCATCTTCGTGAACTCTTCCTTGGATTTTTTCTGCCTCATTCGCCTCTCCTCAGCTTCGAGCTTCTTCCTTTGACCCAAGTACTAAAACATGATCAAATGTCAGAACACAATGGTTAACTTTGTTGATCCACAAGATTGAAACTTAAAAATCAGGAGGCCTTCAACCCCTATGACCCTAACAGAACTTCATCTACATAAACTGGAAGAAGAACTTAAACATTCAAGGTTTCATGCAAAGTTTACCTCATTAAATGCTTGTTTACGCTCACCAAGAGTTTTCAGAGCACCGTATCTTTTGTCATTAATTATCTCTCTCATTGCCTATATAATATATCAATATAAATAAAAATGAGTTTTCAAGAGATAGTATAGCAGGAATTAGAAAAAGATATAGCTGACGAACCTGCTCCCAAGTCCAGTCTGATTGCACATTTGCAGATTCAAGAAGAGCTTTGAAAGCATTTTTTGCCTCCTAAACAAACCAACATATCACAGAAACAACCAAATAAGAAAGACAAATGCTGCATTTGTCAATACATAATAGTCGCCTAATTCTTGAAAAATAATTATAACACATATTCGAGGTCATTTCAAGTACCAGTTTATTGGCATATACTAAAGGTTCATCATCAGGTGTTTTATCTTCCACTGGAGTCACATTAATTTTTCCAGCAGCCGCCATTCCCTTTTTGGCTTCCTGCCAATAACAATACAGAGACAAGTCAGCTAAGCAAATAAGAATTTGTTCTTCAAATATTCATGGTAATACTTGAAACTAAAGGGATGCGTTCTTAAATCAAATGAGCCAAAACAAGAGACCTTGTTTTCTTTAAGAATCTGCAAGGTATGAAACTTATGTAAATTTTTTCTCAGATAAACAATACTCGAACTATTCTGTGTCTTTCTCCACAATAAGTAATCCCAACAACACAATTTACAACCTTCACAAATGGCACCTCAAAGTTTAAATCGTACCTCAATATCATGCATAGAAGCTCCATCTACAGAATTTGTAGCATCTTGAGACATGAAATTTCCAAAGCTACTCCTGTAATTGTCAAGAATACATAAGACAACATTGCCTTCACAGTAATCTAATCTTTTTGAATCATAAAGATCATTAGAAACTACACAAGTAAAACTTCATACGTTATACTCATGTTGGCATTGGCTGAACTGGAAGGAACACCAGTACTTCCTGAAACCGCATTTACTGGAGTCCCCGATGATGGTTGAACAGCAGTGGCAATAGCTGCAGCCGAGTGTGCTACAGGAATGGTTGATAATCCAGAAACAGTCAAAGAAGGAGGATTCATCGCAGCGACCACAGGTGTAACCACAATTGGACTAGAAGCGACCGCAGTTACAGTCGAACTAGTGCTTGAGCTAACTGAAATAGTTGCATTGGGTGTGTCAGCTGAGGATACAGCAATGGCAGCAGGACCATTAGAATTTACTCCCAATTCTGGTTGAGTTCCCTGGCTGGCCGCCAATTGGGCCTGTTCCCGGGCTAACTGGAAGCAAAAATGTAGAGAAGAGATCAGACAAGCAGAAAATACAAGAGAAAGTAAACACCAAGTAGAAGATATAAACAAAAATTAAATTAAATTAAAAAACCTTCAGTTCCTCAGGTATCGACCACTTGGATTGTTTGGTAACCTTGTTGTAATAATACCTGCAAAACCCAATCCAGATTGTGTAAAGACCAAGGACAAAGGTGCAGAAAATAGATGAAAAATATTAAATGGAAATTAGAGTTTCAATTTTAAACATACTTTTTACCCTCTGGAGTTGTAAATTCCTTCCAAACAGTTGAAGCATCTGCCCTCTGTTATAGTAACATAAATATTAAGTGAAGCATGAAATTAACATGAGAAAAATTTTAAAAGAATAATAAGTATCACAATAAAACAATAACTGACACATTGTCAGGCAGCATAGGTACACAAGAAGGTCCAATAGGAAGAGTTCATGGCATTGGGAAAGAGAAAAAAAGGATTGTCATATCTTTTACAATATATTCCTTCAAAACTTGGCCAATGTCCATCGCAGAAACTAATCCTATGTTAAAATGATGAATCTATAGACAAAATTCCAACTGCTTGCCAATGCCCCATGATTCCTATGAACTAGTTTGTTAAACTTAAATTTATAGCTCTATTTGACCAAAAATAAAATAAATTACAACAGCATAACTCCAAAGACCATGTCAAAACAAGCAGGGCACATGCTAATAGTCAAACCATGATCAAAACTACTGGCAAATGATAACAAGATAATTATCCAAATCCTATGTCTAAAACTCTCTAGTCCCTTGATCTGTACATAAGACAAAGCAATACCATATCCAGTAACAGCAAAAATTCTCCTGTGAGACAGTCTTTCTAAAAAAATTGAAAACTATGTAATATATCTATGGATTTTGAGATGCTTATGGCAATATTCTCATGTAAACACGAATACATCCCATTCCCCTTCAGATATTGTAGAGAACTTATTTTTAAGTAACATATGGCAGCAGAATCAAGTAAGGAACATCTACATCCATTCTTCCTAGATTATTTCTTCTAGATCTCTTAGATTTAGAACTTTAGATATCCCCAACAAACCCAAGAAATTGAGGACAATTTTGATGCACAAATCAGAGATCACCGTCTAATTTTTAAAGACAGAAGAAAGTAAAAAAGAGCCTAACAATAAATTCTTTAGAAAGTAAAGAGTCAAAAAAATTGAAATGTAAAAGGAATTAATTCATAATCTGCTACAATTGTGAAAACTAGAAATGACAAGCAACCTTGACTCAGCATTTCATACCTCTGAAATCAGTAGGACAATGAATATCTGGGGAACTCTTTACAAGCACTGACATCACATAAGTCACAGAACAAACAAAAGCTAGCAAAAAAAAACGAAATAGGTATAACTTAACAAAAATTCACATGATATGAACAGATAAATGTAATTCTTCTAAAACTGCCAAAAGATATGATAAAAAGGGTGATAGTGTTCCTTAATGTTGAACTCTAAAAGCATCATGGGTTTACCACATTTACTAGTAAATCACTCTAAGCAGGGAGGGACTATGAATAACACAAAAGAAAAAAAATGGAAAATAAAAATAATATGTTCAAGTAATTTCTAATAGAAGCAGATAACTAGTAAAGGTGAAATGTTGTATCCTCCCCTCAAAACTTCACCAAGTAATGAAGAAGAAAAAGCCAACCATTACTTCTCAACATTCATTAAGCATCCAAACACTAATTCCACATAAATTTGCCCCTACACTGTAAAAAAGATGTAAATAGCAGAATGTTGCCTGCCTTGAGAAAGTGAAAGCCCGCCTTCAAAGAGAGCATATAGAGCAGTCGTTAAATTTCTCCAGACTTGCCATGACGTCTACAAACCAGTGGAAAAACATGCAAAGAAAACGAAAATTTGAATATAACAATTTTGATCCATTCACCTTCACTTCAATTCTCAACATCCACTAAAGGGAAATAAGTTTGTGCAAAAACCAAGATGTAAGATACTAAAGCATATCAAAGGCATGTTCAACTGGTAATGGAAGCCAATTAAAATAAGTTACAAGAATATAAAACAGACTACTCATCCGACTCACCTCAATTGGTGTCATCAAGTCCAAAGGCTTCTCCCAGCTAGATTGTTTCGTCCTCTTATTATAATAATATCTGAAAAAATATGTGCATCAGTTGGGAAGAAAAAGAAAGAAAAAAGCATACACATATAAATATGCGTGCAAGAATTTACCTCCTCCCATCACTAGATGTATGCTCTTGCCAATCACATGAGGATGGCTGAGTAATACTAGGAACATGTGATGCCTGATATTCAAAAGAGTGAACAATTAAAACATAAATCATATTCGACACAAGAAGTAAAAGATAAGATGGCCATGCATACTTCCAAAAATCAATAAACAAATAAATAGCAAAGGAACTACAGCTATATTTCGATGTTATCAAACCAAAATAATAGCCGAATTAATAATAAAACTACTGAAATATCAGTAACCCCGTCTGGTTATCTACCTCTAAAATATTATTAAATCATTGATTTACTCGAATCGTGTGATTTCGATTAACTTTGTACAGAAGTCAGCGAGAATATGTTTGGAAAGTAGAAAAAGTGCAGTTCTCCACTCTCAGAAAGATTGATTTGGTTATCTGTAGGAAACCACACCTAACACTTTTCCTTTCTTTTTATCCTCACTACCAAATAATTGATTGATTATATTTATAGGAGATGGAAGACTTGTACTAGTAGACGAAGGTGTAGAAAACTCAATAACATATTAGGTTTTGCACTCCTTCCTGTTTTCTTTTCCCTCAGAAATCCTCCCTCTTTTCCCCTCCTGAAAACAGTAATCTAAAGAAAGTTGATTTTAGTCAGACCAAGATATTCAAAGATTTAGGTAGCTTAATGCTTATATATACGTTCAATTTACGAGTAATTTATTCCTTCATATTCTACCTTGTCAAGATTTTTATAACATAAGATACCAAGACATTGTGGTGACCAAATCTACTATATAGCACATTTAACAGACTATTCATCAGACCATGAAATAGCTAACTCAGCCATATCTCCCAAACCATATCACTTCGTAAAAGTGTTAAAAAAAAGGCTTCAAAGTATATGGCATGAGAACCTTTATATAAAAATCATGTGTAAAGAAAAAGTAAACAGTAATACACTAACTGTATCCGTGGAAGAAGCAAGTGCTGGTGGTTGACCAGTCTGCTGTGCAGGTGTAACTAGTGATGCACTGTGATTTGCTGAGGACACCCAAGATTGTCCAGCTACAGGTGCAGCAGGTGCATGCATTTGAGGCATTGGTTGGAACTGGGATGATGGACTCGCATTAGTCTGTGGCTGACCATAAGAAGATGGTACAAACTGAAACCAAGAAAAACCATCAAAAGAAATACGAAAGGTACTCCAAAAACAAACACAAAGAATGTAAGACCTTACAGTGTAGGATGAAGAGAGAGACATCCCAGGGACACCTACGGGCATATGATTATTCATTCCAGGGACTGTGTGCTGTGACTGAGGTGAACCAGCTGTAAGAGGTCTATTAGTTTGGACATATGACGACTGTACAGCCTGTGATGAAGGCACTGCATGAACAGGCTGACTCGGCCTTGGAGGAAACTGTTGCATCGGTTGCGAGTACTGCACTGGTTGACTTGGTATAGTTGGCAACCCAACATTTGAAGAGGAAATACCTTGTCCAACAGGCCGAAACTGTTGTGAAGCTGCTGGAATAAATGATTGTCCCTGTGGTGTTGGAAGCACTGGTCGAAACTACAGCAGAAGGATTTCACACATAACACAGTTATTAAATTGTTGCAACGAGGTAGGTGAAAAAAAATCCACCAAACATGAATGTGCAAAGAAATAACTTGCATAAATAAGTATGAACCAAAACTTTTGAGGACCAAGGATCCATAGAGAGAGAAAAAGATACACACAAGGGCTAGGAAAACAGTCATCATACATCTCCGTGCAAAGCTTTGATAGAGGAAATATTGATAAAATAAGTTACAGTCAAGAAATTAGATATTGAGCTAACCAAAAACTTGAAGTAAATTAAATCTGAGTGTTTCCAATCACCTTTATCTAAGAAAACAAAGAAGTCATAATTGATATTTTGTGAGATGCAAAACAGCTTGTTTAATTTCAAATCTCCTATAAAATACCCCAAAATTAAGCAAGACAGACAAAATTTGACATATTTAGTGAAACAATAGCCAGATTTCATCTGTTCAACATTATATTAAAAAAAGAGGCAAATATGCACAAATAAAATTGAATAAGCAATTTGCTTCCCAGTTCAAATTTTAGACAATAAGGTTAAATACCTGTGCTCCAGAAGATTGAGGATTATTCGCCATTCAGGCACATAGGCAAGCCTCCCTGATGGACTGCAGATATCAAAAAGTTAATATCAATATCTTATCACTGCAAAATAATGCTCCCTAATAGAGCCCCAATCAAGAAGTAACAAATGCACCTTAAAAAACCCCAAAACAATCAACATCCTAACAAGGAATAATCTCCAAAATAATAATAATCATAGAAAGAAAAAAAGTTGTTTTAGTAAATGATTCACTACCAGCTCTATCTTAAAATACTTCATTTATAAACCCTCCAATAAATGCAAAAAGAATGATTAAGTAACCAAACATCAACAACGACAAATATCTCAAACACATAATCTCCTAAACTAAGTGAACCAGACATCATAAAGCATGTTCATTACTTACAGGTGCGCCAATACTCAGAGCTATGAACAAATACTCAGAGCTATGAACAAGAAATCCTCTCTTGCCCTACTGACATAAAAAACGAAATATAACAGATCAAAAAGATAACAATTATCAACCTCAATAAATCTAAACACGTAATCTCCTATATTTGCATTCTAATTCTATCTATCAGAAACCTAAATTGTCTATAATTACAGCAAATTCTTCAAGTTCCACAATTCCAGCCCTATTGCAGCTCAAAAACACAGAGTTCGAACCTTCCACAAAATTATCTCCTCCAGCAACCAAACAGAGTTTAAATATATTGTAGCGAAACAACATAAATAATAATAATAAAAGAAATAATCCATACTTACATGAAGGAGAGAGTGGGAGATACAGTGAACAATGAGTTGCGATAAAATATAATTTGTGTAATGAGGAGAAAGGTGAGATCTGTTTCAATGTTTTGGCAAGTCGTATCAGGTGTGAGTGTTAGGGTTTAAGAGTAAACACGGAAATTATAAATTTTGATTGAAAGGGGCTATTTGTTTGCTGGATTTTTTATTTTCAATTATACCCTTATTTATGGGTCATACTACGGTCCACCTGCCGTATACATACAGCAGTTTTTACAACCGTCGGATTGGATATATATTTTTAGCCTCTAATCCAACAGCCCTCAATAACTTGGTTATTTTTTGCAATTTTAACCGTTAACTGGATAATCCGGTTGGACCTTATATTTACAATTTTGTCCCTTTTTCTTCTGCGTGTCTTTCCTCTTCGGTGGTAATACAGGATTCGGCGGAAACGTCGATTGATCCAACTTCAATGGGGGCCTTCAGTGCCTCAGTCATGCAATAGTCTCCATGGTTCTTCTCATATTGTCTTAATCTTCCCTCTCTCATCGTGCAAACATAGCTTTAGTCGATAGGAAGAAGGTCTTCTTCGTGTTCCAGTTCAGTTGTTTGGAACCTTGACTATAGCGAATCTGTACTGTAGTTATAGGTTTTGTGGGTATGGGCTTCAGGCATTGGCTTCCGACGTCAGAGGTAACGCAGATCTTAAATATTTCATTATTGGAATATTATTATTTATAATTTAAATTTTCGTAATAATTTTTACTTCCATATGGTTATTTACTTTACAATGGTAGATGGGTTTTTATGAGGTTTTACGCTTCAATTCATAGTTGCATTTTGCGGTGTTGAATCTGTAACGTTATTATGGCTATACTGATATTCTAGATAGCTCTATTTTGTTGCAAGCATTTGTAATATATTATTTTTGTGTGAGATAAAAATGAAAGCCTCCTCTTACTGTCTTTTCAGGCATTTGAATAGAATTGTTCTAGAATCTTTTTTCCGGCCTGCTGTTCTGATAACTGATGCCTATAATGCTTTGAACAATCAACCTCCTAGACAGGAAAGAGAGATTTAACAATCAACCTTCGAGACAGGAAAGCGAGATTTTTTAAGGTATATTATTGTTCTCAGCTTACTTTCTCTTCTGCCATGATAAACGTATGCATTTAAGAATAATTGCTGTAAAACATCACAATTCCTTCATAAAGATTCTGCAGATAAATGTGTTTCAAAGATTATTTTGCTAATTGTCTTCTTTTATTTTTAGATGCTATTTCAAAGACTCTAAAAGCGGGTGGAAATTTATCACCTCCTGTGGATACTTTTGGGCATGTGTTGGAACTCATCTTGATATTGGAAGATGCAAGTAGGGAAATGAAGATGACATTTTTGTAAGTCTGTATAACATATCCCATTTGTATTAACTCTTGATGGAATTTGTAGTATTGGGCAGAGCATTTCTGGAACTATCCTATTTTCTTCCTCACATATGTTTCATCAAGCACAATTGATTATGTCAAGAGCTTTCTGGAGAGGATGGGTGATTCCATAACAAAGTCCTTTGAAACTTCACGTGACAATGCTTTTCTTCTAGAGTATGTCCTCCACTTAAGTATGTGTATGTCTTTTTTTAGTGATAACTGTCATACTTTATGCTGTGATCGGTTTCTTTGCTTCCTTAGATTTTGATTCATCTTGATTGTTTGATCAGTTATAGTTGCTTAATTTGCATCTAGGATAATATATACATTAACGTTGCTAATGTCAAAGACCAGTCCATGACTAGGAAGTAATATCTTCATTTGCAGGCATGTCAACTTTTTGATTAACAAGAGTGAACCTGATAATGTTGCTGAAGGGCAAAAGGTTGATTTACATACACGTTTTGAAAAATGGATTATGCTTATTCCTCAACTTGTTAATTTTTATGGTTTTGATCTTTATATCTTATTTAGGTTGTCCTAGCATCCATGGCCAGTTTGGAAGCAGGTTTTTCTCATGATATATTTGTGGAATGGGCAAGTGGTTTTCTTTACTAAAAGGGGCCAGGTATGCTCCTCAGCTTCTGTGATGTTAAGTTTACTAAATATTTTTTTGCATATTAAGGCTTTTTTTCCGTCTGGGTTTTGGTGTTGATAAATATATTAATGGTTGAACTTGTGTTTATAAGTGCAATTCATTTGTTCTGGAGACTTGACATGTCATTATCCATTCACTGACTATACAACTTTACTGTTCTCTTTAAATGAATTTACTGGCAATTAGTTTGATATCGGACACCTGGAATTTTATTTGCTTATTTAGAATTTCACATCCTAGTTTAGCCATGCATGAAGGGTAGCTGCTGCTAATTTTCAAACTATATTAAAAATGTTGTTTAATTGTTGCTTTGTTCTAAAGCTGCTGCTAATTGTTGACTATACAATGGCTGTTTATGTGTTTAGAACTGAAGTCCTACTAAAGCTTCTAAAATGGAGCTACCCCTCGTGCAATGACTTCAGCTCTGAAATAACTCCATCTACTGTGAAGGCAGGATTACAATTTGTCCACGTGATTTTAATTGTGGATTGTTCTATTCTATCTTTTTTCTTCTTTTTTTTTTGTCCTTCCCTATATTCCTATTCCAAAGGCTGTAGTGCATGTCAGCTACACTTTAATATGGTTATCAGGCTTATGATCTGTTATATTACCAGGCATTTTTATTCAATTACTACTGGGAGGACATTGCAACCATAAAGTCCTTTTTGGATGCCAACTTGGCTCTCCATGAACAGCTTGGTGTTATTGTCAATTAATGATAACACATATTTTAACTTTTGAAATCCTCAAGAAGCATGTTATGCAGATTGAGATGGTGATGGAAACTGCAGACAATTTGGCTTGGCTATACATCTATTTTCCAGTGCCAATGTAGTACAGTAAATTTTTATGTTAATTACAAGGTCTTTCAATGTATAAGCAGATACTATAGGTGTTTCTTATTCTTAATAAATCCAAGTGCTTTATTTATCAATCCTGTTATCAATGGTTTTTCCTTATGGATCTGCATAACATCTTCGCGCATTCGTTAGCTCCCAAGCCATAATTGTTGGGTCGACTTTTTAACATTGTTTCGTCTTGTGAGAATAGACTATTACGCAATTGTACTGTAAGACGGTAGCATAACTGAAGCTGAAAAGATGTACCTACCACTTCTACAACTTCCATATGTAATGCAAAGCTTGTGAATATCTATTGAACATGCAAAGTTTGCAGGAATGTGAAGGTCACCAAAAATTTTAAAGTTGTTGAGGCCTATATCAACAGGATCAAGTCCATTAAGAAAATTAAAATTATAAATCCGAACCTCGTAAAATAAAGCAGAAGATGAAAGAAAGGTCATTCATATTCCGTAATCATATATTTACGCTAACAGATCCTTTCAATATCATATGAAAAATATGCCAATCCAGATAAAGGTTAAGAATTCCTTTATTGGTAAGGATTGCGAATTCGTCCATCAATCCATTTCTACCTTTAACTTACAACTATTAATTAATGCTGCCTACTTTTGATAGTCACGCATTCCAATACTCTGCATAGTTTTCAATCTTCAATAATTATAATACAGATATCACAATTCAAACAAATACCATCAACAGGTTGATTTTGGGTTCAAGTCAGGATATATTGATAAATGATAAATTCAAACATTTAAAAGGTCCTACATATTGTCCTCACACATTTGTGACAAACAGGGGTCTTAATGCCATTACAGTATTTGTTTGGGGATTCCAGTTACCATTACATATTGTTTTTCTAACATGGTTGCAGTAGTACTTCATTTCTGAATAAATTCGCACCGAAATCTTCCATTGCCATGTCTCAAGTTCTGCCAATAAAGGTATGCTCACAATGATTTTTTTTTTTTAATAATTTGCATAACTACAAAAAAAAAAGCATTTGGCGATAAGATTCCATACTTTGACAAGTAATTGTTCTCATGTATACAAAGACGTCCATCATTTTAATCCTGATCTCCTCTTCGCGTGTATCCGTATCTCTTGGTCAGCATAACATGAACGTCTCCACTTTTGTGGAATGGTTTTTATAATACACACCCCTGCAATTGAAGTTAATATCTTTCCTATAACACTTCCAACATTTGCAGCGTGGCCAAATGGATGACAACCAAAAGGGATCTGTGTAAAGGGATCTGTGTAATCAGAGAACAAACCACCCAAAACAACTTTAATGGATCTAATCAGAAAATAAACAATACTCGTGCTTCTTCTTTCGATAGTAATAATAAAAAAACAAAATCAGAGAGAGAATGAACCTCTACAGTAAACATTCGAAAAACAAAGGAAGATAAATGAATTTAGTTTTGCTGCTGCCGTCTCTTTTGAATCTCATGAAATGAGCAATCGATTTCTCCAACTAATGAAAGTTGATCGGTTGATCTGAAATTGAGAGGATGTGGAGCTTAATTGAGGATGTAGCTTCAGGCTGGGAAATTCCTCTCCCTGCATGTTGTGGCTAGGCGGCAGTGGAGTTGGGCTGCCCGAAAGAAATAGGCTTGGGGTTCAAAACTTGAAAGGGTTTGCGATGAGGTCGCTCTTAAACTACGATTATTAGGAAAGTGGGAGGGAGGGAAATAGAAACACATAAAAAAATTTGCGAGGGCGGGAACGCAGCGCGCTTATAATTTTCCTTTTTGATCTTCTTTTTCTCTTTTTTTAATGCCATTTTATACCTTATAGTGATTTTATATTTTTTTATTAATCAATAAACTGATTATATATACATATTGTTAATAAATTAACTGATTTTACATTTTTAACAAATAAACTATTTATATTTTTTTGATAAATAAACTGATGTTATTTATTTTTTTAATAAATAAACTGATTTTAAACATTTATAAAATAAAAATAAAAAAGTATATATTATGTTAAACACTATTATATATCAGTCAATATTATCCCTTTAATTTAGTCACAAATAAAACATTAATTTTAAAATGAATTAATTTATTCGAATTTATTTTGAAAACTTATATATTGATTTAGTACTTATTTTTAATTTTATTATTGATATTAAATCTTTTTAAAAATATTTCTTTTGGATAATATATATATATATATATTATCAAATAAAAATAAACATAGATTTAAGATTAATGAAAAATAATATAAATTATCAAATAAGTTAATGAGAGACCTATTATCATGCAATTATAATTATATGATATGATCTCATTATAATTTATGATTGTAAAAATTGTTTATATCGTAAGCCGTAACTTGGAGTAATATATTAGTAATGGATAATGTGATCTTAATTATAATTACATTAATACTACTAAGTCTTATGATAGCAATATTACGGAAAATATTTGAACTCATGGATAATATTACACGATATAAGATTTATTTAACTTTTTTTATTTCTATTTTAAACTGATAGTTTAATTTCTGTAAATGATTTTTTATAGTCTACATAGAAAAACTTCTCTATGCTCTAGCACATTTTGTAATAATCCTTTTTGGCGTAATTATTTTAACATAGTATTTTTTTAATTATTTAATAATATAATTAATTATATCAACATTTATTTCATCATTTTTAGCACCCCGAAAATTAACCAAAATTTTAATATTGATATACTTTACGTGCATACAAATTGATTGATCTTAATTATGAAAATTATCTAATAAACTAAGTAATTACTTTAATATTTAGCTAGGTTTATTAATTTGTATCATATATGCACATCAATAAATTAATTTTTGTTATTTTCCTATTTTCTTAACTAAAATGAATCTAGTTTAAATAAAAATTTTCAATTTAGTTTGATTGATTAAAAAGTTATGAATCAAATTAATATTATAAAATTATTTATTAAATATATTAATTTATTACAAAGTGTATGTAAAAAATATAATTATCTAATATACTTTATTTGATGTTTTGTATAATTACTTTGACTTCATATGCAGTAAGGATAAGCTTCTGGTTTATTACTTATATTAGATAATAACAAGAATTACAATTTTTCGAGACCTATATTTCCATTAAAGTGTATTTTATATAATGAAGTCAGTCTAATTATACAAAGCATCTAATAAAATGAGTAAATAACTTTTATGCTTAGCTGTTGTGGTAAATTCTTACATGTGCAAAAGCGAAGAAATCAATCAATTTAATTTTCTCTCTCTCTAATATATAATTCTATGCTTAATTTGATTGATTAGTTAAAATCAATGAGCACAGTTATCTAAACGTAAGCTTGGATTTTAAAATTAGCTTTCAGGGAATAATGCACAACCGCTTCGTCCTCTAGTTTCGAGCATATTTTTTCATTTGTACTGGCACATCATTTTTTACTACATCATTTTTTGCACATCGAAAATTGCCCAAATTGTAAGATTCATATAATCTATATTTGTCACTTTATTGACTTTTATATATGATATAATGTAATGATTAATTAGTATTATTTATTCTATAATTGTAGTGACTTTTATAAAATTATTTATTAAATATAATTCTATAATTAGTATTATTTATTCTATAATTGTAGTGATAATTAATTACCTAGGTGCCAATACTCAAATCATAATTTTTTTACCCCGTTACCCATCCTAAAGACTCGAACCTAGCACTAACAATGCATGGGGAGGTAAAGTATTGAAACCACATCTCGTCTGAACCTTGCAATAATTCTTTTAACTAAGCTTACCATTATGTTAAACCAAATTATTTATATTTATAATACAACCATTTACTTACAAGAATTAATCTAATTAATTAATTGTGATGACATAAATTGATAGGGTTAGTCACTATAATGACATAATTGAAAATTAAAAATTAAATTATTAATTCATTTTATTAAAAATAAATTAACAACAAAAATTCTCAAATATTTATCTTATTTTTAACTAGATATATATATATATATATATATATATATATATATATATATATATCTTTGATTTAGTAATTTATAATTTTTTAGACTTAAACATATAATTTGATTGCTCTTGTAATCGTTTACTTAATTGACTAATTAATGGAGTAATGAAATCAATAAACTTTTATTTTTAAATTTTTGTTTCAATTTTAGTTTTTATTGTTATTTTAACCATAAAGTGATTTATTATTTTTTGTTCACACAATAGATATATGAAGAAGTAATAATGCCTTACTGGTGGTTTCGCATCTATTAGTTTTAGATGGACTTATAAAAATATTAAACTTAAGTTTATTATTGGAGGCTAATGCCCTGCTAACGGTTTCCCATTTATTATTTATGTATATTTTTATTTATAAATTTAACTCTTATAGTAAATATTACTTTATCTATACAATATATTTATAACAAAGTGAAGTATATGGTCTTCATTTTAATTTCCAATTAAGATGTATGAACTAATTATTATTTTAAATTAATTCAATATAATTATAAAAAATATTTAACATAATATGAATATGATATCAATGTTAACATAGCTTAAATTTGAGAATATTATCATTTGTTTATAATTTTATATTGTGATTATCTATGTCTTTTTAAAATTATTTTATGATTATTTAGCTTATTTATACGTCAAATTCTTCAAGAAAAATAATTTCTTTTTTCAATTATACACATTTAAATAAATTAAATTCATAATACACTATTGTATGCAAATATTTTACTATCTAAAATAAAATCACAAATAAAATTAATATATATATATATATATATATATATATATATATATATATATATAGATAAAAATACATGTGCAAAATTATTGCTTTTCAGGTATTTCAATTCAGATATTAAAATAAAAAATATTATTTATATTTTTATATTTAGACATTTTTAGATTTTACACACAAAAAAAAAAAACTCTCCTGGAATCAATTTAGTATTTTTTTTCATGAATTCATTATATAATCATGAACTTCCATATGTAATTTAAAATTTAAGAGTCAAATTAGTGTAATATAATTGATAAGCAAGAATTAATTTCTATGAAATAGAGCTTCGGAGAATTAATTTTGAGATTTAATTATTATCATATTATCAATATAATTACTTTCATGAAATTAATTTAATCTTCACATTATAAATTAAACAAAAATCAATATTTAATAAACTTTATCACTTAACCCAAAAAATAAGTTAAATAATATTAACTTGTTAAAATTGATTTTATAAATTTAATTCTTAATATCAATATTTGAATTTTTTTTCTCAAATTAGAATTCAAAATTACCATTTATCCTTATTCATAAGATTTGCAATGTGATTTACAAAGACATATTATAAAAATTAATTTTGATTTATCAATATCATATTAAATTTATTAAATAACATTCCACTTAATATTAGCTAATAACAAATTCAAATCAAATATTTGAGACACTTATGATAATTAAAATTAAAATGATTAATAAATGATATACAACATATTCTAATGGAAAATATACAAATCACAAAAAATAACAATTGCATAACATCAGTATTGCTAGAATCATCCTTTAATAATAATAATTAAAAAAAACTCCAATATTCACATGGTGAGACAGTAAGATGTGGCTTCAAAGGTTTGGCTGCAAGGTGAAGTAGCGGATCACATTCAATGATCCACATACACTTTCTATGCAAGACGACCATGCTCAATCCTTCTTCCTCTACTCTGCAGGGCAGAGAACCCTGCAAGTGATCCTTACTAGTCGCCCACAGTGTTCTCCTTATGGAACAACGACACACATCTACCAGAGAAATTACAAGGTGAAGCATTGAACAATACTTATTGTCATGAATATATCCAAAACAGATCATTAGGCCATTTGATGCACATTAATTTTGTTGAAAAGCAGAGCTAGCAACTAAGATCACATGGTCAATATGCAGCTTAAACAAAATTGAAAATTCAAGCTTCCTATCCGGTTACAAAAGGAAAATGCATTTGTGTGTATTTAAAGAAGAAAAATAATAAATGCATCATTTAGATAGAAAATGTTGACTTGAATTTGCGTTCATTTTTTTCCCAAATTATCTCTTTCATGAGGCCCTTTTTTGTAAGAATCAAGTGCAGTTAGTTTTCTGGAAAAGAGTAATTAAGAACAAGAGTAAAACCATATCTCCAATCAGGACGTTAAAGATTTCTCATTAATGTCAATATTGACACATGGCTAATGTTTGCAGAATTATAACCAACAACATATGCCCTGTCCTATGCTTGTATTCATTAGAACTTTTTCTGCAATTCAATTACCTTTCTTCAATCCTCTTAGATGTTAATTAAATGAAACATAACTATGCAATCCTATTCCTAATAGATTGACCCTGAATAGCATCTCCAAACTATAAGAAAGTGCATGAAAGCCACAATGTTCAATGTAAGAAATTGTGAGTCTAGCATTCAAACTAAGAGGCATTTTTTCAAATGGTTAGTAAGCATAAACAAATAAATAAATGCTTTATATTGAATTGAATGTGTAACTAAAATTAGAAAATGTAACAAAAATTCAGTTTTGGATATCAACATGAAAAGGAAAATAGCAGAGCAGTCAATTGTCACAATTAGTTAACACGGGAAAATAATATATAGCCATGCCATTAAGCAACAAAAGCAAAAGTACATACTTCAAAAGCCACTGTCATGTCTCTAAATATACAAAATAGTAAGTAATGAAATCAATAACAATCGCGTCCTTCTCTACTTCATCACAGAAGATAAAACTGAAATTAAAATATGAAATCATGAAAGGCTAAATTGAGATACCAATAGAATACATTTTTTTAAATTGAGAAAAAGGTTTTAAAAAACACGGTTCCATATTTTCAGATATGTAACAATATAACTCAATGATTGGAACAAATACAATACCTCATCAAGACAAACTACGAAAATGATTTAGACACAAGTTTCAATTCTTCAATTATCAAAGACCAACATAAATTGTTCAAGAAGCACAAGCCACTAAAAATTCCCATTTTCCATTGCTGTCTGTCTAACCCTCAAGGGAAAAAAAATTAAACAGGAAAGACAGCGAAATGACATTATTATCAAAAGGAAAAAGCACCTGCTATAACTGACAACAAAAGGTCAAAGACAGATCTAATGCATGATATCCTCTATGTTGAAGAATCTGTTAATGAAATTAAATACAAATAATTAACAACTTAGTACAAGTTGAAATGATTCGTCAAACAAAATCAACCCGCATAATCTACAATTTCCATGAGCTTAAATGAAATGGGATGAGATAGTGCTATATAAAATAGCTTGAAGCAGATTCAACTTACAGTCAATTCATTAGATACAACTTTTGAACGCTTTGTATCGAGTATCAAGCTAGCAGAACTTTCATCAAGTTTTCCATCCAAATCCCCACCAATTTGAGAACAAAGATAAACTATAAGATAAGATATCAAACAACCAGAGCTATAAAACGAACATCAATAGAATTCAATAATTGCATCCTTGAATACCTCAAAGGAATATCGAAACAACATTTTCTAAAATAAATTTGTATAATGATGGATACATTAACCCTCATGTAAATTTCTTTATCAATTATACACTGAATCAATGTATTCCTCTTATCTTCCAAGTTTTGTCCTTAAAGGATCGTCTTGAAGTATAACTTTTCAATGATTTACAAAAGTTCTCTATCAACACTAGAGCAGCTCTATAAAACCAATTGCTGGGCCAAATGAGGAGCAATTTCTATAATAGCTGACAGTGATACCGAAGTACGATTACATAAACAAAAGAGGCAAAAATCTAGAAAGGTACTTGCATGCATAGCTCCTTGATCCATGTCTTCATCCTTCATCACAGAATCATCAGGATTTATGACTTCACCAAAATCATCCCACTCAAAAGTAGTTTCACAGAATTGAAACATTGGGGCAATACTGGTGGATAAAGGAAAAAGTCATCAATAAATGTGTCCTAGTACACACTCCCAGGTGGATCAACCACTGAAAGGAACAATTACAATACGTTATATTATGCACTATACACCAAACTCTAAATCAAGTGAACTTTTAAATGATGCAAAACACAGTATTCTCCTTCATGCATAGAGAACCATGAAAAAACTTTGTAGAAAATGAGATGAAATTGAGGCTTCTGGAGTTAAATTAAAACAATTGAGAAACCAAACTTCGCTTAACACGAAATTCCTAAACAGGTGGTACATAAGATGCGCAAGACTCATAAACAGATGACTCAGTAGATGAATGGTTCTCAATTTGGAAAGAGCCCGCTCTCAATCTGGGTAAAGCAAAGAATAATGGGCATTACATAAATCGAACAATTCACATCGCAGAAGAAGATTTACCTCAGCAGAACTATAGTCCGAGTCAGATTAGCACGGTCAGCCATCCAGCCGGGATACAGGTGTGATCACTTGGCCGTTGGATCGAAAACTCGATGATGATTGTAGGGGAGGAGGTCGAGCAACATGATTTATACCCACTGTCCGGTTTCTGTTAAAGCCGGTTGGAGATGGGTTGGTAGCTCGGAGCCGAGGAGACGGCGACGGCATCGCGGGAGCGGAGAAAGACTTGAGAGAATGGGATTTGGCCGCTTACAACTTTTTTTCGTGGTTTACGAATTTTATGCAATATCAACAGTAAATGATCATTCAAACTCAAAAGGGTTATAAAATGTCAACGGAATAGTATCATTTACAATTATTTTTTTTATATTTACGATAATTATAAGTTTATTTATAATTTTTTTATTTACGATTTTTATATATAATTTATAATTTTTATTTTTAATTTATGAATTTTGCATTAAATTGTTAAAGGTCAATTTTGTAATCATAAATAGTAATTTTGGCTAGAAAATGCAAAATAAAATATTGTTATTCACGAGATTTTTTATTACATTTATAATTTTTATACTTTATTTATGATTTTTACAAATATATTTATGCTTTTTGAAAATTTTGATTTTCTCTTCGATTTACGATTTTTATTTCATATTTACGCATTTATACTTTGGTTTACAATATTTATTTGTGATTTATGAATTTTGCACGAAATTGAGTAGGGTCAATTCGGTAAAATGCCCTAAAGAGCGTGAGTTGAACATTATTAAAATAATAATATCCAATAAGCGGGAGTACTGTAGTCTTAGGGCGGGAAGCTATCCGGTTGTAGAAACTGGTTGCAGCCCGCTTATTTTCTTGTCTTTTATGCTAGAAACCTGACAAGTGTCAGAAAACCATTTGCGCATACTACAGTATCAAACTAAAACGCTACAGTTGCTCTACAGTATCGGCTGTACCCGTGCTTCAGCTGTATTCTAGCCATTCCCCCATTGAATGTAGTGTATTATATCCAAAATACACTTCCTTTTTTCACTCACAATAAACGTTCGGTCGCTTGTTATCTTCATCGATGGAATCGCTCCCGCCGCATTTGGCTTAGTGTTACTAATCCAATCCACGTAAACCACTATATTTAATTATTGTAGAAACACGTTTCCTTAAAATTTTTTTGAAAAATATGTAAATTATTTTTAATTATACAATTAAATAATGGGAGATGTGCAATCATAACTTTCTCCCTTGACAATTCAATAATAAAAGTGCTTTTTCTTTCTTTATATTTTTAAAATTTAAAAGATATTATCAAAAATTGTACACGTCTAATTATTTGTTTAATCAAAGACAGGAAATCTTGGATGATTATAATAAAACTATTTTTTATTGTTCAAGGGTCAAATGCAATGAAATGCACCAAAGGCTCAGCTGGTGTGGGTCTCACCTAATTCCTACCCATCACTCAACGAGCTTACTCACCAATGTACACGTGGAAACGCGGCGATGCGCAGCGAATGCAGAAACCCAAACCTTCCTTTAATAGTCAGATCCAACGAGGACATGACTTGACGAGTAGTTATCCAAAACTAATTTGATTTGTTGTCGCTCGCCACTTGACCGAATGGAGCCACCAAAGCAAGCTTCGAGCGGACTCTTCAACGAGCAGGAGTACAAAAAGCTTAAAGAAATGAGCACCAGCCACAAGACAACCAGGCCAGATGATTCGCCCCCCGGTTGTGCCTGTGGTTGGTCTTGTTGAGTTGAACACGTCAAAACGCCACCAGATTAAAGTAAACGACATACATACAATGACGCGGATGGATAAGTATCACACCGTCGGTTCTGCTGTTTGTTTCCTGTCATCATCATCAAAATCATCTTCGTTCTGTAGCTTTGCTTTACGACGTTATTAGCCACTGATTTGTTTTTACTAGGTCCCACTTGCCAGGCCTTTGAATTTTAATAAAAATATTTATCAAATCAATTATTGAAACGGATTGGGGTCCACTAATTCTTGTGGCAAATTGATCAATAACGTTTAGCAAAACAGGCTTGATATTATTATATTTTTAATTATTATTTTATTATTTATTTGTGTGATTCTTCGAAGTCGTGTGTCCTCCCTCAGAGCTCGTGTTCCAGATTCTCTCTATCGTGACAAGATTTCGATTTCGAGCTTGTCTTTTTCAGATTCAATTTGAAGCAAGGGAGGAAGCTGATTGACGGGAATCGCTCAATCATCATTGTTCATTCGATTTACCAGATATTTTGAGGATTGCAAAGTTGAAGTAGTAAATGTGTTGGTACTGTTCTTGTCAACTGTAGCTCATTCTCTGTCCAGAGATGTAGTTGTTCAAAGCTGCAAAACCGAATCTTTTGTTAGCTGAAGCTTGAATTTTGAGGACACGAGCATAGAGTGCCACATGGGATTGGGAGTATTTATATCAAGGAAAGGAGCAAATGCAAAATGGACTCAAACCTGGGTCTGAGTCTGATTGAGGAATCATTAGAAAGTCGTTATTCCTGTTATGTACGAGAAGCGCTAGATGAATTACAGGACAATTTTACAATAACTGATCCTTCCATATCTGGGCACCCAATTGTGTTCGCGAGTCGGGGATTCCTGAAAATGTCAGGGTATTCAAGGGAAGAAGTGATTGGCAAAAACGGCAGAATTTTTCAAGGTCCAAGGACTAATCGAAGAACGGTTATGGAAATTCGGGAGGCGATTCGCGACGAAAGGATGGTGGAGGTTAATTTGTTGAATTATAGGAAAGATGGAACACCCTTTTGGATGTTGTTTCGTATGAGTCCGGTTTTCTGTAAACAAGATGGGAAGGTGACAAACTTTGTGGCGGTTCAGGTGCCTATTGTTTCCAGAAGATGTAGAAGACGTAGTGGGGCGAGTTTTGGTGAAGATAGTGGGTCTGGATTCAAAGAGATTACGTTTGGTTCTTGCAGGAGGGAGGTTCGCGCCGATTCTTTGTTGGATTTAGATCGTGTTTTGTCTCTGGATTCAGAGAGTAGAGGTGTGTGTTTGGATTGTTTCAGTTTCATGGATTTTGTTTTTGATGAGTTGAAGTCAACACTTTTATGTGTCTGATGTAGCACTGCAACACAGCTTTCGTCTATTTTTTGGTTCTTTAGTCTTTTATTGAACTTTGAATGAGTTGAGTTTAGTTGGTCGTGAATTTGATGTAATTGTGTTGGGCTTAGCGCTTTAGTTGTTGTCTTACTGTCTGCTTAGTTGAACTGATGTTCACTAATTAATTACTTCATGCATTTAGTGTTTTTAGTTAATCAATGCCTTCTCTTATTCTAATTTTAGACGGTAGATTCATTAAGATGGCCTAAGAGATAAGTGACTGTCTATTGGCATCTATACTTTGTAAATTCTGCATTTTGTTTATTTGATTTCTGCGGTTTCTAAATATGAGTCTTTCCATGTTCACTCAAGACTTTTCGGACCTTATAAACTTTGTAGCCCAAAAACTTGTGGGATCTAATTATATGCCAAGTAAATTGTAGAAAAGGATTTGAAGTAGGGAACCCTTAATTGGAATCAAGAGTCCCCTCCCCCCCTCCCTCCACTCCCCCTTCCCCCCTTCCCCCCTCCCCCTACCCCACCTCCCTCTCTCTCTCTCTCTCTCTCTCTCTCTCTCTTTTTAAATATATTTCAGTATGATTTTGTGTGTTCTGGTTGTTTCGGTTTCTAGTTTATTCAATCTTTTCTCTCATTCTTCCAAGCACAGCTTTTTGTCTTGGTGGATTTCTCATATGTTTAGTTTCTGTCTGACAGGATTGGAGAATGATGAGCCATTTGAGGCAACTGATTTGGAGAAGCAGAAAGCTGCAGGTGCCATCAGCACCATCTTGTCCGTGCTAACCCACTATAGTGCGTCGACAGGCAGATTGGTTTGCGGAAAGAGATGCAGCTTACCTGGGTCTGGATTCATCAATTCATCATTAAATATATCTCTTGGTAGAATCAAACAAAGCTTTGTATTGTGAGTTGTTGCAAATTCCTAATTTTCTACATTGCAATGGGCTTTTAGCCTTATGAAGTTTTCTGATGTCTTTTATCTTGCTTTCTGCAACCCATTTGTGTTGCCTTCGCAGAACTGATCCACACTTACCTGACATGCCAATAGTTTATGCGAGTGATGCATTCTTAAAGTTGACAGGTGCAAAGCTTTAATGAAATTACAATGATATTCATCAAATAATTGATCTCACATGGATGATTTGTCTTTAAAAAGAGATTGAAAAATAAAATAAATGCAGCTATTCATATAATCCTGGACTTCTATAGGTTATGATAGACATGAAGTATTGGGGCACAATTGTAGGCTCTTGAATGGGGTTGATACAGATACCACAACTCTTCATCAGGTATGTCTGTTTTTATCCCTTAATTTCTGAAAATCTTTACCGTGCAAATATTGTGGAACGAATCAGCGAATTGGAGTTTACATTGGGGGATACTAATTTATCTTTTAATTTTCTGCAGATAAATGAAAGTATTCAAACAGAACAACCATGCACAGTACGTATCTTAAATTACAGGTTGATACTTGACAATACTTTTTTTTTTTTTTTTCAAAAGAACTTTCCCATATTGTTCAAACTTGTATAACTAATTTGCTGCTTTCATATCAGGAAGGACAAAAGTTCATTTTGGAATCTTCTTCACATATCACCTGTTCGTAATGCATCTGGCAAGGTATTTTAGGATCCTTACACTTAAGTCCTTTGAAATTTGTAATATTTGTTTTTGGTATTCTGATAACGAGATGAACGTTAAGAAATGTGGTTAATTAACTCAATTTGTTTATAGTGTGGTGGATGAGATTGTAGCATTTTGTTTTATCTGAAACTGTTTAACTATATTGTAGTTTCTAGTTAAATAAAAGTTTTTGCAATAAGTTTGAATTCTTATTCTAATTGGTGACAAATGGGTCACTTTCACCAGAGATTAAAAAAGAGGTATTTATTCTTTTGTGGAAATTTGTGTGATTACCTCAATTTAGTTACTTTTTAAAGGATGCTGCTTAATATAGCGGGAATCATAGATTGTTGCAAGAACCATATGAACTGCCAGAAATTCTTTGAGTTTGGACATGCTTGAGTAAGCAGTACTAGCAGTTCTAGTCTTGTTTCAATTGTGTTTTCATGCTCATTTGTTCTGCATGCAATAGTGCTTGTTTATGTTAGGCGTAATCTAGTGTCTTTTATGTTCTCTCCCTGCTTGCTGTCAGGTACATGCATGATATAAGGCTGGTTCTGCCAAAAAATTCTTTCTGTTGACTGAAATTGGGGAATGAGTTATTATAGTCTTCTTTTCTCTGTAACTCTTAACATGTTAACAGGTTGCTGCATGTGTGGCTAATTTGATGGCTCCAAATCTAGATGATGAAAATATATGTAAATTCATATTTGAGCTTCATAAATGCATATCTTGATAATTAAGCTTTCCTTGGATAATTTCAATTCATCTAGAATAGAAAAACTGATTACGGAGGAGAGAACTAGGACTTGAAGCGATTGTTATATTTTTCTTGTGTCCAATGACACAAGAGATTTCCTCATCAGTTGCCTTGTATTGATTGTATTGAAAATGTGGTTAGTTTCATTGATTTTTAAGTAAACTTTGAGGTTGATTAAACATCAAAGTTCATGATTTGGTTTGTATAGACCAGTTTTTTCCCCCTTCCAGTAAGCCGTCACAGGTGGATAAGTTTGATGATTTTAGGCTTGTAGCTGATGGTGTAACAGAGAGGATGGCTAAATAATTTTTTCCTCAACATTACCTTTTTCCCTGTTTCTTTGTCTAAAGCATGATTGTTATCAAGTTATTTTAGCCTTCTAAAAACCATACATTTGAAGTACATATAATTCTTGTCTTCTTTCCACATGTAGGAAGCACCTTCCTTCCGTTGACCTATTTTGCTATCTGTCTGATTGAGTTATTGTGTCATAATTATTTCTCCCACGAGAGCTTGTGGGTTCATCCTTTCCCCTCCCACTGGGTTCAAAGCATATGGTTGATTGCTTCTGTGTGCATAGAACTTTGCCATGTTGCAAATTACATTGCATTCAAAGTTGATAAATGTCTTTTTCTATATGATTCATTTGTTAATATCTCAAAAACTTCTAATAATTGTGAAATTCTCTTTTATCAGTTGAGTAAGCAAATCATAGCACTTCTCAAACTAAACCTGTGAATTGACGATTTGTATGGTTAAATGTTCTTTTAGTTTCTTTCATCAAGTTCATTAAATTCTTTCTTTCTAGTAATGCTTGTAAGTATAAATACGGAATACTGTGATTGGTATTTGGTAGGAAGTGATAAAACTATGTGCAGTCCTTGATATTACCACCTTATGGGCCTTGATGATACATTGCAGTGTGGCATGAATACAGTCTGGTCTGTAGGTCTGCCAGCAAGCCCATGGTGTACAATACAGGTGAATGCCTTTCTGTGATTGACTGTATATGCC
Source organism: Boswellia sacra (assembly GCA_013180625.2). Lineage (NCBI taxonomy): Eukaryota > Viridiplantae > Streptophyta > Magnoliopsida > Sapindales > Burseraceae > Boswellia > Boswellia sacra. Next base: position 9,954 of record SNVD02000067.1, on the reverse strand, counting down.
ATGGGAGGACTGTGGTCCCGTTATATGCTTTTGTATGTATTCTATTTGTCATTGTCAAAGTAATAAGTCATTGTCCAGGTTGCAGTGATAATCATAGCACTTTGTAGATAATTGTGGATATATTGTTCTGTTCATATTTTATTTTTTGAGGTACTACTCATGGCTGTGCTTTTTATTTTGGGCAGCCGTAAAAATAAGTGGGTTAGGTGGGAGGAGTTGGCCGATTGGGATCTTTTGATACTTCAGTGACAGCCCGATCATTAATAGACATATACATACATACATACATACATACATACATACATAGATAGATACATAGATACATATATATATATATATATATCATCAATTTGGTGTCCTTTCAGTAGGTCCATTTAATATATGATGATAGTTGTGAATAAGATGAATAAATTTATTGCTTAATAATAATGATAATAATCATGGCTTCCCGCCTTTTAGTATTTTCAGTCATTTTTAATTATTGGTAACTTGATTTCCATTAGATGATGTATTCTTGCAGTTGCCTGCAGAAAAATGCAGATCTTGAATATTAAGATAATTTTGTTTATCTCTGGTGCAAACTTTATATTCAAAAGTCATTAGTTAATTGTTAACAGTTATTGACTATGATAACTGAACTATGTTGGTTGCCAAGGTAGTGGAACCAGAAATTTAAAGAGTGTCCAGTGACCATCAATAATATATCAATGGAGAATAGTGACTCTTCCATTCATATTTGGATGGTTGGAAGATAATTGTTGCTTGCTTAATGCTTGTTGCTTTTATCTGATATGGAGATGATAGTGGCATGAAATTCATAATAATTGCATTTTGCAAACCTGTTATGTTTTTTTCTCAGAGGAGATTCCATTCCTTACCGTAGAAATGATTCTTCAGGTTGCATACTTCGCCTGCGTTCAAATAGAAGAAGGATGTAGGAGCCAGGATCTACCTGGGCTGAGCCCTGAGATGAGGCAGCGTAGTGCTATTGGTGCAATCAAGGTTGCAGTAAGGAGCTCAACAATGGGTTCTGGTACTTCTAAGTCGTAAATAACTTTTTTATTCTTTGATCCTCACTGCTGCTTCAGAAATAAAGTCGTCCACCAGTAATCTGGAATATGTATCATGCACAATTTAAACTCAATCACCCGTTGAAAAGCATTATAGAAAAGGAAAAAGAGATTTCTACACCGTGGATTCTTGTTCGATGTAAATTATTCGTATAAAAATTGGTTCAATTCAATTAGAAATTGTCACTTTGGATATTTGTCTTCTCTTTTGAGGATGGCTCCTGTTGATGATCCTTTATTGTAATTGGGCTGGCTGCAGTTTGTCGTTTGATCAAACAAATAGATAGCAAAGAAAGCTAAGTTACATTACATGCATTGTAGTTGCTACCCTGTCAACATGTTGAATCTTGTCAAACACTTGATACTGATCCATTGCCTATGGGAGGGATTGCATATAAATATGGGTTGACGAGTGTGAGCACTAGCATACAACTTGATTGAATGCTTCTTATTTCGGTCAATTAGATTTTGTTTGATTGCAATTTGATGTTTGGAATCGAAACTATAACCAATGGTAGAGGAATAAATCTATTTATTATCCATGATTACATAATAAATGAATCATAATTTATAATATAATGTTGGGAAGCTTAACGTTCTAATTTATTAACTTAATAATAACGGGAAACTTTAATTAGTACTAGCTGTCGATGCATCTTGGTCATGTAAATCGGCAGTTCTCTTAAGGAATTTTCTTGTTATGGCGAACTTCAATTAAATCTAGGTTCATCCATCGAGACGTTTTATAATTAAATGGCTCAGAAAACTCTGTATAAAGCGGGAAGTTTGAAAGGAAAACCTTGAGCTACGAGAAGTGAGATTTGCAATTGGATTAGGCTGCTGGGCCGTCGCCACCAATCCATTGCCAACGTCAGTATTCAAATCATATGGAATTAAATTAAATTAAATATAGCCAAAACAATACGTACAATTCCCTAGCAAACGGCAGCGAAAAGCTGCATAACTGAACCTTTATACTGACAAAGATTCATGACTTAGCTCAGAAGTCAAATTTCAAAACAGTTCTGACTCGAAAGTACGAGAATATCCACAAACAAACGTTTTGACTCGTGCAATTTTCTATTTCCGTATAAAATTATTATATATCATTCGACGTAAAGTTATATACCATCCCGTCCCAATACGCTTCTCAATCTCAGAGCAACTTTTTTTTAATATTTTATTATCCAAAAAATTTTAATTTAAATCAAAAATTAACTGGTGACTTCCTGTATGGCACCATTTTAGTAGCCATATTAAGCTAGCTTAACCCCTGCTGCCCTGTTGCTTAGTGATCATGCGATTCCGATAAACACACATTCAACATTCCCGGATCTCTGGCCACCAAAATTTCCTAGATTGAGACCAATCTAACATAACATTAACATCCACCACACACCCATTTCTTTCTCGATCTGTATAAAACACTTCAAACTTTTTATTCTCTTTTCACCAACAAATTAATCAAAAACCCTACTGGTACGTACTGCCTACGTTCGTCACCCAAGAGCCTTCTTCAATGGCCATCAAGAACCAATCTTTATCTTTCTTCAACATCACCATCTCTCTACTCATACTCTTTTCTTCCTTCAAGTTTTCTCTATCAGACATTGATGAGCGTCTCGAGTCCTATCTGCCTTCCATGTGGGGTGGCTACTGGGTTCTACTCCAATCTAGCATAGGCATCTCCGCCATGCACATGCAACTTCTTCGTAACAATAAAGTCGTCATCTTTGACCGCACAGACGCTGGACCCTCCAACATCTCCCTTCCCGACGACAAATGCCTTCTAAGCGCGGATAAGTTCATGCTCGACTGCACCTCCCACTCCGTCTTATACGACGTCCCTTCAAACACATTCCGTCCCCTCACGGTTCAAACCAACACCTGGTGCTCCTCCGGTTCCGTCGACAAAGACGGAAACCTTGTCCAAACCGGTGGCTACCTCAGTGGCGACCGCATCGTCCGCCTCTTCATTCCCTGCGATGATAACTCTTGCGACTGGGTCGAGATGAGGAAATATCTCTTGGACCAGAGATGGTACGCTTCCAACCAGATTCTGCCCGACAACCGGATCATCATCGTCGGTGGCCGGAAAGCTTTTTCCTACGAGTTTTACCCAAAGAATTATTCTTCACCTTCCAGCTTTTACCTCCGCTTCTTGGATGAAACAAAAGATCCTGAAGAGAACAATCTTTATCCTTTCTTACATCTCTTACCCGACGGCAACCTTTTCATCTTCGCTAACAGAAGATCAATCTTGTTCGACTATATCAACAACAAGGTTGTCAAAGAATTTCCTGTCATTCCTGGAGAAGAAAAGCGGAGCTACCCCAGTACTGGGTCTTCCGTTTTGCTTCCTTTCTGGTTAACGGCGCCTAACCCTGGCAATGTCACAAGTTTTCTGCCTGAAACAGAGGTGATGGTGTGCGGCGGAGCGCCGCCGGGAGCCTTTATCAAGTCGGAGAAGGAACATGTTTACGTAGAAGCGTCGAGGACTTGTGGCAGACTAAAAGTGACCGACCCGAAACCCGTTTGGTCCATGGAGTTCATGCCGATGCCACGTGTCATGACGGACATGTTATTATTACCCACCGGTGATGTGATCCTTATTAACGGAGCAACTAACGGCACCGCTGGCTGGGAAGACGCAGTGAACCCGAATTTGAACCCGGTTTTGTACATGCCTAAAATGGAACCGAGACGGAGATTCGCGATTATGAACCCGTCAAGTATTCCAAGAATGTACCACTCGTCAGCGGTGTTGTTGCCAGATGGCAGGATATTAGTGGGTGGGAGTAACCCGCACAGAAGGTACAACTTCACAGCGAATCCGTACCCTACGGATTTGAGTTTGGAGGCGTTTCATCCACACTACATGGCTTCAGTGTACGATAGTATAAGGCCGTCGATAATATCCGTGGAAGTAACAGAGAATACGGTGTCGTATAATGAGGTTTTCTCTGTTAATTTCGCGTTAAAGGTGTACAGTCGGAGTGGGGGTTTGTTTGTGTCGCTGATAGCCCCGTCGTTTACTACACACTCGTACGCCATGAACCAGCGCATGGTGGTCTTGAATGTGGTTGACGTGGAGCCACTGGCGATGCTAACTTATAAGGTTGTTGTGAAGGGGCCCACAACAGCCACGATAGCGCCACCTGGATATTACATGATGTTTGTGGTCCACTCTGGTATTCCCAGTGCTGGTGTTTGGATTAAGGTGATGTGAATGAAGAGAGTTGATGTAATTCAATTGTACTGTTGATTGTAGTCCGTTGGAGAGGTTAGGTATACAGTTAGGGATTGGATTTGATTTTATTTTAACGGTTTCGTGATTTACCTTCATTTTTTTTTCTCTGGTTAGTATAACACTGAAGCAATTATTATTTGATATTTGTTTGAAATTAAATTTATAATAAATTTGAAGATTTTTTTGATTTTTGCAAAAATTATGTGCTAATTTAAATTTAAATATCAAATGAATTACGAGACAGACAGCACCGCAGTGGCAGCAAGCAAAAACGGAAAATCATAAGCGTCAAAACCAGATAAATGGAGATGCGGGGTATCGATCCCCGTACCTCTCGCATGCTAAGCGAGCGCTCTACCATCTGAGCTACATCCCCATGTTGAGTGTTGAGAAACTTGATGGTTAGATATTTTCATGTCAAGAGGAATCGAACCTCACCGAATGTTCAACCGGTTTCCAGTGTCAATGTGTTCAGGTCATCAATTTGTTTCTTAATCAATGTCTTGAATTATTATTTGTTTTTGTAATTAGCATTCGGGTTATGAATTTTGTATTACAGGATTAACTTGTTTCTCCAAAATGCGTTCTGCTGCATGCATTAATTCCTGAACTTTGGCTTGTAAGAGAGCTGGCATTAATCTAATTGTGCGGCTTGAGCTTCAAGTTTATTGGGTTCGCTTTTTCTCTTTCTGTCAATTAAATAACTGAAAATGCCAAAATTTAACTTATGGAGTATATATTTAATGCGCAGCGCCTATCGTTCAATGATATATACTAAGAAGAAAGAATTGGGGACGAAGTCATCTGCACAAAAATTGCACATTCGTCTACTTGGTACTCTTAATGTAACAAAAGAGGCAGCGATTACAAGATAAACAGAAGATCCTTTCTCTGCTGGCTTTTATCTAACAGCTGAATCTGCGGTATCTCCTTTGCATTCGCAGTTAGTTAATCATAATAGTCCGGCAATCAGGCTAATAATATATACGACCGAATTGGCTCTCGGGTACCTTAAACTTTGATGATTAAATGACCATTTTTGCGCGTGTTCTGAGCAGGCTATTTCATCTACATGCCCAAATTTAATTTCTTCACTTATTCAATTTACTCATTAGGTCTTGTTGGTCTATACTTGTACTGGTTGGCCCAGAAAAGGTAGTGAAAGAAATTCAATCCACTAAGGACACACATGAGCCAGTAGAATCTGTCAAGGTGATAGTGATTTATGGAGCCACCAGAGAGCCATGGTTGCTGCCCTGAATTGTCTGTGACTTGGTTAACTATTGATACAATCGCAGAGCTGAGGTAGTATCCCATGGCCAAAGAGGCCCAGGACAGAGACGTTGCCAATGATCTCATGCTTGTAGGGGCCTCTGTGAAGAAAAATTCTAGCAACCCAGCTAAGGTGAAAAGATCAGCTGACCCCAGGAACAAGTACTGCAGAGCAATCCACAAGAATGTGATTGGTAATGGACCGGTCGAGTCAAGTCCTGAATTCGTTGCCACTCTTTTTCGCTTAATCTCAACAAGAGCTGCCACTGCCATTGCTATGATGGAAAGAAGCAATCCAATTCCAATTCGTTGGAGATGAGTAATTCCCATTTCGGATTTAGTCACTTTCCTAGCAAATGGGATGATGAAATGATCATAAACTGGTGCAAGTATCATGATGAAGAGCACTGGAAAAACGGGAAGGGAGGCTGGCGGGACTTTTAGAGAGCCCAGCTTGGTGTTCATGGTAGCAGCTTGTTCGACCGAAAATGTGGACAGCTGAGCCAGGCAGCAGTTGAGTATGATTGTGCAAGCAAATATAGGGAGGACTTTTATCACAATCTTGACTTCTTCCACTTCTTTCACCGTGCAGTCTAGTGTTGCGTGGACTGGCTTGTTTACCAGCGCTCTGTTGAAGAATTTGAGGCTTTCTGTTGGCGCTTGATGTAACTCCCTTGCTTTTGTAGTCTCTTCTTTTGTTTCCTTGTTAGTTTGTGTTGGGTAAGAAGCGCTTATGGCCAGGTTCGCAATTGCATTGCTTGAGCTTTTGCTTGTGCAAGCGTTTATTAGGGCTGCAGTCAAAACCTGTTAACACCAAACAGTCGCCGTTAGTCCACACACCACTTTTAACTTATTTTTGCGTCTGTTTATTTTTCCTACTTCATATTTTTCTTGTTGATGTCAAAAGCTCAATTTTGGGGGTTTTTCCACATAAACCAGTATCAATTTTATCGGTATCTACAACATGCTACAGAAAATGGACTATGCATATACTTTGTAACCAATAATTGGTGACAAAAAGAGATATGGAATGGAAGTGATAAAATTGTAGAATAACTTGCCTTGCAAATTGTTGTCAGTGGGCTGCCAGAGGGTATCTTGTTCCTGTAAAAAGCTGAACCAGCGAGGAAGATAGGAATTGACAACAAAATTGCAATAGTAGAGATTCCAAATCCCCACTCCCATCCTTTATTATCCTCAATCCACACCACTAAAGTCACTGCAATTAGTGCACCGCACGAGAGACAAAACACAAAGTAATTGAAAAAACTCGACCTTTGCTTCCTCCCCTGTGGGGTGCTCTCATCGAATTGCTCTGCTCCGTGTGCTGGCAGTGAACCCTTAATCCCTCCAACGCCCAGTGCCACCATATACAGGCCCAAGAATAACATTGCGGCTTTCCCGCTATCAACTTCCTTGCATGGAACGTTGGGGCTTGATGGGCCACATGCCGGTGGCTTCAGAGAAGCTGACCGAGCTTGCAAAGCTAGAATAACCAAACCCTGTTTCAGCGACCAAATTAAAAAAAAAATTGATTATTAATTCCAAACTGTTCAATTTATGCCATAATTTGCAAAAATCAATAGCCACATAATTTAATTTCATATTCTAGAGTTTTATAATAATAATAATAAAACTCTAGAATATATATATAATTTTTGTCATGATTGAGTACCCAGAAATTGACAAGCAGTGACGTAAATGTCTAATACAAGGGCAGGCAGCAAATCGTCTTCATTTGTGGTGGAAACTAACGTGAGACTCGATTCAACCAAACAAAGCGTTCCAGAAATTTTAACAATTACAGGTAAGTAAGGAGTGCATGTGTGCAACATGCAGCCATTAGTGGTCGAGTTTGGTCTCCACCTCAAAAGCTCTTTACTCACTCCATTGGACATGGAGAGGGCACCAGAGGAGATAGGCATTGATGGGTCCCCTGACCACGTGTTGATCTTGTTTCTTGATAATGAAATAATGAATAACGATAACCATTTCGTTTCAATTCAAATTCTTGGACAGTAATGCACAGAAAACGACTTATTATGTCGTATTTACTATGCGATGTCGTTGTTGTGTCTCTCAACTTAACCGCAATGGAATCTAGTATCCTTCTACTTTTATTCACTTTTCCTTTAGCATCTATCATTAATCACACCACACACCTGGCTTATCAACCAGCTCTTACTAGTAATGGTAATACAAACGCTTCATTGGAAGTATTCATCTCAAATCTAACTTTTTGTCCGCAAATTTGTCGTACAAGTCATATATCCGACCAAATTATTTTCAAAGAAGGATTATTATTATTATCTTTTAATATAAAATATTGAAAATACTTTAGAAAAACGAGAAATATATTGATGTGATGGGTCCTTCTAACTCTAGAAGCAAAACGGAAATTGCCATATGATAGTTCATGGACACGGATAAAACAAGAAGCGGATGGTTCACTCGTGTCGGCTTGCGGTGGTGGTTCGTGCGACGATATGACACAGAGCAACACGTGGCAGGAGGAAGGGGAGTACACGTGGGAGGATGTGATATATGAGTGGGTGACATTAGTGAGAGTGGGGCTGGGGGGGTTGTGTTGTGTTAAAATGGTCAAGGAAGAAGACAAGGTTGGGTTGTTGCTTTCACGAAACCAAGAAGAAAACGAAGTGTTTCTTGTCCTTAGTCCAAACAGACGCAAAATATGTGCAAAAAGTGGGGTCGCCAACAACTCTCACTTCCTTTCCCATACGCTGCATGAGGGAGGAGCATGTGTGGGGACACCCAGGGACCCCACCACATCTCCTTCAATTTGCTGATTATTATTCATAACAAGATTAATAAACTTTTTTCAATAAAATTAAATACTCCTAATTTCTTTAAAGATATTTTCAGAGACGTCACACGAGACGAGTAAAAGTGAAAGAGAAGTAAATACTAAATAGCTTATGATTGTATGTGTCAGGACCAAAATGCAAAGAAGAAGTGACGATTCTTTCTCACTGATTCTGAGGAAATTAATTTTCTCTCGGAAGAAAAGTTTGATTTAATTTGTTTTTGCTAGAAGTAGAAAATGTAGACGGGGAGAGGGATGATGTATCGTTAGTAGTACCTAGACGGACTGTCACTTAAATCTACGTACAAAGTCACAGGCAGCTTAAGCTTTTTGTGCTTTTTCACTCAAGCCTTCTGTACTCTATACTGATCATATGATATATATTCATGCATAGATCAACGAGATAGAGATGGAGGCTTCTTCTCTCACAATCACATTAATTTCGTAATGTAGATCACCAGCGTATGCTACCAAAATAAGCGATTTTTAATGTTTTTTCTTTAATGGAAACTAGACAGGAAGAGATTCAACTTGTATCAAAATTAATTAGCCACGTATAAACTATAAAAATTGATGTATCAAAGATGTGTATAGAAAGAGAGAGAGTGAGGGATGAGAAATTGTAATTACCAGAAGTTCAATAACTGCACTTATCAAGTAGATGTGATAAGTAGTGAAGAAAGCATCTGACAAGAAGCCTCCGAGGAGAGCCAAAAGGAAAGCAGTTCCCATGAAATTTGTGACATTATTAGCGGATTTGGATGGAGATAAGTGCATGTATTCTGATAAATAACGCACCAAGTTGCTTGCATTTGCCAAGTATGCAAGGTTCTCTAGTATTTCCACAACTGCGCCCACAAATCAACACAACAGATACATATAATTAATATTATTAGTGATAAAAACTCCCACTTGATGGCAACTTTATTAATTAATTTTAAGAATATATATATATATATATAAATGAGAAATATTATTGTTAATTCATACCCAAAATAAAGGAGGCTGCAAGCATGCCACCATGGCGGCCCCTGAGCGCAGGTCTCTTCCTCCAATCTACATATCCTTCCCATATGCTTAGCTGCTGTGCTTCCTCCTGCTATATGTATGCAGAAAAATCCATTAAAAAAAAGATATGTATAAGCTTTGCAAGTAAAAACTTAAGCATGCAACAAAAAGTAGTAGTTATATTGTTTTTGTATTAATCGAATGAAGGAAGGAAGGAAAGCCAAGAACAAAAAGAGTAGTGAAGAAAGAACCAAAAAGAGAGAAGAGAGGAATCCACCATCTTGGTTCTTCTCTCCTTTCCAAATTGGGTAAGTTGGGGCGGTTTGGATCTCTGCTTCGTTTGGAAGAGGGGAATTAAAGTTTGATTAGAAAAGAGGAGTACTGACAACTGGTTGTGGAGATTTTAAAAGAGTTGGAGAAGAAGGCTCTCTCCAAGGGAAGTCCAACTTGGGGGAGAGAATCGTCTAGACTTCTTGGAAAATGACTTTGAATCTCTGCACGCCTTTTGCGGTGTTACAAAATAACTTTTT